>CM060928.1:780976865-782264865 GCA_030765085.1 Allium cepa | reverse complement strand
GTGAAGCGCCGATAGGGTTTAAGTTGTAGTTTGGGTTCATTGACATTTTCGTGGGTCGCGCGACCTCCACAGGTGATCGGAGAGTATCAGATTTTGGGAATCGAAGCATTGTGATTTGGTGCGGCTTTGAGTGTGATGGCGAGGTGGTTGGTGTTTGGGATTGACGACGGCGATGGGTTTTCTGATCTGGGTATGGGATTCATGTTTGTTCGGCAAGCTCCTTTTCATTCTTCTATGAAATCATGGAATCTGGGCACTGTTGGGACATAGGCAGATCATCGTGGATGCGTTCGTGGCAACAGAGTCGATCAGTTCGTCGGCATGGTGTTGTACACGTGTACGAAGATTTTGGGCATGTCTGTTTTGTTGTTAAGAAGGAGGAGTTGGTTCTCGAGTAAGAACTCAGGAAAGTGGTGGGTTTGCTTGAGATTTGCTTCGGGAATACGTTGAATGTTATAAATATTTAACAGTTTAAATTTTAAACTAAGTTTATATTGGGGTAACTCGTGTTTGTATTGAGGGCTTACTCAGGTTTTTGAGGGAGAAACTTTGGGTTAGTATCGAATCGAGTCACATAAGCCTGTTAGTAAGTTTAAGAAGATGCATTGTTATATCATTTAATAAACTAAGGTCTTACGTAAATAAGCTAATGCTAATTAATTTCAAGGATTGTGATAATTAAAAAGTTAATTTATATAAATGACTTATTCTTTAAAGTTAATTAAAATTTGGGTATGAATGATTAAATTAATGAAGTAATTAATTAATTATTAAGGATTAAATTAATTTGTAATTGAGGGTTTTAAATTAATTGATTGGAGATTAATTAATTGGAAATTAGGGACTAATTAATGTAAGTAATTAGAGATAAATTTCTTAAATGATAATTACTTAATGTAAGTAATTTAAGGATTGATTAACTAAAGATTGATTAATTTGGGAAATTAATCAAGGATTAGTTAATTAATAAGTGTGACTAATTAAAGGATAATTAATCAATGTAAGTGATTATAAAATAATTAATTTGATTAATTAATTAATTAAGGATCGGTATAATTGTTATAGATGGATAAAGGTTAATTAAATTGTGTAATTAATTAGGAATTAATTATTTAATGTAATTAGGGATAATTAATCAGGGGTGATTAATTAAGACAATAATTAAAGGATGATTTATTAACTGGGTTTTAATTGAATAGTGTTAAGAGATGGTAATCTAAGTGATTTAAGTTAGTAATTAATATTAATTAGAGATAAATTAAATTAATTTTGTAAGTATTCAATCATGGTTATGAATGATTGAATGATGTTAAATGCCATAAAATGGTTAATATATCTGATATGAAATGTTATGTGATACAATATGTTGGGAGGATAGTGATAATGTGGTTATCTCTCGATTGTGTATTGTTGTGTATTTAAAGTTGAATTGTTTGGTTAAGGTGATATTGGATTTGAAGAGACCGGAGTCGGGTATTAGTAAATATCCGAAACCACTTCGATTCTTTATAATTTGATGTGTGGAACCAATAGAATGAAATTTAATGGTTAAAGTGAATTGGACCATTTAATCTAAGTTTTGGTACTTAAAAATTGATGTGTGAAATAAGTGATGTCTATAACAACTTGTTAAAGTGTAAATTGATGCATGATACCCGGGTTTTATATAAGTTGTTTCTTTTTGTATTCCATGTTAGATGGGTTTACTCACGCTGGTTTCCAGCCTGACCCGGGTGTTACTTTGATGTAATGCTCGGGTCAGACCGAGTATTACAGATTTTCAGGTAAGGACGTTCTGAAGCTCAGGAGACGAGCTGGATGGCAGGAACGTATGGAGCGTACCCGCTGCGATATATAGTTGTATTTCTAGGACATGTTAAAGTGTATCTGTCCAATGTTGTATAAAATTGTTGTAACTCTGGTATATCGATGTAAATTGATAAATACAGTTTTCTTTGGTATAACTACTATTATTGATATTATATTTTATCCGCTGCGATTGTGAGATTGTGTGTTTCTTTTCTGTTTTTCTTCTATCTCTTTCTTCTTTTCTCTAACTATCTGGAATTTTCGGGTTCGAAAATTTCGGGTCGTTACATTTGGTATCAGAGCTGAAGGTTGAGTGAGAACCTTGGCTCTATTGGGATTACTCATTAAGGATAGGGTAGGTGGTACGCTAGAATGAGTTGAGTGTATAAATATGAGAGAGCGTACTTGTTATTTTCTTATATAAAGGTTTTTAAATGATTTCAAAAGTAAATGAATTTTATATAAGAAATAGATTATCTATTATATTAAGGAAATTGGTTGTAGTATTAATCAAACAAAAAGTAATAGTAAGTATTAAGTGGTAGAATTACAACCAAATTGAAATTAAATTAAAGACAAGTTTGAAATGGATTCAAACTGAAATTTAATCTTGAAATTGGGAAAGGTTTCAGGATAAGGATAATAAATTAATTTATGTAATTAATTAAACTTTATTTAATAAGATTAATTAATGGATAATAATTGGAAATGATAAATTAAGAAGAAGTTACTTAATGAAGTAACTCAGGTAAGTAATTTAAGGGACAAGTACTTAATGAAGGTAATTAAGAAATAAGTTAATTACCGAATGTGATTAATTGGGATTAATTAATGAAGGAATTAATTAAAGAAATAAAAAATAATATTATTTAATGCAATTGAATGAAATGGTCCTATTTCAAACATGAGTTGTTTGAAAATTGAAAGGAAATTTGTTTTGAATTAAAAACCAAAGGTGGTTTAAAATTTTAAAGTATAACTTGGTATGTGAAAGAAATTAATATGTATATATGTGGATATACTTAAATATCAAAGGTGGTTTGAGATAAACTCTAAATATTGAGTTTTAAATTTGGAATGAGATATGATACCCAAAGTAATAAGTTTTTGAACTTAATAAGTGGGAAGAATTATTTATGAGAAGTTCAAAATTTGAAATGAAAGATTCAAATTGGGTAGGATTGATTGGATTAAGTGAATTGAGCTTAACTTGGGAAAAAGTTAAATAAGTTGAAATGATCAACCTGACTTGGAAATTTCAAAATGACATTGGAATTTAACTTGAGAAGTTAAATGGTTAATCTGAACGGGGAGTTTGCGTGATCTTAAATGGGTTTGAGATCTGGAATTTGGAATTTTGAAATTTGGACTCAGAATTGAATTGTTTAAAAACTTTAAAGGTAAATTGATTTAAAGGAATTAAATCAATATTTGAAGTATTAACTCGAATTTATATAATTCGAGACGGTTTAAATTTGGAATTTGAATTGAAATTAGTTCAAATTGAATTTGATTTGAATTACTTGAAATTGTGATTGAAGGTGTATAAGTATAAGATTCAAATGGAAAATTTGAAATTGGGATTAATTCAAACTGGAATTGAAATGGATTGGAATTGAAGTGGGTTCAACTGAATGGATATTAGTCCAAAGTGATTGGGATAACTTGGGATTGTAATTAAAATTGAATATGTTTAAAATCAAATGGAATTTGATTTAAATTTGAAAAGAAGTAGAGAATTAATTCAACTTGAATTGGGAATGAATCAAGTCCAATGGAAATTGAAATTATTTAAAATTGAATTGGATCAATTTAAATGGAAGTGGAAATTTAAATTAAAATGATTGAGAATGGAGATTGGGAAGTGAACAGTTTTGACTCTGGACTATTTTGATACAAATTGTTTTAATATAAACCTATTTTTCCAAGCTATTTATTATATATACAACCTTTCTTTAAAAAGCCAAACCATTTTATACTTGTTTTACAATTATTTTTGAAACTGTTTAACAATTTTCTAACTATTCTATAAATAGTTACTATTTTCAACTACTAATTACTATTTTATAGCTATTTTGCAATTATTTAAAATTTCTATGACTATCTAACTATTTTCCAATTATTTTACAATTAATGAACTATTTTACAGCTATTTTACAAACTAATAATTATTTTCCAACTACTTATCTATTTTTTTTTAAAAAAATTCAAGCTATTTTCTAAATAAACTGGTCGGAGTTCAAAATGTTATTAGTTAAAAATCCAATCGAGATAAGAATAGAGGTGATAATACAAATGGATTAAAGCACTTGTGAGTAAGTGAATGAAAATCAAAGTGAATGTGAATAGAAATGAAATTAATTCAGCTAAAAACCAACAGAGATAAATATGTAAGGTGTACGTATGTTATTCTTTTCGCATAGTAATGTGATCCAGATTCGAGCACAGAATTGCGAGATAGTATGTCGATCCGAGTTGGAATTTTTCACTCGATTTTCGACGGCGAACCTGGATATGGATTGTTGATTGGTTCTGGATATTCTCTATTATAGTTATGACTATGTAAGGAGAATGACCGTTTTTGATCAAGAAACCAGATCTGTGTCCGCACTAGGAAGTCGGGTGGACGATACTAGTTCAGAAGTGAAATTGTGTGGTCGAGTGAGCGATCAGATTGGTATAGTGTACGGATGATATGTGTATATCATACGGATTTGAATGAAAATGATATTGAAAAGAATAATCAAATTTGAATATTTGATTTTGAGTAAACAAAGTTAAATATCTTTGTTTTATAAATTGAAAGTCCCCTTGTTGAATCTATTGCCAGAAGAAAAGGATTTTTGAAGGTGTTTTGGAGTATAAAAGGAGTTTTATACAAGTTTGAAAAGATCCAAAGTTTTAAAAATTATATATATCTGTATATATATATATATATATATATATATATATATATATATATATATATATATAAAGGATCTTATGAGGATTTTGGGAAAAGGTTTTGGCAACCTATGGATTTGGAAAGGCTTTTGATTTTTGGGTAAAATCAATATTGAATGTGGAAAGCCTAGTTTGAGAATTATCATTTTGGAATAATCGATTTTGTGTAAAAGAGCTTTGTATGAGATCATACTAGGTGTATGATTTAAAGATACTATATATGTATAGTATTAAATGTTTTGATGATGGCTCTGAGGGAAAAGGCGCTCCCTTCAAATGAACTTCTCAGGAGTTCCACCGGGTGGTGCTGCCTTGAGCCCCAAAGGGGGGGGGTGTTCTAAAGTTGATCCTGTGAGGAGTCCGGACAAAACTAGTTCCCGAGGATTATGAGTTGAGTATACCATAGCGAAAGTCGTGTGTGCCGATGAGAGCCAACAGTTACATGGACTTTTGCTGCGATGGCAACGTAACCCAAGATGTAACTGCGACCTATGGTATAACATAGCGAAAGTCATGTGTGCCGCTGAGAGCCAACAGTCTGCGTTTGATTTTATATCGGCAGACTGCGACCTAGGTAGGAGTGGAGAGGTTTCATTTCGACAGCGAAAATCAGAGGCCGCTGAGAGCCTGCAGTTACATGGACTTTTGCTGTGACGGCAACGTAACCCTAGATGTAACTGTGATCTGTTGTGTGGGTTCCATGGCGTAATCGAGAGGCTGTTGAGAGCCTGCAGTTACACGGACTTTTGCTGCGATGGCAACGTAACCCTGGAATGTAACTGTGACCATGGATGGGGGTGATGATTTCCAGAGCATTCTCACCAAAGATATATCCTCTATTTTCAAAAACTGTTTTCTATATTTTCAATAAAATTATTTTCCAAATATTTTCACTAGGTGTTGAAAATGGGTCTGCTAAGTACTTATAGATTTTCAGTCCTACGCCTGATCAACGTATGGCCAAATTCCTGTGAGAACGAAGATGGACTTGTTGAAACATCGAGTTATAGAATGATATTTTTATAAAACTACTTTGATAATACTATATATAGATTTTAAAAGTGTTTTAAAAAGGATCAAAGGAAATTTATCTGACTTTAAGCATTTCAATAAATTCTGGTTTCGTTCCTTTTCGAGGACGAAAAGATTCTAAGGGGGGAGGAATGTGATAACCCGAATTTTAAAATATCCGTAATTGGTAAATTAACTAAATTTAATTAGTAAGTTAAATAAACAATTCTGGTAATAAAAATATATACCTGAATAAGAATTGGTTTGATAATCCATTTAGCATATTTATTTTAATTGGCAAGATAGATATTTTCACAAATAATAATGGTTGTTTATATTTATATATGGATATAAGAAGAATTTAAATAGAAATATTATTATTTCCAAACAAAATGAATCTGTGTTTGTGTAAATGAAGATATTTGTGTATGTTGATTTCAAATTGGATTTTTAATTTGTATTTGAATTTAAATTTGGGATTCAAATGATATATATATATATATATTAAATAAATTTTGATTTCTTTTAAAATCTATTATATATGCTTTAGAGTTTGTTTTATATTATTTCCTTAAAAAAAGGGTTATATATATATACAAATTAAGAAATGTATGTATAAATTAAAATATTAAATATAAACATATATATGGGAGTTTATATATATATAAAAATAAAAATATAAACCATTTATAAAATTTATTAAATATAGGAAAATACATTTGTAAGTTAAATGTATTCATGATTTAACAAATGTAAATCTAATGCATCATGCAAATGACATTTGTATGTAAAATCAACAAGTGTCATTGTTTTTAGGAAATAAGAAAATAAGAGATAATTAAAATACTTACATCTCCACCCTTTCCCTTTTTTTACCTCTTCATATTCATTATGAAAGGAAAATAAAATCAAAAAGAAAACTGGAAACTTAAAAAAAAAGTAGAAGATAAATCAAACAGCAACTCAATTCTATTTTCAAAGAAAGCTCAAACCAAAATCCTATCATCATCAAATCAGTAGTTTGAAGCATTTTCTTTTCAACCTGGAAGCAAAGCATGCATGTCTTCAACCTGGGTTTCAAACTAAGCCAGCATACAAGTTTCATTAGCATGCAACTGCAATTTAAAAATAAAGAGGCAACTCAAGTTTTTAAAAGCAAACGCATATTCCAGTTTCCAAAGAAGTGCTCTGTCTTTCAAAAATTATGTGAGTAAACAAATCTTTTAATATGTTGCGTGCTGTGGACCTGAAGTAAAGTATATAAGGAAAGTTTATATGTTTGTTTAAGTATGACTTGTAGATATATCTATATGATAAAATGGGTTTGCATGTCTGAATATTGGGTGTTGGTTCTGTTCATATGATACAGGTTCAAAAATTTGATCAAAAATCAAAATTTTATTGCTGGATTTTTCATTAGTCTTCATTAGATAACAAAATTTGTTGAGGTAGTAAGATCATTTCAAATAAAAAAGAATGTGGATTCAGATTAAAGTGTAGTTCCAGGTTTATCCAAAACAAAATTTTCCTTTTTAATACCTGGAAGTAAATTTTAGTCAAATTTTTTTTAAGGCTTAAGTTGATTTAAATACATGATGCATATGGTAATCTTATATAGTAATAGGGTAAATAAAATTTGCATGTATGTTTTTGTAATGTAAACAATTGAAACTTCCTGTATAATTTGTGCATGACTGGTAGATGAGTATATATCTTCCTCTGTTTAATTTCAGAGACAATTCTCCTAAATAAATCCTTTTCTCTTCATAACTTAAAGGTTGGATCATCTTCATTGAAGATGAAATGATTAAATGAATATAACTTTATTATTAAAAATAAAATCCAGAAGAAATATTGGGTAAATATTCTGGAAATAGAAGTTACTGTGAAAGTCAATTCAAAATCAGAAAAAAACAAAGATCGGAAATATAAGTTCTGATTCTAAAAACAAATTAGTATTGGGAAATGATGATTTATGATGACAAATTCTCAATTTTTAGGTTAGTGGATATCGAGAAATTTCGAGTTGGATGCCTCTGGTGTTTCAACCAAATTCCGGCGATAGGGGTAATGGAGGTGGTTATGCTCGTGGCTGAAGTAGGTTTGGAGGTCGAGGGTTAATGGAAAAATAGTAGGTGATGGTTTAACTGGCCGTGGAGGTACGGTGAAGCGCCGATAGGGTTTAAGCTGTAGTTTGGGTTCATTGACATTTTCGTGAGTCACGCGACCTTCACAGGTGATCGGAGAGTATCAGATTTTGGGAATCGAAGCGTTGTGATCTGGTGCGGCTTTGAGTGTGATGGCGAGGTGGTTGGTGTTTGGGATGGACGACGGCGATGGGTTTTCTGATCTGGGTATGGGATTCATGTTTGTTCGGCAAGCTCATTTTCGTTCTTCTATGAAATCATGGAATCTGGGCACTGTTGGGACTTAGGCAGATCATCGTGGATGCGTTCGTGGCAACGGAGTCGATCAGTTCGTCGGCATGGTGTTGTACACGTGCACGAAGATTTTGGGCATGTATGTTTTGTTGTTAAGAAGGAGGAGTTGGTTCTCGAGTAAGAACTCAGGAAAGTGGTGGGTTTGCTTGAGATTTGCTTCGGGAATACGTTGAATGTTATAAATATTTAATAGTTTAAATTTTAAACTAAGTTTATATTGGGGTAACTCGTGTTTGTATTGAGGGCTTACTCAGGTTTTTGAGGGAGAAACTTTAGGTTAGTATCGAATCGAGTCACATAAGCCTGTTAGTAAGTTTAAGAAGATGCATTATTTTATCGTTTAATAAACTAAGGTCTTAAGTAAATAAGCTAATGCTAATTAATTTCAAGGATTGTGATAATTAAAAAGTTAATTTATATAAATGACTTATTCTTTAAAGTTAATTTAAATTTGGGTATGAATGATTAAATTAATGAAGTAATTAATTAATTATTAAGGATTTAAATTAATTTGTAATTGAGGGTTTTAAATTAATTGATTGGAGATTCATTAATTGGAAATTAGGGACTAATTAATGTAAGTAATTAGAGATAAATTTCTTAAATGATAATTGCTTAATGTAAGTAATTTAAGGATTGATTAACTAAAGATTGATTAATTTGGAAAATTAATCAAGGATTAGTTAATTAATAAGTGTGACTAATTAAAGGATAATTAATCAATGTAAGTGATTATAAAATAATTAATTTGATTAATTAATTAATTAAGGATCGGTATAATTGTTAAAGATGGATAAAGGTTAATTAAATTGTGTAATTAATTAGGAATTAATTATTTAATGTAATTAGGGATAATTAATCAGGGGTGAATAATTAAGACAATAATTAAAGGATGATTTATTAACTGGGTTTTAATTGAATAGTGTTAAGAGATGGTAATCTAAGTGATTTAAGTTAGTAATTAATATTAATTAGAGATAAATTAAATTAATTTTGTAAGTATTCAATCATGGTTATGAATGATTGAATGATGTTAAATGCCATAAAATAGTTGATATATCTGATATGAAATGTTTTGTAATACAATATGTTGGGAGGATAGTGATAATGTGGCTATCTCTCGATTGTGTATTGTTGTGTATTTAAAGTTGAATTGTTTGGTTAAGGTGATATTGGATTTGAAGAGACCGGAGTCGGGTATTAGTAAATATCCGAAACCACTTCGATTCTTTATAATTTATGTGTGGAACCAATAGAATGAAATTTAATGGTTAAAGTGAATTGGACCATTTAATCTAAGTTTTGGTACTTAAAAATTGATGTGTGAAATAAGTGATGTCTATAACAACTTGTTAAAGTGTAAATTGATGCATGTTACCCGGGTTTTATATAAGTTGTTTCCTTTTGTATTCCATGTTAGATGGGTTTACTCACGCTGGTTTCCAGCCTGACCCGGGTGTTACTTTGATGTAATGCTCGGGCCAGACCGAGTATTACAGATTTTCAGGTAAGGACGTTCTGGAGCTCAGGAGACGAGCTGGATGACTGGAACGTATGGAGCGTACCCGCTGCGATATATAGTTGTATTTCTAGGACATGTTAAAGTGTATCTGTCCAATGTTGTATAAAATTGTTGTAACTCTGATATATCGATGTAAATTGATAAATACAGTTTTCTTTGGTATAACTACTATTATTGATATTATATTTTATCCGCTGCGATTGTGAGATTGTGTGTTTCTTTTATGTTCTTCTTCTATCTCTTTCTTCTTTTCTCTAACTAGTTGGAATTTTTGGGTTCGAAAATTTCGGGTCGTTACAAAGTTACTGGAGCAAATAAGGTTCCAAACAAAGTTTTGGGAAAAGGCACTATAGAAATTACATTCCCTTCTGGAAAAGTTCTTACATTAGTTAATATATTTTATATACCTAATATGTGTAAGAATTTGGTCTTTGGATTCCTTCTTAACAAAGGAGGATTCGAGTTGTGTATGAGTCTGAAAGTTAGCGTTGTCCAAGAATGGTAAATTCATTGGATTGGGATACTCTTGTAATGGCATGGCTAAGTTGAATCTGATAAAGAAAACTTCTATTTATATTGTTGATTCTGTTAGTTTATGGTATGGTAGATTAGGACACGTTACTTATAATTCCCTTAAAAATATGCATAAATTTGGATTAATTTCTGATTGTGATTTCGATACTATCTCTAAATGTGAAATACGTGTTCAAGCAAAAATACATCAAAAATCCTTTAAATCTGTAGAAAGGAAAACTAGCTTGCTTGATTTGGTATATAGTGATGTGGGTGACTTAAAAGTCATATCACCTATGGTGGTAACCAATACTATATAACATTTATTGATGATTATACTAGATATGCATATGTGTATCTAATGAAAACTAAAGATGAGGCTTTTGATAAATTTATAATTTACAAAGCAAAGGTCGAAACACAATTAGGAGTTAAAATAAAAGTATTACAATCAGATCGTGGTGGTGAATATTTCTTAAATGAATTCACCTTGTTTTGTAAACAACATGGTTTAGTTCATCAGTGCATTGCCCCATGGACACCACAACAAAATGATGTTGCTGAAAGGAAAAATAGGACTTTAGTAGAAATGAGTAATGTAATGCTCATAAGTTCAAACTTACCTTATAACCTATGGGGTGATGCTATGTTATCTGCATGTTATATTTCAAATAGAGTACCACTTAAAAAGAATAATGTTTCCCTTTACGAATTATGGTTTAATAGGAAACCTAATCTTACAAGACTTAAAGTTTGGGGTTGTTTAACATATGTTAGAAAACCAGACCCTAAACGACTAAAGTTAGGAATATGGCATTTAAATGTGTTTTCATAGGATATTCACTTAATAGTATAACTTATAGATTCCTAATTCTTGACACCTTAGAAGTTATAGAATCCGTAGATGAAGAATTCGTTGAAAATTAAACTATTGAGATTCCATTGAGATCATCTAGTCTAGAACCTAATACGATTGATGATATCAATGACGATGACTATGCTTCTACTCATAACAGCAAGGAAGTATTTGTACCAGATAATAGTACTGAACAAAGAAGAAGTAAAAGAGCAAGAATAAAGAAGGACTATGGTCCTGACTTCATTACATATCTTATAAAAGGCAGTAAGGACGAAGTCCTTAATGTGACTAGATATGTCATGAATGTTGATGATGACCCTAAAACTTATTCTGAGGCTATGAGTTCCAAAGATTCAATATTTTGGAAAGAAGTTATCAATGATGAAATGAATTCCATGCTGTTAAACCAAACTTGGGTTTTAACTGATTTACCTCCAGGTGCTAAACCTGTAGGATGTAAATGGATATTTAAGAAAAAGTTGAACACAAATGGATCCATTGATAAGTTTAAAGGCAGATTAGTTGCTAAGGGATATAAGCAAAGGCATGGAGTAGATTATTTTGATACATATGCTCCTATTGCTCGCATATCTTCTATACGCCATTTAATAGCACTTACATCAATTCATAAATTAGTCATACATTTAATGGATGTAAAGACCACTTTTCTAAATGGAGATTTAGAAGAAGAGATATATATGGAACAACCTGGAGGTTTCAAAACCCCAGGCCAAGAAAAGAAAGTTTTCAAATTAGCAAAGTCTCTTTATGGCATGAAGCAATCTCCCATGCAATGGCATGAGAAGTTTAATAAAATAGCATTGTCATATGGATTTATTGTTAATGATGCTGATAAATGTATTTATAGAAAATCAGACAACAACGATTATGTTATAATATGTTTATACGTTGATGTCATGCTAATATTTGGTTACAATATATCCTGTGTGAATGAAACTAAGAAGTTTCTATCTCCTAAGTTTGATATGAAAGATCTAGGAGAGGCTGACATAATTTTGGGAATTAAAATCATTAGGAAAAAAGGGGAGTTGTTACTAACTTAATCTCATTACATTGTGAAGTTCCTCTGAAAGTATGGTCATTATAATGACAAACTAGCACCAACTCCTTTAGATCTTAGTATTAAATTAGAAAAGAACACTGGGCGTACTATTTCTCAACTTGAGTATTTTAGTATAATTGGGAGTCTTATGTATGCTATGCATTGCACTAGACCAGACATAGTACACGCTATAAACATATTATGTCGATTTATGAGTAATCCAGGTTTCGAACATTGGAAAGCTATTTCCAGAGTTTTAGCTTATTTAAAAAGAACGATTACCTACGGTTTATCTTATAAAGGATATCCTGCTATAATAGAAAGATATAGTGATGCAACCTTGATCAAGTAGAATCCAAATCCAAGTCTACGACTACATGGATCTTTACATTAGGAGGTGTGTAACGACCTGCCTTTTTCGACATTTTAAGCAGATAGACGCGTCAAACTCAAACCATTCAAAATGGCAGATTGTTACAGGGTAATAAGAAAAAAAGAAATAAAACAAATACAAAATCTCACAGCAAATGACAAATATAATAACCAAATAACAGTTCATGAAGCTGTTTTAAAAATACATTTGATTTTTCTTTACAACACAAACATCAGAGTTACATAAAAATAAACAAATAAATAAATGCAGCGGACAACATGATGCAACGGAATAAATATGATAAATAATAATAGTACAAATCTTCGTCTTCGTTCTCCAGAAATAAGGTCTTCAAGCCTGAAATGCTCACGATAACCCGAGCGAATTTAAAAAACAAAACACTCGAGTCAGAACTAAAAGATCTTATATAAGTTGAACAACGGTAAATAAATATGAGTGGAATGACGTCAGAGATGTTTACGGGGTTTGACATCTCCTGCCCCGTGTCTAACGTTGGTGCAATAACTTAAGAGATGTTCAAGATTTACATCTCCCAAGGATCCGTTAAACTATATACTATGTAGTACAACACGCTATTATAATATGTCTACCATAAAGTAAAAGTATTAAAAGAGCGTTAAGGCATTAACCATATCTCCCTTAACACATTTTATATATATTCCCATAATCTATATAGTACCGTACGCTCCTCCGTAAACTGGAGGTTTGCACAAAGGGCACTGTTTGTACCAAAAATGGGTACAACACTCTTCGGAAGTTTTTGAAGAGATAAAAGTGAAGAATGTAAATTTAAAATGAGGATTATCTAACAAAAACTCCAACAAACAGTAACATAAATGCACAGACAAACAATTTAGAGTGGTTCGGCGTGTTGCCTACGTCCACTATGAATTTTTTATGACTTTATTGATTCTCTTTCAACGATTACACGTGATTACATCGAACAACAGTAAAATACAGCTTAGAATTCGAATTCAACAGCCAGAGTAGGATACAAATCTCGATCCGACAGAGTCTGGGCGTTTGAGAATCCAAAGATCCCTTTCTATAGGCTCAGGGGATCTATTTATAGTCGTAGGTGGCTGATATCTCGCTCAAACTTCAGGGGACTTCTTATGGCACGTGAGTGGGCCCATGCAATCGATCTCGGAGAGTTTCGACTCGTTTTGTGATCGATACGAACTCAATTCATAACAATCGAGACTGCATCCGATGAAGGTGAAACTTGGCGAGAATAATCTCTGGCTTGCACGTAGTCTTCTGTGAAAATTTCATTACATTTGGATCGGTGGATCTCGAGTTATGATCGATACGAGTTCAAGTGTCGCGGTGGCTGTCTAGTTCGAATCCATGATTTCGAATCGATGATGCACGTGCCTCTGTGATGACGTGGCACGCATTCCTCGCATTGATCCACCCTTTACTCCGAGTCGACCGTGTCTTCCCTTAAACTTCGCCTTATTCGTATCGAGAGACGTTGTGTAGCTTGAACCCATCAATGACGTAGCTTGAACCCATCAATGACGTGTGCTTTGTATCGATTCGTAGCCTGCCCACTTCATACCGATGGATTTTGTGTATTTTGTATCGATGGAGGTTGTCCTCATCCGATCGATACGAACAAACAATACTTGGGATGGATACGAAGTGAGGTCAACTGATGGATACGAACCAAGGCTATATAGTGGATTCGATCAAGTGTCTTTTCGATAGATACGAATTCGACACTGAACGATCTATACGAAGCATACTACTCATCGATGGATACGAAACCGTTCGATACGAACTAAGGCTCGGGTATGGGTACGAAACCAATCGATTCGAAGCAGGGCCTATCGATGGATTTGAAGTGGTATAGTCTGATCGATGCGAAAACCGATCGATTCGAATTAATGTTGATTGATGGATACGAAACCAAGGCTATTTCTTCCTATTTGTATCGATCCTAACTTGCACATAAGAACTCGGATTGACTTGAAATTTGGAAAGCTGGCTTCTATGGCTTCGCTTGTCGTGTCTCATCAATTGTGGCCTGATCCGGACCCAGGCAAAATTCATCGTCATCCATAGAGAACCCGTGCATACTCGATACTTGTGACGGGTGATCCTTGGTTTTCGCCCAGTTCCTTGGTATCTCGACATTGCCAAAAGGCGGGATAACAATTTCCCCCCAAAGTACGTCTTGTGGAAACAAGACGTGCTTTGAAAAGCTGCAGTCCTCACTCTGAACAGTTATTCCTTTTCGGTTAAAGGTTGTAATCTTGGGTTGCTGTAACTGTTTGCTGCACAATAGTGCTTAGTTGTTTGTCGTCGTAATCATAGTTAGATGAATGTCCAATTCCTGTTAATGCTGAAAATTGAATATTAGCTCGACATATGTGTATACATGTTCACCTGGCTCTCGTTAACGTTTGCACATCCATGATTCGTTGTCAGTTTTCTTGTGTTGAATTCCATATCGATCCTCTCATGAATCGATGTAGAAGTTCGTGTTATAACAACACCTAACGGTTGCTTTAGGATGATCCTTCGTGTCGATCGTCTCCTAAATCGATATAGAAGTTTGAAAGGTTTCTCTCGCATCGATGGACTTTGCCTTGGCGGATGTGATATGGGTACTTCGCATCGATGTGTACGTGCTTTGATGGATTCTAAATTGACGTACGTGTCGATGAAATCAATGGATTCGAACAGAATAGTTCATAACGATGGACCGTGACTGTGGACTTAATGATGCGAAAAAAGACTTCGAATCGATGGAACTCAATTGCCTCCGGAGTTATCTTCATCGTGTATTTCGTATCGATGGATTTATTTACCATTTCGAATTGATAGGAGCTTGGGTCGATGGATTCGAATTCGCCGTTCGACCCGATCGGAGTGTTGACCTACAGTGACCGGTCATGTTGACAGGGAGGCGAATCAGCCCTCTTTCTCCCTAGGATCCATATAAATACTTTGGCCTTGGCCATTTTTCACTTTTCACTTTTTACTGTTGCTCCCTTTACTTTCTACGTTCGCATCGATCCACGAACTTGAGAAAAGAGAGGAACTGCATACTATCTTCGAATCGATCAAATTTAGCCCTTCAATCCTTCAACTTCTAACTTCAATCTAGGTAACAAATCAGCTATGACCACATTCGCGTGACAAAGTTTGAATTTTAGATTCATACCATATTTGCTGATTACCAATTTTGGCAAGCGCTAAGGCCAGATCTGGGCCAAATTTTGGGTGAGAGTGGCCATGGCGATGCTCGTGTAGGTTGGGGAAGAAGAGGTTCAGGACATGGAGCAATTGATTAATGGTTGTTCGGCCTCCATTTCTTACCGATGGAAAGAAAGATCGTGGCTTGATTTTGTATCGATGATCGGATGTGGGGTTCACATCGATGTAGCGTTGATTGGGGAGCGATGGGGTCCTTATCGATCCTTGTGGATGCATTTCGTATCGATTTAAAGTATTTAATATGAAACCGTTAGAAGCATGATCGATACGAAATTCCGAGCAAGCAATCGATACGAACTCCGTGATTTTTGATAGTTGTGAATGTAATCGATACGAAGTTGGCTTGACTTAATCGATACGAAATTTATCGATTCGAATTCGATCGATACGAAACATATCGTTTCGAATTTGATCGATACGAAAAGAAGGCCCTTAACTCGTCACTAATTTGAGCGATGGCGATCGATCCTAAGCTGGAGTTTGATTGAGCTAGAGAACTTTTGCACATTTGAATATTCGACTCCAATGAGCTTCTGCCTTGCATAATCGGACTTGAGCGTAGAAATGCACATTTGACTGCCTTTCGAAGCTCGTTGATGGAATTATAACTTAACAATATGATATGAAATTTTAATTTGGATCGATCGCTAACATTTGGATGGTATGGTGGTGACGGTCAGTGATGACAGTCACTCCAACTGGATTTCGATTATCTTCGCCGTTTGCAAATTTTTCTTGAACTCTGCAAAATCTTTTCGAGCAATGCACAACACTACACTGCACAACACACACTTTACACGAGGGGAACACACAGGCTCTCTGTCGTCTAATGATGATTTCTCGTGAGTTAGCTTGTCATGGAAACTCCAAGCTCGCAGCCACAAGAAACTCAGAGTTTAGTTACTCCCATGCTTGAAATACCGGAGATTGAGGCCGAAGTCCTCGATCCAGCCCCGAACGAGGCACCAGATGCATCTCTTATCAATAGCCCGCCAGACTCCGTTCCGTACAACATTTCGAAAGATATGCTAGGGAGAATATGCCTAAGGCACGGTTTGTCAATGGAAGACGTAATATTGCCGGGACCAAATGACAGACCACATAATCCACCGGAGGGGTATACCGCATTCAATCGACATGCGTGCGCAGCTGGGGCGCTCCCCCCGTTCAATCAATACATAAGAGAAGTGTTGTCTTTTATAGGGATCGCCCCATCTCAGCTACACCCAAATAGATATGCTTTACTGAATAGCTTGTTCATTGTATTCATGGAATATCTCTATCGGCCACCCCGTCTGACCGAGATAAGATACTTGTTGAACTTTAAAAGTCGAACAGACAGTCCATCTTTCACATTCCTAGAGGCCGTAAGGAATTGCCAAATAGTTACGGGGTCTTGGATTAGGCTGAGTTACTTCAAGACAGAGTGGTTCTATGTCAGATGCCCTCTAGGATTTGCTAGTCGGTGGCTATTTAGACGTGAGTCTTTCCATCTTCCCATACAGTTGATAAGATAGTTATAGATGAAGCCAAACTCATATCTCTTTTTCTTTACAGCGAAAATTCAGCGACCCGAAGGCGGATATTACAAGGAGATAGTTCGAGTTCTCTAAGAGGTCCCAAGCAAAGAGAGGAACATCGACTTGGTCCTGACGGATAGGAACCTTAGGATTCTTGGGCTAATTGAGCGAAGATAAAGTATAAGGCTCGACGGTGCACTAAGGACCATCTCGAGGGAACGAGTTAAGCGTAAGAAGCCCAGAGTTGTCATAGTTGAAGAAGCTGATTCCGAAAGAACCCATAATGATGACGAACCTTTGGCCGAGCCTGCGGATGCAGCCCAAGATTCTGAAGAAAAGAGAAAAGGCAAGGCATCCGTTTTTAAGAAATCCAAAACGGGGAGATGGAAATCTGTGGTCATGTCCCGTCCCGCCTTCGGAATTAGAATTTTGGATATGTCTCCTCCAAGAACGGAAAATCTTTACGAAGGGCTCGTCGATCTTCCAATTCAGGACGACGTGTCCATGAAGCATGATGCTAGATTGGATGAACTCCAACATGCCTTAGTTTTAAGCGAGTCTCTACCCACTAGCATGGTCGATACATCTAGTTGGTCGATGGGTTGCACATACATTCACACTTCACGACACTACACAATTTCTGACTGTAATACGCCCACTGTGAAAGATTACTAACTTTTTGTCTTCGATTTGCTTTGCAGATACCATGTCCGGTCAAGGCTCAATGCTTGGTAGCCTACGCAGCAAATGCCGATCTTCGTTATACTACGAATCGTGTAGGAGCGAAGGAGATAGAGACTATGATCAGGGGTACTCTAGTCAGCAACAATCTGATAGAGATAAGGGGTATAGGCGTCGGTCTCGATATCGTACGCCACCTCCCAGAGCTTCGGTACCGCCGCCAGTTCACATTTCACAACCTTCGCGACACAAACCATCTTCCCAATCATCTAGGCCTGAATCTCAACGAAAACTGAAGTTACAGACCCCTCCACTGCTGCACAGGCCCTCGTCGAGCCCACTGGGGAAGGAGTGATTAGGCTCACTCAGCTGAGAAAGGATTTTCCTGACATTTGTTTTGATGGGTCTGTTTTTCCTCCGCGCTTGATAAGGATCCCGGCGTTGACCGAAAATACAGTGCACGATTATGTCGCGGATATATTCTTTCAGTATCAGGAGTGGTCAAAAACCACGAAAAAAGCATCGAAGGTGGCCTTTGACCGAGAAGCCACGATTGAAAGGCTGGAGAAAGAACTCGGCCAGAAAGACCGGATCATTCAAGCGCTCAATAGTGACGCCGAGTCTTCTCGTAAATCCAAGATTGAAGCTCTTAAGAAGGCCGACGAGGCCCATGCGACGATGGATAGAATGAAACGGGAGCACTACGCCACGGTGGAGGACCTGGGCCATAGGAACACCATCGTTACCGCTGAGCGGGATGTAGCCTTGAAAGAGCTAAATGAGCTTAAGGCCAAAGTCTTGGAAATCATGAAAGAGGGAGATGTTGCTAATGTTTCCGCACAAGAAGCGTGCGATCAAGCGGTGGTGCTTCGGAGAGAGACAGATGCGGCCATGGAAAAGGTCCGCGAGGTTGAGGCCGAAGTTGATGAAAAGGTCCGATCGGTGGAGACTAGGCTCGAGGCGGAGATAGAGGAGCTTCTCATCACTTATAACGCCAATGTGCTGAAACACAAGAATCTGGCTTGGCTTGACGATTACTCGACACGTCTATACAACGCCTGGAATTTGCTGGTTGAAGAAGAGAAGACGGTGTTTTTGGGTGGCGTCCTCGACGAACTTGAGCTGGAGAACCGCACATTGAGCGAAGATTAAAAGAAGGTTCTTCATGACTCTATGATTTCTCATGCAAGAGAGAGACTGGGCACCCACCACCTAGAAGCTGGCGAGGGCTCCGGCGTCGCACATCAAGCTATAAGTTCTGAGATGATTACTTCATCTGGATCAGAGCCGGCGCCAGCAATTGAGTCGCAGCCGGTCCCAGTCTACTACCCGGAATAACCACACTTATCTCCTATAAGGGAGCACTCTTCGAAAGCTGTTCAGCCAGCCATAAGTCAGTTGAGGAAGGTACTCTGCACAAATCTCGTGTGTGTCCGAAATGAAGTACTTGTATTGAAGCGTGCACTGAAAACTTATTCTTTTTCCTTATCCAGTGACTAAAGCTATATCAGCAGCGCCTCCTGCGATATAGGAATCACAACAAATGCAGGAGGCCATTATCACCGAGGCGATCACTACGACCACGGCCGTGCCTATTGAGGTAACATAGGGGAGCTCTCTTTCTTTTGATGAGCAAATGATGAATGAGCTCCTGGGCTGACAGAGTGACCCCTTTGCGGACTTATCATTTGTCCTTAGTGGATTTCCACCCGCCTCTTGTGCTTTGACACAGACCACCGCTACCCCAGTGAAGCCCGTGCTGCTCGTGAAGCAGAGATACTAGCTGAAATAAACACAGAGATGGAGGCTGCGGCTTATGGCGGTAGTTCTGAGGGTGGATTGACGGTATCTGGCCCAACTCCACTTAGAATTATATCACCCGATGTACGCTTGTTGGTACTAGTGTGTCTATTCTGCCCCCGGTCGTAGATCCAGTTTCTCCGACTCCTCCTGCAGGGAGTGTTCCCATAGATTTAAGTTCGAAGGAGGATGTTGATATTATGCCTCCATCCGGAGATGATCCGCCAAAGAGTAAAGGCTCAAAGTGAAAAATTATTGGTGGTTCTGGTGGATCCACACTTAAGAGGAAGCCGAAGAAGGCTAAGGAGTAGATAGGCCCTTCTGATGCAAATTTTTGTTAGCTAAGAACTTGTCTTTCTTTCACAGGTCGTGTATAAATGCGGGTTCGGCCCCTGCTAGTAGGAATTTTTTTGAAGAACTTGTATACAATTCTTTGCTTTTGATTAGTTGAAATAAAATTCTGTTTTTTGTTGCTTCAACTGTCATTTCTGTCTTTTATACTTAAGTGTCATAGAGTTTGAATCTCGGTTCCATGTACTCGTGGAGTTTCAACCCTTGAGTTCTCTTTATTTGCCAAGTCTGAAAATCACGAGTACGGGTTGTAACGAGAGATCGAGTTGGACTTTAGACATCGTACTGCTTCAGCCAACGATTAATACTTAAGCTCTGCCCCCAGTTTCAGGAACAAGTTGTAAGGATCGACCAGGGTTTGTCTCTACTTTTAGAGTTTAACATCGTCATATTAATGCAGAAACAAGCCTAAGTCGAGCGATTGCATCGCATTCGCTTACCTATGAATAGTCGCATCCACACTCTAGGGATCAGCATTTGCACTTCGGCAGTCGATCACATCTATTGAAGTTTTTAGGTACATGTCCACACTCCGGGGACATCAGCCAATTTACGAGTGGCCATCCACACCCGAGTTATTTTTATATTTCGTCCACACTCTGGGGACTTAGGATAATTCGTGATCGATAATCTGGTTCGCACTCTGGGAATCCGAGTGTTATCGATGTTTGTAGCACAGTTCGCGTTCCGGGAACTTTGACTCAGTATTTATACTCCAATTCACACTCTGGAAACTTGGAGTTAGCGTTTATACTCCGGTTCGCACTCCAGAAACCTAGAGTTGATGTTTATAATCCAATTCACACTCCGAGAATTTGGAGTTAGTGTTTATACTCCGGTTCGCACTCTGGGAACCTAGAGTTGATGTTTATACTCCAATTCGCACTCTAGGAATTTGGAGTTAGTGTTTATACTTCGGTTCGTACTCCGGGAACTTAGAGTTGATGTTTATACTCCAATTCACACTCTGGGAATTTGGAGTTAGTGTTTATACTCCTGTTTGCACTCCGGGAACCTAGAGTTGATGTTTATACTCCAATTCGCACTCCGGGAATTTGGAGTTATTCGACAGATGGTCAGTCACATCTGTTTAGAATTTTTAGGAGGTCGTTCACACTCTGGGAACGATAAATTTATCGGGATCGTGGATGGTCGGATCACATCCACCCCAAGTTAACAAGCAAGGTCATTAGATGGATGGGTCCATCCTCCTCTAACTTGGTTAGGATACGGTCAAAGTCGTTAGGCAGACGAGCCTGCCCTCTCCAAAACCGTACTCAGGATTTTTATGCTCCGACTCACACTCTGGGAGTTTGGAGTTGTTTTAAGGATTGTCATGTATCAATCCTCTTTGATTTTAGCGTAGTGACTTGCCCCCGAGCTCGGGTTTCATTAATGAGTGACTGGTCATATCACAGTCACTCGCTATTTGAATAAATTCCACCGTTTGATGGAACTTAGCTCTCCGTTTATCGTGGTGTCGTATGTCATACTCAATAAATCACAGCTCTGACTCGAAGAGATAGCATTTTATTGCTGAAATGAGAAAATATGGCAAAGTCAGTTGCCTTATTACAAATTCAAATTTTGAAATGCGAAAACAAATTGCAAATAAGAGAATGAATCAAATAAATAAAGCCTGTCATATGTAGTAGCGATGGAGGCTTTCACTATTCCAAGCTCTCGGCAAAGTAAGGCCATCAACGATCGATAACTTGAACGTGCCATCTCTGAGCTTTTGGGTGATCACATACGTCCTTCCCAATTTGGCTTCATGTGTGAAGGAACCAAATAGATTCTTTTCAGCACAAGGTCGCCAAGTTCGAAGGTCCGTGGTCGAACCTTGGCATTGTATAATCGGGCGACTCGATTTCGATATGCGGCTGCCTTCAAATCAGCCTCTTCGTGCTTCTCATCCAGTAAGTCCAAAGATTCAGGAAGTAATATGGCATTAGTTTTCAGGTCATAATAAGTCACACGATGAGAAGGTACTTCCATCTCGACTGGAATAACGACATCTGATCCGTAAGATAGAGAAAATGGAGTGTATCCGGTCGCGGACTTATGGGTCGTTCGGTAAGCCCATAAAGCCATAGGTAGTTCATCAGCCCACTTGCCCCTAGCCTTTTCCAGTCGCTTCTTCAGAATAGATTTGATAACCTTATTAATAGCTTCAACTTGGCCATTCGCCTGAGGGTGTGCAACCGCAGAGAATTTCTTGTGGATATGGAATCGTTGGCAGAAATTCTTAAATTCAACACTATCGAATTGGGCTCCGTTATCAGTGATAACGGTATGCGGGAGACCAAATCGGCAGGTAATATTACGAACTACGAAGTTGATTACTTTCTTCGTCGTGATTGTCGCAAGAGTTTCAGCTTCAGCCAATTTAGTAAAGTAATCAACTGTGACGATGGCATACTTCACTCCGCCTTTGGCAAGAGTTAATGATATCAATGCCCCATACTGAAAACGGCCAGGGACTGACCATTTGGGTTATCTCAATAGGTGGGGCTCTTGGAATTCAAGCATGTTTCTGGTATTATCACGTTTCCTTGCATAATCTGATGCATCACGGTTCACAGTCGGTCAGTAGTATCCCTATCGGAGTACTTTCTTGGCTAGAGCTTGCCCCCCGGTGTGATCGCCACATTCTCCCTCATGCACATCATGTAACACTCGTTTGATTTCATCGTGTGCGATACACCGGAGGAGAGGGACGGAATATCCTCTTCTATACATGACTCTATTTTGAATGGTAAACCGTCAGGCTTTTCGAAGAATCTGTCTTCTTTCACTCCTATGCTCAGGCAGTGTTCCGTGCTCAATGTAATTCCGGTACGGGGTCATCCATGATTCCCTTTTGGAAGTAGCCTCAAATAAGGAGTTGGTCTCCATCTAATCAATGCTTGGTGAGGATAAGGTTTCAACAGGAACGAGCCCCATCTGTTGTGCTTCGCCCATACTTGCTAATTTTGCCAAGGAATCAGCCTTCTGGTTGTGCTCATGGGGTATATAGAAAAAGGTATAATAGTCAAATTGATCGAGCATTTCCTGGACTCGAGCTAGATAAGCTGCTAGTCTTCGATCCTTGGCCTGATATTCACCCTGAACCTGGCATACAACTAACTGAGAGTCACAGTAAACTTCCACGGCAATAATCCTCGGATCACGGGCTAGCTTCAACCCATCAAGTAAAACTTCATACTCAGCTTCATTATTGGTCGCACGAAACTCAAATTTCACAGCATTGCATATGGATCGACCCTCGGGGGTTTCAAGTACTACTCCAGCACCCGAGCACCGATAGTTGGATGCACCATCGGTATGCAGCTTCCAGATGTATTCGGGAGATTTACTGGTCTCAGGAAAGTCCTCTGGGATGGTGAATTCGGCTATAAAATCTGCTAGGACTTGACCTTGAATGGCTCTTCTTGGGGTATAGGTGATATCAAACTGACTCAGTTCGATATTCCACTTAAGTAACCTACCAGAAGTCTCAAGCCGCGTAAGGACCTGTCGTAACGGCTGATCGGTGTACACTGTGACTGGATGAGCCTGAAAATATGGACGGAGCTTTATCGAGGCAATAACTAGGCAGTAAGCCAACTTTTCAAGCTTTGGATAGTTTCTCTCTGCCTCGGTAAGTCGTTAGCTGACGTAATAGACCGGTTTCTGCACTCGGTCTTCCTCCCGAACTAGGGCAGCACTGATTGCTTTTTCTGATACCGCCAAGTAAAGATACAACTGCTCATGGTCGATAGGCTTTGATAAAATCGACGGTGTGGAAAGATGTTGAACCAGTGCTTGGCATGCGCCCTCGCACTCCGTAGTCCATTCGAAGTTTCTCTTTCCTTTTCGGATCAGATCTAAGAAGGGGATGCATTTGTCGGTGGACTTTGAAATGAACCTGCTCAGGGCTGCCACCTTCTCGTTGAGACTCTGGACTTGCTTTATTGTTCTTGGAGTCTGCAAGTTTTTGATTGCCCAGATCTTTTCTGGATTGGCTTCTATTCCTCGAGCGTTGACAATGAACCCAAGGAACTTTCCGGATGCAACTCCAAAATGACACTTCATCGGATTGAGCTTCATCCCATATTTTCGAAGGATGTTGAACATTGACTCCAAATCTTTGATGTGATTAGTGGAGAACCGTGATTTCACTAGCATTTCATCTACATAAACCTCCATGGTCTTTCCGGTCTGGTTGGCAAACATCCAGTTGACTAGACGTTGGTATGTCGCTCAGGCATTCTTTAGTCCAAAGGGCATGACTTTGTAGCGGTTGAGTTCCAAATCGGTTATGAAGCTGGTATGTTATTGGTCGGGTACATGCATGGGTATCTGGTTGTAGTCGGAATAAGCATCCATGAAAGATAATAATTCATGTCCAGCCATTGAATCTACAAGCTGATCAATCCTGGAAAGTGGAAAATTGTCTTTTGGACAAGTTTTATTTAAATCGGAATAATCAACACATGTCCTCCATTTCCCATTCGGCTCTCTGACAAGTACGGGATTGGAAACCCACTCCTGGTATAAAGCATCTCGAATAAACCCATTTGATTTTAGCTTATCGACCTCTTCTTTAAAGGCGGCAGATCTCTCTGGATCCATACCATGCCTTTTCTGTTTGACCGGGATACACCGCGGGTTAATATTCAGGGTGTGGCTCGCGATGTCCGGTGAGATTCCACACATGTCAGAGTGTGTCTAGGCGAACACGTCGAGATTCGCCCAGAGAAAATCAACCAATTCCTGCTGTGTCTCTTGGCTAAATTGAGACCCAATCTTTAACATCCTCGAATCATCATCTTCGATCAGAACATCGATCGTCAGTTCGGCCGGAGAAGCTTGACTTTCTATGGATTCATCCTTGTTTTCATTGTCTCTAGTGTCAAGATCCCTCTGGAATTGGTTGTGGTGCCTGGGCCGAGGCCCAGGCACCAATTGTCAATTACCTACAAAACAAACGTAGAGAGATTGCTCTACGCCCTTTCCTTTTTCTCTTCGCTGCGCCTTGCGCAGCTCAGCAACATAACAGGCTCTCCCAACAGCCTGATCTCCTTGAATGACTCCAATCCCACGATCGGTGGGGAATTTCAGAGTTAAACACCATGGGGTAATTGCTGCCCTGAATTCAGTAAGGGCCAGTCGGCCCAAAAAAGCATTATAGGGGGAGTGAATGTCTAACACAACAAATTGCAACATCCAGACTCTCCGGCACTCCCCAACTCCCAGCTCCACCAGCAGCTCCACTACTCCAGTGGGTATATTGACACTTCCATCGAAGCCATGAATTCTAGATTGGCAAGGTTTTAAATACTTGGCTTCCGTTTTCATCAGATCGTAAGCTCTCTTAAACAAAATATTTACTGAACTCCCACTGTCAACCAGGATCCTCTTCATCCAAGCAGGACCAACCTGGACAGATATGACCAGTGCATCAATAGTGGGGCCTCGACCCTGTCAGCATCCCGGCTTCTGAACACGATGTCATCAGTCATTGTCCTTTGCTGTTTGGTCAGAGCCCCTTCATCAAATCTACTACAACACTCGAAGTCCGTATGCCTGATAGAGTTGGCATACGACTCCATTTCCCTCCAGCTTCGGTCTGCTGGATGGGGACCACCACTAATTGTATTTATTACCAACCTCCCGCCTACACGAGCAGGTTCTTCTCGTCTTTCCCGATTCTGCACATGATTTTGATTTGATGGGCCTGCACCACCAGACTGCAGCGCCCACATGGACTGATCTAACTTTCTATCCCTGATCAACTTCTCAATCAGGTCCTGCAAATGTCTACACTCATTGGTATTGTGGCCATAACTCTCGTGGAATCTACAGAATTTTCCCGTTTGAATCTTCCTCTCCGACGACGGCTTTGGAGCAGGCTTCTTATACTGCATGGCATTGCAGGTTTGTAGATACACGTTCTCCAGCTACGTATTCAATGGTGTATAGTTATCAAACATTGGAGCCCTAGTCGCGGGCCACGGTTTTGATCCCGTTTCTTATTCTGATTATCATTGTTTCTTGGTAGAGATTGCTTGTTCTGTATATTCAGCTGTACTTTCCCAGAACACTCACCCGACTGTTTAACTGTCACATTGCTTTGAATCCCTTCACTATTGGGTCCAACGTCGTCCTGCTTCCTAGACTGCTTCGTGTCCTCTTGCCTTAAGAATTGGGCGGATTTGGAGTAGAAACGATCCAACGACGCGGGAGGCTTCCCAGCTAACCAATTTCCAAACTCGGAGTCGGGTTCAATTCCCTTAGTCAGTGCCATTAAGATCGAATTGTCATTGGGGTTACTTATCTCTGCACACGCAGCATGGAACCTTTCCAAGTAGCATCTAAGCGTCTCACCGGGAGCTTGAGTGACGCTAGGCAAAATGTTAACATCCTTAGGCATAGCGACGTGCATGCGAAACTGTTCTACAAACTTCATGGCCATGTGATCAAAACAAGAAAAGGATCGGGGTGGCAATCGCGTAAACCACATGGTGGTAATGCCCCCTAAAGAGATAGGAAAACTACGGCACTTTACCGTGTCATCCGCTCTTGCAGTGTTCATCAACCACTCATACTTCAGGATGTGCTGGTTTGGGTCTGAATTCCCTTCATAAACTAGTAAAGTGGGCATTCTGAACTGCCGAGGAGGTTCGACATAAAGTATGTCATCCGTAAAGGGGGTGTGACTATGAGAGATTCCCCAGTCGTCGTTAGTAAGACCTTGACTTTCACGGATCATTTGACGTATCATAGCGGGAAGGTCCGGTATTTGAACGTTCTACGCATATGGAGCCAAGGTATGGTCGGGTTCCACATTGCGAGGTTGGACCGGGGGATGTCGACGGTCCATGTCTCACCTCCTTGGCTCAACATCTTCTGGGACGTAAGGCTTAGGAGTACGTCCATGCTGATTTCGGGCATCAATCCCTGTTTCAACTGCAGCGGTGGTGGCACAGTTATCTACGGTGTAATGAGGAATAGTTCCTCCTCGGGAAGAGGGTCCGGTGTGGAAGCTGGCCGATAGGCCAACTCTCAGCTGCCCAACGGTCAATGCGGGCTGATGTCCGACGGCCTGTGCGTAACCTTCATCTGGTCGAGGATGAATGGATCCGTGGTTGTAGCCTGATGAGGAAGAACTTTTTGTGGAGGAGTGCGAAACTTGATCTCTTCTAGATCTGCGCTTTTGGCTGTTTAATTGGTTGCTCAGCTCGGCATTTGCGCGCAGCTGTTCTGTTAGCTGTTGACGACTCTGTGTCAACTCCTGTGGCAACAACTGGAACTCTTGCTTGGTAACTAGGCCCGACAGATCTGAGGATCCGGCAACGTCTTGGTTGGATGGTGGTAGCTGCGCGGGATTTTGTCTACCCCGGCCTTCTTGATCGACAGCATGGAAGGTGGGCCTTATACTAACCATCTTGTGGGTTGAACTCCTTTCCTAGACTTTGTGCAAATCTGAATAGGATGGAAGGAATTTGGATTAGGGATCTGGATATGCCTCTTAGATTTATGCAATCCGGTATCGATGATAGATCCAAAGAGCAGGAGAATATCTGGGTTGATTCTCAGTGAATGCACCAAAGTGTTTGTACCAAAAATGGGAACAACACTCTTTGGAAGTTTTTGAAGAGATAATAGTGGAGAATATAAATTTAACATGAGGATTATCTAACAAAAACTCCAACAAACAGTAACATAAATGCACAGACAAACAATTTAGAGTGGTTCGGCGTGTTGCCTACGTCCACTATGAAGTTTTGTGGCTTTATTGATTCTCTGTCAACGATTACACGTGATTACAGCGAACAACAGTAAACTACGGCTTAGAATTCGAATTCAACAGCCACAGTAGGATGAAAATCTCGATCTAGAAGAGTCCGGGCGTTTGAGAATCCAAAGATCCCTTTTCTATAGGCTCTAGGGCTCTATTTATAGGCGTAGGAGGCTTAAATCTCGCTCAAACTTCGGGGGACTTCTTCTGGCACGTGAGTGGGCCCACGCGATCGATCTCGGAGAGTTTCCACTCGTTTGGTGATCGATACGAACTCAATTCGTATCGATCGAGACTACATCCGATGAAGGTGAAACTTGGCGAGAATAATCATTAGCTTGCACGTAGTTTTCTGTGAAAATTTCATTACATTTGGATCGGTGGATCTCGAGTTATGATCGATACAAGTTCGAGTGTCGTGGTGGCTGTCTGGTTTGAATCCATGATTTCGAATCGATCCCCTTCGAATAGATGATGCATGTGCCCCTATGATGCATGGCACGCATTCCTCACATCGATCCACCCTTTACTCTGAGTCGACCGCGTCTTCCCTTAAACTTCGCCTTATTCGTATCGAGAGACGTTGAGTAGCTTGAACCCATCAATGACGTGTGCTTTGATCGATTCATAGCTTGCCCACTTCGTACCGATGGATTTTGTGTATTTCGTATCGGTGGAGGTTGTCCTCATCCGATCGATACAAACAAAAAATAGTTGGAATGAATACGAAGAGAGGTCAACTGATGGATATGAACCAAGGCTATATAGTGGATTCGATCAAGTGTCTTTTCGATAGGTACGAATTAGACACTGAACGATCTATACGAAGCATACTACTCATCGATGGATACGAAACCGATTGATACGAACTAAGGCTCGGGTATGGGTACGAAACCAATTGATTCGAAGCAGGGCCTATCGATGGATGTAAAGTGGTATAGTCAGATCGATGCGAAAATCGATCGATTCAAATTAACGTTGATTGATGGATACGAAACCAAGGCTATTTCCTCCTGCTTGTATCGGTCCTAACTTGCACATACGAACTCGGATTGACTTGAAATTTGGAATGCTGGCTTCTAGGGCTTCGCTTGTCGTGTCTCATCAATTGTGGCCTGATCCGGGCCCGAGAAAAATTCATCGTCATCCATAGCGAACCTATGCATACTCGATACTCGTGACGGGTGACCCTTGGTTTTCGCCCAGTTCCTTGGTATCTCGACCTTGCCAAAAGGCGGGATAACATAGTAAAATAGTTTAAATATATTTAAATTTTTATTAACTAGAATTAAATAGATTTAAATAGATTAAATATAAATTAAATAGATTTAATTAGATTTTAAAATGTTTTAAATAGAATAATTATAAATTAAATAAAGTTAAATTATATTAGGTAGAATTTAAACAAATTAAATAAATTTAATATTGGTTAAATGGATTTAAATTATATTAAATAGATTTGAAATAGATTGAATAAATTTAATTAGTTTAAAATAGGTAAAATAGATTAAATTGTATTAAATTGGTTATAATAGATTAAACATACTTAATTTATTTAAAATAGGTAAAATTGATTAAATTGTATTAAATAGGTTATAATAGATTAAATTAAATTAAAATGGTTTAATTGATTAAAATATTTACTTTAATTAAAATAGTTTAAATTAGTTTAAAATAGGTTTGTAAGTAATATCCAAACATTTCAATAACACAATTTCGATAATTCATTTATATCTGACACTTCAACTTTGAAATTAAAATTAAAATCAATTCCAATTCATTAATCAATTCCAGTTTCAACATTTATTTGGATTATCGAAAATAATTCAGTTTATACAAAAAAATTTCCATTTCAAAATACTAGTTAACTGAATTCAAAATTTAAAGATTTTAAAAATCATTTAATTTAACCAATCCGGTGTCCGTATTTAATTTTCTACCCTAGGGTCAAGTGATATAGATATTTATCATTTCAATCCGCAATTTAAAAATTTACGGTTATATATCATTTCAAACCGCAAATCCCGAATTAAATAAAATCCATAAAATCGCTCGGATCTATCATTTCAACCCATAACGATCGTTCGGGCATATATTATTTCAACCCATAGGGAACTTGCAGAGTGATACGATATATAAATTAAACATAAAATCCAATCATCCAATATCAACAATCAAACATCCATCATAATCATCATTCAATTCAACTAATAAATATCAAAAATTAACTAATTATCAACAATAGGTATTTAACTGGCAGTTTAAATTCAATAACAAATTAAATGGCTATTTAATTCAAAATAAATTCAAATTAACTGAAATAACGATTTAAATATACCAAACAGCAATAAATAAATTCCTAATCATATCACAAATTTAATTTAACTAACATAAGAAATTTTAGAAGTTGTGAGCGGGTTCAAACACCCACCTTCGGTTTTTAATTTGAATTAAAATCCAAAATAAGGCTCAAATTTGAACGGTCTTAGAATTCAACCAAACAAGCGTCGAAATGTCCGAAATTTCATTACAATCCAAGCGGAACAAATCGCGCATGAATTGAACCTCGTATGTGAAAGTTATGTGAGTTAGAACATTTAAAATTTAAATTTAAACCGAAAAAACAAAGGACACTTACACTACGCCACATCATCACACAACCAGAAGCCCATGCATAGCCTAATTCCATGTCTCGTGTTCGACACTACCTCAGAAACCCTCAGCTGCCACCTCTATGCAATTATCACCGACCACCCACAGGCCTACATGCTATAAGACTTCGCCATTGCTTTAGCCACGTCGAGCCGACCTTATAGCCAAATCGCGGCCAACCACAGCCCCTCCAAACACCCTACGTCGTCGCCCACATCATCATTTATTTTCGAAGATTCTAAGCGTCGATATCGTGGACAAACCGCATAGATCTACTCCGTACGACGCCTTCTTCGATGCAGTGCCTCCCGATCGAGCTCTCGTCGCAAATCCGCCGTCCATCCACAAATCCACGTACGAATGGCCGAGACTTAATCATCGATTTCTGGCCACACAGAAATCCAAATCGAAAAACAAACTATAGATTTGACTTGCGCTTGTCGAGAGCTTCAAATCTACATATAATATGATATAGTTTGAGGAGTTTGAATTTTCGATTTGGTTTTGAAATTGAATTTGAGGGTTTGGGAGTTAGAGTTTGTTTCTGCCACTGGAAAGGAGAAGCCATTGAGAATTGTACGTATAGAAATAAAAATAGAAAAACTTTAACAACCCAGGATTTTATAACAATTAATTTTCGTCAAATGACGATTAAATTAGTCGTTAATTGCTATTGGAGTTTTTTTAAATCGAGTTGAAAAATTCTTTTAATAATTTAATAAAGAGTTGTGGGCTTTAAAATTTGCTTGGCCCATATTTTGTTTGATGCCGTGATAAAAATTAAAACCCGTTCCCCTTTTCATTTTTTTTTCATTCGTTTAAATCCTAAACCTAAATATCAAAACATACGAAAATGGTGGCGGCTCTTTTTCTTTGTTCGGTAAATTAGGGCTTTATGGAATCGAGAAGACCGACTTCTACTGCTCGATATAACTCGATTGCATGCTCCATCGGTTGCTCGTCTCTTCTATGCTTCGACACTGGGTTCAAATTCGTCTTCGCTTCGATTTGACGAATAAGGTGAGTGAACTATCATTCACATCTAATCCATTCTCAATACTATGCTTACATCGTTCGATTTTGTTTGTTGTAGATGGTTTCACTGTCTTTATCAATTTTGTAAAATTTGGCATTTGATTTTGTTTCACTGAGCCTCTGCGATTTTGGCTTTGTTGACCACCACGGGGTCGACTTATGATTTGTTCAACTTCGATTTTTGTTTGAATACAATTGTTTGATTTCTTCAATACTATGCTTGGCCATTCGACCTTCGTTTGGATGTTCGACATGGTTACTGACCTGCTCCAGTTCGTATGTATGTTTGTTTGATGGACATGGCTTTGATATCTTTTATATATATCTATACACTTTTCAGAGCAAAGTAAAAACATGCTTTTTAAACACTTTTGCTTTGATTATATTTTATTGACTGTACATGACTGTACATGCCTGTACAATGGTTTGATATCTTTTACATGAATATATTTTATCACATGTACATATTTTGATCACAAAGCATTCTTGCTTTGACATTCAATTTGTTGCTCTAATTGAGAAAGGAAGTAATGTGAATTTTGTTGTGTGCTTCAATTCATGTATCATCCTGACTTTTTAAACTTGATTTTATCACTTGACTTCGAGTTTTGTAACTATGTTGCTTCAACATACTGCTGTGTCACCATATATGTGTATTCATGTATACTTGAGCCTTGCAGCATTGAAACTGCACTGTGCCTTGTTCTTGGTCGTTGCGGGACTTGTTTCCTTGATCATATTGGCTAATTTGATTTTTGATGTCTGTTTCATTGAGCTTATTGCACTTCATGTTAGCACTGGCTAGTCTCGACTTCCTTCTGGTAGTTGCTGTATTGAGTTGCACCAGTCTTTGCATTTATTCTGGGCATCGTGTCAATTGGGTTGGGAATTGTTTTGCACTGTAGTTCTTTGTTAAGACTATATTTGTGCATGATTCAATTCAAACCTGCATTGTTTGACTTGTTAGTCTGATCTTTGTTCCACCTGTTGACATGTTTTGTATCATCTTCAAGTCTGATTCATTGCGTGTTTGTGATGAACTCTTTGGTTTGGTCTAGTTGCTGCTTTCTTGTAGTCGTTGATATCACCCTGTTTCACTGGTACATATGCATTACTCACTCTCTGTTGACATGTAAATATGCACTGATTTTCATGTACACACATATGTATGTATAATTGTATATATGTGTGATATTTTATAGCATGTATGTTCATGTGTGTTGCACCATTCTGTTACACCCAGTTTTTGGCTTTGCTGAAACATGTTCATGGTTACTTGTATTGGCTGTACACTTCTCTGTGTATCCTTGTTGGCCCGTGACCTTTGTGTCCATTTCTTGGTTCACCTGTTTATGCTATGTTGAACTAAACCTGATATATTGCCTTTATGCATTTCCCTTTGTTTCATATTTATGATTTTGGCTCGTGAAATACCTATGTTGATCTTCATGGGTGTGCACACTCTTTTACCTTCTTTGTGCACGGGTCATTCCTTTTGCCTGCACATGTGCAGTTTTATATTTGGTTTATGATACATGCACTTGAGTTGAATCCGGTATTCGGGTTTGACCTTGTGTTCGTTTGTGAACTTTCATTGTGTACATACGTGCACATTTTCCATGTTTGTCTTCTTTGACCATTGAGGTCATGGCATTGATATTTGAATCTTCATTGATTTTGGTTTGTTGATCTTATGGGTACATCGTCACTGTAGTGGCAAGGTAGTGCACGCAAGCGTACACTGCAACCACACGGTAGTGAGCTTTTGGGTACATCATCATTGTAGTGGCAAGGCAGTGCACGCAAGCGTGAACTGCAGCCACACGGTATGGCTTGTATGATATTCTATTTTGTTTTGATTAATTGATCTTTTGCATATTTCATAAGCTGTAGTGGCGAGGCAGTACACGCGTGCGTGTGCTACAGCCCTACCCGAATTGACACTTTAAATTGATATTTCGATTGCTGGATTTGTTTCGTGTTACCAATTCAATAATTTGAAATCGTATTTTGATTGTTTTAATTTGCTGATTTGTTGTTTAACACTATTACGTGTTATATTCACCGTTATCCGATTTTCTTATTAAGGGATCGGATAGGAGAATTTATTTTGACTATCGTCTAATTGTTATTTAATTATTATTGCTTCCGTGCATTAATAACTGAGTTTGAATTAGACTGACCTGTGTATTATTTTCTTTTGAATTTAATACTCGGGTCAGACCCGAGTTATTCCAGGTTGTAGATATCTTGCTTTGAGTTGCTGTTTTAGCTATGAAGACTTTTCATATCTTTTGGAGTTGTCGTGTCATGGTATAGGTTGATATGTATTCATGTATATTAGTCGATAATGTACTTGTGTATATAACTTCTACTGTCGATAGTTGTATTTGTATCATATGTACTGTATCACATGTATTGTAACTGACATCAGTTATTATATATATGAGACTTTCCGTTTTATCTGTGTTCCGCATTTATTTATATTATCCGTGTTATTATTATATCTATTGTCCTAAACTAGTATGAACCATCGTAGTTCGTTTTATATTGGAATTGGGGTATGTCGATGGAAGTAAATAAGTCAGAGATGAAAGATGAAAGAATATATATACCACTCCTATCGAGATAACCAATACTAGTGTAAGACCTAACCACGGATGGCCGCTCCTCAACAGCCTTATTCTCCGCGCTAGTTGACAGCATTACACCGTAGTGTTCTTGGCTAGCGTGGGTATAGAGGTGGGGCGTCACAGCTTGGTATCAGAGCCTGGGGTTTATGGACATAATATAATACATAACTTAGATGGAACATGTGTTACAACTATTTGTCGACGTTTTATCTCTCATATTTGTATATGATTATCTTTGATTATTAGGTGTGAATTCCTAACGTTTATTCATGTGAATTTGATTTTGATTTCGTGAAAGTATTTTGGCTTCGGCCTCCATTTTCTTTGCGAACTCAAGTTGGGTTTTTGATGATGAGGATTTTGTTCTTGTGTTTTCGGCTTTGTATTGATTTAGCCGATGTTGATTTTATTCGAATTTGGCCAATTAAAGTTATTTTGACCTCTAGACTTTATTCCACTTTTGTGCTATGCTATGGGTGTCATTGTGTACCTGTTACACTGTGATGAAAAATAGCTCGACCGGTTGCAAATTGATTGATTTTGATTTTCACTCATATCTAGTCTGAATCTCAGCGATTTTGAACTTGATATTTTTTGTTTTCCTCGGCTTGATTTCCATCTGACTTCGGTCACTTTGTTTTTGTGAAATTGTTAATTCCTGGATTTCCAAGACTCTGACTTTGTTTGCCGTTGAATTCTTTGATGATGATGTTGATTCGTTTTGTACTCGACTGTGGCCATTAATTGTTGACTTCGGCATTGACTTGATTTTTATTTTTATTTACGCATTTATGCTCGTTTTGCTTTGTTTTTCCAATTGTTAATCGATTCTTCTTTTCCGATTAGTTGTTATAACTTCTATTTCTAGAATTTTTGGGTATTTCTATTTTGATGAATTTGGAATCGAATTCTTTGGATTTTATTCACGTATTCGAATGTGAATTTTAGTGAATTGATTTGGTATCCAAATTTAATCAATTCTTGTTAATTCCCCGATTTGTTGCTATCATTTATTAGCAACTTTGATGACATTTTGTTCGGGATTTTTGTGAACATACTTTTTGAAGGTTTCAGTATCGATTTCTTTGGATTCTATTCACATCTTTGTATGTGAATTCTTGTGATTGATTGTTTCTACAATCATTTTTGTGATTAGTCACTTTAAAAATATAAAGGTTTTCTATACTAGTAGTAAATATCAAAACCCCTTTCTCCAAACGATTTCAAAACTATTTTACTACAAAGCTCTTTTCCTAAACCGTTTTCCATTCTAATAGTATATACAAACCTTTACCTCACTCGTATGAGAAATTGAATTAGACGGCTTAGTAAAACAAGTGGTATGAAACGCTTGTGTTTGCTTCGTCGGTTAACTCTTGGACTTGTTCGATTGAAAACTCTTGTGACAATTTTCTAGTGAAGAGCTACAGTTTGTTCGTAAATATTTGAGTTAAGCTAGTGGTTATGGGACATAAAGCTAAACTTTTATATTTACTAACTTAGTGTAATTGACACTTCTTGATGATCATGACGATCATTTTTGTGTTTTAGACTAGCAACTGTGCGATGTCTCTTTGTCTGCGAGGGAGACTAGACCCCGCTCTTGTGATGTTTCGCCATCGCATTTGTGTGATGTTTCGCCATCACATATGTGGGGTAGCGCCCCACGGTCTTCGGACCATTCGTCTGTCAAAATTTAATGGTTGGCCACCATGAGATAGCGTCTCGTTTTGTGATACCGGTTGGTGAGTTTTCATGCTCCCATTTTGTGTTACGCCTACCCCTTTTTATGATTTAGACTAGCGATTGTGCGATGTCTCTTTGTCTACGAGGGAGACTAAACCCCGTTTGTGTAATGTTGCGACTCACATATGTGGGGTAGCTCCCCACGGTCTTCGGACCATTCGTGTGTCAAAATTTAATGGTTAGCCACCATGAGATAGCGTCTCGTTTTGTGATACTGGTGTGGTGAGTTTTCATACTCCTGTTTTGTGATAGGCCTCCCCCCTCTTTGTGTTTTCTGGATTTCTTGTGTAGATTTCTAGAATTTGTGTTTTATGGATTTCTTGTGTAGATTTCTAGAATTTGTGTTTTCTGGATTTCTTGTGATGATTTCTAGAATTTGTGCTTCACCAATTTTCGTGATTTCTATTGATAAGTTTTATCAATTTTTGTGCATTGATGAATTCGTGTGTCATTGACTTGTTATGAATACAAGTTTAGGGTATGATACCCCTTTCTATCTTTGAGAAGATTCTTGTGACATTTTTGATGAATGAAAATTCATTGGTATTATATTTTGATGCCAATTATTTTGATGAGATTTAGACGTATTAACTTCAGTAACCGTCAATTTTAAAATGGATTTTCAAGCGGTTATCCCACGATGCTTATTTTGTTGTCCATTTTTACGGTATTTTGAGAAGTGCAATTTCCTTGTCGAAGTTGCTACTGATGTTGCTGTTTTAATCACGTGTTTTAGAAATTGTTTCAAAATAAAAATTATTTCCAAAATTTTTACTGTTTACGCTTTCAAAAGAATGAGGAAGCGAATTAAACGTTTCAGAAAAATCGAGGACTATGACCCCTTTCTTTTGTTGGTTCGCTTAATTCCCTACTTGTTCGTTTGAGAATGTAAATTATTATTTTTATAAAATAAATGAAAATTGTTTTCAGAAGTTTTGCACTTTGCGCTTTCAAAAGAACGAGGAAGCGATTTAAACGTTTTATAAAAATCGAGGACTATTACCCCTTTCTTTTACTGATTCGCTTAATTCCAGACTTGTCCATTTGAGAATGTGAAATGTTATTTTTAGAATACACAATTTTGCACTTTTAAGGAAACGATGAAGTGAATTAAACGATTTAGTAAAACTCGTGGTTATGGGACATGTGCGTTTGCTATTTCGGTTAATTCCGGACTCGTTAATTGAAATATTTGTTGATTTTGATTATCGCTTTTGATAATCGAATATTTGTTGTTTCTGATTATCGTTTTTGATAATCGGATAATTGTGGTTTCTGTTTATCGTTTTTGATAATTAAATATTTTTTGAATTGAGATTTGATTATCATTTATGATAATTAAATATTTGTGATTTAAGATTTGATTATCGTTTTTGATAATTAAATATTTGTTGTTTCCGATTATCGTATTTGATAATTGGATAATTATTGATTTGAGATTTCTAATTATCGTTTTATGTAATTAGATATTAGCAATTTTGCGACTTGTGATTTTTGTTTTCTAATTATCTTTGTTGATAATTAGATTTTGCTGTCTTCTAATTATCGTATCAATGATTAGATATTGCTGTTTTGTGATTTCCATATTCTAATTATCTAATTGATAATTGAATATTGCTGATAATTGCATTTATCTAGTTTTGTTGTTTTCTGATTATCTATTTGATAGTAAGATTTTGTTGAGAATTGTGAATTTCTTTTATGAAATTAAAAGATTTCTTTGATGTTTGAATTCTCAACCTTTATTTTTCTAGCGTAACCAGTTTATGTTAGAAAAATAATTGTTATTGACGACTTTAATTATGAAAATTGCGGGGACGTAATTTTTATAAGGAGAGGAGTCTGTAACAACCCGGGATTTTATAACAATTAATTTTCGTCAAATGACGATTAAATTAGTTGTTAATTGCTATTGGAGTTTTTTTAAATCGAGTTGAAAAATTATTTTAATAATTTAATAAAGGGTTGTGGGCTTTAAAATTTGCTTGTCCCATATTTTGTTTGATGCCATGATAAAAATCAAGACCCGTTCCCCTTTTCATTTTTTTTCATTCGTTTAAACCCTAAACCTAAAAATCAAAACATACGAAAATGGTGGCGGCTCTTTTTCTTTGTTCGGTAAATTAGGGCTTTATGGAAGCGAGAAGACCGACTTCTACTGCTCGATTTAACTCGATTGCATGCTCCATCGGTTGCTCGTCTCTTCTATGCTTCGGCACTGGGTTCAAATTCGTCTTCACTTCGATTTGACGAATAAGGTGAGTGAACTATCACTCACATCTAATCCATTCTCAATACTATGCTTACGTCGTTCGATTTTGTTTGTTGTAGATGATTTCACTGTCTTTATCAATTTTGTAAAATTTGGCATTTGATTTTGTTTCACCGAGCCTCTGCGATTTTGGCTTTGTTGACCACCACGGGGTCGACTTATGATTTGTTCAACTTCGATTTTCGTTTGAATACAATTGTTTGATTTCGTCAATACTATGCTCGGCCATTCGACCTTTGTTTGGATGTTCGACTTGGTTACTGACCTGCTCCAGTTCGTATGTATGTTTGCTTGATGGACATGGCTTTGATATCTTTTATATATATCTGTACACTTTTCAGAGCAAAGTAAAAACATGCTTTTTAAACACTTTTGCTTTGATTATATTTTATTGACTGTACATGCCTGTACAATGGTTTGATATCTTTTACATGAATATATTTTATCACATGTACATATTTTGTCACAAAGCATTCTTGCTTTGACATTCAATTTGTTGCTCTAATTGAGAAAGGTGGTAACGTGAATTTTGTTGCGTGCTTCAATTCATGTATCATCCTGACTTTTTAAACTTGATTTTATCACTTGACTTTGAGTTTTGTAACTCTGTTTCTTCAACATACTGCTGTGTCACCATATATGTGTATTCATGTATACTTGAGCCTTGCAGCATTGAAACTGCACTATGCCTTGTTATTGGTCGTTGCTGGACTTATTTCCTTGATCATATTGGCTAATTTGATTTTTGATATCTGTTTCATAGAGCTTATTGCACTTCATGTTAGCACTGGCTAGTCTCGACTTCCTTCTGGTAGTTGCTGTATTGAGTTGCACCAGTCTTTGCATTTATTCTGGGCATCGTGTCAATTGGGTTGGGCATTGTTTTGCACTGTAGTTCTTTGTTAAGACTATATTTGTGCATGATTCAATTCGAACCTGCATTGTTTAACTGGTTAGTCTGATCTTTGTTCCACCTGTTGACATGTTTTGTATCATCTTGAAGTCTGATTCATTGCGTGTTTGTGATGAACTCTTTGGTTTGTTCTAGTTGCTGCTTTCTTGTAGTCGTTGATATCACCCTGTTTACTTGTAATATCCCGGAATTTTGGACAATTTAAATTTAATAATCTAAGTTTAAATTTAAATTGAATTGATATTTTTGTTAATAAATTTGGTTTGCTTTAATAATCTTCTTTATTTAAATATTTAATTTGTGAATTTATTTATAAAATTGTTTTCTATTTAATAATGTATATGTATTTGTATATATTATAAATAGATAAGTTGTCAAATTAATTTTAATGTTTTAAAAATAGGAATTGTGATTTATTTGTAATATTAAGCTTTTCAAAAATATTTAATAAAATACTATATGATTTTTAAATATGAGAAAAATGTTTTAATTGGTTTAAAATTCATTTTAATTTAAGTTTGGATATTAAAATAAGTTATAAAATGTTTGTGTTTTTCTTTTTAAACTATTAATTTATAAAATGAGATTTGTAAATTTAATTTGAAATTTAAAATATAATTTAAAATATGAACATGCATTCATTAAGTTAATTTTCTTTAACCTTAATTAAATAACAAAACCATTCAAAAGACATATGTAAGCTTAATTTACATTATGTAAGTAATTTAAGATATAAGTTGACAAGTGTTAACAACACAAGCCATGTGTCATTTATTTAATTTTTTTTTCTTTAATTTTAATTTAAATCAAACATTGTTATTTAAACTTGCATATATTCATTCCTTAGCTTTTTCTCATTTTTTTCCTAAAACAAAGAAACCTGAAAGGAAAAAATTCGTCTCCTCTAACCTGTAAATGCATTTGCATTCAAACATGCAATCTGCATCCAAAATAAAATCTGCATGCAACAAATTCAAGTTTGCATCTGCAATTTCAAATTGAAGCCTGCATGTATTCAAAAACAACCTAGGGGGAATTTGCATCTGCATTCATGAATCTTCAAACTGGAAATTGGCATCTGCATCAACATTTTAAAAATCTGAGGTCTGCATCTCTTTAATCTGGAAGCAACATTCAAGCTTAAAAAGCATTCAAGCATGTTATGCATGCTAAAGAGAATCTGGGAATGTGCTCTGCAATTTTTGAATCAGTGAGTAACTCAACTTTTTAAAATTTAAAAATAGGTAAAAATTGATTGCATGTTTATTTAGACAAGAAAATATATTATAAATTGGCTGTGGATGTATCTATGAACATATTTATGTGTGTGCATGGTCGTTTTACCTGAAGCATCTCTGTTTCTTTGATTTCTAGCTTCAGTCAGTTTTTAAAACCCATTGTCTTTTGATTTGTTCTTCGTTTGAGTTTAAGACTTAAACAAAATATGTTTGTTCTATTATAAACTTCAGATTAAAATTGTACTTAAGTTAGAAAATATATGGAAATGGCTCTGGAATCACAACTGATGATCAAACATTAAATTAGTGAAATTTCAAGTTTGGAAGTTTATGAATTCAGAGTTATAAATCAAATCATTATACTAGATCATGATTTTTAAAAGAAAATTTACAATTTTTTTAATGCCTTATACAAAATGCAGTTCCCTATTCTCTACATTTTATATTTTGAAGCATGGTTGATACTGCAAGTGTCTGGAGGTGTTGAAATTTGTTCTGGAGGTGGAGAGGTTAACTAAAATGATGGGAAAAATACTAAATTGGATTACGATTTCATGTTGGTGTTGAATTTGGGGATTTCAGTATGAACCCTAGTTTTTTTTTTCTGGGTTTAAGAATTTTAGTGCTGCGGGTTCATAACTTGATCGAGTTCAACCTTGTTTTGCGAGTTGGTAGATGATGTATTGAAGAGGTCGTTGCCGAATTTTGAGTGGAGATGGTGGCCGGAGGGGCGTGGGAATTGCGTTGACAGGTTTTAGGTGGAGGGGGTTCGACCTGTCCAGGTGTGGGTGAGAAGCTCGATTTCGAGTTTGAGCATTTGGTAGCAATGTGATGATTGTGAAGGGCTCCATGGATGATCGGTGACGTGTGGAGATCATCAGAGATGGTCAGTGAGGGTTGCGTCGTGGGTGCACGTGCACAGAGCAAGGTGGATACTGGTGAGTGATGGGTTACAGGAAATAGGATGGTCTCATGATTTTCTCGGGGGAATTGGATTTGAACTCGAAGCAATTAATCGGGTGACTCGAAGTAAATGTGGAGAAGACTCGAGTGAGTGAGGTTGAGTTGCAGGTTTTAAAACAAATGAGGAAACCTCTTTTCCAGGCTTTAAAAAAAATGAAGTGAAAAGAAAATTGCAAAATAAACATCTGAAATAAGCTTGACCTTAAGTGGAATTTGAATTTAATTAGTTTTAAATTTTTAATCTTTGAATTAAATTTGAAATGCTTTTAAATCCAAGTGGGGTTTTTAACTAAAAACAGAAACTGTTTTTATTTAAATTTAAAAGTAAAGTTTAAATTCGTAAGATTTAGCTCAAAACTGAAATAATTAAACCTGAAACTTAATTTTGAATTCAATAATTTAAATCCTGCATTTTTGAAAACATTTTTGAATTCAAAAATGTAAGTTGTTAGATTAAACAGAAACTGTTTTCCTGTTTTAAATTTAAAAGCAAATTTAAAAATGCAACTAAATTTTTAAAACAAGTTTAAATCTGGGAAACTTTAGTATGGAACTTGGCAGATAAATCTAAGTTTGAATTTAATTTGAAACTGGGAATTTAAATTTAGATTTTAAACTTTATAGTATTAAGGAACCTTGGTTTTGAGTTTGAACTATAAGTTTTAAATTTATGAAATAAGGTTTAAATAAGTTTAAATTCAGTTTTAAAAACCTGAGATTTGATTTTAAAGTCAGTTTTTAAAATTTAAATAAGTTTTTTTAAATTTAAATTTGGTTTAACTATTTAGAAAGTTTAAATAAATTTGAATTTGAAATGAAAATGGAGATGTAAGTAAAGTTTTAAATCTTTAAGTTTGAATCTAAAATTAAAATTTAATTTGTAATTCAGTTTGAAATTTAAAAGAAATTTTAAATTGACTTTTTGTTTTGAAATAAAGTGTTTAAAATACTTTTGTATTAAGAAGTATGTTTCTTAATTTAGAATTCAAGAAATTGGTTTCATTTAAATTATCTTATTAATTTAAATGGAATATTAATTATTTAATTAATTATTAATGTGGATGATTAATTAAGTAATTAATAATTTTTAAGTTAATTAATTAAGAATTGAGATTAATTAATTAAGGTTAATTAATCTATAATTAAGGATGATTAATTAAATTTTAATTTATGATTAAGATTTATTTAATCAAGTGATTAATGATTAATTAAGATTTTGATTAACACTTAATTAATTAATAATTAGGGATTAGTTAAATTGTAATTAAATATTAATTAATTGATAATTAATAATGATTTAATTCTTAATTAAGTAATTTAAGAAATGTTAATGAAGGTCATTAACTTAAGATTATTTAACAATTAATTAATGTGATTAATTTTAATAATTAATTAGATTAATTAATTAATAATAATAATCAATTATTTAAGTTTAATTACTTAATGAAAGTAATTAATGAATTAATTACTTGGTGTAATTAATTTAATTAATGTGAATAGTTTAGATTGATTAAGTTAATTAATTTAAACAATTGTTGATTATTGATAATTACTTTATGTAATTTATGGATTGTAATTACATAGAGAGGTAATTAAATAATAATTACTGAATGTAATCAAGATATATATTATAGAAGTAATTTGGATTTAAATTACTTTGAAAATTTATCAAGTGATTAATGAGGATAATTAATTGAGAATAATTAATTTTATGGGATGAGTAATTAAGGTAGTTAATTACTGATTATTAATCATGGGTGATTAATCTATATGGTTTTAAATTGTAGATTAATTACTTATGTAATTAATTTATATTTAGAGATTGATTAATTATAATTAGGAATCATTAATTTATTAATTAATGATGTAATTTGGAATTGATTAATTAAGGTATAATTAATATAAAATGCTAATTACTTATTGTAGTTAGAGATAGTTAATCAATAATGGTTAATTGAAATGAATATGAGATGATGATTTATAAAATTGATTTGTAATCAATTAAAGATTAAGATAAGTAGGATTTTAATGAGGAAGTAATTAATTAAATTCATTTTAAATTAATTAAAGATTTAGTAATTAATTTAATTCATTTTAAATTAATTATGAATAGTGTGATCATTAGATAGTTGCTTATGTTTGATGATTGGTATTGGTTGGCTGGTATGGTTTGTAATCTCAGTTATGAGATGAGTAGTGTATGTGATATGGATGCATTGTGTGACGCCCCACCTCAATACCCATACTAGCCAAGAACACTATGGTGTAGTGCTGTCAACTAGCATGGAGAATAAGGCTGTTGAGGAGCGACCAACCATGTAATTGCTTATCACACGGTGGCTATAAATAATCTTCGAAAACAAACATAGAAATAATCATAACACAAATTAGTCACAAATATCCATATCACAAAGGCGGAAGAAGATATGGATATATAACTAACACATGAAAGTGTACATCAGAGTAGTGGTCAGTAAGATCCACGATAATACAAAAGAATAGCAACATGTGCTATACAAAAGAATACAACTATGAGTCTATATCTCAAGTGTATACAACAAAAACTGCTAATCTAAACAGTTAGCCAAAAGTCAGAGTGATGAATCCCTGGGAAGAAGTTAAGCAGAAGCACCTGTAACATCTCGGTCTGACCCGAGTATTATTTAAGAAAATAATAAACGGGTCAGTCTAGCTATAAATATCAGATGACATGATATAACATAAAAGATATGGCATAAACATAAAATATCCATAATGACATACTACTATAAGTATGTAAATAATGATCAACAGAAGATCAATCAATAAGAGATAATCAATATCACAAGAATCTTCTCAAAGATTCGGAAAGGGCATCATACCCCCAAACTTGTACTCATAACAAGTCAATGACATAAATTCTAGAAATCAGTGCAAGAAGTCCAGAAATCATAGAAAAGAGAAAGAGGCCTATCACATGACGGTCTGAAGACCAAGGGGAGCTACCCCACACGTGTGAATGGAATCACACAGATTAAGGTCCAGACTAACCAAAAAGCAAAAAGGTATGTGTAAGTGGAATCACACAAGTGGTGTCTAGTCTAACCTCGCAACAAGAGACATCGCACAGTTGCTAGTCTAAATCATCAGAATGATCGTCATGATCAACGAGAAGTGTCAATTACACTAAGCTAGTAAATATAGAAGTTTAGCTTCATGTCCCATAACCACTTGCTTAACTTAAATATTTACGAACAAACTGTAATCTTCACTAATAAAATTGTCACAAGAGGTTCAATCGAACAAGTCCAAGAATTAACCGACGAAGTGAACGCAAGCGTTTCATACCACTTGTTTTACTAAGTCGTTTAATTAGATTTCTCATCCGAGTGAGGTAAAGGTTTGTATATACTAATAGATTGGAAAACGGTTTAAGAAAAGAGCTTTGTTATTAAAAATAGAGTTGAAATTGTTTGTTAAAAGAGTTTTGATACTTACTACTGGTATTGAAACCTTTATATTATAAAGTGACAAAACACAGAAGCAATTGTAGAAACAATCAGTCACAAAGATCGCATACGGAGATGTGAATAAAATCCAAGGAAATCAGCTCAACGTTTTTCAGATAAGGTTCGACCTGCCCGGTCAGGTCGCGGGGGTCCAGGGGGCAGCGCCCCCGGCCAAAACGGTACGACCTAGTGAAGACAAAATGAGGTCTAACGACCTAAGGGGAATAGGGTTGAGCGACCTAATGGTTGCGATCTAGGGTCTAAGGAGTCAAGCGACCTAACTGGAGAAACCCTGTGGTCATGCGACCTAACTGAAATGGCCAAGCGACCTAACAATAGCACAGGTCAAGTGACCTAACGTTTTAAGGCCGAGCGACCTAATTAAACACGCGACTTAATGGTGTGAAAGGCGTGCGACCTAACGTGTTACGACCTAAGGGTCGAGCGACTTAGTGGAACAAGGTCATGCGACCTAACGTGTTACGACCTAAGGGTCGAGCGACTTAGTGGAACAAGGTCATGCGACCTAACGTGTTACGACCTAAGGGTCAAGCGACTTAGTGGAACAAGGTCATGCGACCTAATACTTGTAGTAGGGTTGGGCGACCTAACGGAGTAAACGGTCGAGCGACCTAACAGGTTATAGGTCATGCGACCTAGTGGGTTAACGGCCTAACGACCTAAGGGTTATAGGCCCAACGACCTAACGACCTAGAGTCCCACGACTTACGACCTAAGGAGCCAGAGCCGAGCGACCTAAGGCTGTATAGGGGATTTAAGGCCAGAAACGACCTAAGTGTTAGCGACCTAACGGCCTATATGCCAAACGACCTACGACCTAAAGCCCGAACGACCTAACACCGAACAAGCATTTAGATGGCCCAGCGACCTATGGTGCTAACTCGCGAGCGACCCAAGGGTTAGGTCGCGAGCGACCTAACTCCGAGCACCAAAAATGGCCAGAACGACCTAACTGCAGAAAATTCACAAAAACGCTAAAAATTGGAGTTTTTCGTCAATCCAATCCAAACCAAATGCAAATGTGCATGCAAAAGTGATAGGGAATCATTCCCAACAGTCCAATATAGTTATAAACTAGATTTGTGAGATAAAAATCTCACCTTTGCACAAATTCAATGAAGAAGGAGCTTGAAACAATGGAGAAGCAACTACAAGCTAGAATCCATTGTCTTCACTATGATTTTGGAGTTGAATGATGGATTTAAAGTTGAAACCTAAGCTTGGAGTTTTAATTTCCTCTTCCACTCACCATTAATGCAAAAGCTTGGTTGTTAGGAAATTTATGAAGAGTGAGAAGAAGGAAGGGGGTTTGGGCTTGAGTTATAATGGCAATCTAACCCAAAGTCCAAAGCGGGAAAAGTTAGTGAAATTCCACTTACTCCAAACCTACCAATGTTTATACTTAAAAAAATTGTAAACGGCATTTCGAACTCAATGGAAGTGGTCTCGAGTCCTAATTTGACCATTTGCAAAAAGTAGCTTTTCGGACCAAAATCCGATTAACGATAAAATATTTAAATAAAATATTTAAATATAAAATCGATAAATATGCGGGTTGTTATACATTGGTTGTTGTTGGATGATAATATGGATTATCTGATTATGGTGAATTATCTGTTGATAATGATAATGTTAATTATCTATTGTGTTGTGAATTATCTATCTGTGTATATTTAGATAATGAATTGAATTGTTTTAAATCTTAAAACAACTTGGCCATAAAAGACACGCTTTGGATTTCGATGAGACCGGGATCGGGTTTCCATATTTGGGATCCGAAAACCACATCGATTCCAAATAATATTAGGTCGTGAACCCAAGTGGAGCGAGTGAAGACTCGAGGTGTAAGGGCTATACGTCAGTATAACTCTGTGGGTGATTCCGTAATGAGTTTGACGGAATAGTACTTATAGATTCGAGATGATGATTCAGAGTGCAAGGGTTATTGTCATTAACTCTGAGGGTGATTCCAAAATGAGTGTAACGAGATAATGCCTTCGGTTTCGTTCGAACCCGGAACGAACTTGTATGGATTGAATGCTTTCAGAACATCGTCAGGTGGACGATGAGCATTCTAAGTGATATGTCCTATAAAGGTAATCGTAGCCTCAAGCCTCATCAACCGGGAATGGCTAAAACAGGGGAGGTGCAGCAAAGCTTCGTGGGTAGCACCTACTTGAGAGCATGATTTATCCCTGTCTAGAGGTCCCTTTATTTTCGGCTTAGTGGTGCGGTTGCTGATCACAACTGTGGGGTTGTCTTGTTTGGAACTGTTCAGTAAGGAACGGGTCCGGCTTTGTGTTGCAGGGGAGTTAGGGTGGCTCCTCGGTACGGTGATGTAGGCCACGTACTGTGACGGGCGGTACCCCAGTAGCCCAGCCATTAATGGAATCCGAAATCCAATAAGTGCCAACGGTTTTGATTGTATTACCCACTTTTGTGGCTAGTAGCTGGAATTTAATAGATGTAACAATTTCGGCTATTTCTTATTTACTTGAAAACCCTAGACACTATTATAATATCATCGGATTTCCTATCAAATGTTTTGGTTAGCGTAAGGTAAAAACTTTTCCATGTTTATGTGTGGGAAGTCTTACGTGATACCTTTTCTTTCAAAGGTTTTTCAAAGTTAAGCAACTTTAACCTGTTACTCACACCAGACCCATGTCTGACCCGGAGTTATTTCTGTTTTTCTATAACTCTTGGGTACACAAATTTTTATGAGTAGCCAAGGGAATTCAGGTTAGGATTCGAGTTAGCTTTGACGTATTGTGGAGGAGCAAATGGAGCAGGAGGCTTCCGCGTATAGTTAAATAGTTTCCGCTGTATTGGTATCTCTTAGTGTTTCCATTTTGTGATTGAGTTGTAATAACTAGACAGGTGTTATAACTGTCTAGTATGTCTTGTTTGTCTGTGTAACTCTGATATTTGATGTATACTATGTAATACTTATGTTAATAATATAATTTATTCGTTTCGTTGTTGAGATTCTTGTGTTGTTTCTTCTTTCTCTTCTTTCTTTTCTCTTTTCTATCCCTTTCTTTCTTAAAGATGATGCGATTTTCCGGGAGTGGAAAGTCGGGTCGTCACATTACTGGTACGTATGCATTACTCACTCTCTGTTGACATGTAAATATGCACTGATTTTCATGTACACACATATGTATGTATAATTGTATATATGTGTGATATGTTATAGCATGTACGTTCATGTGTGTTGCACCATTGTGTTACACCTAGTTTTTGGCTTTGCTGAAACATGTTCATGGTGTAACGCCTGCTATTTTGAACCATTCAAATCGGCAATAAAACCATACATGTCCGACTTGAATAATTCAAAATATCGAACTGTTAATTTAAAATTGGCAAAACGTAACATATACAGTAAATAAATCTATCACAGATCACAGAGTAATAAAATGCAGCGGAATAGATAAAGAATAGTAGTTCATGAAGCTAATATATACATCAGAGTTAGAAATAAAATACAACTGAATAGTTCAAATGCAGTGAAGTCCCCAATGCAACAGATGACTTCTCTGAACCAATCAACTGGAAAGGCTGGAATTTGAATCGATAGTTGGATCTCCAAATGAAGCTCCGAACTTCAAAGGTGAGTCTTTAATGCTGTATCACTCAGTCTGACCCGAGCGTAAAGCAAAACACAAAACACTCGAGTCAGGATTAACATTCTTATATCAATAAATCCAACTCAAGTGAAATATCAACTGAAATACAATAACTTAAAGGATGTTTGGGATAACCATCCTCTAAGGGTCCATGGAACTATCTACTAGGTGGAAATATACACTATAACACCATGGTCCTTTCAACTTAATTTATATTTCAAAACCAAATATCATTTTCACTTCAAATATCTCTATATTTCCCAAAATAGTATTTATATATTTATAAAGTAAATTATTTTCAATTTCTCAACTTAACAAATCGTTTCAACATCAACCCGACCTTCTCATTCAAATTTAATTCAATCTCAATTTATCAATTAAATTCAACTCACTTCCTAAAATAACCACTTCAATTTTATCGATCTCAAATTCGGATCATAAATACCCTTTTATATTTCAATATATTTCAAAACTTTAAGTATTCAACGTTTCAAACTAAATTTTTATTCAATTTAGTTGCTTAAGTAATAAATTCAAATTTGATTCAACCTAAATTTTCACTTTAATTCAATTTAGTTTCTAAATAAAAAATTCGCTATATTGATTTCAAATACAGATCCGAATCTCAAAATAAACCATTTAAATTCCAATATAGTTCTAAGCTTTAATATTTAAATGTTCAATATAACAGTTTCATATAGATCTCGATTTAATCTTATTATTATTTAGTCTTGAAATTCCCCTCATTAGATTCAATATCATTTAAGTAACCTTAACTTACATATTACTCAAATATTTTTTTGGTTTATTTAAACGGGAAATATTTATTAAATCACTTAAATCAAAAATCCAGTTACAAAATCATACCTTTAAATTTCCCATTCAATAATTCCAGATCGATTTAATTAAATAAATCCTTATTTAAATACCATTTTTAATAAACACAAATTTATCTCCCAAACTTAATTATTCAAATTTCTACAACGGTAAAATTTGAAATATAAATCTTAAATAATACTTAAACATATTATATGGATTAAATCAATCTCAATAATATTATTATTAAATCTATATATAAAATTTCCATTTATATATAATAATTTAAGAATCAAATTTATTAAACCATATATTTCTTTCCAAAATAATGAATTCATTTTCAAAAATATTTATATATGGACCAATGGTGTTTGTATATATTTCCTATCATATAGTCAAGTGCTACGGATATTTGTCATTTCAATCCGTACTCTAAATATATACGGGTGGATATCATTTCAACTCGTAATCCCAAATTCAATTAAATGAAAATCGCTTGGGATTATCATTTCAACCCATAGTGATTTCTATACTAACGGGGAACTTGCAGTGTGATAACAAATATGAAAATAATAATAACAACTGGCATATATCATCAAAATAAATATAAACAATAGGATATCGTGTCATATCCCATAAGTGAACAGTTACAGATAATAGCATATATAACAATTTAAATAACTACAGCCTCATATTTCAATTGTCGTTTCAATTGAAATCAAATTTAATAAATAAAAGAACGTAAATCGTGAGTGATTTCTCACCTTTCGAGGCTAGAGAGATGAACGAGATTGAGATGAGTTACGAATCCTAGCACGAATTTCAAAGCAGAGCACGATGGATACGAATTCGATGGACAAAGCTGATAAACAGAAATCGATGAAACAGATCAATCAGTTTTGATGTATTTACAGAAATACTTGTTATTTTATAAAAATCAATATTTAAATTTAAGACAAAATTTAAAAAAAAAATTTGTCTATATATATATATATATATTTAAAATAAAACACATACTTATAAAAATAAAAAGATCAATTCGGTTAACTATAAAAATTCACATACATATAAAAGTAGCTCAACATATTATATAACTAATACCATTATAACTAATACAATTGTGTGCAGACCTGGCTTTACATCTACTAATATATAATATGCGACTAACATATACATCTGCCGAACCACATTATAAAATTATAATAACTTGCATAAAGCACTTTACACATCACGTTATTAAACCAAACACCTAGATGTATGTTAAAAATATATGTCCTTTACCGTACTAATAGAGCCTATATATAACATATGTATGCAGACAACCAACCTAATGGAGATGTCAACTTATACCCTTAATATAACACATATATAAATTGACACACTGAGCCTTTTATTTTATATTTTTCCTTCTTCTTTTTTTTATTTTTATAATAAGTACTTTGAACCTACCCAGACACATCATATCTATATCCCATACAATCCAACCCAAAATTATATACTAGTAATAATAACACTTTTAAAATATATAAGTACTGTAACCTTATGTGAAATATGCATTATCAAGCATTGCTTACAACAATTATATGGCAACAAGAAACCCATATACATTGCTGCCGAACATACATGTATATAACTATCAGTTTGTATACAAAACAACTATATGCTTATACATAAAATAAATACCCTTTTTTTTACATATAGAAACTATCATATCCAAACAAACATGCTAACGTGTATGTTATAACACGAAACATGCATACAACTAACAAGTGAACTTTTATAATATTAGATGTTGTGAATAAACTTTTATGACCCAATGAACTTTAAGTGACAGATTACCACCTATATATATTACCTTACTTCCTTCAAAACATGAAATGGAAACCAAATAAAAGAGAGGTGAGGGTGAGCTCGGCTGCACGTGGAGAGAGTGTGAAACACGACTATACAAGAAAATCGGTCGAGGCAATTGCGGGTGGACGCGAACCGAGCATGACTATTGGAGTTTGAATAGGGCAAGGCGAAGTCCAGTTCGTGAGTTCATGGAGTTTAGAGGGGCAGCGTTTCGGGTGTAGCAATAGGGAGGCTCGCGTGGTGGGGAGAGGAGCGGCAGTGGTGAAGGCTGAGGTGGCGGGATCTCGGCGGAGGGGACGCTTGGTGGAGAAAAGATTGCATTGCTTTTTTTTTTCAAGCCCAGCCGAAAATGAAGAAGGGGGAGAGAATGAAGAGAAGCGAATGGTTTCATATTATATAATAATGAATAAGGAGAGAGAGGGCCAAAAGAAACGTACTGTTGAAAATAAATAAATAGGAGTTATGGCAATTGGTAACAGCTGTCAACAAAATAAACGTATATTTTATCACACGTTTGCAGAACCAATCAGAAGCGCTTTCAAAAAAAAATGTACGGTCAGATACCATATGAAGATAAAGAAGTAGCGATCAAATGCCCTGATTTGGTGAAAAATTAAAGCAATAAAATAGCACGAAACTACAGGGAATAAAAAAGAAGGAGAGGAGTGCGTGTGCTCTGATTTTGCTAAAATAAATTTCGATGTTTGGAATAATAAAGGCTGGAATTCATTCCAAAAGTAACAGCAGTACCCTAGATTGACGGTCAGATAATTAAAGCAATTTATTGCCTGATTGGACAGTGCGTTTCAAATTTGAAAAAAAACAAAGAGAAGTTAAGAAGGCACAATTTTTTGTGTCGTTACAACGAACAATTTATTGCTTCCGTTGTGAACCGGATTTCAAAATACAGAAATAAATATATCGCTGAGATCAGCATGACGAGACGATCAAAACGGTATACAGATATTAGTGGTACGATTTGAATTATAAAATTCGAATTTTCTACTAAGGGAAAATGCAGAAAAACCCATAAAATAAGAACGACAGAGCTAAAGAAGTCCGAATTTAGAAAAACGAAAAATGACGCTCCGTCAGAAGATGATTTAGAATTTTCTTATGTAAAAATATTCAGGCTTGGAAATAAATTTATTATCATCAATATTTAAACGATATAGATTGAAATAGAATTATACAATAAAATAAACTTCCATATAATTAAGTGAAAATTTACTATCGGCTATATCTTCATATATGTATTCCAAATATAAAAATTTTATTTCAAAATTCAATTATTTAAAATTTCACAAATATTCAGTTAAATACAAAAAAAAAATCAATTAAAATTTTATAAAATTTTATGGGTCGTTACACTCTCTCCCACTCAAAACTTTTCGTCCCCGAAAAGAAAGGAGGTAGGAGAATAGAACAACCGAAAATAAAGGCAGATTGAAAGTCAAGGGTAAATAATTAATTTAAAACTATATAAATTTTTCTTGAAATATTCATTTGAAAACTTCATTTGCGATTCAGTTATCTTTAATACTTTAATACTTTACAAAACTCCTTTGAAAACAATTATTTACATTATTAGTTATATTTACAAAGAAGCTATTGAAAGATTAAATCCATAATTCATAAATTTAAAAATTTGTCTTTAGATACTTTTTAAATATTATTAATAAATCATTCCCTTTAACTATGTTTTATTTAATTAATAACTTCAAAAATATTTATAAAACTAAAATTTTCTATTAAACAATGTAGTATACAAATAAGCAATATTTAAAAGATTATATTCAAAAAGGAAAGGAAGGTAAATTCTGAAAAACAGAATCAAGGTGAATAACTAAAGCTGAGCAGATAAGGTAGATTCAAAAGATAGTATCGGGCACGAATCGTAAATTTCAAACTATAAGAATTTTCAATTTCAAATATTAACACAAAATTTCTTTGTTGAAAAATGATTTTATAATAAAATACCTTTATATCGAAATAAATTTTTCATTCGAAAATACTTTTATAACTCGATGTTTAAACAAGTTTATCCTCGTTCTTGCAGACTCTGGCCATGCGTTGATCAGGCGCAAAGCTAGAATTCTTCAAGTACTTAGTAGACCTGTTTCAACACCCAGTGAAAATACTTGAAAAACCTTTAAAAACAGATATGGAAAGTACAATCCAAACAAACAACCAAACCAAAACCTTTGTCCAACCATGGTTCGCAGATACACAATGGTTACGCCTGGGTACCCCAGGAAACAATCCATATCCGTAAGCTTTCTCAGCCTTGCGAGTTACGCCATCATGACTAGTAGAGTGCAGGATACACAATGGTTACGCCTGGATCCCCCAGGAAACAATCCGTACCCCTAAGCAAGACTCAGCCAGGCAGTGCGGTACTATTCGCGACCCACAGATTGCAGGATACACAATGGTTACGCCTGGATCCCCCAGGAAACAATCCGTACCCCTAGGCAAGACTCAGCCAGGCAATTGCGCTATGCAGTCACGAGAATCAAAAAAAGAAACCATGGGTTACGCCACGGTGGGAACACTCGAGTATCACATCCGAAAAGCCAAAAATCAGAGAGAATATATCGATAGAATGAATCCACGATGTGGCCACAAAGCGGATATCAAGCAGAAGGCACTTTCCATATCTTTACTTCGAAAATATATATCATATAGTACCTTTTCAAATCACTTTCAAATATCGTACTTATATAAAGTCCATATATATAGGGTTCCTTTCTAAATCGAATACTTTCCAAATCAATAGTATATCAAAACATACTTATATAGACTTCGATTATAAAAAAATTCTCTTTCCAAATTGAGCACCATTCAAATCAATAGATTTCAAATCAACTTCATACTTATACAAATCCATTTTATATAAGTTCGACCACTCCCAAATCAAGTGCTTAATAATATAAGGTTCTCAATTTCAAATCATTTCAATATCAATTCAGTTTCAAAACCATATATGATTTCACCAAATTTTCTTCCAAATTAAATATTTAAATTTCAAAGTTCCCAAAATAATAGGTTTAGAAAATTATCCCAGTTTCTAAATTAAAATAATTCAATTCAAACAAATTCATTTCCAAAATCACCATATAAGTACTGGTTTTTAATTTCAAAACCAAATATTTTCTCAAAATCAATTATACTCAAAATGGTTTCCAAATTTATAATTATCCCTTTAAAACCTTTTAAACTATTTATTTATATTTGAAATATCCAATTTACCTTTTTGAAACCATTATTTAAAACTAAAAAAAAAAATCCAATACATTTCAAAACTAAATTCCATATTAGTATAATTCAAAATAGTCATATTCATTTACTTAACAAAAGGTTTCAAACTTAAACATGCAAAACTCAACTTATATGCTTTATCAAATATTTTAAACTTTTCGAAATTTCTTAGCTTTAAACTTTTAAACCTTGATTTGGAAGTGCTCGAACCTTCAAAATAGTCAGTGAAATCAAATTTCAAATCCAAAGTTAGAATCAATTTTTATAAATAGAGTTATTCTAAGTCAAATCAAAAACTCGAGGATCGAACACCGGCACTTTAAATCATTTCAAATATATACATATTTCTTTCGAAAATATCATATTACTTCGGAATTTGAAATCAAAAACGGTTTTACAAAATCACTCGCATAGCGAGCTATTAAAGTGGCCTCTCCCCCACTCTGAAACTCGAAAATCAATGTCGATGGTGCGTACACTCATCACCGAAATTATTTTCCAGCGACATAAGTGAGTTCTGGACTTCTATTTTCTTGAGAACTTCTTTGAATTTTTTTCAAAATTATTGGAATTCTTTTGAACTCATTTGAAACATTTCTTATTCGGAAAATACTTTTAAATCGTATTATTTTTATATATTTTTCAAAATCTTAAAACCAATTTCAAAATACCGGAATTCAATTCTCGAATTTCAAATTTAACTCTACAGTTATAAATCATTTTTATATAAATCAATTTCTTATAAATTTTCAAATTTTCAAATCCTTTCAAACTTTTAAATATAGGTATATAATCCTTATCGAAAGCATTTTCTTTTTATATATAGAATAAAATCATAATTATCAAAATAATAATTTCGATATATAAAACAATTTCAAAATACAAAAATACCCGATTTTTCAAAGGGTGATTCAAGAATGGATTTCAAAACAAAGATAGAGATACAAATTAGAGGGACTCTAATCAAATAGAATTCTGATTCGAAGATAGGCTCGATCGACGATTAGGTAATTAAATTATAGAAATAGAAGATGGATATACTTGTATAAATCGCGGGCGACCTTAACCGGGTCAACCGTGACTTCAGGAATATGATCGATGCGGAATTTCAAGGCAAATCGACATTCGACCGCCAGAGATAGAAATTCGGCATACCAAGATATAGCAGCATCGTAAACCGAGGATACAGAAATATTTGGCGAATCAATGCCAATTGTAAAGGAGTTTTCACCCCCTTTACAAAACATTCAGTAGAGTTATGGGATACTCCAGAATCAAACAAATATAAATAGAAAGAGACAAGAATGAATTTCGGAACCGAGAGACATTGCAAAATTCAAAGGAAATCGAGTCAAAGAGGAAGAGATTCAACTCGAACAAAAGTGATTCTGTAGATAAATTTACCATATATGCTAAGTTTTGCCTAGAGCCAAAGCTCTGATACCAACTGTAAGGACCCGCTATTTTGAACCATTCAAATCGACAATAAAACCATACATGTCCGACTTGAATAATTCAAAATACCGAATAGTTAATTTAAAATTGGCAAAACGTAAAATATACAGTAAATAAATCAGTCACAGATCACAGAGTAATAAAATGCAGCGGAACAGATAAAGAATAGTAGTTCATGAAGCTACTATATACATCAGAGTTAGAAATAAAATACAACCGAATAGTTCAAATGCAGCGATGTCTCCAACGCAACAGATGACTTCTCTGAACCAATCAACTGGAAAGGCTGGAATCTGAATCGATAGTTGGATCTCCAAATGAAGCACCGAACTCCAAAGGTGAGTCTCTAATGCTGTATCACTCAGTCTGACCCGAGCATAAAGCAAAACACAAAACACTCGAGTCAGGATTAACATTCTTATATCAATAAATCCAACTCAAGTGAAATATCAACTGAAATACAATAACTTAAAGGATGTTTGGGATAACCATCCTCTATGGGTCCATGGAACTATCTACAAGATGGAAATATACACTATAACACCATGGTCCTTTCAACTTAATTTATATTTCAAAACCAAATATCATTTTCACTTCAAATATCTCTATATTTCCCAAAATAGTATTTATATATTTATAAAGTAAATTATTTTCAATTTCCCAACTTAACAAATCGTTTCAAAATCAACCCGACCTTCCCATTCAAATCTAACTCAATCTCAATTTATCAATTAAATTCAACTCACTTCCTAAAATAACCACTTCAATTTTATCGATCTCAAATTCGGATCACAAATACCCCTTTATATTTCAATATATTTCAAAACTTTAAGTATTCAACGTTTCAAACTAAATTTTTATTCAATTTAGTTTCCTAAGTAATAAATTCAAATTTGGTTCAACCTAAATTTTCACTTTAATTCAATTTAGTTTCTAAATAACAAATTCGCTATATTGATTTCAAATACAGATCTGAATCTCAAAATAAACATTTAAATTCCAATATAGTTCTAAGCTTTAATATTTAAATGTTCAATATAACAGTTTCATATAGATCTCGATTTAATCTTATTATTATTTAGTCTTGAAATACCCCCTCATTAGATTCAATATCATTTAAGTAACCTTAAATTACATATTACACAAATATTTCTTTAATTTATTTAAACGGTAAATATTCATTAAATCACTTAAATCAAAAATCCAGTTACAAAATCATACCTTTAAATTTCCCATTCAATCATTCCAGATCGATTTAATTAAATAAATCCTTATTTAAATACCATTTTTAATAAACCCAAATTTATCTCCCAAACTTAATTATTCAAATTTTTACAACGATAAAATTTGAAATATAAACCTTAAATAATACTTAAACATATTATATGGATTAAATCAATCTCAATAATATTATTATTAAATCTATATATAAAATTTCCATTTATATATAATAATTTAAGAATCAAATTTATTAAACCATATATTTCTTTCCAAAATAATGAATTCATTTTCAAAAATATTTATATATGGACCAATGGTGTCTGTATATATTTCCTATCATATAGTCAAGTGCTACGGATATTTGTCATTTCAATCCGTGCTCTAAATATATACGGGTGGATATCATTTCAACCCGTAATCCCAAATTCAATTAAATGAAAATCGCTTGGGATTATCATTTCAACCCATAGTGATTTCTATACTAACGGGGAACTTGCAGTGTGATAACAAATATGAAAATAATAATAACAACAGGCATATATCATCAAAATAAATATAAACAATAGAATATGGTGTCATATCCCATAAGTGAACAGTTACAGGTAATAGCATATATAACAATTTAAATGACTACAGCCTCATATTTCAATTGTCGTTTCAATTGAAATCAAATTTAATAAATAAAAGAACGTAAATCGTGAGTGATTTCTCACCTTTCGAGGCTAGAGAGACGAACGAGATTGAGATGAGTTACGAATCCTAGCACGAATTTCAAAGCAGAGCACGATGGATACGAATTCGATGGACAAAACTGATAAACAGAAATCGATGAAACAGATCAATCAGTTTTGATGTATTTAAAGAAATACTTGTTATTTTATAAAAATCAATACTTAAATTTAAGACAAAATTAAAATAAAAATATATTTGTCTATATATATATATATATATATATTTAAAATAAAACACATACTTATAAAAATAAAAAGATCAATTCGGTTCAAAACTATAAAAATTCACATACATATAAAAGTAGCTCAACATATTATATAACTAATACCATTATAACTAATACAATTGTGTGCAGACCTGGCTTTACATCTACTAATATATAATATGCAACTAACATATACATCTGGCGAACCACATTATTAAATTATAATAACTTGCATAAAGCACTTTACACATCACGTTATTAAACCAAACACCTAGATGTATGTTAAAAATATATGTCCTTTACCGTACTAATAGAGCCTATATATAACATATGTATGCAGATAGCCAACCTAATGGAGATGTCAACTTATACCCTTAATATAACACATATATAAATTGACACACTGAGCCTTTTATTTTATATTTTTCCTTCTTCCCTTTTTTTTATAATAAGTATATAGTAACCTTTGAACCTACCCAGATACATCATACCTATATCCCATACAATCCAACCCAAAATTATATACTAGTAATAATAACACTTTTAAAATATATAAGTACTGTAACCTTATGTGAAATATGCATTATCAAGCATTGCTTACAACAATTATATGGCAACAAGAAACCCATATACGTTGCTGCCGAACATACATGTATATAACTACCAGTTTGTATACAAAACAACTATATGCTTATGCACAAAATAAATACCCTTTTTTTACATATCGAAACTATCATATCCAAACTAACATGCTAACGTGTATGTTATAACACGAAACATGCATACAACTAACAGGTGAAATTTTATAATATTAGATGTTGTGAATAAACTTTTATGACTCGAATGAACTTTAAGTGAGAGATTACCACCTATATATATTACCTTACTTCCTTCGAAACATGAACTGGAAACCAAATAAAAGAGAGGTGAGGGTTAGCTCGGCTACACGTGGAGAGAGTGTGAAACACGACTATAGAAGAAAACCGGTCGAGGCAATTGCAGGTGGACGCGAACCGAGCATGGCTGTTGGAGTTTTCATGGGGCAAGGCGAAGTCCAGTTCGTGAGTTCATGGAGTTTAGAGGGGCATCGTTTTGGGTGTAGCAATAGGGAGGCTCGCGTGGTGGGGAGAGGAGCGGCACTTGCTGGGCGTGGTGAAGGCTGAGGTGGCGGGATCTCGGCGGAGGGGAAGCTTGGTGCAGAAAAGAATGCATTGCTTTTTTTTTCAAGCCTAGCCGAAAATGAAGAAGGGGGAGAGAATGAAGTGGAGCGAATGGTTTCATATTATATAATAATGAATAAGGAGAGAGAAAAAGAAACGTACTGTTGAAAAAAAGGAGTTATGGCAATTGGTAACAGCTGTCAACAAAATAAACATATATTTTATCACACGTTTGCAGAACCAATCAGAAGCGCTTTGAAAAAAAAATGTATGGTCAGATACCATATGAACATAAAGAAGTAGCGATCAAATGCCCTGATTTGGTGAAAAATTAAAGCAATAAAATAGCACGAAACTACAGGGAATAAAAAAGAAGGAGAGGAGTGTGTGTGCTCTGATTTTGCTAAAATAAATTTCAAAGTTTGGAATAATAAAGGCTGGAATTCATTCGAAAAGTAACAGCAGTACCCTAGATTGACGGGCAGATAATTAAAGCAATTTATTGCCTGATTGGACAGTGCGTTTCAAATTTGAGAAAAAAACAAAGAGAAGTTAAGAAGGCATAATTTTTGGTGTCGTTACAACGAACAATTTATTGCTTCCGTTGTGAACCGGATTTCAAAATACAGAAATAAATATACCGCTGAGATCAGCATGACGAGACGATCAAAACGGTATACAGATATTAGTGGTACGATTTGAATTATAAAATTCGAATTTTCTACTAAGGGAAAATGCAGAAAAACCCATAAAATAAGATCGACGGAGCTAAAGAAGTCCGAATTTAGAAAAACGAAAAATGACGACTCCGTCAGAAGATGATTTAGAATTTTCATATCTAAAAATATTCAGGCTTGGACATAAATTTATTATCAGCAATATTTAACTGATATAGATTGAAATAGAATTATACAATAAAATAAACTTCCTTATAATTAAGTGAAAATTTACTGTCATCTATATCTTCATATACGTATTCCAAATATAAAAATTTTATTTCAAAATTCAATTATTTAAAATTTCACAAATATTCAGTTAAATACAAAAAAAAATCAATTAAAATTTTATAAAATTTTATGGGTCGTTACACATGGTTACTTGTATTGGCTGTACACTTCTCTGTGTATCCTTGTTGGCCCGTGACCTTTGTGTCCATTTCTTGGTTCACCTGTTTATGCTATGTTGAACTGAACCTGATATATTGCCTTTATGTATTTCCCTTTGTTTCATATTTATGAATTTTGGCTCGTGAAATACCTATGTTGATCTTCATGTGTGTGCACACTCTTTTACCTTCTTTGTGCATGGGTCATTCCTTTTGCCTGCACATGTGCAGTTGTATATTTGGTTTATGATACATGCACTTGAGTTGAATCCGGTATTCGGGTTTGACCTTGTGTTCGTTTGTGAACTTTCATTGTGTACATACGTGCACATTTTCCATGTTTGTCTGCTTTGACCTTTGAGGCCGTGGCATTGATATTTGAATCTTCATTGATTTTGGTTCGTTGATCTTATGGGTACATCATCACTGTAGTGGCAAGGCAGTGCACGCAAGCGTGTACTGCAGCTACACGGTAGTGAGCTTTTGGGTACATCATCACTGTAGTGGCAAGGCAGTGCATGCAAGCGTGAACTGCAGCCACACAGTATGGATTGTATGATATTCTATTTTGTTTTGATTAATTGATCTTTTGCATATTTCATAAGCTGTAGTGGCGAGGCAGTACACGCGTGCGTGTGCTGCTGCCTTACCCGAATTGACATTTTAAATTGATATTTCGATTGCTGGATTTGTTTCGTGTTACCAATTCAATAATTTGAAATCGTATTTTGATTGTTTTAATTTGCTGATTTGTTGTTTAACACTATTACGTGTTATATTCACCGTTATCCGATTTTCTTGTTAAGGGATCGGATAGGAGAATTTATTTTGACTATCGTCTAATTGTTATTTAATTATTATTGCTTCCGTGCATTAATAACTGAGTTTGAATTAGACTGACCCGTGTATTATTTTCTTTTGAATTTAATACTCGGGTCAGACCCGAGTTATTTCAGGTTGTAGATATCTTGCTTTGAGTTGCTGTTTGAGCTATGAAGACTTTTCATATCTTTTGGAGTTGTCGTGTCATGGTATAGGTTGATATGTATTCATGTATATTAGTCGATAATGTACTTGTGTATATAACTTCCAGTGTCGATAGTTGTAGTTGTATCATATGTACTGTATCACATGTATTGTAACTGACATCAGTTATTATATATATGAGACTTTCCGTTTTATCTGTGTTCCGCATTTATTTATATTATCTGTGTTATTATTATATCTACTGTCCTAAACCAGTATGAACCATCGTAGTTCGTTTTATATTGGAATTGGGGTATGTCGATGGGAGTAAATAAGTCAGAGATGAAAGATGAAAGAATATATATACCACTCCTATCGAGATAACCAATACTAGTGTAAGGCCTAACTACGGATGGCCGCTCCTCAACAACCTTATTCTCCGCGCTAGTTAACAGCATTACACCGTAGTGTTCTTGGCTAGCGTGGGTATAGAGGTGGGGCGTCACAAAAACTGCTAGGGTTTATAACAGGTTACTTATAGGCAGATAATAAATAAAAATGAATGGACAAGATTTGATTTGGATTTTGAACGATAAATAACCCAAAAAGCCAGTTTCGCCTTCGGAATGAAAATGGGTAATCCTATATATCAACATAGTTGTTTTCGATAATTTTAAACTCAATGGAATAGGTTTCAAGTCCTAATTCCACTGTATGAAGAAGTTAGCTTAAAATAAGTTTATTCCAAATTGATTTCAATTGATTTCTAGGCTTTTCGAATTCGTACGATCAAATGACAAGTCCGATCGCTATGAAACTTGAAATCCTACAATAATCCACCGTTATGGATCCGACGAAACTTGTTTCGTCGAAATCCGAGACAATGGCCAAAATGACTATTTTACACTAATTAATTAAATTATTATTAAATTGAATTTATCACTTCTTATGTTCAAATTAATTAATTAACCTATTTTATTATTTAATTAACCTATTTTATTATTTTTGATTGCATAGAGATTTATAATAATTCAAAACAATTTTACACAGTGTTAAATATTTCACAAATTACAGTGTTCAATTATAACTGTAATTAAATCCAAATGATTATACTTTAATTTCAATAGATTTATTAAATTTGATTTAAATCTTTATATTCAGTGAATTATTACTCTAATAGCATAGTCAATATTTGTTTTATATTTTATTACATTAATATTCTCCCATTTTCAACTATTATTTGTATTAGTTACTATATTTCCATCATATTGAATTTTTGTCAATTTTACACATTAATTAAAATTTAAAATCCTAATTAATTATTTTATCTTTTTTTCGTTCTTTTTATTACAACAATTATTGTTATGTAAATATAATTAGCATTTCCATACATTTTATTATATTCACAATTTGCAGTTATCATATTAACTTACATTACTATAACATTTATTTATATTTAATTGCAATTGATTACTTAAATTGGTAACAAATAACAATTGTCACCATTCTACATTTAATAACATTTGTAAGTTTATTATTTACCACCAATGGTTATCACAGCTTATACTATACAAATTCCATCCAATTTCTATTTATTGCACACTATGTAAGTAATTAATACATCCTTTATATTATCAATTTCTTCTTAAATCCAATTATCAATTAATGCATACATTACTATAATTTGTTTACAACCTATATCAATTATAACTCTTTAATTCTTTTAATTAATTGGAATTACATTGAAGGTAGTTATTAGTTACCTTCAATTAATACTATTTCACTTTATTTCAGTTATATTCTATTTCACTAATTAATTTAATATTTACATTTGTTTTCCTATATTCACTTTATAACCATGTATAACATTTAAATCATTCCAATTAATTGGAATTTCATTCAAATTATTAATAATTAACTTAAACTAACATTATTACATTTCATTTTAGTTATTATTTCATTTGTACATCACAAATTATTATTTCTTTCAACACTAAATCACAAAACTCTATTAAATTTATAATTTTTAATTATCGAAAATTATGAGTCGTTACAAGGTGCTGCTATGTCTTGAGTTTCCAAGAAACAGGGCTGTATACCCGACTCAACAATATTGTCAGAGTTGATTACATTAGCAGATGCATGTAAGGAAGTAGAATGGCTTAGGAATTTATTAATAGAAATCCTATTATGGAAGAATCCATCTCTAGCAATCTTGATTCACTATGATAATCAGGCTACAAATATATAATGTCTCTAATAAGAAATATAATGGAAAATCTAGACATGTGAGTCTAAGACATCAAATGATAAGATAGTAACTCAAAAGTGGAGTAAAACTGTTGATTACACAGAAACGAAGAAAAACTTGGCTAACCCACTCACAATGAGTCTTCCAAAGGAAATGGTTTCTATACAATCGAAGAAAATGGGACTAAGATCCATTAATGAAGGTTAATCATCCTTAACAGAAACCCAACTTATGTTTTGAAAAGGATAGAAAAAGTCAATGGGTACCAACAAGTTAAGAGAATGGTTATGGAACACTAAATCAATTATCCCATAATATTTAGCATTGGATTCAGGAAGAACAAAGGATGGATAATATATCCTTAATAAGTCTAGTTACCGTAAAAAGTGTATCGCAGAAAACCTTAAGAGAGTTACTTGTATGAGTATGGAAATCAGGTTGTTTCCTAAGAAAGTAAGACCGCTTTCTGATGTAGGCTCATGAAACCAGGATTAAAGCACATGGCCATTAACGTGCTGAGCAATACAAAACATTTTACTTAAGAAAATCCACATGTGTGATTGTTATGGTTTTGCCATAAGGGATACTTTGTTCAAGATTCGTTCACCATAGAATCTCGATAAAGCTTTGAATGGTTTACACTAAGTAAAGGTTCAAATACAAAATATACCTTTTATTTTTGTGTTGGTTTTCACGATGATGCAATTCTTGATCTTTGAACTATGTTTGGCTTGATCCCACTTGATACGTAGCCAATCAATAAAGTAATGTAGCTATTTCAATTTTAAACCTTAAAATATTTTAAATTATCCAAACTTAAAAAATAAGGGGAGAATGTTGGATATTTTTCAAGTTTTCCCTTGTTTTTTGTTTTCATAAAGATAGAAGAAAGGAAGAGAGAAGAAAAGCAAAAGTCTCACATCTCGGGATAGTGGGAACCATACTTGTTTAAGTATGGGTTTCTCATGATGGAGTTGGGGCCTTGGGGCTCCCAAATATTTGCTTTGTTGAGAAGAGGGAAGTCATGCATAACCACCATATATGCACGACCGCCGCCACCATCCGTCCGACCGACCGGGCACGGGTCAAATGACAATATTTTTGGAGAAAATCTAAAAACAGCAACGGGCCAGATTTCAACCCGCTATGGACCCAGAATTATATTTAAATAAAGCGGGAAGTTGGAAAAGGGCGCTACCGTTGATTAACGGTTCTGAACTGAACGGACGGAACCCTTGATGAACAGACACCTCCTCATCTCTATATATAGGTCGGCCAGAACCGTTGTTCAGTACATAAAGATCCCCTTCTTCTTCCCACGCAAATCTGCAACGCCAATGGAGTGTTACAAAACACTCTCATATCAACATATTTGTAACGCCTACAAGGTGTTGCAAATTTAGTAAAATTTGTCACGCCTATGCGGCGTTGCAGACTGCATTCCATTTCTTCACTCTACTCTGTCTCTGTGTTTTGCATCATCTCATATCAGATTAAAGTGTTCTTGGCCAGATCAAACCGTACAAATTTTGAATCTAGTTACGCTATTCCAAGGCTTCATTGAATCCTGAAAGTTGATTGTTTGATAACCCGTTTGTACCTGTTGGGTAGAACTATTATCTGAAAGAATATATTCCATACATCCTTTAAGTCAAAAGTATGACATTATATTCATCAAATTTGACTCGAACCGCAAATTTCCTAACACAAATGACTAAACTATCATTAAGAATTTAAAGTAACTACCATGTTTTAAAAACGCGAAATTTCCATTTTTTTGTGATACGTTGTGAAAAAAAAATTATATTCCATAGAAGAGAACATAAACTTCAATTTTTCCACACATTTTTTTCTTCAAATCATGTGACTCCGTTATCAAGTTAAGTTTGACAAATTAAATCCTAGAACATGTATGTTATTTTGTGATATTGAAGCAATTTTTGTTATTGTCTATTAATTTTTTGGTTATTACTTTACTTTTAACACTTACAACCTCAACCATAGCTTTGAAAATTTTTATTGCTCCTTATGATTCACCGATAAAACATGGAAGACAAAATGAACAAGAGCATGATACAATCATGTAGCGATGTATATATTTTTTTTTGACAGTATAACCAAAGTTAAACTAAGCTGGACAATACTTTGTTATGTCTGACGTTAGACTAGATAGTTTCTGAATTGTTTTTGAATTGTTTGTTGTTTATATGAAAGGATTATGATTTGTGATATGTATGGTGGGAATAGCTCTTTTCATCTTTTGTATTGAATTGTACCAAAATTAAATTTTATGCGTGTTTAAGTTAGCTTTAAGATAATAATTTAAGAGCCGTCAAATATAACTTTTGGTTATTATTATTTGAATTATTAATCAGATTTTTTTTTATAAATTTGGGGAAACAAATTAGGTAAAGGAAAAAACCTATTATAAACTTTTCGAACATGTCAATAAATGTAGCTAATAACTCATAATCAGGATTTTAATGCCATTGAATTCATACACCAGTCCATTAATTATGACTTGCTAAAATAAATTAGAGAGCATAACAGTAGTTATGATCCATTATTTTTACTATTTGTTGAGCATATTTTATTACTATGGTTAATGAAGCATTATGTAATCAAGGCCATGTCATTGACTGTTCCACTAAATTGTTTATAACTTTGATAATCTATACAGTTTCTTCCATCCTTTAGTTTCATTTGTCAACAAAAATACTTTTAAGTGGTGGTTGTAAAGAAAAAATATTAGATCTTTGCTTTGCTTACAAAATTTATGTAAGCGGTAGTTTTGCAGGTGAGCTCTTAAGTGAGAGATATTTGACTATTTTGACAGAGAATTCCATTAAAACCATTGCTTAAATGGCTATTATGAATCGTCGCGTCGTTTGAATTTCTTGTTAGTAATCAAAACATAAGATCCAACATTCTCCTCCTTTTTGATGATGATCTCTCCATTTGTGATATGAATGAATCTCGACAATATTGCTTCGTGCTTCGTTGTTCTATATCTCCCCCTGAGTCTGTGCTTCTTATTTCCTGTAAATAGTGAGAGCAATATCTTTCTTCCCCTTTGTCATCGACAAAAAATAGAGTTTGCAATCAAATGTATAATCTAAGAGTGTACTATCATATAGGTAAGATGGAATATCATATTGGCATTCAAAACAACATAGAGTCACATACATTACATAACCCAAGTGTCACAAATATGACATGCCATTATTCAAATTTTGAAACTAGAAAACTAAACAAGCCACTTACTCATTACCGTTCTCTTTGAAACTTTCTTCTTCATCATCATCACCCTCAATGTCTTCATTGTCTCCACTAGAATCACCTCCTTGACCTTCCACTTCTTCTTCTTCCCATCCTTCTTCTAAAGTCGACAAAGTAAAATGCGGTTGAGGTCGCTTCCCTTGAGCTGTAGGTACATGAACGGATGTGGAGAAAGGTTGTCCACATGAGCAGCTATCTCATTGTGAAGCCAACTTCGTATCTAAAATTTTAAAGGACCAGCAATAGATGATGAAGGACTTGCTCTCTTTGGGGGCATAGTGGGTTTATGGTTGTGAAGGAAAGTGATGAAATTGATGTGGAGATTTAGGGGGTTTTGGGGAAATAGATGGAGAGATAATGATAGAATAAAGGTAGGAATGAAAAGTTGTGTGGTGATATAAGTTTATATAAAAAATTGAAATGTCCTTTGGCACAATAGTTACCCGGTTTACCAGTTTCAGTCGACTGGATTTGCAATAGCAGTCCACTGAATTGGTTATAAAAAATGGATAATAGGGTTCAGTCGACTGACTTTAGGATCCAGTCGATCGAATCATTCCCGAAAGTTTTTAGTTCATTTTTTAGGATTTCAGTCGACTGAATTCTGTAGTCAATCGACTAAGTTACAGGAAAAATTCAGGTTATAAAACAGCACTCCGTCGACTAACTACATCAGTTAGTCGACTGAATGGGATGAAAATGTAGGAATATAAATTTCATTAAATAATGAACTAACATATAAAAATATTATTTACATAGTAACATGCAAAACAATAGAATAACGTAGGAAAAATTATTCAAGGGACTCAGAAAACTTGGGAGTCATACAATCCTCCAGTTCGATTTTGGTGATTTCATGCGCTGGTTGAATGGCAGAACAATCCCACAAGTTCAGAGAATATGAAGGCCTCTGGGGAGATGGTTGATGTATATAGGTATTTGATGGAGGCGAACCACAAAATTTGAGAGCAAAATTTTCGAGTAAGCTGAGTATCCTGCTGTGATTTTTCTACTCATAGTACATATCCTTTTGAATACTTAACGACTCTCGTTGATACTGATGAATATCATCTATTTGATGAGCAATAGATGGTGATCCGAAGCTTAGATTCCTACAAACTCATTTTGATTCAGGTGTATACCCAATGTGATAACCAGAGGAACAATTAGAACAAGTACAAAGATCGGTGTAGGCGTGGGTAAATTTATTGATCCGGAACTAGGAGAGGAGTAGTCGATGGAGGAGTATTCAGAGGTTTCATGGGAAGACATAACTATGAGTGCTTGATAGAATAGTTTCTTTAAAAATATGACATGTAAACTTTTGACAAGTGAGGATATTCATAATACCAAAAGTTTTAGAAATAGAAAGTAGATTACAGGTGAAAATGATTTTAACTAGAGAAAGATGATTGGTCAAAAAGAAAATAATGATGTAAGGTTGAAAATGTAAGATAAGAATAGATAAAAAATATATAGGGATTTGAAAAGAAAGATCTGATGTGAAGTAATATGTTATGGAGTGGTAATGTATAAGGCCTGTAAGTGAGAGATCTGAGATTGAGTCTTGGTATCTCTATTTTACTAAAAATTCTATTTTTAAAAAATCTCATATAAAATAGAAAAATTAATTATAAAAATTTTAACGATAAAATTCCTAGTTCTCTTCTTAATTTTATAAAAATATTTTCATTTAATGGTATTGTAAATATATCAGCCAGCTAGTTTTCAGAGGATACAAATTCCAATCTGACTATATCCTTTTCAATATTATCATGAAGGAAATGGTGACGAATGTCAATATGTTTAGTTCGTGGAATATTTATAGTATTTTTAGAATGTTGATAGCACTTGTAATATCACAAAAAGTAGTTGATTTAGATAAATTTGTTCCAAAATCTTAAAGTGTTTGTTGCATGTAAATGACTTGAGCACATGCTAAAGCAGGTGAAATATATTCTGTTTCACAAGTTGAGAGGGAAACAAAATTTTGTTTCTTTCTAAACCAAGATACTAGAGATTGTCCCATAAAATGACAAGTTCCACTCGTATCTTTTCTATCTGTCCGACATCCTCCAGAATCAGCATCATTATATGATACTAATTCGAAAGGACATTCTTTCGGATAGAAAAGTCTGAAATCTTTGGTTTTGCTTAGATAACGTAATATTCGTTTCGCAGCTCGCATATGTGATTCTTTAGGATTTTCTTGAAATCGAGCACATAAACAAACACTCATCGTTATGTCAGGTCTACTAGCAGTTAGATAAAATAATGATCCAATTATACTTCGATATAATTTTTGGTCAACACTCTTGCCATCTTCATCTCTATCGAGATGTATTGTTGTACTCATTGGAGTTGGTTTGGCAAAAGTATTTTCCATACCAAAGAGTTTAATTAGATTATTACAATATTTTTCTTGATTAATAAAAATTCCATTATCTAATTGTTTAATCAGTAATCCAAGAAAATAAGATAATTCTCCCATATGTGACATTTCAAATACTTTGGTCGTTATGTTAGAAAATTCCTGACATAACTTATTATTTATAGAACCAAAAATAATATCACCAACATAAATTTGAATAATTAAAATATCATTTTTAGTTTTTTTAATAAAAAGAGTTTGATCAACCTTCCCAACTTCAAAACCAGAATCTATAAGATAGCTTTTAAGATGTTCATACCAAGCATGGGGTGCTTGTTTTAGACCGTATAAGGCTTTCTTAAGTTATAGACATGGTATGGAAAATTTTCATGTGAGAATAGAGGAGTTTGTTCAGCATAAACATTTTCCTTTATATATCCATTTAAAAATGCACTTTTAACATCCATTTGATAAAGTTTGAAATTATAAAAACATGCAAAGGCCAGTAAGATATGTATTGCTTCTAGTCGTGTGACTGGAACAAACATTTCTTCATAGTAAATTCCTTTTTCTTGATTATATCCTTGTGCAATAATCTAGTTTTATTCCTAGTTATATTTCCTTGTTCATCTTCCTTATTTTTGAAAACTCATTTAGTACCGATGAATGTTTGATCACTCGATCTAGGAACTAATTCCTAAACTTTGTTTCGTTCGAATTGATTTAGTTTTTCTTGCATATCTATAATCCAATAGTCATCAGTAGATGCATCTTTGGCATTTATAGGTTCAATATTAGAGAGGAATGCTACATGGACCATTTGATTAAGTTGATTTCTAGTTCTGACATGTGAATCAATTTCTCCTATGATATTTTCTACTGGGTGATCTCGTAAAATCCTAGGAGGAGATCTCAATTCATTTTCATTTTAAACAATGTTTTTATTTTCTTCAAAATTATGAACAATGTTTTCTTCTTCTTCAAAATTATTTTGAGTAATGGTATTTGTGACCTTCTTAGTTATTATCTCATTATCCTCAAAATTCTTACTAATTTTAAAATTTTCTTCGAAGGAAACATGAAGTGTTTCTTCGATTGTTTTAGTTCGTTTATTAAAAATTTTATAAGCCTTACTTCGTTTCGAATATACTATGAAAATTCCTTCTTCGGATTTTGGATCGAATTTTCCAAGCCGATCTTTAGTGTATAAAATAAAACATTTTGAACCAAAAACTTTAAAATAAGAAATATTTGGTTTTCTTTCATGAAATAGTTCATATGGAGTGTGTTTCATTCATGGTCGAATGGAAATATGATTTAGAACATAACATGTAGGTGCTCAGCTTCCACCCAAAAATTATTTGGTAAAGTGCTTCCGTTTAATAAAGTTCTTCCACATTCTTGTAAAGTTCTATTTTTCCTTTCTACAACTCCACTTTGTTATGGTGTTCTAGGAAAAGAACAATTATGGTAAATTCCCTTTTTATTACAAAAATGTTTAAAAGCTTCATTTTCGAATTCTCCTCCAAGTTCACTTCTAATTTTTTTAATTTTTTAATTTTTAAGATTTTGAATTCTTTTAGCAAATTTTTTGAAATTTTCAAACGTGTCACTTTTATTTTTCAGAAAAATAGTCTAAGTATATCTTGAAAAATCATCTACTATAACAAATACATATTTGCTATGGTTTATGGATTGAATAGGAGTTGGACCAAAAAGATCCAAATTTAATAGTTTAAGTGATTGTATAGTAGAAATATTTTTCTTCGATTTAAAGGATGATTTTGATAATTTACCTAATTGACAAGCATCAAAAATATTGTTTACTTTAAAATTCATTTTTGGTAAACCATTTACTAATTTATTTTTGGATAGTTTGCTTATAGTTTTAAAATTAACACGACAAATTTTTTTGGGCCATAACCAATGATCATTTTCTTTGGCCATTAAACACGTATTAGAATTGTGAATTATATTCATATCCAACACATATATATTTTTATCTCTAAATCCTTCAAAAATAAGGTTTTTATTTTGATCAAAATGCTACACTTATCTTCAAGAAAAGAAATATTGAATCCTTTGCTACACAGTGGGCTGATGCTAAATAAATTATTTTTTAAATTTTTAACTAGTAAAACATTTGTAATAAGAGGTATTTGATATACTGTTATTGCTCACATCGCCTTTGCTGATGATATACCCTTTGGAATTGTCTCCAAAAGTGATTGAACCTCCATCTAAGTAGTTAATGTTTTTTAGCATCTCTTTGTTTCCTGTCAAGTGTTTCGAGCAACCACTGTCCAACATCCATTTTCCTCTCTTTTTATGTGGTACCAGCAAAAGATAGAATTAACATTTGTACCCACCTTTTTATTTGTGTCCTAAAAAGTTAGATCTTAGGAAACCAAACTCAAGAGGGTTTAAAGTTCCTTTTAAAAATAATTTATTTATTTATTTTTATGAACAGTTTCTATGAAAGATTTTATATATTTGTTCCTAATCAAAAAATTATTTATTTTAGGAACCCATATCTTAATTGATTTAGAATAATTTGCAACTTTTGAAATAGATTTCTCAATTGTATTATTATTCCTTTTAAAATTGTTATATAAAGTATCCTTTTTCTTTGGAATAACTTTAGAAGTTTGCTTATATCCTAGTCCTCTCTTGTTTGAAACAGTCTGAGAATTTTCTATAATTCTAGATAGGTTTTCTCTACCTATGTTAAAATTAGAGACATTTTTAGTAATATAATCTAATTTTGTTTTAAGCTAGAAATATCTAACTCCAATATTTTAATATTAGCTTTAAGATCATGGTTTTCAATTAAAAGAGTATCATTCTTTTCCTTTTGAGTTTCTATTTCTTGACTTAACATAGAGAGTTGAGATGTCGTATTAGAATAAGATTTTTGAGTAGTTTCAAGTTCTTGTTCTAAAATTTGTTTCTCATCTCTAAACATATCTACCTCAATTTCAGTCCTATTTAATTTTTCAAGAGGTTCTTTATACTTTCTTTTGATGTTTCTTAGTTTGTCAAGTAATTCAGAGTTTATTTCTAATAAATCATCAAAGTTAGATTACTTACCTCGTCATTTGTGGTCATAAAACATACGTTGGCTTGTTCAGAACCGCTATCAGAGTCACTGTCTGATAATGAAGCCGATTCTAAATTGTTCTAAAGTGACTGAGAAAACTTTCTTTTTGGATCTATCTTTCTTGTGCTTAAATTTGTCTCTCTTTCGATCAGGACAGTCTTTCTTGGTGTGACATTTCTTGTGACATTCATAACATTCCAGAGCATAAGATGATGGTTTGTTGTTGTTATTGTTGCTGGAGCTGTTCTTGTTGTTTTTGAATTTGTTTCTCTTTTTGAATTTAAAAAACTTTTTGAAATTTTTAGCAATGAACGTTATATCTTCCTCATCTGATTCATCCTTCTCTACTTGGAATGCTATATCCTTCTTATCTTGCACCTGTACTTGTTTAGCCTGGAGATTAAATTCATAAGACATTAGATTTTCTATCAACTCCTCTGGTTTAACAGATGAAATGTCGTTAGCTTCTTCGACCGCTATGACCTTTCATTCCCACTCATCCATTAGAGAGTTGAAGATTTTTGAAACAATATCAAAGTCTGTATATTTTTCTCCTAATGCCAAAAGAGAATGATATATATCTTAGAATCTAGAGTACATTTCATTTATTATTTCATCCTGCTTCCTTTCGAAATTATGGAACTGATTTTTGAGCATAGAAATCTTACTCTGCTTTACTTTGTTAGTACCTACATGTTTAATTGTAAGTGTATGCCAAATTTTATAAGCTGCTTTACACATGCTTGTTCTATTACATTCACTTTTGTCTAATGGACTATATAACATATTCATGAATTTGGCATTTGCAATAGCATCCAGTTTTTGTGTCTTAGACCATTGTGAATATTCTATAGTAGGTATAGTATATTTTGCTTGAGTAATATTCCAAGTTTCATAGCTATTAGCTTGCATATAATTCTCATTCTAGTAGACCAATAGTTATAGTTCAATCCGTTAAATAGTGGTGGTTATGCAGTAGATTGACATTCAAGGAAACTCCTGTTCGTATTGTTTTCCATATTAAAATATCAGATAACCATGTTACGGTTATAAGATGACCTTGCTCTGATACCAAATGAAAGTTATTGTGCTACAGGATTGAGTATTATGGAATATATATATATATATATTAACTAAACTTATAAACTAGTATGGAAAATACGATAGTGGTAAAGTAAATGATGACACCAGAGATTTTTATACTGGTTTGAACTTCCCGTTCTACATCCAGTCCCAGACTCCTTTTGGAATTTAAACTAGCAGTCGTCACTTAATCCGGAGGAATAGGTTTACCCGCATAAGCAATCGAACAGGACTTGACCGCTTAAGCAATCGAACATGACTTGATTACAAAGTAGATCGTCATGACCTGGTGTGTTCTAATAACATGGACTTGTCAATTGTAGTAAAACCTTCCTATAATCCTTTCCTCAAGTATGATGTGTAGATGTGTGTATATAAAGAATAGGAAGTTTTATATTGCTTGAAAATTATAGAATTATGTTTGTGAGCAATTGATAGTTGAAATCAAGGGCGCAGTATATTCAGAAAATATAATTCAAGTAACAGCCAGAGAGTAAGTGAATTAAGTGAGTTGATCTTTGAAATTCAAGCATATATATAGTAGATAAAGAGTGCTAATTCTGGTGAAAAGATTTTAAAGAATAACAATGGCTGCAACTCTTCATGAGGAAGAAAACTATTCAGAGAGGGAAGCATCTATTCATAAAATTTGACAGCTATATGGAGTTCAGTCGACTGCCTTAGTAGCTTTAGTCGACTGAATTCAAAAACGTGCATGTGTATTTGAAAGTGCACAGATTTAACTAACTGACTTATGCACTCAGTCGACTGGTCTGTGTAATTTATAAAAAAATTATACACAGATTCCGTCGACCGAGGGCATAAGTTTAGTCGACTGAACTAGGTACTTTTTGAAAACCTATTTTAAAGCATGTTGTGATGGAAATTTTCAAAAAGTATGCAATATATATATATGTGTGTGTGTGTGTGTGTGTGTGTGCGCGCGCTAGGGAGTGATGATACTTGAGGAAAGATTTTGACAACAACTAGATTTGGCTCTAAACAATATATATAGTACTTGACTCTAAATAATATATATAGTACATATGAGCCATACTTTGATTTGTTGAGTCTGGTCTTCATAGCTCGTTGTCGTAGATTCATGAATCACCGTGTCGTTTGAATTTCTTGTTAGTAATCAAAACGTAAGATCCAACAAATACTTTGGCTTTGCTCGACTGGTCAAACAGATCATTAATTCTAGGTAACGGATAACGATTCTTTATCGTCTTCTCATTCAACTTACAATAATCGACACACAACCTTAATAATCCGTCTAATTTTCTCGCAAACACTGAGGCTAATCCCTAGGGCGAACTGCTTGGTCTGATAAAGTTCTTATCTTCTAAATCCACCAACTGCACCTTTAGCTCCTTCATCTAGGAAGGTTTCATTCTACTTGACATCCTACTCACATGTTCAGTTCTTGATATCAAATCTATTCAAAACTCAATAGGCCATTTCGACGGTAATCCTACTACGAACTCTAAGACATCTATGAATTCTCTAATAATGAAAACTCGATTCAACTCCTCTTATGCCTCCATAAAACCCAACACAGCATTAACTTCAAAACTAGGATTTTCTACTGAGTATATAATCCGATCACTATAACTAGGGTGTCTAAGTGATATTTTACTGTCATGGTAAAGTATCCTAGCATCGTACTTAACCAATCCATACCCAAAGTAATTCAGAACCCTATGAAATCAAATACATGCAAACTATAAGCAAATACATGACCTAACAATTCAAACTCTAAGTGGTCACATCTCATCCTAAGAGTCGCATACCCTCCAATCGGATTTGCAACCCTTAAGGAAGTATGTGACGCCCTACTCCGAGACCCACATTAACAAAGAGTATTACTATGTAACACTGTCTGCTAATGCGGAGAATATGGCTGGTTAGGAGCAACCATCTATAGCTTTTCCTTAAACATCTATTGAATACGTTGATAAATGCTCTATTTTTTTTCTATCTCAAGTAGATCAACATATCCAATAAATGCTTTACAAAACTATAGGTGGCTACGGATCTATCAGAACAAAACACAACAATTAAATGCATATCACATCATAGAAAAACAAACAACAGATATATATATACACACACACATACCTAGTAAATATAAAATGATACACATAAGCGGTATGACGACCACATAATATGCAACGAGTCAAAAAAAAATATCAGAGTCTACACAAAAAGCAACATCAAAAAGGCAATAGCAAAATATCCAAGCGGAAGTAGAAATGGCTATGTTCAATGGGTACCTAACCTGAAATACCTCGGTCTGACCTGAGTATAAAATACATGGGTCAGTCTAACTAAACAAATCTTCTTAATAAGATAAACGATAATATGAGTATAAGGGTAAAATACTTCTCAAGTGAGAACGAATAATACAATGTTCACATGGTTACTTCAAGTGATATAGTGTCACTTAGCATGAGTATTTGGTCTCAAAAGAGATAAATCAACATCCAATGAAACGCTAAATATAGCAAGCCTCGTATCATTGGCATATCACAAATCATCAAATATGATTTAGGGGAAATCATAACTCTAAAGAGGAGAAAATCTAAACCTGCCATATCTGCAAACTCAAAAGCATTTCCAAAGAAATCACCATCTCAAAATATGCCATAAAGGATATATATATATATATATACACACACACACACACACACACATATATATCCAAATAGGAGAATATAAATCCCAAATAAACATCGGTGTAGGCAACTCAAATCTCAAAGATAGAACTCAAAAGAGTTCAAATTCTAAAATGGTAATCGCCATACACACACACACACACACACACACACACACACATATATATACACATATATAATATTGAACGGTCAAATGGCAAATCATGAAAAAGCCGATGCACTTGGAAAATCACAACAATAAATGAAATCATCTCAAAAAATTTGCACGTGCGTTTGGCCGAAGCCTGCCCAGTACTGTTCTCTCACATAAGTACCTCGCCCGAAGGCAAATACATCACAATGGCAAAATACGCTGCAATGGAAAATAAGCTGCAATAGCAAAACATTTCTAGGACAAATATGCCGCAATGGCAATGACCTGAAGGTCTAGTACTGGCAATACGCCGTAGTGGAAAATGTGTCACAAACTCTCGGATATGAATCCAAAAAGTGTTATTGTATGTCCCATACCACACATTTTCACTAAATAGTTTACTAACTAGTAGTTAATTCCACACCCAAAATAGTAAATTTTTTACCTCATTCATCGGTAAACTCAACTCGAAGGTCAAAACGATCAAACAGACAAGTCAGGAATAAACCGACAAGATAAACGCACGTGTCACATACCACATGTTTAACAAACTGTTTAATTCTCCCCCCATTTCTTCGAATAGTGCAAAAACATGTATTTTATATATAAAATAATTTATTTGAGAAAACAAGCTTTTAAAACCAATTTTCGGAATCAATTTCGAAAGCCACATTTGAAAATTCTCTTATTATAGAGAATAAATAGGTTTTATAGTTGAAAATACTTTTAAAAATACAATATATTAATTAATTTAAATTCCAATTGATTTTAAAAAAAATTATTTCAAAACTGTTTGGAAAAATCCATGCTCGAAAACGAAGAAAAAAATTCCAAGAAATCATTCAAACCGATATTCGAAAAAAATTCAAATTTAATTCTAAATTTGAATTTCAAATTCTCCAAAATTTATCTAGTCTATTGATTGACACCTTGGCCTTCAAATACAATCAAAACTTCACAAAATATAGCAAGAAAAACAAGAGAATTGGGCTGGAAGACTCAGTTCAACGGGGTAAAACAAGGCAGGAAGAGGCCTTCACCCTGGTCGACATGCATGTCGACCAAGGGGTCCACATTGAACTTCCCATGTTCGACAAGCTTGTCGATCATGGAAGTCTCTGGGTTAACCTACATGTCGACCCAGGGGAGGTGGCCTATAGTCCTTCAAACGCGATTTTGTTCCAGGCTATTTTCAGGGTTCGCACTGATTTTCTGAAGCAAGTTTGAAGCATCAAATGACCAAATTATGAAATGAAATTTTGTAAAGACAAAATACAACATGTTATTACCATCTAAAAGAAATCCAGCAGCATTCCATTGCCAGAATCAAAAGATACAAGCATTTAAAGAAGCAATATAGAACAGTTTTTGAACAGAGATAAACAAGTTCAGAAATTCATCTACAAAAGCTAAATTATTCACTGCTTTTGCGATTTTTTAGCTTGGCTTAGGTAGATTATGTGATTTATTTAACTTGCCTTGCTGTAATTGTGCAAAACTTAGATTAATGCAGAAAGGTTGGAGCTTTTGTTGAGATTTTAGCCTGTAGAACCTGTATAAGATAAACACAGTACATGCAAACAAGAATTTACAGTAAATTAGAAAACCCACTTATGAAATTTGGATTTTGATGAAATTATAAGGTTTTGGAGTTGATTACCTTTTGATTTACACCTTAGATTGAAGAAATTACAGTTTACTTGAATTGATATTGAGTTTGGAAGCTTTGAATTGAGAAATTGGTAAGCTTTGTGACTGTATTCTATCGCAGAAGAAGAAGAAGATGAGAATGAGTTATGAACGTATAGGTAAACTCTTTTCTCACTTTCCCATTTACTGTCTAAGTGCTAATGGGCTTTGAACCCATTAATTATAAGAGAAATTAATTAGCTTGAGTGAATTTATTTAGTACTAAAACCAAATATGTAAATATTTACACTATATTATAAAACAAATGGATTTTTCTTCCAATTTTAACACAAACAAAATATGTAAACTTACATACATATTAAATAAAATATTTTCCATCATATAACAAGATTAATTTTAATTTTCTAAAATATTTTTGTTGTTAAAGTCTCCTATTTTACATAAATACACTATTTACACCAAATAAATGTATAAATTCTCGTTTTTAACTTCTAAAATCAACAAAAATTATTTTCTTAACTAGATAAATATAAGAAATCATTTTAAACTAAAATTATAACTAAAACACATCTTAAAACCAAATTCTACCTTTTTATTTAGTTAAATAACCTTTTAAAAATCAATTTCTTCCTTTAAAAATTATTAAAAGAAGTAATTGGCAATAATTAATGAAATTATTGCATTTTCCCTAAATAGAAATCATATTTTACTCATTATTAACCCAAAAAAATAAAATAAAGTTTCAAACTTTATTTTCACAATTTTTATTCCAAAATTAATTGTTTATTCCAAATAAACAAAATAAATCTCCAATTTTATTTTAATCACAATATTAAATTATAACTACCGTTATAATTTAATGTTGACAGGTAATCTCCAAAAAGCCAGGATTGTTACAAGGTAACTAGGTATGAGGGTTCTAGGTCAAGCTTATCTACCAAACATCGAGATATAGAAATGTGACGGTCCAGTATCAAATAGAACTCTATGTGACATACCATAATATGAAATTTATTTTTTTCTTCTTGAACATAAAATTGCAAGAGGATCGGTAGACAAAAATCTATAGTATAGTCAATTAAAAAGAATGAAGAAATGAAAATTTCCTATGGATATTTTTTTATTTAGGTGTGTTAGGTAGATTAAATGGATTCGATGTTAAAATTTCATGAACAAAGCGCTTTTTATTTCAAAATTTGAGTACTATTCAATATTACAATTTTGTCAGAAAACATTTATGTTTTAGAATTTGAGTACTAAGTAGAAAAGCCTAAAAAAATTAGTGACTACTTGAGTGACATCCAATTTGTTGGATTTGATTTTATATTTTATCCAATGAAATACATATGAATTATGTAAAGATGTTCCAAGTATTTTATATATTACAAAAACAGAGTTTTTTGTTTCTTTTGTTTCAAGTGATAAAAATCATATTAAGTTCTATCTTTGTCGTAATACACCACATATAATATACATTTATTTGAAGTTGACTGCAACGACCTAGAATTTCACTGCTTTGATTTGCGAATATTTAATTAATTTTAAATATTCAAATAATAAATATTATAATTAAAATAAAACCATTTTAAATAATAAGTAATTATGATGAAATAGTTTTCAAAAGTATTTTACAAAAGTATGTAGTTTGATGAATAAGAAAAAATGTGACCGGAATTCTTTTTTTTAATTTTCGACTTTTCATCGGCTAAAATTAATCGAAAACATTGTAAACTTTGACAAAAATATATTCATGTTCATTTACACATTTATATATAAGTTAGAATATATTTTTATATATATAAAGTCATAAAAATATGATGTTATATTTTAAGAAAAGTAAATATATTCATATATAAAGATGCCTTTTGAAACATGAAGGGACATAAGTACTATTATCATTAAATGGATTTTGGAGCATAATACAAGAAGAGGGGGAAAGCTTAGTGTGGTGGCACAAGATGGTGGAGAGTAAAGGAAAAGGGGTGTTTAGGTAATTTACTTTTTTACTTGCTTATATATAGCCCTTTCCTCCTGTAATTTTTCCTCCTATTCTTTCTATCATATCTTCCTCTTCTCCGATTCTAATGGAGAAATTCATTTTATTTAAAATGTATATAATTCCAGCGATACAACTTCCATTTGTTCCACTTCTTCAAATTTTGAACCTAGATATGTCAAAAATGCATTTCTTTCATACCTATGTTTGGACTTAGATATTCTAGTTCGAAAATACCTCTTCTTATCTTGACCATATCTCTCTCAAAACTGATCTAAATTGAGTGATTCTTTTTTTAAAATTTTAGAGAATAGAATTCCAAAAACTTTCTTTTGAATACTTTTTAAAGTTCCAAGATTAACAAGGCCAAAAATCTAAGAGTATATGACTAAATTTTTGTTTCGGTTTTGTGAATTCAACCTTATCTAAAGTACCTCCATCTCTTTAATTCAAGCCCACACACATCCTTATTCTTATCATGGCCGAGCCATGCATTCCCTAGGCCAATTCTATTTCAAGATGCAAGGGTCCTAAGTCAAGTTTGCAAAGTTATTTCAAGTTTTGAAAAAGTTTTCTAAACTTTTATCAGTAAACTTTTAATTTTTAAATTCATAGTTTTAAACTTTTATATGTTGGTTAAAATGTGGTATAATTTATTGGTTGAAATCTTGGTTTATCGTGTGATTGATTTTATAAGTGTTGGTTAAGTGTGATTGTAATTTAGACTTGAAATTGAAGTCTAAATATAGCGTTATTGGGAAATTTGTAAACTTTGTTTATGTGATGTGACCTTACTTGGGTTTGTGGGTGTGGCATGTATGATTAGGTTGTGATCTTGAAGTTTTGGGTATGTGCTAAGAAGAGTTAGCATCTTTAGTATTAAAATGGAATGTAATTCCATATGTAAAACTATAGTCCTCTTTTTAGAAACAAAAATCGATTTTAAGTTTTAAAACTTTATTTTACCTTTACAAGGCTTACTTTATGTTTTGGAAAAGGTAAGTAAATTTCCAAAGATGATAGTTTTCAAAGTGTTAACCCGCCTTTTGGTAAGGTCGTATACTGGTGGATTTAACCCAATAGACTTCACGTTATCGAGGCTGGAGTGTTATGGACTTGTCCAGATGGATGGATGGACAATCAACTATGGATAATAATATAAAGCTTGGATTAAACGCATTTGATGGATAAATGATGCAGGGTACTTGGAATATGGATTAAGGCTAAGGGATTCACCACGGGTTACAATAGGATGTACTTCGGGTCGGGTCGGCTTTTGGTTCACTTCAGGTTGGCATTTAGTTCACTTCAGGTTGGGAGTGTTTGCTTCGGGTCGGTGTAGGCATTACTTCGGGTTGGCATGAGCTAGAAGCTGTACCAATTTCAGGTCGGTAGGGCACAATTCACTTCGGGTTGGCATAAAATCAACTTTGGGTCGACATTATTGTTTCTTCTTGTCGACGTTGAGTTTGCTTCGGGTCGGCATAGGGACAACTTCGGGTCGGCAAAAAAGACTTCACTTATAGTCTGCATGGATGCAACTTTGGTCGATGTGGAGATTGCTTCGGGTCGGCACATAGCTGACTTCGGGTTGGCATGGGATGGACAAGTTGGGCTCGACAATCGTAATGGTGGGTCCATGTAGGTGAGAAGGCCACGTAGCCTACATTTCACCTATAAATACAGTCGGCTTGACTTCGAAAAAAGGATCTTCATTCTGCTTTTCTTCATCTTCTGCCTAAAGGCTACTCTGCCATTTTCGTTTTGGAATTCTAGATTGATCAAATTTCAATATAATAGAAAGGATTGCTCTAGAGTGGATGTTGGCCGGAGTTAGCCTAACCACTATAAATCTTGTCTCTCTTTTACTTTCTTTCATTTTAATTATGGTTATTCTTCATATTATATTCTCTATATATACTCTATCTGTTATATATGACTAGATTTGGTGCTTTTTCTTATAATTGGGTGTTGGTGCCAATTTTGACCCCAACATTTTGGTGCTTTCACCGAGAAAGCTAGTACTAAGAGATTTGTAAGTTTCGAAGCTTGGGAATTTGGATCTAGGAAGCAATGGCTAAGCAATCAATAAGGAGACAGAGAAGAGAGAGGAGCCATCATAAAGGAACTCAAGAGGCTTCCTTAAGAGATAATTAGACCTCAATCTTCATTACCAGGGATGAGATGGAAACGATGATGAATGCTATGTAGGAAGGGATGCTTAAAAGGTAGGAGGAAATGATGCAGAACATATTTCAATAGATTAGACAAGCTGGAATGCAAAGCCAAAGGAATGGAGTAGCAGGAAATACTAAAAATATGGATCACAGAGTTGGAGCAGTAGGAATCTAGGAAGTTCAGAATCAGAACCAAGGAAATGGAACAACCAGGATACGGGATAGAATGGAACCACTAGGAGTTTCCCCTGATCATTCCACACTTGGGGGCATGCCCCCCGGATCATATTGGCTCCACTCCAGGTAGGATACCAGGTAGTGCTATATAGTTTGGCATTGATCGGGATGTGGATGCTCATCCAGAAGGGCAGATTTCAGGATTCCCTCATTGACTCGGGGGGAAGGTTGGAGACAACGGACAAAGACTACCACTTGATGACAATGACATGTTGGTGGAAATGATCAGACAGGCCATGAGAGGAGGATTGGTAAATAGAGATTTAAAGGATGTAAATAGGAGCCCTTTGCTCCTAGGATTAGGCAAGCTAGGAATCAATTGGAATTCAAACTACCAATACTGAAGACAGATGATGGAAGCACAGATCCTGCTATTCACCTGACATGGTATACAAGGCGTATGGAAGTACCGAGGGCAGGTCATGGCACGATGCTTTCCTTTGTATTTGATGGATATAACAACAGTATGGTTTAGACAATTGGAAAACGACTCTATTGGTACGTGGATAGAAATGATCAAAAGGTTTATAAGGCAGTTCAGAGTTCACATCTCCAGGCCCAATAATGTCACGAGTCTGGAAACCCTGAAGCAGAGGACCGTAGAGTCCTGGAGGAGTTTTCTAACACGATTTAATGCTACGACGACATCGGTGGATCGTCCAGATCCATCCATGGTTTTGCTGGCAGCTATATCTGGCATTGCTGATGGCATAGAGTTTAATAATTCACTAGCACGGGATCCACCAATGGATTTAGGGGATTTTACCACAAAGCAGACAGGTTCATGCGACAGAAAGACGCACAAGCAAATAAACCAAAGGTGAATGCTATGCAAAGTGGAGGATCATCAGGAGTAAATAAGAATGATAAGGGCAAATGAAGAATGAAAGACAACAGTAATATCTCGAAAAAGGCAATAGAGAGAATCGAAATTCTCTTCTTGCACGGATTTGACTGTAACCCTAGAAAGGATCTATTTGGATACTCGAGGGTGCCTACATTATCGAAGGCCGTCAAAAAGAGAACCCTCCGAATATGTGCAGGCATCAAGAAAGCATTGCCTATTTCATGAGCTGGATGGGCACAACACGAATGACTGCAGGCATTTGAAGGATATCGTTGAGGAACATGCGAGGAATGATCATTTGTAGCAATATACAAGGAACCAAGCTGTGGCAGTGGAAGGAGCAGCCACCGTGCACTTCGAATAAAGATGGCATTGGATCAAGGCATCATCGTTAGCTTGTTATTAGCTTATTGGATTTATGGCATGGAATAAGTTATAAATCCCACAGTAAAACAGCTAAGCCTCTTACACATGTACGAGATCGAGGATTATCCCTAGGCATGCTCTGAGATGAGGATGAACCGTGGTGCTCGGGTTTATGAAACTTTGTTTTTTCGTTTATTGCAAACTCTGGTTTTTCTGGTACTATGTCTATTTAGTTTTCTTGGTTGTATGGGCTTTTATTTTATATTTTACCACATAAACTCTAAAATGATTGGATTTGGATCAATGTAATAAATAACATAGGTCACGGTTATGGTCTCGATTGGAGAGACGGGGTAATAACCATGAGTTATGAGTCCCTTCACCATAGAGCATGCCTTCCAATGGACCATGATTCGAAATAGTCATGGATTTCGCTACTGATCCAAAGAGATCAAGGAATTGGATTGGTAATGGATTGGACTCTAGGTTGGATGATATGACGATCAATGGATTATGGAGTTTGGATTTTGGACTTATGGCAATTCAAAACATGCCTTCCAATAGCAGGCATGTTTTGGGGGGCAAATGTTAACCCGCCTTTTGATAAGGCCGTATACAAGCGGATTTGACCCAAATACACTTCACGATTACCGAGTCTTGAGTGTTATGGGCTTGGTTCAGATGGATGGATGGGAAATTAAATACGAACAATAATATAAAGCCAGGATTAAACATAATTGATGGATAAACAATGAAGTGTACTTAGAATATGAATTTAGACAAAGGGATTCACTGCAGATTATAATAGGATGTACTTTGGGTCGGGTCGACATATGGTTCACTTCGGGCCGGTGTGGTCTCTGCTTTGGATCGGCGTAGGCATTACTTCGGGTCGGCATGAGAAAGAAGCTGTACCAACTTCTGGTTGGCAAGGGAGAATTCACTTTGGGTCGGCATGAAATTACCATCCTTCTATTATGCTTGATTATTTTGACATCTATGCAAGATGAATCACTATCCTACTATTATGTTACTTCGATATGTATATTCCAGTTAGTTTATATTGACATGATATTCTTGATTTGGATATGAAGTGTATTTACATATATGTTGACCTATGTAAATAAATTATTGAATGACTTAGAAGTGATTGAAGTTAAATGCTAACTTAAATTAGTACCATTGGGTTTACTAAGCCTCTTTTTGAATTTATAAAGTATGGTTTGGAATTAACTTCAATCTTTAATCAATTTTGGGGTTAAGGTTTATAAATAAATTCCAAGTTATATAATTGTTTTATAAAGGTATTTATAAATAATAACTTGTTTATAAAAATTGGTTTTACTAAGTAAAAAAGGTTTATTTAAAGTGACTTAAAAGGATGAGTTGCAAAAGATATTTTGTAAAGGATTTTTCCAAGAACATTTATCAAAAGAATTTTAAATGGGGAAATGTTTTATAAATGAATTTAGAGGTTTGTAATTGAGTTGTAGATTTATAAAAGTGTTTTATAAACTGATTTTGGAAATATGAAATGAGTAATTTTCTAAATGTTTTGATAATATACTTATATCGTTGAGATAAGTATATAAATGTTTTTCCCAAGTATGAAAGGGATGTAAAACGTTTAGAATAGTGTTTTGTGTAGATCTTTTGATCGAATGTTTATAAAGTGATTTTAATTAATTAAGATGAATTAAATAAGGCTTAGTGGATTCTATATAGAATTAAATCAATGTTTGAATGATTGTTTATTTGATAGTTAAGTAACCGACTATCAAACCTTGACCATAATGTTACTTTGGAAATATCTAGGAGTTATATGGCACGGTCATCCCAATGATGTTGTAATGTGCATATAAATCTCGTTTTTTCTTCTAAGATAAATGATAAGGAAGTCCGTCCACTAATGGTTAGGAGGTATCTCCACTCTTATCTTTGTCTGTTTATTTTCTAAAGAATCCGGGTTGAGTTTACTGAAAATTATCGAAAGTTATTTCGAAGAGGCCGAGATAGGATATGTTATTTGAAACCACTTCAATCCAACTCAAGCATTTCAAGTTGAAGACATCTTAAAGAATATGGAATCAAAGATAGAGCTTTTAAGTGCAAGAGCTATTTCTATTGATCCTAGGACGGATTGCCGAAAAGGATGTAATAGAAGTAGTGACTTCAGTTTCATTCAGTCCCAGAACGAACTTGTATGGATGAATGCTAGCATTGCATCGATGCCTAGTGGGTAGTGTATCATTTCAAGTGGGAAGAGCAATATAAAGGTAATTGTAGCTTCAAGCCTCATCAACTGAGAAATGACAAAAATTAGGCATGTAGTAAGGCCAATTGGATCCCTCCCATCAGGGTATGGTCATTCCAAATCTAGATCGATTAATATCTACTCATGTATGCTTCGAGGTCCAAAGTGGAGTGATCATATTCGGTAATACTAATCAAGTGGTAAGCCAGTCCTGTATGGCAGGGGCACAAGATGTTCTTGTTAGACCCCAGTGCATTTTATCTAGAGATGTACCAACGGACGGTAGTTCCTTACCTTGTCAAAGTATGGAATCCAATCTCCAATACGTGCCTTTACGGTTTTGATTGTAAAACCTAGTATGTTGGAATTTAATTAATGTAACAATTTCGACTATGATTAACAAGTAATTGTACACTAGATACTATTATTCTATCAATGGATTTTCTATAGAATTTTTTTTGATTATCCTAATGCAAAAACCCATCCGTGTTTATGTGCGACGTGGTCGTATAAGATACCTTTGATTTTAAACATAATAATTCAGTTGTTTAAGTTTCATCACACTAGATCCATATATGACCCAGATTTTTATTTTCTTTCCATAAAACTCTTTGGTGCTCAAATTTTTATGGGTAGTTAAGTAGTTCAGGTTTTACCATAGATGCATTTTGGAAGAGCTTCATGCAGAAGAAGGCTTCATCGATGGCTAGTTATCATCTTTTTTCGCTGTGTTATACATATCTTGTATTACTTAGGTTGTGATAGGCTGTTATAACTATCCAAGGTTAGGATTGTATTCGTATGACTCTGATCATTTTTGAAATGATTTTGGAAAGTATTACGTTGATTAATATATGTTATTCCATTGCGTTGTGAGATTATGTGATTGTTTAGTTTCTTCTTAACTGTTCTATCTTTCTTTCTTATCACCCCTAAAGACCCATCTTTTGGACATTTAAATGATCGGCACATAAATACCATGGATCTATTAAGTGTCGTCTTTAGGTGTAAGAAAGACAGATTATTACAATGACATCCACGAAATTCATGCATGCTTGATATTGTCAAAATTTGAAAATATCAGTAGTTATCAAATGTTGTAATACAACACAACTAATAATAAGTGTATATGATTATATGAGAACATGATGCATCAAAAAAATAACATAAAAACTTACTATATATTGTCATAGTCAAGGACTAAACACTATTTTAGGTATTAAAAAAATTAAGCATGCATATCTTTTTCAAAAGACACATCGACGCTTTGTTCAGCAGGGATATGTCTCCATGGCAAAGCTGCTGCACTTGTCTATTCACATACAAACCAAAAAAAAATTAAAAATGGATTCATTGGACTTATTTATTTTATAATACGTCTTTATAAAATAAAAAAATACAAATATAATACCTATTATCTAAAATGTAGTAAAGAACAAATTGAATCAAGAATTATACACGTGTAATAAATGAGCTTTGATTATACATTCATAAGTACCAAAAATTGCATAAATATAACGTAATTGGCTATGCCTACATGGTAAATTACCTTAACTTGCAAGGAATACTCAGCACTCTCCATAGACTAAACCAAATGAAACTCAACATTAGGAAATGATAGAGACAATGCATCCGCATGTTGAAACACGTCATGCAGACAAACGTTATGAAAACCACTGGTTATGTCCCAAATAAAATTATACAAATAAATGTATGTGTACGTTAAAAGAATCTAAACACTTCCATTCGACCCATTACAACATCAAGAACAGTTTTCTCATTTAGTTTGTGGAGGGTTTAGTGCTATTCACCTTGTGCTCACACCAAATTTCTTTGGTAGATATATATAACAAACCTAATTTTGAGTAACATTATTTAGAACATTTAATTTGATAAATAAAATGAAATAATGTTAATAGTTAAGGGATTGAAATTTGTCACTTAATAAGGGGTCGTGCCTTAATGAATGTACAAGCCAAAGACAATTGAAAATAAGTAAGTAGGAAGAATATATTAAGGATAAAATGGGAACATCCTTCATTCCCATAGCCTAAACTCTTCCATTCTTCATTCCTTATCATTTTAACATTCACAAACAAAACTAAAAGCCCTATTGAGCTTGACCGGCCACCATTAAGGAGATTCAAAAAGAAGATAAGCTAGGAATCATGTAGTAAGCTTGAAAAATTTAATCAAAGGGAAAATCTCAACCTTCTTAACACAAAGCTAAGGTGAATAATTTGATTTACATCTCACTTTTAATACCGATCTCAGTTTCAAGGTTTGATCCAAACTATTTTCCAAGTAATATGCCATGTTATGTTTGTTTAAATAGATATATATGCTTGTTGATGATTTATATGATTTCATATGGATTTATGATATGTTTAGATTAGAAAACCTATTAAATGACATCCTAATGAGTTGCATTTTTTATATATGGTCAAAAACATTATTTTAGAAGTGGGTTTCAAGTTTCATAATTTTCTAAGTAATTGTTGACTTATTATGAATTTTCTATAAGAGAAAATAGTTGATATTGAGTTTAAATTATTTAAGGCAATTATATAAAGATTACGGGTCTAAAATTTATATATGCTAGAAAACATATTATAAGTGAATTATCGTGATTTTAGGGAATTTTCCAAGGTATTTTACTATGGTTATAAAATTAAATGTTTTATATATTTTATCAAAGGGAAGGGCTTATTTGCTTAAAATATTTTAAATTGTTAATTGTGAATTCTTTAGCCTTTTTAGAAAAGGATTTTGTTAAATGTGGTTAACCAATCATATTTTGACAAATTTGGTAGGTTAGGTAAAAAGGAATTACTTTGAAAGGCAATAAACCAGTTTTGTTTCGAATTACAACTTCGCCACTTCCTTAGAATAATTCCATCACCATGCCTAGTTAGACCTTTTGCATCTATTCGAAACCAATGCATATGATATCAAGCAATTGGTATATAGTGTATTGGAGAAAGGCGAAAGGAATGATGGTGTCGAAGGCATGCTTCTGAATGGGTTGAAGCTACTCTAATTAGCTTTCGAATCAATCAACTTACCTTTATTTAACAAGAGGCTTTTGAACAAGTTGCCGCTTGCCTTTGTTTAGAAAGGAGCTTTCAAAAGAGTTGTTGCTTACTTTTATTTTAAAAGAATCTTTTGAAAGGATAGACGCTTTTGAACCTATTCGGCAACCATTCTTCTACATTCACACCTTTCGAATTAGTTAAGGTGGTTATAGCCTTAAAACAATGTATTCGAAAGGGGTGCTTTCGTCTTTTAACTTTGAAGCTTCCTTCTCAATGCTTTCAAAAGGGTAATATAGCCGCTTTCAAATGGTTTTGGAAGCAATGGTTTCAAAAGGGTGGGTTTCAAATCTACCCTCTTTCTATTTCTTGGGATTAATGCTTTCGAAAGTAATGTTTTCGCCTTTGTTCTTTATGACCCTTTAGTTATATTAAAGGTTAAACCTAATGGTTTCGAAAGGAATAATTTTAAATGGTTTCGAAGCAATATTTCCATAAATCCTTACTTGAACCTAATGCTTTCAAAAGGTAGATTTTTAAATGTTCCGAAAGGTTTGTTTTAAGTGTTTTGAAAGGAAGTTTTTCAATGCTTTCGAAAGATAAGTTTATAGGGTTTCGAAAGGGATGTCTAAGGTTTAATATAATGGTTTCGAAAGGGATGCTTTCAATTATTTTAAAAGGGATTGTTTAAGGTTTTAAACAAGGGTTCGAAGATATTGTTTTGGCCTTATAGCCTAAAATTTTCTAAGTTTGAAAAAGTCTTTAACTTATTTGAAGGGATATATAATCCTATTGATTAGGTTTCATCAACATAGTTTTGTGCAAAGCATATATCATTGCATAAGTATTTTGAGTAAAGCAAAGGGTGTGATTCCCTTGTTTTATAAAGATGTGATTTCAAGGGTAAATCATTTGTAAAGATTGTTTACAAGGAAATAAAATTTGAATAGGTTAGTTAACCTTAAGTATATGACTTAGATATTAGAAGACCAAATTGGACTGGTATGGGGTTGAGCCCTATACTTTAGCTAATATCCTCTAGCTAATATAATTCAAAAATTCCAGTGTCTTGGGCTTTTTCACAGATGGGACTAAAATAATGTTACGCGTAGAAGGGAATATACAGAGTAAAGAAGGTTCTTGGAGCGCCTACAAAGCCATTAGGATCAGTTGACCATAGAAGAAGATAGTTAAAGGCAGATAGCCTAGTATTATGTCTAACATAAGTTAGAATGTTTATTATGTTTGGTAGAACCGAGTCAACCAATGGTTAATAGTTAGCAGATAAAACTATAGTGTAGACAGATAGTCCATTGATTACCTGATTTATATGCTCGTATGTTATTGCTATTATTGTTATAATCATTTTGATTGTTTATTATTATTTGCAAAAAATATGATTTTAAAAGGATATTAGTGAGGGGAAATCCATTTCGCTAAGCGGCTTAGTCTAACTTAATATCAGAAAACCAAGATGTAATAGAATTATTCACATTAGGCTTTATGTCTAACTTGAAGTTTATGTTATCCCTTTAAAGTCTCGATTGCTCAAAATTAAATTTAAAGTCTCGAATGCTTAAAATTAAATTAAACTACCGATGTCTACCAATACTCATCAGACCGTGGCAGGTCCAATTCCAACTGTCAGTGTGACGACCCACATTTCGAAAGGTTTAAATCGATAATAATCCACACATGTTCGACTTAAAGAATCTGGAACGTATATAATCAATGGGTTTAAGTAAAAAAAAAAAGAGAAGGAGAAAAACAAACACAGAATCTCACAGCAGAATCGATAAAATATAATAACCAAATAAACAGTTCATGAAACAATTTACTATACATTTGATTTTAATCTATACACATTTATTAGAGATATATATGCATCAGGGATAAATAATCAATACAGTAGACTAGAACGACACATGGAATAATAATAATAATAATAGCAATATACCAAAACTCTGTCTTCGTCCTCCAGAGAATAGTCTTCAATATGCTTAAAAATTCAGGACTGACCCGAGCGTAATGAAAAGACAAAACACTCGAGTCAGGACTAAAATACTCTTATGTAAGTCAAATTAATATCACAATTATGAGTGCAATAACTTAGGAGATGCTACAGGATTTTCCATCTCCTAAGGATCCATTTAACTATTTATATATAATAGTATACGCTATAATATATAATGTCTATCAGTAAAATAAATATCAAAATAGCGTTAAGTCTTTACATTGATCCACCTTAACACGTTTATAGTTTTAAATCAAAGTCGTAATGGACTCGTATAGGGATAAATATTACAAGGCACGTGAGGCAATGCCCAAGGTAGGATTATACCAGTTTACCCTTTCTGGCTGGTCGTAACCTATCCATGGCCGACCGTGACAATCAATCCAACAGACAAAAAAGTGCACCCATCGAATCAAAATCACAATAGTAATACGAGGGATCAATGTCGCTAGAGTTAGCTAACCTCAATGTACGGACATAGGCTCTTGTTTTAGTCATTTTAATTATGACACAAATGTCAAGGCTATCCATCATCGTTCTCTTACTTCATTCCAGTAAACGTCGCCAATCCAACCACTACATTCTGGATATCATCCACCGCATACACATTCGTTAAAGTTGTTCCAATATTGACAAAGAGTATGCCAATAAGAGTCCCTGGCCTCTTTAACAACCAAACGTTGTTTTACACACCGGTTGGTTCTTTTACGTTTTGAAACTATTTATATTTGATATCAAAATATCATATTCGCTTCAAAAATCAAATCCATTCTGAAATCATCATAGTCATTTCACAAATCATATTTTACTTCGAAATGTTAATTCAGTTCGATAAATCGATTTCACTTCAAAATTTGATTCGAATTAAAATTTTGGTTATACTTCACTTTAACAAATTCGTATTTAAATCTAAAATTTAAATTTAAACATTCCAACCTTGAATTTTAGATAATAGTTTTAATAGTTTTAAAATAGTTAAATAGTAAAAATAGTTTAATAGAAAATAGTTTGAGTAAAAAATGGTTTATATAGTAAAATAGTTTGGAAAATCAAAATAATTTGAATATTTAAAGAATATAAATTTTAAACCTCTTATACTAAAATAATCATTTAAAATAGTTTCAAAGTCAAACCGGTTCACCTTCCAAATTTTCCAATTCAATTCAGTTCCAATTTTCATTTCGATTTTAATCGATTAAATTTTGATTTCAAGTCGAACTCATTTTTTACTCTAAATTAATTTAAATTCCAATTCCAAATTAATTTCTCTTCTAGTTCTAAATTAATGTAAATTTAAATTTCAAATTAATTTCAACACCTATTCCAACTTTAAACCATTTCGATTTATATCAATTCCGAGTGCATTTCCAATTATCAATTCAAAACACTTAAATCAAATTTTCTTCGATACCCAATTTAAAAATCTAAAATTTTAAATATGATTCAAATCCGAGCTAAATTTCAAAATATCGTTTATCACTTTTACTTGGCAATATTCAAAGTTCGAATAAAAATTCAATCTTTAAAACAATCGATTTTCGAAATTCAAATCATATTTTGATTATAACCTCAAAATCTCAAATTTGATTATTTAAACAATTTCATTTATCAAATTTAAATTCCAACATTTCGAGGTCAAATTCGAAAATATTTGATTTCCATAAATTCGATTTTTCATGTCTTAAAATCAAATCATTTAAATAATTTAAAAACAAATTTTAAAATCATTTAATTTAACCAATCCGGTGTCCGTATACAATTCTCTAACCTCTGGCCAAGTGAATCATTATTTCAATTTAAATTCCAAGGATGGATATATGTATCATTTCAATCCAAAATACGTGTCATAGGTATATATCATTTCAACCTATTCCTTAATTTATTCGAAATAATTTAATTTACAGTTTTATATATTGTAAATAATATACATGGTGATAACAGAGTATATCAAAACAATTAACCATTTAATCATTCAAATATCAACCAATTTTCATCCATCACAATCAATCAACCAAACGGTCAATAATCATAACAATCAACCAATTACCTAAAATCAGGGATTTTACTAGTAGTTAAATACTAATTTAATGTAACTATCAATTCAAATCCTATCAATAAATTCGAATGTCAATTAAATGTCAATTTAAATTTATCTAACAACCATCAATAAATTTAAATTACTTTATGATAAATATTTTAATATAAGAATAATATAGTCAAACGTGAGCGTAAACACTCACTTTTGCTCGATCCCATGTCGTAGAAGATGTCGCTACGGTTACACCGCAATTCGTTTCACTTGAAACAATACTAATACACAAAAGTTACACAATAATTAATATACGATATAATTTAAAATTTTAATTAACTCAAATAAGATAAAATAAAAAAACGTTACCTATCTTCTCTCATTCGAACACGCTGCCCTACATCCCACCTCCAACAAGCGCCACTATCGTCACATCCGTCGACCTCAAACCATGCGCAGCCTACCTCTGATTGGGCTCCACCAGAACACTGTCGCCGACCTCCACACTAGCCATCGTAGCCGCCAGCGCCGCTTCCTAAAGTGCATGCAACAGCCTCCCATTTCATACCAATCGAGCGCCAAAATCCAAACTATGGCGCCACCCAAGACCCATCGCCGCGTCACCGTCGTTCCCATCGCCTATCGCGTACAATCCTTTGATCCCGTCGTGGCCATTTCTTTCTCGATCGCGATGAGATCGAGATCTATATTTTTTTATTTGATCGGTCCCCCTTTTTCCTTCGATCTCCATCATTTATTTTTTTATATTGAGATGTCGTTCCTTTTTTTCGAGCAGTTTTTTCTTTTTATATAGAACGAGATTTGAATTAAAGAGAGAACAAAGTGATGAGGTTATGTTGACAAGGAAGTAGGTGGTTTGCATGAAATTTTAGGGAAGGGTGTAGATATTTATATTATTATTTAATTTAAAAAATATCTGACATTTAACGTCCGAAATTTCTCGAGCTCCAAACGAAGTGTACCACCTAGCATTACTAGTATTTTACCCCCATTTCGAACACAATGGAACTAGTCCTGAGGCCAAATTCGATCGCATGTGGAAGATATCTTTTGAAAATCAATTAATTTAATTTAATTCTGAAAATAAATTCTACACTTTTCAAGCTTTCACGGCCAAACGATAAGTCCAATCGCTATGACACTTGAAATCCTACAATAATTCACTAGTACGGATCTGATGAAACTAGTTTCGTCGAAATCTGAGATAGTGGACAAAATGACTATATTTATTCGTAAATTATAAAAAGAAATTTCAACTTCCTAATCATTCACTTTTAAATCTAATTTTAAAAGTTAACAATTTTCGTTCTTCATTTTTTTCATATAAAATTTAAATCAATTTCCAATATCATTTTCATTCGCATTAAATCCAAAATTCAATATTCAGTAATTTCCAATCGTAAATTTAAAACAGTTTAATTATCCAATAAACCAATATTAATAATCATTAAATTTTATTTCTACCCATAATTATCCAATAATTACACTAAATTTAATAACTTACAATAGTCAAAAATATGGGTTGTTGCAGTCACGACTATGGAGTCGAGAGTTGGAGCTTCTATTCCTTCATTTTCTCGATGCCGAAATACTATGTCGTCATTCAGGATTCTTTGCTGCTTAGCAAGGGTTCCTTCTTCGATCCTAAAGCATGCATCTTTCAGAGCATGCTTTAATAAGGTCGCATAACGCTACATTTCTCCCCAACTCTTCTGCACAGGACGAGGCCCTCCAGATATCATTCCAATGACGAGGCCCTGATCAGTCCGTCAAGGTCCCTCTTTGCTGGTTCTAGCTTGGTTCCCTTGGTCTCTAGCAGCTTGTGGCGCTATGGGTTAGTCAGGATTTAGTGGTTTCCTCACATACAACTGAACCCTGTCTTTTCGAATCAACTCCTCAATCAAGTTATTTAGGTGACGACACTCACTTGTGTTATGGCCATGTGTCTAATAGAAGTGGCAATACTTTTAGAACACTTTTGTTGTTCAGTTGCTTCTTATTTAGGTGACTTCATGTACTCTTCCTTCCCTTTCGTTGCACTATAGATTTTTTTCTGGAGTATCATTGAGCGGGGTGTATTCTTTGGGCCACAAACCTTTGAGTCGCTTGCTACTTCCGTTTCACTTGTTAGAATTTAGATTCTTCCTTTTCTGATTCCCATTCTTTCCTGCGTTCCCTTCAAGGGTCCTGGAGGTGTTTACATCTTCGTTCATTGCCATAACATTGTGCCCAATGTTGGTCAGCTGTAGGTTAGCAGATTTCCTTTCTAATTCCTGCGCCTCTTCCATTCTCAAATACTAGCTCGCCTTTTGGTTGAAGTCCTTCCTAGTGGTGGGATGTTTCATTTTAATCCATTTCCAAAATTCAATTTTGGGGTGAATTGCATGGACTAAGGCCATGTAAACCATATCCTCGTTCGAAATACTTACATCAGTTCCCGCAGTGTTTAACCGATTTATGAAAGACTATAAAGGTTCGTTCCGTCCCTGGAATAGGCCGGACAAGGACATCACATCTTTTGTATATGCTATGCGAACTCTAAATTGAACAAGGAATCTTGTTGCTAGTTGATTGAAGGTGGAGATGAACCTGGGCGGAAGCCTAGTGAACCACATAGAAGCGATTCCCTCTAGGAAAATCAAGAAACATCTACATCGAACGACATCCAAAGCATTCGCTTCGTCCATGTACCAACTGTACTATATAAGTGGGGTTTCGGGTCACTCGTTCCATCCTAAGATGGAATATTTGGCATAGTGAACTTTTTGGGGTATCGCTCAATTAGAATGTCATCAGTGAAAGGAGGCCGAGTTGGAGCGGATCCTCATTTATCATCCCTTCTATCCTTACTTTCATCCATTAGTCGCTTAACCATGTCTGTGATATATGCCTCAGATGCCCGGTAATCTGGGGGTTGGCCGTCAGTGACTACACCAGGTGTTTGATTTTGCATACGATCTTGGTGAGTGGGCTGAAGCCTAGGACCTCCTTTAGGAGAGCCACTCCCTCAGGGTTCAGTTGGCTTGCGGTTGGTCTCATAGGGGTAATTTGGATCTCTCTAGCATCATTGAATGCACTAGTATTTCCTTCCAACTTGTCTTCATCAAGTCGCTCATCATCTTCTCAGTCGGGGATATCCATAACTATATCTTCCAGTGGGTTTTCTCTCTTAGATTCAAGTTTGTAGCTGATTGCCTTGTAATTGGTGGAGTATTTGCGTTTACTTCCATATTGATTCCTACGGTTCAATCAATCACTCCATTCTACAGCTACTTCTCGTTTCTTCTGTTTAGGCCAGAAATAGAAGAATTTTCTTGTTTCACAGCGGCCGTGGATTTTGTCATGGTTCTTGGAATAGCATGCAACTATAATGTCAATAGGGCATTCAATTTTTCCATGAGAGCTCTTTGGCCGTTTTTCATTTTTTGATTAATTTTGTCAACCATTCTGTTTAATTCATTTCTAGTGACAACTTCATGTCGAGTAGAAGATCCTGGAACCTGATCTTCGAAGTTAGCTCCTAACTGTAGATTGTTGGGATTGTTGACTTCAATTTGCCGAGGGTTTGTTTCTTCTCTAGCAATGGTAGTTCTTACGGACCTTATGAAAGTTGTTCTCTTTCTTTCTAGTAAAATTGATTATCTATAGCAGATCTTCTAAGTAGAGATTGAGGATCTAGCTTCTAAATCTATCTGATCCAAAGTAGATAGCTAGATCTAAGCCTAAGTTGGGTTCTCAATGAAACCACCAAAATAGTAACATAAAAAATGGACCAACACCCTAGATTGAGTGTGAAAGCACCAGCCCTGTATATGAAGGCAAATAAAAGAGAGACAACAATAAATTGTTGATAAAGTAAAAAACACAACAGATTTTTATAGTGGTTCGGCTGTTATCGAAGCCCACATCCAATTTACAACTTTTGTTATTGACTGACTGCAATTACAAACGTAATCTGATTACAATTTAATTGGATGTTGTAAGTTAGATTAAGTCATTATGTTAGAGTTCTCTAGAGAATCACAGTGAACCTTTAGATGAAGAAGAGTTTCTATAGATTTTTAGCAGTCAGTCCAGAAGATCCCCTTTATGTTGAGCGTAAGATTGTATTTATTGGAGCTGGAGATCAATTGTGCCAAAGTTTCTTTGTCATAGACTTACATTTGAAGGTACGAAAGCGCTCAAGAAATTTCAAAACGAACCAATCCAATATGATGGATCACTAGTGATCCATAGGACATGGATCGCTAGCGATCCACGGACTTAGAGTAATTTTGGCTCGTTTCTGTTGGATTATGTTTCCTGCCTTGTGTAGATACTCTCCATGTAATTTCATGAATAAATTCTTTGTTTTGATGATGATTCATATTCTGATTGCATTGAACTATTGCTGGAATCAAATAAATGCTCACTTCTCGATCTATCTAGCTTAGAACATCATCAAACCTAGCAGACATCCCTAGAAAACTTATTATATCATGGTGCAAGAGGATAGAAGGATCGACGAGCGACCTTTATGGATCACTAGCAATCCATCATCTTAGTCAATTTTTGGTTTCCTTTTCTTGTGTATTTCTTAGTTCCTTCCTCAAGTCCTTTTGGTTGATTTCTTAGTTGCTCTGGTTTAACGTAGATGTTTTGACTTCCTTTGAATTCAGTTGGTTCAAAAACTTGGATAAAAATTTACATTGTGTTTGTTATAAGATCTATACATATAAAGTGTACACTAGCTTAAAAAATAGGAATATTTTTTGTGACATTATCAGTTATCTATACATTTGTATGTTTGATTATTTTAATGCGTCAAGTTTCTCAAAGTCTTTCTTTTACTTTGGCCCTTTTTCAAAACTATTAAAGAAAATTAATACATAGTAATTTCCTTAACCTAAAATTTGGAATCAAACCAAAATAATAATAACTGAAATTATTGTAATTAATTCTCTTTCTATTTTTGATTCAAATTAAATATAGCAACTGTATTAATATACTTCCGTTTTTAGTTGCATATGACAATAAATATATATATTAGTTCTCACGTCGACCTAAATTTTATATGTGTTAGTATGTGAAATTTACATACCAGTAATTATCTATAAATTGAAATGAATTTTGTATCGTTATTTTTTACTTTTGTTGTATTAGTTCAAGTTTAGTATTTTATATAATCTATACACTTAAATTGTACATAAAATTTAAAAAATATCAATTGGTGAAATCAAAAATTATCTATGCTCACCGTTTTGAAAATAATGTTGCATTTGATTCCTTTAATGCATCAAGTTTCTATAATTATTACTTCCACCAAAAAATAAATTTAGTGTTGTAGTATGTTTAGAAACTAATTAAAGAATATGTATAGTATAATTTATAACCTTTTTCTCGAAAGTAAACGAGGTTGAATGGACTCCAACAGATTATATATAGTTAACATGATTGAAAACTAAAAGCTTATAAGTATAAGGACCTGAGTAATTATGCGGTAATTCGAAACTTTACATGTTTTTTTAGTTGATTAATTGTATTAGTGATGATTTCAATCTAGGACTCAGCGTGAATTGAACATTACCATGTTTAATATTAAAGCAAATATTTTCAAATTGATGGTAATTAATTCACTTAATAGAATTAGAGCCAACTAATTCAAGAATCAATATGTAATCAATTCTCTTATTTAACTTGGAATAAAATAAAATATTAAACTCGTGTTGTAAATTATTCTCTTATTAGTTTTTATTCATATTTCAATAAGTATTTATCTTTATGTTAATTGCTTCCATTTTCTCAAGTTCATATGAACTTATATATGTTATGGTAATTCTTACTCGAGACCATTCAAATCAAAACCCCAAAGCACAATGGAAAACGACATCATGGTGAGATGTGTAAAATCAACCAATCGACATCTCAATTCAAATCTCAATCCAATCCAAAACCAATCAAAATAAACAAATAAGCAATAGAGAAATAAAGCAATAACAGAAAAATAAATCACACACTGATTTATAGTGGTTTCACTAACATCTTGTTAGTGTACATCCACTTTGACAGAGAGCCTTTATTAATACCAATAAGAAGAGTACAAGAGATTTATTATAACGATCAATATTCAAATAGAATAGATTTGTGGAGAAGATAATTGAAGAAAAACTAGGTTTTGATAAACCCTATTTAATGGAGGATAAACCTTGATAAAAAACCCTTGGATTCCTCTTTGCTGTGGATCCTAAAAATAGTTTATATAGCGAACCATCTTCCTTTGACAAATACCTGATTTGCCCCTTGAATCCTTATAAGTAAATACACAAATTCTAGGTTGAAAAAACAAAACCACAGCATGTTAGACGTTTGTCAAAACTCCTCAAACGTCTATCGTTATTTTAGGCTACAGAATTCCACGCATCATACGTCTGGCTGATTGACAAAACTCATGGGTTACAGTAAAACAGTTGTTAGACGTCTAAGGATTCTTGTCATACATTTGACACAACTTTCAACCTGAGCATTACCCAGCTTCAAATCGCGATTAACTATGTATGTGAATATAGCGACTTGTCCTCACAAGTGTTGATAAATAAACAACTAAATGCGTCAGAAAATTAACTATGTATGTGAATATGTCTCTAGGCCTCGAGCTCGTCTCCTAAAGTTCCAAACCATCCAAACTAAATTTGTAATATGCTCGGTTTGACCCAAGCATTATAACAAAATAACACCCGAGTCAGTTTGGAAAACCAACGTGACAAAACACACCCAATTGCATTTTAAAGTTATAAATAAACCTTTGAAATCAAAGATATCTCGTAAGACTACGCTGCACATAAACACAGCCGGTTTTTACCTTACAATAACAATACCATTTCATATGAAATTCTCTGATATTATAATAATGTCTAAGATATAAATACTTATAAATCATAGCCGAAATTGTTACATTCGTTAAATTCCAGCATAACAGGTATAGAACTAAAACCATAAAGGTTCGTATTGGAGAATGGATTCCATACAATGATTGGGCTATAGAGGTAACGCCTATCACGGTGAATCTCTAGATAAAATAACACCGAGGACCTCGCCGAGATCCCCTACCAACATAGAACTTGTCTACCACTTAACTAGTAGTACAGAATATGATCACCCCTTAGTTAATGGGCGTCGAAGCATAAAAATGAGATATAATATAGACTCTAGATAGGGATAATCATACCTTAATCGAGAGCGATCCACTTAGCACTATTGCATCTTCCATGTTTAGTCATTCCCGGTTGATGAGGCTTGAGGTTATATTTTATCTTTTGTATAGTACTTCCCACATGGAATGCTAACGCTGCCCCCTCAGACAGCAATGTAATGCCAGCATTCATCCATATAAGTTGTTCAGGACATGAACAAACCGAAGGCACTACTTCTACTACATCCATTTTGGAATCAGCCTCAGAGTTAGTAGGTAGTAGCTCTTGCACTTCGAAGAGCTCTGTTTTCAATTCCATTATCTTGAAGATGTCTTTACTTCGAAACACATGAGTTGGATCGAAGTGGTTTTCGGATAATAGATCCGATCTCGGTCACTTTGAAACAACATTCGATAGTTTTTGGTAAACTCAACCTCGCTCTTTAGAAAATAAACAATCAAATAGAAGAGCGGGGATTATCTCCCAACCATTAGTGAACGAATTTCCTCATCATTTGTTTTAGGGGAACGAAACGAGTTTATACATACAGTATAGCACCTCGGACGGTAACTGTACCATATAATTCTCATGTTTCCCCTGGATATTTTCAAAGTTATAATCTTGGTCCAGATTTGATAGTCGGTTATTTAACTATCAAATAATCAAACAATTCATCCATAGATTTTATTCCCTTAGGGAAATAACACTATTTAAGTACAACACAACTCTGGCCTCTTAAATTAATCATTTCATTAATTTATAACTACTTTGGAAAACATTTATATACTTATCTCAATAGTATAAGTATAACCACAATCCTAAGAAAGATTCTAACTTCAAATTCCACTTAAATCTAGGGTTATAATGGAGTCATTTATAACAGAGATAATAATAATCCAAACAATATTTCTTCGGTGTTAAGTAGGTAAAGAATATTCCCTATTTCCATAATTAAGAAGGTCAATTTGGGAAATCAAATACCTATTATAAATAACTCTTTTATAAAACTCCTAAATTCATTTATAAAGCCCCTTTATATATTGTCCAAATGGAATTTACAAAACTCATTCTTAAACCAAAGTCCCGCAATATAATTGTAAAACTCATTTAGTTTTCATAATATGACCATTTCCAAAAAAAAATCCTAAAAGGAATTTATCTCCTCCATTTAACAAATAGCATTGATTTCTTTTTAAAAGATATTTCTTATGGAAACATTTCTTTTATTTATATAAAAAACTTTTATAAATCTATTCTTCACCTTTAAAACAAGATTTAAACGTTAACAACATTTTACACAAATAGTTCACAAATATTATTTCGATTTTTTCAGTCTTCTTCAAACCCTCAAAATTCCCTTTTAAAATACGGATTAATCCCCTTAAATTTCTTCTTAAAAATAAATATTTATTATAATAATCTCCATAAAAACAATACTTTATAAGAATTATTTAAAAACTTTGTTAAGAACATATATTAGATTAGAAAGAATAATAAAGAAGTTTGAGATAGTATTGAAAAGTTTTGAAAAGTCTTTAAAATTATAATATTATAGAAACTCTAAAACAGTCAAATTTGAAATCATTTTCAAGGGAAAATCATCACCAAACCACTTCTAAAATTTTATAGTATTTCAAAAATACTATACTCAAGGCCACAGTCACTATAGCACTTAACAAATGCAATTACTACCCAAATCAACTAAAATGGTTCAACTTTCACATGTGCCAATGTCACATCCAAAATGGTGAACAATCAAGTTCAACATCTAACAAATCATTTATGGGAATACAACCGAGGATGTAACGACAGAAATGTACTGCTAGTCTTAAATTACTATTGTGAGGAATCCAGATTTCTCAACACATTTTACTTTTATTTCAACTTTTAACTATCAATTTCTTTTAATAGATATTCTAACAAACAACCAATAATTTTAACCAAACACAAACAGTAAAATTTTATCTACCATACATCACAATGATAAATCAGAAAGGTGAGTTATACTCACAAAAATTCCAGTTGCTGCCAAAGCATTTCGGTTTGGAATAAAAATCGAACGGCGTTCGATTTTAGCCTAAATTTCAATGATAAATTCATCCAAACTAGTTCCACCACGAACCCTCTGTCGTCACGAGCGCAATGCAAAAATCCACGTCTCGACTGGACTTTATATGGATAAGTTATTCAACTTTTAAGTTAACAAATTTTTAAATATTAATTTAAGTACTAACTACAAATTTTAATATATTAATTACCCTCACTAATCACCAATCCTAATCCATCTTCTTCATTTAAAAATGCCGCCTAAAACAGCGACTACCCACTTTATTGCTGCCAGAACTCCCACCCCGTTTTCCCTCCACGTTGCATGGAATGCGTTGCCACTGCCGCCAACATCCATCTCTCCGCACCCTTTGTCCATCCGTCACCATCAAAGTTGGCATGTATCGCTATGAAGAATCACGACCCAGACCTCCTACGACCTGCTACAGTGCCAAATAACGCAACCAGTTTCCTTGACCGTACCTCCCTCCATCAGTTAAATGAAGCTCCTCCCTTCCAGTAACTCAAAACTATCTTCCACTCTGCCAATCGACTATCAAAACTTGCGCAAGCTCCAACCTTAGCTCATCTCCCATCTTCGTAAACTGATGAACTCATCCCCATACAACTGCACTCCATAAAAATAATATCAAATTGAAGATCTCTCTAAAAAAATCGAAGAAACTTGTTTTGGCATTTTTCATTAAGTACAGATTTAGTTATGAATTTTTGAAATTTCCTTATTTTCATTTTCTTTGTTTTCAAATGTGAAGGCTTGCTTCTATAAATTGAAGAGGCCGGTCATGAGGAGGAGACGAGAATGTATGCGGTTGTACAATTTGCCTAACTGACTTAGCCATATTTTGTAAATATCCAATATCTCACTACACCGCTTTTCGTTCTCTTTCGGTCTCAAACCGATAAAATAAAATACTGCCATGCACAAAATAACGACTCGACCGCAAAACAATAATAGTATACACCGATATTTGAATTTTGTAAAATCAAAAAATGCTGTCATTTGCCGATAAATCGTCAAGCGAATAATATTAATATTTTCCAAATTAAAAATTATGGAAAAATCAAATAAAATAATTTAAAAAATACATCTATCGAAATCGAGCAGTAAAAATAAAAATAAATTTCCAATTATTTATTTGAAACATTATCACTACAACTCAATTTACAATTGAATTCACTGTTACTATTAATTTATTAATAAGGGTTAAATATAATTATTGAATCCATTCAATTCATATTCCATTTAAATCATAATATTTAATTCACAATTCAAATATTAAATTAAGCAATTCAAAATTTTCGATTATTCTCATTTTAGAATTTTTAGATACTAACCTTAATTTGATCCCTATATTAGAAATTTTGAGTTATTTCACTTTTTAAACCAATATTTAAATCCATTTAAATATTTCAATATTAAGTGACTAAAATTCTGGGTCATTACATTCTTTCTCCCTTGAATGAATTTTGTCCCCAAAATTACCAAGGTAAGAAAAATGTCTCAAAACCTATTCCAAAATCAATTAGTTGAATTGAATATTTAAATTTTCTAAGTCTTAAATTTATGAAAAATTTCGACAGCATCTTTTTTGCGGCTCGATCGAAACAATTACAAATCACCAAACAAAATCCAAGTGTCCTGCCATATCTGGGGTATAAAACTATCAACCAAACTATAATATAAATGCGTACCTAATTTTTGGCCAACTATACTTTGCTTATGAAACCAAAGGCATCAACTAGCCTTTGTTTCCATACCCGCACCTCACCTATAAATAATATCCAACCATATAACTCAAGGTCGTTAAATTTTTGCATTCTCCAAATGTCAAACGTAAAATTTATTAATGAGTGTATGATGTACATATAACATCCATATGCAATATCAAATCTGATCGCTTGCTCATCATACAATTTCACTTCCGAATTAGGATTGCCCACTCGACTCCCTAGTGCAGGCTCCAATCCAGTTCCTTAATTAGAAACCATTATTCTCCTTCCATAGTCATATAATATGATAAAGAACTACAAAATCAAATCAAAGATTCATATCCAGTATTCACCGTTAAGAATTGAGTGAAAAATCCTTACTCGGGTCAGTGTAAATCACCTTGAAATCATGTACTCGAAACTGGATTAAACAGTTTTGAAATAAATGATCTACGTACAACTTACGTATTTATTTCCAATTGGTTTCTTAAATTATATCAATTTATTTTATTTACATTCATTCTCATTTTTAGTATATTTCCTTTAATACTAATTTCACTTATGAACTATTTCGTAAAAACATAGTCTTTAACTTTACTTAAGTTAAATTTTCATCTCATAACTCAATTGATAAAACACAATTATGTTATCTCAAACATTTCAAACCTTAAGTTTATACACATTTCAAAAAACCACATCTTCATCATTAGAGCTCTTCCAAACTTAAGTTTATAAACATTTTATAAAGCACACTTATGTTTATTATTCACTTTAACTTAAGTTATATTTGTATAACACTCTTCTATGTCCTAAGAGTATATATACAAATTTTAAATTATTTTTACTTAAGCCAAATGTTCAAAAAATTCAATATTTTTTTAACTAACTATTTTATAAGTTATAAAAATTTATCATCCTATATTTTGAACAAGAACACTTAATTTAAATTTCAATATCCCTTCAGAAGTTTTCGACTATCCAAAATCATTGAAAATCCTATTTATTTTCACGAATGAAAATTCTCAAACAACATCACAAAACGTGATGCACAAACTAAGCCATCCAAACAGATAGGATAGATGAGTCTATAATATCACTAACTGAAGATTTCAGAATTTAAACACTGGGTTTTATTTCAACTTATTTTGAAATAATATTTATGCATACATATCATCTTAAATTTCAATTCCTACTTTTGGAATTTTAAACAAATTTGTACCAGCAAAACAAACTTCCCTTAGCAAATCACAAGGGTAGCAATCTTCCACTTAGAAACTCGAGAATGAACGCCAATGATAGTGAAGCCAATTTCGGAATTAGACCGAAGTGAGTTCAGTGCTTTATATTCTCTTTAGGTCTCTTTTAAGTATTTCTAGTTGAAATACATTTTGAAACAATACTATTATTATTTCTCAAAAACTTAAAACACCATTTCCAAAACAAGCAGGAATTAAGTTCTCAAATTTCTAGCTAAAAAAACCTTTTAAAGAAAATTCCTATTTCAGAACACTACAATAATACTACTATTATTTATCACAACTCTTTGAAAAAAAATCATATCTCATGGATTTAAATACTTAAGTTCCCAGTTTAAATCCTTGATTATAAGCTACATTTACAAATCCTACTTATTTATTTCATTTCTTATATAGGATAATTTCATAATTGTTATCCTTGCTTGAATTAAAGTAACAATTTTTATTAACATTAAATTTGAATTTTAACCCAACACTATCACTGAACGCCTTATAGTCAAACCGTGAAACTGAATTTACATAGAGTTTATATTCAATTTAATCGAACAAAAATGCCATAAACTATCTAAGCCCAAGCAATAAACAATAAATGATAATAATTGAATATTTATCATTTCCTAACAACCAAACACACATATATATCTATACTAATTTCTGAAAAATTATTTTTTATATAAGAAATATAATTTAGTAGAATTATTTCATTTACCCATTTAAAACAATACTATGTCGGTATAGCTTGTTTAAGAGTTTAGAAACACTTATCGATACTGATGTACCTTCTGTACTGACCAAAATTCATAATCAACTCAACCGATAAATCAACACAATATAAAATCTTTTTATATCAGTTATAAATAAGCACTTACATATATATATAATACATTCAAACTCGTCCTAGGGTTCTCGCTTATCCTGTTTCAAATGAGTTTATTCCTACCAAAGCCTAGATATTCACTTAACTAGGCTCTAATACCAAGTTTAATGACCTGCCTTTTCGATCCTCAAAAGTAGACACTAATACGCCTATAAAATTCATGTACTAAACATCTAAGTACCGAAAGACAAATTGTGTGGGAAAGAAAGAAGAAGAAAGAGAAGAAGAAACTAAACAACACAGAATCTCACAATGGAACGATTAATATATAGCATGCAACAAATCTTTGCATAAGAAGAAAATAACTGTAATATACATACATCTAATTAGAGTTCACTATAACAGTCAACATGGACAGTTATAACAACGGGTCCTCACAAATGCTGATAAATAAACAAGCGAAGATCGCCTCCTAACCGTTAGCGGATAGATGTCCTTATTATTTGTCCTAGACGAATGAAACGTTTATACATACTGTATACCACCTCAAACAGTAATTATACCATATAATTCTCATGTTTCCCTTAAATATTTCCAAAGTTATAATTTTGATCCAGATTTGATAGTCGGTTATTTAACTATCAAATAATCAAACAATTCATCCATAGATTTATTCCCTAAGAGAAATAACACTGTTTAAGCACAACACAACTCTGGCCTCTTAAATTAATCTTTACATTAATTTAAAACACTTTTATAAATCTATTCTTACCTTTAAAACAAGATTTAGACTTTAACAACATTTTATATAAATAGTTCGCAAATGTTATTTCAATTTTTTCAGTGTTCTTCAAACCCTCAAAATTCCCTTTTTAAATATAGATAATCCCTATAAATTTCTTTCTAACAATAAATATTTATTACAATAATAATCTCTATAAAAACAATACTTTTATAATAATCATTCAAAAACATTGTTAAGAATATATATTAGATTGGAAAGAATAAGGATAGAAGTTTGAAATAGAATAGAAAAGTTTTGAAAAACCTTTAAAATTAGAATATTATAGAAATTCTAAAACGGTCAAATTTGAAACCATTTCCAAATGGAAATCATTACAAATCACATTAATAATTTTATAGTATTCCAAAAATACTATATTTAGGGCCACAGTCACTATAGCACACAATAAATGCTATTACTACCTAAATTAACTAAAAGGGTTCAATTTCTACATATATCGATGTTACTGATATCTTCCTCATCTATAACTAAGCTCCTTCCTTAACCGTGCTACCCCGTGGCACCTAGCACTTCAAGAAGCAAATCAAGTTCGAACAATGCTTATCTTACCAACCAGTAATGCATTAGTGAACATATCTGCTGCGTTAACCTTTGTGTGCAATTTTCGAAGATATACTTGCTTATCTTCGTCCATAGCAACTAAAAATGATTCTCTCACTTTAATATGCTTAGTCCATGAGCTAAATGCCAAATTCCCCTCCAAGTGAAAAACACTCTGGATATCACATTGAAGACCAATAATATCATATTTAAATCCCAAGTCACAACAACCGCCTCAAATAAAGTGCCTCCTTTGCAGCCTCTACTGTGGCTATCAACTCCGCCTCTGTACTGGATAAAGCAACTATGGTCTGTAATCTCGATCCCCAACTTATGGCCATAACACCAGGTGTAAAGATGTATATGAAAGTTGACTTTCTCTGATCCCTATCACTGGCATAGTCTGAATCACAATAACTAACCAACTTGTAGTTCATCCCCTCACTACCGCAAAAAACAAGACCATGAGATGATGTACCTCTAAGGTATCTTAAAATAAGCCTCACAACTTTCCAATGTGATTTCCCTGCATTAGCCATATACAGACTTACCATCCCATGGCATTTGCAATATCGGACCTTGTACACACTATGGCATAAATTAAACTTCCAATCGCACTAGCATGTGGTACCTTTTCCATATAATCCCTGTCTTTCTCTAAGATAGGTGATCCCTTACTCGAAAGCTTCACTGCAAAGGTAAAGGTGTATTTGACGCCTTCGCATTCTCTATGCTAAACCGGTAAATCACTTTTTCAATGTACTCCTTTGAGTCAATTTCAACTCAAAATGCTTTCGATCCCTTTCTATTTTAATTCCCAATATCCTCTTTGCTTCTCTAAGATCCTTTATTTCAAATTCCGATTTCAAACTCAATTTTATCTTGTTGATTTCATTCTTATCTTTTGAAGCAATGAGCATGTCATCCACATACGAAAGTTAATACACCCAATAATCGTTTTCCAATCTCTTGAAATATACATAATCATCCTTGATGTTCTATCAAAACCATTTTCAAGCATAAAATGATCAAATCTCTCGTACCATTATCTAGGTGATTGCTTTAAACCATATAGTGATTTCTTTAAATTGCAAACTAAATTTGACTTAACATCTACAAAAAAACCTTCTGGTTGCTCCTTTTAGATGTCCTCAGTCAAGTCACCACGTAAGGAGACGATGTTCACATCAAGTTGCTCCAACTCCAAGTTATGAGTAGCAACTATAGCAAGTAATATCTAGATTGAAGCATGTCTCACAACCGGTGTGAAAAACTCATCATACTCCTTTCCCTTCCTTTAATCAAACCCATTGGCCACTAATCTAGCTTTGTATCTCCCATCGTCCTTCACCTTGTATATCCATTTGCATCCAAGAACATGGTTTCCTTTAGGAAATGGAACCGAATACCAAGTTTAATTCTTTAATAACGATTACCTCTCTTCCTCTATGGCACAAATCCACTTCGAACTATCACTCGACTCTATGATGCCATCAAGGTCCATCAGATCATCTTGGACTACATGAAGAGCATAGTCCAAATTATCACAAAAGCTAAGATAGTTCCAATCACCATATCTATCAGGTGGCCTTATAGCACGTCGACCCACCAGCCATCACCTAAACTCCTTTCGACTCCACCTAAAACCGAATCCTCTCTAGAATTATGTACATCACTAACACTACTTGAGGAACCCTGTGGACTGTGTGATGCAACACCAACCGCTTCCTCCTCACAAGCATCTTCAACTACTCTACTCATTGGACGAAAGATGGGAATAACTTCCTTCTCCTTTGATGCACCATGAACCAAATCCAGAACATCCAATGAGCTCTCATTCTCCTTGAACAAAGCCAAATCATCAAAAGTAGCATGACGAGAATTCACTATCTTCTTCATTTTTGGATTTCATATCTGATAGCCTTTTACACATTCGTATAGCCAAGCAAGATCCCTTGAAAGCCCTAGGCTCAAGCTTATCATTTTTTGGATCATGCATATAAATTGGACTACCAAACACATGAAGATAACTCTAGTCAATGCTCTTTCCCTTCCACACTTCCTCTAAAATTTTGTTACCAATAGCCGAGCATGGAATCTGATTCACAATATGCATCGCGGTTGACAATTTTTTAGGCCAAAATTCCTTAGATAAACCCAATGTCAATCTTAAGCATCGAGCTTTCTCAAGTAGAGTACGGTTCATCCTCCCCACAACACCATTTAACTGCAGATCTTGTAGCAACCCGCATGTTTGTCGATTTTATATTTAAATTTTTTACTTAAATATTTTATCGATACTCGAAATTTAGTCCGAAAAGCTACCTTTTGCGAATTAGGACTCGGGACCACTCCCATTGAGTTTAAAATGCCGTTTGCGACCTTTTTGAGTATAAGCTTCGATATGTTTGGAGTAAGTTGATTTTTGCTACTTTTTCACTTAGGGTTTTGATTTGGGCTGAGCCCACTTATGTATTCAGTCCCAACCCCTCTCCTCCTCATTTACTTCATTTCCAATTCCTAATACTCAAGCTTTAGCAACAATGGTGGGAGAGATGAGAAATTAAAACTCAAGCCCTAGTTTTCTTTTGCAAATAAGTTCTAGCTCCAAACTAATAGAAGAACCAATTGGTAAGCTTCTCTTCTTCTTCTCCAATTCAATCTCTTATCAATTTCAGAAATTCCTAAACCTAACTTTGGGAATGTTCTTCTTTTGAAGCTTAGAATCAAGCTTCTTGAGTTGCACTTGAAGAGTGGTTGATTCTCTTTTGATTTCGAGCTTCTTCTTCAATCGTTTGGGTTCAAAGGTGAGATTTTTAATCTCACATCTAGGTCTATGATTATCTTTGATTGTTAGGTATGAATTCCTAATACTTATTCATGTGTATTTGATTTTGATTTGGATAGGTTTTGTGAACATTCCAAATTTTAGTGTTTTGAGTTCAAATCTTCAAAAATCATAGCTTTGTTGTTTGAACTTGTTTTTGGTGATGCATCGAAGAGCTTATAGGGCCGGGTAGTCGATTGGCATAAACCCCTAGTGACCGTGCTCGCTCGATTGCATTTTGAAGAAGATTGCATCTTCATTTTATAGGCTAGAAAGCAGCCTTGATGCCAGTCAGTCGACTGAACCTTTGAGTCAGTCGACTGGCTGTAGCACATAGGCATCCTGAAGGCAACTACTAGAGGCTCGGGTCCTCTGTTTCCCTTGCATTCAATCGACTGAATTTTTAGTCAGTCGACTGACTGCAGGAAATTATTTTTCATGCTTCTGGTCCAGTTGACTGGACCTTTTAATTAGTCGACTGACCTGCACCTATTTGCCTAATTGTGCATATTTGTGCATATTTTTGCTTCGTTTCCAAGTTCCATCGATTCGTGTTATTTCCCACTTGTTGTTGCAATGACTTTAATGACTTCTATTTTTGGAATTTTTAGGAATACCCATTTTGATGGATTCGGATCGATTTCTTTGGATTTTTATTCACGTCTTTGAATGTGAATTTTGGTGGTTGATTGTTCTACAATCATTTTTGTGTTTTGTCACTTTAAAAATATAAAGTTTTCAATACTAGTAGTAAATATCAAAACTCTTTCCTCAAAACGATTTCAACTCTATTTTCAATACCAAATTCGTTTATAAAACCGTTTTCCAATCTATTAGTATATACAAACCTTTACCTCACTCGTATGAGAAATCTAATTAAATGACTTAGTAAAACAAGTGGTATGAAACGCTTGCGTTTACTTCGCAGGTTAATTCTTCGACTTGTTCAATTGAATCTCTTGTGACAATTTTCTAGTGGAAATCTACAGTTTGTTAATAAATATTTAAGTTAAGCAAGTGGTTATGGGACATGAAGCTAAACTCATATATTTACTAGCTTAGTGTAAATGACACTTCTCGTTGATCATGACGATCATCTTTGTGATTTAGACTAGCAATGTGCGATGTCTCTTTGTCTGCGAGGGAGACTAAACCCCGTTTTGTGGAGTTTCGAATCAAATTGGTGGGGTAGCAACCCATGGTCTTCGGGCCGTTTGTGGAGTTTCGACTCAATTTGTGATGGTTAGCAACCATGGAATTAGCGTTCCGTTTGTGATACACGTGTTGGTGAGCTTTATGCTCCCGTTTGTGATAGGCCTTCCCCCCTTTTTGCGATTTCTGGATTTCTTGAGATGAGTTCTAGAATTTGTGTTTCACCAATTTTCGTGATTTCCATTGATAAGATTTATCAATATTTATGCATTGGTGAATTTGTGTGTCATTGACTTTTGTGATTGACATTGATATAATCGTCAATCTTTATTGTTTGGTGAACGAAATAAGGAGTATGACATTTCTTTGATTCTTGTGTAGATTTTGTGATATTGATTAATCTCTTGTTGATTTTCAATTACTTATATATATCACAGCTTGGCATTGTGATTATTATGTGTTTAGTCATATCTCTTACTCTATATCATTTCATCTGATATTTATAGTTAGACTGATCCGTTTATTATTTTCTTATTAAATAATACTCGGGTCAGACCGAGATGTTACAGGTGCTTCATCTTGACTTCCCACTTGGGATTGAGTTCTCTGACTTTTGGTTAACTACTTAGTAGTTTATTTTGTTGTATACACATGAGATATGGACTCATAGATGTATTCTTTTGTATAGCACGTGTTGCTATTCTTTTGTATTATTGTGGATCTTTTTGACCACTACTCTGATATACACTTTCATGTGTTAGATATATATATTCATATCTTCTTCCTCCTTTGTGATATGAATTATCTGTGACTGACTTATGTTATGTTTATTTCTGTATTTGTTTCCGAAGATATTATAGCCACTGTGTAGTAGCTTTGAGTTTGTGTCGGTATGCCGGGTTTCCTCTTGATAAAGAATTGCATGTTATACTATTTGACATATCGATGCTCGCACAAAGCAATTACACGGATGGTCGCTCCTCAACAGCCATATTCTCCGTGCTAGTTGACAGCATTCACCGTAATGTTCTTGGCTAGCGTGGGTATAGAGGTGGGGTGTCACAGCTTGGTATCAGAGCCAAACTTCGGAACAATATGGAATATTATAACAAGGATCATTTTCCTAAGTCCATCTTAGGAGTCGTGCTTTAGGATTTTATTCGAGTCTTCGAATCGATTTATCCTATTTTCTTTTATGATTCTTTGTTTTATCTATCAAGAATTGCTTGATATTCAATTTGGTGAATAACCTTTTTCTTCTTCTTCTTTCTTTCTAAAGGAAGAGAAATGTCTAGACCAGGCCGCCCCAGAGCCGTACCTTCTAGCACTCCACCCCAGGATGGAGTTTTTATGACTGCTCAACAGCTTCTTGATTTAGTGACAAACGCTCAAGCAGCTGGAGCTAACCCGGAACCTACTCACCCAAAGTCGGGGTTTGCACGCTTGTGCAGCGATTACACTAATTTGGGTGGGGAGCCATTCAAAGGTTCCGAAACTATTATTGAAGTACAGGCTTGGCTAAGGTCATGCGATCGAATCTTTTCTCGCATGAATCTTATTGACCTTCACCGAGTTCAGGTGGCCTCTAGTATGCTCCGAGAAAGAGCATTAGACTGGTACAAGCTTCTTATTTCTGAGATTAATGAAGCGGATCTCACCTGGGAGCAATTCCGGGAACGCTTCGAGTTGAAATTTGTACCAGAAGCGGAGAAAGTGACATTGACTCGACGATTTATAGACCTTGTTCAAGGTGAGTCCTCCGTGACTGATTATGTCGCCTCCTTCGAGTCGCTTTCTAAATACGGGGTTGAATACATCAACACCCCTTTAAAGAAGAACCAGAGGTTCGTCTATGGCTTAAACAAAAATCTCAAGAAGCCATTACTTCTAAAGTTAGAAGTTTCTTTCGACCAACTCATTGATATCACTCTTCGTCTTGAAGAGGCGGATAGGGAGAATGATGTTGAAGTGGTGGGTTCCAAACCGAGCTTCAACAACAACAAGAAAAGGACTAATAAATTCAAAGGTCCTTATCCCAATAAGAAAGGGAAACAAGCAACCTCTGTGGCAAAGACTTCTTCCTTTGGTCATGGGGAATGTTATAATTGTGGTTCGAAGGACCATTACGTGAACAAGTGCCCAAAGTCTTTCTCTTGTCGCTACTGCAAAGGTCCCGGTCATGTTATATCTTCATGCCCCAAGCTTCAGGGCAAGAAGGAGGGAAAGTTGAATGTTGCTCAAGCCCCTGGCAACACATCTCGAAATCAAGGTATGTCTCATTCTATCCTTGATGGCATTATCATATTTCGAGATCAACCTATTCGAGTTCTTTTTGACACGGGTGCATCCCATTCTTTTATTTCAAAAGAACTCGTTGATACTTTTTCTTTAAGTGTTGTTGCTTTAATGACTTCTTTGAGAATTGCGAATCCGGTTGGTGGATCCGCAACAATCAGTTTATTGTGCAATGATGTCGAGATTATTTTGGGTGATTTTTCTTTCCGAGCCGATTTGCATGTCATGCGCTACTTAGGCTTTGGAATGATTTTGGGAATGGATTGGCTTAACCGTTATGAAGCTCATATTCTATGTCCTGAGCGGACTATTCATCTTCGACATCTTCAATCTGTTAAGCAGATTTCTATTAATCTTAAAGATTCGGATTCCAGCTTGGTTGCATCTTTATATTCTTTAAATCCTCGTGATGACGATGATGATGATGAGGGTGATATTATTTCTCTTATTCACGTCGTTCGTGAATTTTCCAACATATTCGAGCCCGTTTTAGGATTACCACCTGAGCGAGCAATTGAGTTCAGAATTAATCTCATTCCTGGAGCTCAACCTATCACTCGCCCTCCTTATCGTATGTCCAATAAAGAAAATGAGGAGATGCGTAAACAATTATCCGATTTGGAGACGAAGCAATTTATTCGCTCTAGTTCCTCGCCTTGGGGAGCTTCGGCTATTTTTGTGAAGAAATCCGACGGTACACTTAGGCTTTGCGTTGACTACCGCAAGCTTAATGATCTTACTATCAAAAATAAATATCCTTTACCTCGGATTAATGATCTATTCGATCAACTTAGTGGTGCTAGAGTCTTTTCACAATTGGACTTGGCTACCGGTTTCCATTAGCTTCGTATTGCAAAGGATAGCATTCCTTTGACATCGTTCCGTACCCGTTATGGATCTTATGAATGGCTTGTTATTCCATTTGGATTAACGAATGCTCCGGCTTATTTCGTTGACCTTATGAATCGAGTTTTTAAAGATTTTCTCGATCGATTTGTTCTCATCTTTATTGATGATATTCTTGTGTATTCAAAAACCAAGGAGGAGCATGAAAAGCATCTTCAGATTGTGTTGGAAACTCTTAGGAGTAATCAATTAAAAGCAAAATTTTCTAAATGCCATTTTTGGCAATCTCGTGTGAAGTTTCTCGGTCATATTATCTCCGAATCTGGAATTTCCGTAGATCCTTCAAAGATTGAAGCGATTCAAAGTTGGAAGAAACTAGAGAGTGTGACGGAGATCCGTAGCTTCCTTGGATTGGCTGGTTATTACCGCCGTTTTATCAAAGACTTTTCTAAGATTGTCGTGCCTCTCACTAGCTTAACGAAGAAATGTATTAAATACATTTGGTCGGACAAATGTGAAACTTCTTTTCAGAAACTAAAGGAACTTCTTTCAGATGCTCCTATTCTTGTTATTCCCGAGGGGAATCAAGATTTCGTTGTTTATACCGATTCTAGTCGCGTTGGTTTGGGTGTCGTTCTTATGCAAAGAGAACGTGTTATTGCTTACGCTTCTAGGCAATTGAAGCCAGCAGAGACTAGATATGCCACTCATGATTTAGAGCTCACGGCTATTGTCTTCGCTCTTCGAATTTGGCGTCATTATCTCCTAGGAGAGAAATTTGTTCTCTACACTGATCATAAGTCTTTGAAATATTTATTCTCTCAGAAGGAACTTAATCTACGTCAACAGCGTTGGCTCGAGTTCCTTGCGCCTTATGATCTTGATATTCTTTATACTCCCGGTAAGGGAAATCGAGTTGCCGATGCACTTAGTCGTAAGCAACAGGCGGTTGTTTTTATGATGATATCTGAATGGAACGATCTCGAGATTTTATCCACTTGTGAAATTCGAGACCATGTTACCGATTTATGTTCATCTCTTGTTTTATGTAGCCTTGAGGCTCATCCTTCTCTTTTAGACCGCATTCTTGAAGCTCAAAGGTTAGATCCCGAATTGGCTCTTCTTGGCCAAAATATTAAGGATAAGATTGATATTGAAAGTTTGAAAGACTTTGATATTGATTCTCGTGGCGGCGTTCGAAAATTTGGTAGACTTATCATACCAAATATTGGAGATCTTCGTAAAGACATTTTAGAAGATTCCCATCATTCTAAATTTACCATTCATCCCGGTAGTAGCAAAATGTACACGGATATGAAGCGACTTTATTATTGGGAGGGAATGAAACTTGACATCGCTAACTTCGTTAAGCGTTGAGTGACTTGCCAACTCGTTAAGGCCGAACATCAAAGGCCCGGTGGGTTGTTGCAACCTTTAGAAATTCCAATTTGGAAGTGGGATCAAATTTCCGTGGATTTTATAGATGGCCTTCCCCGTTCTCGTTCGGGTCATGATAGCTTATGGGTGATTGTTGATAGACTTACTAAATCCGCTCATTTTATTCCCGTTCGGTCTAACCGAACCGTTCTTCTTTTGGCCAAACTCTTTATCAAAGAAATTGTTAAATTGCATGGAGTTCCTACTTCTATTGTTAGCGATCGTGATCCATTGTTTACTAGTGGATTTTGGAAGAGTCTTCAAAAAGCTTTGGGAAGAAGCTTAATTTTAGCACCGCTTATCATCCTCAGTCCGATGGACAAACCGAGCGTGTGAATCAAACTCTTGAAGATCTTCTTCGTGCATGTGTTCTTGATTTTGGTGGAAGTTGGGAAGATCATATTTCTCTTGTTGAATTTTCCTATAATAATAGCTTCCAATCTAGTATTGGTATGGCACCTTTCGAGGCACTCTATGGAAGGCCATGCCGATCTCCTTCTTGTTGGCTTGAGGCCGGTGAGAAGCTGGTTTTAGGTCCAGATTTTATTCGTGATTCTACAGAAAAGATTGATCTTATTCGTCATAGGATGAAAGAAGCCCAGAGTAGACAAAAATCCTATGCCGATAATCGGAGAAGGAAGTTAGAATTTTCTGTGGGAGATCTTGTGTTCATTCGTGTGTCACATATGAAAGGTGTTGTACGTTTCAGTCGATCGGGAAAATTAGCGCCTCGATATATTGGGCCATTTCCTATCACTGAACGTATTGGTTCCGTGGCATATCGCCTTTTATTACTGGCTCAATTTTCTGCTATTCATGACGTGTTTCACGTTTCTCAATTACGGAAATGCCTTCGAGATTCCGATTCTATTCTTGAGCCCGGTGTTGTGGAAGAGATTGAAGTTTCACCTAATTTAACTTATGAACAACATCCTATTTGTATCATTGCTTCGGAAGTCAAATGACTTCGAAATAAAGATGTTCCGCTTGTTAAAGTTCAATGGTCTTCAAATCCTAAGGATTGTTCTTGGGAATCTAGAGAGTTCATCGAGCGAACACATCCGGACTTACTTCCTCGTACTCTTTGAGGTGAACTTCTTATTTCAAACTTCTTTTGTGTTGAATATGCTTTTATGGTTGTTACTATATATCTTCTTCTTAAATATTGCGAGGACGCAATTTCTTTAAGGAGGGGAGTCTGTAACAACCCGCATGTTTGTCGATTTTATATTTAAATATTTTACTTAAATATTTTATCGATACTCAAAATTTAGTCCAAAAGGCTACTTTTTGCATACGGTCGAATTAGGACTCGGGACCACTCCCATTGAGTTTAAAATGCCATTTGCGACCTTTTTGAGTATAAGCTTCGATATGTTTGGAGTAAATTGATTTTTGCTACTTTTTCACTTAGGGTTTTGATTTGGGCTGAGCCCACTTATGTATTCAGTCCCAACCCCTCTCTTCCTCATTTACTTCATTTCCAATTCCTAATACTCAAGCTTTAGCAACAATGGTGGGAGAGATGAGAAATTAAAACTCTAGCCCTAGTTTTCTTTTGCAAATCAAGGTCTAGCTCCAAACTAATAGAAGAACCAATTGGTAAGCTTCTCTTCTTCTTCTACAACTCAATCTCTTATCAATTTCAGAAATTCCTAAACCTAACTTTGGGAATGTTCTTCTTTTGAAGCTTAGAATCAAGCTTCTTGAGTTGCATTTGAAGAGTGGTTGATTCTCTTTTGATTTCGAGCTTCTTCTTCAATCGTTTGGGTTCAAAGGTGAGATTTTTAATCTCACATCTAGGTCAATGATTATCTTTGATTGTTAGGTATGAATTCCTAATACTTATTCATGTGTATTTGATTTTGATTTGGATAGGTTTTGTGAACATTCCAAATTTTAGTGTTTTGAGTTCAAATCTTCAAAAATCATAGCTTTGTTGTTTGAACTTGTTTTGGTGATGCATCCAAGAGCTTATAGGGTCGGGTAGTCGATTGGCATAAACCCCTAGTGGCCGTGATCGCTCGATTGCATTTTGAAGAAGATTGCATCTTCATGTTATAGGCTGGAAAGCAGCCTTGATGCCAGTCAGTCGACTGGACCTTTGAGTCAGTCGACTGGCTGTAGCACATAGGCATTCCGAAGGCAACTACTAGAGGCTCGGGTCCTCTGTTTCCCCTGCATTCAGTCGACTGAATTTTTAGGTCAGTCGACTGACTGCAGGAAATTATTTTTCATGCTTCTGGTCCAGTCGACTGGACCTTTTAGTTAGTCAACTGACCTGCACCTATTTGCCTAATTGTGCATATTTGTGCATATTTTTGCTTGGTTTCCAAATTCCATCGATTCGTGTTATTTCCCACTTGTTGTTGCTACGACTTTAATGACTTCTATTTTTGGAATTTTTGGGAATACCCATTTTGCTGGATTCGGATCGATTTCTTTGGATTTTTATTCACGTCTTTGAATGTGAATTTTGGTGGTTGATTGTTCTACAATCATTTTTGTGTTTTGTCACTTTAAAAATATAAAGGTTTCAATACTAGTAGTAAATATCAAAACTCTTTCCTCAAAACAATTTCAACTCTATTTTCAATACCAAATTCGTTTATAAAACCGTTTTCCAATCTATTAGTATATACAAACCTTTACCTCACTCGTATGAGAAATCTAATTAAACGACTTAGTAAAACAAGTGGTATGAAACGCTTGCGTTTACTTCGCCGGTTAATTCTTCGACTTGTTCGATTGAATCTCTTGTGAAAATTTTCTAGTGGAAATCTACAGTTTGTTCGTAAATATTTAAGTTAAGAAAGTGGTTATGGGACATGAAGCTAAACTCATATATTTACTAGCTTAGTGTAATTGACACTTCTGGTTGATCATGACGATCATCTTTGTGATTTAGACTAGCAATGTGCGATGTCTCTTTGTCTGCGAGGGAGACTAAACCCCGTTTTGTGGAGTTTCGACTCAAATTAGTGGGGTAGCAACCCATGGTCTTCGGGCCGTTTGTGGAGTTTCGACTCAATTTGTGATGGTTAGCAACCATGGAATTAGCGTTCCGTTTGTGATACACGTGCTGGTGAGCTTTATGCTCCCGTTTGTGATAGGCCTTCCCCCCTTTTTGTGATTTCTAGATTTCTTGAGATGATTTCTAGTATTTGTGTTTCACCAATTTTCGTGATTTCCATTGATAAGTTTTATCAATATTTGTGCATTGGTGAATTTGTGTGTCATTGACTTTTGTGATTGACATTGATATAATCGTCAATCTTTATTGTTTGGTGAACGAAATAAGGAGTATGACATTTCTTTGATTCTTGTGTAGATTTTGTGATATTGATTAATCTCTTGTTGATTTTCAATTACTTATATATATCACAGCTTGGCATTGTGATTATTATGTGTTTAGTCATATCTCTTACTCTATATCGTTTCATCTGATATTTATAGTTAGATTGATCCGTTTATTATTTTCTTATTAAATAATACTTGGGTCAGACCGAGATGTTACAGGTGCTTCAGCTTGACTTCTCACTTGGGATTGAGTTCTCTGACTTTTGGTTAACTACTTAGATTAGTAGTTTATTTTGTTGTATACACATGAGATATGGACTCATAGATGTATTCTTTTGTATAGCACGTGTTGCTATTCTTTTGTATTATTGTGGATCTTTTTGACCACTACTCTGATATACACTTTCATGTGTTAGATATATATATTCATATCTTCTTCCGCCTTTATGATATGAATTATCTGTGACTGACTTATGTTATGTTTATTTCTGTATTTGTTTCCGAAGATATTATAGCCACTGTGTAGTAGCTTTGAGTTTGTGTCGGTATGCCGGGTTTCCTCTTGATAAAGAATTGCATGTTATACTATTTGACATATCGATGCTCGCACAAAGCAATTACACGGATGGTCGCTCCTCAACAGCCTTATTCTCCGTGCTAGTTGACAGCATTCACCGTAATGTTCTTGGCTAGCGTGGGTATAGAGGTGGGGCGTCACAGATCTCCTAGTGTAGTAAAATGCCTTTGAATACCATGATGCTTGAAAAACTCCGAGAATTCTCCGAAAACACACTCTTCGCCATTGTCGGACCTTGAAACTTTCAAAGACTTATCACCCTTATTCTCAACAAGAGCCTTCCATGCTTTGAACTTTGCAAATGCCTCTGACTTGGCCTTCATTACATATACCCATACCTTTCAAGAAGAATCATCGATGAAAGAAATATTATAGCGAGCTCCTCCCAAAGAAGCTATCAGTGCTAGTCCCCAAACATCCATGTGCATATACTCAAGAACTTCTCTCGAACCATGTTTTCTTCATGGAATGACACTTTTGTTTGCTTTCCCATAACACATTTCTCGCAAAACTCTAGCTTATTGAAATTCTCTCCATCGATCATCCCCTTATTTCGAAGAACATCCAAACTTCTCACTAAGACATGACCTAACCTCAAATTCCACAGCCTAGTTGCATCCAAGCCATGGGAACTATCAACACCTACACAAGTTTCACCTCTAATAGCCACTTATTGAAACAAATAAACACAGAAGTCCTAGCACCCTTCATCTCCACAAGCGCACTCTTTGAAACCCGTAATCTATCACTCTCAATAGTGATCTTACAACCTAAAGAATCCAATTACCCCAAAGAGATAAGAGACTTCCGAAATCCCATAACATAGCTTACATTAGCGATAGTACGAACCACTCCATCAAACATCCAAATTTGCATGGAACCAATGCCCTTCGAGTCACAAATAGGACCATTACCCATAACAATTGAATTTCCCTCTTTGTAGACATAAGAAGAAAAAAATTCTTATTTGACATCATATGATAAGACGCCCTCGAATTGAGCACCCATTCGCTACCCAAAACATCCGATGCTACCGCTGTCAAAACATCTACCTCTCTCTCACTAACTCCACTCTCCACCTCTATAGATGAAGATGCTACTTCTTTCTTTTCCTTTTCCTTATCCAAGCGCTTACTCTTCCAACGACCAAATTTCTTTCAAATAAAGCACTTGCTATTTCTTCTTCTGACTTTCCTCTCTAACCGGACTTTCTTGATTTTGAACGCCCTCAGTTTCCTTTCTTCTCATATCTCCCTTTCTCCACAAATAAACTATGACCACTACTAGCACCACTTTTTCCATCACCCAATTCCTTCATTTGATCATGTAACTCCTCGCTAAGAACACTACTTTGACATCATTAAGAGTCAAAGTATCCCAGCTATAGATCAGACTATTAAAGACACCCGTATAACATCCGACAACGAACCACAACAATATTATCACCTTTTTCTCTTCCTAAATTTTCAAATCGATCGCCTTCTTCTTCATTATCAAATCATCAAAGACATTTAACTGTGCCTTAAGTGCAGTATCCTCCTTCGTCTTAAAAGTGAAGAATATTCGCAGCAATAACAAACGATTAGTTAGTGACCTCTTCGTATACAACTCCTCCAACTTGTCCAAAATATCCTTAGCGGTGGTCTCACCATTAATTTCGAAGATCACATTCTCTCCCATAGCAAGTTGAAGTGTAGTGAATGCCACTCTTCCATTTCCTCTCCCTTAATGTGACGACCGCCCATGACTCCCGCACGGAAACAAGGGGATGGTGCGCTGAAAGTGTGCCAGGCAGCCATGGGTGACCGTCAAGGGTAAAATAAACATCGCAGACTCTATCGTAAAACTCACAGCGCATGGATAAAAATACAATAGAGAAATATGATATAGTGAAGCTCCCATGGAACAAAATATCATCATCTAATCATAATAGCTTTATACATGGTCTGAATCATGAATACAAGAAGCCTCACTACATAACACTCAGAGTAATCAACAATCAGCGGAATATCCAGTACATAGAATATGAAAATAATATGTAAAGCCTCCTGCTCGTCTTCGTCATCATCAACGTGAGCCACTAAGATCAGCACCTGCCACCTGTCACCTAGTCTGCCCATCCCAAACATGGATGAACAGCCCAAGGTAATAAGAGCAGACATAAAACCTTGAGTCAGACAACAGTCTTAGTGAGCAGTAAATCAACTATCAAACATACCAAAAGAGCATAAAGGATAAAAGGAATAGGAACCCAAACCATCCCACTCCACCTCTTTCTACAGTGATAGCCCCCAGACACACACTAAGGAGAGGCAAACATAGCAAAGCAGATAATTAAAGTAAAGCAATAATCACTCGAGTCAAGGTCGATGTTTTCCAAATACAAACCCCCAAGGCCTAAACCAAGATCAGATAAGCACCCAGAAAACACCGCTCTTGAGACCGAATGATGGTACAACCAAACATCCATGACCCTGGCTATCACTGTTATCATTGCCTTGATTTTATCGTTAATTGAATGACCAACTCATCTTTCAACCATCCGTCAAGGGCTAATGGCAACCCCGGTTCTAGACATAACTCTGCACGTCATCGTGACCCGTGCCTAGGTATAACGAATCTACCCAGAGTACTAGCACGTCATCATGACCCGCGCCTGGGTATAACGGATCTACCCAACGTACTCTTGCTTTGAGCTTGCTAGAACCTTCAATAACGATAAGATCTCAGCCTTCTAGTCGTCCTCCTCGACGACTATTCCCATTATAGCTCAAGCACCTCTCGAGCCCACCGTTATCCACCAACTCGAACCGCATCATCGAGTAATCAACATGCTTGGGATGATCCCGTCTGGATTAAACCAAGGCTTCCACATCATGCTTTGCTCCAACGCATCTTAGCAAAGTCCATCTCATCATCATACTTCGCCTCAACATATCATGGCGAAGTCCATTTCGTCATCATACTTCGCTTCCTCTAACTATAGCAAAGTGCTCGAACCCATCCATATGAGCTTCATCATCTGCTTCATATGCCACAGCAGCTTTCACCATTCAAGAGCCTTTCCACTTAGCTTTTGAATCATCTTTTCCCAAATCAACTACAAGCTAACTCGAGACAATCAAATCAATCATACATCCAAACAATCAAGCATTCAAACAAGATCTAATCAAGCAATATCAACTATAATGGCAATTTCGTAAATAAATGAGCATAAGTCTAACATATATGAAATCATGGATTTTAGCATAGATCTATCAAATATAAAACATGGGTTTTGTCTCTATAACTTGTTAATTGAACTTGCATAGGCAAACATCTTCAAAAGTAATGAATCTAGTCTTGGAACTAAGAAAAATGCATGAAATCTCTAACTTTAACACTCAAACAAGCCACCAATCCAATATACTCCTTTGGGTCCGCGTGAGAGATAACTACCACTCACCGAATCTCCCAAACAACCCAAAAGTAATACGCTTCAGATCTGGACAGCAAAGATTCAAGCTTGATTTGTCGAAATCCCGCTTGAAACGATGAAATCTCACTTTGTTGGATGAAGATCTTCAACTTTGGCTCTTGGATCTTCGATCTTGATCTTCGATCTTGGATGGATGTTAGCACAAGATTAGAGTAGAGAAAAGAAGTGAAGAAATGTTGTAGTCGAGCTCTCAAAATGGCAGCACTTCGTCGCTTCAAAATCTGGTGCCAAAAAGTGAGGAAATGGCTGTGTATTTATAGGCAGTTTTTAGGTCGCTCGGTTTTAGGTCGCTCACTATTAGGTCATCCACGACCTAAAACATCACGACCTAACAACCTAGCCACTTCCCCGACCTAACTGGTGTACTCACGCGACCTAACGATCCATGCGACCTATCGACCTAACTGGGTTAAGCAACCCCACGATCTATCACTCACGCGACCTATCATCCCTGCGACCTAACAAACACAGCATTCTTACTTAGGTCGTAAACCAATCGTAACTAGCCTCCTTAGGTCGCTACCCTTCTTAGGTCGCTACACTTGACCTAACTCTACGCAACACTCTGCTTTAGGTCGCTCACTACTAGGTCGTTGGGACCCCTAACCCGATAGCTCTTAGGTCGTTAACTCGCCTAGGTCGGCCCAATCCTATAGGTCGCTCAATATACTTAGGTCGTTACCTCTATAGGTCGCTCCACCCGACCTATCTTTCACACGACATAACTTTTACACGACCTAACTCCTAGGTCGTTCTACCTCACTAAATCGCTCATGAGCTAACTCCAGACGACTTAAGCTTTGGACGACATAAACAATACCAACGACCTAATAATTCTACGATATCATCGACACGTAAAATACGGGTCGTTACATTCTCTCCTCCTTAGGAATTTCGCCCCCGAAATTCCAAACAAACAAGAGCAACCAAAACTTTTCTGCATGCCTACCATCCATAGCAATCAACAAACCATGCATCCAAATTCTAGCCTAGCATGCAGAATTCTAAGATTAGAACAAGTTACAAATTCATGAGATGTCACGACACCTTAGGGCCATACCTCGAAGAGTTCAGGATGAGCTGCCTTCATCCTCTCTTCCTCCTCCCATGTACAGTCGTTAACATCATCACTCCATTGTACCTTGAGCAACGTAATCGTCTTCCTCCTAAGCTGTTTCGTGTCGGTTTCTACAATACGAAGCGGCTTATGAGGTCTTCTAAAAAGTGGATCAACCTCCAAATCTTCACAGCTATCAGCAGAAACCACCGTATTTGAGTCGTGCACATACTTCCGTAGATAAGATACATGAAAAACATTGTGCACACCTGCCATCTTTTCTGGTAACTCCAATCTATGAGCGAGCTTTCCAATTCGCTCGATAATCGGGAATGGTCCAACAAATCTCGGAGTCAACTTTCCTTTCTTCCCTAATCGAATAACATTCTTCAGTGGAGAAATCTTCACAAAAACCATATCTCCTACGTCGAACTCCAAATCCTTTCGACGTTTATCTGCGTAACTCTTCTAACGACCCTGGGCTGCCTTCATTCGTTGCCGAATAATTTCTATGCAATCCGAAGTCTGACGAATCATCTCTGGCCCAAGCATCAGCTTTTCTCCAGCTTCCAACCAACATGTCGGAGAGTTACACGGTCTTCCATACAAGGCTTCATATGGTGCCATACCAATACTTGACTGATAACTGTTATTATACGCAAATTCAACCAAATGAAGGTGGTCTTCCCATGATCCTCTGAAATCCAAGACACATGCTCTCAAGAGATCTTCCAAAACTCGGTTGACTCTCTCAGTCTGACCATCTGTTTGGGGATGATAAGCTGTACTCAAACACAACTCGCTTCCCAAAACTTCCTGAAAGCTCTTCCAAAATCCACTAGTGAACAATGGGTCTCGATCACTCACTATACTCTTCGGAATACCATGGAATCGAACTATCCACTTAACATACAATTCAGCCAACTTCGATGCAGTCCTAGTTGATCGAACAGGAATAAATCTTGCACTCTTAGTCAAACGATCTACAATGACCCAAATCCCTTCATTTCACGTTCTGGTTCTAGGTAGACCATCGATAAAATCCATCGATATTTGCTCCCACTTCCATGTAGGAACTTCTAACGGCTGAAGCAATCCACTGGGCTTCTCCTGCTCTGCTTTAACCAACTGGCAATTCATGCACTTAGAAATAAAATTTCCAACATCCTTCTTCATACCTTCCCAGTAATAGGTTCTCTTCATGTCCCGATACATCTTATTTCCACCTGGATGAATTGTCAACTTTGAGTGATGACTTTCCCTAAGAACTTCATCTCTCAATCCATCTACATCGGGAACAACTAGTTGTCCTTGCTTTCGAAGCCAACTCTCTCGATCGACTTCAAATCCTTTATCCTTTTCTGGATTCAATCCAGATTCCAAATCACGGATAATCTTGACAAGCTTATCGTCTCGCTTTTGCCCCTCGCCAATTCTTTCCACTAGAGTAGGCCTTATCGATAAGTTTGCCAACATTTCAGGTTCCAATTCACATCTGGGCCTGAAGTCAAATCCAGCTAAATACTCGAGACTCTTCCATTCCGAAAACATGGCTCCCAATCCTGCATGTCTTCGACTCAACGCATCAGCTACGGTGTTACCTTTTCCCGGAGTATAAGCTATACCAAAATCATATGATGCCAAAAACTCTAGCCATCGTTGCTGCCGAAGATTCAAATCCTTTTGGGAGAAAAGATACTTCAAAGACTTGTGATCTGTAAACAACTCGAATCGAACTCCCAATAGATAATGTCTCCACATCTTCAGAGCAAAAACAATCGCCGCTAACTACAAATCATAAGTCGGGTAATTCCTTTCATGCGGCTTCAGTTGTCGACTCGCATATGCAACAACTTTACCCTTCTGCATTAGCACTGCTCCAAGTCCAGTACCACATGCATCAGTGTAAACCACCATCTCATCATTTCCACTCGGAATAGTCAAAACAGGAGCACTCGTCAGTCGCTCTTTCAGGATTCCAAAGGCTTGTTCACACTTAGCATCCCAACTGAACACTTGGTTTTTCTTCGTCAATCCTGTTAACGGTGCAGCTATCTTGGAAAAGTCTTTGATAAACCGACGATAATATCCTGCTAATCCAAGAATACTTCTCACATCGGATGCATTCTTAGGTCTAACCCAATCCTGGATTGCTGCCACCTTAGCGGGATCAACCGCTATTCCATTTCCAGAAATAACATGGCCTAAGAACCTCACTTCACTCTTCCAGAAGTGACACTTCGAAAACTTAGCCTTTAGCTGATGTTTTCGCAAGATTTCCAAAACAATACGCAAGTGCGTCTTGTGCTCTTCTTCAGTTCTGGAGTAAATCAGAATATCATCCACGAACACAAGTACGAACTTGTTCAACTGATCTCTGAACACTCTATTCATAAGATCCACAAAATATGCTGGTGCATTCGTCAATCCAAATGGCATTACCAGCCACTCATAAAAACCGGATGGTGTCCTGAAAGCAGTCTTCGGCACACTATCCTTCGCCACTCTTAACTGGTGAAATCCCATTGCCAAATCCATCTGAGAAAACACCTTCGCCTCGTGAAGCTAATCAAACAAGTCATCTATTCTCGGCAATGGATACTTGTTCTTCTTAGTCACCTTATTCAGCTCACGATAATCAACACACAACCTCAACGATCCATCCGCTTTGGTTGCGAACACAACTGGTGCACCCCATTCGGACACACTACGCCGAATGAATCCTTTCCATAAAAGGTCATCAACCTGCACCCTCAACTCTTGCTGTTCTCTAGGCGCCATCCGCCTAAGAGGCATCACAACAGGTCTGGCTCCCTCAACTAGATCGATACGAAACTCGATCTCCCTATGCGGCGGTAACCCTTTGACCTCGTCAAAGACATCCTCGAATCCATTCACGATTGGCATCGATGACAGTCCATCCCGTGGAACAACCAGCGAATACATGAAGCTCATGAAGACGCCTTCTTCATGCTTACATCGTATCACAACCTTTCGCCCCTCCACATTCTCGACTGTCACCTCCAATCTCTCACAATCAACCTTTGCCGCATACTTCCTAAGCCAGTCCATACCCAAAATAATTCCGAACCCCGCAAAGTTCAGAACAAAGCAATCACAAACAAAAGAGCAATCATGACTCGATATAACTAGACCACGGCATAGCATACACAAACAAGACGAACCCCCAACTGGATTAGTCACTACCAATGGTCTATCAACAATATCCGGTTCCAAACCCAACCGGTCTACCAACTCATTACAAACAAAAGAATGAGACGCTCCAGTATCAAATAACACTCTAACTGGAACACCACAAACGGAAAGAGTACCTTGAACCACCACACTCTTCCCCTTCTCTCGGCAGTAGGAGCTTTCGAAGATGACGGGACAGCCCCCAAAGCATAAGCTTGCACAACATGCCTGTCCTTTATCGGTTCCGGACAGTTCTTCTTAATGTGCCCCAGCTTATCACAGTTGTAGCACTTCAACAACACCTTCGGATTCTTGCAATCCTTGGAGAGATGGCCCTTCTGCCGACAATTATAGCGGGTCTTTTCCCCCTTCAGCTTCTTCTGACCATCCTTACCCTTCTGCTGTTGCTGCTTCCTCTTCTTGTTTCCACCCTGCTGTGGTTTAGACTCCTCCTTGGTCACAGCAACAACAGATACTTCCTTAGGAAACAAACTCTCGTGCCTGAGAGCTTTCTCCACCAGCTTCTCAAATGGATCGTCCAGATGATCCACCAACTGTCTTCCAAGATAACTGTCCAAGCCTGTCACGAATTTCTCGTTCTTCTGGTAGGGAGATTCAATATACGATCTAGCATACTTGGACAGAGCCTCAAACTCAGAAACATACTCAAGAACTGGCCTCCCACCCTGCTTGAGTTCAACAAACTTCTTAAACAAAACAGACTTCTGAGCTGTAGAGATAAACTTGGCTTCAAATCTAACTTGGAATTGCTCCCAAGTAATTTCTTCCTCCGGAGTATCAATGGTGATAGAGTTCCACCAATCAGAAGCTCTTCCTTGAAGCTGTCTCGATGCAAGCTTCCTCTTAGTTGCATCATCAATTTCCAAGTCACCAAAGATCCTTCTACAAGCATCTATCCATCTTTGGACTTCAATAGTTGACTCTATCCCTAAGAAAACCTTCCCTCCAAGAGCAGTATAGTCCTTACACAACTTAGCAAAATCCACCGGTCTTGGAGCTTGAACTTGAACTCCAACATCCACTGATGGCCCTGGAGCTGGTATCCTTCTCATGATAGAAGTCATCATAGCTTCAAACATAGCTCCATAATCCGTAGCTTCCCCAGTAGCACGGTTTTCTCTAGCAGCTGGTCTCCCTCTTCGACTCATCCTTAATATCGACAAAAAGGAATGATTAGAACACCTTGAGAAACAATTACATAAGGAGTTCAAATCCTTCTAAACTACTATATTATATATAGTAATCATCCATAAGAATACTATTACGTCTCTCATACGTAGTTACGTTAGCGAGCGTTGGCTAAAATCGATTAACCTGGCTCTGATACCAAATGTGACGACCGCCCATGACTCCCGCACGAAAACAAGGGGATGGTGCGCTGAAAGTGTGCCAAGCAGCCATGGGTGACCGTCAAGGGTAAAATAAACATCGCAGACTCTATCGTAAAACTCACAGCGCATGGATAAAAATACAATAGAGAAATATGATATAGTGAAGCTCCCATAGAACAAAATATCATCATCTAATCATAATAGCTTTATACATGGTCTGAATCATGAATACAAGAAGCCTCACTACATAGCACTCAGAGTAATCAACAATCAGCGGAATATCCAGTACATAGAATATGAAAATAATATGTAAAGCCTCCTGCTCGTCTTCGTCATCATCAGCGTGAGCCACTAAGATCAGCACCTTCCACCTGTCACCTAGTCTGCCCATCCCAAACATGGATGAACAGCCCAAGGTAATAAGAGGAGACATAAAACCTTAAGTCAGACAACAGTCTTAGTGAGCAGTAAATCAACTATCAAACATACCAAAAGAGCATAAAGGATAAAAGGAATAGGAACCCAAACCATCCCACTCCACCTCTTTCTACAGTGATAGCCCCCAGACACACACTAAGGAGAGGCAAACATAGCAAAGCAGATAATTAAAGTAAAGCAATAATCACTCGAGTCAAGGTCGATGTTTTCCAAATACAAACCCCCAAGGCCTAAACCAAGATCAGATAAGCACCCAGAAAACACCGCTCTAGAGACCGAATGATGGTACAACCAAACATCCATGACCCTGGCTATCACTGTTATCATTGCCTTGATTTTATCGTTAATTGAATGACCAACTCATCTTTCAACCATCCGTCAAGGGCTAATGGCAACCCCGGTTCTAGACATAACTCCGCACGTCATCGTGACCCGTGCCTAGGTATAACGAATCTACCCAGAGTACTAGCACGTCATCATGACCCGCGCCTGGGTATAACGGATCTACCCAACGTACTCTTGCTTTGAGCTTGCTAGAACCTTCAATAACGATAAGATCTCAGCCTTCTAGTCGTCCTCCTCGACGACTATTCCCATTATAGCTCAAGCACCTCTCGAGCCCACCATTATCCACCAACTCGAACCGCATCATCGAGTAATCAACATGCTTGGGATGATCCCGTCTGGATTAAACCAAGGCTTCCACATCATGCTTTGCTCCAACGCATCTTAGCAAAGTCCATCTCATCATCATACTTCGCCTCAACATATCATGGCAAAGTCCATTTCGTCATCATACTTCGCTTCCTCTAACTATAACAAAGTCCTCGAACCCATCCATATGAGCTTCATCATCCGCTTCATATGCCACAGCAGCTTTCACCATTCAAGAGCCTTTCCACTTAGCTTTTGAATCATCTTGTCCCAAATCAACTACAAGCTAACTCGAGACAATCAAATCAATCATACATCCAAACAATCAAGCATTCAAACAAGATCTAATCAAGCAATATCAACTATAATGGAAATTTCGTAAATAAATGAGCATAAGTCTAACATATATGAAATCATGGATTTTAGCATAGATCTATCAAATATAAAACATAGGTTTTGTCTCTATAACTTGTTAATTGAACTTGCATAGGCAAACATCTTCAAAAGTAATGAATCTAGTCTTGGAACTAAGAAAAATGCATGAAATCTCTAACTTTAACACTCAAACAAGCCACCAATCCAATATACTCCTTTGGGTCCGCGTGAGAGATAACTACCACTCACCGAATCTCCAAAACAACCCAAAAGCAATACGCTTCAGATCTGGACAGCAAAGATTCAAGCTTGATTTGTCGAAATCCCGCTTGAAACGATGAAATCTCACTTTGTTGGATGAAGATCTTCAACTTTGGCTCTTGGATCTTCGATCTTGGTCTTCGATCTTGGATGGATGTTAGCACAAGATTAGAGTAGAGAAAAGAAGTGAAGAAATGTTGTAGTCAAGCTCTCAAAATGGCAGCACTTCGTTGCTTCAATATCCGGTGCCAAAAAGTGAGGAAATGGCTGTGTATTTATAGGCAGTTTTTAGGTCGCTCGGTTTTAGGTCGCTCACTATTAGGTCATCCACGACCTAAAACATCACGACCTAACAACCTAGCCACTTCCCCGACCTAACTGGTGTACTCACGCGACCTAACGATCCATGCGACCGATCGACCTAACTGGGTTAAGCAACCCCACGATCTATCACTCACGCGACCTATCATCCCTGCGACCTAACAAACACAGCATTCTTACTTAGGTCGTTTACGACCTAGCCAATCGTAACTAGCCTCCTTAGGTCGCTACCCTTCTTAGGTCGCTACACTTGACCTAACTCTACGCAACACTCTGCTTTAGGTCGCTCACTACTAGGTCGTTGGGACCCCTAACCCGATAGCTCTTAGGTCGTTAACTCGCCTAGGTCGGCCCAATCCTATAGGTCGCTCAATATACTTAGGTCGTTACCTCTATAGGTCGCTCCACCCGACCTATCTTTCACACGACATAACTTTTACACGACCTAACTCCTAGGTCGTTCTACCTCACTAAATCGCTCACGAGCTAACTCCGGACGACTTAAGCTTTGGACGACATAAACAATACCAACGACCTAATAATTCTACGATATCATCGACACGTAAAATACGGGTCGTTACACTTAACATTCGAAATGTCCACCAGCAACAAATGTGTATCAAACACTACCTAATGCACTCGATTCTGCCTAAGAACCGATTTGATCTTCTTTTGCCACCTTTTGAAATCATTATCGCCATTCCACTTGTCTATAATCACTTATGATCCTAAAGCTACATATGATCCACGTACCTACAGCGCAACACCACTTGGACTAACCATTGAGGGACTATCTAAGGTATTATTTGATTTCGACATTTCCACAACCACCTACCAACACCAAAACTCTGATACCAAATGTTATGGGAATTCTAACTCGAGACCACTCGAATCAAAATCCTAAAGCACAGTGGAAAATGAGATCACGATAAGAAGTGCAAAAACTACCAATCAATATCTCAATCCAAATCTTAATACAATCCAAAACCAATCACAATCACCAAACAAGCAATAGAGAAACAAAGAAATAACAGAAAATTAAATCACATATTGATTTATAGTGGTCCGATTAACGTCTTGTTAGTGTACATCCACTTTGAGAGGGAGCCTTTATTAATAAAAATGACAAGAGTACATAAGATTGATTACAGCGATTAATATTCAAATAGAATATATTTGTGGAGAAGAGAATTAAAGAACGACTAGGTTTTGATAAACCCTATTTAGTGGAGGATAATCCTTGATCAAAAACCCTTGGAGTCCTCTTAGCTTTGCATCCTAAAAATAGCTAATATAGCGAACCATATTTCCTTGACAAATACCCGATTTACCCCTTGAAGTCCTATAAGAAAATACACAAACTCTAGACTGAAAAAATAAAGTTGCATTGCGTAAGACGTCTGTCAAAACCCCTAAGACATCTGTCACAACTTTTGGGTTGTCGAATTCCTACCGCCAGATGTCTGAAGGTTCTCTCAGACGTTTGACAGTACTCACGGGTTACAACAAACCTGCTGCTAGATGTCTGACACAACTTTCAACCTGTGCATTACCTAGCTTCAAATCACGATAACTTGAGCATCCAAACTCCGATTCATGCACCGTTTTCACCATTATCAAGCTATTCTTGACCTCTTGAGTTCACCATATAATGTTAAAATTCAGCAATGTTTGAATTAATTCTCATGATGTTTATATACATATATACGTACATACATTCGAGCCATGTGGATACTGAAAGATTTTTAAACAATTTTATCTCATCGTCAGTTTTAATTATTGTTTATAAATTTAGAAATATATTATGCTAGAGACGCTCTTTTTCAAAATGTACTAATGTCAAATATGATGATCGTTCATATTTTGAAACTATTAGAAAATATGATTTGTTTAAAAAGTGATAATTCTTTTAGAAATTATGATAAATATAGTAATTTAAAATTTGAAAATATTACCCTTTTTAATTTAGTTAAAAGACGATAATGTCACATGATGATATGATTAAAATTTTACACTACAAAAATAAGAATTAAATATGAACCTCGTTTGGACTATTTTCTTAATGAGTTGAACTCTAAACATGGTTGGTAAGCGATTATAATAGAAATTCATGCATAAAAAATTCAATAACTTTTATTTTGATATTTAGGTTCAAATATTGTATATACGTATATTTAATATACAATAAAATAAATTGGTCGCATGTTTATTCATATAGATGCAGATATGTCTATATACCATCAAATTTTATAAGCAAATTGAAAAATATTATTGCCCATTCAACATATAAAAGAAACTCATATAAATTCAGCCAAAAACTACGATCACTAATATTTATTACGAATTTATACTAATTTGTGAATTAACTACAGTTAATTATTCTTGATTGAAATACATTAAATGAATAAATAGATTACATATTAATCCTATTTAATACTAATCAATTAGAGAATTTATTTATCATCTAATTCATCTTGATTAAATCCTTTTAACATTAATAATTAAGAAGCATTGTATGTTCCAAATCAACAAGGGAACATTTAATGTGGGTAATTTAATAATTTTAACAAATATCTTTTTACTAATAGAAATAATAAGGTTGAAACACACCATCTATTCTTTACAAATTTATTTCACTTGTTTCACACATTTAGCAAAAATATAAATGAGAAAAAATATTTACATATAATATTTTTCAATAAGCGAACAAAATATTGATAGTGTAATATTTGTTCATACTTTTAAATACAACATTTTATTCTACCTACCATTTTATGTTTAAGTTGAAATATCATATATTCGATGTATATCAAAACATGTTCACAATCGTTATCCTAATTGCATTACATACATATTGGACCAAAATTATATTGAGCTTAAGTTTGGTTTTATAAATAGAAAATATTACGAGCATTCATATCGATGTTGAGTTAATGCTCCTAACAAAATTCATGTCAAATATCTAAATGGGTCCTCTAAGAAAATCCTCGATCAATATTTGGACCATGATACCATGTGATGGATAAAAATGAATGATGGCTAATTGCGTGAAAAAGACAAGTGATGAACTATTAAATAATTATATGAAAAGTTATGTTTGAATTTAGGGTTAGGTATCAGGTGATATTAGTGTGTTGATGGAGAGAGGTTTACATATGTTTCCATTTAGTTAATTATTTGGAAGAGTTTCCAAGAAAATAATGAAGATTAGTGATGGACATAATTGATATTGAAGTTTCAGAATTTGTTTCACAATAAAATGAAATTAACTACAGGCACTAGTTGCATTTTATAAATCATTATTATACTACATACAATTCCTACTTTCATTTCAGTATTTTCTTCTCTTCTACACATATGTAGGTGCCAATTTTATAAATACAAATGATAATTTATTTCATCACTTAGCTTCATCGACTATGTTTCTTTTCATCATTTGATGAAAATTTTATCTTGAATTAAATGTAATGTAAATTAATTTTAATGTGTCCACAAGTATTTCATTTAATAATAATATTTATTTACTTTGAATTATGTTTATTATCATACTATTTTACTTATTGTAGGTGCATGAATATTTTAAGTGGAAGGAAAAATTATATGGTTATACCAAATATTTGGTTACACAATGTATAGATTATACATAAATGTCATTTCATATTACATTATCTTTGTTAGTAAATATAACACTTCGAATCTACCATGACATTTTCTGTAATTTAATTATTAATATGTACAATCACAAAGTGTAATAATGCAAATGTTGGAATCTGATTTCTTGAAATTAATTCTAATATTGTTTCACTTTGAACATAATTTCTCTATTCTAGGTTTAGAATACTACTATCAAACCAGATTGTATATTTAAATTTATACGTTAAGCATAAGATAAAATTATATTGATTTATATCGCCTACGTTTGAAAAGTAATAAATAGGCATGTTTACTAAACAACATTTACTGAAGTAGGGACAATTGATAGTTGATGTTATCATTTATTGTATAAAACCATCATGCTCTAAAATACTAACTATACTTTGTATGCTTCAACGTTGTAAGCAATTTTATCACAAAACGTTTATTGATATTGTTTAATAAAAAGCTACTCAAAAGATTCACAATTTGTAAACATGTATTTTTAGCATCTTATAGCTTGAAATTCCAAAAATGCATTATCGAAACTATATCGTGAAACCCTTGTGTGTGTTAGTACATAATCTAGTAGGCATGTTTGTTGAAAGCTTATTGTGATAGATGTTTAAACAATAAAAGGCGGTCCATCTCTTCAAACTTGTATAGTTTGAAATCTGTTCATAGGTGGAAGTTGCATCCCGTATGCAATGTCTTCGTTTTTAACTATCCTTGCATTCAAGACATCATCAACACAACTATATAAAGTTGTCTAAAACCAAACGTTGTTAAATAATGGCAATGGTCATTCATTACATAATTAGGCTTGTAATGACCCGTAAAATTCGATGATTAAAATGAGTTAAATTAATAAGATTTTTAATTAAATTTAAAAAGAAATAAATTTTTTATAATTTATATTGAAGTAAATGGTAAGAATGTATTGTGGCAAGGTTATTTAAAACTAATTATTGAAATTGGAGTGAAATTCCAATAGTGTAGCAGTGTAAATTATTGCACTTGGTTAAAATGTAAAATAAGTAATTAAAAGTAAACATTTAATTAACCTATGCGATAGTATATTGATAAATAGTAACTGTCTGTAAATTAAGGTAGTAATGTTAATGGAAGTTGAAGAATAACCAATTTAATGCAATTCAAATTAATTGAAACGACTGTTTAGGTTATAATTAATTGTAAATAGGAATATTTGGTAATAAATTGAATATAAGAAAACAAAGATAATTAGTGAATTAATTAACGAATTCATAATAATAAATAGTGGTTTAATAAAATCAATGTTCTGTATGTAATTGTTTGGAGATAATAACTAGAATGAATTGCAACAGTATAAATGTAAGTTAACTGCTAATAACTTGGATGTAATTCCAATAAGTGAAACAATGTAAATGTTATAACTTGGTTACAAAATTTATATACGGAAGTGGATGTAAATATGAATTTGTTTAATGAAATAATACAGGGTTAATGACAATTAATTAAAATTTGTGTATATATGGAATTTTAACCTGTGTTGGTAAGTAATAACTTATAAAAGTAAGTAAATGTTACTTTAATAATGAATTAATATAATAACGGAAAGGTGGGTGTAAATTGAATAGAAGCATGAGTTTATTTATAAGGTAGTAATTGATGTAACAAAGGTATGAAACCAAGTAAATAAATTGATTGAGAATATAAATCGTAATTAATGTGCATATCTGGCAAATATAATAAAATGGAAATGGCAGTTAATACAAAGAAAAGCTAGATTTTTGAATATAGTAGTTTAATGAAAGACAAACAAAATCATTCCATCTAAATCTAATTTATAATATAATATGATTATTGTAGCATTTGAAATTAAATATTATGCAATTGAAATAAAGATAAAAATGGAAATATTGAAGCATGTAATGCAATGGATATCATAAATAGAATGGAATGAATTAGTGTACATATGGAATAATTATCTGGGTTGATAAGTAACTAATTTATAAAGGCAAGGGAAAGCAAATAGGTGACAATTAATATAGGTTTATTTATTTAATGTGTAAACAAACTTTGGTAATCAATTACAATAAATCCAAATTTAACGTTTCGTTAATGTAAATTTAAGTAATGTTAATTTTATTCATAATATCAATTGGTTGATTTTAAGAATGGAAACCAAGATTCTATTTAATTTAAATGTAAAATTCAATAATTGGATTAATTGTAATTAAACGAAATTGAATATAGCTAAATAATACGTTATTTGAAATTTAGATGAAATGTGAGAATGTTAATGTAATGGATTTGATTCAAATGTAAATTTCATCCATTGATTAATAATAGATTTACAAATAGAATGAAAAGTAAATTTATTGGAATTATTGTAAATTAAATTTATAATTTCTGAATGTAAGAAGAATGAAATTTAACGATAAAATTGGTGAATGAATCAACGTTAAATAGACATTTAAATTTGTTTAAATCATTGTAATTGATTAAGAAATTAAAAATGTTGAAATTGGTTAATTAAAGAATTGAAATTTGAAAATTTGATTTAACCAATTTATTTTAATTTATTTAATTAACTAGAAATTAGCCATTTTGGCCACTGACTCGGATTTCGACGAAACTAGTTTCATCGGATCCGTAACGGTGAATTATTATAGAATTTCAAGTTTCGTAGCGATCGGACTTGTCATTTGATTGTAAGGACTCAAAACGTTTTGAAATAAATGAAATTGAAATCAATTGAAATCAATTTGAAAAATATTGATTTTAGCATAACTTCTTCATACGATGGAATTTGAACTTGAAATCTTTTCCATTGTGTTTAAAATATTTTAAAACACCTATTTTGATATATGGGTTGACCCAATTTCGTTCCGAAGTCGAAACGGGCTTTTTGGGCCATTTTGTCGTTAGCGTGTATATCTATCTTATCCATCTATTCCATTTTCAACTTCGTCTATATATATCCTGCTATAAACCCTGGCCGCCTCTGTTCCTCATTTCTATACGTTCTATTCACCCCTTCACTTCAATGGAAGACAGACCCTAATTCCAATTCAAATCCCAAATCAAATCCAAAGCTAAAATTTCAAACTCCACAATATATGCTAAATTTTATATCAATTCTAAGCCCTCGAAGAGCGTAACTCAGATCTTCAACTCGTTTTTCTATTCGATGTATTATTTATCAATAAATTGTAGAACTATCCGCAGCCGTTCATCACGCGTCGATCGACTGCATCAGATCGTTGTATCAACTTAGGGGTTTTGTAGAGATCGTCAAGCGGTGTTCATCGGTGGTGTTTCTGGGGTGATGTGACGGTTAGATCATCGTCAGGAAGTGAACTAGGGTTCGAAAACCCTAGCAGGTAACGGTGGCGCACGGCGCTTCAGCGACCATGGTCGTCGACGTGGTACCAGTGAAGGCGGCTCGGCTTGGGCAGCATGGGGATGGAGGCCGATCGAGGTGATTGGGGCTGTAGTAGCGTGCGTTAGCGTCGAAACCGGTGGCAGCTACGTGAGGTTTGGGTTCGTCGTTCTATGAATTGCGTACATGGCATGCGTGACGTGGCAGAGAGAAGTAAGTGCTGCTTTTCTTTTTCTTTTTTCTTTTTAATTTTATATCGTTTTAATTATCAAAACTTTCGCATACGAAGTCTTATTTACGCGCTATTTTTTTTGTTAGGATCGTTTTCAAATTCCGGACATATTGGCGCTGGTTTGGACGAATTCCGAGACTGTGAATATTTTTAATTTAAATTGGATTTAAATTCGATTTAAATTCAAAAGGTGAGTGTTTTAACCCACTCACAAGTTCTAAAATTTCCTATGTTTGTTAAATTAAATTTTGTTGTGATTATGCATTTATTTATGACTTTTTCATATATTTTTAACCATCATCTCAGTTAATTGCATTTATTTAAATTAAATCGTTATTTAATTTATTATTGAATATAACTGCTAGTTAAATACCTATTATATATATTATGAGTTATCTATTGATATTGATATTGTTGTGGATGATGATTGTAATGGATATATGATCTGTTGATGGATGAATGGATGTTGTATTATATATTATTTTAAACTGCAAGTTTTTATGCATTTTATTTCATTCGAGATTGCGGTTTGAAATGATATATAACCGTAATTTTATTTTAAATTATGGATTTAAATGATAAATATCCGTATCACTTAACCATAGGATAGAAAATTATATACAAACACCGTCGGTCTATATATATAAATATTTTGAAAATGATTTCTATGGTTTTGAGTAGAATTATACGGTTTAAATAAATATTGATTCTTTTTTATATTATATAAAATATTTATATATAGTTAAATTCATGTATTTAAGCTATGTATAAATTTGTCTAATGATAATAAGTAGAAAAATGGAGTTTGATTTATTAAAATAAATATGGTTAAGTATTTAAATCATATTTTTGTATAGAGGTTATAATGATTTAAATAAATTTAGATTTGAAAGATAAATGTGAATTTGATTTGAATTTAAATTTAAGGATTATCCTCGAAAAATTTGATTTGAAACATAAATAAATTGAGATTTAAAAGGGATGATTTTATAACTTGATTTTTGTTTAGAGGATTTAAATGAATATCAAATTGATTTGAATGAATATTATCAAGTTAACTAAATTGAAAGAATACCCAGTTTATTTGAGGTCTAAATGTTTTACTAAAATGATATTAGATTTATTAAGTAAACATTTCAAATCTAAATAATAGTAATTGAAATTTGATATATATGGAATTATCAAAGAATTAGTTTTGAAATGGTGGAATATTTAGAGCTTTGAAATATATGAATTGAAATGGTTTATTGAGAGGTTCAAATCGGTAATTGGAATTTATGTGTGAAATTGAAGAAGCTATTTTATTTCCTAAAGTAATTTAATATTTAAACCATTTAAGTATTAGAAGTTATGTTTCAAATCTATGGTTTCAAGGTATATAGATTTGAAAGTGCTATGATATTGGAAAAAGGATATATTTGAAATAAAAAAGATATCATATTGGTTTGGGTTTTTAAATAGAAATGATACCGTGTTTATATGGTTTTTGAAATGGATATTATATTCTGGTTTTAAAGTATAAACTATTTTGAAAAGACCGCGGTGTTATAATAACGTTTGGTTGTTAAAGAGACCGGGATCGGAAGTTGTCATACTCTCTGCCAACTTCGAAAACCACTTTAACAACCGTGTACGCGGTGAAGATTCCAGAATGAAGTAGGATGGTAGCGACGTTTCCTTTGAGCTAAATATGTGGACCCAACTCCCGTGAGTTGGCATCAGGTGGCTAAAACAGGAGCGATTGACGGTTAATGAGGTAGCACCTTTGATCGGACACATCCCTTCGATATTATACTTTGACTTTTGAATTGATTCGGTGGCCACTTTTGATTTTTTTTATTTGGGGGTGTGGCTTGAGGTGGGCAGTAGCTGCACGTTACCATCGACCCGGAAGCGTAATTGGTACATCTACCCTGGCATGCCTAGTTGTGCCGTGTCACCTACCCTATCGCGCCTTGTACGAGTTTGGTTTTCTCCCGTAGCCCGTGGAGTATTTAGGGTAGTCTCTCGATCTGGAGATGCGCTGATATTGGATGGACTACTGTGATTATTACGTGTTAAGGGCTATATGGGTAACCCCTTAATGCTATGAAAAAAGTATGTTTATTTTACTATTTAGACACTAATATAATAGCGAAATATTACTACATAGTAAATAGTTTAACGGATCCTTAGGAGATGTGAATCCCGAGCATCTCTTGAGTTACTGCACTCACGTTAGACACTGGATAGGAGATGTCAAATCCCATAAACATCTCTGATGTCGTTCCACTCATATTATTTATTGTTGATTTAACTTACATAAGATCTTTTAGTTCTGACTCGAGTGTTTTGTCTTCTCAATTCGCTCGGGTCAGTCCGAGCGTTTCAGGATTTGAAGATTTTATTCTGGAGGACGAAGATGAAGATTTGTAGTACTATTATCTACTATAATATTTCATTACACCATTTAATTCCATTGCATTAATCATTATTCTCTGGTATGTGTACTCTGATATGTATTGTATAAGTATAATCGAATATTTTGTAAAACAACTTCATGAACTATATATTTGATTATTATATTTTATCATTCCGCTGCAAGATTCTGTTTTGTTTTATTTTCTTCCTTCTTTTTCTTATTTACCCCATAACAATCCACCCTTCTATATGTTTTAAGTCTGTCATGTGTGGTTTATCGTCGATTTAAACCGTTATATGTAAGTAAAAAAAAGATAAACCATTATATGAACAAAAAGAAATCAAACAACAAATGTATGAATGGACTTAATAAAGATAAACTTAATCTGTTGTTTGAAATTATTGTTGTTTGTTTGGGTTTATGGTTGTTTGGGTAAAGATATTTTAAATTTGTTTGGATGTATAAATAATCTATTTAGTTTCATCTTAGACTGTTGAGTAAAGGATACACTTAGTAGTTTATTATTCATTCTGTACAATTTAAAGTTTTAAACCCGAACAACTATTTGTTTGATTAATATGAATGGATGATTGATTTGTATTGATTCTATGTGATGGTTGTTTGCTTGTAGCAAGTGATTGACGTCTACATTGGTTTGTTGTTTGTGATTTAAACCACTTAAAATATTGCATTTTATATAATTGTTAACCTTTTTGGGATTATATAAGTGAAATACAGGTTATGGAAGCAATTGCTACTGCTTTTGGTTTCATAATCAAGCGTAATTGTCCGACCAGTAGGTACGTTTTCGGATTACGATTTTCTAACATTATTATATTGTTTTCCCAAGTTGGGATATATATTATTTTGAAAATTATATGTTGTATATTGTCATATTTGATATTATATTTTCTCCCGAGCCTCTCCGTACAAAGGAGACTCTGCCAAAAAATTTCGAAAATTTTGAACTTAGAAATTTTTTGAAAATGTTTTCCAAACCTTATTAATTTGAATATAAAAGATTTAATTGTTTATAAATCAATATATTTTATTTTAATTATCTTATTCTGTAAATTTATAATGAATATGATGTTTTAAATAATATATATTGATTTATAAGTTTCTCTTTTCCTTCTTTCCCTTTTCGGGGAAGAAAAGTTTTGAGTGGGGGAGAGTGTAACGACCCGTAAAATTCGATGATTAAAATGAGTTAAATTAATAAGATTTTTAATTAAGTTTAGAAAGAAATAAAATTTTCACAATTTATATTGAAGTAAATGGTAAGAATGAATTGTGGCAAGGTTATTTAAAACTAATTATTGAAATTGGAGTGAAATTCCAATAGTGTAGCGGTGTAAATTATTGCACTTGGTTAAAATGTAAAATAAGTAATTAAAAGTAAACATTTAATTAACCTATGCAATAGTATATTGATAAATAGTAACTGTATGTAAATTAAGATAGTAATGTTAATGGCAGTTGATGAATAACCAATTTAATGCAATTCAAATTAATTGAAACGTCTGGTTAGGTTATAATTGATTGTAAATAGGAATATTTGGTAATAAATTGAATATAAGAAAACAAAGATAACTAGTGAATTAATTAAGGAATTCATAATAATAAATAGTGATTTAATAAAATCAATGTTCTGTATGTAATTGTTTGGAGATAATAACTAGAATGAATTGCAACAGTATAAATGTAAGTTAACTGCTAATAACTTGGATGTAATTCCAATGAGTGAAACAATGTAAATGTTATAACTTGGTTACAAAATTTATATACGGAAGTGGATGTAAATATGAATTTATTTAATGAAATAATACAGGGTTAATGACAATTAATTAAAACTTGTGTATATATGGATTTTTAACCTGTGTTGGTAAGTAATAACTTATAAAAGTAAGTAAAGGTTACTTTAATGATGAATTAATATAATAACGGAAAGGTGAATGTAAATTGAATAGAAGCGTAAGTTTATTTATAAGGTAGTAATTGATGTAACAAAGGTATAAAACCAAGTAAATAAATTGATTGAGAATATAAATCATAATTAATGTACATATCTGGCAAATATAATAAAATGGAAATAGTAGTTAATACAAAGAAAAGCTAGATTTTTGAATATAGTAGTTTAATGAAAGACAAACAAAATCATTTCATCTAAATCTAATTTATAATAAAATACAATTATTGTAGCATTTGAAATTAAATATTATGCAATTGAAATAAAGATGAAAATGGAAATATTAAAGTATGTAATGCAATGGATGTCATAAATAGAATGGAATAAATTAGTGTATATATGGAATAATAATCTGGGTTGATAAGTAACTAATTTATAAAGGCAAGGGAAAGCAAATAGGTGACAATTAATATAGGTTTATTTATTTAATGTGTAAACAAACTTTGGTAATCAATTACAATAAATCCAAATTTAACGTTTCGTTAATGTAAATTTAAGTAATGTTAATTTTATTCATAATATCAATTGGTTGATTTTAAGAATGGAAACCAAGATTCTATTTAATTTAAATGTAAAATTCAATAATTGGATTAATTGTAATTAAAAGAAATTGAATATAGCTAAATAATACGTTATTTGAAATTTAGATGAAATATGAGAAAGTTAATGTAATGGATTTGATTCAAATGTAAATTTCATCTGTTGGTTAATAATAGATTTACAAATAGAATGAAAAGTAAATTTATTGGAATTATTGTAAATTAAATTTATAATTTCTGAATGTACGAAGAATGAAATTTAACGATGAAATTGATGAATGAATCAACGTTAAATAGACATTTAGATTTGTTTAAATCATTGTAATTGATTAAGAAATTAAAATTGTTGAAATTAGTTAATTAAAGAATTGAAATTTGATATTTTGATTTAACCAATTTATTTTAATTTATTTAATTAAATAGAAATTAGCCATTTTGGCCACTGACTCGGATTTCGACGAAACCAGTTTCATCGGATCCATAACGGTGAATTATTATAGGATTTCAAGTTCGTAGCGATTGGACTTGTCGTTTGATCGTACGGACTCGAGACGTCTTGAAATAAATGAAATTGAAATCAATTTAAAAAATATTGATTTTAGCATAACTTCATCATACGATGGAGATTGAACTTGAAACATTTTCCATTGTGTTTAAAATATTGTAAAACACCTATTTTGATATATGGGTTGACCCAACTTCGTTCCGGAGTTGAAACGGGCTTTTTGGGCCATTTTGTCGTTAGCGCATATATCTATCTTATCCATCTATTCCATTTTCAACTTCGTCTATATATATCCTGCTATAAACCCTAGCAGCCTCTGCTCCTCATTTCTATACATTCTGTTCACCTCCTCACTTCAATGGCAGACAGACCCTTATTCCAATTGAAATCTCAACTCAAATCCAAAGCTAAAATTTCAAACTCCACAAGATATGTCAAATTTTATATCAATTCTAAGCCATCGAAGAGCGTAACTCAGATCTGCAACTCATTTTCCTGTTCGATGCATTATTTGTCCATAAATTGTAGAACTATCCGCAGCCATTCATCATGCATCGATCGACTGCATCAGATCGTTGAATCAACTTAGGGGTTTTGTAGAGATCGTCAAGCGGTGTTCATCGGTGGTGTTTGTGGGGTGATGTGAAGGTTAGATCGTCGTCAGAAAGTGAACTAGGGTTCGAAAACCCTAGTAGGTAACGGCGACGCACGGCACTTCAGGCGGACGTGGTCGTCGGCGTGGGTACCAGTGAAGGTGGCTCGGCTTGGGCAGCATCGGGTGGAGGCCGATCGAGGTGATTGGGGCTGTAGTAGTGTGCGTTAGCGTCAAAATCGGTGGCAGCTACGTGAGGTTTGGGTTCGTCGCTCTATGAATTGCGTACAGGGCATGCGTGACGTGGCAGAGAGTACTAAGTGCTGCTTTTCTTTTTCTCTTTTTTTTAATTTTATTTTTGATTTTGAATCGTTTTAATTATCATAACTTTCGCATACGAAGTCGTATATATGCATGATTTTTTTTGTTAGGATCGTTTTTCGAATTCCAGACATTTTGTAACAACCACGTATTTTGTGATTTTTTTTATTGTATATTTTAATTATTTTAATTGAATTTTGATTTAAAAACTTATTTTATTTATTTTGAATGATTAATTTTGTTCTTTTAAATATAAACTTTAGTTTTGATATGAATTATCATTTCAAAGCATGACTAAAAAGAATATTTTCCATAAAGTGAATTTTTGGTCAAAATAATCAAACTTTGACTTTTAATTTAAATTTTTAAAAGTTTGAAATTTTAAATTTTATCTTTTATTATGAAAGTACATAAAATTTTAAGAACATTTGCTTTTTGTTTCGTTGAAAACGGATTTAATGTGTGAAAGTTGTACTGTTTTCAATATTGTGTGTACATTGAATTATTTAACAACTTTCTTTATGTTAAATTTTATAAATTATATTTTTAATTGTCAAGTAATGTTCTAATATGTGTTATATGACATATTAGATATATATATATATTTTTTTAAAAAAAAACATTTTTTTTGTGATGTTATAATTTTTCCAAAGTTTACCGTGTTGATTTCTTTTTTTTTGGCTGTTATCTTATTTTCTGCTATTTTCTTCATTAAAATTTTATTTAAATTTAATTTTATATATTTATTTTGTGATTTTTATTTTGTGTACTTATCTTTATTTATAAATATTTTTCAAGTATATAAAAATCTTCCAAAGTGCATTGAATTTATTTCTAATTTTAAAGTCTACTTCGCAATTTTAAGCCATTTTCTTAATTTAAATTCTATTTAACTAAAATTTAATTATTTATTTTATTTCACAAATGATAAATAAATTATTTTATTTCAAAATTTTGCTTTAGAATATTTTTAAAATGAAGTAGATATTTTTCCAAAGCCATCGATGTTTTAATTATAATTTTTGAACCCTGTTTTCAATTTTTAAGCAATTTCCTTAATTCTTTTTATATTTATTTAATTTAATTATATATTTTTATTTTTTTTCACTTTGTTTCGGTGTTTAGATGTACTTTCTGAATTTTATTTTGTTTTATTTGATTTAAAATAAAAGGAAGTATGGAAGGTTTTAAAAGCTAAAAAACGTAAAGTCGTTTCACCGTTTCTTTTACCGTTTCTTTTTCAATCAATACATCGGTTATTTTGGCCATTCCTTATACTATCTTTAGCAGACTTCTTTTTCTTCATTTTCACGTGAAAACATCTTCCTCATCTCATTTTCATGGCTAGAGAAAAATTGGTAATGACTTCTCTATATTTTTCTACTTTTTCTCCTTCCTTTTTACTTGTTTTTGCCTTGTTTTCTTTGTTTGTTTTACTCGGTCACCACTAGCTAGCCTTGTCCATCACCTCCACCACCTTCTCCTCTTCACCATCCACCACTTAACATCATCTCCTCCTATGACTTGACCAGGCCGAACCCTCCCCCTTGACAAAACTCCACACAAAAGCCTTGAAAACTCCTTAAAAACATGTTAGCCTAGCCTAGTTGCTTCACTACCTTCATCCACCACCAAGGCCACCACCTTAGGCCACCACCACCACCTTGATATGACCACCACCCATCACCTAAGCTACTATCCAGATCTGAAACCTGAAAGGGTGAGCCCAAACATGCCTTAGCCGAGCCCAAAAAGTTCACCAAAACTCTTATATATGTCTTAACCTTTTATATTCTCTACATTTAAACTCCTACCCACTTCATCACCTTGTAACCGCGCCTTTTCCTACCCATACCCGATCAAAACCATGCTCAAACCTGACCTTATTAATCCCCTATGCCATGCAAACAAGCATAGGAAGCAAATGCAAAGTCTTTGGTTTGGTTTCATACATCTATTTCTAACATTGTTAAGTATATCTTGTTTTTGAAACTTATGTTTCATATATTTGTTTTGTTTAAATGTATCCAAGGCTATAAATCTTTGGATCTCCACTCTCAAATCATATTCATGCTTTCATTCCTTCGAAGATCTTTGTTGTGTGTAGTTTTTTGTCATCTCCAGCTAATACAAGTGAGTAAATCTCACCAGATGTTTATACTTATACAAATGTGAATTGACACCTTGTGAATCTGTAGAACTATATTATCATGTTATATATGCTTATATTATTATCATATGATGTTCACACCTGTTATTACACTTATTATATTATATGTTACTGTTATTTCATGCTATTCAGTTTATTTTATCTGTTCATCACTCTGCAAGTTCCTTGTAAATTAGTAATCACTATGGGTTGAAATGATACATACCCAAACAGACTTTAGAATAAGGGAAAATTATTATGGGCTGAAATGATAAGCCTGAATGATTTTCAATTTATTTCATTTACTTGGGACTGCGGGTTTGAAATGAATAAAACTCGGATTTTCTTTGTAAATTACGGGTTGAAATGATATATTACCCGTATCACTTTTCCTAGTGTAGAAAATTATATACAGACCCGTAGTTAATATATGTTTTCTAAATTTTTAAAATTATTTTAGAAATGTAAATATTAAAACATTTTGATTTAAATCTAATTAAAAAGGATTTTTGTAAAATATTATTGATTTTCTGAATAATTGTAAGTAAAATGAATTAATGAAAAGTTAGAAAATTTTGAACGTAAGTTATTTTGGAAAATTTGATTTAATTATAATTGGAAATTAAATTGAATATGAAATTATGATAAATTTATGATAATTTGAATTTAAATGAATTCAAAGTGAATTTATATCATATTAATGATTTTTAATAAAGTTGAAATGTGAAATGAATGAACACTTTAAGTTGAAATTTTGAAATATAACTAAATTGGAAATTTATGAAATTGACTTAAAAGTGAACTTTTAGTTAAGTAAATAAAAATAAAACTAAGTTATATTTGAGAATTTGAACTTAAGTGTTAAGTTGAAATTTAATGCAATGAATTTAAAATTGAACATTGCAATTTAATAAGTGAATTATTATTAAATCTTGATTTTTGAATGGAAATTTAACTTTATCAAATCATGAACTTGAGGAAAATTAAATGATGTTTATAAATGTGAAAATGTATGATTTTATGAGTTAAAAATGTTTTAAATAAAAAAAATATAATTGGTTGAGAAATTATATTGAATATTTAAAGTTAATTGACTGCATTTTTGAAATGCTATTAATTACAATGTAAATGCTGTAGTTGATGATAATGAACTAAAAAGCTAAATTGTATTAAAAGCTATTATAGCAATTTTTGTAAGTGCTATAATTTTTGAATTTAACTAAGTTTGTTTGAAATTTAAGTAAACCCTATTACAACATTTTAAAATGTTGTCTTTTGTTAAATTGAACTGTTTTGAATGTATCTTTCCGCAGCGTTTTCTAAATGCCATGAAAAGTGAATTTTCACTGTTTTGATAAATTTAAGTGAATAAATGAACTTTGGAAGTTGAAAGTTTTGGAAATTTAAATAATTTAATTATTGAACATAATAACTTCATTTTAATGATTAAAAATGATTTTTTTATATAAACTGTTTTGAAACGTGAATTGAAATGGTATTTTAAATTGAATAAAATGAATAATGATTTGAAATGAATGTGGTTTTGATATTTTGATATATTAAATAATTGAAATGTGGTTTGAAAAGATATGATATTTTGATATATTAAAATGATTTGAAAATGGAGTTTTGAAAGATATGACATTTTGATATTAAAATAATTTGAAAGGAAGTGCTGAAAGATAAAATATTTTGAATGAAGATTTGAAAGGTTATGATATTTTGATATATTAAAATGATTTGAAAGGAAGTTTTGAAAGGATATGATAATTTAATATATTGAAATGGTTAGAAATGACTTGATATTTATTTTGATAAATATTTGAATCGAAAGATATGGTATGATGATATATTGAAATGGTTTGGAAATAATTTAATCTTTATTTTGATAAAGATTTGGGTTGAAATGATATTTTATTTTGAAGTATAAAATATTTTTCTAAAAAAGTTATAACTACGGGTTATAATAACGATTGGTTGTTAAGGAGACCGGGATTGGATATTGTCTTATAGCCGGCCAATACCGAAAACCACTTTAACAACTATGTACGCGGTGGAGATTCCAGAATGAAGTAGGATGGTGGCGACGTTCTCGAGGTATATTACGTGGACCCAACTCCCGTGAGTTGGCATAAATGACTAAAACATGAGCTATACCGGGCTACACAAAGGATCGCACCCTTTCATCGAGCATGCTCCATCGAAAACCATTCTATTACTTTTGCGATTCGATATGTGGTGCCACTTTGATTCGGGGGTATTGTTCGAGGTGGGCGGAAGCTGCTGGCTTTCCGTCACCACCGGTCCGGGAGTGCAAACGGTGTGTCCACCCTGGCATTGCCTCGCGTGCCGTGTCATCTCCTTATATCGAGCCCACTATGATTTTGGTTTTAAAGATCCGACCACGTTAAGGTTCACCATCCCCTTAACGCTATTCTCTATATGATTATACTTTACTGATTAGACACTACTGTATATAGCATGTATTACTACATAGTAAATAGTTTAACGGATCCTTAGAGGATGGGTGGTCCCAAGCATCTTCTAAGTTACTTGTACCTTTGCTACAGTTCGCTTGAGTTGGTTTACATTGTATCAGTATGTATGTCCTGACTCGAGTGTTTGTATTTTTATTTACGCTCGGGTCAGCCTGAGTTATTCACAAATTTGGATTTCCACTTTCTGGAGATTGGAATCGCTGGAGAGTATCTACTTGTCAAGTTTCATCTTTTCAGTTCGGTTGTTCTATTCAGCTTGTACTTGGTTATCATATTTAAACTTCTGTTATATTTTATTTCTTCTACTGTATCTTATGTAACTCTGATATATTTATATAGTAGCTTCATGAACTACTATCTCTTTTACTTCCGCTGCATTATTATTACTCTGTGTCTGTGATCTGTGATTTTTATTTACTGTATATTCTGAGATTTGCCAAATTTTTATTTCCAACACGGTATTTTGAGCAATTCAATTCCGGCATGAGTGTCTACCTATACACTTATAATGGATGTGAATGGTTGAAAATACCTGGTTGTTACAGTTGGTATCAGAGCTTTGGTAGCTCTAGGCAAAACTCAGCATATGGAGTGAATGTATTTACAGAGTCACTTTCATTCGAGTTTGAATCTCTTCCTTTTTGACTCGATTCCTTTAATTTTGGAACATTCCCTATGGTTCCAAAATCCATTCGTATCCCTCACTATTCATTTTCTTTTGACTCTGGAGTATTCCATAACTCCGCTTCGAATGATCTTTTTAGTGAGTCGGCGGTCACGCCAATTTCATATTGAATTGTAAAAGGGTGAAACTCCTTTACAATTAGCATCGGTTCACCAGAGATTTATATCTATCCTTGGTTTAGATGCTAATATCTTTTGTTATTCCAACTCTAACTCTTGAGATAGAATGTAGATTTATCCCAGAAAAATCCATATTGATCTTATTCTTTAAGTCACGGTTGACCCGGTTAAGGTTGCCGTGATTTACTTAAGCTTATCCACCTCCCTATTTTATTATTTAATCATCTTGTCTTTTGTTTCCAATCTATTCTTCCAAACATTTTGAATTGTACTTGTATATATATGTTTTGTTTATATATTGTGTTGTTTGAGTTGTTGATGTTGAATTGGGTTTCTGATCGATTCGTCTGATCAACGCTATCGATAAGATTTCCAAAACACTTTGACAGAAAAACTGACACAATATTATTTTAAAATTTGGTTAGCGAAATAAAATTTTGATATATAAGTAAATTTATGGAACTTAATAAATTGATTTAAATTAATCATTTGAAATGATAATACTTGATTTATCATTTATTGTTCTATAAATGAATTTATAAATAGTTGTTTATAAATTGATTTAGGAACTGAAATGAAGTTAAAACAAGAAATTTGAGAATTTAAATTCCAATTATTTCGAACTTAAGGGATATATTATTTAAAGTATTTTTGAATAGAAATTTGTTTCCAAAGAATTTTAAAGTGCTCTTCTCTTTGTCGCTGGAAAATAACTTCGGTGATGATCGCGACATCATCGACGTTCATTTTCGAGTTTCGAAGTTAAGAGACTGTTCTGTAGTCGTGCTACAGCTTTATTTTGGGGAATTTAATTGATTTGAATTTCTAAAATATGACTTGATTTATAATATATATATATATGATTGAAATTTGATTTGACATATTATGTATAAATTATTACTTATCTCTAAATGGTTTGAATGTAATAGGAAATTTAGTTCTTAAATTTCCTTTTAAAGAAAAATTCAATTATATAAAAAAAATCAATCAAAATTTTAGATGAATATCAAGCATGAAATGATTTAATTGGAAAGTTTATTTGTATAATACAATTGCATTCAAATATAACTTACCTTAATTTCATAAGTTAACAATGTAATTGGATAATATACAATATAAAAAGATTTTATAAATAAAATTTGAGTGGTTATAATAAATGTTATACACTTAAATTTTAAAACGATTAACAGAGGTAAATATAATAAAGGGTAATTGAATAACTTGCAATAAATTAATGTTATAAGAACTAAGAACAAAATAAAGCAGTTATATTAAGTGTAAGCATATTTAACATGAGTGATAAATATATTGAGAGGAATAAATTTAATTTAATTAGGAACAAAGAAGAATAAAAATTTATTAAGTACATTGTGAGTGTAATACATGATTATTTTTCAAACCCATGGTTTTAAAAATTGTTAATTTTAGATGATTGGATAATAAGATAATGAAATTTGAGATAGTTAAGATTTATTTAACTTGTGTAAAGATTTATTCTCTATTTAAGATGAAATTTCCATGCTTTCAAATTTATTTGCTTATTTTGTTTTTCAAACTATCTTTTGGTTGTCCTTATCATCCTCATCTTGCTATAGACTGGTATAGGCATCTTTCTATAATCTTTCTGTTTAGAAATCTTCTATAATATTTGATAATCTTTGGTACTCATTTTGAATCTATTTTTGTGTGCTTGTGTTCTTGATTTTGGAGAATCTTAGAAAGATCATCTCCACCTTGCGAAACTTACCTATCACAATAGTTATTAGGTATAATTTCAATCTCCTTGTCATCTTGTCATAATCTTGTTTCACTCTATCTTTTTCTGTGCTTTCCCGTACCTCATTCCTTTTCGGGGACGAAAAGTTTTGAGTGGGGGAGAGTGTAACAACCCTGTATTTTGTGATTTTTTTTATTGTATATTTTAATTATTTTAATTGAATTTTGATTTAAAAACTTATTTTATTTATTTTGAATGATTAATTTTGTTCTTTTAAATATAAACTTTAGTTGTGATATGAATTATCATTCCAAAGCATGACTAAAAAGAATATTTTCCAAAAAGTGAATTTTTGGTCAAAATAATCAAACTTTGACTTTTAATTTAAATTTTTAAAAGTTTGAAAATTTAAATTTTATCTTTTATTATTAAAGTACATAAAATTTTAAGAACATTGCTTTTTGTTTCGTTGAAAACGGATTTAATTTGTGAAAGTTATACTGTTTTCAATATTGTGTGTACATTGAATTATTTAACAATTTTCTTTATGTTAAATTTTATAAATTATATTTTCAATTGTTAAATAATGTTCTAATATGTGTTATATGACATGTTAGATATATATATTTTTTTAAAACATTTTTTTTGTGATGTTATAATTTTTCCAAAGTTTACCGTGTTGATTTCTTTTTTTTTTTTGGCTGTTTTCTTATTTTCTACTATTTTCTTCATTAAAATTTTATTTAAATTTAATTTTATATATTTATTTTGTGAATTCATTTTTATTTTGTGTACTTATCTTTATTTATAAATATTTTTCAAGTATATAAAAATCTTCCAAAGTGCATTGAATTTATTTCTAATTTTAAAGTCTACTTCGCAATTTTAAGCCATTTTCTTAATTTAAATTCTATCTAATTAAAATTTAATTATTTATTTTATTTTATAAATGATAAATAAATTATTTTATTTCAAACTTTTGCCTTAGAATATTTTTAAAATGAACTAGATATTTTTCCAAAGCCATCGATGTTTTAATTATAATTTTTGAACCATGTTTTCAATTTTTAAGCAATTTCCTTAATTCTTTTTATATTCTCTTTAAATTTAATTATATATTTTTATTTTTTTTCACTTTGCTTCGGTTTTTAGATGTACTTGTTGAATTTTTTTTTTTATTTGATTTAAAAGAAAAGGAAGTATGGAAGGTTTTAAAAGCTAAGAAACGTAAAGTCGTTTCACCGTTTCTTTTACCGTTTCTTTTTCAATCAATACATCAGTTATTTTGGCCATTCCTTATACTATCTTCAGCTGACTTATTTTTCTTCATTTTCAAATGAAAACATCTTCCCCATCTCATTTTCATGGCTAGAGAAAAATTGGTAGTGGCTTTTCTATATTTTTCTACATTTTCTCCTTCCTTTTTGCTTGTTTTTGCCTTGTTTTCTTTGTTTGTTTTACTCGGTCACCACTAGCTAGCCTTGGCCATCACCTCCACCACCTTCTCCTCTTCACCATCCACCACTTAACATAATCTCCTCCTCTGACTTGACCAGGCCGCACCCTCCCCCTTGACAAAACTCCACACAAAAGCCTTGAAAACTCCTTAAAAACATGTTAGCCTAGCCTAGTTGCTTCACTACCTTCATCCACCACCAAGTCCACCACCTTAGGCCACCATCACCACCTTGATATGACCACCACCCATCACCTAAGCTACTTTTCAAATCTGAAACCTGAAAGGTTGAGCCCAAACATGCCTTAGCCGAGCCCAAAAAGTTCACCAAAACTCTTATATATGTCTTAACCTTTTATATTCTCTACATTTAAACTCCTACCCACTTCATCACCTTGTAACCGCGCCTTTTCCTACCCATACCTGATCCAAACCATGCTCAAACCTGACCTTATTAATCCCCTAGGCCATGCAAACAAGCATAGGAAGCAAGTGCAAAGTCTTTGGTTTGGTTTCATACATCTATTTCTAACATTGTTAAGTATATCTTGTTTTTGAAACTTATGTTTCATATATTTGTTTTGTTTGAATGTATCCAAGGCTGTAAATCTTTGGCTCTCCACTCTCAAATCATATTCATGCTTTCATGCCTTCGAAGATCTTTGTTGTGTGTAGTTGTTTGTCATCTCCAGCTAATACAAGTGAGTAAATCTCACCAGATGTTTATACTTATACAAATGTGAATTGACACCCTGTGAATCTGTAGAACTATATTATCATGTTATATATGCTTATATTATTATCATATGATGTTCAAACCTGTTATTACACTTATTATATTATATGTTACTGTTATTTCATACTATTCTGTTTATTTTATATGTTCATCACACTGCAAGTTCCCTGTAAATTTGAAATCACTATGGGTTGAAATGATACATACCCGAACGGACTTTAGAATAAGGGAAAATTGTTATGGGCTGAAATGATAGGCCTGAATGATTTTCAATTTATTTCATTTACTTGGGACTGCGGGTTTGAAATGATAAAACCCGGATTTTCTTTGTAAATTACGGGTCGAAATGATATATTACCCGTATCACTTTTCCTAGTGTAGAAAATTATATACAGACCCGTAGTTAATATATGTTTTCTAAATTTTTAAAATTATTTTAGAAATGGAAATATTAAAACATTTTGATTTAAATCTAATTAAAAGGGATTTTTGTAAAATATTATTGATTTTCTGAATAATTGTAAGTAAAATGAATTAATGAAAAGTTAGAAAATTTTGAACGTAAGTTATTATGGAAAATTTGATTTAATTATAATTGGAAATTAAATTGAATATGAAATTATGATAAATTTATGATAATTTGAATTTAAATGAATTCAAAGTGATTTTATATCATATTAATGATTTTTAATAAAGTTGAAATGTGAAATGAATGAAAACTTTAAGTTGAAATTTTGAAATATAACTAAATTGGAAATTTATGAAATTGACTTAAAAGTGAACTTTTAGTTAAGTAAATAAAAATAAAACTAAGTTATATTTGAGAATTTGAACTTAAGTGTTAAGTTGAAATTTAATGCAATGAATTTAAAATTTAACATAGCAATTTAATAAGTGAATTATTATTAAATCTTGATTTTTGAATGGAAATTTAACTTTATAAAATCATGAACTTGAGGAAAATTAAATGATGTTTATAAATGTGAAAATGTATGATTTTATGAGTTAAAAATGTTTTAAATAAAAATATATAATTGGTTGAGAAATTATATTCAATATTTGAAGTTAATTGACTGCATTTTTGAAATGCTATTAATTACAATGTAAATGCTGTAGTTGATGATAATGAACTAAAAAGCTAAACTGAATTAAAAGCTATTATAGCAATTTTTGCAAGTGCTATAATTTTTGAATTTAACTAAGTTTATTTGAAATTTAAGTAAACCCTATTACAACATTTTAAAATGTTGTCTTTTGTTAAATTGAACTGTTTTGAATGAACCTTTCCGTAGTGTTTTCTAAATGCCACGAAAAGTGAATTTTCACTGTTTTGATAAACTTAAGTGAATAAATGAACTTTGGAAGTTGAAAGTTTTGGAAATTTAAATAATTTAATTATTGAACATAATAGCTTCATTTTAATGATTAAAAATGATTTTTTTTTTATATAAACTGTTTTGAAATGTGAATTGAAATGGTATTTTAAATTGAATAAAATGAATAATGATTTGAAATGAATGCGGTTTTGATATTTTGATATATTAAATGATTGAAATGTGGTTTGAAAAGATATGATATTTTGATATATTAAAATGATTTGAAAATGGAGTTTTGAAAGATATGACATTTTGATATTAAAATAATTTGAAAGGAAGTGCTGAAAGATAAGATATTTTGAACGAAGTTTTGAAAGGTTATGATATTTTGATATATTAAAATGATTTGGAAGGAAGTTTTGAAAGGATATGATAATTTAATATATTGAAATGGTTAGAAATGACTTGATATTTATTTTGATAAATATTTGAATCGGAAGATATGGTATGATGATATATTGAAATGGTTTGGAAATAATTTAATATTTATTTTGATAAAAATTTGGGTTGAAATGATATTTTATTTTGAAGTATAAAATATTTTTAGAAAAAGTTATAACTACGGGTTATAATAACGATTGGTTGTTAAAGAGACCGGGATCGGATATTGTCTTATAGCCGGCCAATACCGAAAACCACTTTAACAACTGTGTATGCGGTGGAGATTCCAGAATGAAGTAGGATGGTGGCGACATTCTCGAGTTATATTATGTGGACCCAACTCCCGTGAGTTGGCTTAAATGACTAAAACAGGAGCTATACCGGGCTACACAAAGGGTCGCACCCTTTCATCGAGCATGCTCCATCGAAAACCATTCTATTACTTTTGCGATTCGATATGTGGCGCCACTTTGATTCGGGGGTATTGTTCGAGGTGGGCGGAAGCTGCTGGCTTGCCGTCACCACTGGTTCGGAAGTGCAAACGGTGTATCCACCCTGGCATTGCCTCGCATGCCGTGTCATCTCCTTATATCGAGCCACTACGATTTTGGTTTTAAAGATCCGACCGCATTAAGGTTCACCGTCCCCTTAACGCTATTTTCTATATGATTATACTTTACTGATTAGACACTACTGTATATAGCGTATATTACTACATAGTAAATAGTTTAACGGATCCTTAGAGGATGGGCGGTCCCAAGCATCTTCTAAGTTACTTGTACCTTTGCTACAGTTCACTTGAGTTGGTTTACATTGTATATGTAACGATAGCGATTTTTCGTTGCCGAAAAACCGAAATTTTATGGGTTTTAAGAAAGAAGAAAAGAAGAAGAAAGAGACATAAGAAGAGATAAGATAGTAGATAGAGAGAATAGAAAACAGAAAATAGAACAATATCAGAATCTCACAATTCGCAGCGGAACACCATATAATAAATAAATGAATAATCTTTAAACAAAGAACTATATCAGTTATTACATTACATTACATTACATCAGAGTGTATAATAACAACAACATCAAACAATGCAGTGGAAAAAAAGAAGTACTATATACTAGTAATACGCCATGCCATCCACCTTGCCTCCAGCAACTCCTGAATTCCAGAATATCCTGATAAACCTTAACTCTTGACTGCCCGTGTGAAAATTTGTGGGCACCCAGAGTTTAGGAAGGAAAACAATAAACTCCGAGTCAGTCATGTGACTGGTGCGAGAACTAAAACAGTTTATTTTTCTTTAAAATAAAGTAGAGGAATATTTTTTTAAAAATCAATTCGCAATGCTTTTAAGAATGAGACTACCATAAGACCTCCTGCCACACACACAATGCAAACGCAGAATCGGAGGAGATTTCTCCTTATGATAGTCAAAGATGCTTGATACGTATTTAAAAGAACATTTGATATTATTACTAGTGCATAGTGTAGAGAAAATTCATTTCGAAAACAAAGATATAAATCTTAGCCAGCATAGACATTTCGAACTATGCCTACTATAGCTACCATGTTCAATAGCGGGTTACCGCCATATTCCATGACAGGTTATACAACTAAAACCGTACAAGGCTCGTATTTGAAGAATGGATTTTCCAACGAATGGTCAGGCCAAGGAACTTCCCATTGCCACATGGAACGCCTCTGGAAGGACGCCCCGAGAACCAAACCGTTCTCCGCTAAACAAAGCCGGGAATCCCTTTTCCCAAGGAATATTACAAACCCTCAGATATGCCACCCCCGGTCCTTTGGAACCTTTAAACGAGCGCTCATCACCATCATCACACAATCATAACAAAGTGTTTTCAACATGAGTAAGTATCTGGGCTCCATACCATGATACTACCCTTTTCCAGAAGGAATGGCCATACCCTAGGGAAGTGATCCCTGGAAACCTTGCCGCACAATTCCATTTTCGACCATTACCGGTTTGTGAGGCTCGACGAAGTTTCGTCCACAAAAACATACTTTATACAAAAGCCATGCTTTGGGTCAACAAATGATCATAGAAATGATCACCAGGATAGACGATCAAACAAATGATCCTATCACAAATAATCAACACAATGATCATTTCACAGCAACACTCAGTATGTCACATTACCAAATTGGGAGTATATTGCTGATAACCTTCAACTACATAACCTCTGAGCTCGTACGTCTCAGAGAAGGGTGTTAAGCTAAGAGAATAAATTCTCCGCACCAACAGAAATATATTTGATGTGATGTCAGACATACAATCCATACAAGTCTGTTCCGGGCTCGAACAGAACCAAAGGCACTTACAAAGAAGTCCTTGCAATCCGAATAATCTCTAATCATGTTCGGATTTCCCATCACATATGGAGATCTCAATACCGGGGATCAGCCAGTGCAGAGACAATCAACAAGAAACCCTTTCGTTTTCGAAAATATCCGGTCTTCAACACCGATCTTCGAATGCAATTCATAACGACGTATCACATATTCGGAATGGGTTATACGACCCCAAGGTCCTTTCCCGGTTAACCCGAATAGTGAGCGCTTATTTTAAAAAAAATAAGTGTGGCATTCAAATTCAAGCAAATCACAACAAATACCTATTTAAAGGTAAATATTGATAGTCGGTTATTGAACTATCAATAGATATGCCAACATCACCAGATTCCAAATAATTTTCCAAATTATTTATTTCCCAAAAATATCTTTATAAGATATATATTTTTTCCATTCTTCAAAAATAAATCAATATTTATTTTTAAACCCAATTTCCCAATTTCATTTATAAATTCTATATTGAATTTACATTCCAAAATATTTATGAATATACGATTTCCATTCGTTTTCAAATATTCATTTTCAATTTATCTTCAAAAAGATAAATTCAAAATATTCACTTAATATTGGAAAAACATTTCCATACTTATTTATTTATAAGTAATTCACAAGCCTTTTTATTTTCTACACTTAGAAAATATTTAATATACTCTAATCGAAATTAAGTATATATTTCATTCTTTAAGGAAATCATTCGCTTTAACATATTTATTTGGGCCAAAACGAATGTTGCGTAAAACATCGTTACGACAACCCAAAATCACTAGTATAGGGATTCAAAATTAAAATAGATATATAAATCCCAATACTATACCAAATATTTCCTTTCGAAATCATTTACTATAACAATAGTGTTATAGTCCATCATTTCCTTTTATTTCTCGAAAACATCTATTTCAACAATAAATGTTGAAATCTATGGTTTCGAATCTCAACACCTTTTAAAACATCTTTAGATCGTTTTAATTCTATTTCAAACATCACATCCAAAATAATTTCTTTAACATAATATTCACTATTCAAAAACGTGAATATACCTTGTTAATAAATTTCATCACTTCTATTCATTTTATTTTAAAGGATTATTCACCGTCTAAAACATGAATATAATTCCATTAACAAATTACAACAATTCCTTATCAAAATAAGTCGTTGCGGATTTATAAAACAATGTTTATAAATTCATTTCTATTTATTTTACAACAACTTCCTTTTATAAATTTCCTTTATAAATCTATTCAATTTCATATCTCAATGATATACTAAAATTTCATATTATAAGTTAAATACTTATAATTTATTTGTTTACAAAATCGTTCCTTTAAACTTCATAATTATAAATCTTATAACTTATAAGATTCATTTATTTATCCAAAATTTATTCTTTTAAATAACTTTACAAATTTTATAAACCTACTGTTTATAAAATTCCATTTATAACTTCACCATTATAATTCTATAATTCCAATTTATGAAATTCATTTACAATTCATTCTAATACTTGTAAAAGCTCGTTTTATAATTCCAATATTTTTAATTTATAAATATCAATTTATAAATCTTTTAATATAAAACAATTTATATTACTATTTTTAAAACGTCTTTAAACTCTTTTATAATTTCATCATTTGATTTATAAAATAATCCAATTTTATAAATCCTATTTTTAAACTTTTTATAATAAATTCAGCAATCCCAGTTTAAGCTATTTTATAAAATCATAAATCTCATATCTTCAAAAATCAACTTTTAACTGAATTTCTCAAAAATCATAATTTTATAATATTAAAATTATAACGTTTATTTATTTAAGATGAATCAATTTCAAAAATATTTTATAACGTATATTTTCAAAAATCGCTTTAGAAATCAAAATCGTTGTTTTTAAACTTCAAAAATTGGATCTGATGATGCAACACATCAATAGTCAATCACGACTTTCAAACATCATATATCATCCATGATAAACAATCAATATCACAATATATGAAATCAAATAAATATTTGTGAGGAATCCAGTTGGATCCCTCCAACCTGTTTCCCTGCATCCACAGACATTAGCACAATACCCATTCCACTTCGAGGTGGAATATCGCGGTATATGGGATTTTATAAAATATTATCCGCTTACTAACGGCGCAATAGGGTCTCATCCGCTATACAAGGCGGGAAATCAATCAACTGCAATATATACATATGCCAATATATATATATTGCTATATATATAATATAATACCAATTCCACTTCGAGGTGGAATATCGCGGTATATGTGTGTAATAAATAACCTCCGCTTACTAACGGCGTATAGGGTCTATTCACATCCAATATATATATATATAACAATCATCATACAAGCATTCAATCAACACAACTATCAATTTCAAATCTAACTATTTAAAATTTAAATAAATCCTTTTGAGTGAGAAGTTCTCACCTTTATTCCCGTTTGCAATCCACTTCCAATTCAACTTGTTTTCTTCATTTATACCTTGTATAAATATTATACACAATTTATTAATATTCGAACAGATCGAATAATAAATTTTCATTTGATAATTTCGATTCATCGGTGATTTTATTTTAATAGTTAAATTAACTGATAGTTTTATTTAAACCTATTTCTTGTTTAATAATTTATTTTAGCTAATTATTTTACTCTCAAGTTAATGATTTTTTTATTTTAAACTAAAAATTAAAGAATCAAACTGATTTTCTTCAAATTAAATTTGTTTAACTAAAAGTTACAATTTAAAAACTAAATCCCTTTTTAATAAATTGTTTTTGGCTTCCAAACAATTTCTTTTTAATATTTTGTTTTAACAAAAATTAAATTCAAAACTATTCTTTATAAATTCCAATCTTTATTTTATATAATCTTTGGACAAATCACATAATTAATTTCCATTCGCTATATTTAATTAACCAAAAGTTTAATTTAAACTAAATTTCCATTAAATAAATCTTTCACTTAATAAATTTCCATTTGATAAATAACTTAACAAAATATTAAATTTCTTTTAATGATTGAATTTACAAAGGTTCAATAAAACTGAATTTCTTTTAACTATAATTTTTCTTCTTTAAATAAATTATTTTTAACCACTTAACTTAAATTTAAACAAATTTTCTTTAGTAATCAAAAGAATTGACTAAGTTAATCGAACATCTTAATAATTTATTCTTAACCTATTTATTTTTTCCAAAAATAAATAATATTTTCTTTTGACAAATCATTTTATCAAATAAGTAAAATTTCTAACTAATTTTCCTTTTATGAAATATTTTTCATTTGAAACTAAAATTTCTATTCAACTAATAATTTAGTTTTAAACTAAATTTTCTTTAAGTTTTAAAATTCCTATTATTATTTATTTCAAATCTATATACATTTATTAAAATTAAATTAAATTTGAAATCATTAAAATTTTAAAACTCGAAAATTACCTTACTGTCATTTTCTGTTTATATTTTTTTTTTACTGAATAAATGTTTATTTAAATTAAATCAAAAATAAAAGTAAAGATCAATACCTTACAGTGAAATCGCGACCTCATTTTCCCCAATTCGTGCTCGCGACCCAAAATCACTACTGCCTCGCGCGAGCGTGTTCGCGAGTCGTCGTCGTTGCCGTCGCCCTTCGTGTGCCTCGCTTGCTTCCATATGCCGAGATCCCACGATGCCGCGCCAATCATCGCGAGTTTCACCCCCTGGTTCTCCGCCTCTGCTCGATTTAGCCCCCAAATCAGTGATGACGCCGCCGCCTTCAACTCGAGCACGCGACCCCCTATCATCGCGCTGTCGCGCCTCCACTGCATCGCGATACCCTGGCCTACGCGCGCGCGTGTGCCTCGCGACTTCGATTCAGGCTACGGCCATTTTTTTTTGAACGAAGCTTTTTTTATTTATTTACTGAGGCTTAGGCCATTTGATTTTTAAAACGAACGAGAGGAATGAGGGACATTTAAACGTGAAGGAGGTATGCTCGGCACGATTTCTATCGTGAATTTAGGCATGAATTTAGGGAAGAGAACGTGTTTTAGTTTGACCAATTTAAATTTTAAATTTAAACTGAATTCGATTTAATTTCGACGCGTTTACGTGTCGTATGCTCACATATAAACTCAGAAAAATACGAAATTTGAAATCCGGTAATAATTCAATATTACGGACCCAATGGAACTGGTTTCGTCGAATTCCGAGATTGTGCCTCGGAAGGCTATTTTAAACATCGATTCAAACGATTTAATTTCAAAACTGAACAATTCACTTCCAAATTAAATTCTGAAGCTTCTATTATCTTCAATATTATTAATATGAATTTTACAAGCCTTTGAAATATTTTTAATCGGCTTAAAATTGAAGATTCAAATTTTTATTCAACTTTCAAATAGATTAAATTCTATAATTTAATTGCCAATTTCAAAGTTATGTTGAAAATTCAATCCAAACCATCATTTAAATATTTAAAATTAATTAAATATTTCCAAATTAAATTATTCGAAATTCTGGGTCGTTACAGTATAAGTATGTATGTCCTGACTCGAGTGTTTGTATTTTTATTTACGCTCGGGTCAGCCTGAGTTATTCATAGATTTGGATTTCCACTTTCTAGAGATTGGAATCGCTGGAGAGTATCTACTTGTCAAGTTTCATCTTTTCAGTTCAGTTGTTCTATTCAGCTTGTACTTGGTTATCATATTTAAACTTCTGTTATACTTTATTTCTTCTATTGTATCTTATGTAACTCTGATATATTTATATAGTAGCTTCATGAACTACTATCTCTTTTACTTCCGCTGCATTATTATTACTCTGTGTCTGTGATCTGTGATTTTTATTTACTGTATATTCTGAGATTTGCCAAATTTTTATTTACAACGCGGTATTTTGAGCAATTCAATTCCGGCATGAGTGTCTACCTATACACTTATAATGGATGCAAATGGTTGAAAATAACTGGTTGTTACACATTTTGGCGCTGGTTTGGACGAATTCCTAGACCGTGACAATTTTGAATTTAAATTTGATTTAAATTCAATTTAAATTCAAAAGGTGAGTGTTTTAACCCACTCACAAGTTCTAAAATTTCTTATGTTTGTTAAATTAAATTTTGTTGTGATTATGCATTTATTTATGACTTTTCCATATATTTTTAATCATCATCTCAGTTAATTGCATTTATTTAAACTAAATCGTTATTTAATTTATTATTGAATATAACTACCAGTTAAATACCTGTTATATATATTATCAGTTATCTATTGATATTGATTGATTGTTGTGGATGATGATTGTAATTGATGTATGATCAGTTGATGGATAAATGGATGTTGTATTATATATTATTTTAAACTGCAAGTTTTTATGCATTTTATTTCATTCGGGATTGCGTTTTGAAATGATATATAACCGTAATTTTATTTTAAATTTCGGATTGAAATGATAAATATCCGTATCTGACCATAGGATAGAAAATTATATACAGACACCGTCGGTCTATATATATATATATATATATATATATATATATATATATATATATATATATATATATATATATATATATATATATATATATATATTTAAAATGATTTCTATGATTTTGAATGGAATTATACGGTTTAAATAAATATTGATTCTTTTTGATATTATATAAAATATTTATATATAGTTAAATTCATGTATTTAAGCTATGTATAAATTTGTTTAATGACAATAAGTAGAAAAATGGAGTTTGATTTATTAAAATATATATGGTTAAGTATTTAAATCATATTTTTATATAGAGGTTATAATGATTTAAATAAATTTAGATTTGGAAGATAAATGTGAATTTGATTTGAATTTAAATTTAAGGATTATCCTCAAAAAATTTGATTTGAAATATAAATAAATTAAGATTTAAAAGGGATGATTTTATAACTTGATTTTTGTTTAGAGGATTTAAATGAATATCAAATTGATTTAAATGAATATTATCAAGTTAATTAAATTGAAAGAATACCCAGTTTATTTGAGGTCTAAATGTTTTACTAAAACGATATTAGATTTATTAAGTAAACATTTCAAATCTAAATAATAGTAATTGAAATTTGATATATATGGAATTATCAAAGAATTAGTTTTGAAATAGTGGAATATTTAGAGCTTTGAAATATATGAATTGAAATGGTTTATTGAGAGGTTCAAATCGATAATTGGAATTTATGTGTGAAATTAAAGAAGCTATTTTATTTCATAAAGTAATTTAAAATTAAAACCATTTAAGTATTAAAAGTTATGTTCCAAAGCTATGGTTTCAAGGTATGTAGATTTGAAAGTGCTTTGATTTTGGAAAAAGAATATATTTGAAATAAAAACGATATCATATTGGTTTGGGTTTTTAAATAGAAATGATACCGTATTTATATGATTTTTGAAATGGATTTTATATTCTGGTTTTAAAGTATAAACTATTTGAAAAGACCATGGTGTTATAATAACGTTTGGTTGTTAAAGAGACCGGGATCGAAAGTTTCCATACTCTCTGCCAGCTCCGAAAACCACTTTAACAACCGTGTACACAGTGGAGATTCCAGAATGAAGTAGAATGGTGGCAGCATTTCCTTTGAGGTAAATACGTGGACCCAACTTCCGTGAGTTGGCATAAGGTGGCTACAACAGGAGCGATTGACGGGTTAATGACTTAGCATCTGTAATCGGACACATCCCTTTGATATTATACTTTGACTTTTGGATTGATTCGGTGGCCACTTTTGATTTTTTTTTTATTTGGGTGTGTGGCTCGAGGTGGGCGGTAGCTGCGCGCTACGCGTTACCACCAACCCGGAAGCGTAATTGGTATATCTACCCTGTCATTTCCTAGTTGTGCCGTGTCACCTACCCTATCGCGCTTTGTACGAGTTTGGTTTTCTCCCGTAGCCCGTGGAGTATTTAGGGTAGTCTCCCGATCTGGAGATGCACTGATACTGGATGGACAACTGAGACTATTACGTGTTAAGGGCCATATGGGTAACCCCTTAATGCTATGAAAAAAGTAAGTTTATTTTACTATTTAGACACTATTATAATAGCGAAATATTACTACATAGTAAATAGTTTAACGGATCCTTAGGAGATGTGAATCCCGAGCATCTCTTGAGTTACTGCACTCACGTTAGACATTGGATAGGAGATGTCAAATCCCCTAAACATCTCTGACGCCATTCCACTCATATTATTTATTGTTGATTTAACTTACATAAGATCTTTTAGTTCTGACTCGAGTGTTTTGTCTTTTCAATTCGCTCGGGTCAGTCCGACCATTTCAGGATTTGAAGATTTTATTCTGGAGGACGAAGACGAAGATTTGTAGTACTATTATCTACTATATTATTTCACTACACCATTTAATTCCACTGCATTAATTATTATTCTCTGGTATGTGTACTCTGATATGTGTTGTATAAGTATAATCGAATATTTTGTAAAACAGCTTCATGAACTGTATATTTGATTATTATATTTTATCATTCCGCTGCAAGATTCTGTTTTGTTTTATTTTCTTCCTTCTTTTTCTTATTTACCCCATAACAATCCGTCCTTCTATATGTTTTAAGTCTAACGTGTGTGGTTTATCATCGATTTAAATCGTTCGGGAAGGTGGGTCGTTACAAGGCTGGTTTTGAATTGCTAAAGTGGTGAGTTTCAATTTTTTAATTTAACATTCATAGTTACTAAAATAAATATGCTATTATAGTCTACATATGTACTTTTTAAGAATTTATTTCAATCGATAGTTATTAAATATAGTAACATCTCGGCCATTCTTCATTGATACCATTGTTCTTTATATTGGTTGAAAATAATTTAACCACTTCCTCCAAAAGTGCAATTTTCATGGGTTTAGATTTACACTTCCTCGTTGGGTTCAAGATCATCAACCATTATGTATCAAATGATCGACAATTTATTCAAGCATCATATTAAATATAGACAATATTGAATAGATAAATTATTAATAGTGTTAGGTACATTCACTTGGAATGACTAAGTGTTCACTAGAACCAAATTTCCGTACTTGGAAAATTTATTCTTTATTCATGGTACATTTTTTCTAGCAATTTGTAAACGTAGTAGATGTATATAAGATAATGTTCGACCCATAAAAATAACATATTGTTTATTTATAATATATCTAGACTATGACATGTATGTAACTACTAATTACTCAGTATGTCCATCAAAAGAGAGAATAAAAAATATATTCGTGAATAATCAACCAAGCATAAAAAGAAATAAATTCACAATTTCCAAACCCTTGTAGTTATAGCAAAGCAAAAAAGCTATTGTAATTAAGTTATTAACCATAACTATAAAAATTAAAATCATCCATTAGTTGGTTACTTAATAATAGATTACCTTTCATCACATAACGAATAAACAATCAAAACCGTTAGACATGTACCATGTTAATTTTATGCATTAAATATGGTTTTACACGATAATCCAATAATATAACTACCATAAAGAATTATTGTAATAAATACATAAATAAGTAAAATAAAAAAGGACAAATACCTTATTTTCACCGATACAAAGTAGCAATTTCTCCCCTATAATAAGCACTTTATAACTTGTTTCTGTTTTCATTTGCTCTCATCTTGTTTTGTAAATGAGAATAAAAAAGACTGTATAATAACAAAGATCACAAGTGTCTTTAAACAGTACTTTATTATGTGTCTTAATTGTGAGAAAAACAGGTTGCATGTAAAAGAAAGGAGGTGCAATGTAGCGAAGAAGTACATACACAAAACACATGCATAGACATATTTTAGATCATGTTGGAATTGTTTCTGGATGAAGGATTTTGTCAAAGACCATTGTAAATAACATGATAAAGCATTAGCCATAGGAGTTTCCTGTGTCAAATTTTGGTGATGAAAAATCACAAATAGAAGGAAATAAATATGAAAAAGAAAGAAAGATAATATTTTATTTCCCATAATTACTAGTCATATTTGATTGTGTTTATTTCTCTCTAATTGGCTAATCAATTTATTTTTTTCCATTTAATATTAACTTGGGCATTAAGTAATTGATGTTATAAATAAGGACTAGAAGAGAGAGTGTAAAAGGTGTGGAAATCTATCTGCTTAATCTCTCTTCTTCCATCTTTTTTCTTCTCCTCCAATAATTTTAGCCACAGAGATCAAGAATCTTTTCTCAGTTTGGTTATTGGTTCAATTTGTATTTTTTTTATTTTTATTTTGTTCGATTAATTGTAAACTAATTTTGGTGAATCAATAAAGAGAGTGGTTAGGTGGAATCTCTTGTGTATTGATTTCTGATTTCATGTCCGTTTATTTTCTATCCAAATTTATCTCCTTGTGATTTGAATGATAAAATATCTATTGGAAAAAGCTTTCGCAAAGCAAAATTTTCACTACATATTGGTAACGGAGCAAGGTCATCGCAAAGCTTAGAGTAATTTTGGATTTGAAAAATTATTGAGATGTCGGATGTGATTTCTTTTTCAAAGATGGCTATTTTGGATGGAAATAATAGGGTATTTGGAAGTCTAGGATGGAAGACGTTTTGTACCTCAATGATCTGCATGTCCCGATTGATGGAGAAGGGAAGAAGCCCTCTGATGTAGAGGAGGGAAAATGGAAGAAGATGGATAAGAAGGCAATTGCGTTGATTCGTTAGTATATTGATGATTCAGCCTTCCATCATGTGGCTAGTTGTGAATCCACAAAGGCTTTGTGGGACAAGTTGATAACTTTGTATGAGTTGATGAGTGCTACAAATATTGCTTTTCTTGTTCGAAAGTTGATTCAACTGAGATTAGATGGAAAGATGTCTGTTGCAGTGCATTTGAACGATTTTCAAGATGTAACGAATCAATTGGAAAATATGAACTCAAACTTGATGATGAATTACAGGCTCTTTTATTGATGAGTTCGCTTTCAGAAAGTTGAGAAACTTCGGTTGTTTCATTGAGTAACTCCAGTGCTAATGGAACTATCTCACTAGAAACTATTTGAAGAATTGTTTTGAATGAGGAGCTTAGAAGAAAAGGGTCATGTGTGAAATTAGTTCAAGATGAGGCTATGGTAGAAGGGGACTCGAAGAAGGAGACAAGTCCGAAGAAGAAAGTCGTTAATGGTAAAGGTATGTCAAAAAGTATCATTTGCTATTATTGTCATAAAAAGGGTCATATACGCAATAGGTGTAAAGCGTATAAAAGGGATCAAAAGAAGGCTATACATAGTGACAGTGACAGTGATACATAGGTGGGCATAGCTGAAGGTAGCGACAGTAATACTTCTTACGATGTCTTCATTAGTGAAGAGAAGTCTTGAAAGATGGATTCGGGAGCCATTTTTCCCATTTGTAGAGATGTGAATTGTTTCTCTTCTTATGATAAGAGTGTCGGAATGATTAGGACCGCTAATGGAGTAGAACTACCGATTTGTGGTATTGGATCTATCCGGTTTTGTATGCATGATGGTATGATTAGAGAAGTCTCGACGTACGACATGTTCCTTCCAGTTCACATAATCTTATTTCTCTCGGTTAGTTGGATCACCATGGTTGCACTTATGAGACTCGAGGTGGAGTTTTTAGCACTACGCCATAAATGGCCTTCTGCAACACAAAAAAAATGTTGGGTTAGGCCCAAAAAATGTTGCCATAGGTTTATGGCAACACTTTTCTGGTGATGCAATTTTTGCCGTTGCCTTAGACCTCAAAGGCAACATTTTGACTATTTAAGGCAACATAAGTAATATTGTTGCAATAGAACCCTATTTGGGTCTATAGCAACATCCATATATTTCTGTAGCAACATTCCAAAATGTTGCTATAGATATTAACTTTCTGAATTTGTGGGGCCCACAATGTAGAGCATATTTGATTTTTTAATAGAAATAAATATTTATTTAATAAAATGCTATTGCACAGAATTTGATATTCAAAAAGTAATTTATTTAAATAAATATTTTATTTCAACATTTGAAATAGTACAAATTCCTGACTCCACTATTTTACAATTCAATGATATATAACACTGATATTCACATATACAGATATTCCTCACTACATCACTCAGTTCACTCATTACATATGCAGTTTCAATTTATACAGACACCGACACTGACAAATATATGACGAGCCGAGTACCGAGCCAAAGGCGAGCCGAGTAGAGGGTCCAGTCTTCAAGCTCAAGCACATTTGATTTGACTTTGTCTTCAAGCTTGTATCCAGATGTCCAGTCTTCAATACCTGTCATATATAATTCAAAAGAGTAATCTGGAAAATAATATTTAACTCGAACAGAAAATGAAAATATTTTTGTTATATTATTTGCCTCAGGTATTTGGGTTGTTTCTTTTCATATTTTTTTCTGACAGGGACCAAATATTTGCACGGACAACCTGTGAATGCACAAGTCAGCTGTTCACAAGTGCATAAGCCAAACATGAATGCAACACATGGATACAAGACAGTATGGAAGACAGCAAGCAACAGTTCAGGCAAAAATGCACAAAGGAGAAGCATTTATGTACTGGAGTTTTAGAAATGTACTGGAGTTGAAGCATTTATAAATTATAGATGTTATTTCTAATTCTGTATTTAAAACCCAAGTTGAAGCATTTATTAATTAAAAAGAATTCTATGAAGTATAATACTTCAAAGACCAAATTGGATTGCTCACTGAAATAATCATGTATATAACATAAAGGAAATTACTTGCTGAAAATAACTAAATAATATTATTAGTTACCTTTGCGTGATGTGAATTTAGGTTTCCGTTTGCGCCATCACAGCATGAGCCGGAGTCCAACACATAGGGTGAAGCAACACATCCAGCCCAGTAAAGACTCTTAACCAAAGTCCACAATCTTCAGATTACCTATGATATTGATAAGGCAAGAGCTAAATAGCATAAAATTTAGGAATCTTCCCAATTTTTATGCTATTCAACTATGCCTCATCAATATCATTTAGACCTTATACCATAGTGACAACATCTATGATTGATGTAAACGCACCTTTGTTAAAACTTATAATTCAGATTTTACCAAATTGGGATTATTTGTCGTAAACGCACCTGTGTTAACATCTATATTCATTCACCAAAAATATCATAGGTTCAGTCTCCACAGTCCAAGCCACTTGAGCACAGCAAACACACAATAGAAAAAAACATATTTTTTATTACTCAACTGTATGGTGAACTGAATAGCAATGTAAAGATTTTTGATGTTAGTATACATATTTTTTAACAATAGCGCAATTGTACAATAGTGATATAATAAAAAACAAGATGGGTTTTATAACAAGTTTTCAAACAAAATGGTGTGTTAGAACTATTTTTTATCATCTTAACAAGTGTTTTGAGAAATAAATCAAATAGCAGTAGATAAAACTTTGTCATTCAATTCATCAGTTATCTTTACTTTTAGTGGAAATATTTGACAGAAAACAACAGAGTATTCATACTTGTAAACTAGTCCTTCATTTTTGACAATGTTACACATGCAACCTTCTTTTGTTACTGTATCAGCTGCAGTGGACAAATGATTCATGGCCAAAGATATGGGTTTCAAAAACACAGCCGGCCTACAAAAGCACCAAGCAGTAGCACATGGTAATCCCAGATTTAAAACCATGATAGTAATCAACAAATTTGATTTTCATAAACATTAAAATAAGCTTACATCAAATCCTCGTAGGACATAGTTGCTGTAATACCATGATAGTAATCACAATGAAATCATTAAATAACATTTAAATTCTTTCTTTTGAAATAATATCCGAATTACTTAATCATTAACTCACAATTCAGCACCTTATAGCAAATAAAATTAAAAGGAGAAATAGGAACAGCAAAAGTAGGGAATGAAAATACCTTAGAGAATTAGTACGATTTCTAGGCAAAATCGAATCGCGATTCTTCGTTCCCAGTTCGAGCTTCCAAACATCACGTTTCTGTTCGAAATTCCTTCCAGGCAAAATCGATTTCGTGCTTTGAATTCGTGAAACCCAGCTTGCAATCGAATCAGTTGAGGAGGAGACTACATCGAGCGGTGGAGGGTGATTTGCGAAGGAGGATGACTTGCGATGGAGCACTAGAGCGAGCCGGAGCCTGGATCGAAGCGAAATCGGGAACCCCTAAATCGAAGCCCTAACCAAAATCGACAGAGAAGAAAGAAAATAAAAAGTTACTTGCGGAGACTTTTTTTCTTCGCGGCTCTAAAAGATCAAGGAGTGGTGTTCGGATTGATAAGGTGTCACGTTCTCCAACGTAGGATTTGCCTTCGTAGATTGACGCGGATCGGTGCGAAAGATATGCAAAGGTCTGCTATAGCAACACTATAAATTTTTTTTGCATCAATTACACTTGTTTAGCTAGAGCAACACATTTTTATGGCTAAGGCAACATCAAAAATTCAACGTTGCATTAGGACCAAAATTGTATAGCTATCGCAACATTTTACCTGGCAACACCTTGCAAAAATGTTGCAGAAGGCCATCTATGGCGTAGTGTAGAGTGAAGAATGGTGTTCTTGTAGGGATGAGGGGAGTATTAGGAGAATGAAACCTTTATAGTTTGGTTGGCCATGTAGTCGATTATGGGAAGCAAGTGACAGTTGGAGAGCCTAGTCCACAGGTAGGTGGAGAGGCTAATGTGTTTGCTACTTATGATGATCATGTTGAGAATCATATTTTAGACAATGGTCTTCATGCTGATGATACTCTAGGGTTCCATAATGATCATGTAATAAGCTCAGATCGAGTGGTAGACGGGTGTCGAGTAAGAAAATCCACAAAGACTGTGTGGAGGTTTTTGTGGTATTGCAAACGCTTTTGAGACCGATTGGTGTGGTACACCTCATGGTAGGAGATGCATCACTTGTAGACGGTGATAGAGGTTTGTAATTTGGTATGATTGAGATATAGGGAGTTGTGATAGATCTAAAAATGGCATGCTTGATATGTCAGAGATATGTTATTTTGCATCAAGGTGGAGTGTTAAATTTTGGTGATGCAAAATCACAAATAGAAGGAAATAAATATGAAAAAGAAAGAACGAGAAGATTTTGTTTCCCCTAATTAATAGGCATAGTTGATTATGTTTATTTCTCGCTCCAATTGGTTAATCAATTTAGTTTTTTCCATTTAATATTAACTTAGGCATTAAGTAATTGATGTTATAAATAGAGACTAGAAGAGAGAGGGTAAAAGGTGTGGAAATCTATTTGCTTATTCTCTCTTCTTTCATCTTTGTTCTTCTCCTCCAATAATTTTAGCCACATGGATCAAGACACTCTTTCTCAATTTGGTTATTGGTTCGATTTGTATTTTGTTTATTTTCTTTTGTTCGATTAGTTGTAAACAAATTTTGGTGAATCAATAAAGAGGGTGGTTGAGTGGAATCCGTTGTGTATTGATTTCTGATTCCATGTCCGTTTATTTTCTATCTAAATTTATCTCTTTGTGATTAGGACGATAAAAGATCTCTTGGGAAAAGCTTCTGCAAAGAAGTTTTCACTCCATTCTGAATATCAAAAGAAAAACATTAATATTTACAAACAAACAACAATGTAACTCCAAATGTGATTTCTACACATTTGAAGATATCTTGGACAGAAGGTGAAAAATAGATCCTAATGATGAAGAAATAACGTAGAATTCAGATATATTAAAATGGGTTAATTACAAAAAAAACACTTGTCACTAACAACAAACTTGATGCGGCAACTTCAAGTCTCATCAAACAAAACTTTACATTCGGTAGTATATTTTATGCTCACTTACTGGCAATAAAATTATTTCATAAGCTAGCAATAATACATGATTATTTACTTTGTTTACCAAATAATAGATTGTGCATTAAATATCATAAACAAACAGAAAATAGTTTTAAATTATTTCTAATGTTTAGAAACATATTTGCTCATTTATGGTTATTAAGTGATATAAAGAATATATATTGACATCAGACAATACCACATCGAGTTGGGTTTTAAACTCTCAGAGAAGTAATATAATAACGTCCGAGATGATTGGATATGACCAACTAAAAAACTTCTCTTATTTAGAAACGTAAAATAATATATTAAGTGCAATCTCGTTCAAAATTTGTTTAAATGACAAAGTCAAAAGTGAAAAAAGCTATTTTTCATGTAGTTGTCATGGTATTCGTGAAGCTACTAACGCAATATCTTATACTTATGTACATGCTACAAAATATACGCTATATAAAATGCAATATACTATAAATATGATACTGTATTGGTAGTTAGTGAAGACTTTGGATTTTTGTTCACCATCAGATAGGAAACCAACTAATTAAGGAAAGAAAAAATATAATAGTACTTGAAATTAATCCAAAAATTATTTTAGAAGTCCATTTAGGATAAAAAAATTCCAGATTAAACTTTGGTTTGTTACTGGGGAGCAAATAAAAATACCAGTGAGGGCATAATTTGAACCATATAAAATAAATTATTTACCCATTCTAATCATATAAAATGGGTAAGTAAATTATTTACCCATTCACCGGTATTTATATTTGCTCCCTAGTACGCCACACCTAATTTGAACCATATAAAATAAATTATTTACCCATTATAACCATATAAACCAAAGTTTACCATTACCAAAGCGCTTATACATAATAGTACGAGTTAGAATGTGTGATGTAGGGCTGTTATGGTAATGGCTAACGTTACCATTTTGTAAATACCGTTACTGTACCTTTTGACCAATGAACTAAAATTGTTTACCGTTACCATTACTGTTACGATTGACTGGGATACCGATGACAAATATACCGATAAACTAGTAACCATTACACTAATAATTGTAAATTACCGTTTGTGTAGAAAAATAATAAGTTGAAATATTTTTACACTGAACAATGCTTCATTATATATCTCATTGGGTCACTTAATAAAGGAATAGAAAAGAAGTGTATTTATCATCATTTGACTTGAATTACTGAAATAAATTGAACTATTTTCTTGCTTCTAAATGCCCATAATACGATATCTAACATGAATATCAATGCATCATGAACGGACTGGTAAATTATGGTTATAGTTGGTTTTGAAAAAATATTTTCGATGTTTTACCGTAGAAAATGGTAAATTACCATTACCATACCGATTATCACTAGTACAAAACTGGTCATTTGTGTCGGTTGTGTAACCCCTGTTGTGTCGGTTTTACAACCGACTCATATGAAGACGACACAAAAGACATTTTTCTGTTGTGTCGGTTGTACGACCGACACAAATATCAATCATTTGTGTCGGTTGTTATTAAAGAGCCGACACAAAACTATGAACAGTTGTGTCGGTCTTTCTAAGAGGACCGACACAAATCAGCTTGTATAGTGAAGCACACCGCCGTTTATTGTGTCGGTCCTTTCAGAAAAACCGACACAACTGTTCATAGTTTTGTGTCGGTTCTTTAATAACAACCGACACAAATGATTGATATTTGTGTCGGTTATGTTTGTTTTTTCAACCGACACAATTGATATAAAGTTGTATCGGTTCCCTTTGAAGTAATAACCGACACAAGTAATATCTGAAGCAAAAAAAATATATTATTACCGTTTAAGATTATAGAAACAGTATGAAATTGAATTTTAATTTTTCATAAACCAACGTTACTATGAACTGATTGAACAAAAAATATAATTATATTATCCATCAACATAATTCATGTTTACAGACCAAAATAGAATATAATCTATCACAAACATAACGTACATAACAAAATACCAACGTACGTTACGAAAGATCGGCGTTCACAACCAATTACATCCAATTGTACATGATATAACTAGCTAAATTCTCTCGAACCTCGTCTATCTCTTGTTGGTTATAAGAACCGTCTCATACAAAGTCTTGCAATTAAGAGAATTGTTATACAAAAGACAATAATTAAGTCAGGAATACTCTGCAATATATATAAAAGATCAATCTGAGAGGAATGTAATTCAAACACAGGTTGAACCATGCATAAGCTGAATATTTGGAACAAATTAAATGATAGCTACAAGGAAATTTATTTTGTTTGTTTGATTTTCGTGTGATTTTGTTGTGTTTGTTTGTTTGATTTTCGTGTGTACGTATTTTGTTGTGTGTTGGTGTTTCTTGTTTGTTTTTGCATTTGCATATTTTATTATACATAAAATAAACATACACAATTTAAAAAAAATTCATTCTCATTTAGGTATACCGTCACCACCTAACTGCTGCCATCAACACCTATACCACTGCAAACTGCCTTGAATCCACATACAAACTAACCATCCACTATGCAATCGACTGACTATACCGTCACCACCTAACTGCTGCCATCCTCCCTAGCAACAGACCCAACAACCACAGCAATAACCACCCAAACACATCACTACAAACCTCTCTTCTAACTGCCACTACCCTCTCCACCAACATCCACTCAACTACACTTGCAACCATGCACTTCATAAAAACAGTAACACACTTCAACATTCATCATTCATCCTTCAACTACATCTCCACGGACCATTGCAGCCACTTCCCACTTACAAACATCAATGGTGCACTGCATATTTCCACCTTCTTCAAACATACCCAAACATACCCTTACCTATATCACAACCTTCATAGCCTAAAAGCACTATACCTATTCGAACTGCCATCAATCTTGCCACAAACACACACAAACCCGAAGTCACAACCCTTCCAAATCGAAACCATTCGAATCCCAGCACCACCCATCAAACTGCAAACATCGGATGCTACGACATCACCGCCAAACCCGATTTCCTTGTAACAATCCCCTCTGCCATAAACCCCTCTGTTCTAGTACACAATCCACTTCCTCATCCACTGCTCTACCGTACACTCACCTCATATTTTCACTCCTTCCACACAGCACATTCCTCTCTACTACTCCATTCAGCAACCCTTCGTTCCCCCACATCATAACCCTTTTGTCTGCAACCGCCTCATCTACATAAACCATCTACTCCTACCATTACAACTTCCTCTCCTCTACCAGACAACATCCCACCAAATCAACATACCTTGTAGTAACTTCTCTGTCATTGGTTTTTCACAGTAGCCACAGAAAACATCTGCTTCACTGTTCCTGCCCCTGACTACATCACCTTCACCTGCATACTTCCCTCCAAAACTCCAAGTCCACACTTCAAAACCCAATCAAACTACTGCATAACTTCTAACTTCTGCTGCAGTTCCAAACAACCTGCCATATAATCCACTCCACCACAAAACTGCTGTGAGTCATCAACATCCTTCACAAATCACCCACTACTAACTGTTCCCACTTCACAATTCCACCATTATCCAAACACAAGCACTTCAAACCATCATTTCCTACCTCCACCACTCCATTTACAAGCAACTGCTATCAGACCACTCAACACAAACCATCCGACATCTACAATTGCTGCTGCTACCCAGTTGCAACACCTCTGCCCTCCTCTTTGAACACTCCTTATTATTGTCACCACTCATTTTCATTCCAACTGCACATAGTCAACTCCCCGACCAACTTCACAACATCCCCTAAACCTCTCATTCACACGTACATTTTCATTCTTCTTGAATGTATTGTAAATTTAAATAATGGGGAAAAATTACCAATATTGCACTGCCATAAACCTCTCATTCACACGTACATTCAGCACTGTCATTACTGAAACTACCACTAATCACCACCATTACAAACAATCCCACTGCTTGTTCACTTCACCTGACGGTTCACAACCCTCCTTGCCAAACATCTCCAAACACAACTTCACCTTCAATACAGACCCAACATCTACAACAAACTCCTCCAGGAGTCCTCCTTCATCCACTTCAAACAAATTTCATCGCCTCATTCTCCACCCTCCTCAAACAAACCCTGTATTCCAATCTCCACCACCATCTTTCGCAACCTCAATAGTTCACAACATCACCACCAAAGCCTTCCCATTCCCACTCCTCATCTGTTTGTGCTACTCACATTCATACACTTCAGTTACACCCTTCAGACAGTGCAACTCATCCCATTGCCATAAAAAAATTCCTACAACGCACAGCGCACACTACCGTCACCTCCCCTTCAAACTGCCATATCACTAGCAACAAACATCAAACTTCCCTAAACATCAGTGCTTACACCTCCATTACCCACAAGTTCATCAATATGCCAGAATCACTTCCACCTCGCCACTCCTCATAACACTACAACAGAACCATACTTACCTCTGCTTTCAGCATCAACACTCCATCTCTGTCGCTCACTTCTGTCGCAACCTGAATTGCCAAGTCGAATTATTATCACAGAACCATACTTAACAAATATGATAATATGAGGATTGAGAATTATTATCACAGTGATATATGGACTTCATGCTGATGTACAAAGACAAGAAGGTGGGCCTATATAAAAGATGCATGTAATAATATAAATATTCCATGGACAATCACTTGTGAATTTAATTGTATACCACTTGATATTGGCAGAACCGGGCTTAATGACAACAACAAGAATGCAAATGGTGGCTTTCACAAGGCAGTTGCAACCATAGGCTACAGGAATCACAATACATTGGTAAATGTTTTACTTGGAGTGGTGGTAAAAAATCCTTTGACACATAATAGGTAACAAACTAAGGAAACAAACATGATCAAAAATGTTACGGACCATCAATATTGTTAATGCAAGTTGCAAGAAAGAGGAAAAAGAAGACGATTCTAAAATAGTTACAACAGAAGGCACAATCCATGTTTGATAGTCTGTAAGTAAACATGAAAATACACATCTTAGAGAGATTCTTTGACTTTGTTTATAAGTACTGATGCCACTTGTAGCAGTTGATTTTTATATATTACTCAAGAATGTTGTATAACGCACTTTGCAGCTAAGGAATATGAATCAATGTCAGAGTAATCACAGATCTAACTGAAGATGTTTTCTATACATAAGACAGTATCAGCTCATAAGATAATTACGGGTCATAGGATATTTACATATTGGTCACTTAGAACCACCATGTATATAGGAAACTAACGCAAGCATATTATTGTGAGATGGCATATGTGTATATTTTTATTAGATGTAAAACTAAACTACTCACAATAGAGGTTTAACATGTTTAGTTGACATTTATTTTGTTCACTAGACACCAACATGTTTGTATTAGAAGTCAGTGAATGCTTTGACTTGTAAATTAAATATGATGTAACTTCCTGAAATAAATAATACGTATCTAAGCTTAGTGCAGAGATAAGATCAACACCGCTATAGTGTGTTTTGTCAATTAAACTTTCTAAATTCTCTTGGGACATGAAAAGCAGGTTATGAGGTTAAACAGAAGTTTAAAACTACCATCAAAATTAATCTACAAAGCAAAATTACTCCACCTGCCTTAAATTTACGAATTCAACATATCCAAACGCCTGAAAAATTTGTTTAATGAATCATAATAATAATCACAATTATTACGTACACAAAACAAAAACAAAAAATATGCCGATGCACTTAAAAAAAAAATACTTGCCTTTAACATCGCTGGGTAGATAACATATAGTATCCAATAACAAGACCTGGGTCGAAAGAATTCTCCAAAAAATTGCTATAGTAATTAACAAAATTTGAATACTTACAAGGTAATAAATAATTCCAGCAGTTGGTATCGAATCTCCGGTCCTAGTCAAATCTGATTATAATTAGCATGATCATCACACCTGAAAATAAATTAAGCTGAGCGTCGTAGTAAGTGAGCTCGCGGCGGAGGTCGAGGTCGAGTGAAAGTGTTAGATCTGAGGTTTCGTGTTTGTACGGGATGGTGATTATTTGTAAGAGGAGGTGCTGGGAGGGAAGTGGAGGGTTCGCAGTTGTGTTAGATTTCTATTTGGAAGAAGGAGGCAAAAATAATTGGGGGAAAATTTGGGATTGGAGCCAAATATTTGATGTTGGAGCCAAATTGAAAATTTATTGAATGTTAATTATTTATTATTAATTATAACTATTAATTATATTAATTAATTAATTAATATAATTAATAAATATAAAATGTAATTTACTAAATATTACTTAATAAATTATTGAATATAAAAATAATTAAATATTTTCAATAATTATTATAAATTATTTATTAATAATCAATAATTATAATAAATTACTAATCTTTAATTATTAATCACTGAATATAATACTAAATGGTAAATTAATTATTACTCATCGGTTATTATTTATTAAATATTGAACTATAGTTAATTAATAAATAATAATTATTATAGTAATAGTAATTACTAATTATTACTTATTAATTACGGAATATATTACTAAATGGTAAATTAATTAATAATTGTTGATTGTTAGTTATCAATTATGAAATTATAATAATGTGTTTAATAATTATTACTAAAATTATAAATTAATTAAATATTAAATATTAAACTTTGCTTATTAAATATTATTTGATGAAAGTTAATTATTAATTATTTAATAGTAATATTTAATGTTAACTATTAATTATTAATTGTATTTATTATTTAGCAAATGTAATTAATAAATATTAAATGTGATCTACTAATTATTATTAGTTAATTATAATAAACTATTAAATATAAAAAATAAATTATTGATTATTGATAGTAATTAGTAATTATGAATTATTTGTCTATAATCATCAATTAGTATAAGTTATGTCATATATAAGTTGAATTTTATAATTATTATTTATAAATTACCATTTATAAATTATTAACTAACTTGGTCATTAATTATAAATTATTAATTATTATAATATTTATAAATTATTAACTAACTTGGTCATTAAAGTTGCGTGCCTATTGTGTCGGTTTTTGGACAACCGATGCTATTGTGTTTAATTGTGTCGGTTGTTCAAACAACCGACACGAATAGATGTATTGCTTCTCTTCAATTGTGTCCGTTTCTTAAGAACAACAGATGCAAATTACATTTTTAACATTTTCTTCTTACCCCATTAGTCAATAGTTTCGGTTGCTAATGAACAACCGACAAAAAATTACACTATTTGTGTCGGTTTTATGGACAACCGACACAAATGAGGCGAAGCAACTGATCTGTTTTGTACTAGTGTACACTGGTATACGGACTTTACATTAAAATGGTAACCGAGTGACTAGTGATGGTATGGTAATGGTAAATTTACCGTTACCATAACAGCCCTAGTGTGATGTACAACTCATGTCAGTTACTGCCTATTGGCTAAATCTTGGAAAATGACATTTGGGTTAATGATATTTTTTGGAAAAATGGAAAATGAAAAGGAACGGAGATATAAATTGATATAATATAAAAGATTAACGAAGAAGTTGGATAGATTGTAGGAAAGGAGGTATTAATGTGATTACTAAGTGAGATGATAGAGACTTTTTAACTTTCTTGTGTATGAGGACAAAGGAGAGTAGAGTTAGAAAAAGTAAGGAGAGCAATCTATACTCATCTTTAATAATATAGCATAGATATAGAATGTAAGTAGTGTAACGATCGTCTTTTTGACCCTTGAATGTCGACACTAATACATCCATGGTATTCACATGTCGGGCATCCAATTGTCGGAAGGACATAACGTTAGGGTAAAAGGAAAAAAGGAGAAGAAAAAAATTAAAATCTCACATGCAGAATGGTAATATATAGTATCTTAAAATGATCTTTATAAAAGTTAACTTTATGGATACAATAATCAAAGCAAACTAACCTATCATTAGCTTGGACAGTTATAACAGTCCATACTTATAAATGCTGATAGTAGGTAATCATCCAGCTCTGCTCTAAGAGCTTTAAAGAATATCAACGAAATCTAAAAATATACACTGGGTTGACCCAATCATTATAAGAAAATAACACCCGGATCGGTCTGGTAAACCAGAATGAGAAACTCAAATCATTTGGATTATTTCATGTTATAAAACCTTTCCAAATAAAGGTATCTCGTAAGATCATCTCGCAAATAAACATGGATGGGTTTTTACCATATGGTAACTAACTGTTTCATAAGAAATCTAGTGATATTATAATAACTTCTAGGGTTTAAAATAAATATATAATATAGTTGAAATGCTTGCATCTCACATTGCATCATAATAGAGTATATCTAAAACCACTAAGGTACGTTCGTATAAATGGATTTTCCATGAAGACCTCCACCGTAGACTGAAACTGATCACATATGAACAGGATTAGAAACTACCTTCTGAGCATCGTATATCTCAAGATAAAATATACATTAAGGTAAGTATAACAAGCCTATCATCCGAACACTCTCGTGAACAATGTGAACCAAGTATCAAAAACTCCCTGCGTGCAATATATCGATAAGCATACTTTAGATATAGAGTTATTGTACCCACCATGGATTAGATAAACCCCAAGATCGTGCATCCTACTTTGTCTTTAGTCATTTTACGATGTTAAGGCTATGTTCGGCATTTTCACATAAGGCATCATCACTCAAATAGATCACGAACCCCCAATTGGATTCCAACATCTCGAGTAGATTTCAAAACCTCCATCATCTCAAACAGATCCACCTCCCAAAGATAGAACCAGCATTTCAGTCTTGAAGTGGTTTTCAATAAGTAAAAAACTTATCGATCTCGGTTTCTACAAGACTGAATCAATGAATATGGTCATATTCAAAAATAATGTGAATGATTACATAAGGGAACTAAGTCCCGTATACTTTCTATAAGCAAGTAAACATCTAAGCACTGTCAATTCATCCAAAGTATGATCAAGTCACCTAAACGATTTTTAATCCCTTTTTAATTGATTTATTTTTGTTAACTAAAAACCCTTTTTATTAGCAAACACCTTTTAACTAATAAAACTTCTTTCATTAATCAAAACTTCCTTTATTAATTAATGCTTTCTTTATTAGTTAATACTTCCTTTATATACTCTTATATATATATATATATATATATATAATTTCTCTTTATAAAAGTTATATTCTTGTATATTTTACTATTTCACTACTTATTTTACTCTTTTCAATACTTCAAAAGTATCCATAAACTTATATCAACGATATAAGTATATTCACAAATTACTAACAAAGTTATCTTACTTTTAAAAATACAATCAAAGAGGTTAAAAATAAATGTTACTCAAACATTGTTACTACAAACTCCTTTTCAATTTTATATTTCAAACATATACTTTATCTTTTATAAATGATTCCATACTTGTTATTATCTCTAAATATTCATTATTGAAGATCTAAGTATATTCTTAAGGGTTAAAGACCATTGTTATTTAAACATTCGTCACAGCAAACCCAAAACCATTTCATACTTTAAAAACATTTCTCTTTAAACTTAATTTTTAAAAATTTAATACTTAAGGGTTTAATACAAGTGTTTAAAACATTGTCACAACAACCCAAAACCTTCATTTATACTTAACCTTAAAGTATTCATTATTAAATATCTAATTATATTTCTAAGTACAATTAACAATAAGGGTTAAAAGAAAATGGTACTAAAAAATTGTTTACTACAACCCAAATTGTTTCTAGATTTATATCATCTTTAAAACATTCTTTTTAAAGATTTAAATTAATAATATTTGGTTAAATTCGATAGTCGACTAATCTACTATCCAGTTAAAACAACTGCTTATACAAATCAATACTCGTATACTTAACTCATTTCGACATTTCAACTTAACCATTCCTCATTCAAGAGTGGAGCCAAGTAAGTTAGAGCATGGGTTGCATCAAAGCATTTTCTAGAAACTTCATTCTTGAATCTCATAAATAGATAAGTCTACTCATCGGCTTTTAGTGTTAAACCTAGTCAATTACCTTTTTCATAAGTTATATATATAGGAATACCTTTAAAATACTTAATAATATGTTGAAAAACTTTTAAATTACCTAAAAATATATTATAATTATTTATATAGAATATTATATAAAATAACAAATTTTGAAAATAAATAGAAAACCGAAAATAAACATGTTTTATTTTACAAGCCATTTATTTTAAAAATTCATAGTTAATTATTAAAAACATATTTAAATATAAAACAAAATTTAAAACACTCTAATATAAGTTATAAAACAACCCTCAATGACAAAAATACTCAATTTAAATATCATTTTTACACAATTTACAGTTTCTAACAACAATGACAACATTTCCAGAAATGCTATCTAAAGTTCTTGTTGCATGTTTTCAACATGTTTTGCTACAACTTTGCGCCTAGTTTTCAATTCCTAAACAAATGATTTTTGATCCACTCTTTTTTATAATAGTCAGTATACTTTGGATATTTTGAAACCATGAAGAAAAATCCCAATGAATAAATTTTTATTATTTTATAGAAATTTCCGAAAATAAGGTATTTGTTTGAAGTGCTCGTATAACGACTATTTGGCTGTAACTTTTGCCTCTTCGTTTGAATAACTATCGAATGATTTAAAGTACAATTTTTTTTACAATAAGAACAATATATTATTTACTTGTTTAAATGATGAAGAAATCTCTAAGAAAATTTCCACAAAAATAAACGTTATTTCTCAAAAACAAGAAATTTAAAAGTGTCGTTATAACAACCATGTTGCTATTAAATTTTACAACTTTGTTTTACTTTCTTTATAACTTTTCAAACTTATTCTTTTCTTTTCAGAACACTTATAGAAGTATATATAACAACCAAAACAATTTATATTAAGATATGTTCACAAGTCACCAAATTTCACAAGTTATAGTTAAAAGATTTAAAGCGCGTTTATAGCGACTATCGCTATACGGATAATTCTGTATTCAATTCAATATCTAATATCAATCTATTTTATTCACATATATGATTTCCCAATTCAACACATCGCTATGAAACATGTATTAACATATATAATTAATTAACATGTCCACATTAGATGTCCAAATGTATTTAATTTAAACAACACAATTCAAAGCTTTTTAAGGCACGTTACTTAAACAAAATTACAAGGTTTTCACAGCATACAGTTAGGGGTTATAACTTTAAGTAGTTAGTGTCTATTATTATTAATAATAGCAAGTAAATTAACATATTTATTAACAAGCAATTATTAAGTTATTAAATTTATTCAAAGTGAGATACCTCACTTTTATTTAAACCAAACCTTCTCATCTTCCTACCAACATTCAAACAATCGCCCAAAGCCCTTTTTCCCATTCCATTAGCTCATGGACATGGCTCCTCCTTCCTTCGTAGCATATGTACATCACTTCCACACTCTACCTTGAACACGTCCATGCCTTCGTCAACCTTCCTTACACACGGTCTAAGGCCTTTTATCCTCCTAAGGCTCACGGCCATGGCATGGATCCCCTCCTTGCTCCATCATTTCTTCAAGAACACATTGATAGAAGGTGTTGTAATATGACCATAGAACATGTTTGGAGGAGAAAGAAGTTAATATGATATGGTTTTAAGAAAGTTAGAGGAGAAAGAAAAGGCCATTATTTGAGTTTGAGAATTAGTAAGGAATGAAGAGACATTTCTTCTCTATTCATAAGCTTAGGAATCCATGGTAAAAGATCACAAAAACCCCTCCTTAGCCATAAAGCAAAAGGACTCCATGTGACTAATCCACAACCTTACATACCATACTCTCCTTAATCCATGTCTTAAATCACTCCTTGATTTAAGGGTCCTTTAGTCCTCTCTAACTTTTAGTAAATTTAAACTTATTTTAATTAATCTTTTGTTATAAAAGTGAGATGTTTAATTCTTGTTAATGTATTCATATGTTAACATACAAGTGTACAAATATTCAAATAACTTTATTAAACAAAAATTTGAATTTTAACAAAACATTTTCCGATCACATTTTCAATATTTATTCAAAGTGTGTATTCTTGTAAACACATTTTATAAATATTTTTTTAACATTAGTTATTAATTAAAAGGTATTTAACAAATTTATAAAATCATATTTAATTACCTTAAATCTTAGACCTAAATATTTAAACAACTCAGATATATAAATATGAAGTGTTCGAAATTCCTGGTCGTTACAAGTAGAAAATAAAACATTCAAAAATTACTTCAATCAGATTGAGAGAGTTAGTATTTTAGATTTGAACTTCAAGAGCACCTTAATGAGAATGGTATTCTCTCAAGCCACTTCACCATGTACTCTATAGTAGAACACCACTGGACATTGTTCAATTATGATGAGAGGGATTAAGTTACCCCTATCATTATGTATTAGGATTAGCCAGTGTCGATTTTGGGTTAAATGAGTAAATTTATGTTAGCGCCAAAATGGTCACTAACAACCAAACGCCGTTGAACGCACCAACCAACAGTCACACATAATAGATAAAACGTATGTAGAGAGTATAAATATGAAGAACAATAAAAATACAAAAGAAAGCAGTAAGAACAGAGGATTTATAGTGGTTCGGCTGACTCCGGCTTACGTCCACTCCAAAAATTTCCTTTTTATTGATGTTAGAATCAATTACAGTTACAATTTAGAGTTTTTAGAAAAATAATGGCAGAGCAGCCTTAGTATAGAAGACGAAGGGAAACAAAATGAAAATCCTCCATCTGAAGCCCCGCCTGTTGAATTTATAGGAAAATCCGAGTTACTGGGCTTCTTGAGTAGTCTAGTCCCACCGAGACCATAGCCAATCTAGACTCAACACTACGACCGACCTAGTAAACCGATCCACATCCACCGACCCACCTATGCCGACCTTGATGCCGACCGAACCATAGCAGCCGGGCCGCTGGGGCCGACCCACACGTCCCACTTCCCTTAAGGCCGAACCTCCTTCAATCATCGATCCACTCCAACATGACCAACCCATGTTCCTACCGATCAATTCTAATCACGGTTCCACTCCACTGCCAATCCAGAAATGCTGAGCCAGAATCAATCCATCGAGCCATACATACCGGCCCTCTCAAGCTTTTGCAATATGAACTACCTCGTTCGTGCCATGCATTTCCTCTCTTCTGAGACCGAGCCACGTACGACCGAGCCACTTTGAGCGAGCATGTTTAGCCGATCCACCTTGACTAAACCATATCCATACTTCAACACCGATCCACTCCCCATTCTACTACCTCTCAAACATCCCGAACCACACTACCACACCATCCAGACCGATCCACACCATCAATACCGACCAAGACCTCCATCGAGCCAATCTACCGACCCCCTCAGGTCGAGCCACTCGTGACTTTCCACTCTTGATCGAGCTATATTAGCTTTTTTATACCTCCAACTCTTTCCTAATTCGACACTTGTTCGAGCCCAACCATATCTTTCGCAATTATCGTCTTGTAACCGGGTGACACTGTTGATTTTAGTTAAATCCGCCTATCCATGGCCTTGCCAAAAGGGGGTTAACATTTGCCCCCCAAAGCATGCCTTGTGATAGGAAGCTTGTTTTGAATAGCCTCAAATCTGATATTCGAAGTCCATATGTTATCCATGGCCATACCTTCCGATTCATAATCCAATCCATTTTATCTAAGTTCCATTGCTCTATCCTTATCCAAATCTACGACTGCTCCGAGTCGATATCTGATTCCTATCCAGTAACCAAATCCTTATCCAATTCCACATCCATCCGAATCTGAAAACTGAATTCTAATCCATCCATATCTGATAACTAATAACCACATCCACGACCTCTTCGGGTTGACATCCAAATCCGAGACCGCTCTGGGTACATACCCAGATCCTTAGCTGGTCATAGCCAATATCCAAATCTGTAACCTCTCTGGGTTCTTGCCAAACGTAATCCACACTCGGCGACCTGAGTTAGTAATTCCATGGTGTTCCTGGTTCAGTGTCTCTGAACGCTAAGTAATGTTGTGGCTTAAGTCCTAAGCCGAATTCTGTTCGCTCCAGACCCTTGCCGAGCATAGTTCATACTCGACGACCTGAAATAGTAACCGATAGATAATAGAGGGCCTAAGTCCTAGGACAAATCCTGGTATCTCCGGACCCTTGGCGAGCATAATCCATGCCCAACGACCTTTTAGCGAAAAACCAGATAAAAAGTCAACCAAAATCCCTTCCAAAATTCAAATTCAAATCAGAAAACTAGAAATCCATATCAACAGTACAAATCAAAATCCAAATCAAAAATCAAGCAATAAAACCAAAATCTAACTTAGAAAACCAACAAAAACCGGGAGTTCAAACTGAACTCAAAAACCAAAGTAGAAAAAGAAAGTGTCCAAGCCAAAAAGAAAAAACAGATTTCACAAATCAAAGCTTCACGGTCTATCATCATCTCAGAGCATGCCTAAGGGTTATCTCTGTCCTCGTAATGAGTAAGTGATTTAGCCGTTTGCTCGGAGTTTGTTACTTATTCTAAACCATCATGATTAGTTGATGACCAACCTACCACCATTCCTGGGCCTTGCGCCATCTTCATTCAAGGTAGCCAATGGCTACTCCTGTTTCACTACAGCATTCCAAGTTTCGACATATTGCCGAAACTGACCATTCCTTACACGTTCCTCGATTATATCCTTTAGATGCCTGGAGCTGTTAGTATCATGCCCATCTAAGTCATGAAAGAGATAGTGCCTTCCCGATGCCCTTTTACATTCTGAGGGTTCCCTCCTTGTCGGCCTTCGATAAGGAAGGCGATCCTGAGTATCCAAGTATATCTGTTCCAGTGTCTCATTCATTCTTTTGTAAGTGGAGAATTTTGGTTCTCCTGGTGCTTCCTCTTCCCTTTATCCTTGCCTTTACCTGAGCTTTCACCGGATAGTTCTCCATCCTTGACCACATTTACTTCCTTTGACTTCATATCCAAACATGCATCCTCTTGTCGAAGAAATCTCTCAGCTTCATGAAAGAATTCCCTGAGATCCATTGGTAGATCTCGTATCAACGGTACTTTGAAATATGAATTATCCCTGATTCCAAACACCGCCGTAATTAAAACCATTGATGCATCCATCTGATCCACTGAAGCAACTGCTGCATTAAATCGAGTTAAGAAAGTCATGGGTGATTCATCCATCCTTCGCTTAACTGACGTCAGTGTCATCACACTCTTCGGCCTTTTTATGTGAACTTGAAACTGTTTCAAAAACCTATCCACCAATTTTGTCCATGTTCTAATAGATCCATCTTCTAGTTGTCTTAACCACATAGTAGCTATATCGGTCAAGTACAGGGGATACACCGGGCCATAACCTCCTCTAATGCCCTCGGCACTTCCATATGCCTTGTGTACCTCATCAAGTGGTCAGTGGGATCCATCTTACCATTGTATACTTCCAGAGTGGGTAGCTTAAAATCGGGTGGATTCCTAACCATTCTGATGTTACGGGTAAACGAACTTTTGTTGACTCCTCCAAATCTCTGTTTGTCAAACCTCCTAGAATAGTTCGCCTGATGATGTCAGCCAATCCAGTGTTACCTGCCAAAGGTTTCCCCCTATCTACATTTCCTAACTGCCCTCTAAGTCCATTAGGGAATTCTGGTACATACTCCTCGTCACGTACTCCTATATTCCTGTTAGTTTCGGGATGTGCAGCGTCATCTGGTTTCCCTCCATGGATTGGTTCAACATTACCTGGTGGTGTGCCCTCGAGTCTAAGTCCATCAAGATTGATAGTTGTTTGTTGATTAGGGGCTGCCCCTGTTGAACCACTCCACCTACTTTCTAGTTGAGTCCTTATGATCCAGCTCCATAGATCTGAGCTCCTGTAGTTCCTGCTTGTCTAAATTGTCTGAAAAGTGTCTACATTATTTCCTCTTGCCTTTTCATCAACTGCTCCTACATGCAATTCATTATGACCTGCATCTCGTCCCTAGTGATATAGATCGAGGCTTGATTAGCTCCAGAGGAGGCCTCTTGACATCCCTCTTGTTGACTCCTTTCCGTCCTTTGTCTCCTGGTGGATTGTCTTGCCATATTCTCTAGAATCCAAGTTCCTTAGCCATTAAATCCAAAATCCAAGCTTTCCAATCCCTGAGTGCTAACTCTCTCAGTGAAAGCACCAAAATGTTAGAGTCAAAATTGGTCACTATCACCCAAACACCGTTGATAACACCAACCAACAGTCACAGATAACAGATAGAATGAATTAGAGAGTATAAATATGAAGAACAATAAAAATTCAAAAGAAAGCAGTAAGAACAGAGGATTTATAGTGGTTCGGCTAACTCCGGCCTACGTCCACTCCAGAAATTTCCTTTTTATTGACGTTAGAATCAATTACAGTTACAATCCAGAGTTTTTAGAACAACAATGGCAGAGCAACCTTGGTATAGAAGAAGAAGGAAAATAGAATGAAGATGCCCTTTTTGAATCCCCGCCTGTTGTATTTATGGGCAAATCCCGAGTTACTAGGCTTCCTGAGTAGTCCGGGCCCACCAAGACCATACTCGATCCAGACTCAACACTACGACCGACCTAGGTAAACCAATCCACATCCACCGACCCACTTATGCCGACCCTGATGCTGACCGAACCATAGCCCCCGAACCGCTTAGGGTCGACTCACACGTCCCACTTCCCTTGAGGTTGAACCTCCTTCAATCACCGATCCATTCCAACATAACCAACCTATGTTCCTACTGATCCATTCCAATTACGGTTCCAGTCCATTACCGATCCAGAAATACCGAGCCATATATACCGACCCTCTTAAACTTTTGCAATATGAACTACCACATTCGTGCAAAGTATTTCCTCTCTTCTAAGAATAAGCCACGTACGATCAAGCCACTTTGAGCGAGCAGGTTTAGTAGATCTATCTTGACCAAACCATATCTGTACTTCAACACTGATCCACTCCCATTTCTGACACCTCTCAAGCATCTCGAACCACACCACCACACTAACCCACACCATCCAGACCGATCCACACCATCAATACCGACCAAGACCTCCACCGAGCCACATCTTCCAACCCCCTCAGGCCGAGCCACTCATGACTTTCCACCCTTGACCGAGCCATATTAGCATTTATACCTCCAATTCTTTCCTAATTCGACACTCGTTCGAGCCTAATCATATCTTCCGCAACTAGCGCCTTGTAACCGGGTAACACCTTTGATTTTAGTAAAATCCGCATATCCATGGCCTTGCCAAAAGGCGGGTTAACAATTTAAAAAAAAAACTTTCCGATCTTAATAGTCTATGAAGTCTATTACTTTCATTAGATCTAATCTAACTATTAAATAAAATCAAATTTTATTTAAAATTATTTTATATTTATCTGTTAATCACATTAACTAACTGATTATTTATCTAAATATCATGTATACATTCAATGACATAATAATATATAGATGACAAGCATGTGTATAACTATATGTATATATGTATCGATATTGGAATTTATATCTGTTGAATATACATATATATTATACTTACATATGCATATGACAAATACAAATGCATATCGAGAATATAACAACTTGGGTATATACATATGTTTAAATATACTATGATAGGTGCATACTGCTTGTATACACATATTTATAGTACTATTTATATGTGTATAGCAAGAATTGTCAATTATTTTTATAGGAACATAGTTTGAAATTAAATCATATGTATTAAACTAGAAATCTTATACATAATTGATGATTTGATGATGGGAGTGGGTATTGAGACACAGAAAAGCAAAACTAAACACAATAAGTATCGGTAATCGGATCCTTTTATCTTTTTGTGGGAGGTGGAATTCAAGGGGAGATCTAACGGCCAAGATCTCCCATATCCCATTTTATGTTCAAATAGAATTTCCCTTTAGTGATTGAACAAAAAGTGAAGGAAAATTATTAAGTTTGTCATCTTAGTTATAATTGAAGGTTTGCTTATTGAAAAAAGGGAAAGCAAAATTCACCTTTCTCACATAAAGTTTCTTAATTAGATAAGATCTAATCTTTAGGTCAAAAGAAGATATAATTTCAAATATCTACAAATAAAATTTGCTTAATATTGGACTTTTACATCTTAAAATGTCATATGAAAAATTGAAAATCAAATAACAATTCAAATAGTAATAAATTGAAAACATTCAAACATTTGAAATACAATGCAAATATTCATATTCAACTTATACTCTTATTAAAAATATATCAAATAGTAAATGAATTTCTTATCTAATAGTGAATTAAATAACCATAAAATGTTTCAGATCTGATCATGTGAAATATAGATTATAATATAACTCAGAATAACGTATTAATATAAGCATATATAAATCTCTTTGTGTATTAATATATATATATATATATATATATATATATATATATCTGTGTGTATGTACGTGCATACATACAAACATATATGTATATGTATGTATGTAATTTAGGAAAAATTAAAAATATCATTTTAAATCAGATCTGAATAAATTTGAATCTAATTTACCGTAACCAAAAAACACTGATACATGTCAATAAACATTGTTCGTTTATAATTTGCAGAATTTACAATTTAGAAGGCATCAAATGTTATAAATAATCTTAAGAAATTAAAATTTTCATAAATATATATATTTTGGCAATATATGGATATAGATTGGGGTGGATGATATATTGAAATTTAAAGAAGAGAATTTACCTTTGTTAGATCAAGCCCTTTGTGACACCTTGATTTGTAAATCGTCTCCTATAATGCTTGATTCACCACCCAATCTTGGTAGAAATGATAAATCACTTTGTTTTAGTTTATTTGTTTAATTTGGGTGAAATGAAAAAAAAATTGACCGTGATAGAGAGAGGGGTGGTGGTTATGGATGAAATGAGAAAGAGAAACATAAAATTTTAAAGAGAGAAACGAATGAGAGGATTTATTTTAAGGAGAGAACAAAAACCTTTCACATTCTCTCTTTAAAACTTCCTCTTTTAGTTTCTAATAAATTTTCAACTAAGTCAATCCCCTATCTCTCCTATGTATGGCTAACCATGTCATAACCTTTCATTGATTTTTTTTTTTCAAAGCCCATTAAGTAATTATTTGTAATTAAAACCCATTTAAATAAGTATCGATATCATTTATTGATACGTGCACTTATAAATTTTATATAGACATCCAAATAGTTACCAATAACACTCAAAACATCAAATAAATTAGTAATGAATTAATTTAATTTATATTTATAAACTAATTAAATTTGTAATTTCTTGGAGAAATAATGTAACGACCCTGACTCGACCTTCGAAAATCGGCACCCGTACTTCACTTGTACTCGAATTCCGTAGATTCAAACGCCGAATCTGGTTCGCTGGAGCTTATAACACATTAAGTACAATGACACAGCAGAAGAAATGAATAATATCGTTGATATACAACATTTGATTACAACAAAGATACAAATGAAATATCAGAGATACAAAAATAACAGCAAAAGAAATAACACAACTGGATGGTCTAGACTTTGCAACCATCGACAGCGGAAAGATAACTCCAACATGATCTTCAAGAGAGAAAGAGAGACACAATCCAATACCTAAAACTTCATAGTCAAAGCTCCAATACTCCAAATCAAATAGCTTAACCCAAAAGCTTCGAAGACTCCAAAACAAAAGCAATTATATCCAAACCATAAGCTCGAACCTTCATCAATGCTGAAGTGAAGCAACTCGATCCCAATGCGATTTGCCAATATCCAAAGATTGAATGATATCGAATCTACACCAACTATTTGATTATCTGAAGAAACCCAACACCAGACTGCCCATGTGGAAAATTGTGGGCACCCAGAGTTTAGGAAGGGAACAATAAACTCCTGGTCAGTCATGGGACTGGTGTGAGCAAACAAAAACAGTTTTATCTTAAAACAAACAATCAACAAGAAATAAAAAAGGAAATCTGCAATGATTTTTGGAAAATAAAACTACCATAAGGCCTCCCGCCGTACACACCATGCAAACGCAGAATTGGAGGAGATTTCTTCTTATGATAGTCAAAAATGCTTACTACGCAAAATCCTTCTGATATTATTACTAGTGTATAGTGGAAAACATTTTGAAAGTATAATATTAATCTTAGCCAGCATAGACATTTCAAACTATGCCTACTATAGCTACCATCTGAACAGGGTGACCACCATAAGTAAATGGCAGGTTATACAACTAAAACTGTATAAGGCGCGTATTGGTAATTGGTTTTCCAACAAATGCTCAGGCCAAGGAACTTCCCATTGCCACATGGGTACGCCTCTTGAGGGACGCCACGAGAACCTACCCGGCTCTCTGCCAACACAAGGCCTGTTTACTCCCTTCTCGGGAGTAATACCTAAAGATATGCCATTCCCGGTCAGTTGCGACCTTTATCCAAGGATCCTCAACCACAAAGTAGCAATCATACAGTAATAAACTTACAATGTCCACATGAGTTAAGTATCCGGGCTCCATACCATGATACCACCCTTTTCTAGAAGAAATGGACATACCCTAGGGGCGCGACCCCTGCAACCTTCCCGCATCTTTCCTGTTACGACCATTTCCGGGGTGTGAGGTCCTGATGCAGTCTCATCCACAAAGCTACGCTTTTCACAAAGCCATGCTTCGATCAACAAATGATCGGCAGCACTTCGTATGCCCACTACAACAAAACAGTCTTTTTACAACGGGCAATGCCCGTTGTAATATGGTTTTCGCAACGGGCATGTGCTCGTTGTAATAGGCCTCGTTGTAATAGATCCACAACATTTTACAACGGGCAAAGCACGTTGTAAAAATCGTTGCAGTATACCTTTTTACAACGGCCATAATCCGTTGTAAAATACATATTTAACAATGCGTGTTGACCGTTGTAAAAATCTTATATAACAACGTGCAGTGACCGTTGTAAAAAACTTGTTGTGTTGTTTGATTTTTGTTTGTATTTTTTTGTGTGTTTTTATTGTTTTCTAGTTGTTTCTTCATTTGCGTTTCGTATCAAAAACAAAAGAAAAAACAAAAAAACAAAAAAATTGTTTTCATTTACAATTTGCATTCTCAGTTTACATTGTACAGTTTGCATTTCATATTTCTCTATTTTTCTGTCATTTGCATTTACTGTCTCACCTTCTCTTCACACCACAACTTCATACTCACCTTCTTTTCACACTACAATTTCATACTCAATCACCATCACTTACATACATACCAACCATCCACTTGCAAATTCCTCTGCACCACATCCTCTTATAACCGCAGCTTTATCACTGCCATTGTTGCCATTCCATCAAAACACTGCTATCTCCTCTGTCATTAATTCCAGCAGCCCTTCAAAACACTGCAATCAATCTGTATTTCACCAACCCTCTATGCTCCACTGCCTACACTTCCTCAAAACAGTGCCTCTGCCACCATTCATCCATGCCTCTGCACCATCACTTCGACTGCCATATAACATTCAAGTTGCCACCATCGCGTTGCTGCCAAAACATCTTATTGCTCATTGACTGTTCATCATCAACTTGCTTCCATCAAGCATCCTCCCTTCACAAACCACCTTTTTCCAAGTTCCCACCAGAGAACAACCAATACAGCAACCACACCAGAGAAACTGTTGTATCAACTGCCATCGCATTGATCGACTTGCCTTACATCTTGCAACACTCTGACCATACACAACAATTCATACAAATTCTGCCTGTCAGCATTTCAAAAAAACTTCAACAACCATAATTACCTCCGCCTCTCTATCCACTTTCCCAGAACCACCTCTTAACTACTCAATCACCCTCCTCTGCCAACCTGCACATCAGTGCACTTCATCCCCTCCCTGCCATTCACTTTACTGCTACAACTGCTCAACATTACTTCCAAACCCAATTCCCCAAGACAACAAACTTCTCCACAAACATTCACATACCAACACACTGCTCATAACAACTGCAATTGCATAGCAATAACCCACCATTGTCCACTGTTTCAAAAACAAAAACTTCCACTGTTCAAAAACTTGTCATCTATTTTAATAATATACAGTACACAAACATATTTCGGCTTTTAACAGTCCACATCAACACAAAGAAAACAAAGCACAGTTTCATTTAAACAAAAAACAGCAGGCAAGCAATTTTTTCAATTTCTTTCTCTGATTAGCTTTTTTTCCCTCTGATCGATTTCAAATCGATTTAATTTATGTCAAAATAAATCTTTTAAATTTATTTTGAGATTAAAAAAGTACCTTTTTTTGTTATTTCGCATGAGTTTTTTTTTATCTTATTGAAACTATGAACAAAATGAATAAACGATTTGGTTCTTTTAAGACCCAATTATATTAAAGCAGACCAAATTCATTTACCATCAGGGCAACGATATGAAGGTGCTCGACATATGAAAACTTACGCCTCGCACGTCTCAAGTGGTTGGGGTGTAGGCTTCAGTAGTAAAATGCATTTTTTGAGCAAACCTCAAAGCTTTTTAGCTCCGCCATAATACATGGTATCCTAATATCTATTTATGTTTTCATGAATACATTATTTAATGTATACATAATATATGGTATATGTGGTATCATAGTAGTATATCATGTCTTTGATGTTCTGAAATGGCATGTTTTCCCATGTTCAAGATCAAGTATAAAATATTTTCTGTTGTTAATATCTCTTTCTTTACCATAAAAAATTTGCCATGTAATTACAATATGCTATTACTAGTGTGTAACATGTGTGTTGCACATGACATTGTTATAAAAAAATGTTGAACTTCTAAATATATTGCATGTGCCCGTTGCTTTATATGGATTATTGAATGAAATTTCATTATGTAAAGCACTGATTTTCCTTTCTGTAGTGATTGTTCATATTTTTGAAATTGATTTTGACGTTTGAGCTTCTATGTCTAGAATCAAAACTTATAACCTCCCTTGTGTAATATTTTTATTTACATATTCTATTAAGATTGACACCTTCAACTGAGAGTAAAAGCATTCCTTGTTCATTTCAGGCAAAAAATATCTAAAAGGAGACTAATGTTGTTTGGCACTCTTTTACCGTAGAGAACAATAAAATTTAAATTGCATATTCAAGTAATATCTTGATATATTTTTGTTACGACATGGATTGAATGATTTTTTTCCAAATGTCGTTTTAATTTAGGTCTGTATCCGAATTTGAAAATTAAACCGTATAGATCCAATTTGAAATGAGATGCTTAAATTGTAAGATTTTTTATAATAGTGTTGCAGACAATATCGATTTTGCCAAACACTCGTGAACATAAGATAGAAAATTAGAAGAGGATGAATGCACCAAACAAAGTGTGTTCAGTGCAAAATCAATAGCAGTCTGAAAGGTTGACAAAATGGCTTTGTGGACTGCATAATGAACTAGAAGCTAAAAAAACTTCAGAATGACATCTCAACAAGCAAGATAAACACTAAACTGATTAATACCTCAGCAACAGAATACACTTCAGCATTATAACCTATCCCTTCACCCTTGTCATTAGTTCCGAAACCCCTTGGCTTTCCAAAATAGATTCATGTGAAATAGCAAGCCAGAATATCCATAAACTGCTGTCTACCGTGCAAATTTTATAACAGATTAGAAATATATAAATTCGATAAATTACCAGCATTTAAAATCAGATAAAGAAATAATAATAAGACAAAAGTTATGAGACTAATACACCTCCAGTGAGCTCTCTGACAACCATAATGTCAACTCCCTCGGCACCATGTGATCTATTCTCTTCAACAAAATATTAAGCTAATGAGAACTAATATGTAGCTATCAGCTAATATTTCAAATTAATGTTAACTACATAGCTTTTGTATAATCAAAATATTAAGCTACTGAGAAACTATAAAGGAATATTGTAACAGAAGTTTGCTCTTATCATCCCAGCGATATTTCAAATAAAAATTGGACAATATCGTACTCTTTAGCGTCTGCATTATGTTTATAGTCATTACAACTTGAGTAACTTGCATATGACTGATATTTAACTAGGAGGGCAAAAACGACAAATTGACTTTTGCAAATGGTGATTACAATTTTAAAAATGTTTACAGTTTCAATATACATAGTAATAATTATGATATGCTGCTAAGTCACATTGTATCCCAGACCTAGAAAAACTAGAATAAAACAAGTTCACCTTTTGCAAATCCAGCTTATCTACACACCCAAAAGAAATATCGCCTTCATCAAAGTTCTCATTTTTAGCCTTCCTAACCCAATCGATTGCGTCATCAAGTTCCTTCCTCAACATCCCCCCACCCATAATCACCCCAAATCCAAAATCTTCATCGTCTCGTCCAAGTCGCCGCTCTTAGCCCTAATGCCCGCAACAGAACTCAAACTCGAACTCGAACTCGAATCGAAGTGCAACAGAGAAGAATCAATTGAGGCGGCAGAGCAACAGAGCGGAATCAATATCGAAAAAAGAAAAAAATCGCATACCGTTATTTACTATCGAACTCGACCCAATTGAGGCAGCCGTAGGCAATCAAAATATTTAAAGCATCATCGAAAAATTGAAGCGGCGCCATAAAACCCTAATTTACTGAAGAGGAACGAACGAAGAGCAAAGCTTTTAGTCTATTGAAGAGGAACGAACAAAACCCTAGTTGGGCCGGCTCCTGTATATTATAACATGCGCTTTTAGTTTTATATATTGCAACGGACTAATATTCGTTGTAAAATTGGCACCTTTTACAACAGGAAATTTGTGACCGTTGTAAAGTTGGCATCTATTACAACGGGCCTGAGTGGACCGTTGTAATAGCATTCTATTACAACGGGCAACCAATGCCCGTTGTAAAAATTGGGTTGTATATGGAATCTTTTACAACGGCCTGAATGGACCGTTGTAATAGCCTTCTATTACAACGGGCAACCAATGCCCATTGTAAAAAGGGCGTTGTAATAGGGTATTTTTGTTGTAGTGGCCACATTACCAAATTGGGAATGTATCACTAGTAACCATCAACTACATAACCTCCGAGCTCGTACATTACAGAGAAGGGTGTTAAACAAAGAGAATAAATCTTCACCACCAAACAGAATGTATTTGATAGAAACCATCTTTACATCTCAAAGTGTAACGTCGGACACACATCCATAGAAGTCTATTCCGGGTTCGAACAGAACCGAAGACACTTCCAAAGAAGCCCTTGCACTCCGGGAATTCCCAATCCCGATCGGACTCCCCTCACATATGGAGATCTCTATACCGGGCACTAATCGATGCAGAGTCATTCGACGGGTTATCATTTCGTTCCCGAAAATACCCGGCCTTCACCACCGGTCTTCAAATGCTATCCATAACGTTGTATCGTTATTCGGAATGGGTTATATGACACAAGGTCCTCTCCTGGCTAAATCGAATAATGAGCGCAATATTTAAAAACATATGGATATTGGGATCTCAGTTAAGTCACAACTTATTATCCAAAAAAATTCTTTCAAATGGTTTAAAAAACTTACCATTTCAAATCTTTTTAAACAAAAAGATTCACTTCACAAAGTTCACCAACCTTTCACAAAGATTCATTCAACATTTTTAAACAAAAGATCTATCTTGAGATCCTCTTTTGCCTGAAAACAAAGTTCACCAAATATTTCACAAAGATTCCTTCATAGCTTTCGAAACAATTCCATTCCAAGTCTTTATATAAAAGATACACCTTTAAGATCCTCTTCAATTTCAGAACAAGGTTCAACCATCTTTCACAAAGATTTATTCATAGCTTTCAAAACAATTCCATTCCAAACTTGAAACTTTTCAACACAAATTGGAAATCTTTCTTTATATGAAAGCTATTATTAATTGAAAACAAATATTTTTTTTTCGGAAAAATCCGATTTCATTTGCACAAGTTAAAGCCTTTTAAGTATAAACTTGGGTTAAATTCAAATTCCAAAAACAATACTTTTAAGATGGTTTAAAAACCCATGTAAACACCTTTATAACTTATGTAGCCTTTTTAAACCATAATTTCCAAATAAAAAGAATCAATTTCAAATCATGAATTCAAATTTAAATCAAATTATTTAAATTTCAAAACTTTATCAGGTTATTCCAAAATAACTTTTATCTTCAAAACTTCTTTTCAAAAGCTTTTTACATTTAACCCAAAACCATTTCCAAAACCATTTGGATTCAAAATCCAACTTTTAAAACCATTTCAAAAATCTGTGACTTAACCAATTTCCTCTTGTAATCCATATTTGTGTGTGTATGGTGTAGTCCGTGGGTTTTACACAATAGTGCAACGTCATTCAATCATCACAGATTCAAGCACAGAAATTATAGATAAGCGACATACTTCTATAACGCTTATCTTCCATTCACAGATCCACAGATAAATCACAGCTAAAATAAATTACATTCATCACAGCTTGAATTAAAACAATTCATATCACAAAGCATCACACAACAGAGACGTCAACCAATTCAAAGCAGCTCATACAATTCAACCATCCATAAGTAAGGTTAACTAATCATCTGATTAATTGAAACCAGATTAATCGCTAATCCTGGTTGATTAACATTAATTAATTAGAGTTTATGTTAATTAATTACCCCTCAAATATTTATTAATTAACCTAAATTAATGAATTAATCAACCTTTAATCATTAAATAATTAACCCCTAATTATTAATCCTAAATTAATTACATTAATTAATTAACCATTAATTAATGAATCATTTCTTAATTACTTTCATTAATTAATTAATCTTTAAATTAATTAATTATCCTCAAATTAATTACCTTAATGAATTAATCACATTAAATTATCCTTAAATTAATTATTGTTTACTCACTAGATTTATCAAAAAATTTAATTACTTTTAATTAATTAACCAATTTAATTGTTCTTTGATTACTTGATAAATCAACCTTTGATCATTAATTAATTATCCTTACTTTCAATAAGTAATCATCTCTAAGTAATTTATTTCCTTTAATTACTTGTCATCAATTAAACTTTACTTAATTAATCATCTTTTAATGTAATTACATAAAGTAATTATCTTCAATAACCTTTTATTAATTAAATCAAGTAATTATACTTAACCATCATTAACATTTTTAAAAATCATTTTATCTTTAAAATTTTATCTAAATAATCTAGAAAATAGATTATCATCAGCATGTAAAATAACTTAATATCTTCAAGTTTAATTACAAATCTAAAACATCAATAAAAATAAACCATTATCCTTTAATCAGTTTATTCATTTAAACTATTAAATTTAAAATTTTTATTTTCAAAATAAACTTAGGAAAAACAAAACTTATTAAATTTCAAAAATTAATTTGCTCAAACACTTCAGACCCAAGACAAACTCGGGTTAAACCCGATAACACACTCGAATCTTTCCCCTGCTTTATTTCTTCGACTACTCACGCATTCATCCCGAGATCCAACCCGAGAAGCTTCCTTCTTCCCCAACATCGTGATTAACCAGACACATATGTGCATAGTGCATGTGCGCTGATCGTCGGAGCTACTCCAATCAACCATGCCACCGTCAACAAATTATCGAAGCCGCCCTTAGCCATCACAAACTCCCAGATCATCACTATACGCTAGAAATCAAAAACGAACCAATCAATGCTTCAAACTGGAATACACCCAGCACCAGAAAATCATCACGTGACGCCGCGACAAGCCACCAACGACTACGAACCTTCGACCAAAGATGGATCATTATCATATGCTTCTTTTCCCTTTAGTGCGATCACCTACAATCAACTGTCGACGGTGCAATAACCAATTTCTTAGCCTCAACCAAAACTAGGGTTGAAACCCAAACCACTACCGCGACGCCACCTTGGTAGTTTATAAATTTTTCAACCATTTTTCCGATGATCACGATACCTCCACCTATCTCCAGCATGAACCCCGCCATCTAGTTCATGGCCGATCACCAGAAACTGACCAAATTGCATTTTCTGTTCATCTCAGGAATGCCTTCCTAAAACACAGTTAAAAATTTTGATTTTTTTTAAAAAAATCATGTTTTTCAATAACAAAACAAATTATATAAGTGAAACAATAAATCGTTAAATTCGAATACTGTCGTATTTTAAGTTTTACTGTGTTTTCCTTCTTCCCAGTAAACCCATATATATTTTATACGTAACAATATTTTTTAAAATTTCGATCTTGCAATTTCGAACAGGTTTTCTTTAGACATCAAAGTCTATAAAGAATTAGTGGGGGAGATTTGAATTTTTAAATCAAGTTAAAAGCCTGTAAAGATTTGGACAGAGGGATTTATATGTCCAGACATGCACAGATATTTGCACATATACTTGTATATATGCAAAACAAATTTACAAACTTCAAACGTATTTCACAACATCACTTTTACTATCATCAAGAGATAACCATATCAAGAGAAAAAAAATTTGCTTACCTGGAAGATGAAGAACAGAGAGCAAGCTTGGAATTTGAAATTTTGAAACTTCTTTGGATTTTTGGTTTGGAAGATTGAATTTGAGCTTTGATTTTTGTTTTTCTTTCTAACTTGTTGAGTTGCTTCTTGATTTTCCTTTGCATTGCTTAAAGTTTTAAATGATCGCTCACTTTGGTCTTGGACTTGATCAGTTCCTTTGCTTTTGAAACCTGGAATAATTCTCAGGTTCAATAGAAGCTTGTTGTTTGATTTTTTTTGAAGGCTTGAAAACTGTTGTTGTTTGATTTTTTTTCTGGTTTTACTTTGATTTCCAGGTTTGTTTTGATCTTCAAAACTTTATGTTGAGTTTGAATTTTCTGTTTGCTGAGATGATTTTTTTTCTTGTTTGCTTTTTCTTTGTTCAGGTTTTGATTTCAGTTTTGAGAAGTTTAAACCGAGAAGTTTGAAAATGACGTGGAATATTTCTTAACCAAAATGTTTTAAATTTGAAGATGAAAGAATAAATTAAGAAATGAGTACGAGAAGCTTTTGAAAAAATGGTCTGGTTTCTTTTATTTGATATTAGCATTTGTTTTTAAAAGAAATAGTTATGCCACTTGTATTACTAAACAAACACTTGTTAATTAATGGTGTTACTTATTAAACATTTGTCACAACATGATTTTAAAAATCTTACACTTGTTAAAAATAAGTAAATTTATGTCCAAAACCTTCTCTTTATTTTATTTATAAATTTTGTTTTAAACCCTTATTCATTTAATTTGAAAATTTTATTTTAAACCCTTACTTTATTTTTAGTTTACAAATTATGTTTTACATTTTTAATTTATTAACTTGAAAACAAAAGACCAACGACCCTTGTTAATGAAGAAAATAAAATGGCTACACTCGTCTTTACATAATTAAAGACCTTAACACTTGTATTATTTGTATCTTTATAAGCCTACACCTGTTAATCTCATATTTTAATTTGCTTACACATGTCTTTTTACATTATAAAATGTTTGCATGTATTAATGAGAATTTTATACAATATGTATATTAGTTTATTTTTAGCAATATATATTTATAATCTCTAAAGAAATATGATTTAAAATCGAATCATGTATTTTATATGTACTTATTCCATTTTGAATCCTAATAAATACATTTCCTTATGTATACATATCTAAAGCTTTTATTCATTTTTGTTTTTAAAATTTTAAATTCAAGTTATTATACTTTTAAATAAATAAACACACATATGTATGTTATAGAATTTAGCTTTAAACAATTTTTTTGAAAATCCTTTGTATTTAATTCAAAATATAACTTTCAAATTATATGTATATTAAAATTAGAAAACAAATTCATACTTAATTTAAAATATAGTTTGAAATCCAATTTATTTTCTAAGATATTTATTCTTTTGAATTTTCAAATTCAAATTTTAAATCACAATCTATTTATATAAATCAACAAACACATTTCTTATAGCATCTGAAAATTCAAATTAATTCATAATTAATCTCAAAAAATAAAATTAATCATCTAGCTAAAAATCGAGAATGTTACAGATTCCCCTCTTAAGAAAATTTCGTCCTCGAAATTTGCAAGACAGGGAGAAAAACAAAGATGGATATACGAAGATAGAGAAACAGTTTCCATATCAAACTGAGATATTTATTTTGCACTTGGCTTACCAAATCAGAATATCAACAATAATTATGAGAACGAACTCATTCAATATTTCACAAGATACTCGGGTCACTAGATCTACGAATATGTAGGGTCATCGGTTAGCTCTAAGCAATAACTAACCACTCGTAGAATATATCGAGACCCAAACAATAGATAAATGGATTTAATCTTCCACAACTCTTAAACACTAGGTATGGATTCCAAACTCAGGTCGGGATACCCCAAAGTTTATACTGGCTTGTCCCTCCTCGGACTTTGATCTTCACAAGAAATCATAACAAAACATCAAATTTGGTTTTGACCGAAATCGTTCTATCGAAGAAATCAAATTTACTTCATATTTTAGTTAACCAATTTATTTTAAATAGAATTCCAAATTCATTGAAGTTAAAAATGGGAAGATGGATAAGAAACCGATGAAGAAAATACGAAACAAAACTTATCTATAATGATTCGCAGGACCATCATCACACTAAAGCTTCTCTCTCTAGCTGCCACGAAGACATCAGAGAATTTGAAATTGAATCAAAGGAGATTGATAGAGAAAGTTGTTTTCATTGTTGTTGCAGGGTATCGACCATTTATAGTGATACTCCCATGTCCCCTATCTCGTCCTCTTCTTGCACTCATACTCACTATCAGTGGATAGTAAGAGAATTTATAGATTCAAACGCCGAATCTGGTTCGCTGGAGCTTATAACACATTAAGTACAATAACACGGTGAAAGGAATGAATAATATCATTGACATACAACATTTGATTACAACAATGATACAAATGAAATATCAGAGATAAAAAAATAATAGCAAAAGAAATAACACAACTGGATTGTCTAGACTTTGCAACCATTGACAGCGGAAAGATAACTCAACATGATCTTTAAGAGAGAAAGAGAGACAGAATCCAATATCTGAAACTTCATAGCCAAAGCTCCAATGCTCCAAATCAAATAGCTTAACCCAAAAGCTTCGAAGACTCCAAACCAAAAGCAGTTATATCCAAACCATAAGCTCGAACCATCATCAATGCTGAAGTGAAGCAACACGATCCCAATGCGATTTGCCAGTATCCAAAGATTGAATGCTATCGAATCTACACCTACTGTTTGATTATCTGAAAAACCCAACTCTAGACTGCTCGTGTGAAAAATTGTGGGCACCCAGAGTTTAGAAAGGGAACAATAAACTCTGGGTCAGTCATGGGACTGGTGTGAGCAAACAAAAACAGTTTTATCTTTAAAACAAACAATCAACAAGAAATAAAAAGGAAATCCACAATGCTTTTTGGATAATGAAACTACCATAAGGCCTCCCGCCGCACACACCATGCAAACGTAGAATCGGAGGAGATTTCTCCTTATGATAGTCAAAAATGCTTACTACGTAAAATCCTTTTGACATTATTATTAGTGCATAGTGGAAAACATTTTGAAAGTATAATATTAATCTTAGTCAGTATAGACATTTCGAACTATGCCTAATATAGCTACCATCTAAACAGTGGTGACCACCATAAGTAAATGGCAGGTTATACAATTAAAACGTACAAGGCGCGTATTGGTAATTGGTTTTCCAGCAAAAGGTCAGGCCAAGGAACTTCTCATTGCCACATGGGTATGCCTCTGTAGGGACACCTCGAGAACCTACCCGGCTCTCTGCCAACACAAGGCCGATTTACTCCCTTCCCGGAGTAACACCTAAAGATATGCCATTTCCGGTCGTTTGCGACCTTTATCCGATGATCCTCAACCACAAAGCAACAATCACACAGTAATAAATGTACAGTGTCCACATGAGTTAAGTATCTAGGCTACATACCATATACCACCCTTTTCCAGAAGAAATGGACATACCCTAGGGGCGCGACCCCTGCAACCTTGCTGCGTCTTTCCTGTTTCGACCATTTCTGGGGTGTGATGTCCTAATGCAGTTTCATCCACAAAGCTACGCTTTTCACAAAGCCATGCTTCGATCAACAAATGATCAGTAGCACTTCGTATGCCACATTACCAAATTGGGAATGTATCACTAGTAACCATCAACTACATAACCTCTGAGCTCGTATGTCTCAGAGAAGGGTGTTAAGCTAAGAGAATAAATCTTTGCCACCAAACAGAAATGTATTTAATAGAAACCAGCTTTACATCTCAAAGTGTAACGTCAGACACACATCCAAACAAGTGTGTTACGGGTTCGAACAAAACCGAAGGCAGTTCCAAAGAAGCCCTTGTACTCCGGGAATTCCTAATCCCGATCGGACTCCCTATCACATATGGAGATCTCTATACCGGGCGCTAATCGATGTAGAGTCATTCGACGGGTTATCCTTTCATTCTCGAAAATACCCGGTCTTCACCACCAGTCTTCAAATATTATCCATAACGTCGTATCATTATTTGGAATGGGTTATATGACACAAGGTCATCACCCGGCTAAACCGAATAATGAGCACAATATTTAAAAACATATGGATATTGGGATCTCAGTTAAGTCACAACTTATTATCGAAAACTTTTCTTTCAAAGGTTTAAACAAATTACCATTTTAAATCTTTTTAAACAAAAATATTCACTTCACAAAGTTCACTAACCTTTCACAAAGATTCATTCACCATTTTTAAACAAAAGATCTACCTTGGATCCTCTTTTTCTTGAAAACAAAGTTCACCAAATATTTCACAAAGATTCCTTCATAGCTTTTGAAACAATTCCATTCCAAGTCTTTTATATAAAAGATACACCTTTAAGATCCTCTTCAATTTCAAAACAAGGTTCAACCATCTTTCACAAAGATTTATTCATAGCTTTCAAAATAATTCCATTACAAATTCGAAACTTTTCAACACAAATTGGAAATCCTTTCTTTATACGAAAGCTATTATTATTTGAAAACAAATAGTTTTTTTTCGGAAAAATCTGATTTCATTTACACAAGTTAAAGCCTTTTAAGTATAAACTTGGGTTAAATCCAAATTCCCAAAACAATACTTTTAAGATGGTTTTAAAACCCATCTAAACACCTTTATAACTTATGTATCCTTTTTAAACCACAATTTTCAAATAAAAAAATTCAATTTCAAATTTTGAATTCAAATTTAAATAAAATTATTTAAATTTCAAAACTTTATCAAGTTATTCCAAAATAACTTTTATCTTCAAAACTTCTTTTCAAAAGCTTTTTTCATTTAACCCAAATCCATTTCCAAAACCATTTGGATTCAAAATCCAACTTTTAAACCCATTTCAAAAATTTGTGACTTAACCAATTTCCTCGTGCAACCCATATTTGTGTGTGTATGGTGTAGTCCATGGGTTTTCCACAATAGTGCAACATCATTCAATCATCACAGATTCAAGCACATCAATTATATATAAGCGGTATACTTCTATAACGCTTATCTTCCATTCACAGATCCACAGATAAATCAAAGATAAAATAAATTACATTCATCACATCTTGAATTAAAACAATTCATATCACAAAGCATCACACATCAGAGATATCAAACAATTCAAAGCAGCTCATACAATTCAAACATCCATAAGTAAGGTTAATTAATCATCTGATTAATTGAAACCAGATTAATCACTAATCCTGGTTGATTAACATTAATTAATTAGAGTTTACGTTAATTAATCACCCCTCAAATATTTATTAATTAACCTTAATTAATGAATTAATCAGCCTTTAATCATTAAATAATTAACCCCTAATTATTTAACCTTAATTAATTACATTAATAAATTAACCCTTAATTAATGAATCATTCCTTAATTACTTTCATTAATTAATTGATCTTTAAATTAATTAATTATCCTCAAATTAATTACCTTAATAAATTAATCATATTAATTTATTATCCTTAAATTAATTATTGTTTACTCACTAGATTTATCAAAAAATTAATTACTTTTAATTAATTAACCAATTTAATTTAATTATTCTTTGATTACTTGATAAATCAACCTTTGATCATTAATTAATTATCCTTAATTACTTTCAATAAGTAATTATCTCTAAGTAATTTATTTCCTTTAATTACTTGTCATCGATTAAACTTTACTTAATTAATCATCTTTTAATGTAATTACATAAAGTAATTATCTTCAATAACCTTTTATTAAAATCAAGTAATTATACTTAACCATCATTAACATCTTTAAAAATCATTTTATCTTTAAATCTTATCTAAATAATCTAGAAAATAAATGATCATCATCATGTAAAATAACTTAATATCTTCAAGTTTAATTACAAATTTAAAACATCATTAAAAATAAACCATTGACCTTTAAATCAGTTTCTTCATTTAAACTATTAAATTTTAAATTTTTATTTTCAAAATAAACTTAGAAAAACAAAACTTATTAAATTTCAAAAATTGATTTTCTCAAACACTTCATACCCGAGACAAACTCGGGTTAAACCCAATAACACACTCGAATCTTTCCCCTGCTTCATTTCTTCAAGCCACTCGCGCATTCATCCCGAGATCCAACCCGAGAAGCTTCCTTCTTCCCCAACATCCTGGTTAACCAGACACACATGTGCACAGTGCACGTGCACTGATCGTCGGAGCCATTCCGATCAACCATGCCACCGTCAACAAATCGTCGAAGCCGCCCTTAGCCATCACAAAATCCCAGATCATCACTATACGCTAGAAATCAAAATTGAACCAATCAATGCTTCAAACTGGAATCCACCCTGCGCCAGAAAATCGTCACGCGACGCCCCGACAAGCCACTAACGACTACGAACCTCCGACCAAAGGTGCATCATTATCCTATGCTTCTTTTCCCTTTGGTGCGATCACCTACGATCAACTGTCGACAGCGCAATAACCTGTTTCTCAGTCTCGACCAAAACTAGGGTTAAAACCCCAAACCACTACCGCGACATCACCTCGGTAGTTTATAAAATTTTCGACCATTTTTTCGATGATCACGATACCTCCACCTATCTCCAACATGAACCCCACCATCCAGTTCGTGGCTAATCACCAGAAACTGACCAAATTGTATTTTCTGTTCATCTCAAGAATGCCTCCCCAAAACACAGTTAAAAAATTTGATTTTTTTTTTCAAAAATCATGTTTTTCGATTACAAAAATAATTATATAATTGAAACAATAAATGTTTAAGTTGAATACTGTCATATTTTAAGTTTTACTTGTTTTCCTTCCTCCCAATAAACCCATATATATTTTGTTCTTAACAATATTTTTTATAATTTCGATCTTGCAATTTCGAACTGGTTTTGTTCAGACATCAAAGTCTATAAAGAATTAGTGGGAGAGATTTGAATTTTTAAATCAAGTTAAAAGCCGGTAAATCTTTGGATAGAGGGATTTATGTGTCCAGACTTGCATAGATATTTGCACATATACTTGTATATATGCAAAACAAATTTATAAACATTCAAACATATTTCAGAGCATCACTTTTACCATCATCAAGAGATAACCATATCAAGAGAAAAAAAATGTTTGCTAACCTGGAAGATGAAGAACAGAGAGCTAGCCTGGAATTTGAAATTTTGAAACTACTTTGGATTTTGGTCTGGAAGATTGAATTTGAGCTTTGATTTTTGTTTTGCTTTCTGACTTGTTGAGTTGCTTCTTGATTTTCCTTTGCATAGCTTAAAGTTTTAAATGATTTCTCACTTTGATCTTGAACTTAATCAGTTCCTTTGCTTTTGGAACCTAGAACAATTCTCAGGTTGAACAGAAGCTTGTTGTTTGATTTTTTTTTGAAGGCTTGAAAACTGTTGTTGTTTGATTTATTTTCTTGTTTTACTTTGATTTCCAGGTTTGTTTTGATCTTGAAAACTTTATTTTGAGTTTGAATTTTCTGCTTTCTGAGATGATTTTTTTTCTTGTTTGCTTTCTCTTTGTTCAGGTTTTGATTTTAGTTTTAAGAAGTTTAAACTGAGAAGTTTGAAAATGACCAGGTTTATTTCTTAACCAAAATGTTTTAAATTTGAAGATGAAGAATAAATTGAGAAAATAATATGAGAAGCTGTTGAAAATATGGCCTGGTTTCTTTTATTTGATATTAACATTTGTTTTTAAAAGAAATAGTTATGCCACTTGTATTACTAAACAAACACTTGTTAATTAATGATGTTACTTATTAAACATTTGTCACAACATGAATTTAAAAATCTTACACTTGTTAAAAATAAGTAAATTTATGTCCAAAACCTTCTTTTATTTTATTTATAAATTTACTAACTTGAGAACAAAAGACTAATGACCCTTGTTAATTAACAAAATAAAATGGATACACTTGTCTTTACATAATTAAAGACCTTAACACCTGTATTATTTGTATCTCTATAAGCCTACACTTGTTAATCTCATATTTTAATTTTCTTACACATGTCTTTTTACATTATAAAATTTTGCATGTATTAATGAATATTTTATACAATATGTATATTATTTTATTTTTATCAATATATATTTATAATCTCTAAAGAAATATGATTTAAAATCAAATCATATATTTTATGTGTACTTATTCCATTTTTAATCCTAATAAATACATTTCCTTATGTATACATATCTAAAGCTTTTATTCTTTTTTGTTTTTAAAATTTTAAATTCAAGTTATCATACTTTTAAATAAATAAACACACATATGTATATTATAGAATTTAGCTTTAAACAATTGTTTTGAAAATACTTTGTATTTAATTCAAAATATTACTTTCAAATTATATGTATATTAAAATTAGAAAACAAATTCATATTAAATTTAAAATATAGTTTTAAATCCAATTTATTTTCTAAGATATTTATTCTTTTGAATTTTCAAATTCAAATTTTAAATCATTATCTATTTATATAAATAAACAAACACATTTCTTATGGCATCTGAAAAATTCAAATTAATTCATAATTAATCTCAAAATTTTAAATTAATCATCTAGCTAAAAATCGGGAAGTTACAAATAAAATATGGTTGTGTGGCTCAGATGTGCGAATTCAGTCAACGATTAGTATCTAACAATTCAAATATTAACGTTCACATGTCCTATTAGCTATTAGTGTGATGGTTTGGTTGAGCTCATCACTTATAGATTTTTCGATAAATTCAAATTTTATGTTATTTTAAGCAATACCACTAGTGACAATAATTTACATACGTTCTCTTCGCCTACAATATATCATGTCCGGATGTATGTGTGTTAGTCCCTGAGAAGATGGTTTTGATGACAACAACCTTAGAATAAGATTATAAAATATAAATACTAACATTATAGTTTAGATATATATGTATTTGCAGGATTCAACCATGCAGGTACCAAGAATGAAGACTGTACAATGTAGAGATTCAAGATATCAAGATTGAAGACTCATGAGTATCAAGATTATCAAGAGTTCAAGATTACAATAATAAGTAATTTAATTACGGATTTTTGTTAAAACTCTTAGAAAAGCATTGGCATCTTAAAATCAAATTTATTCATAGAATGAAATCCACTTCGAGCCTGTTAAAGGGATGGAACCCTAAGTAGGATGGAACCTACGAAAAAACTAGTGGAACATTGTTTTGTATCCACTAACTTTTATTCAAATGGTTTTTACAAAATTATATCTTGTTTTCAAAATTATTTCAAAATCTTCCTGTTAAAAGAATCAAAAACACTATCCTGGTTTTAAATATTTTTAGCCTCAAAATAATCTTTATTTTCAAAATCAAACTATCCTTGGTTTTAAACTATCTTTTAATAATAATATATTTAACTTTGAATATTTATACGTATATTTAAATATAAAATTATAGTAAAATTATATATATCAAAATATTATTCTCTATATTATTTATGTATTTTAACTATAGTTAAGTATATTTATAAAGTTTAAAAATAGTTTTAATACAAGATAGAAGTTATTTTCAAAGAAAAACAAATTACCAAACTTTCCTTAGGCTTGTCGACAACCTCTAGGACCCCTCGTCGACAAGGTGGCAGTTGATTTCAAAATTTTGAATTTCAAAAGAAGTGTCTATTCGTCATATACTTTCACGAATGGACATGGCCATTGTTCTACTATAAATAGGGGCAGTTTTAAACGAATTTTTATTCATATTTTCTCTGATTTCACTCCTCTTCTTATTCCACATTTCTTTATATATATATTTACCATTACTCTACCGAAATCAACATTGAATCTACATAGATCATCTCTGGTTTGATTCTCTATCACTATCTCAACAAGATCTCAGTGTTATTTAGAGTTATAGGCTTCTTTGTAATAAACTAAGTGAGAAAAGGTGTGATTGTAGTCTGTGAAATCAATCAAGCGAGAAAAAGTGTGATTGTAGCCTATGAAATCAATTGGGTGAACTTGTTGCCCATAAAATCAAGTATCTCTACCCAGAGGATTGTTAATCTGGAGTGGTGTACCTCGTGGCCTTGAAATCGAGGGTGTAATTGTACAATTATTGTGAAAGGAAATCCGTACTTGTGCGCGGGACTGGATGTAGGATAACTTTGAACCAGTATAAAATCTAGTATGTTCTTTCCTTTATTGATTTTACTTTATTTCTGCATCTGTGTTTGATTGTATGATCAAATCTGTGTCTGAATATTGCATACATTCGTGTTCAAATTAACATAAACTCAAAAAAATTAGTAATTCCTTAAAACACTATTCACCCCCCCCCCTCTAATGTTAATTCTAGCCTTAAGATCCGCATTTCTCACATTTGGCATCAAAACAAGGTTTTCAAAGTTTCATAATCTGAATTTTGAAAAAAAATTCAAAATGGCTACCAACACTGGTACTATTAATGCTACCAACATTGGTTCTATTATCTCTGTCACTAGTTCATTTGTATAAGGTCAGTCTACTGTCAGACCACCACTTTTTAATGGCAATAACTATGCATATTGGGCATGTAGGATGAAAATATATTTATAATCTATAGGACTAGATACTTGGAATGTCACACAGACTGAATATACTGAACCCACAACCGATTTTGCACAGTGGACCGCTGAGGAAAAGATTGTTGCACAAAATAACTCTAAAGCTATGGATATTCTGTTTTGTTCACTTGATAGAAACGAATTTAATAGAGTGTCAGTTTGTAAGTCTGCATATGAAATCTAAAAAACTCTGCAAGTTACTCACGAAGGAACAAGAAAAGTTAAACAGACCAAAATTTCCATGCTGACAAATCAGTTTCAATTATTTGAAATGAATTCTAATGAGTCTATTTCAGATATGTATAGTAGATTTCATAACATTGTGCATTCTCTAATATCCTTGGGAAAGGAATTTTCGAAAGAAGATCAAGTCAAAAAAATCTTAAATTCTCTTACTCCAGAATGGGATCAAAAGACACTTGCGATCGAAGAGGCAAATGACATCGGTACCTTAAAGATAGAAGAATTAATTGGAAATCTAATGTCGTTTGAAGTCCAAATGATTGAGAGAAGAGAAAGCAAAGCATCTGAAAATAAATCAATGGCGTTCAATGCATTGACCGATGGATCAGGCTTAAACAGTGATAATGATGAAGAGATGGCCCTTGTGACCAAGAATTTTCGAAAATTCCTGAAAAACAGAAAGATGAATAATCTCAAGAGAAACAACTATATAAACTTTGGAAATTAGAATGTAGTGCCAAACAATATCAAATGTTTCAACTGTGACGAACCAAACCATATCAAAAGAGACTGTCCGCATCCAGATAGGCAAAATCTTTCTATAATCAATGATTCATAAAGAAACGAAAACGTGCACTTACTGCTACTCTAGATGACTCAGACTCATCCTCAAGAGATAATGATCAGAAGACGGATAATTCAAATATGTGTTTCACGGCAGTTCACGACTCCGACGAATTCAGAGAAATGGACTCAGAAAAAGGTACACATTTACAATACAATTGGTTGAAATTGCATGCTTAGAATTGGATGCTTGATTGGTTGATTTTGAATTGGTGTGTTGTTTGAATTTTAAAATTTTTATTATTTTTTACTATTTTTTATTTTTTTATTTTTATCTTTATTTTTAATAGTATCATAATATTTTATGGAATATGCTATCATTCTAGTAATATTCTAGATATATATATATATATATAGACATTAAAAATAATAAATATATGTGTGTATATATATATTAGAATACTTAAGAAAAATAATCATGGAAATTCGAAGACACCTGTTGACAAGGTCCCCACCATGATGTCGACAAGGGTACAGAAATTTGAAATACAAAATATGAATTCAAATATTGAATTTTCCTCCATCTTTTCACTTCATTCAATTCTCTGAAAAGTCAACTTTTGACTAGAGAACATGTCATTTGAGAATCTATTTATTCACTATCTCTTATCACAACTTTTCGCTCTCATTTTCAAATTCAAACTATTATCTCAAAATTTCAAGCTCTCTACTCTCTACTCTAATGGCTTCTTCAAGCAACCCTTCCATAATGAGAATTTCCAGAAAGATAAAAAAGCAACTTTACAATGATCCGGAGGCTATAAAAGCATATATCGACTATGCTAATTATGGAAAATTCCATCCCGGGAAATTTGCTTTATTTCAAGATTTCTCTACTTATGAAATTGATTCTCTTTTTGCAAATAATCAAGTTCTTAGTCTTGTTGATGCTTGTCAAAATGATTTTGTTTGTTATCCAAATCTTGTTAGAATTTTCTATGCAAATCTCAACCGTGGATTTTATAATGGAAAATGATGATGAAATTTGGAGTAGTGTCAAAGGCATTAGAATCGTTTTAAATTGTCATCTTTTCTGTACCATTCTCAATTGCAAGAGCACGGGAATGGATCTTTCTAGTTTTAATATCGATGAAAATGATCGTGAGACATTTCATCACATTTTCGTAGGAAATGATTACTTTGAATTCAAAAATTGAAACTTTCGACCAAAAGCTAGAATTGTTAATCTTCTTTTACAACATACTTTGACCCCAAGATCAGGGAGTTTTAACAATCCAACTTCAAAAGTTTGCAAAGCACATTTTGCTATTTTCGAAAATTATGATATTAATTGGACTCAAGTTATTTTGGATGAATTTCGTCCCAAAAATCATGAAATGGGTGAAAACACTTTGTATCATGGAATCTATCTCACTCGGATTTTTAACTAGTTTGGAGCAGATTTCAAAGGAGAAGAATTTATTTCAAGAAAAGTTTATAATCACTCAAACATCTCATTTATGAAAATTCCATTTGTTTTTCAACCTTATGAGACTCTTGCCTAAAAGGAAGAGCGTTTGGCTCATGAGGAGATGGAAGAGGAGGAAGAAGAAGAAGAAGGGGATGAAATGGAAATAGAAGAAGAAGAAGGTGAAACATCTTTGGAAAGCATTGACTATCCTCCTAATCTAACCAACAAAACCTTACTCAAAAATCAAAAGACTATTGTTGAGAATCAACGGATTCGTAAACAGTCCATTAATAAGAAATTGGATAAAATGTCATCCAAGATGAACAAGTTTTTCTCCAAAGTCAGCAAGAAGCTTGGATTATCTTCATCTTCGTCATCCTCTAACTAATTCTATCTTTTCATGTCTTGTTGTACTAGTTTTAGTTTATTTTAATTTGAATGTTCATGTAGCTCTTAATGTTTAATCATTGTATCATTCTATTATGAAATGAAATTGAATTACTTTTCTGTTATCTAGCTTATCCTATCTCCAGAATAAATTTTAGTATATTATATAAATATATATATACACAAAATTATTCACAAAATCAAAATAAGTCATCAAAATTGACTAACCCCTGTCGACAACCCCCCTTGACCATGTCGACATGTACTGGTCAGAAATGACTTTTCATTTTAAATTTGAAATTTGAATAACTACCTTATGTCTATTCATTTCAAACGAATTTATACACCTATAAATACCTATTTCTTCCAGAATTCATCACTCAGAATTATTTCTTATCTACTTTATCTCTAATTCTTCTCACAAACTCAAATATGGCCAATCCAATTCATAATTTGACTGAGAATCTTGAAGAAACCCTTAATTCTTTTAAGAATATTTTTTCTTTCATTCTTCGTAACCAACGACACTTAGAGTTGAGTCAAATGCAGATGATCAAGGAGCAAGAAAAGCATTTCGATGCCATGCGATGGATGATTTCCTCCCTGCACAAAGATGATAAGTAAGCACATTCTCCAGTCCCTCTCATCAATGATAATGAAAATTGGGATGCCATTAAAGCAAACCCTATATTTGAAGAAGAAGGATGTGTGGAAGTTCCTCGTAATGTTTGATTTAATTTGATTGCTTTGTTTGATTTTAGTTGATTGCTTGGATTGATTTGACTTGATTTGATTTGGTTTGGTACCGATTGATATTTGGTATGGATCGATATATGGTGTGCAAAACATGTATAAAAACACACTGATATTTATATGATCTTTGATTAATTATCATGTCTATCAGTATAACTATCTCTTAATCTATCTATTATATACTCCATTGAATATTATATTAATGCAGGCATTTTAGTAAAAGAATAAGGGGAAGTTATATAGTTTGGAGTTAGTTTTTTGTTGATGAAAAAGGGTGAGAAGTATAAAATAGGATAGTTAGGCATAGATTAAGGGGGAGTTATTAGGATAGAAGTAATATTTTATAAACAAATGTTGTCATCGTCAAAAAAGGGGAGATTGTTAGTCCCTGAGAAGATGGTTTTGATGACAACCTTAGAATAAGATTATAAAATATAAATACTAACATTATAGTTTAGATATATATGTATATGCAGGATTTAACCATGCAGGTACCAAGAATGAAGACTGTATAGTACAGAGATTCAAGATATCAAGATTGAAGACTCATGAGTATCAAGATTATCAAGAGTTCAAGATTTCAATAATAAGTAATTTAATTAGGAATTTTGTTAAAACTCCTAGAAAAGCACTGGCATCTTAAAATCCAATTTATTCGTGGAATGGAATCCACTTCGAACCTGTTAAAGGGATAGAACCCTAAGTAGGATGGAACCTACGAAAAATTTAGTGGAACATTGTTTTGTATCCATTAACTTTTATTCAAATGTTTTTTACAAAATTATATCTTATTTTCAAAATGATTTCAAAATCTTCCTTTTAAAAGAATAAAAAATATCTATCCCGGTTTTAAATATTTTTGGCCTCAAAATAATCTTTATTTTCAAAATCAAATTATCTTTGGTTTTAAACTATCTTTTAGTAATAATATGTTTAACTTTTAATATTTAAACTTAGATTTAAATATAAAATTATAGTAATATTTTATATATATCAAAATATTATTCTCTAAATTATTTATGTATTTTAACTATAGTTAAGTATATTTATAAAGTTCAAAAATAGTTTTAATACAAGATAGAAGTTATTTTCAAAGAAAAACAAATTACCAAAATTTCCTTAGGCTTGTCGACAACCCCTAGGACCCCTTGTCGACAAGGTGGCAGTTGATTCCAAAAATTTGAATTTCAAAAGAAGTGTCTATTCGTCATATACTTTCACGAATGGACATGGCTATTGTTCTACTATAAATAGGTGCAGTTTTGAACGAATTTTTATTCATATTTTCTCTGATTTCACTCCTCTTCTTCTTCCATATTTCTTTATATATATTTTTACCATTACTCTGCCGAAATCAACATTGAATCTAACTAGATCATCTCTGATTTGATTATTCTACCACTATCTCAACAAGATCTCAGTGCTATTCAGAGTTATAGGCTTCTTTGTAATAAACTAAGCAAGGAAAGATGTGATTGTGGCCTGTGAAATCAATCAAGCGAGAAAAGGTGTGATTGTAGCCTGTGAAATCAATTGGGTGAACTTGTTGCTCGTAAAATCAAGTATCTCTACCCAGAGGATTGTGAATCTGGAGTGGTGTACCTCATGGCCTTGAAATCGAGGGTGTAATCGTACAATTAATTTTGAAAGGAAATTTGTACTTATGTGTGGGACTGGATGTAGGATAACTCTGAACCAGTATAAAATCCGATGTGTTCTTTCGTTTATTGCTTTTACTTTATTTCTACATCTGTGTTTGATTCTGTGATCATATCTATGTCTGAATATTGCATACATTTGTGTTCAAATTAACATAAACTCAAAAAGATTTAGTAATTCCTTAAAACACTATTCACCCCCTCTCTAGTGTTAATTCTAGCCTTAAGATCCGTAATTCGCATTTCTCACAATGTGAAGTCTAGTGGGCCATATATATGTGGCTAAGTTATCAAAATACATGTGTAAATATAATAATAAGCCAACTGTAAATAATAAAATAAAAGAACTTGCACACCAAGGTTTTTATACTGGTTCGGACCACCGTCCTATGTCCAGTCATAAAATTTCTATCATGGCTTTTTACTCACCAACACCCTCACTTCACCTAGAGGAATGGATCTATACAATGCTTGAGCCACTGAACAGGTCTTTCTATAAACTAAATACAAAGGTAGTCTTTAGCAGTAATCATGTCTAAATACATCGATTTTTCAAATGAGTTACAATGATCCTATAATAGTTGAATGTGGGTGTATTATTATGTTAATTAGAGAGCTAATATTGTAATTAAATTTTCGCTAATATGAAAGCTTTTGGTAATCTAAGGTTTAGAAATCAAACTGTAGAATCAAAAAAGCAAAGTTGAAATTCTCTTTGAAATCATAGTCTATTTATAGGATTGAAGAGCTATGATGAAGAGCCTAAAGTTTACCATTGAAGTTTTAAAGTAGAGTCGCAACTGAAAAAGTAAGAAGAAACCCGACCACTCAAGAAGAAAGGAAGTCTTTCATGGGCTTCAGGACCCTTCAAAATTCATATGCACCGAGAGGCCTACATCGGCCCATCGATGTACATGAAATTTGAAGGGTTCTGAAGCCTATGAATCAAGCCTTAAAAAATAGTAAATAAATTTCAAAAAATTATTAAAATTAATTTTAAGAAACTTAAGGATTTGGGATACGAGGATGTGATTCTTGCAAATTTTGGCAAAATATTTCTAAAACAAACTTATTCATATAGTTAAGGACTTCAAGTGTTTCTACTTTGATGACACTCTAGAAATGTAGCATGTAATCTTCAATTCATTTTGGGCACTGTTGATATTATGTCTCTTGTTTTCCTACTATTACTAATATGTGAAGTTATCGTCATCAAAATATGGAAAATCTTGCTCTAGTAGTATGGAATTCGGTATTGGTCAAAACTCCAACATTATCCATATTTGACTTAATTGGTCCATAAAAAAGTCCTTGGTTTAATAATAAAATTTATTATCAACCGTTTTATGCATGCAAAAGATCCTAGCTTTGAGTTGATTGCAATCGACCATGATACTAACCTCATGAAACACAAAAGGCGAATTCTCTATTGAATAGTGCTTCACTTCCAATGATTCTACTATAACCCAACTATAGTCGCTCGTTGGATCGCCATGTCATGATTGAACTATAATCAAAGTGGAGAATCAATGTTGAAGTTCCACGATATTCTTAAATTGAAGGAACTATGTAATATCGCCAAACTGAGAGTTCATATTTTACCTAGTTATCATCAACTAATAGAACTCTCTCAGAATAGTCATTCCATATTTATCCAATAACTACGAGTATATAACCCTATGGTGCCTCTAGCAACCATAAGTAATACATTACTCAATACTTGGAAAACATTATGCACTCTAGTCTTAATGGATGCATTAATATCCCTTCTCGAAATTTATTGGCTAGGAATATTTAAAACAAAATGTCATTTCATTTTTGTAATTAATTACTCACGGTTGCAATTGTTTGCAACAAATTCACATAGAATTTTATTTATGGATTTTTTATTAACATACTTGTACTTGGATTCAATTATAGAATCTTAAATCATTCCTCCGATCAGTTCAGAACTGATCGAGTTAGTCCCTCAATGAATGGATTTGCTCTACGTTTTACTGTCAGCCAACATTTATCTATCGTTGATAAAATACATTTGTTATGTGGAACGTTTGGAGTATGTTTTAGACATCTTATGAGCCTTGGGTTCTTTAGTGAACTATATCGTAGCATTGTTTTCACAGACATTTTCATGAGATTCTCAACATTTGGAATAACCCCGGTTCGATAATTTATGCATTTATGTATACAGTTTTTATTGCATGCTATTTAGGGCATTGTACTTGGACTTTGGTTGAATCAGCATCCACCCCTCATTTGGAATATCTCCAACTCAACAGTCTTTAATAGTGAATATGAATTTAGGATTGATGATGTGCACGTAAATGTGCATATATTTACATCCATATTTTATCTCTTTTTATTTAAATAAACATCATATTTGGGCATTTTAACATGTTTAAAATCAAAATTCAATTATTTTCAAACCATCATATTTTCATCTTCATTCAGGGACAAAACAGTCATTTTTGTGCATGTGTCAATGTAAGAGTTTTTACTTGGACAATCTTTATGATTTTTATAGGATATTTTGATGCATATGGAAGAGAGATTCATGATGATATATGCATGCACAAAGAACTACAAAGGAATGTAGAGGAAATAATTCAAGTTCAAGATCATGAAGGACCCCATCCACTTATCTTGATTTTCAATTAGAAGCTAAACACATGCTAAAAGGTCATTAAAGCTTCATGTACATTTAAGTGGGGATTAGTGGATGTTAATGATTACTTGGTGGCTACACTACCTCAAGGGTACTTTGGGAAGCTCCCTAAAAAAGGAATTAGGGTTTTATGCATGTATAAATAACCCTCTTATGTACATGAGACTATATTCTACTCTTTCATATTTGTTAGGAAATTAAGAAAGTAAGTTGTAAGCTTTATGTCGAATGAAATAAAATTGGCTTCCAAGCCTCTTTTTCTTCTCTTTTCTACATTTTTCTTTTCTTTTATGTTAATGCTTATTTCTATGTCTTCTTTCTTTTAATGTTCATACCTTAGATTTACATTTATTCAAGTAATGTAGCTTAATTCCTTTTGTTGTAAGTACTTTAATTACATTCTCTTCTTTGCTTATTTTCTATTTTCTTCTCTTTTTAATGTTGAAATTTACTTGTGTTGCTTCAATGCAACAAATGGGTGGCTAAATCCCTTTAATTTATGGGTAATGAAGCTCTCAAACTTATGTAATTTCAATATTTCTATGGTTTAAGATCTCATTTGATTTGTGCTTCATGAAGTAAATTTTGATGTAAGTTTATACAAGTGGGTTTGATAGCTTATATTACTTACGCAATTGAGCTATTCTTATTCAACATAAACACGATTTACATCATCATTTGCTAATTAATTTTTGATTTTGAAATGAAAGTAAAAAATGGAATTTGATGATCTATATTACTAGTTATAATAGTAAATAGATCATGTTTAAAATAGCTTTTGCTTTGGCTTCGTTTTCATGAGAATTATAAGTGGTATAATTGTTGTGTTATAGTTTGATGGTTTGAGTTATGTTAATTAATAACATAAACAAATCATACCTATGATAAATACAATAATTATTTCACTTAATATCAAAGCTAGAGATCATAAATTATTGTTTGTTGATTTACAAAAAATATGAAAGTGGATTTATCCCTAAATTGTTCTCTAATTCAATAGTTTTTTAATCACATTTTAATTCAAGTTCTAACTTCATTTTGTTTCTAGTTAACAATTTCTCTTCCATTTGGTCTAATTTGATTGAATAGACTTTTAAACTCTAACAATTTCCTGCGGATCGACGCCGTATTCTCTACGTACTACAAGTGTACGCCGTGCACTTGCAGTTAAATTTAATTTGAAAATTTTCGACTATTTTCTAAACCGATAGAAAATTAGCCGATTAACAAGTTTTTGGCGTCGTCGGCGTCGCCGAGGAATTGTTTTGATTTTGATTTTCTGTTCTTCGAATTATTTTCATTTGCTTTGTGTGTTTTAATTTTGTGTATGTGTTGCATATTAAAAAAAAATTGTGTTGTGTGATTTTTCATTACATTGTGTGTGTTTGTGTTTTGTTTTCTCGTTCTAGTTGCATTTTGCATTTGATATTAAAAAAAAAACTACACAAACATTTCTCAAATTTGCATTGCATTTTATTTCTTATTGTACAAATTTACATTGCATTCTCATTTTTTAGTTACACTTACATTTCATCAATTTCTATTGTCTGTTAAAAATTTACACTTCTCTGTTTACTGTTCTCTGCACAGTGATACAAGCCTTCACCATCTTCATGCAAACATAGCATATAACCAGACCACTGACTGTTGTCTCTGCCTACAATTCAAAACTTCTACCATTACATCCAACTCCCTTTATAAACAACCACAAATCTGTCAACAAGACAACCCTGCTTTTCACTGTCACACCACATTCACCTAGCCATCCCCTCCTCAATTTCAACAAGTCAACACTGCATTCATATCACTGTTATTCACAAAAACCACTACACTTCCATCAAATTCCCTTCCATCACTTCTGCATACCTCACATTTCCTTTGCCCATCACTCCATACTTGCCAAAACACTACCAAACAAACTTCACCAGACAACACAATCGAACTGCCACCTTCAATCGATACATCTCAATTGCCTCGAAAAGAATCGCCCAAGTCGCCACAATCTGTTTTTGCTTTCAATTTTGAGTTCGAAATAAGTTTAAGAAATCGTGATTTTGTTTAGTATAAAATTTGATGAAATGCAGTCTGTTGATTTCTTTCAGTGTTTAGTAAAAGAATTTAGTTGGGCCTTGGTTTGTTTTTAGGCCTGTTGAAAAGTTGGGTGTGTTTTGTTCTTTTTTTATTTTGCCTTTTGTTTTATTTTGTTTTCAAGTTTTTTCATTTATTTTGTTTTCATTTGTTTGGTTTGAGTATTCCATCAATTACAAAATAATAATAATAATAATAATTGTATATATCTTTTTTTTTTCATTTCAAGTTGCCAAAGCAGAAAATCAAGAAGCAGAATTGCTTGCTAATAATTGCTTTGCTAAAAATCGCCGCTGAAAAAAAAACAATTGCTAATAATTCTGCATGCTCTGTTATCGTGCCATTTTTTCCTTATTTATATTTGAATTGCATTATTGGTTGCTTACGTTTGCATTTATATAAAAAAAATCAAAATCAAAAAAAAAAACCAAAAACAAACTTCATTTTAGTTGCACTGTTAATACACGTTTAACTTCTGTTGTGCATTCATCTCATCTTATTTTCTTTTTTAAGGGCAATACCCCAATTCGCATAAGGTGAGGGATTTCATCACCCTTTCCATAGCCCACAAACGCATTTCATCGTAGAATTTGACTAATAATAAAGGTCATACGTTGGACCTAAGGGTGTCGCGAGCTCCTCTAGGGCTTAATTGTATCTTCAGAACCGTTTCTTTTGAACAATTTTATTTCTTGATGTTTAGGCTACGACAGAGTAATAACCATTTATAAATATTACGGTGATTCATAAATATTATAGTGGTTGTTCCTCTGAAGGTATTTAAACCTTCGGCTGCATTGCTACGATGATTCGTGGTGCACCGATAACACCTACTCGTTACCTGGCTGATGAATTTTGTTGATTTAAGACAAAGTGTGATTATAAAATTTTGGGCTACGAGCTACTAAGGACAGAAAACATTAATTAAGTCCTTTGCATTCATTTAGTTCCATTAGTTCATGCATATTTAAAAAAAACCAAAAAATCAAAAATCAAAAATCCAAAAAAAATTGTAAATTTTACTTAACTTAGTTTTTAATCAAAAAAATTCCTTTTTTTCCTTTCCTTTGAAAATTTCCAATCAGAAACAAAAATTCAAATATATATATATATATATAATCTTTTCAAAAACAAAAAAAATTTGAAAATTCAAAAACAAAAATCAAGTTCCATTTCCATAAAACAAAAAAAATCCTTTTGGTAAATAATTGAAAATTCAAAAAAAATACAAAAACATACAAAAATATTTGAAAAACCAAAAACAAAACAAAAATCAAACTTTTCTTTGGAAAATAAATGTCACTTGGTAAATAGTTTTCTTCCTTGTAAAAAAAGAGAAGATTGAAAAAACAAGTTTTCAAATCTTCCTTCATTCTCTAAACTTGATTCTAACTCCTTTCTCTTCTCTACTTTCATTTGTGCATGAGTACCTAGACTCATGACACAACAACAAATCGTTGGACTAGTGACTCAACAACTAACCGTTTAACTCGAATAGACGATCCTCCCAAAATGGCGAACGAAAATGTCCCTCTAACTCTTACGAATAAAATCTTTCCCGATAGAGTTTCTATTTCATCTTGCATCACATTACCCGCCCCCCACGGGTAGCCATTTCGAAATTCACTCGAACCATATTGCCACACTTTCGAAATTTGGCAATTTCAAGCATGATGACCCATACATCTTTTTGACGAATTTCAAACAAGTTTGTGCAACCATAAAACTCCAACAACTTCCCAATGACGGAATCAAACTTCGATTTATCCCGTTCGTTCTTACGGATTACGCTGAAAAATGGTAGTACAGCTTACCATCAAACTCGATTAAAATTGGGAAGAATTCGTAAAAGCTTTCTTGAGAAAATTATACCTTTTGGAAAAAACGAGTAGAATCCGAAACGAAATTGTAAATTTTCATCATTAAAAAAGAAAGAACCATTTGGAAAATATTTTGAAAGATTCAAAGAGCTTTTGATAAAATGTCCACACCATAACTTTGAAACAGACGATTTGTCAAATCTTATACGATGGACTAGAAAACAGCTCACGAACCATACTCGAATCAATGTGCCAAGGCAACTTTCTTGCCTAACATCACGACGATGCTTGGCAATTTCTTGAAAACCATGTTGAAAAGTCGTCCCAACGGGAACATTCAAACGAAAAATCAATTTACTCACGATTAAGTGCAAACTCGATAGGATCTTCTTTTGTCTTGGAAGCTAAGATCGACGCAATGATTAAAAATTCGATAACGTTTTCTCATCGAATAAAATGAACCAAGCTTCCCAACCAATATGTTATAAATGCAACAATCCTAATCATATAGCCGATTAGTGTCCCAATTCGTTCGAACAAATCAATGCTTTCAATAAAACAAGAAACGATCCGTTTTCTCCAACGTACAACCTTGGTTGGAGAAATCATCCAAATTTTGCGTGGAACCAAAACAATCCCAACACGAATATGATTCGTCCTAATTTTCAAGCATTCCTGAATAATGCTTCAAATCCTCCCTTTTAGTCCAACAATTTTCAACCAAACTTTGCGGGTCTGTCCCATAATCAACCGCAACAATCAAACTTTCAATCAAATTCTGCTCATCCTCCCTAAGACGACACACGTTTAAGCTCACTTGAGAAAACTCTTGGAATGTTGGCTAAGGCAACTACTCAAAGCCTTCAATCAAACAGCAATTTACAAAATTTATTGACCTCATATATGCAAAACACGAACCAATCAATTGCAAAAATCAAAATGCAAATGAGTCAATTAGCCACGTCTGTAAATGAACGCGAACGAGGAACATTCCCAAGCCAACCCCTTTCGAATCATAGAAATAAAAATGCAAATTCAAATCAAGCCCATGTTGTTCAAGATAGCAATTTCACCCAATTGAATGCTATCACAACTTTATGTTCCGATAAACAAATCGATAATCAAATCGATAATCCAAACGATTTACCAAAAACCTCTCTCGACACCTCTAAAACGACGAATGAATCTGACCATAACGTGGAGCCAAACATTGATTCGAATGCCAATCAAAATTCTTCTTATTCTACTCAAGTTGACCTGCCTATCGAGTATCGTGTTCCATTTCCACATTGTCTTCGACAAAAGAAACACTCGGACCAAATGGAAAAGATGTTGAAATTTTTTAAACAAGTCAAAGTTAACATTTCGCTTCTTGACATCATTCAACAAGTCCCCACTTACGTGAAATTTCTTAAGGACTTGTGCACCCAAAAGTGACACATTCAAGTGCCTAAAAAGGTCTTCTTAGCCGCCAGTTTTAGTGAAGTCTTGTCCCAATCCATGCCCGTTAAATAGAAAGATCCTGGCTGCCCTACGATTTCGTGTACAATTGGCAACAAGAAGATTAACAAAGGTTTGATTGACTTAGGCGCATGTGTCAACTTGATTCCATACTCCATGTACGAACAATTAGGCTTAGGTGAGCTCAAACCCACAAAAGTTACGCTTCAATTTTCTGATCGCTTGATTAAGAAGCCTGTGGGAGAAATCGAGGATGTGCTCATTCGAGTAGGGCAATTCATTTTCCTCGTCGACTTTATTGTTTTCGAAACACAACCCGTGATGAATCCCTTGAGCAAATTCCATTAATTTTAGGCTGAAATTCTTAGCCACCTCAAATGCCTTAATCAATTGTCGTAATGGATCGATGAAAATCTCTTTTAGAAACGTGACTTTGGATCTTAATATTTTCAATCTTGAAAGCCAATCGAATGAACCTCATGACCAAACGTTGGAAGTTAGTGCCATTTACGAAAAATTTGAAAATGAAACAGTTGATCTTAACGATGAACGCGAGGCCGAGTATGAAAAATTGTTTCACGAAATTCCCAACGAGATTGAATACACTCTTCCCTTTGAATCGCTTCAAGTTGCGTCCAAATCTCAACCTATCTCTTTGATCGAAAAACTCCAGAAGTTGGACCTCAGACCACTTCCAAACCACTTTAAGTATGCATACTTAGGTGAAGACAAAACGTTGCCCGTCATAATTTTCGCAACTCTCTCTCTTGATCAAGAAACCTCATTACTCTCTACTCTCTCGAAAAATAGAGAAGCAATTAGATGGTCGATTTTCAATATAAAGGGGATTAGTCCCGCTCTTGTTCAACATCGCATCCATTTAATCGACGATGCCAAACCTGCTCACGACGCGCAGCAAAGGCTTAACCCAAAAATGAAAGATCCGGTGCATGATGAAATTCTTAAACTTCTCGACAACGGAATCATTTACCCAATATCTAATAGTTCATGGGTCAACCCAATTCATGTTGTAGCGAAAAAGTCTGGGCTAACCGTTGTCAAGAACGATTCAAACGAACTTATTCCAACTCGTACTCAAACAGGTTGGCGTGTTTGCATTGACAATCGAAAACTAAATGTCGTAACACGTAAGGATACTTTCCTCTTCCTTTCATCAACCAAATGCTCGAACATTTAGCCGGTCACGAATTTTACTGCTTCCTTGATGGTTATTCCGGCTATAACCAAATTCCATTCGCTTTCGAATTCAAGAGAAAATGACTTTCACGTGTCCATTTGGTATCTTTGCCTATCGACATATGCCATTTGAACTTTATAACGCTCCTATGACTTTCCAATGATGCATGGTTGGAATCTTTTCGGACGTGATTGAACGCTTTCTAGAAGTTTTTGTGGACGATTTCTCAATCTTTGGCGATTCTTTTTCCCAATGTTTACATCATCTCGAGTTGGTTCTAAATCGATGTAAAGAAAACATTTGACTTTGAATTGGGAAATGTGACGACCTGGAATTTTTAAGCCTTTAAATCGAAATATTTAATTGATTTTTAATATTCAATAGAGTAATTTTAACTTAAATTTTAGATATCACAATTTATTTGATGATTAAATTATTCAATTAATAATTTGGAATTGGGTGAAATATGAAATTTGAAGTTCTAAGCCTGTTAAAATATAATTTGAAGGCTTATAAAATTTATATTGATAATACTGAAGAGAATAGAAGTGTTGAAATCAAATTTAACAATGATTTGTTCAGTTTTGAAATTTTATCATTTTAAATTGAATTTAAATATGGCCCTCCGAGGCACAGTCTCGGAATTCGACGAAACCTGTTCCATTGGATCCGTAATAGCGTATTATTATCGGATTTCAAATTTCGTAGCATTTGGAGTTGTTATGTGAGCGTACGATATATAAACGCGTTGATAATTTTCATCGAAAATTCAATTATAATATAAGTATATTTTCATATAAACAACCTTCACCCGCCAACGTTCATTTACATCCTGTACTCCATCTTCCCTCAGACGCTAATGCCTTCATAAAAAAAACAAAATAAAATATCTAGCCTTCTTCAAGAATTCTCGCATTCAGTATAAAAAAAAGGGAAAAGGGGTTGGTAGAAGCTTCACTTTCAAATCAGTAGGAACCAAAAAAAAATAAATAAATATAATAAGGTCTCAGTTATCCTCGTTCAAGTGAAAATCGAAAACCGAGATCTCATATTCATCTTTCAATTTCGATTTAAATCGAATCGATCGGCTCGCATCAATGTTTGATTTGATGGCCGCGGCTCGATCTAAAGCTCGGTTAAGGGTTGATATCATATGTGTGTGCCGCGATGAGGTCAGTGGAGTGAGGGGTGGTGCGACTCTGCCTGTTCGTCGATGACATCGAGGCGAAGGCGAGTGATTTGTTTCCGATTCGAGCTAGTGGAAGGAAGGGAGGTCGAGGCCGATGCGATGGTTTTGGAGCTAGTTTTTTTCTTGTTGATGCTGCGATCGAAGCGCGACCATCCACGAGAGGGTACGACAACGTTCGCGAGGTGGGAGGCTCGTGGGCAATCACGCTAGGGTTCTGGTGATCCTGGTTTAGTAGCGAGGTTCGAATTTGCTTTCCCTAGTTAATTTTGATTCCAATTTACATATATTTAATTTGTGGGAAAATAAGAAAAAAAACAAAGAAAAAAATATATAGGAATTTACAGTAAAGTTAATTATATATATGCATCGTAATAATAAAGATTTTATTTAGGAAAATTAGATTTAAAAAAAAACAGTTATTTAATTAAATAGATATGATCTTGGAAAAAAATATAATATACGTTTACATATTTTAATTTTGTTAAATTATCTTTCAATTACGGGTTTGGTGATCAATCTGTTCTACTTGAAACTATTAAAAATTATTTTGTTACTAGGAAAATTGTTCGAAAGGAAATTTATTTAAAATTTAATCACTAAGTTGGAACTATATTGTTAATTAAATTCAAACTTTTAAAAAATGGTGGATAGAATTGTTCGAATTTATTTCGAATATTAATAAAATCATATAAATATTTATACAAGGTCACAATCAGGAAGGAAGCAGGCCGGATTGAAAATGGAATGCAAAAAAAAAAAAAATCAAAGGTGAGTTAATCTCACTCAGTTTAAATTTAAATTTAAATGATTAAATTTAAATAATTGTTTGAATGGCTGAATTGATTGATGTGGTATAGTATGATATTTTGAAATTGGCCTATTATATTGTGCTAACATTTGTGGATGCAGGGAAAACAGGTTGGAGGGATCCAACTGAACCCCTCACATTTATTTAAACTATTCAATATTCTTTGTTTTGATTATTTGATATCCTATGATGAGTTATATTGGAATATTGAATGTATGGTTTGATTGGATATTCGGGTATCATGAATTACCAAAATGTATGAATTGGATTGTTGAAGGAAATTAAAAGGGAGTAAATTTGTAAGCGAAATAATTATAGAAAGTTTGAATAAATTAAGAATGAATTGAAAAGAAATAGAAGTAATATGAAAATAATAATAATAAATAACTTCGAGTATGAAGAGAAATGTAATTGTTAATAAAATGAAATTGATGAATTGTAAACTTAAGTTATATCAATTAAAGGAATAAAGGATTATTTTAAAATTTAAAGTTTAAATTTATTTAAAAGAATAAAGAAGGAATTGAGAAATCTAAAATTTGTAATTTTTGGTTAAAGTATTTTTAAATTATAATCAAGAAATGAAATCTGAAATTAATAGATTCCGAATTTAAAGAAAATAAATTGGAAATCAATGTGGGAAATTGATTTAAGTGATTGAAGTTGGAATTCTTCCTGGATAACCAAGTACGTTTTCAAGTAAATTTTTAAATATAAGTTAATAGTTTTAAAATTGTTTTAAAAGGTATATTTGAAAATTTTATTATTTCTAATATTTAAATTCTAAAGTAAGTATTTTCTTAAATCTATTATAGTAGTAATTATTTAAAAAGTGACTTAGTATATTGTTTAAAGAGTGGAAATCCAGTTTTATATTTTACTAAGTAACTTTATTTTCAAATATTCATATAAGATGTATTTTTAACAAATTATTAAAGTAGTTTAAGTTAAATGTTTTAAAGGTATATATTTCAGAGTACAGTGTTTTAAATTATTTTGAAATCTAGTTTTGTGCTTGGTAATTTCAGAGGAGATAGGAAATATTGGAAAAGTTTATTCTGAAAAGAAGGATGGTTTTGAAACTGTTTTCAAAGGATTGAAAGTTGAAATATATCTTGTGAAGATATCTTTGAGATAAATAAATAATTTGGGAAAAATTATTTATTGGTTGATGATTGTTTGTGAATATTAATTGATAGTTGAATAACCGACTATCAATATTGGACAATGCGTTGATCGTTTCGAAGAGACCGGGATCGAGATTAATTTCTCGAAAACCACTTCGATCCGGTTTGTACGTTTCGTGAAAACGATTTTGGATTCGAAGATGGAGCAGTGAAGTGCAAGGGCTAGTCGCTACTAATCCTGAGGAAATTTCTAAAATGGATGTAGTAGGAATAGTGCCTTCGGTTCCGTTCGAACCCGGGACGGACTTGTATGGATGAATGCTTGCGAAAACATCGTCAGGTGGATGATGGGCATTCTAAGGAATATATTCTAAAAAGGTAACGCTTAGCCTCAAGCCTCATCAAATGGGAATGGCTGAAAATCAGGGGATATGCAGCAAGGCTTCTTGGGTAGCCCCCACTGGAGGGTGAGGTCATGCCTGTCTAGATGTCCCTTTATTTCGGCTTAGTGGGCGGTTGCTGATCCCAACCGTGGGGTGATCTTGCTCGGGACTGTCCAGTAAGGGATGGTTCCGGTCTTGTGTTGCAGGGGAGTTAGGGTGGCTCCTCGGTACGCTGATCTAGACCAGGTACTGTGACAGGTGGTACCCCAGTGCCTAGCCATTAGTTGGAATCCATTTTCCCTACGCGCCCGTACGGTTTTGATTGTGCCCAACTATTGCTGAAACGTGAGATGCAAGCATTTCAACTAGATTCTATTTACTTTCTATAGACACTATTATAATATCAGAGGATTTCTATAAAAATTGTTTTAGCTATCGTAAGGTAAAAACCCGACATGTTTATTTGTGGCGTGGTCTTACGAGATGCTTTTGTTTTCAAAGAATTTTGAAACTTTAATAATCAATTGGGTGTGATTTTCTCACGCTGGTATTCCAGACTGACTCGGGTGTTATTTAACTGTAATGCTCGGGTCAGACCGAGTATTATAGGATACAGGATATGATGCTGTGGAGCTCAGGAGACGAGCTGGATGACGACACGTATTCTCGTACTTGTATATATATATTCCACTGTTTGAGTTGTTGTGTATCCATTGTATGTTATTGATGTGAGCTGACTGATGTACTCTGATGATGTAATATATGTAAACAGATAGATTTGATTTTTGAGTAAAGATTATTTACTATCTATTATATTTTATTCCGCTGCGATGGTTAGATTCTGATGTTGTTTTAGTTTTCTCTTCTTCTACCTCTTCTTCTTTAACCAAAATGGTTCGTATTTATGTGCAACTTGAGTTGTTTTAGGTAGAATAGTGTTGACTCAAGGGGTACGAATTTGCGGGCTGTTACACTTGGTATCAGAGCTTAGGTTGGAGATAACCTTGGCTCTGGTGGGAATTACTCATTTTAATGAGAGTCTATAGTACTCTAGAATGAGTTTGAGCGTATTAATAAATATGAGCGCGTATTTTTTTGTGAATATAAATTGTTTTAATATTGTGTTGATTGGTTTATTGAGTGGCATATGAACCTTCGTCGGCACAGTCTGGACAACCGTACCGAAAGGGTTTCTAAACACTTGAATAGAACAATCGACACAGTATTGTTTTAAATATGGGTGAATGAAATAATTTTACCCAAAATATATTTTTTGATATAAAGAAAGTTTTTGGTAAACTATATAGCTATTATATGGTTGCTTGGATGTTAGGAATGATGGTACTTAAAGTATCATCATTGTTAAGTGAAAATTTAACTAGAAATTGGAAATATAACCAAAGTTTGAAGGAATAAATTCATTATAAAATGAAATTCATAAATATGGATTATAAACGTAAATAGTAAATGGAAATATAATTAAATGGGAAATTGTATAAGCCTAAACTGTACAAATGAATTTTAGTTAAAATTTGAATTAAAACAGAATTTGAAATTGTAAAACCCGGAGGTTTAGAAAGTATTTTGAAGATAAATAATAGCCTTATTGTTTTGGAGGTTATTTCTGAAAGGAAATTTGTTTTAAAATGGATTTTGAAGGTGATATAGCATTGAATTCACTTCAGTCGCTGGAAAATAACTTCGGTGATGACTGCAGCATCATCGAGGTTTATTTTCGAGTTTCTAAGTGATAGATTGCTGCCAAATTGATTTGTTCAGGAAAACCTGTTTGTTTTTTTAATTTCAAAGGAAATTTGTTGGAAATAAAAACCAGGATTTGTTTAAAAATTTGAGAAGTGTGATTTGGGATATTGGAGATTTCAAAATGATTTGAAAGCAAAAGCCGGGTGTTTAAAAAAAATCCTGATGAGATAAATTGTAAGCTTATAAATTGAGATTATTTTTAAATCAGGAAGGAAATATAAGCTTTGAATGTTGGAATTTAAATTTAAAGTGAAAGGTTAAAAATGGAATTAACTTGGATTGGGGAATAAAATTTAACTGGTTTGAAAATTTATTTAAATAGGCTGAAATAATATCCAGTTGAATTCGAATCAATTTGAAATTGAATTGAGTTAAATAAATCCGAGTTAAAATAAAATTGAATTGGAATAAGAATAACGTGTAAAAGAGTTATAACGCATGAAATAAAATATGCTTGGAATATAAATGAGCATGAAGCTTGAGTTAAAATAAAGGATGAATATATTCAAGTCTAGAATGAATGGAATTGTATAAATAATAAGTTGTGGCTTATTAAATTTGAAAAGTGAGATACAAAATTCTAAAATAAATATAGTTTGATGTTTTGGGAAATAAAACAAAATCCAAACTTGAATAATAAAATAAATTTGAACTTAAGAAAAATTAAATGGAGAGATTTTGAGATTAAAATCAAGTTTTGGATTATAAGTTGGGGAAAAACTAATGAGATCATAACCTAATTAGTAAAATATGTAATGGAAACCTAATGGGGTTAGATAAAGGCTGAATTGAGAGTTTTGATGAAGTTGGAAAATAAACTCAAGTTGTAAATTAAATTCGACTTAAATTGTCAATGAAGTAAATATAATTGAAGAAATGCTAACAAATTAAATATAATTGGGAATGCATAGAATAACAATGAATTTGGATTGAAATAATAATGGTTTGTACTGAGAATAAAATCCAAATATGTGGAAATAATTTGGATATGGCCTTGTAATAAATTGAGTTAAGCTGAGTATAAAAGAGAAAACTTACTTGTAAGATGAAAATGAGCTTAAGAGTAAATTAGAATAAATTAAGGATAATGCACTTAAGCTAAATGAATAAAGGAAAGTTGAATTGAATTCAACTTAAAAACCAAGTTTAAAGATATTGGATGGAATTTAAACCAAGTAAAAAAAAAATGGATCGGAATAAAATTTGGTGGGTTGTAAATAATATTTAAGGAAATAAACATTTAAAATGAATTGAATGTGGATAAACTAATTATATTGAATAAACAAATGATGGAATAAATAAGTATCAAATGAAATGTGGTTTAAATAAGTTGAGAAATGGTTATTGAATGAAATAGCTTGGATTGTCTTCAAGCTAAATAAAATAGTTTGGAATAAACAAATATGGAATGAAATGTAAATGAATGGATTGTAAATGGAAATTTAAATGGAATGTGTCGAGCTAAATAAATGATTGTGACTGGATTAAGATAAGAGGGGATTTAATTAGTAATGAAGATGAACCTAAGCTGTTAATAGTTTTGGATGAACTAGTTTGGTAATAACATGAAATACAAGTGAATGTATTCAAATTTTGATATACATTGAAATGAGAATATTTAGATTATGAATAAATTTGAGAATGAAATAGGATTAAGTAGAAAACGAGTTGAAATCCATTTAAACTGGTTATAAAACATAAATATTTGGTTGTTCACATAGATCTTGTTAAATTTGCATAGAATAAATTGTCATTTGATGTAAATGGAAGTAATTAAAAATTCTATGGATTGATAGGAGTAAAATAAATTGATTTTGAAAGCAATTGAATTAAATATGAGTTCAGTTTGCTTAAGAATAAATTAAGTAAGTGATTGAGTTTTAAACCATTCAAATTTATGAGATTGTATATGAATGGATTGAAAACCCTTCAAATTGAATGAAAATGGTTTGTAAAATAATTGGAACAGTTGAATTAGCATGGAAACTATATAAATTGCTTATAGAAAAATGTTTGGAATGGGTTTCTTTTAGGATTCATATGTTTTAACTATTACAACTAAGTGTAATATTGTTAAACTGCATATATTTGGCACTAACATGTTTAAATTGAGTAAGTACAGGTACCTGGGAGCCGTGTGGCTGGATTTGGTTGTGCTATTAGCTAAAAATAATAAGCCGCTTGCTTAATATGCTAAATAAGGTACGCCTATGCAATAAAAATAGGAAATATGAACTGTTTTTGGTTTTTCCGACCGTGTGGGTCGATGTATATATATTTATCTCTTTTGTCAAATTGCAAAAGCTCCTCCGTACAAAGGAGACTCTGCCAAAAATTTTCAGAACTTTTGGGAGTTAGAAAATTTTTGAAAATTTTGGAGAATTTTGTTAACAACAAACAAATTCAAATTGGAAACTAAAATAAATTAGTAAAGCAAAACCAACTTAAAGTAATGATATGAATTAGATTAATAGGAAATAAAGTCTTAAAATTTAGAGTTTAAGGTGAATTGAACTCATATGTAAATAAGGTATCAACTTGAATAGAATTAGAGAATGGATATAAACTAAAATGGTAAGATGAAGAAATATAAGAAACATATAAAATGCTTATGTTATTAATTGGAAGTTGATAATATAAATATATTCCAAGTTTATATTTGGATAAATAGATATTGGCATTTTGTGAAAAGTCGATGAATTGTTTTGGAATATTGTGTTTGGATATTGGTGCTAAGCAGGTATGCAGGTATTATAAAGAAAAAAGAAAATTGGGTTTGATACCAAAAGATAAAATTTGAATTGCCCGACAAAAAGGTATGTATTTAAATTTTGGTATGGAATTTGATTGGGATTGGGATTTGATTGAGCCACTTGGCTTTTTGTTTTCTTTTTGGATTTGGAAGGCCGTAGAGCCATTTTGTAGTTGTACCGAGCTAGCCGCGCAAAGGAGACGCTGGCAAAAATTTTCGGAAATTTAGGGAGTTAGAAGAAAAAAAATTGAGAAAAATTTTGATAATTCAAAATTTGGTTTTAAATTGAAACTTGAATGGTTAAGCAAATAGGATTATTTGCAAACTGGGAAAGGTTTGGAAAGTTAATAAGAATAATAATGGGTCTTTTAAAAAAAAAAAATAGTTGGTAAGATGTTGAATTGTTAGAAACCGTTTGATTTTAGGAAACAGTAAACGGTATTGGACCATTTTTCCTAATTAGTAATTTCGGGGACGAAATTCTTTTAAGGGGGGAGGAATGTGACGACCTGGAATTTTTAAGCCTTTAAATCGAAATATTTAATTGATTTTTAATATTCAATAGAGTAATTTTAACTTAAATTTTAGATATCACAATTTATTTGATGATTAAATTATTCAATTAAATAATTTGGAATTGGGTGAAATATGAAATTTGAAGTTCTAAGCCTGTTAAAATATAATTTGAAGGCTTATAAAATTTATATTGATAATACTGAAGAGAATAGAAGTGTTGAAATCAAATTTAACAATGATTTGTTCAGTTTTGAAATTTTATCATTTTAAATTGAATTTAAATATGGCCCTCCGAGGCACAGTCTCGGAATTCGACGAAACCTGTTCCATTGGATCCGTAATAGCGTATTATTATCGGATTTCAAATTTCGTAGCATTTGGAGTTGTTATGTGAGCGTACGATATATAAACGCGTTGATAATTTTCATCGAAAATTCAATTATAATATAAGTATATTTTCATATAAACAACCTTCACCCGCCAACGTTCATTTACATCCTGTACTCCATCTTCCCTCAGACGCTAATGCCTTCATAAAAAAAACAAAATAAAATATCTAGCCTTCTTCAAGAATTCTCGCATTCAGTATAAAAAAAAAGGGAAAAGGGGTTGGTAGAAGCTTCACTTTCAAATCAGTAGGAACCAAAAAAAAAATATAATAAGGTCTCAGTTATCCTCGTTCAAGTGAAAATCGAAAACCGAGATCTCATATTCATCTTTCAATTTCGATTTAAATCGAATCGATCGGCTCGCATCAATGTTTGATTTGATGGCCGCGGCTCGATCTAAAGCTCGGTTAAGGGTTGATATCATATGCGTGTGCCGCGATGAGGTCAGTGGAGTGAGGGGTGGTGCGACTCTGCCTGTTCGTCGATGACATCGAGGCGAAGGCGAGTGATTTGTTTCCGATTCGAGCTAGTGGAAGGAAGGGAGGTCGAGGCCGATGCGATGGTTTTGGAGCTAGTTTTTTTCTTGTTGATCCTGCGATCGAAGCGCGACCATCCACGAGAGGGTACGGCAACGTTCGCGAGGTGGGAGGCTCGTGGGCAATCACGCTAGGGTTCTGGTGATCCTGGTTTAGTAGCGAGGTTCGAATTTGCTTTCCCTAGTTAATTTTGATTCCAATTTACATATATTTAATTTGTGGGAAAATAAGAAAAAAAACAAAGAAAAAAATATATAGGAATTTACAGTAAAGTTAATTATATATATGCATCCTAATAATAAAGATTTTATTTAGGCAAATTAGATTTAAAAAAACAGTTATTTAATTAAATAGATATGATCTTGGAAAAAAATATAATATACGTTTACATATTTTAATTTTGTTAAATTATCTTTCAATTACGGGTTTGGTGATCAATCTGTTCTACTTGAAACTATTAAAAATTATTTTGTTACTAGGAAAATTGTTCGAAAGGAAATTTATTTAAAATTTAATCACTAAGTTGGAACTATATTGTTAATTAAATTCAAACTTTTAAAAAATGGTGGATATAATTGTTCGAATTTATTTCGAATATTAATAAAATCATATAAATATTTATACAAGGTCACAATCAGGAAGGAAGCAGGCCGGATTGAAAATGGAATGCAAACAAAAAAAAATCAAAGGTGAGTTAATCTCACTCAGTTTAAATTTAAATTTAAATGATTAAATTTAAATAATTGTTTGAATGGCTGAATTGATTGATGTGGTATAGTATGATATTTTGAAATTGGCCTATTATATTGTGCTAACATTTGTGGATGCAGGGAAAACAGGTTGGAGGGATCCAACTGGACCCCTCACATTTATTTAAACTATTCAATATTCTTTGTTTTGATTATTTGATATCCTATGATGAGTTATATTGGAATATTGAATGTATGGTTTGATTGGATATTCGGGTATCATGAATTACCAAAATGTATGAATTGGATTGTTGAAGGAAATTGAAATGGAGTAAATTTGTAAGCGAAATAATTATAGAAAGTTTGAATAAATTAAGAATGAATTGAAAAGAAATAGAAGTAATATGAAAATAATAATAATAAATAACTTCGAGTATGAAGAGAAATGTAATTGTTAATAAAATGAAATTGATGAATTGTAAACTTAAGTTATATCAATTAAAGGAATAAAGGATTATTTTAAAATTTAAAGTTTAAATTTATTTAAAAGAATAAAGAAGGAATTGAGAAATCTAAAATTTGGAATTTTTGGTTAAAGTATTTTTAAATTATAATCAAGAAATGAAATCTGAAATTAATAGATTCCGAATTTAAAGAAAATAAATTGGAAATCAATGTGGGAAATTGATTTAAGTGATTGAAGTTGGAATTCTCCCTGGATAACCAAGTACGTTTTCAAGTAAATTTTTAAATATAAGTTAATAGTTTTAAAATTGTTTTAAAAGGTATATTTGAAAATTTTATTATTTCTAATATTTAAATTCTAAAGTAAGTATTTTCTTAAATCTATTATAGTAGCAATTATTTAAAAAGTGACTTAGTATATTGTTTAAAGAGTGGAAATCTAGTTTTATATTTTACTAAGTAACTTTATTTTCAAATATTCATATAAGATGTATTTTTAACAAATTGTTAAAGTAGTTTAAGTTAAATGTTTTAAAGGTATATATTTCAGAGTACAGTGTTTTAAATTATTTTGAAATCTAGTTTTGTGCTTGGTAATTTCAGAGGAGATAGGAAATATTGGAAAAGTTTATTCTGAAAAGAAGGATGGTTTTGAAACTGTTTTCAAAGGATTGAAAGTTGAAATATATCTTGTGAAGATATCTTTGAGATAAATAAATAATTTGGAAAAAATTATTTATTGGTTGATGATTGTTTGTGAATATTAATTGATAGTTAAATAACCGACTATCAATATTGGACAATGCGTTGATCGTTTCGAAGAGACCGGGATCGAGATTAATTTCTTCAAAACCACTTCGATCCGGTTTGTACGTTTCGTGAAAACGATTTTGGATTCGAAGATGGAGCAGTGAAGTGCAAGGGCTAGTCGTTACTAATCCTGAGGAAATTTCTAAAATGGATGTAGTAGGAATAGTGCCTTCGGTTCCGTTCGAACCCGGGACGGACTTGTATGGATGAATGCTTGCGAAAACATCGTCAGGTGAACGATGGGCATTCTAAGGAATATATTCTAAAAAGATAACGCTTAGCCTCAAGCCTCGTCAAATGGGAATGGCTGAAAATCAGGGGATATGCAGCAAGGCTTCGTGGGTAGCCCCCACTGGAGGGTGAGGTCATCCCTGTCTAGATGTCCCTTTATTTCGGCTTAGTGGGCGGTTGCTGATCCCAACCGCGGGGTGATCTTGCTCGGGACTGTCCAGTAAGGGATGGTTCCGGTCTTGTGTTGCAGGGGAGTTAGGGTGGCTCCTCGGTACGCTGATCTAGACCAGGTACTGTGACAGGTGGTACCCCAGTGCCTAGCCATTAGTTGGAATCCATTTTCCCTACGCGCCCGTACGGTTTTGATTGTGCCCAACTATTGCTGAAACGTGAGATGCAAGCATTTCAGCTAGATTCTATTTACTTTCTATAGACACTACTATAATATCAGAGGATTTCTATAAAAATTGTTTTAGCTATCGTAAGGTAAAAACCCGACATGTTTATTTGTGGCGTGGTCTTACGAGATGCTTTTGTTTTCAAAGAATTTTGAAACTTTAATAATCAATTGGGTGTGATTTTCTCACGCTGGTATTCCAGACTGACTCGGGTGTTATTTAACTGTAATGCTCGGGTCAGACCGAGTATTATAGGATACAGGATATGATGCTGTGGAGCTCAGGAGACGAGCTGGATGATGACACGTATTCTCGTACTTGTATATATATATTCCACTGTTTGAGTTGTTGTGTATCCATTGTATGTTATTGATGTGAGCTGACTGATGTACTCTGATGATGTAATATATGTAAACAGATAGATTTGATTTTTGAGTAAAGATTATTTACTATCTATTATATTTTATTCCGCTGCGATGGTTAGATTCTGATGTTGTTTTAGTTTTCTCTTCTTCTACCTCTTCTTCTTTAACCAAAACGGTTCGTATTTCTGTGCAACTTGAGTTGTTTTAGGTAGAATAGTGTTGACTCAAGGGGTACGGATTTGCGGGCTGTTACAGGAAAAATGACACTTTATGGTCAAATAAGGCATAGTAGACATATCATCTCAAATAAAGGCATTGAGGTAGATAAAGAGAAAATCGACGTGATTGCAAACCTACCCATTCCTAAAACTGTTAAGGACATTCAATCATTTCTAGGACACACTAGCTTTTACCGACGCTTTGTGAAAGACTTTAGCAAAATCGTTCATCCTTTGATGACTATTCTTGGAAAAGACATTCCATTTGATTTCAACTCTGAGTGTATCTCTTCTTTTGAACGTCTTAAAAACGAACTCATTTCTGCTTCAATCATTTGCGCACCCAGTTGGGATCTTCCTTTTGAAATAATGTGTGATGCTTCAAACTTTGCGGTTGGTGCTGTCTTAAGACAATGCATCCACAAAATCCTTCATATCAACTTCGCGGGTATGACTTTGAACGACACTCAACTCAACTACACAACAACCGAAAAAGAACTTCCAGCTATAGTTTTTGCTCTCGAAAAGTTTCGACCTTACTTGATAGGTTCACACATTACGGTCTACATTGACCATTCTGCGCTTCGATATCTCTTCGCTAAAAAGGAAGCTAAATCTCCTTTGATTCGTTGGATCCTTTTACTTCAAGAATTTGACCTTACAATCAAAGACAAAAAAGATCCGATAATGTCATAGCCGATCACTTGTCTCATTTTCCGAACGCACCATCTTATTTGTCGATAATTGAAAACTTCCTTGATGAACAACTTCTTTCAATTTCTATCGACCCATGATACGCTGATATAGTAAACTATTTAGTCACTAATGAAACTCCCTCGTTGTGGTCCAAACAGGACAAATACAAATTCATGTCCCAAGTGAAATATTTCTATTGGGACGATCCATACTTGTTCAAATATTGTCCCAACCAAATTATCCGACGTTGCATTCCACATAATGAGATAAGGAGTGTTCTTTCATTTTGCCATGATCAAGCATGCGGTGGACATTTCGGTCCTCGAAAAACTGCAGAAAAAGTGCTTCAGTGTGGTTTCTATTGGCTTTCTATTTTCGAAGACTCGTTTGAATTTTGAAAACTTGCGATCGATGTCAAATTCTTGGACGAATTTCTCGACAAAATATGATGCCCCTCAACCGTATTCTTACGATTGAAATCTTTGATGTTTGGGGTATCGACTTTATGAGACCTTTTCCCAATTCTTTTGAAAACTTGTATATCCTTCTCGCTGTCGATTACGTCTCAAAATGGGTCGTAGCTGTTCCTTGCAAAACCAATGACCATAGAATTGTTATGAAATTTCTCAAAGAAAACATCTTTTCGAACTTCTGCACACCTCGCACAATAATCAGTGACAGCATGACCCATTTTTGCAACTGTTCTTTTGAAACTTTAATGAAAAAACACTCGATAACCCACAAGTTATCCGCTCTACATCATCCTCGATCTTGTGGCCAAGTTGAAGTTTCAAATCAACAAATAAAACAAATCTTGAAGAAAACTGTCAATAAAAATGGGTCAAAATTGGTCTCAAAAATTGATTGACGTGCTTTGGGCTTACCGTACTGCTTTTAAAACTAACCTTGGGATGTCTCCATTTCATTTAGTTTACGGTAAAGCTTGCCATTTACCCGTTGAAATTGAACACAAAGCATTGGGGGCAATTAAGAACTTAAACTTTGATCCTGAGAAAGCTGGCGAAAACCGAAAACTACACCTCAACGAACTAGAAGAACTTAGGAACGACGCGTATGAAATTGAGAAAATTTACAAAGAAAGAACCAAATTTTTTCATGACAAGTCCATCCTAAGGAAACCGTTTTCGCCTAACTAAAAAAGTTCTTTTATATGACATAATACTTCATTTATTCCCTGCGAAACTTAAATCAAGATGGACAAGACCATTCATGGTACGAACTATTTTTTCACATGGTGCCATAGAAATACAAAATCCCAGGGATGGTTCAATGTTAAAAGTCAATGGTCATCGTTTAAAACCTTTCTTGGAATTTCCCGGTAACCAAGAGGAGGAGCTCATGATTATTCATGAGCCAAGCTATGTCTAGTAAGAATGTTAACCCTCTTTTGTAAATATGTACATATTTTCCCCGTTACACTCATTATATCATGCATTGACTATGGGGACACGGTCAAAATTAAGTGTGGGGGAGGTCTCATTTTCATTTTTCATGGCATTTTTGAATTTTCATTTTTCCTTTATCTAAAAAAAAGAAAAATCAAAATTTCAAAATCCTAAAAACATTTTCTTTTTAGCATTTTGATTTATTTTTGAAGAAACACTATAGGATAAGTATAAGTTTTGGTTAATAAATTGAAGTTTTTGAAAATCTATTTATCTTAACAAAAATAAAAATAAAGTTTGATTACAAATGACAATGGTTTAACTAGTATATAGGAAGGTTCGTATGTGTTAATTATGAAGTATGTTCTAATTGAAAATCTTTGTTTAAAAAAGTGGTAAATTTAAAGTAAAGGATATAATATTGTTATCTTCTAAGTTAAATGGTGCTAACATGATTTTGCAAAACTCGCTCTATCTTTAGAAAAAAACATTTGTATATATGTAAATATTTTCTAGTAACACCTATGGTCGATAGGTGTGCACATTTATGTACACTCACCATGCTCTGTACCTTTCTCACGTAAGCCCGAAAGGCAGTGCATGATCGGTATATCTGGCCTTGGTTTATCTGAGCTAGGTGTATGTATATATAAATTCTTTTACTAGTAATGCCTATGGTCGATAGGTGTTCACATTCGTGTGTTCACTCGCCATGCTCTGTATTCCCCTCACATAAGCCCGAAAGGCAGTGCATGGGTAATATATCTGGTCTCAGTTTACCAGAGTTAGGCATATGTGAATATTGTTAATATCAATAAAATTTTCAAATAAGAGAGAGTAAGCAATTGAAATCCTAGCACTATTTTAACTTGTTTGATTTAACTTGATTAAACTTGTTATTAAAAAGAAATGAAAATACCACTTTAATAAACTTTGATAATCAACTAAGGAACCATTTCATAATTACATTGTGCTATCAACCGAAACAACTAGCCAAAGTATGGTCTATCTGTTATGACAACTTGATTTTTATTAGAAATTTTGACAAGTAAATGACTTAAATTTTCAAGACAATGACCAAAATTTGAATGTAACTTATTTGTGTCTATTTAAAAGTAAACCTTCCATTTGTAAATATTTCCAAAAACTCGCATTCATCTCTCTGTAATTAGATCTTGCATTTTGTAAATATTTTCAATTTGCATTTGGATTTTGTGGGTAGTATCCGCTGATAACTCTCACAAGACAACACTCGTCCTACTTGGAACATTCAGAGGTTTAACGGCTAGTTGCATATGCTCAATGCAATCGTGCTTCCTATGAAAATGGATATATCTTGGTTTTTCTTTATTTGAGGACGAATAAAAAGATAAGGGTGTGGGTATTTGATGTGCACGTAAATGTGCATATATTTACATCCACATTTTATCTCTTTTTATTTAAATAAACATCGTATTGGTTATTTTAACATGTTTAAAACCGAAATTCAATTCTTTTCAAGCCATCATATTTTCATCTTCATTCAAGGGTAAAACGGTCATTTTTATGCATGTGTCAATGTAAGAAATTTTACTTGGACAATTTTTATGATTTTTGTTGGATATTTTGATGCATATGGAAGAGGGATTAATGATGATATATGCATGCACAAGGAACTACAAAGGAATGGAGAGGAAGTTATTCAAGTTCAAGATCATGGAGGACCCCACCCACTTACCGTGATTTTCGATTATGAGCTAAGCACATGCTAAAAGGTCATTAAAGCTTCATGTACATTTAAGTGAGGGATTAGTGGATGTTAATGATTACTTGGTGGCCACACTACCTCAAGGATGCTTTGGGAATCTCCCTAAAAAAGAAATTAGGGTTTTATGCATGCATAAATAACCCTCTTATGTACATGAGACTATATTCTACTCTTTCATATTTGTTAGAAAAATAAGAACGTAAGTTGTAAGCTTTATGTTGAATGAAATAAAAATGGCTTCCAAGCCTCTTTCTCCTATCTTTTCTACATGTTTTTCTTTGCTTTTATGTTAATGCTTATTTCTATGCCCTCTTTCTTTTAATGTTCATAGCTTAGATTTACATTTATGCAAGTAGTATAGCTTAATTCCTTTTGTTGTAAGTAGTTAATTACATTCTCTTCTTTTCTTATTTTCTATTTTCTTCTCTTTTTAATGTTAAAATTTACTTGTGTTGCTTCAATGCCACAAATGTGTAGTTAAACCCCTTCAATTTAGGGGTAATGAGGCTCTCAAATATTATGTAATTTCAACATTTCTATGGTTTATGATCTCATTTGATTTGTGCTTCATGAAGTAAATTTTGATGTAAGTTTATACAAGTGGGTTTGATAACTTATATTGCTTATGCAATTGAGTCATTCTTCTTCAACATAAACACAATTTACATCATCATTTGATAATTAATTTTTGATTTTGAAATGAAAGTAAAAATGGAATTTATGTCTGTATTACTAGTTACAATAGTAAGTAGATCATATTTAAAATAGCTTTTGCTTTGGCTTCATTTTCATGAGAATTGTAAGTTGGTATAATCATTGTATTATAGTTTGATGGTTTGAGTTATGTTAATTAATAACATAAACAAACCATACTTATGATAAATACAATAATTATTTCACTTAATATCAAAGCTAGAGATCATAAAGTATTTTTGTTGATTTACAAAAAATATGAGAGTGGATTTATCCCTAAATTTTTCACTAGTTTAATAGTTTTTTTAATCACATTTTAATTCTAGTTCTAGCTTCATTTTGTTTCTAGTTAACAATTTCTCTTCCATTTTGTCTAATTTGATTGAATAGATTTTTAAATTCTAACAATTCCCTGCGGATCGATTCGTTTTCGCCGCATACTACAAGTGTACGGCGTGTGTTTGCGGTTAAATTTAATTTGAAATTTTTCGACTATTTTCTAAACCGATAGAAAATTAGCCGATTAACAATTGACGTGCCATATTCTCTACACGTATGAAGTTAGAGTGTGAATACTCCTTCATAAGGAGTTTATTGTTCCATAAACATTTCTTTTTCACAAATATTTTAAAATGACCATAACTACCATTTAGTGATCTTAATTCAAATTTGATACTCACTCAATGCATCGGTTGCATAAATGAAGAGCGATATAGTAGTTAGCATAGCTAATTTGATAATTCCTATTTTCGACACGCGAATAATCTATCTCATATGCTCCACATTAAACATTTTTATATGATGTCTATGTACGGGACAATTCAAACACCCTTACTTATAGTTTTAGAATTATTTTAGTAACTCTTAATATTCTTTCTTACAGACACACTTTTCCTTTTCATTTTGATTGATAATCAAATTATTTAATTTCTCTATCAAAATATTTGCTTAATTTTGATTCTTGTTGAATGATTCGGTCGTATCAGTTCTTGTATCATATCCAACACTTATAAACTCAAATATTGCTCCCATTGACGTCGTGACATTTTGATTATCATGTGCAAATAGACTATTCTAAATCACTGTTTAGAATTTTTGTTCCAACGTTAATGTACCAAACTCAAAGTCATACTGCGGATAATTTACGAGTAGAATCCGAATTAATTCAAGCACTTTGAATGATGAATGTATTATGCTAATTTCAACAACTGAAATTTATGAAGTTATTCCCATCAATGTAGCTTACTACATTCCAACTGAATTGGACTTCTTTTTGAAGACATATCTATGACCAATGGATCATATTCCTTTTGGTACAACTATCAAAATAATATTTCAATAATATACTTGGAATCTCTTCTAGATTTAAGCATCCTAACATATGGTAGCGTCTATACAATTTATGGATTATTGAAAAATGAGGAAATTGTTATTACTAATCATTTTTTCCTAACATCGACAAGACATTCCTAGTTTCTCTTTAGTGTGTGGTAATTCTTATTAGATATTGTAATGAGCTTATTAGATATTCTAATGAGTTGTATCCATTTTAAGCATAGTTAATTTTATTTCATCTTGTATACTCAATTTCTATGTTAAATTCTTTGGATAGTATCCAATAAAATTGATACAATTTTGAGTTCACGAAACTATATTATAACATATATTAGTCAACCATGATTAGTCGAACCCAAACTCCTTTAGAGTGATACACTTGGGATCCCTCATGAAAGAATTTTATATCTGGTCTTTCAAATCACACAACCTGTCAACTTCTTGATATAGGACTTGTAGGACTTCTTATAAACTCATACCTTATATGATTTCATAAACTATGCTTTAGATGAAATTAATTTTAACATACGTACTTATTGTTAGGTAAATAGCCTTATAGAAAGAAGTAGTCTCAACTTCACTCATTATCAATTTTACTTTGTTTAACAGTCTAATTACTCCTTACCAATACATCATTATGTATTATTGGGAGAAGTGACTTAAGATTGAGTCTTATTCAATTTAGGTACTCCTGTAACCCTTTCCAATAAATCATATATACGATCTGATGAATTATTTTATTTCCATTGGTATATTTTCTATTTCCATTTAATATTCAATGAACTTATCATAGCTATGCCACTTATGTATCAAATACACATGTTCATGTTTATAATAATTCATCTATAAATTTAAAGAAGTAAGTGGATCCGTTTTGATATCGTTAAACTTTGGACTGCATATAGCTATACATATCAATCTGAAAAGTTTCCCAGCTCTTTTATCACTTCCGTTGAATGTGTGACTTTTCCTTAACTTTTTTAGATATAACTCACTCTAGTATCATTTGATTACTAATTATGCGATTAAAGAATTATTTCTAAAAGATATGGTTTAGTCCGTAGTTCCAAAATAATTATAGAAAACTTTAGATACTCGTATTTTGTAGTTAATGCATCACTATTGTTATGGAAACAAATACCATTATTACAATAGATTTATTTTGTAAATAATACTCACAATATTCATATTAGAGAAAAACTAAATCTATTTTCAATTAATACCAAAAATAGTTGTTGTTCATAAATAATATTTGGTATATATGCAAAAGCAATCTTTCATAACTCGATGCAATGCATTAATAAGTGTCATATGGTATGCATCCACTATTTCCACCAATACTATAACGGTCCATGAAATATGTGTTAGTTCCTGAGATGATGGTTGTGATGAAAACAACCTTAGGACTTGTTATAAAGTATAAATACTAATATTTTTGTCTATATATGTGTGTGTGTGTATGTATGTGCAGGATATATATGCAGGTACTAAGAATGAAGACTGTATAATATAAAGATTCAAGACTGACGAATTCAAAACTGAAGAAATTAAGACTGAAGACTCATGAGTACTAAGAATTCAAGATATCGAGATTATATAGAGTTCAAGATAAGTAATAGAGTCTAGATTTATGTTAAAACTTCATAATAGCACTAAAATCTTTATTCAGATTTTAATTATGGAATGGAATCCACCTTCTCGCTTTAATAGTGGGATGGAACCCACGATCTCTTTAGTGAGATGGAACCCATGATCTTCTCTAGTGGAATGGGATCCACGAAATTTTCAAAATGATTTATTTTAAATATTTTTCCAAAAACCTTTTAAAAGTCATCTCTCTCAGTTTAATTATTTTGGCTTTAAGCTATTTTTCTTATCTTTTATATTTTGATTTTAGAATCATATCTTATTTTTAAACTATCTCCTGGTTTTAATATTATAAGCTTTAAATCTCAAAAATATATTCTATACTTAGCTTTTAATATTACTTTTATATTTTAGATTATATATTTTTAAGATTACTTTTTAGATCTCTTCTATAAGTTTAAACTATATTCAAAATGTTTTATAGACTTCAAAAATTGTTTTGACAAGTTTAGAAAGAAAATCTCTTTTAAAAACAAAAATCAATTTTCAAAATTAACCAGGGCATATCGAGATACCCCATCCCCCATGCGACATGTAGCCGTAGAAATTCAAATTTCAAATTTCCAAATGAAGTGTCTATTCGCCTAACCTTTCATGAATGTTTATGACTGTTGTTCTTCTATAAATACTAGTTGTTTTCAATGAATTTTAAATTTGTTTGTCTTCATTTCTTCACTCCTTCTCCACTCAAATATTCTCTTATATTTTAACAAAACTCTTTTGAAATCCTAAGTGAATCAAACTCGATCATCTCTAGTGTGATTTTTTGCCACTCTCTCTCAAAGATCTTAGTGCTATTCGGAGTTATCGGATCATTTGTAATCAAAGATCAAAAGATCAAAGTGTATCGGGTCTCTCTCCATCAAAGTGTGATTGGAAACGGTGTGATTGCGGCTCAATTGGGTGTTATTGTAGCTTGTAAATCAATTAGGTGGTCTTGTAGCCATTTTAAATCAAGAGAGTTTGCCCTAGACTCGAAGACAGGAGGGTGTATCTCGTGGCTTTGAAATCGAGGTTGTAATAGCGTTGAGATAAATATATAGGTATTTTCTAAGTAGTGAAAATATAATGGTTCGTAATATACTTATGGCGTTGAGATAAATATATGGGTATTTTCTAAGTAATGAAAATATAATGGTTTGCAATATACTTATAGCGTTGAGGTAAATATATGGGTATTTTCTGAGTAGTGAAAATATAATGATTTGTAATATAGTTACATCGATAAGATAAGTATATGAATGTTTTCCTAAGTAATGAAAAAGAGTATAAAGGGTTTGTGAATATATTTTGAATCAATAATTGTAATAGATTTTAATAATTGAAAATTTTATTTATAAAAGCTTAGTTGATCCCATATGGAATTATATCTATGAATGATTACTTGTTATTTGATAGTTAAATAACTGACTATCAAAATCTTGGCCGAAATATAAATTTGGAAACACCTAGGTGAAACACAGGGGTTATATGGCAGAATCATCTTCGATGGTGCTATATTGTGCATATAAATCTTGTTTTGTTCTCCTAGGACAAATGATAAGCTAATCTGCCAACTAAAATAGGAAAAGGTGATCTTTGCTCTAATTGATTATCTGATTATTTTCAAAAGAACCAGAGTTGAGTTTATCGGAACTCTCGGATGTTAGTTCAAAGAGACCGGGATCGGATAAGTATGAATTATCCGAAACCACTTCAAACCAAGTCAAGCGTCGTATTAAAGACATCTTGAAGATGATGGAATCGAAGACAGAGCTCTTTGAAGTGCAAGGGTTACTTGCTAATAATCCCAATGGTGATTCCAAAATGGATGTAGTAGAAGTAGTGTCTTTGGTTTGTTCATATCCTGAACAACTTGTATGGATGAATGCTGGCAATGCATTGTTGCCTAGAAGGCAGTGTTAACATTCCACTTGGGATTTACTAAGAGAGGAAAAAGGCAACCATTACCTCACAAGCCTTAGAACCTGCTAATGACTAAAATAAGGGATATGCAGCAGAGTTATGTGATAAGCTACCATTAGGAGCATCACTCCTCAATCTGGATTCGATATATGTGGATTTTGGTATGCATGCGCCTGAGAAGAGTGGGGCTAGGTGCAAATTTTTTGCGGCCTTGGTGTCCGAGGGATGATGTAGTTCAGTATGCCGGGTTAAAGGGGCAGCCGACTCTATGTAGCAGGGGTACAAGATGTTCTTGTTGACCTTGGTACATTTTGTCTAGAGGTGTACTATGACAGGCGGTACCCCAATAGTCCAGTCATTGATGGAAATCCAATCTCTAAAGCATGCATTTACAGACTTAGCTATGCCTAGCTATGTTGAAATGTGAGATGCAAGCATTTTAGCTATTTTATACATTTATTTTTTCCCTAGACGTTATTATAATATCATTTGATTTTTATAACAAAAATGATTTAGCTATCGTAAGGTAAAAATCCGTCCATGTGTTATGTGTGGCATGGTCTAACGAGATACTTATTTTAAAAGGTTCTATAACATTAAAAATCATAAAATGTGTGTTTCTCACGTTGGTTTTACCAGATTGATTCGGGAATTATTTTTCTTATAATGCTCGGGTCAGCCCCAACATATTTCTCAAATTTAGCTAGACATTTTGGAGCTTTAGAAAATGAGCTGGATGCTCTAAGTCAAACTCCATATTTTCTTTTGTCTTCCGCTATTTTTGTTCTTGTTGCATTTATCAGCAATTTTAAGGACAGATTGTTATAACTGTCCAAGGCTGATGATAGATTAGTTCTGCTCTGATTTTATGTATGTATATCATAGTTTAGTTTTTGTGAAGACCACTTTTAAGTTATATATTATTCGTCACGTTATGAGATTTTGTTCTCTCTTTTCTTTCACCCCAACGATCTTTCTTTCCGGCACTTGGATACTCGGTACATGAAAACAGTGGATGTATTACTATCAACTTCTGAGTATCGAAAAGGCGGGCTGCTACAAAAAGGATAAATGAAAGAGAAAAGATGATGACGACTTCGAAGAACTGAAGTGACAAAAGAGTGAATCAAAATCTTCCTTCTACATGATTTGGCCAAGACCTTGAAGAAGATTTATTTGATACCCGGGGAAGATTTCCTATTGGAAAATAGCTAAGAGAGAACCCATGAAATGGGAAAGGAAATCTGAAAAGAACCACCTTTCCATGAGGTGGATGGGCATGATACAAATGAACTTACACATCTATGAGATTTGATTGAAGAGCAGGTTCAGAGTAATTGTTTGTAGTAATATATTAAGAATTGGATTGTAAAGGCACAAACTGCAGTGGTGTCACTGGAGTGACTACCATCTGTTGCGAGAATGTCTGGTCATAAGTCGTAACCGAGAATCTATATTAGCTATAATAATCCCATAACTGGGATAAATTAAAATTATCTTTACTTCATGCACTTTATTTTTGCTTTAAATTAACTACGAAGGACCACTATCGGGCTACTTCCACATGTACGAGATCCTGAACGATCCCATAGACATGCTCTGATTTAAAGTTAGAGATCAATCCTTGATTAGATTAGACATTTAGATTTTTGTAATATATGGATGATTTAATAATGGATGTTAAATAATATTTGATTTGATGTTGTTAATGGGTACTATCATAACATACTTATCCTTTGTGTTTGATAGATAAACAGTTAGGTAATAGCTTCCTCGATCGAAGAGCTGATGGACTCACTTTGGATATTGGGTTCCCTCGTCGGACAATAAGCAGATGTACTCAATCTGGATTTATGATTATACGATCTAAAGAGATCAAAATTTAGAATTTGAGATTTGAATGCCTTTTTATTTGAAATAATTCGACATAAATATTGGATGATAGATGAAATACATTTCCTCGATTCTATTGGACTTGCTTATGATGTGATACTGGACAATTCACGAGTAATGTTCCAACCGATGGTAATGTACCACTATGATTAATGACGCATGATAGCATAACATATGATTACCTATGACAACTTAATCCTAAGGGAAGAGGGGATAATATTGGGATATGATATGCTAAATCCCAAGAGAACATGAAAAGACTATGATAGTATGATTAGTGATTAACATTTAGGTAAGGACATGGATCATTAACCATGATGAATCTAGAGTGACCTTTTATTTACATGTGAATCTAAAGAAACCAGATGATTCACCGTGATTGGACAATAGATAGCTAGAAAGTCCAATTGATAATAATTTTTCAATCTCGATACGTATTCTAGAGTAAATCATGCTTTATTTCTACAAAAGTGTACATTGGGGAAAATGTTTCTGGCAAATTCGCCACAGTCTTGGAATTGACTCAGATTGGGGAAATTGAGTTGCAAAATGATGAAGGAGTGGTCATAAACCTGGGAGATTTTAAGATTGAAGAAATCAAAGATTTGGCTAAGTTTCAAAAATGCTTTTTTAGTTGGTACCAACATGATTTGGTTGGTTTCGATATTATTTGGTAACCATTAAGAATAACAAAATGGAGAATCATAAGAGAATCGGTCAAGATTTGACAAGAAAAATGGGTTGGTGCAGACCATATTTTTCCATCTTAGAATGCTTGCAAGACGAGATGGGGACCCACCATGGAGCAAATTAAGAGATTTAACTTACAAAAATAGATCAGTATCAACCATATAATGGTCGGTACCAATTTGTTTGACTTTTTGGGTTTTGTGCACGACAAACCTTTTTTATGTTGGAACTTCAGATTCGGAGAAAAAGATGTGTTTAACCCTTAAATAACAAGATTTCTGCTACAATTCATTTATAAATGGTAGGGAACCTTCAACAAAAATGGAGATCAGACTTTTCATCTTTTATTCTCTTGCATTTAGAAATCTTCTAGGAAAATTTAAGACTACAAGATTGTGGTCAGAAATTGATTGTGGATTGTTGTATTCCGGAGAGAATTCATTAATAAAAAAGATGAAGTGAACGCATGCCAGTGAATTTGCTGAACCACTATAAAAACTTTGTGTTTTTGTGCTCTTTTACTTTTGTTTCATTATTTTAATATTTGTTTGATTCAGATTCTATAGCTACTGAGGGTGTCAATTTTTGATGCAACATTTTTGGTGCTTTCACTGAGAAAGACGTGAGGTTTTGTTCAGAGAAAATAAAGAGGCCTATAACAAGAGCTTTTGCTGAAGGAAATCAACAAGAGCATTGGGGTAGCCAGGAGGTGTCTTCAAACTTTAATCTGCCTTCTATTTATGTTACCAGAGAGGAGATGGAAAAGATGATGGCAAGGAAGCAAGAGAGGTTGATGGCTCGGTAAGAGGGGATGATGGATGAATTTTTCTAGAGAATAGAGCAGCAAAGTGCAACTGGAGTTGCTATAAATCAGAATCGCTGGGAAAAAGGCAATACAAGTGCACCTAGAGATAGGGTAGAGCAAGTTGGACCAAATCACTCAAAATCACAATAATTTGGTGCCGATTGTACATTCAAACAAGTCGATATCCACTGTAATGGTCAGGGAAGCATAGTTAACTTGGATTTTGCGAGAGTGGAGATACCAAGAACAGGAAATGTTGAAGTTGGAGATGGAAATCAGAATGCAAACATTCAAAATCAAGGATTAGGACTAGAAATTCGCCATGGTAATGAGCGGTGATGAAGATTTGAATCAAGAGTGCATAAATCTATAGAGATTTAAATTAAATGATAATGATAGAATCACAAATATGATAAGAAAAGTACTTCGCGGTGAGCTCTAGATCAAAGTTTGGAGGATGTAAACAGAAATCCATTTATCTCGAACATCTGATACGCTAGGAATCTACTTGATTTTAAGCTATAGCTTTGTAGTAGTACGATGGAACGATGAATCCAACAATGCATGTGATAAGTCGGATTTTCGGGCATCAGATAATTGGATAATTATCTGATTTAACTATTGAAATTACTAATTTATAAATTGAACAAGTAAAATGTGATAATCTCCTTTATTAATTATTTGAAAATTAGCAAAATTGTTATTTTCAAATAATAATAATAATGTGATGTTTTTAAATATAGTTATAAATAGATAAATAAATTTTAAATAGAATTATTAATTACAAATTGAGTAAGGGATTGTTTAAAATATATATATTTGCTTGAGTTAATTTTTAATTGGATTTTAAATTGAATTTGAATTTGGATTTGGATTTAAATTCGAAATTTAAAAGATATGCATATTAAATATATTTTGGATTTAAAATATATCATATGTGATTTATTTAGAATATAATAGGTTTTATATTATTTTCTTTAAAAGATTTAATAAAAGATATATTAAACTAGTATAATTATTATTAAGAGTATAATTGAAGTTTTTATCATTTTCTTTTTATTTGTATATTGGTGAATAAAAGAGGCAGTTTAAATATTAGTACACTTAAGATATTTTAAAGTATAAAACTAAATTTTAAATGTAATATAAATATAATATAAATATATATATTAAAAGATATATAACATATTAATACAACCTAAAAGACACATGTAAACTAATTCTACATGATTTATAACATGTGTAAACAAATTATAAAATGTAATTACAAGTGTAAATAATTTCAACAAGTGTCATCTTTATATTTTCATTTTCTTTAAATTTTTAATAAATCACAAATTAATCTATATAAACATCTACCTCCTTTCTTCACTTCATTTTGCTATCTTTTCATTTCAAAATCAAAGAAAAATAAAATCTGAAAATACAAACCAGAAGAGATAGGATTGCAAACAAAAAATTTCTTCATATTCAAACTCAGATCTTTTCAAATGTAAAGATCAAAATAAAATAAAAATAATAATAACAGCATTAGCCTGATCAAAGCCTAAAGCAAGAACCAAAGTCAGCCTGTAAACATAACTAGAGAAAAGGAAATCAGTACGATTTCTTCAAAAGTCTCAAACCTGAAGCTCAACACAGAAGAACCAAAATCTAGTAGTAGATCAGGTTGACAGCTTCTCTGTTTCCAAATGACAGGTGGGTAAACTATATGTTTTAAGGCTAAATCTGTTGATATCTAATTCATGAGATTAATGTTTGGAAGGTGATTGAATTAATATAACATGTTCGCATGTGTATGTTATGAAATTCTCAAGTGTGCATATTTGTATATATCTATGATCAGACTCTGTTTTGCAGGCTCTATGAACAAATTCAAAAAAAATCAATTTCACTTATTTCAATCCTTTATAGCTTACCATCTCTTAAAAAACTTGTTTATATTTAGCAGATTTAAATTTTAAAAATATTTTTAAGCACAAATATCAGACAGGTTTACTGGTAGTTGTGAATTATCAGTGAAAATGAATTATATCATAAGAATTGACCCTCATGATTTCGAGATTAAATTATAGAGCCTGATTTGTTTTTAGGAATGATGATGTTTGGTAATAAAATCTCAATTTTTAAGTTTGAGATTTACGGGAAATTAGGGTTGAACAAAAAATAGAAATTTGTCAATTTGCGGCGATCTGAAGGATAATGGTTGTCATAATTTTATGCTGGAGGTGCTTCAGGGGCTGGCGAAGTCTAGAAAAATGCTAGATGATTTTTCTATTGGATGGGATGGCCCGTCGACCATGACTAAGGGTTTAAGAGGGGTTGTCTGGATCTAGGTTTGTTGGGCTACGGCGATGTGATAGTGAAGCGATGGAAGGTCGCTGGAGGAGGAATCAGTGGATGAAGAAGTGGAGGAGTTCTGACGTAGTCCGATGGTCGATGGTTGGGTAAAGTGGCGAGGCAAGACGAGTTTGGGAAGTGGTGTTTTGTTCCAGGTTTCTGATTTTGAGGGATGTGTTCAAATTTCGAATGAAGGCCCTCCGTCGATGTTCAAGGTGATGATCAGAAGCACGAGGCGAGGGAGACTGGGGAGGTTGGTCGTCGACGAGAATGGGTGGCCTATGGCGTCGTACACGTGCACATACGTGTGCACGTTTTCTCTTGCTATTGATAGTTAAGGAACGAAGAGAAGAAAGGTTGGAAATGTAAGAAAGAAAGGAAGTAGAGAAGGAAGTCGGGCCGGATAGAAGATGGGCTAGGATTTTTTAACGTTAGTAAGGAAAATGAATTTAGAGAAATAGGAGAGAGGGAGGATTTGTGGATTAGTTTTGGGCCAGAAATCATTGGGCCGCAGTTTTTAAAAATAAGTTAATTTAAATATAAAAGGGTTGTGAGGGAAAATGTTAATAAGTTTTAAAACATAGGAAAAAGTACAAAGTTTTCGAGCTAAACAAGTTTTTTTTAAATAAATTTTTTATATTGAATCTAATTTAAAATATTATGTAAACAAAATGTTTCTTTTAACATTTGATTTACGAGATTTGTAATTTGTTTTACTTAAAAATTTGTTAAGTTGAATTGTAAGTTATTTCTAATCTTAAATTTAAAGTTTAAATTAAAAGTGGAATGTTTTAAATGTATTTAAATTATGTTAAGAGGCATTTCGCTAGAAGGACAAGCATTGCAGTCCAATTAATTTCTAGGACACACATCCACAGAAATTAATTTCAAAGCCAAAATCAGTAGAATAATTACTTTTAAGGACAAAGTCAGCAGTCTAATTACTTTCAAGGAAATAATCTCATAGGTTTTTAGGCCTTAGAAACTAATCATTTTGCATATTGTCCTTAAAAGCAATTATTTCAGTTGCGTGTCCAAGAAACTAATTGCAGTTGCTAAAGAGGCCCTTCTGGCTAATTTCCACTTATGTTAATGATTAGGTCATTAATAAAGATAAAGTTTTATCTTAAAGTTAATTAAGATTTGATAATTAATGACTAATTAAATTAATGAGTAATTAAGAGTAATTAATTATTAGCAGAAGAATAATTAATAATTGTGATTAATTATTGTATTAGATTAATTAATCAATGTAATTAATTAAGGATAATTAACAAATGGATAGTTACTTGATGAAAGTAATTAGAGTTTAATTACTTAAGAGAATTAATTAAGAACTAACTACTTAGTGTAATTAATTAAAGGATTGATTAATTAAGGAAATTACTTAAAGGTTAGTAAATTAATGAGTATGATTAATTAAAGGATAATTAATCAATGTAAGTGATTATAAGATAATTAATTTGAGTAACTAATTAAGGATAAATGTGATTAATGGGAATGAGTGAAGATTAATTAATTTGTGTGATTAATTAAAGGCTAATTACTGAATGTAATTAAAGAGGATAATTAAGGGATGATTAATTAATGGTTTTGTAATTAATTAATGTTTAGTAAGCAGGATTAAAAGTAATTGTAGTAATTAATTTAATTTATTTTAATTAATTAGAAATAGTATGACAAATTAATCTTTCTTATAAATGATTGATGATGTTGTTTTATATAAGATGCCATGTGATATGATATGTTTGGTTTAAACTGTGATAATGTGGTTATCAATCGATGATGAATTGTTATGTAAGAAGTGACACCCTGCATTTAAAGTTGAATTGTTTTCACTTGAACAACTTGGGTCAAAATGGTTGAAGTCAAAGAGACAGGGGTAGGGTATTAGTAAATAGCCGAACCCACTTCGATTTGTAATCTTTAATAAATCTATATAGATTGATATGTGAAATCAATTAGCTGGAATGGAATAATATGGACCTTTGAAGCTAAGTATGGGTACTTAGGGATTGATTTGTGCAATAAGTGTTGAGCATAACAAGTAATGAACTCGTAGTGAAATACGAGTTACCTCGAGTTTTTCATTATGGTTTGAACTTAGTATTTCAAATTATATGGGTTTACTCACGCTGGTTTCCAGCCTGACCCGGGTGTTATTTTGATGTAATGCTCGGGTTAGACCGAGTATTACAGATTTTCAGATAAGAACGTTTTGGAGCTCAGGAGGCGAGCTGGATGGCAGGAACATATGGAGTGTATTCCTCTATGATATATTGTTTGTATTTCTAGGACAAGTTATTTTAATTGCCCAGTGCTTGTGAAATATTGTAACTCTGATGTATTAAAATGTAATTGACTGATTCAGTTTTCTTTGTGTAAAGAATATTATTTGATATTATATTTTATCCGCTGCGAATGTGAGATGTTGGTGTTTCTGTTTCTTCTTTTCTTCTATCTCATTTCTTCTTTTCCTAACTATCTGGAGTTTTCAGGATCGAAAATTCCGGGTCATTACTTTTTGGTATCAGTGCAAAGGTTAAGCGAGAACCTTTTCTCTGGTGGGATTACTCATTAAGGATAGGGTCAATGGTACCGTAGAATGAGTTGAGAGTGTGTGTGTGTGTGTGTGTATGAGAGCGTACTTATTATTTTCTTATACAAAGATTTTAAATGATTTTATATAAGATTATATTTTGATATATAAAGCAATATTTCTTTCTAATAGATATTAAGGTAGTTGGTTGTTAAATTATTGGAATTAAATTAAGTGGTAATAGAAATACAACCAAATTTAAATTGAATAAAGATAGGTTTGAAATAGATTCAAACTGAAATTAAATTTGGAGAAGAATTTTCAGAATAAGATAATAGTGAATTGATTTCTGGTTGTAATAACCTTGGTTATTATCCTAATAGGATAAAATATTTTAGGGAAGTAAAACATTTAGGGAAGTATGACTTATAAATTGGAACTGAAGATGATCTAAATTATGAGGTTTTAAATTTGGGTCCAGAATTTGAAAATTGTTTCAAAGTGATAAAGAAATAATAAATAATATTATTTAATGTATGAATAAAAGGGTCATATTTCAAACAAGAGTTGTTCGAAAATTTAAAGGAATTTTTTTAATTGAAACCAGGGTGGTTTAAAATTTGGAGTATAACTTGGTGTGTAAAAGAAATTAATACGTGTATATATATATGAGTGTGGATATACATAATATCAAAAATGATTTGAGATAAACTCGAAATGTTGAGTTTTAAATTTTTATTTGGAATAAGATGTGAAAACCCAAAGGGATATAAGTTTTGAACTTACAAGTGGGAAAGAATTTTGAAATTTAAAGCGGGAATTCAAATTTGAGTAGGGTTGACTAGATTAAGTAAATTGAATTTAACTTTGGGAAAGTTAAATAAGTTTAGAACAAAAAACCTGAATTAGAAATTTCAGAATGAAATTGGGATTTAACTTGTGAAGTTAAATGGTTCATTTGAATGGGGACTTTGTGTGATCTCAAAATGGGTTTGAGATCTAGAAATTGAATGTGGATGGATGTTTTAAGTAATTCGAATGATACTATCCTGTTGTTATTAATAATCTTTAAGATGAAATTAGATTTGTTTAAATGAATGAAGAAATGGGGTGTGGTAATATTTCCATTATTAAGATAAAATGGAATCATTTTGGACTTAAGATTTGAATGTTTAAGATAACACTTCAAAGGTTTGGTTTCAAAATTTAAATTTGGTGATAAATTGAATTTCAAAGATTTAGTTGTTTAAAAAGGATTTGAATTATTATTTGAACTTTGAAATAGGTTAAAATGGAATTTTGATTCAGAATTAAATGGTTTAAAGAGAAAAGTTGATTTGATTTAAAGGATTAAATCAACATTTAAAAATTTAACTCGAATTTGTATAATTCATGATGGTTTAAATTTGAAATTTAATTAAATTAGTTCAAATTGAATTTTGATTTGAATTAATAGGAATTGTGATTGAAGATGGATAAGTTCAAAAATTCAAATGGAAAATTTGAATTGGATTAATTTGAAATGAAATTAAAGTTGAATAAGTAAATTCAAATGGATTTTGATTTGAATTTAGGAAAGAAATTGAGGATTAATTCAACTTGAATTGGGTTAAATCAATTTCAATGGAAATTGAAGTTATTTAAATTGGAATGAGTCAATTTAAATGGAAGTGGAAATTTAAATTGAATTGATTGGAAATGGAGGTTGAGAATTGAACAGTTTGACTCTCGATTATTTTCAAAATAAAATATTTTAGTACAAATCTATTTTCCAAGCTATTTATTACATATACAACCTTTCTTATTAGCCCAAAACTATCTTATACTTATTTTATAACTACTTTTGGAATTATTTAACTATTTTGCAATTGTTTTATAAACTAATTACTGTTTTTCAACTACTTTATAACTAATTACTATTTTACAACTATTTTGCAATTTTATAATTAAATACCAATTGAGATAAGAATTAAAGTTATAATCCAAAGAGGATTGAGGCAAATGTGAATAAGTAAATAAAAATCAAGTGAAGGTGAATAGAAAAGTGAATTGATTTGGCTATTAATCAATAAAGATAAATATGTAGGATGTACATATATTATTCTATTCGCATAGTGATTTGATCCAGATTCGAGCACAGAATTTCGGGATAGTTATATCGATCCGAGTTAGGATTTTTCACTCGATTTTCGACCGAGAACCTGGATATGGATTGTTGATTGGTTCTGGATATTCTCTATCATAGTTATGGCTATGCAAGGAGAATGACGGTTTCTGATCAAGAAATCAGATCTGAGTCCGCACTAGGAAGTCGGGTGGACGATACTAGTTTGGAAGTGAAATTGTGTGATCGAGTGAGCAATCAGATTGATATAGCGTACGGATGATATGTGTACATCGTACAAGTTTGAATGAAATTGATACTGGGAATTTGTGGATAAAAAAATGTAAAATGTTTTTTTTTTTGAAATGAAAAGTATATTTTGTGAAATATATGATGAAATAAAGTAGAAATTGGATATTTCTATCATAGAAATTTGCTTTATATAAGTAAGTAATATGGTTAATAACTTTATAAGAGCAATCAAATTTGAATATTTGATTTGGAATAAATAAAGTTATATCTTTGTTACATAAGATAAATCTCCCCTTGTTGAACCTATTACCGGAACGAAAGAGTTTTTGAAAAGTATTTGAAGTATAAAGAGGGACTTTATATGAAATGATTCAAAGATTTTTCAAGTTTATATATATCCATATATAAAGGATTGTATGAGAATGGTTTTCGGAAAAGGTTTTTGGAACCTTTGGATTTGAAAAGGCTTTTGATTTTTGGGAAAAATCAATTTTGGAAAGTTTGAAAGCCTAGTTTGAGAATTGTCGATTTTGAGAATCGATTTTGTGTAAAAGAGATTTTGATGAAAATCATAAAGGGTATGATTTGAAAGATACTATAAGGGTATAGCATAAAATGTTTTGAAAATGGCTCTGGAAAAAAAGGCGCTCCCTTGAAGTGAACTTCATAGTAGTACCACATGGTGGTACTGCCTTGAACCCTAAAAGGGGGTTCTAAAGTTGATCCTGTGAGGAGTCCGGACAAACTAGTTCCTGAGGATTATGTGTAGTGTGTAGCAAAAGTCGAGGACGCTGATGCCTACAGAGGCATTTGGATTATGTTGTGACGACGGTGTAACTTGATGTCACTGCGATCTACTGCAGACCATAGTGAAAGTCATGTGTGCTGCTGAGAGCCAACAGTCTACTTTTGATTTTATATCGGTAGACCGCGACCTATGATGACATAGTGAAAGTCGTGTGTGCTGCTGAGAGCCACCAGTCTACGTTTGATTTTACATCGGTAGATTGCGACTTATGTGGGAGTGGTGAAGTTTCATTTGGCAGTGAAAATCGAGGGCGCTGATGCCTACAGTTACATGGACTTTTGCTGTGATGGCAACGTAACCCAGGATGTAACTGTGACCATGTATGGGGGTGATGATTTCCAGAGCATTCTCACCAAAGTTATTTCCTCTATTTTCAAAATAAATGATTTCTATATTTGCAATAAAATTATTTTCCAAGTATTTTCACTGGGTGTTGAAGACGGGTTTACCAAGTACTTATAGATTTTCAGTCCTACGCCTGATCAACGTATGACCGAATTTCTGCGAGAACAAGGATGGACTGGTTGAAACATCAAGTTATAAAAAGTATTTTTATAAAAACTATTTTATAATATTATGTAAATTTTAAAAGAGTTTTAAAAATGATCAAAGAATAATTTTTTCTGATAATAAGCATTTTAATAAATTCTGGCTTCGTTCCTTTTTTAGGACGAAAAGATTCAAAGGGGGAGAAATGTGATAACCCGGATTTTCGGGCATCAGATAATTGGATAATTATCTGATTTAACTATTGAAATTACTAATTTATAAATTGAACAAATAAAATGTGATAATCTCCTTTATTGATTATTTGAAAATTAGTAAAATTGTTATTTTCAAATAATAATAATAATAATGTGATGTTTTTAAAAATTATTAATTACAAATTGAATAAGGGATTGTTTAAAATATATATATATATATATATATATATATATATATATATATATATTTGCTTGAGTTAATTTTTAATTGGATTTTAAATTGAATTTGAATTTGAATTTGGATTTAAATTTGAAATTTAAAAGATATGTATATTAAATATATTTTGGATTAAAAAATATATTATATGTCATTTATTTAGAATATAATAGGTTTTATATTATTTTCTTTAATAGATTTCACAAAAGATATATTAAACTAGTATAAATATTTTTAAGAGTATAATTGAAGTTTTTATCATTTTCTTTTTAATTGTATATTGGTGAATAAAAGAGGTAGTTTAAATATTAATACACTTAAGATATTTTAAAGTATAAAACTAAATTTTAAATGTAGTATAAATATAGTATAAATATATATATCAAAAGACATATAACATAATAATACAACCTAAAAGACACATGTAAACTAATTCTTCATGCTTTATAACATGTGTAAACAAATTATAAAATTACAAGTGTAAATAATTTCAACAAATGTCATTTTCATATTTTCATTTTCTTTAATTTTTAATAAATCACAAATTAATCTATATAAACATCTATCTCCTTTCTTCACTTTTTTTGCTATCTTCTCATTTCAAAATCAAAGAAAAATAAAATTCTGAAAATACAAACCAGAAGAGATAGGATTGCAAACAAAATTTTTCTTCATATTCAAACTCAGATCTGTTCAAATGCAAAGATCAAAATACAATATATAAAAAATAATAGGAGCAGCCTGATCAAAGCCTAAAGCAAGAACCAAAGTCAGCCTGTAAACATAACTAGAGAAAAGAAACTCAATACAATTTCTTCACAAGTCTCAAACCTGAAGCTCAACACAGAAGAACCAAAATCTAGTAGAAGATCAGGTTGACAGCTTCCCTGTTTCCAAATGACTGGTGAGTAAACTATATGTTTTAAGGCTAAATCTGTTGATATCTAATTCATGAGATTAATGTTTGGAAGGTGATTGAATTAATGTAATATGTTCGCATGTGTATGTTATTAAATTTTCAAGTGTGCATATTTGTATATTCTATGATCAGACTCTGAACAAATTCAAAAAAAAATCAAATTCACTTATTTCAATCCTTTATAGCTTACCATCTCTTAACAAAACTTGTTTATATTTAGCAGATTTAAATTTTAAAAATATTTTTAAGCACAAAGATCAGACAGGTTTACTGGTAGCTGAGAATTATCAGTGAAAATGAATTATATCATAAGAATCGACCCTCATGATTTTGAGATTAATTTATAGAGCCTGATTTGTTTTTAGGAATGATGATGTGTGGTAATAAAATCTCAATTTTTAAGTTTGAGATTTATGGGAAATTAGGGTTGAATGGGAGATAGAAATTTGTCAATTTATGACGATCTGAAGGATAATGGTTATCGTAATTTTATGCTGGAGGAGCTTCAGGGGTTGGCAAAGTCTAGAAAAATGCTAGATGATTTTTCTATTAGATGGGATGGCCTGTCGATCGTGACTTAGGGTTTAAGAGGAGTTGTCTGGATCTAGGTTTGTTGGGCTACGGCGATATGATAGTGAAGCTATGGAAGATCACTAAATGGGGACTCGGTGGATGAAGAAGAGGAGGAGTTCTAACCGTAGTCTGATGGTCGATGGTTGGGTAAAGTAGCGGGGTGAGACGAGTTTGGGAAGTGGTGTTTGGTTCCAAGTTTCTGGTTTTAAGGGATGTGTTTGATTTTCGAATGAAGGCCCTCCGTCGATGTTCCAGGTGATGATCGAAAGCACGGGGCCGAGGGAGACTGGGGAGGTTGGTCGTCGGTGAGAATGGGTGGCATATGGCGTCGTACATGTGCACATACGTGTGCACGTTTTCTCTGTGCTGTTGATAGTCAAGGAACGAAGAGAAGAAAGGTTGGAACTGTAAGAAAGAAAGGAAGTAGAGAAGGAAGTCGGCCGGATAGAAGACGATCCATGATTTTTTTTATGTCAGTATGGAAAATGAATTTAGAGAAATAGGAGAGAGGAAGGATTTGTGGATTGGTTTTGGGCCAGAAATCATTGAGCCGTAGTTTTTAAAAATAAGTTAATTTAAATATAAATGGATTGTGAGGGAAAATGTTAACAAGTTTTTAAACATAGGAAAAAGTACAAAGTTTTCAAGCTAAACAAGTTTTTTTTTTAAAAGAAATTTTTTATATTGAATTTGATTTTAAAATATTATGTAAACAAAATGTTTCTTTTAACATTTGATTTAGGAGATCTGTAACTTTTTTACTTAAAAATTTGTTAAGTTAAATTATAAGTTATTTTTAACCTTAAATTTAAATTTTAAAGTTTAAAATTAAAAGTGGAATGTTTTAAATGTATTTCAATTATGTCAATGATTAGGTCATCAATAAAGATAAAGTTTTATCTTAAAGTTAATTAAGATTTTGATAATTAATGACCAATTAATTTAATGAGCAATTAAGAATAATTAATTATTAGCAGAAGAATAATTAATAATTGTGATTAATTATTATATTAGATTAATTAATCAATGTAATTAATTAAAGTAATTAATTAAGGATAATTAATCAATGGATAATTACTTGATGAAAGTGATTAGAGGTTAATTACTTAAGAGAACTAATTAAGAATTAATTACTTAGTGTAATTAATTAAAGGATTGATTAATTAAGGAAATTAATTAAGGGTTAGTAAATTAATGAGTATGATTAATTAAAGGATAATTAATCAACGTAAGTGATTATAAGATAATTAATTTGAGTAATTAATTAAGGATAAATGTGATTAATGTGAATGGGTGAAGATTAATTAATTTGTGTGATTAATTAAAGGTTAATTACTGAATGTAATTAAAGAGGATAACTAAGGGATGATAATTATTGGTTTTGCAACTAATTAATTTTTAGTAAGCAGGATTAAAAGTAATTGTAGTAATTAATTTAATTTATTTTAAATTAATTAGAAATGGTATGACAAATTAATCTTGCTTATAAATGATTGAATGATGTTGTTTTATATAAGATGCTATGTGATATGATATGTTTGGTTTAAACTGTGATAATGTGGTTATCTATTGATGATGAATTGTTATGTAAAAAGTGACACCCTGTATTTAAAGTTGAATTGTTTTCATTGAACAACTTGGGTCAAAATGGTATTGAAGTCGAAGAGACCGAGGTCGAGTATTAGTAAATACCCGAACCCACTTCGATTGTAATCTTTAATAAATCTATATAAATTGATATGTGAAATCAATAGGCTGGAATGGAATAATATGGACCTTTGAAGCTAAGTATGGGTACATAGGGATTGATTTGTGAAATAAGTGTTGAGCATAACAAGTAATGAACTCATAGTGAAATACGAGTTACCCCGGGTTTTTCTTTATGGTTTGAACTTAGTATTTCAAATTATATGGGTTTACTCACGATGGTTTCCAGTCTAACCCAGGTGTTACTTTGATGTAATTCTTGGGTCAGACCGAGTATTACAGATTTTCAGATAAGGACGTCCTGGAGCTCAATAGGCGAGCTGGATGGTAGGAACGTATGGAGTGTATTCCGCTTTGAGATATTGTTTGTATTTCTGGAACAAGTTATTTTAATTGCCTAGTGATTATGAAATATTATAACTCTGATGTATTAAAATATAATTGACTGATTCGGTTTTCTTTGTGTAAAGAATATTATTTGATACTATATTTTATCCGCTGCGAATATGAGATGTTGGTGTTTCTGTTTCTTATTTCTTCTATCTCTTTTCTTCTTTTCCTAACTATCTAGAGTTTTCGGGATCGAAAATTCCGTGTCGTTACTATGTATTTGATGAGACATATCCAACACATGGGAGTGTTGGGTGCTTTGGAGGAGGTTATGGGACAGTGTTTCCCATTATACTTGATGGATATTGAAAGTCCACAGGATGGATCGGGTAGTGTATATGTAAGTATATCTGACTAAATATATGATGCAACTAAAATAATATTAATCTAAGTAAATATAGAATAAGCATACCTGAATTTTAAACTAGTTCGTACCTTCCATCCTATGTCCAGTCCCGAAGCTCCCCTTCGGAATACGGCTATCAAAAACCCTCGCTTCGTCCGGAGGAATAGGCTTGGTTGCAATAAGTTGTTGTTGTCAAATGTATGTTCTAGTATAACACGGATGTTGACTAATTACTACAATTGCTTCCAATATATATCTAAAGAATATTTTCTATGAAGAGCTGAGTATATGGAAGAGTGAATTCAAGTAAAGATTGCTAGAGTGCAGAGATCAAGAATATATGATAGAGTATAGAATTAGAAAGCATAAGTAAGTAAAGTAAGTTAAGTGTTGTTCTCTTGATTCTTGATGCTATGTATAGTTGTAGATAGGTATCTTGAGTAGTTGCATCCGTTAATGAACGCTCTATAGTTGCTTCTATTGATGGTGAAGAGTTGTGGTGAAGAGAAGCGGAGATGACTATTCGCATGTCGCAGTTGCAGTTTTCTTCTAAAATTCGAGTTTGAATTCAGACGTCTGGTATTTGAATTCAGACGTCTGATACTACATATTTTTTGAACATAGTAAACTTTTAGACGTTAAGTGCTATAACCAGATGTCTGGTTTAGCCTATTTGTTGTTCCAGAGGACTATTTCAGACATCTGGCTTGTGCACCCACACGTCTGATATTGGTGCATGTCTGTTTTGTGCATCTTTTATTTCACTTCTTTGTACCTATCGACTTGTAGTCTCTTGTAGTGTCCTTTAAGCCATGTTCTTGTCTTTCTAGTGATGTTGTTCTGGAAAATACCTGTATAAATAAATATATATGTATATTTGATTTCCATTGTACAGTTGTTGTCATCGAAACTGTAGATTGGATTTCCTAACATTCTTCCCCTTTTTGATGATGACAACTATACAATGTACTATACAATTTTTGAATCTCCCCCCGAATATGTGCTTACCATTATTTATCCCCCTTTGGCATTATCAAAAAGTATTAATATATATAATTATGTATACATTGTTAATCCGATATTTTAACTAATTGCTCGAAAATTATAATAATATACTATAATGACGTAGAAGTAACAAACCCAAAAGCACTTTTTATAATCATTAAACACAGTAAATATACATAGATTCTTCATTTCAATACAAAAGATGGAACATATTAAAAAATATCTAAGAATCTTTTGGGGAAGCTTGAGCTTGATCATCTCCTTCATCTTCATTCTTTGAAGAAGTAGCTTGTTTTTAGGAGATGTTGGAGTATGTTCGAGAGGTTCCTCTTCCTCTTTAAAAAGTTTAGAGTGTTTTGAAGGAAGAGGAGAAGGCACTGGAGTTGGCCAATCTTCCGAAGGTGGTGTGGGACCACGTACTTGTTGAAGAACCTCTTTTAGAACAGATAAAGTTGTTGAAAGCTATGTTTCAACAATGGCTCGACAAGAAGAAAACGTTGTTTTAAAGCTACCAATATGCTTAGCCAATAATTTTTGATTTCTTGATGAGATATGTTGATTTCGAAGAGTTAAGTCTTGAATACTTTCATTTGGATTGGTCTTAGTGTGAGTCTCCAAAATGTCATCTTGGCCTGGATAGTCAAAAGATTCTGGAGGAGGAGGAGTTTGTTCGTGTTGTTGTCCCTCTTCTTGTGATGGTTGTGGTGGTTGTTGATGAGTTTGAGGCCTAGCTTGTCTAGCTTGTGGACGACGTTGCGTCCACTCTTCAAATGACATAAAATCCGGAGGATTTTCTGGTAAGTGCATAAGAGAAAAGAACTTGTTGGTGGCGTACTTTGGAGAAATCTCTTTAAAAGTCGACAAATACGAAGGAATGTTGTGAGCTTTCAGAAGACGCATGATCTAGGTACGATAGATGATGGATGGACGTGATCGAGTCCAATAATGTTTGAGCTCGTCAAATATGAATTTCGCCTAATTTACCCTCGTTCCACTAAAGATGGCATAAAGAGCTTTGTGCTCTAATTCCTTTATTTGCTCACGACTACCAAGGAGAGGAATGATTGTGTTGATAATCATCCTGGTGGGTAGTCTTGCCTTAGGTCGTAAGTGTTTGGGAGAAAATCTTGGCATTTCATCTTCCCAAATTTGATGGGTAACATCATCTCTTGATTTTAGGCGCATATCCGGGATGTTGTATAAATCTTCTCCATAGTTGGAACATCCTAGAGTACGACCTATGATTCTCGAAGTTAGACGAATAGCGTTGCCGTAAACACTTGACCAAAGCTAATTATCCTCAGTGTCGGTGTTCCATACGACAGTGCTATCGAGTTTAGCATAGAAAAGGAATATGGCGAGCTAATCATTTTGCACATTATTGGAATTGAAGAAAATCAATGTTTCTAACCCAGCATTTTCGCACATTTCATCCAAATCGTACATAGAAAATTTAAGCAAATTATAGAAAAGGCTTGAATGTAGCTTCTTCTTTTGAATATCATTATATCTTTTGATTGAATGAGGCACTCTATTCATCCATTTCTCAATTTGATCATCAGAGCACACTTGTAGGTTGGAGGAAGTGGCTTGCTCTTTGAAATTTTATGGTTTTTTGTTTTGGGCGCCATGATATCGTTCTAATTTATGGAGATAGCGATTTGAAAAGTAAGGGTTTTGATATGAAAGAGAAAGGAAATGAAATGTGAGGTAAAATTTTGTTTAAAATAGTCGCTATAAGATTACTGAAGGCTGTCGATTGAATTTCAGACGTCTGATAAGTGAGTCAGACTTCTGATTGTAACCTAGAATGAAGACAGTAAAAATGGTCAGAAGTCTGGAAGTTGTTGGCAGACGTCTGGAATCGATAAAATTTGTAAATTTTAAAGACAGAAAGTGTTGTTAGACGTCTGGATGTAGAAACAGGAGATTGGAATAGGCAGAAGTTTAATTTTTGAAGACGGATTATTTTCTCAGATGCCTGCATATAATATCAGACATCTGAAAATGTCTTGAATTTGTATCTTAAGAGGGCAGAGACTTTGTTCATAAGTCTGGTCACTATTTCAGATGTCTGAAATAGATTGTTTTGTAATTTATATTAGGCAGAGATAATTTCCAGGCCTCTGGAAGTTTATATCAGACGTCTGATACATGCATAGTAGTGAAGAAATAACGTGTCACAAAGATGTCAGACCTCTGAGGGCAATGTTCAGCCGTCTGAAATGTGTAGTATCTCTAAAAATAGGCATATTTTGAAAGGTGTTGCTTATTTTTCAAGAGATTGTTTTTAGTGAGAAATATTATTATTATTATTTGAAAAACAAATACAAAATATATGTAGATGAAAATACAATAAATATATTTACTGAGATGAAGATGGAGCATTGCGATCTACAGAGGTGCTATCCTTCCATGGCTTGAGTGGAGACCATATATTTCCACGTTCATTTGTTCTTAGGGAACCAGAAAATTACCTAGGTGGAGGATCCCAAGATGTATGATAAGACGCATAAGGATCCAGAGAACTGCAAGGAATCGAAACTGGTTCTTGTACATCCTTTTTCCACAAATTGCAAAATTTGATCGCTACTTGCTCTAGAAAATTTAGTCATCATGCAGTGATTTTTTGTTCAAAGTATAATTCTCGTTGCAAATCAATTCGTTGCTTTTGGTAATGATGTATTTCATCGATTTTTTTTCTTGGTGTTAGGAGAGACAAATAGAGATCGTTTGGACCTCTTTTTATCTACAGTGAATCCCGTGTGGTAGGAGAGCCACTTATAGGTTGGCTCTTGACTAATGTACGAGTAGGTAGTCGATGGGGGGTATCTGCTGAACTATCTGATGTTGGTGCTGAGAAGTAGAGATGAGAGTTCTCAGAAGATATGCTTTTGTTTTCTTTTTTAAAAAGGAATATGAAATCTATATATATTTTTACTTTTTGTTTTGTAAAAAGAAAGGTTATTTATACATGATTTAAAAGGTTATACATAGTTAATTTCAAAAAACAAATTTCTAAAAAATTGTTGGTTAGTGTTAAATTTTTTGATTTGTGGATAAAAAATTTTAACTAAAAATAGAAATGAATGAAATGTAGTATTAGCTGAGAAGATCATTAAGAGAACATATTCATAAATCGCGTCGCAGTTTAACATAGTTTGTTAATTTAGTGGTTTTATGAAAATATCTGCTATTTGATTCTCAGTATTTACGCATCCTAATGTAATAATTCCTTTTTCTACATTGTCGCATAGAAAATGATGTCGTATATCTATATGTTTAGTACGTGAGTGATTTACAGGGTTTTTTGATAGATTTATCACACTCGTATTATCACAATATATTGGTGATTTATCGACAAATTTTCAAAAATCTTTAAGCATTTGTTGTATGTAAATCAGTTGTGCATATGCTAAGGCCATTGAAAATATTCGGCTTCGCGTGTGGATAAGGAGACATAGTTTTGCTTTTTGCTAAACCAAGAAACCAACGATTGTCCGATAAAATGGCACGTTCCGCTAGTACTCTTACAATATGTTTTACTTCCACCAAAATCCGCGACACTATATAAAACAAGTTCAAACAATGATCCCTTAGGATAAAACAAACTGTATTCTCTTGTATTAGATAAATATCGTAAGATACGTTTAGCAGCTCTATGGTGAGAGTCTTTTGGTTTTGCTTGAAATTGAGCACAAAGACATACGCTCATCATAATGTCGGGTCGACTAGCCGTCAAATATAGTAAGGAGCCAATCATACTACGATATAATTTTTCATCAAAATCTTTTCCGTTATCATCTTTTTCCAAGTCATTGGTGTTGGTTTGCTTGAAGTTTTATCCATTCCAAAACGACGTAATAAATCGTTACAATATTTTTCTTGATGAATAAAAATACCATTTTCAAGTTTTTTTTTTTAAACCTAAAATGAAATTCAGTTCACCCATGTGAGACATTTCAAATTCGTTTTTCATAATATTTGAAAATTGAGTACAAGATTTTCATTAGTTGAACCAAAAATAATATCGTCTACGCAATTTTGTACTATTAATATGTCATTATTTTATCGTTTAATAAATAAAGTCATATCTATTTTACCTATTTGAAAACCAGATGCAATTAAATGATACTTAAGTCGTTCGTACCAGGCATGCAGAGATTGCTTTAAACTATATAGGGCTTTGTGTAATTTAAAAACATGATCGGGATATTTTTCATGAACAAATAATGGAGGTTGTTCAACATATATGTTTTCTTTAATGAAACCATTTAAAAAGCACTTTTGACATCCCTTTGAAATAATTTAATATTGTGATGACTTGCAAAAGCAAGTAATGTTCGTATGACCTCGAGTCTTGCTACTGGAGCAAAAGTTTCGTCGTAGTCAATACCTTCTTCTTGATTATAACCCTAAGCGGCTAAACGTGCTTTATTCCTAACTATATTTCCGTTTTCATCTGCTTTGTTTTTAAATACCCATTTTGTTTCTGTAACTGATTGATTTTCTGGTCTTGGTACTAATTCTCAAACATTATTACGTTCAAATTGATTTAATTTTTAATGCATGGCTATTATCCAAAAATTATCGTTTGAACCTTCTTTATAATTTTTTGGTTCAAAATTTGACCCAAATGCAATATGGCTTATTTGGTTAAGTTGATTTCTAGTTACTCTCGAATTAAGATCTCCAATGATATTATCTTTTGTATGATCTTTTAGAATTCTAGGGGGCGATACTAAAGTATTATTTTGTGCATTTGTCTCATTATTAGATGAATTTGTTGTATTTGTTACTGGAATAATTTCTTCATCGTCATTAGTACTATGAGTAAGGAAATTTTCATCAAATGAAACATGTAAACTTTCGTCAATTGTGTTAGTATGTTTGTTGAAAGTTCTATACGCCTTGCAACAATCCGAATATCCAACAAAGATTCCTTCAACGGCCTTCGGGTCGAATTTACCCAAATTATCTTTTGTATTTACTATAAAAAAATTGATCCGAAATTTTTAAAGTATGATACTTTAGATTTTCTTCCAAAAAATATTTCAAAACAAGTATGTTTAGTCATAGGTCGTATGATTACTCATTCAAAACATAACAAGCCGTAGCAATAGCTTCAGCCCAAAAATGTTTTGGTAAACCACTACTATTTAATAGTGTTCGTGCACATTCTTGTAACGTACTATTTTTTCTTTCTACTACACCATTTTGTTGAGGTGTGCATGGAAAAGAAAAATTACGACTTATGCCCTTTTTATTACAAAAATTAGTGAAAAGATCATTTTCGAATTCTCCACCGTGATCACTTCGAATATTCTTAATTTTCAAATTCATTTGAGTTTTAATTCTTTTAGCAAAAAATTTAAACATATCAAAGGTGTCACTTTTATGTTTTAAAAATAAATCCCATATATACCTTGAAAAATCATCAACTATTACGAAAACATATTTGTTGTGATTTATATATCGTGCTTGAGTTGTACCAAATAAATCTTAATGCAATAATTCTAATGGTTGTTTTGTAGAAATATTATTTTTAGATTTAAAAGAGCTTTTCTTTAGTTTTCCGATTGTTAAATCATCACATAAATTTTCTACTTTATAATTTATTTTAGGTGAACTTCTAACTAGCTCATATTTTGCTAGTTTATTAATATATTTAAAACTAATATGACAATCATTTATGCAACAACCATGGATCGTCATATTTGGTGGTTAAGCATAAGTTTGAATTTTGATTTATATTCATATTCATATTTAAGACATAAATATTTTTGTTTCCGAAACCCTCAAAGATAAGTTGTTTGTTTTTGTCGAAAATATTACATCTATATTTTTCGAAATTAATTTGAAAACCTTTATCGCATAATTGACTAATGCTAAGTAGGTTGTGTTTTAAATTTTCTACTAATAAAACATTTGTAATAATAGGATAGTCAAAAATACCAGAATTGATGACTTCTTTGATGCCAACGACGTATCCTTTTGAGTTATCTTCAAAAGTTACAGTTTCACCATCAATGTATGTTATATTTGATAACATTTTTGAGTTTTGATCATATGCTTGGACAAGCCACTATCAAGTATCCATTTCTCCTTATTTTTTATTTTGGGTACCTGCAATATAAAAAATGATTTAATTAGTACCCATATAATTTGTTAGGGTCCTAGACGTTAGGAAGTGCAAATAGCCACACCCAAGAAGGTTTGGTATCTTTATGAACATGATTTTTATTATAGACTACATTATCTAAAAAATTATTAATATGGTTTTGTCTAATCAAATTATTATTTGTCTTAGGAATCAATTTTCGTATAATTTTGGTATTCGTATTAGACTTAGGTGATCTTTTAGTCTTTTGATAATTAAAACTATATTTCTTAATATTATTCTCTTCTTTTAGGAATTTTTTTAAATCCTATTCCATTTCTATTACCTGACAGTTTTGATGTTTTGATAAGATTTTCCAAATCTTGTTTTCCTTTATTAAATTTTGAAATATTATTTGTAATTTTATCTAATTTTTCTTTTAATTCACAATTTTCAATTTTCAATGATTCTACATTATTTTTCAAGTTGATATTTTCTTTTAACAAGTTATCCTTTTCTAGTTTAACTTTTCCAAAATCAATAGATATAGTCTCATTTTCAACTAAACTACTTTTATTCTCTTTTTGGGATAATTCTAGTTCCTCCTCTAGAATAATTTTTTCATCTTTCAACATTCATATTTCAAGTTCTAACCTATTTATTTTGGCTATGTGTTCTTTATTTATTTTTTTAATTTGTCAAACTTTATCATCTAATTCCATGCTAAACTCTAATAATTCATCATAGCTAGGTTCGGGACATACTTCATCATTTTGTGCCATAAAACATACATTAGCTTATTCTCCGTCACTATCACTGTCGCTCTCTGATGATGATGAAGAGTCTGAATCAACCAATGTTACTTTGAAAGCTTTCTTCTTTTTGAGTTTTTCAAATTTGTTCTTCTTTTTATCATTGTTGAGCTTGGGACAACCTTTCTTCATATGTCCAAATTGATCACATTCGTAGCATTTAATTGACGTTTGATTTGTCGAGCTTGACTTTACTTCTTTCTAAAATCTGGTCATTTTTCTAAACTTCTTGAATTTGTTGTAGTTTTTGGCAATAAGTACGATTTCTTCTTCGTCTAAGTCGGATCTTCATTTGTTGCTGGAAATGCTATGTTTTTGTTCTCCGAATTTTGTTCTTTTCTTGCATACAGATTAGCTTCATAGGACATTAAATTTCCTATCAATTCTTCAACTAAGAGTGTTGAGAGGTCATTAGCTTCTTCGATAGCTGGTACTTTCCTTTCCCACTCTAGAATTAAAGAATTGACTGTTCTAGAAACTAAATCAAAATTTGTGAATTTAACTCCTAGTGCCATTAAACCGTGTTGAATAGTTTGGAATCTAGAGTACATGTCCACTATAGATTCATTTTGTTTCATTTTAAATGATGAAAATTGATTTTGTAAAACTGAAATTTTAGTTTGTTTAACTTTGTTTGTGCCTTTGTGTGTAACTTGTAAGGTACGTCCAATATCATATGCTGTGCTACATAACATGACATGGGAAAATTCATTCTTATCTAATGAACAAAATAAAACATTCATAGCTTCGGCATTATTAGAAGCTGCGGTTTTTTTTGCATCATTCCATGTGTTTATAGCAATGTCAAGTGCTTCATATTTATTTTGAGTGGCTGACCAAATTTCTAATCCATTAGCTTCCATAATAATTCTCATACGTGTTGACCAATATGCATAATTAGAACCATTAAAAAGTGGGGGACGTGCTGTGGATTGTCCTTCTTGGAAAATACTTGTCATATTAAAGTAATTCAAATACGTGTTGCCGTACTTTAATCAAACCTTGCTTTGATACCATTGAAAGTCTACAGGGTGGATCGTGTAGTGTATATTCAAGTATATGTTACTAAATATATAATGTAAATAAAATAATATTAATCTAAGTAAATATAGAATAAGAACACCAGAATTTTATACTGGTTCGAACCTCCCATCCTACGTCCAATCTCAAAGCTCCCCTTCGGAATTCGACTATCAAAAACCCTCGCTTCTCCCAAAGGAATAGGCTTGGTAACAATAAGTTGTTCTTGTCAAATGTGTGTTCTAGTTTAACACGGATGTTGAATAATTAGTACAATTGCTTCTAATATATATTTAAAGAATATTATCTATTAAAAACTGAGTATATGGAAGAGTGAATTCAAGTAAAGATTGCTAGAGTGCAGAGATCAAGAATATATGATAGAGTATGGAATTAGAAAACGTAAGTATGTAAGGTAAGTTAGGTGATATTCTCCTGATTCTTGATGCTATATATATTTGTAGATAGGTATCTTTAGTAGTTGCATCCATTAATGAATGCTCTAAAGTTGCTTCTGTTGATGGTGAAGAGTTATGGCGAAGAGAACCGGAAATGTCTATTCGCATGTCGTAGTTGCAGTTCTCTTCTGAAATTCGAGTATAAATTCAAACGTCTGATACTATATATTTTTTGAACATAGTAGATTTTCAGACGTCAGAGTTCTATAACCAGATATCTGGTTTAGCCTGTTTGTTGTTCCAGAGGACTTTTCCAAATGTCTGGCTTGTGCACCCAGACGTCTAATACTGGTGCATGTCTATTTTGTGCACTTTTCTTTTGCTTCTTTATACCTATCGACTTGTAGTCTCTTGTAGTGTCCTCTGAGCCTTGTTCTTGTCTTTCTAGTTATGTTGTTCTAGCAAGTACCTCTATATATAAATATATATGTATATTTGATTTCCATTGTATAGTTGTTGTTATCGAAATCGTAGATTGGATTTCCTAACAGATATAGCAGCAATGTGGCTTCGCCAGCTAGATAATGGATCCATAGGCATGTGGGCCAAGTTAGTGGAGAAGTTTATGAGCAAGTTTAGAGTTCATATCATTAGATCAATGGATGTGATGAAACTTTAGAGCATGAAGCAAAGGGAAGGTGAATCTTTATGGAGTTATCTAATCGGATTTAACATAGTCGTCTATGTAGTGCAGAAACTAGGCATGTCAACAGTTCTATTGATGGTAGTTTTCGAAGTTACTAACAAGGCTGAATTTAAGGAGGCTTTAGATAAGAATCCATTGATGGATCTTGTAGATTTTACTATCAAGATGAGAGATATTTACGCCAGGAGGATGTGAAGGCCAAAAATGCTAGAGCAATGCTATGGAGGACGCGGGACCATCCAAGGCAAGATACGAAAAGGATAAACAAAAGAGAAAAGGAGATGATGGCTTCGATGGACTGAAGCGATAAAAGAGGGAACCAAAGTTATCCTCCTACACCGATTTGAATGAGATCCAGGAGAATTTTTTTTTGATGCTATGGGGTGGTGGGAAATCGGATGAGAGAGAACCCATGGACCAGCAAAGTACCAATTCCATAAGCAAGATGGGCATGAGACAAATGAATGTAGACATCCGCAAGATTTGATTGAAGTATAGGTTCGTAGCACCCTTAACAAAAATATGTTATGGGTTAGATTGCAGAGGCACGAACCACAATGGTTCCACATAAGCGACCATCATCTATGGTGGGAATGCCTGGTTATGGCCGACGATCCGAATCAGGTCTAGTAAACCCATAATCGAGATGGATTGATATTAGGTTTATTTTCTGCACTATACTTTTGCTTTAAATAACTATGACAGATCATTTTGGGCTTCTTTCACTTGTATAGATCCTTAACGACCCCATAGGCATGATCTGAGTTAAAGCTCGAAAGCAATCCTTGATTATATTAGACATTTTAGATTTTTTTATTGATGCATTTTGATTTAAATAAGGATATATGGATGATTTGATTATTGATATTAAATGATATTTGATTTTGACGTTATCAGTTGGTTCTGTTGGAATATAGTTATCCTTTGTATTTGATAGATGAACAATTAGATAATAGTTTCCTTGACCGGTAGGATAGGGAGATATAATAGGAAATGTAAGTCCCCTACTTTTCCTCGAGTAGTAAGATGGGAAGATATAATAGGAAATGTAAGTCCCCTCGTCGAAAAGCAGGAAGATGAATGAAGATAGAAAGTCCCCTCATTGGAGAGCGAGTAGATGGACTTGTATATGATAGCAAGTCCTTGTGGCGGAGAGAGAGCTGATGGACTCACTTTGGATATTAGGTCCCCTCATCAGAGAGCTAGCGGACGGGCTCAATCTGAATTTATGATTATACGACCAGAAAAGATAAAAGCAATACCTTGCAATTTGAATGCCTTTTTATCTGAAATAATTCGATAATAAATATTGGATGATTGGTAACAAACATTGCCTCGATCCGGTTGGACTTGCTAATGATGAGATACTAGGAGATGCTAGAAGATTCATGAGCAAGGTCCTAACCGTTGGCAATGTACCACTATGACTAGTGATGCATGATAGAATTATATATGATTTACCTATAATAGTATTGAACAATGGGTGATATGGAGATATGATATGCTAAGTCTTAAGAGAACATGGGATGATAATGAGTTATGACTAACGTTTAGGCAAGGACTTGAGTCCTTAGCAATAATGCTTCTAGAAGGACCTTTGATTTGCAGGTGAATCCGAAGGATCCGAATGATTTTCCATGATTGGACAAACAGTAAGCCATAGAACTCAACTAATGATAATTTTTCAGTCTCGATATGTTTTCTCGAGCGAAGCAAGCTTTGTTTCCACAAAAGTGTACTTTAGGGGCAAGTGTTTCCAGCACATTACCATGGTGTAGGAATTGACTCAGATCAGGGAAATTGGATTACAAAATGATGATGAAATGAGATAAGAAGCTTGAGATTCTAAGAAGGAAAAAATCAAAGATTTGTCTAAGTTTCGAAAAGGCATGATTTGGTTGATACTGTGTTGATTGGGTTGGTATCTACATTATTTGATTGGTACCGACATGATTCGACTGGTATCGATATGATCCGAAAACCATCAAGAATAATAAAATGGAGAAGTGCAAGAGAATTAACTAAGATCTGGCTAAGAAAATAGCTTAGTGCCACATTATGGTTGGTACCGACCATATTCTACCATCTTGGAATGCGCGCAAGATGATGTGGGGACTCATTAAGGAGAAAATTTAGTGATTTAACTTACAAATATGGTTGGTACCAGTTTTTTTTTACTTTTTCAAGATTTCTGCGCGATGAATCGTTCTTTTTGCTAGAACTTCAGACTTAGAGAAAGAGATGCGTTCAAGTCTAAAATCACGAGATTTATGCTAGGATTCATCTATAAACAGCAAGGAAGCTTCAACTAAAAAGGGGATTGGACTTTTTGGGCCTCTTTTCTCTTTCAGTTAAAAATTTTCTAGGCAAATCTATGATCTACAAAATTGTGGTCAGAAATTGATTGTAAATAGTTCTTTTCTAGAGAGAATTCATCAACAAAAAGATTATGTCGATGTAGGCTAGAAAATTTGCCGAATTACGATAATTTTTTTCTGTTTGTTCACTTTTATCTCATTTTCGTCATTTTAATATTTGTTCGATTTGGATTATACTGATATTGGGGTGACATGTCAATTTTTGGTGCAATAAATGCCTATAGGTTCTAACGAATTATATTTTTCATTATTTAGCTTTTTATTTGTTTTCCAGGATTGGTAGTGATATTTTGAGAATCAAAGCATAAGAGAGTGTGTAGAGTATTAAATTCATGTTAGTTTTCTTTTTTTCACTTACTACTTGTTGATATTTAGTTTTTTTTCATGATTTGAATAATAATTTACTTACCTTTTGAACCCAATTCAAAAAAATAGAAATATCAACTTAGCATACTCAAGACATTAGATGTAGGAGAAAGTAAGAACTAAAAATATCAAATTTTAAAAGAGACCAAATATTCAAATACTCATTGAATTGGATTATTATTTCATTCAACAGATGAGACTTAATTTACTTTTGTTGACAAAGATATCAAAAGATGCAAATTTTAACTAAAAGTCCTACTTATTATTATATTTTGAATATTATAATTTACAATTTTTAAAAATTGCGTTAGCATGTTACATCCAATTTTATTCTATTAAATAGTAAAAAATTCAATCATCATGACATATTTTTATTCTTAACTTGAATAACACGTTCTCCTTAATTTGAGGTACATTTTTTACATTTAGTCCCTATAAAAATTTTAGTATTCCACAAAGCATGCAGGCACTAATTTAAAAATTGATGGTACTTAATTTCAATTATGTATTAGACAAAATCTCAAATTCTATTTTTATATACATATTTCTTTTCTGATAAGCTTCTAATTATTAGCCCTTTATATTTTAACACCGGTTCTCTTCCTCTTCTCCATGTTTACAACATAATTAGTTTATTTTCATGGTTATTTCCCATATTTATTTTATTTCCCTCTCATTTAACATTTTCATAATTTTATCACTTACCCTTTTCAGTCTTATATTTAGCATGTTGCTAAAAGTAGCTAGAAATGTGCTCCATAATACCATTACTAAAGAGCACAATGTATAATTTACTTATGTGCTACTTAATACCATAGAAGGTAATTACGTGGCACCCAAAATACTTAAGCACTAATTTCTGTTTTTCTTTCTTTTCAACAAAAAGCCATAAGCCACTGTTGGGCGAATTCTCACTACCGGTCCAACCATCTCCTACCACCAACCGAACCACTCACCTCCTGCCGAACCAACACCAACCCATGCCGAACCAACCCCCTCCACGCATCACTGAACCAATGCCACTTCACTCACAACCGAATCAAACTCCACTCAGCTACGACCAAACCAACCAGATGTGCCAAACGAGATTGCTTCAGCCCAGACCCATCAGCAGCTATATACATCCAAGACCCCTGCCCCCAACCTCACTCTATAAATAGAGTGGCAGGGGTACAACAATGGCAGACAAGTTTGAGAGCTCAAGCACGGAAGGAACTTTCAAACAACTTTCATATACTTGTATACAAAGCGTTGTACTTGTAATCTGAAAGAAAAGAGAGAATAACATATAAAGTGGATGTAGGCACGTTCTGGCCGAACCACTATAAATCTGCGTGTCTTTTACAGTTTAGCCCCTGTTTTTTATATATTTGCATAAATCACCCAAATCGCTAAGAACAACATAAAATCAACTAAATCATACGACTTTGAGGTGTTTGTCCATTTTTTGTGCAAACAGCCACGATATGCAACAATCTCCCAACAATGAGCAAATCAGTCGAAGCCATCAAGTGAAGCCAAAGCTCGCAATAATCTCACGGGCGACCAAGGAAGAAACTTTTAAGTTTCCATCTTTTGATGTTTACCTCTCTCCGTTGAATAGTGCTCTTCCTTAATGGATGAGTGATCTAAAATTGAATATTGATTAATTTTGATAAAGTGATTTTGGATTTTAGGGTTTTACATGATTGAGATTAGGCAGAGATGTTTGACATCCGTTAAAAGTTTTGATGATTAATTACTAAGTAAAGGAATAGAAGTGGTATAAAGTAACATATTTATATATTATACTTGATTAAAATATTATATTGTATTAGATACCACTTTTTTGGGTGCTTTTAGGAACACATCATATTCATACGAAAGTTAAAAAAATCAATTTTCAATCTGAATCAAATTAAAGATTTTTTCCAAGCAATTTTCAATTGATTCTTTAACGATTTTGTCTTCTAGAATTTAATTGAATCCATTAGAGTTTCTTCACTTCCTATTCAACTTAAACTTTTTGCTATTCATGTTTTTCAGTGATTGTGTTTTTACTCATTGCTTCCAATGTAATTGTTTTCATGGTTTGTCCAAAAGCCTCTAAAAAATTTGACTTACTAGATTGATCAAGAAAGATTTAAATATTTGATCTTTTATTTATTTGTCATTTCATCTAATTTGTAGTTCAATACATTTCTTATGTTTTAAATTTATGATTTCATATTTTTATTTCAAGTTGTGTCTAAAATTATACTTCTTTCGAATTTTCCTTCCATGTTGTATTGCTACAAATTTGATTCGCTTTGTATCTTGCAAAGGAATATTGGATTTAATAATATATGTATACCCCGGATTTCCAATTATTTATGAAATCTATGATTGGTATAGTTGAACTATTTTATTATTTTGAACTTTGCACTTACATTGATATTTATTTGATTTTTTTCATTTAATACAACTATGAATTTCATTTCCTTCATTCATTCATTTTGTAAAGCATAATTGATTTATAGAGACGTAGATACCAAAGTGCCTTCAGCTTTGTGTAATCCACTTGAGGTAAAGTTGATCCTTTTTCCATTTTGAAATATATAAGTATATAAGGAAATCAAGTTGGGGAAAATATCATATTTTTTTTACTGATTTTTGTTTCAATTTCTATAATAATAATTTGGTTTCCATCATATTTTGTAGAGATTATCGATTTATTAGTACTTGGATATCATAGATGTTTAGTGTTTTGTAAAATCTATGATATGTAAGGCCAAATTATTTTTTGTTCTCAAGTTTTGTATTTACATTGACATTTGTTTGATTTTTTCTGTTTGGCACGATTATAAATCACATTTCCTTTATTCATTTGCTATGAAATAATTGGTATACTAACACAAAGATACCAAACATTATGCAATTTTGCATAATCTACTTGAATTAAAGTCGATGTTTTTTCCATTTTGAAATATAAATATAGAGGAAAATCAAGTGGGTAAAATAAAACATATGATGTACATGAACAGTCAGATAATATATTTCCATACCATATTTTAGAAGAAAAATAAGTTTAAATGTGTATATTGCACTTTCATTTCAGCTATCATAGACAACTTTACGTTGAAAGTTTTATTTTAAATATGTGTTTCGTAAATTTAATTTTGGTTGAATGTTTTATTTTGTTTTACTCAACATAAAGTTATTTATATAATATTAGATGTTATGTATTTTATTCAACTTGTGGCATAATATATATTTGTGTAACAATTATTTTATAAACTATAGAATTAACACATGGCTAACACTAAATTCTTAGGAATCATCGAAACACTAAATTATCTTTTTTCTTGTGCAAAATATGTTTACCTTTACAAGTAAACTAACTTCAAAGGGAAAGAATCATGTTAAAAAAGAATTAATTATTATTATTATTGTAATTTCAATTGGAATTCAAAGTAATTAGAGAAACATCATAACAAATTCTTTTATTGAAAGTCGACTTAATGAGAGAATCCATTACATAATAATTCTCTTTAGTGCTAATTAATTAATGCCTAATTTTAGTTCAATAAAACATTCATTTTTGATGGATTAATATTGATTTTTAGTACTACTTAGTTACGTATGTTCAAAACATACCTTTGTTAAATCATGTCGTGTGGCTCTGGTCCAAAGTTGGAATTATCAAAGTCGAAATATGCATAGTTGATTAGTCAGCTTTCTTTAGGAAGACCAATATAGTATAAATGATGTAGTGGGTACTATATATACATAATTATTAGTTTAAAATGTATTACATGATTGATAAACCTAAATAATGCTCTAGATGTAAAAGTTAGAAGGCCAAATGGCTAAACTATTAATTATTATTTATGTTATCGATTTTTGAATCATTGTTAGATTTATTTCTTTTTATGTATTTAGCTTTAAACTAAAATGAATTTTTTCCAAAATAATTTCTTCTAGAATTCCGTAAGAGTATTTGTAATTTAGTTAATTTGAAATTTTGCTAACATATTTGTTTTATAGGTTAGTTGTCAATAATATATTAATGGAAAATTAATTCGTTTAATCGACGTTGAAGAGAAGTAATACATAATAAATTATATAATTTAAAAATTGGAATCCGATCAAAGAGAAAAAATTAATGGAATTAATTCTCTATTTATGCAATGCAAATTAGAAGTAGTCATTATATTAATGTATTTTCAGGTTTAACTGCATATTACAATAATGGGTTAGTTTGGTTCACATCCATGTAAAGTTTCAAAATAGAGAAAACATCCTCCTCAAACTAAACTTACATTTCCAGTCCGTGTTTTCAAATTCGCATGCACAAAAAGACCCAAATACCATTTACATTTTTAATATTTGAAACGCGTATAACTTTCTGTAGAACATCGGATCGACATACTGTTTTCACCAAAAAATCAAAAAAATTATGATCTTTAAAATAAGATCCATTGTTGATAGCAAAAAATCATATTTGCAGTAAGGCTTTAATTATTCCATACATTTGTAGAGAATTCTACAATTTTTGAACACATCGACTTTTCTTCAAATGAACTGCATTTATTCTGTATAATTGCATACTTTTATGCAATTATTTGCAATAATTACAGACTTTTAGAAATTATTTCATATAAGTGCATACTTTTATGCAATTATATCGAATAATTGCAGAAAACTCTAAATTATTCTAAGTAATCACAGAAAAGTGCAACTATACCATATAATTGCAGACATTTCTATAACTATTGCATATAATTGCAGACTTTTATACAATTATTCCATATAAGTGCATACTTTTATGCAATTATATCGAATAATTATAGAATTCCAAGTAATCACAGAAAAGTGCAGCTATACCATATAATTGCAGACATTTCTACAACTATCGCATATAATTGCAAGCTATTGTACAACAATTGCATATAATTGCTGAATCGTCTGCAATCATACTATATAATTGTAGACATTTCTGCAATTATTGCGTATAATTACAGACATTTCTGCAATTATTGCATATAATGGCTGAATTTTCTACAACCAAACCATATAATTGCATATGCACAATGCCACTCATTAGAAAGATGATAAAATTTGTGATTCAATGGTGAAAATGGTTTGTTAATCCATCATTTCTACAAAAGTTCTTGCGGTTTGAAGATTGATAATTAACGGGGCGAAAATTTTAATTATGGATGTGAGAATAAATCTACATATGAAGAATCAACATTGCTATAATGGAGGAGATGGGTATTGTAGGGAAGAAAATTATAGTATTTGAAAATAGGGATGTAATTTATAAATTTTTTTGAGGAGGATGTTTTGTGTATTATGTTTGATTTTAGAGAAGTGTCTCTTATTTTCACTTACAATAAATATATACTCATTCTCAGGTTAACCTTAATTTAATATATTTTTTTTGCATGTAAAATTTTTATATCAATAATTTTCCACAAATTGAAATCAATTTTATGTCATTATTATTTTCCTTTAATTATAATGGTTTAGACTATATTTGCTATATGATAAACTTAAATTGTATACTAGCTTCAAAAGTAGGAATGTGCATTGGTGAAATCATCAACTACCTATACATTTGGTTTTAAGGTTAGCTTTATGTTGATACTTTTAATGCATCAAGTTTATAAAATTCTTACTTTTTTACTTTTGCCCCATTATATAACTATTAAAGGGAATTAATATATAATACAATATGAAAGTTGAAATCAAACCAAAGAGAAATAATTGAAATTAAAGGAAATAATTCTCTATTTATTTTGAATTCAAATTAAATACAGTAAATATATTAATTTACTTTTGCTTTTAGTTGCATATAATAATAAGTATGTATTTTGTAACAACCCTAGATTTTTCATATATTATAATATTTGACTTTATTTTATTTTGAAATTATTTTTAAACATGTTTTATTTCAAACATTTCACATTTTTAAATATAAGTGTTGATTATTATGTGAATTATAATTTCAAACAGGTATAAAATGGATATTTTACTGAAAGATGAATTTCTGTTCAAACTGGTCAAACTTTGACTTTTAAATTTCAAATTTAAATATTTAAACTCCTAAATTTTATCTTTTATAATGGAAATAGATTTAACAACTTGAATACTGCTTTTTTTTCGTTGAAAACAGACTTAAACTGTGAAAGTTATGCACATTTCAATTTTGAGTATAATTTGTTTTATTTTGCAATTTTGTCTATTTTAGATTATATAAATCATATTTTCTTTGTTATATTTTATTTTAATATGTGTTAATATGTTATTTTATGTATATTTTTGTCTTTTAATATTTTTAAAGTGATAATGTAATTTTTCCAAAATTTATTGCATATATTTTCTATTTTTAAAGGCTAGTTTCCATTTTTTTGCTATTTTCTTCATTTAAATTATATTTAATTAAAATTTATTTATTTATTTTTATGCATGAATTTTATTTTTGTGTCTTTATCTTTATTTATAAATATTTTTCAAGTACACAAATTTTTTCCAAAGTTCATTTCATTTATTTTCAAATTTTCTAGCCTAGTTTACATTTTCTTTGCTATTTGCTTAATTTAATTATATATAATTAATATTTATTTTTGTTTATTTACTAAATTTTCGTGTTTTTATCTGAATTTATACTTATTTTTCAGTTATTTAAAATTGCAAAAGAAATTGTGGAAATTTGAAGAGTTTTGCGACCTTTGATTTGCTTAAGGCTTTTTGTCTTCTTGTCTTTTCACATTTCAACCATCACCTTTTCATTATTTGCTGCCATAACTCATTCCCTTCAGCCGACCACTTCTCCACTTCATTTTTCACAAATTTTTTTCTTCTCAAACTCTAAAAAATTCGGCCATCTCCTTTGTGAAAAGCTTTGGTAAATTTTCAATTCTTTTTCTCTTTTTCTTCTTGTTTCTTATGATTTTGTGCACTTGCCTTCACCTTTGTAGCTCAGCCCTAGCTCCTCCATCACCTTGGCCTCCTCCACCACCACCACATCAGGTTGCCACCACTTCCAGCCCTCTGCCCAAGACTGGCCATGCACCAATAGTTGATCAAACTCCACCAAAACTTGCACAAATTCCACTTGAATTTCCATAGCCAATCAACTATGCTATCACCACCTCTCTCTTCCACCTAGGCCGACCAAACACCACCTCCACCAGTCAAATTCTGACCTGGAACACCTCTGCACACCACTACCTGACCCCACCTGAAATAGCCATGCCCCCTTGGCCTTGGTCGAGCAATAAGATGCTTTGAAATATATGCTTTTGCCTTTGAACATTAGATCTTGCTTCACAAATATTTGCACCAATTTCTCTAGGTTAGGCCGACCCTTATAGGTCCATAACCAGACCCTAGAACATGCTATAGTCGTGTATTTTCCATCCATGGCTGAGTCTATGCGAGATGTAGGCAAGTGCAATTGGTTTGGATTTGATTTGTTCTTGTATATATAAGTTATTTAAATATATGCGAAGTGTTTATTCATGTATATTGTATTGTTTTGTTTAAATGTTTCAAGGGGTATAGCCTTGGCTCTCCCACTCTCAGATCATTGTAGTGTTGTCGTGCCTTCGTAGTGTCAGTATTGTTGTTTTGGTAGCGATCTCCAGCTTTGAACAGGTGAGTAAATCTCACCAGACTAATATGTACTTATATAGTGATAAACTGACATCACCTGAATCTGTAAATGCATATCATCCTGTTATAACTGCTATATTATATTCATATGAAGTTCACACCTGTATTTACACTTGTTATACCATGTGTTACTATTATTTCATGCTATTCTGTTATTTTCATCAGTTTATCACACTGCAAGTTCCCTGTAGACTAGAATCACTATGGGTTGAAATGATACATACCCGAACGGACTTTAGAATAAGAGAAAATTGTTATGGGATGAAATGATAGGCCTGAATGATTTTCAATTATTTTCTTTTACTTGGGATTGCGGGTTTGAAATGATCAAATCCGGGTTTTCTTTGTAAATTATGGGTTGAAATGATATATTACCCGTATCACTTCATCTAGGCTAGAAAATGAAATACAGACCCGTTGTTAAAATATGTTTTTCTAAAAAAATTAAATTATTTTAGAAATGTAAATATTATAATATTTTTATTTAAATTTGATTAAAAATGATTTTTGTAAAGCATTATTGATTTTCTGAAAATTTATAAGTGAAATAAATAAATGGTAGAGTTAGAAAATCTGAAATGTAAGTTATTTTGGAAATTAGAATTTGGTGATAAATGGAATTTAAATTAAATATGAAAATATGATAAATTTATGATATTTTGAATTAAATGAATTTAAAATGATTTTATAATATATTAATGATTTTTGAATAAAGTTAAAATGTGAAATGAATGAATATTTAGGTTGAAATTTGGAAATATAACTAAAATTGAAAATTTGTGAATTTGGCTTAAAAGTGAATTTTAAGTTAAGTAAATAAAAATGAAATTAAGTTATATTTGAAAATTTTAAACTTAAATGTTAATTTAAATTTAATTTATGAATTTAAAATTTAATGTTGGAATTTAATAAGTGAATTATTATTAAATTTTGATTTTTGAATGGAGATTTAACTTTATAAAATCATGAATATAAGGGTATTTGAATGACTGTTTTAAAAGTGAAATTATTTGATTTTATAAGCTAAAAATGATTTAAATAAAAATATAATTTTTTGTGAAATTATATTGAATACTTGAAGTTAATTAACTGCATTTCTGAAATGCTATTAATTCTAATGTAAATGATAATACAGCATTTGTAAATGTTGTAGTTGATAATAATGAACCAAATGGCTAAGTTTAATTAAAGGTTATTATAGCATTTTTGTAAATGCTATAATTGTTGAATTTAACTAAGTTTTATTTGAAACTAATGTAACCCTGTTACATCATTTTTAAATGCTATCTTTTGTTAAATTGAACTGTTTTGAATGTAACTTTACGTAGCAATTTCTAAATGCTGTGAAAGTTGAATTTTCATCTGTTTTAATAAATTAAGTGAATAAATGAATTTTGAAAGACTAAAATTCTGGAAATGTAATAATTTAATTATTAAATATAATAACTTCATTTTATGATTTAAAATGAGGTAATTTGTTTCGAAATATAAACTATTTTGGAATGTGTTTTGTAATGGTATTTAAATTAAATAAAAATGAATGTGGTTTGGAAGATATGATATTTTGAATGATATTGAATTTTGAAATTATATTTGATTTTGAAGTATAAAATACCATTTTGAAATTTTAACCACGGGATGTAATTAATTTATAGTTTAACTGATTCTTAAAGGATGGGCGATCCCAAGCATCCTTTAAGTTATTGTGTACTTCTACTACAGTTCACTTGAGTTGGTTTACATTATATAAGTATATGTTGTCCTGACTCGAGTGTTTTGTGTTTTACTTTACGCTCGGGTCAGCCTGAGTATTTACAGCTTAGCTTTAGATTTCTTTTCTGGAGCTAGGAATTGCTGGAGATTTTGCTTGTCTAGTTATCTATCCCTTTAGTTTCAGTTGTTTTATTTCAGCTTTGGTATTGATAAACTGCTATGTAATTGAGATTTCTATTGTATATGTTTTTCAGACTGATATTATGTATTATGTTTTGAGAGTTTGTTATAGTAGATTCATGAACTACTATGGTATTTTAATTTCCGCTGCGAGTTATTATGATATTTCAGTGTCTGTGATTGTATTTCACTTGCTCCAAAATTATTTACAATGCGATATTTTGAGCAATTCAAGTCTGGTATGTGTGGATGCGAATGGCTGAAAATATCGGGTTGTTACAGTTGGTATCAGAGCCAGGTTTCTAGGCAAACCTTAGCCTGCGGAGCAAAAAAAAAACTCATTTGAGATAGGGTAGAAATACCCTAAAATGAGTGAAATCAATCTCCGGATCATTTCCTTGTGAGAGAACGTATTTTCGAAGTATAAAATGATTTTCAAATGATTTTAAAGGATTTTTTTTAAAGATTATTTTGGTATAAAATTTTCTTGTTTTGAAAGAAAATTTCTGGACTTTATCCCTTTCGTATCCACCTTGTTAGTATGTTTTGTTGATTAGGATTTCCTTAAAATTTTGAACTTCTATCTTGGTTGGGATTTCTTCAATTAGGATTCCTTTGAATTTTGGAACATTCCTACTTGTTCTGAAATCTATCCCTATCTCCTCTAATTGCATTCTTTTGATTTTTGGAGCTTTCCATAACTCCACTTTGAATAACCTCTAAAGATCGGCGGTTCCGCCAATCTTTGAATGATTTGTAAGGGAGTGAAATTCCTTTACAATTGGTATTGATTCACTAGAGATTTCTGTATCCTCGGATGTCGATGCTATCTATCTCCTGCTCTAACCGGATTCTATCTTTGGCGAACGAAGGTCGATTTGCCTTAGATTTCCGTATTGATTATATTCCTAAAGTCTCGGTTGACCGGTTAAGGTCGCCCGTGATTTATATAGGTTTATCTATCCTCTATTTGGTAATTAAATTATCTCATCTTCATTTGAGTTTATCTTCGAACTAGAATTCTATTTGATTAGAGTTCCTCTAATTTTGAATCTTTGTTTGTTTGAAATCCTTCCTTGAATCATCCTTTGAAAATTTGTGTTTGGTTGTATTTTGAAATTGTGCATACATTGAAATTATTAAGGATGGCCATATTTTTATATATAAAAGTGAGATGTTTTCGATAAGGACTATATACCTTTCAAAAATGAAAATTTTAAATTTCGAAAGAATTTGAAATTTTGAAAATTTTATAAGAACTTGATTTATACAAAAATGATTTATAACTGAAGGGTTCTGAATTTGAATTTCGAGCAATCGAATTCCGGTGTTTTGAAATCGGTTTTAAGATTTTGGAAAATATATAATAATAATATGATTTAAAGATATTTTTTTTCAAATAAGAAATGTTTCAAATGTATTCGATTGAATTTCAATGATTTCGAAGGAATTTCAAAGAAGTTTTTCAAACTTAATTGAAGTCCAGAACTCACTTATGTCGTTGGAAAATAATTTCGATGATGAATGCATGCATCATCGACATTGATTTTCGAGTTTCTGAGTGAGGAAGAGGCCACTCTAGTAGCTTTGTTATGCGAGTGATTTCGTGAAACCAATTTTGATTTCAGATTTCGAAGTATGGTTTGATATTCAAAAGATAGATCTGTATATATATATATATATATTTGAAAAGATTTAAAGTAAGCTAGTGTTCAATTCTCGAGTTTCAGATTTTGAAACCTAACTTTTGAAATTGATTTACGGATTTAGTGTTGATTTTCAACTCTTGGATTGAAAATATGACTTCTTCGACTATTTTAAGATTCGAGCACTTCCAAATCAAGGTTAATTTTTCAAAGCTAAATTTTTTTGAAAGGTATAAGGTATTTGATAAAGAATATAAGTTTAGTTTGTATGTTTCAAGTATGAAATAATATGATTTTTATAAGTTGAAACTGTTTTGTTAAGTAAATAAATAAGACTATTTTGAATTATACTAATATGAAATTTAGTTTTGAAATGTTTTGGATAAAAATTAGTCTTCAAATGTTTGAGAAAAATTTGGTTTTAAATGTTTTAACTTAGTAACATCTTTATGAAACTATTTATTTAACAAGTTGGAATAGATACATAAGTTGTATGTATGCTGTTTTATTCGCATAATTAATTTGATCCAAGTTTGAGTACACAAGTTCGAGGTGAATTACACCATTTCGTGTTAGGATTTTTCATTTGAGTCTTTATGGCGAACATTTGATATGGATTTTGGGCTTGATTCTAGAATTCTCTATCATAGTATATGGTTATGCAAGGAGACTGATGGCTTCCAGTCGAGAAACCATATCGAAATCCGCATTAGGGAAGTCGAATGGGCAATACTAGTTCGAAAGCGAACTTGTGTGATCGAGCAAGTGATCGAATGTAATGTTGCGAAATGATGACATATGTACATCTTATATCCTAATATCATTGGTATACTTGACGTTGAAATTGAAAGTTGTCGGGTTGGATATCTTTGTAATTTAATTGGAATTTTTCTTTTATGGAAAACCATAGTTTAAGAAAAAGAAAAATAGTTTTGAAAAATGGTTTTAAATTTGATAGTGGTTTTTCATAAAAACTATTTTATATACAAAACTATTCTTAATTAAAAATCTTTAGTAAGCAAAGATGTTCAATCCCATATGGCTTTCCATGTAGCGAAAGTTATTTTTTGAAAATTTTGATCCTTATATAAGATAAACTTTATGAAAGTATAAAATGATTCTGAAAACCATTGATCTAGATAAATCTATAATTGAAGCTTATATTAGTATGAAAGGTGTTTGGTTTACCTGTAACTTGAGTTTATTTAAAAATAATGGATTTATGAAATAAATATTTCAACACTAAGTAATAATGAAGTAAAATTTGAGATATATGAAATTATAAAATTTAGTTTGAAATATGGTATATTTAAGCCTTGAAACATATTTAAGATTGAATAGTTTATTTTGTAAATCAAATCTATATTTGAAATTGGAGAATATTTGAAATGGTTTCGTTGGAAAACTAAATTGAATTGAAATTGATGGTTTGAATGGAATTAAAATTTGGAAATTTTAGATTTTGGTTTAATTGAATAAATTTGTGAAATGTAAAGAACTAAAGGAATTTTTTATGATTTCAAATGCATGATTTCTAAATGTTATGATTTTCAAAGTGCAATGATTTCAAGTATTTTGGTTTTGAAAGTTTCATAACTTTGAAAGTATTATGACTTTTGAAGTGAATATATGTTTGAAATGGAAATGAATTTGTTTGACCTAAATTTTGTAGACTTGGAAATTTGGATTATTTTCTAAATCTATTGTTTTAAGAAACTTTAAAACTGAATATATGTAATTTGGAAGAAATGATTTGGTGAAATCATATATTATTTTTAAACTGAAATACTATTGAAATGAATTAAAATTGAGAACCTTTTTTTTAAATACTTTGATTTGGGAGCTATCGAACTTATATAAAATTGATTTGTATAAGTATGCAGTAGATTTGAAAACTATTGATTTGAAAACTGTTGATTTGAAAAGGTACCCAATTTTGAAAAGTAAAATCTTATATAATCGAAATCTATATAAATGTGATTTGATATACTATTGTTTTGAAAAGTATTTGATTTGAAATGAAATCTTATATAGAATGAACTTTATATAAGTATGTTATTTGGAAGTGATTTTGAAAGGTACTATATGATACATATTTTCGAAGTAAAGATATGGAAAGTGCCTTCTACTTGATATCCGCTTTGTGGCCACACTGTGGATTCATTCTATCGATATTATTCTCTCACTTTGATTTGGGTTTTCCAGATATGATACTCGAGTGTCCATCGAATTCCATGGCGATCTCCATGGTCTTATGATCGCGACTGCGTAACGCAACTGCCTGGCTGAGCTGGCCTAGGGGTACGGATTGTTTCCTGGGGGATCCAGGCGTAACCATTGTGTATCCTGCACTCTATGTAGGTCGCATTAGTAGCGCAAATGCCTGGCTGAGCTGGCCTGGGGGTACGGATTGTTTCCTGGGGGATCCAGGCGTAACCATTGTGTATCCTGCATTCTACTCGTCATCATGGCATAACTCGCAGGGCTGAGAAAGCTTACGGATACGGATTGTTTCCTGAGGGATCCAGGCGTAACCATTGTGTATCTGCGATCCATGGTTAGACAACTGTTTCGGTTTGGTTGATTTGTTTGGATTGTACTTTCCATATCTGTTTCTAAAAGTGTTTTCATTATTTTCACCGGGTGTTGAAACAAGTCTACTAAGTACTTTTAGAATTCTAGCTTTGCGCCTGATCAACGCATAGCCAGAGTCTGTAGGAACGAAAGTAAACTTGTTAAGACATCGAGTTATAAAAGTATTTTGATAAAAGCATCTTGATAAAGTACTGTATAAAGAATATTTTGATCAGTTGTTTTCCCTTCTAAAAATTTAAAATGTTTTAAATATTGTTTACCTTGAACCATCGGATTTGAATCAAATGACTATTCATCATATTATAAAATGTTTATTATTATGAAATTTTAATTGAAATTTATAATGATTTAAATAATGGTTCACCTTTGTCTTGCAACATGCTTCCCTTCCTAGCTACCTTTTCCCTACCATCTTTCGAGGATGTCTTCCAACCTATTGTTCTTTCTTGTTGTTTCTCTGCTTCCTTCCTTTTCGAGGACGAAAAGATTTGAGTGGGGGAGAGTGTAACAACCCTAGATTTTTCATTTATTTTAATATTTGACTTTATTTTATTTTGAAATTATTTTTAAACTTGTTTTATTTCAAACATTTCACATTTTTAAATATAAGTGTTGATTATTATGTGAATTATAATTTCAAACAGGTATAAATTGGATATTTTACTGAAAGATGAATTTCTGTTCAAACTGGACAAACTTTGACTTTTAAATTTCAAATTTAAATATTTAAACTCCTAAATTTTATATTTTATTATGGAAATAGATTTAATAACTTGAATACTTCTTTTTGTTTCGTTGAAAACGGACTTAAACTGTGAAAGTTATGCACATTTCAATTTTGAGTATAATTTATTTTATTTTGCAATTTTGTCTATTTTAGATTATATAAATCATATTTTCTTTGTTATATTTTATTTTAATATGTGTTAATATGTTATTTTATGTGTAATTTTGTCTTTTAATATTATTAAAGTGATAATATAATTTTTCCAAAATTTATTGCATATATTTTCTATTTTTAAAGGCTAGTTTCCATTTTTTTGCTATTTTCTTCATTTAAATTATATTTAATTAAAATTTATTTATTTATTTTTATGCATGCATTTTATTTTTGTGTCTTTATCTTTATTTATAAATATTTTTCAAGTACACAAAAATTTTCCAAAGTTCATTTCATTTATTTTCAAATTTTCTAGCCTAGTTTACATTTTCTTTGCTATTTTCTTAATTTAATTATATATAATTAATATTTATTTATTTATTTTTGTTTATTTACTAAATTTTCGTGTTTTTATCTTAATTTATACTTATTTTTCAGTTATTTAAAATTGCAAAAGAAATGGTGGAAATTTGAAGAGTTTTGCGACCTTTGATTTGCTTAAGGCTTTTTGTCTTCTTGTCTTTTCACATTTCAACCATCACATTTTCATTATTTGCTGCCATAACTCATTCCCTTCAGCCGACCACTTCTCCACTTCATTTTTCATGAATTTTTTTCTTCTCAAACTCTAAAAAATTCGGTCATCTCCTTTGTGAAAAGTTTTGGTAAATTTTCAATTCTTTTTCTCTTTTTCTTCTTGTTTCTTATGATTTTGTGCACTTGCCTTCACCTTTGTAGCTCAGTCCTAGCTCCTCCATCACCTTGGCCTCCTCCACCACCACCACATCAGGTTGCCACCACTTCCAGCCCTCTTCCCAAGACTGGCCATGCACCAATAGTTGATCAAACTCCACCAAAACTTGCACAAACTCCACTTGAATTGCCATAGCCAATCACCTATGCTATCACCACCTCTCTCTTCCACCTAGGCTGTCCAAACACCAACTCCACCAGACAAATTCCGACCTGGGACACCTCTGCACACCACTACCTGAACCCACCTGAAATAGCCATGCCCCCTTGGCCATGGTCGAGCCATAAGATGCTTTGAAATCTATACTTTTGCCTTTGAACATTAGATCTTGCTTCACAAATATTTGCACCAATTTCTCTAGGTTAGGCCGACCCTTATAGGTCCATAACCAGACCCTAGAACATGCCATAGTCATGTATTTTCCAGCCGTGGCTGAGTCTATGCGAGATGGAGGTAAGTGCAATTGGTTTGGATTTGATTTGTGCTTGTATATATAAGTTATTTAAATATATGTGAAGTGTTTATTCATGTATATTGTATTGTTTTGTTTAAATGTTTCAAGGGGTATAGCCTTGGCTCTCCCACTCTCAGATCATTGTAGTGTTGTTGTGCCTTCGTAGTGTCAGTATTGTTGTTTTGGTAGCGATCTCCAGCTTTGAACAGGTGAGTAAATCTCACCAGACTAATATGTACTTATATAGTGATAAACTGACATCACCTGAATCTGTAAATCCATATCATCCTGTTATAACTGCTATATTATATTCATATGAAGTTCACACCTATATTTACACTTGTTACACCATATGTTACTGTTATTTCATGCTATTCTGTTATTTTCATCAGTTTATCACACTGCAAGTTCCTTGTAGACTAGAATCACTATGGGTTGAAATGATACATACCCGAACGGACTTTAGAATAGGAGAAAATCGTTATGGGCTGAAATGATAGGCCTGAATGATTTTCAATTATTTTCTTTTACTTGGGATTGCGGGTTTGAAATGATCAAACCCGGGTTTTCTTTGTAAATTACGGGTTGAAATGATATATTACCCGTATCACTTCATCTAGGCTAGAAAATGAAATACAGACCCGTTGTTAAAATATATTTTTCTAAAAAATTTAAATTATTTAGAAATGTAAATATTATAATATTTTTATTTAAATTTGATTAAAAATGATTTTTGTAAAGCATTATTGATTTTCTGAAAATTTATAAGTGAAATAAATAAATGGTAAAGTTAGAAAATCTGAAATGTAAGTTATTTTGGAAATTAGAATTTGGTGATAAATGGAATTTAAATTAAATATGAAAATATGATAAATTTATGATATTTTGAATTAAATGAATTTAAAATGATTTTATAATATATTAATGATTTTTGAATAAAGTTAAAATGTGAAATGAATGAATATTTAGGTTGAAATTTGGAAATATAACTAAAATTGGAAATTTGTGAATTTGGCTTAAAAGTGAATTTTAAGTTAAGTAAATAAAAATGCAATTAAGTTATATTCAAAAAATTTAAACTTAAATGTTATGTTAAATTTAATTTAATGAATTTAAAATTTAATGTTGGAATTTAATAAGTGAATTATTATTAGATTTTGATTTTTGAATGGAGATTTAACTTTATAAAATCATGAATATAAGGGTATTTGAATGACTGTTTTAAAAGTGAAATTATATGATTTTATAAGCTAAAAATGATTTAAATAAAAATATAATTGTTTGTGAAATTATATTGAATACTTGAAGTTAATTAACTGCATTTCTGAAATGCTATTAATTCTAATGTAAATGATAATGCAACATTTGTAAATGCTGTAGTTGATAATAATGAACCAAATGGCTAAGTTTAATTAAAGGTTATTATAGCATTTTTGTAAATGCTATAATTGTTGAACTTAACTAAGTATTATTTGAAACTAATGTAACCCTATTACAGCATTTTTAAATGCTATCTTTTGTTAAATTGAACTGTTTTGAATGTAACTTTCCGTAGCAATTTCTAAATGCTGCGAAAGTTGAATTTTCATCTGTTTTAATAAATTAAGTGAATAAATGAATTTTGAAAGACTAAAATTTTGGAAATTTAATAATTTAATTATTAAATATAATAACTTCATTTTATTATTTATAATGAGGTAATTTGTTTCGAAATATAAACTATTTTGGAATGTGTTTTGTAATGGTATTTAAATTAAATAAAAATGAATGTGGTTTGGAAGATATGATATTTTGATTGATACTGAATTTTGAAATTATATTTGATTTTGAAGTATAAAATACCATTTTGAAATTTTAACCACGGGATGTAATTAATTTATAGTTTAACTGATTCTTAAAGGATGGACCATCCCAAGCATCCTTTAAGTTATTGTGCACTTCTACTACAGTTCACTTGAGTTGGTTTACATTATATAAGTATATATTGTCCTGACTCGAGTGTTTTGTATTTTACTTTACGCTCGGGTCAGCCTGAGTATTTACAGCTTAGCTTTGGATTTCTTTTCTGGAGCTAGGAATTGCTGGAGATTCTGCTTGTCTAGTTATCTATCCCTTCAGTTTCAGTTGTTCTATTTCAGCATTGTTATTGATAACTGCTATTTAATTGAGATTTCTATTGTATATGTTTTTCAGACTGATATTATGTATTATGTTTTGAGAGTTTGTTATAGTAGCTTCATGAACTACTATAGTATTTTAATTTCCGCTGTGAGTTATTCTGATATTTCTGTCTGTGATTCTGTGATTGTATTTCATTTGCTCCAAAATTATTTACAATGCGATATTTTGAGCAATTCAAGTCTGGCATGTGTGGATGCGAATGGCTGAAAATATCGGGTTGTTACATATTCATTCTCAAGTTGTCCCTAATTGTATATCTATTAATATATGAAATTTATACATCAGTAATTATCTACAAATTGAAATGAATTTTATGTCATTGTTTATTCCTTTCATTACACTAGGTTGATTTGTTATATAATCTATATACTTAAATTGCACGTAAACTTAAATAATATTAATTTGTGAAATCCGAATTTATCTATACTTTTAGTTTTACGAATAACATTATGTTCGGTTCTTTTGATGCATTAAGTTTCTAAAATTATTACTTTCTACTTTTAGCAAATTTTAATACAATTAAAAAATAAATTAAGTTTTTTAAAATATTTTTGAATTTATTACAAAATGTGTCATTTAATTTGTAATGTTGTCCTTTAAAGTAAAGGAGGTTAAGTGGCCCATACCAGATTGTATATAATTAGCATTATTGAATACCACAAACTAAAACTATAAGGCTTGAGCAATTATGGGTAAAGTTAAGACTTTGCATATTTGTTTTTAGTTGATTATCGGTATCAATGATGACATCGGGCTAAGGTTCAATGAGAAATGAATATTATTCCATCTCGAATATTCAATTAAGAATTCTCAAATTAATAATAATCGATTCATATAAATAGCATTAAAGAGAATTGATACAAGAATTAATTGGTAGTCAATGCTTAAATATGCAAATTACTTCCTCTCTTTGAAGTTTTAAATATGTAATCGTTATCATGATATTTTTCTTATGTTTATATAATTGGAATAACGTAGATACTGAAAGATTTCCAAACAATTAAATCAGTATTAGTTTTAATATTTGTTTATTATGCTAAAGATGCTTCATTTTCAAAATTCATTAATGTTAAGTATGATGCCCCTTCATATTTTAAAATTAAAAGAAAATATTCATAGTTTAAAAGAATTGTTAATTTTTTTAAAAAGCATGATTTTTTAAATTTGAAAATTTAAAATATTTCTAGTTTAGTTGAAAATAACATACTGACGTGATTAAAATTTTACATTACGAAATTGGGAATAAATATGAACCTAACTAGGACTATTTTCTTAATGAGTTGAATATTGAACATGGTTGATAGCTGATTTAAAATAAAATTTGCTTACTAAAATTTCATTAATTTTTCTTTCATTATTCATGTTTATCTATTGCAGTGTGTATATAATATACAAAAACTGTATTTTCTCACATATTTATTCATACATGTCCAAAAAATGTGTCTTTATACTATTAAAGTTTACAACTATACGAAATTCGAATGGTAAAGATCATATCAAATAATATTGCCCATGAAACATATATAAGAAATCTATATAAATTTCAACTAAATAATTATGATAAGTAACATTTAATATAAACTAAACTAATTAGGATATTAACAACAATTAATTCTCTTTAATTGAAATTATATTTAATGAATAAAATATGTTACATATTAATTCTCTTTAATGCCACTCACCAAGAGAATCGATTTGTAATCAATTAATTCATCTCAATTAATTCATTTGGACAATAACATTTCAAAAACATTGTAAGTCCAACTACATGAGAGAACATGTATGTGAATTGTTTTACAAGTTTATCAAATAATTTTTTAATATTAGAAAAAATAAAGCAAAAACATACCATTCGTTCTTCACAAATATATTTCTTTCCTTTTACACAAGGAAAAATAATAAATAAGTTAGCAGAAATATTTACAGGTAATCTTTTTTAATAAACAAAAAAATATATTATAAAGGTAATACTTACTTATAGCATTATTATATTTTTGTTATTTTTATATGCTTAAAATAAAATATCATATATTCGTATAACAAAATGTGTTTAATGTTATCTTACATGCATAATATATGAAATGGGTTAAAATATGATGGACCAATGTTAGGTTGTATGAAAAATATATATTATGAGTGTTCATACCAATGTTGAGTTAATGCTCCTAATAAAAGTCACATCCAATATCTGAATGGGTCCCCGAAGAAAACTCTCGACCAATGTTTTGACCTCGATGTAATCTGATGAACAAAATTGAACGAAGGCTAATTGCTTGAAAAAAGAAAAGGTGATGTATTATAAAATAAGATTCAAATTTAAATGAAAGTTATATTTAAATGTAGAGTTAGGTATTAAACAATGTAAATTTGTTGAAGGAGGAGAGGTTTACCTTTGTTTCCATTTAGCCAATTATTTGGAAGATTTTGCAGGAAAATAATGGAGATTAGCAATGGACATAATTGATGTTGAAGTTTTAACTTTTATACTGAAGGAAAATCGCATAATTTATCTCCGAGTAACCCATAAATTCCAATAGATTTTGGTTCATAATAAAATAAAATCAACTACCAGCACTTCTTGCATTTTATAAATCATTATTTTACTATATAAAATTCCTACTTTCATTTTAGATTTTTTGCTTCCGCGCATATATGTGTAGGGATGCCAATGAGGTGAGTCTAGGGTCTAAACCCGATAGACCTACCTTTATTTTGACCCGCCAAGACCCATCCCATTAGATCATCGAGGCGGGTAGACCCATGGTCCGTTCTTAAGAGCTTCAGGTCTAGGGTCGACTAGAGGCTTGGCTGACCCGCCCTAACCCGACCCGCATTAATGAGATCTCATAAAATTGCTTTATTACTGTAACAATGATTTGTTAATCCTTTTAAATGTAAGTGGTTATAACATGGATATTATAATGTTCAATTCAATAAGTAATATGATTTTTATGATATTAAGCTACATCACTAATAATTACATAACAACATATCCATGTTTTTCTTGAACCGTTATTATACTCCTCCTTTTTATTACCTAACTTATAATTGTAAACACATTGATATCTATATCTATTGTATTATTTAGTGACAATCCCTTGTATAAATAAAATAACTAAATATATGTACACTAATACAAAATTTTGAATGAATATGTAAAGCTTCACCAGGTATTGGGGACAGGCCTACCCTGACCATATGGGTTTCTATTATAGGTCAAAAGTCTATATCCATACGGGTCTGTGGGGAAGGTATGGAGCATGGTTTAAAAAGCCTGGCACAGGTCCGAGGCATAAAAAACCCGCCCCATCCGTCCCATTTCCATCCTTATATGTGGGTATCTATTTTATAAGTATAAACGATAATTTATTTTCATTACTTTACTTCATTGACTATGTTTCCTTACACCACTTGTTCCAAATCTTATCTTAAATGAAATGTTATATAAAGTATTTTTGTGTTTCTAAATGTACTTTGTTCAATAGAGATATTTGTTTACGTTGAATTATGCACATTATCATATTATATCAATTATTATATTTGCATAAATATTTGAAGTAAAAGAGAAAACTATCCGATTATACCCAATATTTGATTACACAAAGTATATATAACATATCATTGTCATGTCCTATTACATTATTGCATTAGAAAATATAATATTTAAAATCTGCTATTATATTTATTGATCAAAAATTCCATCAGCGAGACAAAATGACTAATAAACCTCAAAAATTGTAAGAGAATGGGGTTTTAATGATGTTATTAACTTTGCAGTATATGATCGTCAATTAATAATGGAATGCTAGTAATAAAGAGGCACAAAATTTAGAGTTGTTCAACCAAAATCAATGCCTACGTCCATTGTATATATTGTTCTCACTATATATATATATATATATATATATATATACATATATATATATATATATAATTACAGTGGATAATGGAGATGATGGAGAATGCTTGAAGATGATAAGAGTATGGTGGGAAGTGTTATCCTTCTAAGTTTTCTGAATATGATCCCTTACCTGGTGAAATGCGGGTACTTATACGAGCAAGCCTCCTCTAATATGCTATTGAGATTGCCTAAGTATATTCACGGTTTGTACGACAGATCAGACCATAGGATGCTTGCCAGTTAGAGGGTTGGTAGTGATACATGCATATACGGTGAAAAATTGTCTTTCTGTACTCTGGGTTTTTCTTTTTTAGGATGTTAGGTGGTGTAACATCCTGCCTTTTTGGACAGTTTAAGCAGACACACGTGCCAAATCAAACCACACAGAAGGGCGGATCGTTATCGAGGTAAATAAGAAAAGCAGAGAGAGAAAAAAATAAAACAGAATTTTGCAACGGAATGACAAAATATAATAATAAAATAAAAGTTCATGAAGCTGTTTACAAAACATTTGATTATACATATACAACACAGAATCAGAGTTACACATATCAGAGTTAAATAAATAACAATGCAGTGGAGCAGTGTGATGCAGTGGAATAATATAGTAAATAATAATAATACAATCTTTGCCTTCATCCTCCAGAAATAAGGTCTTCAAAGCCTGAAATGCTCACAGGCTGACCCGAGCGAATTGAGAAGACAAAATACTGAAGTCAGAACTAAAAGATCTTATGTAAGTTAAATCAAAGGTAAATAAATATGACTGAAAAGATGTCAGAGATGTTTATAGGGTTTTACATCTCCTATCCAGTGTGTAAGGAGAGTGCAGTAACTTAAGAGATACTTAGGATTCACATCTCCTAAGGATCCGTTAAACTATCTACTATGTAGTACAATACGCAATTATAATATGTCTACAGTAAAGTAAGAGTACTAAAATAGCGTTAAGGCTTTACATTTTCCACTTAACACATTTTATATATTCCCATAGTCTATACAGTATCATATTCCCGCCCGTACTGGACGTCGTCAGAGGGCATTCCATAGGTATGGTACAAAACAAACTCATAGAAGGCGTTTTAGGGTAGGTGACATGGCACAACTAGGAAATGCCAGGGTAGATATACCAATTACGCATCCGGGCTGGTGGTAATGCATAGCAGCTACTACCGCCCATCTCGGAACACACACTATAGTAAAAATCGAAGGGTGGCCACCAAATAAATCAAAAGTCAGAATATAGTATCGATGGACTGTGCCCGATCGGAGGAATTACCTCACTTGGCCCAAGAATCGCTCCTATTTTAGCCACCTTATGCCAACTCACGGGAGTCAGGTCCACGTATACACCTTATATAGGATCGTCGCCACCATCCTACTTCATTCTGGAATCTCCACCGCGTACACAGTTGTCAAAGTGGTTTTCGGTATTGGCAGAGAGTATGACAACATCTGAACCCAGTCTCTTTGACAACCAATCGCTTATTACACACTGGATGGATCTTTTATATTTCCAAAATCATTTCATAATTGATATCAAAGTATCATATTCAATTCAAATAATATCACTTTCGAAATCATTACTTAATTTCAAAATCATATTCACCATTGAAATCATAGTTCGAAATTATATTTCCTTTCAAAGTCAAATTCACAATTTATGTCAAAATAACATGTTCTCAAAAAAAACTATGCCACTTTTATATCATATTTCTTCCAAAAATCATATTTTCAAAACAGGTTAAGTTCTTACATCAAAATCATCATTTCGATTTATTATAACATTCAAAATTCCAACTTAGGTTATAACATCATTTAACTTTATCCTCTTTTAAAACCAATTGAAATGAATATAAACTCTGCCACCTACTTAGTATGGAAATTTAGAAATTAGTTTAAATAGTTCTAAATAGTTAAAATGCTCTAAACCGTTTAATTATAGGTAAATACTTTTAAATTGATTTATGATAGTTAAATAGATTTAAATTAGATTAAATATAATTAATATAGATTAAATAGCTCAAAATAGATAAATTAGATTTAAAATAAATTAAAAGGGTTTAATTATATTTTAAAATAAATTAAATTGGTTCAAAATAGATCAAAATAATATATATAGTTAATATTGGTTAAATAGTTTGAATAAATTCAAAAATCTTAAAAATTAGAAAATTAAAATAATATATTTTAAAACAGTTTACATAAAAATATGAGTTTGAAATTAATACCAAATTAAACCATTCATTTCATTTCAACATATTTGCACCATTTCAATTTTTCAAATCGACAAACCAAATTTCAGTAAACTATCGAATTTTATACCACTTCAGTCCATGTTCAAATATCAAATTTCGGGTTGTTCAAATTCCAAAAATATTTCAATGTTATTTTCAAACAAATTTAATAACTCAATTTCGATAGAATTTCATTTGTACTTAAAAGTTTAACTTCAAACTTCCAATTTAATTTCTTAAATAAATTCCTTTTTAAACCAATTCACATTTCGACGCAAAACTTGATTTTTTCAATAATACTTCAATTTATATAAATCAAATTTCCATCTCAAAATATCATTTTATTAAATTCAAAAAATTAAGAATTTTTAAAATCATTTAATTCAACCAATCTGGTGTCCGTATATAATTTTCTATCCTAAGGTTAAGTGATACGGATATTTATCATTTCAATCCACAATTTAAAATTTTACGGTTATATATCATTTAAAACCGCAATCGCCAATTAATATAAAATTCATAAAAAAATCGCTCGAGTCTATCATTTCAACCCATAACGATTTTTCCCTACTCTATAGATCATTCGGATATGTATCATTTCAACCCATAATGAACTTGCAATTTATAACAATATAAAATACAACATCCATTCAATCAATATCAACAATCAAGATCCATCGCAATCATCATCCAAAACAATCAATATAGAACTGATCATCGATAACATGTATTTACTAGCAGTTTATATATTAAAAAAATCAAATAACTATTCAATCCAAATAAATTCAAATTAACCGAGGTGATGATTCAAAATATACCAAACAGTCCTAAATAAATTTCCAGTCACATCATAATTTAATTTAATAAACATAAGAAACTTTAAAAGTTATGAGTGGGTTAAAACACCCGCCTTTTGAATTTAAATCCAATTTAAACCCAAAATTTAAACAGTCTCTGAATCCGTCCAACCTAGCATCAAAATGTCTGGAATTTTGATATGATTCCAGTGGAAGAATCGTGAAACGGACCTCGTATGCAAAAGTTATATGTGTTAGAACATTTGGAAATTTAAATTTTTAAATAAAATAAAATAAACACGTTACCCACCGACCCGTCGGCACATCACTATCGAACCCTAGCTACAAACAAGCCCGATTCTTCCTAGTCGAGATCGATGTCAGCTACAAACCAAATCATGAAATCGCCGCCGCCGCTCGTGCCTGCACCGAGAGCCATCGACCTCACCTAGTGCCCCCGACTTCCCTGCGGCCACGAACCACCTCGCGAACGCCACCTCCAGCTCGAAATCAAGCAGCCGCCGCCGATGTGAGTAAAACCTATTCGAATTTTGCTGCACCATCTAGCCATCCAATCATCGAACGAATCATGCCGATGCCATCCCCTCAGTCCCCTCTACACAACGGTACAAGTGATTTGACGATCCATCGACGTTCATCGAAACATGATGAAAGACCAATATTTGCTCTTCAATTTTTGGAAAAATAGAGGTTCAAATTGAAAAATGAAACACGGATCTGAGATGCGCTCGTCGAGAGCTTCAAATCGATATATAATTCGATAATGTTCGAGGAGCTTAAATTTTTTATTTGGTTTCGAAATTGAAATTGAGGTTTGGGAATGAGGAGTTGAGAAAGAATGTACGTACAGACAAATGACAATAGAAACAACCTAGGGTTTATAACGAGGTATTTATAGACAAGGATGGAAACAGAAAGAATGGACCAGATTGATTGAACGATACACGCCTCGAATAGCCCGTTTTGACTTCGAAACGAAAATGGGTCATCCCATATATCAAAATAGATGTTTATAAATATTTTAAACTTAATGGAACAAGTTTCAAGTCCTAATTCCATTGTATAAAGAAGTTATACCAAAATCAGCTTATTTCAAATTGATTTCAGTTGATTTTAATTAAATTGATTTCTTGGCGTTTCGAGTCCGTACGATCAAACAACAAGTCCGATCATTACGAAACTTGGAAATCTACAATAATTCACCGTTACGGATCCGATGAAACTGGTTTCTTCAAAATCCGAGTCAGTGGCCAAAATGGCTATTTTAACATTATTAAATTGAATTAATATTTAATTAATTAAATCACTTTTTCAATCCAAATTTAATTATTTACCATTTTAGATTGCCTAGTAATTTTAATCCTTAAAACAAATTTCCATGTTAGTTTATTATTGAATATTCCATCAATTTCAATGTTAAATTTCAATTTCCATAAATTCAGTAATTATAAACTGAATTTCCAAAAATCCTATTTAATTGAACTTTCATCCTATTATTCAACCCATTTTTGTCGAATGGATGAAATTAACATTGGTTCATGATCAATTACACTTAAATTTAATTTCAACCAACTATTAAAATTTCTTACATAATATTGAATTCATTCAATTACCATTAATTATATGATTTCATTAGTTAATTCAATATTCATATTTGTTTTCGTATATTAAATTCATAATTAAGCATAACATTTTCATTGTCTCATTTATTGGCATTACATTCAAATTGTCAATAAGTAGCTTTAGTTATCATTTGTTATATTTAATTTTTAGTATTCATTTTGCTAAACAATTTATATTTCTCTCAATATTAAATTTATCAAAAATCCATTTAATCAACAAATTTAATTATCGAAACTTTACGGGTCTTTACACTCTCCCCCACTCAAAACTTTTCGTTCTCGAAAAGGAAAAAGGAGGAGAAAGTAGGAATTAAGTAAACAATATCATATTCAAAATATTATCTTTTATAAACAATAGATTTACAAAATTTAATAATTTAAATAAAATATGTCAATTTATAAACCGTTAAATCCTTTTCATATCAAGTTAACAAAAGTTTGGAAAGCATTTCATAAAATTTTCTGTCCAAAATTTCAGAAAATTTCGGCAGTCTTCTTTGTACGAAGAAGCTCGGAAGAAATAAAAATATTAATAAAAACAATATATATCATAATTTTTCAAAATAATATATCCCAACAACGAGAAAAACAATATAATATCGGTATAAAACCGTAATCCGAGAATGTACCTATTTGTCAGGCAAACAACGCTTAATTATGAAACCAAAAGCAGTAACAATTGCTTCCATAACCTGTATTTCACTTATATAATCCAAAAGGAGTTAATAATTATATAAAATGAAATATTTAAAGTTGTTTCAACCACTAACAAATAAATCAATATAAAACAACAATCACTTGCAACCACATCATACAATCATCATATAAAATCAATATAATCAACCATCTATCCATAGTAAACAAACAAATGGTTTGTTCGGGTTTACAAATTTTTAACTGCCTAGGATGACAAATAAACTACTAAGTGCACCATTTACTCAACAGTTTAGGTGAACTCGATAGATTATTCATACATCTTAAATAATTAGAAGTATCCTTTTCCAAACAACCCATAAACCAAACAACAATAATTTACAATGTATTTGAGTTATTCCTATTAAATTTCTTTCACAACCTTTACAGTTTTTTTTTCTTTTTTTTCTTTTTCATTCATACAAGGCTTATTTCTTTAACTTAAATTTATCTCTTACAAAAATTTATTCCCATTCATTCAGTGTTTATTTCATTTATTACTTACAAAAATTCATTTTCATTTATTCATATCATGTCAATTTCTTTTTATTGCATTATATTCATTCATTCATTACTGAATTTCATTTATTTACATTCATTTATTAATAGGGTTCATGTTCCATTCAAATGCTTAGCATTTTAATTCATTTACTTAAGTTTCTAATTGCTTACTTGCAATACTTACTTTCTATCTCATTTTATTATAGTAGCATTTCAATTATAACTTAAGTTTATAACCCTATAACATCAATTCTTATTTATTAAAGAATTTCATTGAATACTTTCATTACTTTAAGTTTTACTTGTATAATATCCTTGTACATTTTCTTATTAAACATTACAGCTTTTAATATTTGGTAAGTTATATATATATATATATATATATATATATATGGTTTAAGAATGCAATTGAAAGTTACATAAGTTTATCTTATTTCATTTTAGTAAATGAGTGTTCAATAGTTTTCATTTCTTATTTTCATATCCTTTTTAATTTACAGGTTACAAATTTCAAATTTCTTATATATTTAGCTATACTTAGCATATAATTTCTTACTTTCATTTAGAAGTTTCAATTATTAAATAGTTAAAATTTTATTCCATTACAATAATTAAAATCTCTAATTCATAGAAATTTAAGAAATAAATGTCGGGTTCCATTTCAAATCATTTAAAATAACATATATATCATATCTTTTATACGTATAAAATCATATTTAGAAATAAAATTTATATTTATTTATCAAAACAAATGTGTAGTAAACAACTACAACGGTCTTCCCGCTTCAAAACTCAAAAACGAATGTCGATGATGCGTGCACTCATCACCGAGATTATATTCCAGCGACAGAGAGGGGAGTATAGAACTTATTTTTTTTCATAATTTCTTCAAAACAATTCTTTCAAATCATATTGAAATATTTATATCAGAAAATACTTCCAAATATTATTGTTATTATATACCAAAATCATTTGAAAGAAATTTTCAAAACCCTAGAAATTAAGTTCTAAATTTCAAATTTTCATTTTATTTTCAAATCTTACTTCCAACTAATATTAACAAATTATCACTACCTAACAAACATATATATTACAGCCAAATATATCATTTATAAATCATTATATATATAATATATACAATAGGTAAAATTATATCATTTACCTATATTTCAAAATAATATTGTGTCGGTCTGTCCTATTAAGTGTTTAGAAATCCCTATCGATGTCATAACTGTTAAGAACTGAGTTGACGATGTTTTGATGACAACAACCTTGTATAGTTATTATACTTTACTTTATAAAATATATACTAACATTTTCATATATATATATATATATATATATATAGGAAGTATATGCAGGTATTATCGAAGACTGATCAGTATAAAGACTCAAGCATCAAGATGAAGATTAGAGATTCAAGATTCAAGACTCTAGAGAATCAAGATTTCAAGATCTCAAGATAAGTGTCTAGTATTTTGTTAAAACTTCATAATAGCACTCTCATCTTTCTTCCAATTTTCTTTTGGGATGGAACCCAATTTCCATCGAAACCAGTGGCTTACAAACCCACGACAAGTAGCTTACAAACCTACGACAAGTGGCTTACAAACCCACGAAAATCAAAATCATTTAAACTACTTTGTACAAGTTCTCAAGTCCTATGGAGGAGCTCTGTACGAAGGTTCTTGCAATTTCAGTTTGAATAGATTTTTCAAAATGTTTTTAAATCTGTTTTTCAAAATGTTTTATCTTTCAAAATCATGTTTTCAAAAATGTTTTCAAACTTTGTTTTAGCCTTGAAATATTCCTCCATTCTGATTTTAAAAAAACTTCTATTTTTAAAACATCAAAACTTATTTTGATTTTAAATATTACTTATATAATTGACGGTCTATATCAGTTATATATATATATATTTAAAATAATGTTTTATATTCATTCTCTATCTCAAAATATTGTTTAAACACTTTATTTTACTTCAGAGAAGTTTCAACTTGTTTTAAATTCAAATTCTTTTACAAAACAACATCTCTACAATGTTGAACTGAGGGATGTCGACATATGGGGATACCCCATGTCGACATGGTGACAGTTGGATTCAAAATTCAAATTTCTAAAGAAGTGTCCATTCGTTCAAAAACCTTTCGCCAATGGTTATGACTGTTGTGCATCTATATAAAGGCTTCCAAAACGAATTTTTTTAACAACTACTTTCTTATTTTCTTCACTCTTTCTTCTCCACCATTCCATATCCACAAAACTTCATATTTTCAAGATTGTGCCATCATCTGCCAAATTCTCAATAGGAAATCATTTAGATACTCTCTCTATTTGATTCTCCATCACTCTACTAAAGATCAAAGTGCTATTCAGAGTTATAGGATTAATTTGTATTCAAAAAGTCCATAGAGTCTATCCATTCAAAAGGATTGTTATTAAGAAGTATTAGGGTGATCTTGAGTCCCGTAAGTCAAGAGAGTTTACCCCAGACTTGGAGATAGGAGGGTTCCTCAAGGCCTTAGAAATTGAGGGTTGTAATTTGGATATTGGCTTATAAAAATCTGTACAAGGATATTGCCTTGGTGAAGGACTGGATGTAGGAGGATTCCGAACCAGTATAAAATCCGGTGTGTTCTTTCCTTTTACTTGCTTTACTTTACTATTTGCATTTATTATATGTTCTGTGATCATTCTGTGTTAGAATTCTGTTTAGGTTTGTGTTGACCGTTTTAATTTAGTCATATATTTCATATATTCTTTAAAACACTATTCATCCCCCCTCTAGTGTTATTTCTGCCTTAAGATCCTTAATCCACATCCCCAACAATTGGTATCGGAGCATTGGTTTCATTATTTTCATAATCTGAAACTTGAAAAATATAAAAATGGCATTTGTGGAAAATTGTGTTAAAATTGTTTTGAATATATGCATTTCATCAAGTTTCATAAGTCTGCATATAGTTATTTTGAAAAATCAAGTTATCTACCGAATTGGTGTGTTATGCAGGAACTGACATGTTATATGGCTTTTGACGAATCAACACCCAATGGACAAACTGTGCAAATTGAGAAAGATAAATGGATACTTGATAGTGGCTGTTCAAGGCACATGACTGGAAATCCCGAGATACTCAAGGACATTACTTAACAAGATGGTGGATTAGTCAATTTTGGTGACAACTCTAAAGGATATGTGGTTGGCGTCGGCAATGTCGGTAACTCTAAAACTTTACTTATTTCTGATGTTTTATTAGTTAGGAACTTAAAACATAATCTGCTTAGTATAAGTCAACTTTGCGATAAAGGTTTTAAAATTAACTTTGGAAAAGATAAATGTCACATTGAAGATGATAAGTCTAATATAATTTTTAAAGGTATTAGGAAGAAAAATATTTATATCCTTAGTATGAAAATTTCAAATGATAACCTATGTCTTTTGGCTAATACAAGTGACCCTTGGATTTGGCACAAAAGATTTGGCCATTTGAATTTCAAATTATTATCTAGGCTATCAAAACTTGACTTAGTTAGAGGTCTACCCAAGTTAAACTTTAAAGTAGATAGTATTTGTGATGCTTCTCAATTAGGAAAACTTAAGAAAATAAGTTCATTTAAATTAAAAGATGTTATTTCTACCTCTAGTCCTCTAGAATTACTTCATTTAGATTTATTTGGTCCATCTCAAGTTCAATCAATTAACCATAGTAAATATGTTTTTGTTATAGTAGATGATTATTCAAGATATACTTGGACAATCTTTTTAAGACATAAAAGTGATGCTTTTGAAATATTTAAAAACTTTTCTAAAAGAATTCAAAAACAACATTCTTTCAAAATTAAAACTATTCGAAGTGATCATGGTGGTGAATTTGAAAATGAAAATTTTGAGAATTTCTGTACTCAAAAGGGAATTACTCACAACTTTTCATCTCCAAGAACTCCACAACAAAACGGAGTAGTAGAACGTAAGAATAGAACGATCAAGAGTGTGCTCGTATAATGCTTTCTGATAGTAATTTACCTAAATATTTTTGGGCTGAAGCAGTTGCTACAGCTTGTTATATATTAAATAGAATTTTAGTTAGACCATTAACAAATAAAACTCCATATGAATTACTTTATAATAAGAAACCTATAGTTGCTTATTTCAAAGTCTTTGGGAGTAAATGTTTTATACTTAATACAAAAGATAATTTAGATAAATTTAAACCAAAAGCTGATAAAGGATTCTTTATTGGTTATTCTATTAGAAGCAAAGCATTTAGAGTTTTTAATTTTAAAACTAATATTATTGAAGAAACTATGCATGTATCTTTTGATGAAAATCTTAAAGATATTGTACAAATAGATGATGAAGAAGATTTTATAAATTTAAATCAATCTAATGAAGCTATTAGTAAAATAAATCAACCTAATAAGAGATTTAAAATATCAAAAGATTATCCTATAGAAAATGTTTTAGGAAATATTGAATATGTAGTAAGAACTAGAAATCAATTAAGTAGTATGAGTAATGTAGCCTTTATATCAACAATTGAACCTAAAAATCCAAAGGAAGCATCGTTTGATGATTCATGGATTCTTGCTATGCAAGAAGAATGAATCAATTTACCAGAAACGATGTATGGGAACTTGTTCCTAAACCTGAGGATAAAAGTATAATTGGAACTAAATGGGTTTATTAAAATAAAATGAATGAACACGGTGAGGTCGTAAGAAATAAAGCTCGTTTAGTCGCGCAAGGTTATTGTCAAGAAGAAGGAACTGACTATGATGAAACCTTTGCCCCCGTAGCAAGATTAGAAGCTATAAGAATTCTACTTGCTTTCGCTAGTTATAATAATTTCAAATTATATCAAATGGATGTTAAAAGTGCTTTTCTAAATGGTTTTGTAAAAGAAGATGTTTATGTTGAACAACCTCCACTTTTTGAAGATAATAAATTTCCAAACCATGTATACAAGTTAAAGAAAGCTCTATATGGTCTAAAGCAAGCTCCTAGAGCCTAGTATGAAAGACTAAGATCTTATTTACTTCAATCTGGTTTTGAAATTGGTAAAGTAGATACAACATTCTTTATTAAAAGAAATAATCAAGATATTCAGCTGGTTCAAATATATGTAGATGATATAATCTTTGGATCAACTAATAACATAATGAATAAAGAATTTTCAGATATAATGACTAAAGAATTTGAAATGAGTCACATGGGAGAATTAAGTTTCTTCTTAGGGCTTCAAATTAAACAACTAGAAAATGGAATCTTCATAAGTCAAGAAAAATATGCTAAAGACTTAATCAATAAATTTGTTTTAAGCACCTCTAGTGGGAAACCAACTCCAATGTCAACAAATGTAGGTTTAAGTAAAGAAGATAAATCAAAAGATATTGATCAAACTTTATATAGGGGAATGATTGGTTCGCTACTTTATATAACGGCGAGTCATCCTGATATTATGCATAGTGTTTGTCTCTGTGCAAGATACCAATCACAACCTAAAGAAACTCACTTAAAAGCTGTTAAAAGAATTTTAAGATATGTAAAATACACTTTAGATTATGGTTTATTTTATCCTAAAAATAATAATTTTGATTTAATATCATATTGTGATGCTGATTATGCTGGTTGTAAATTAGACCGAAAGAGTACAAGCGGAACTTGTCACTTTCAAAGACATTCACTGGTTTCCTGGTTCAGCAAGAAACAAAATACTGTTTCCTTGTCAACAACTGAAGCAGAGTATATATCTGCTGCTCTGACCTGTTCACAAGTCATATATATGCAACAAACTTTAAAAGATTTTGGAATTAACATAAGTAGATCACCAATATATTGTGATAATACTAATGCAATAAATCTATCTAAAAATCCAACTCATCATGCTAGAACTAAACATATTTATATAAGACATCATTTTCTTAGAGATAATATAACTAAAAAAATAATAACTCCAGATTATATAAATACTGAAAAACAAATTGCTGATATATTAACTAAACCGTTAACCGAACAGAATTTTACTAAATTTAGAAGAGAATTAGATATTTGTTCAAAATCTAAAATATAAAATAATATAATATAATAATCAATAAAAATTCAAAATAAAAATTACACTTTTTCTGAAAGACATGTCGACATGCCCCATCCCCTGATGTCGACATACCCAACAAAAATTTGAAAATAGAATTTCCCTCCAAAGTTAGTTATTTGGTTATTTATCTATTTATTTCGTTTTTCTCCTCTTTCTTCACTATATTCTCTGTAAATAACTTCTGAAACAATAAAATAATGGCCTCCTCTTCTACTAATGAACCCACTTCACCCACATAATCCATTTCAACGATCTATGCATGCTCGAGTGATCAAATTACAAGAGAAGATGAAAGATATCCTTCAATTGTTGACTGAAATTCAAGTAAGTCAACTTAGGATAGCTAGAGAACAACAAAGGAAAGGGAATATTATTAGGAATGTACAAAAATCCCTTATGGATAACCGTACAAATCCTATTAATATTGAAGACTCTTCACAAGCCATGGAATCAGAGGAAGAAGAACCTATGGAAGAGCCACAAGAAGACCAAGAGGAAGATCAACCTTTTCCTCAACCCGAAGTCCCTATGAATACGGACGAGAGCGTTATTTGCGTTGGTGAGATCCTTGTTGATACTAATGGAAACATAATTGAACAACGTGGAAACTTTTGTCTCCACTACCCCAATTGTTCAATTCATAAGTCTCCTATAGTTAAGAATCGCCATTAAAGCGTACGTTCATTTTATTCTTTGTTTTAAATTGTTTTGTTTGTTCGTGTTTAAGTATGTTCTAATATATGTTGTAATAACTAAAATGTGTTCACTTATACTCATTGTTTCATGCTTGTTCTATACATATTATTTTTTCATACTAATCATTCTTGAATTCTTAAGTAGTTAATAGTTTTTGTTGATGACAAAGGGGGAGAAAGTTATAAAAATATGTGCTTGGTGTAAGGGGGAGTCATGGAATAAAGGGGACTTGTAGTTTTAAGAAGAAGTCACGGAGTAAGGGGGAGTTATGGAGAGTTATGGTATAGTAAGAATATTTTATAAATAAAGATTGTCATCATCAAAATGGGGGAGATTATTAGGAACTGAGTTGATGATGTTTTGATGACAACAACCTTATATAGTTATTATACTCTACTTTATAAAATATATACTAACATTTTCATATAGATAGATATATATATGTATATAGGAAGTATATGCAGGTATTATCGAAGACTGATCAGTATAAAGACTCAAGCATCAAGATGAAGATTAGAGATTCAAGATTCAAGACTCTAGAGAATCAAGATTTCAAGATCTCAAGATAAGTGTCTAGTATTTTGTTAAAACTTCATAATAGCACTCTCATCTTTCTTCCAATTTTCTTTTGGGATGGAACCCAATTTCTATCGAAACCAGTGGCTTACAAACCCACGACAAGTGGCTTACAAAACTACGACAAGTGGCTTACAAACCCACGAAAATCAAAATCATTTAAACTACTTTGTACAAGTTCTCGAGTCCTATGGAGGAGCTCTGTAGGAAGGTTCTTGCAATTTCAGTTTGAATAGATTTTTCAAAATGTTTTTAAATCTGTTTTTCAAAATGTTTTAGCTTTCAAAATCATGTTTTCAAAAATGTTTTCAAACTTTGTTTTAGCCTTGAAATATTCCTCCATTCTGATTTTAAAAAAACTTCTATTTTTAAAACATCAAAACTTATTCTGATTTTAAATATTACTTATATAATTGACGGTCTATATCAATTATATATATATATATATATATATATATTTAAAATAGTGTTTTATATTCATTCTCTATCTCAAAATATTGTTTAAACAATTTATTTTGCTTCAGAGAAGTTTCAACTTGTTTTAAATTCAAATGCTTTTACAAAACAACATATCTACAATTTTGAACTGAGGGATGCCGACATATGGGGATACCCCATGTCGACATGGTGACGGTTGGATTCAAATTTCAAATTTCAAATTTCAAAAGAAGTGTCCATTCGTTCAAAAACCTTTCGCCAATGGTTATGACTGTTGTGCATCTATATAAAGGCTTCCAAAATGAATTTTTTTAACAACTACTTTCTTATTTTCTTCACTCTTTCTTCTCCACCATTCCATATCCATAAAACTTTATATTTTCAAGATCGTGCCATCATTCTGCCAAATTCTCAATAGGAAATCATTTAGATACTCTCTCTATTTGATTCTCCATCACTCTACTAAAGATCAAAGTGCTATTCAGAGTTATAGGATTAATTTGTATTCAAAAAGTCCATAGAGTCTATCCATTCAAAAGGATTGTTATTAAGAAGTATTAGGATGATCCTGTGTCCCGTAAATCAAGAGAGTTTACCCCAGATTCGGAGATAGGAGGGTTCCTTAAGGCCTTAGAAATTGAGGGTTGTAATTTGAATATTGGCTTATAAAAATATGTACAAGGATATTGCCTTGGTGCAGGACTGGATGTAGGAGGATTCCGAACCAGTATAAAATCCGGTGTGTTCTTTCCTTTTACTTGCTTTACTTTACTATTTGCATTTTTTATATGTTCTGTGATCATTCTGTGTTAGAATTCTGTTTAGATTTGTGTTGAAAGTTTTAATTTAGTCATATAGTTCATATATTCTTTAAAACACTATTCACCCCCCCTCTAGTGTTATTTCTGCCTTAAGATGCTTAATCCGCATCCCCAACAATAACGTCCTATGCACCAACCAGAATTTATAAATACAAAATCCTAAAAAAATTAACACAATATAAAACCTTTTTATAACACTAACAAATATGTTCTCTTATATATATACACTCAGCGACTCATCATAGGGTATTACTACCCTATTAATAAAGAGTCAAACCCTACAAAGATAAGGTTTTCGCTAAACCAAAGCTCTGATACCAACTGTAACATCCCACCTTTTTGGACAGTTCAAGCAGACACACGTGCCGATTCAAACCATACAGAAGGGCGAATTATTATTGGGGTAAATAAGAAAAGCAGAGAGAGAGAGAGAAAAAAACAAAACAGAATCTTGCAGCGGAATGAAAAAATATAACAATCAAATAACAGTTCATGAAGCTATTTACAAAACATTTAATTATACCTATACAACAGAGAATCAAATTTACAAACATCTGAGATAAATAAATAACAATGCAACGGAACAATGTGATGCAGTGGAATAATATAATAAATAATAATAATACAATCTTCATCTTCGTCCTCCATAAATAAGGTCTTCAAATCCTGAAATGCTCAGGCTGACCTGAGCGAATTAAAAAGACAAAACACTCGAGTCAGAACTTAAAGATCTTATGTGAGTTAAATCAACAGTAAATAAATATGAGTAGAACAGCGTCAAAGAAGTTTAGGGGGTTTGACATCTCCTATCTAGTGTCTACGTAAGTGCAGTAACTTAAGAGATGCTCCGGATTCACATCTCCTAAGGATCCGTTAAACTATCTACTATGTAGTACAATACGTTATTATAATATGTCTCTAGTAAAGTAAAAGTATTAAAATAGCGTTAAGGCTTTACATTTACCACCTTAACACATTTTAAATATTCCCATAGTCTATATAGTACCGTAATCCCACCCGTATTGAATGCCGTCAGAGGGCATCCCATAAGTATGGTACAAAACAAACTCGTAGAGGGTGCGTTAGGGTAGGTGACACGGCACAACTAGGCAATGCCAGGGTAGATATACAAATTACGCATCCGGGCTGGTGGTAACGCATAGCAGCTACTACTGCCCACCTCGGAACACAATCCCGAGTAAAAATCGAAGGGTGGCCACCAAATAAATCAAAAGTCATAATATAGTATTGATGGAGTGTGCGTGATCAGAGGAATGACCTCACTTGGCCCAAGGATAGCTCTTGATAGCCACCTTAAGCCAACTCACGGCAGTCGGGTCGACGTATATACCTCATATCAGATCGTCGCTACTATCCTACTTTATTTTGGAATCTCCACCGCGTAGACAGTTGTCAAAGTGGTTTTTGGTATTGGCAGAGAGTATGACAACATCCGATCCTCGTCTCTTTGACAACCAATTGCTTATTACACGTCGGATGGTTTTTTTATATTTCAAAATCATTTCATAATTGACATCAAAATATCATATTCAATTCAAACCATATCACTTTCGAAATCATTACTTACTTTCAAAATCATATTCACCTTTGAAATCATAGTTTGAAATTATATTTCCTTTCGAAGTCTAATTCACAATTTATATCAAAATATCGTGTTCTCAAAAAAACTATACCACTTTCAAATCATATTTCTTCCAAAAATCATATTTCCAATACAGGTTAAGTTCTTGCTTCAAAATCATCATTTCGATTTATTATAACATTCAAAATTCCAACTTAGGTTATAATGTCATTTAACCTTATTCACTTTTTAAACCAATTGAAATGAATATAAACTCTTCCACGTACTTAGTTTGGAAATTTAGAAATTAGTTTAAATAGTTAAAATGCTCTAAACAGTTTAATTATAGGTAAATACTTTTAAATTGATTTACGATTGTAAAATAGATTTAGATTATATTAGATATAATTAAAATAGATTAAATAGCTTAAAATAGATTAGTTAGATTTAAAATAAATTAAATGGGTTTAATTAGTCTTTAAAATAAATTAAATTGGTTTAAAATAAATCAAAATAATATACAGTTAATATTGGTTAAATAGTTTGAATAAATTCGAAAATCTTAAAAACTAGAAAATTTAAAATAATATATTTTAAAATATTTTACTTAAAAATATGAGTTTGAAATTAATCCCAAATTAAACTATTCATTTCATTTCAACATATTTGGACCATTTCAAATTTCCAAATCGACAAACCAAATTTCAATAAACTATCGAATTTCATATCGTTTCAGTCCATGTTCAAATATAAATTTTAGGTTATTCTAAAAATATTCAAAGTTATTTTCAAACAAATTTAATAACTCAATTTCGATGGAATTTCATTTATACTTAAGAGTTTAACTTCAAACTTCCAATTTAATTTCTTAAAGAAATTCCTTTTTAAACCAATTCATATTTCAACGCAAAACTTGATTTTTCAATAATACTTCAATTTATATAAATCAAATTTCCATATCAAAATATAATTTTATTAAATTCAAAATTTTAAGGATTTTTAAAATCATTTAATTTAACCAATCCGGTATCCGTATATAATTTTCTACCCTAGGGTCAAGTGATACGGATATTTATCATTTCAGTCCGCAATTTAAAATCTTATGGTTATATATCATTTCAAACCGCAATCCCGAATTAATATAAAATCCATCAAAAAATCGCTCGAGTCTATCATTTCAACCTATAACGATTTTTTCCTATTCTATAGATCATTCGGGTATGTATCATTTCAACCCATAGTGAACTTGCAGTTTATAACGATATAAAATACAACATCCATTCAATCATTATCAACAATCAACATCCATCAAAATCATCATACAAAACAATCAGTAAATATCAATATAGAACCGATCATCGATAACAGGTATTTACTGGAGTTTATAAAAATAACTATTTAATCCAAATAAATTTAAATTAACTGAGGTGATGATACAAAATATACCAAAACGTTATAAATAAATTTCCAATCACATCATAATTTAATTTAACAAACATAAGAAATTTTAGAAGTTATGAGTTGGTTAAAGCACCCACCTTTTGAATTTAAATCCAATTTAAACCTAAAATTTGAAAAGTCTTCGAATTCGTCCAAACAAATGTCTGAATGTCCAAAATTTCAATACGATTCCAGTGGAAGAAACCGCACGTGAAACGGACCTCGTATGCAAAAGTTATATGCGTTAGAACATTTGGAAATTTAAATTTTTAAATAAAATAAAACAAACACATTACCCACTGACACGTCAGGACATCACTATCGAACCCTAGCTGCAGACAAGCCGATTGCGATTCTTCCTAGCCGAGATCGACATCAGCCTCAACCAAGTCATGAAATCGCCGCCGCCGCTAGTTCCTGCACCCAGAGCCACCGACCTCGCCTAGCGCCCCCGACCTCCCTACGACCACGAACCACCTCACGAATGCCACCTTCGGCTCGAAATCAAGCAGCCACCGCTAATGTGAGTAAACCCTTTTTGAATTTTTTCGCACCATCTAGCCGTCCAATCATCGAACGAATCATGCCGATGTCATCCCCTCGGTCCCCTCTACACAACGGTACAAGTGATTTGACGATCATCGACATTCATCTTAGCGTGATGAACGGCCGATATTTGCTCTTTAATTTCTAGAAAAACAGAGTTTCAAATTGGAAAATGAATTATAGATCTGAGATGCGGTCGTCGAGAGCTTCAAATCGATATATAATTCGATATTATTTTAGGAATTTAAAATTTTGATTTGGTTTTGAAATTGAAATTGAGGTTTGGGAATTAGGTTTTGTCTACCATTGGAATGAGGAGTTGAGAAAGAATGTACGTACGGAAAAATGAGAATAGAAACAACCTAGGGTTTATAACGAGGTATTTATAGACAAGGCTCGAAACAGAAAGAATGGACCAGATTGATTGAACGATACACACCCCGAAAAGCCCTTTTTGACTCTGAAACGAAAATGGATCATCCCACATATCAAAATAGATGTTTTCAAATATTTTAAACTCAATGGAACAAGTTTCAAGTCCTAATTCCATCGCATGAAGAAGTTATTCCAAAATTAGCTTATTTCAAATTGATTTCAATTGATTTTAATTAAATTGATTTCTAGGCGTTTCGAGTCCGTGTGATCAAATGACAAGTTCAATCGTTACGAAACTTGAAACCTACAATAATTCACCGTTACGAATCCGATGAAACTTGTTTCGTCGATATCCGAGTCAGTGGCTAAAATGGCTATTTTCGCATTATTAAATTAAATTAATATTTAATTAATTAAGTCACTTTTTCAATCCAAATTTAATTATTTACCATTTTAGATTACCTAGTAATTTTAATACTTAAAAAAATTTCCATGTTAGTTTATTATTGAATATTCCACCAATTTCAATGTTATATTTCAATTTCCATAAATTCAGTAATTATAAATTGAATTTCCAAAAATCCTATTTAATTGAGCATTCATCCTATTATTTAATCCATTATTGTCAAATGGATGAAATTAACATTGGTTTATGATCTTTTACACTTAAGTTTAATTTCAACCAATTATTAAAATTTCTTACATAATATTGAATTCATTCAATTACCATTAATTATATTATTTCATTAGTTAATTCAATATTCACATTTATTTTCTTAGATTAAATTCATAACCAAGCACAACATTTTCATTATCTCATTTATTGGCATTACATTCAAATTGTCAATATTAGCTTCAGCTATCATTCGTTATATTTCATTTTTAGTATTCATTTCATTAATACATCATAATTTATATTTCTCTTAATATTAAATTTATCAAAAATCCATTTAATCAACAAATTTAATTATCGAAAATTTATGGGTCATTACAGGTGGCGTAACACTGAGTTTGTTACTACTTTCCATGTCCGATGGGAGCGGTTGATGGTTGGGCATCTGTATTAGCCCTTTTCCAAGGTGGTAGGGCTTTATTAGGTTTTTTTTTTCTCTACCGATCTGACTGTTCTCTCTCGTTAGAGCTACTTCGGTCGGTCTTCTATCCTTATGTAAGAGGAACCTGGGCGTATAAATCGATAGGCCCTTTGGTTGGTCGGTTTCCAAGGAAGCCCAAATTATCTTGGCTGATGCGTTTATCACCTTACGACCGACAGCCACGCCCTAATAAACTTTTGTGAAAATTTTGACTAACATTTTTCCCTCTAAACCTGATCTCACAAGCAGTGGCAGGCTTGTAGATACAAAATGACGTGATTTGACGAATGCCTGTAGTGTAATTAATGCTACTATCACGTGTCTTTCTGTAGGTGCCATTGGCGGTCTTTTTTTTCCTATAACTTCTGAGTCAAAAGATCTGAATAAACTCTAATGTCGCATTTCTTTGCATAGTTCGAATTGGGTTTTCTTTTTGAGATGAAAGGTCACGATTTGGCTTATAAGGGTCTATAAATAGACACAGATAATCTTCTTCTGCTTTAATTGTTTCCCCTATATTTTTTTTACCATTGTTGCAAATCTTTTGAAATTTTCCAAATTCTCCATTAACAGGTACATCCCTCTCTCCATTGTCATTTTTTATTATCATCGGGTCATTGATGGCTCTTTTCTCAACCATAGGGTGCCCCTTGGAGATGTCCCTTTTGGTGATTTCTTCTCTTTTATACGGTGCCCTCCTTATTTGACCATGCTTTGATGCAGATTAATCCCTAAGAGGAGGCATCCATCATGCTTGTTTTCTAACGCTTACTATGATCTTGTCATGGGATGGCTGCTTCCGATAGTGCTTTGAGTTTTGCTCCCATAGTCCCTTCTGACTTCGTGGGTGGACCAGATAGTGTGGTTAGAGAGCTGAACCTATTTGGTTGTAGCCCTAGCTTGTTCCAATTTCCGAAAGCCCACGAACAAGATGATGCTGCCCCCACCAAACTACTATTCGTTCTCCTTGAGTTACTTGAATGTTGGAGTGGCCCTGCCTCTGCATCCAACCATCATGTCCCTTTTGAACGGGCTTGACCTTTCTTCGGGTCAGCTTACTCTGAACAGCTATTGTTATCTGGTGGGCCTTTGCATAACTTGCCATCTCTTAGAGTTAGGGACACCTTCAGTGGTCCTTGTCGCCCGCCTCTTTAGTATTAACTAAGAGGCTAGTCATCGCCTCGGGACCAACTACCACATCCAGATGAAGAAGAAGAGAGAAGTGGCCTTCACCGGGTTTTAGAGAAAGGTGTCTCTAAATGGAAATCTCAGTATTTCTTTGTCCCGTGGGCTGTGAATGAGAGGTTGCGTTTTCTGTCATTTCGACCTTTTGGTGAGACACCTTTGTGATTTTATCCCCCTCCTTTCTTTTTCCTTCTAAACGTTCTTACAATTTTCCCATTATAGGGTCCCTAACGATGAGCCAAGCCGAGGCGACGTTAGTGGAGATGCAAGTGCTGGGCCTTTGTGGGGCCGATGATACCCTCCGAGATTTGGACAACTAAGTGACTGATGAGATGCTCTGAAAAGTCAACCTACTATCAGAGCGTTAATCCATTTATGCCCCTACAAAAATGGAGAAAGGCGTAGAAACCAACTAAAATAGAAAGAAGAAGGAGATGGTTTTAAAGAAGCCCGTAGGTTGTCACCTCGTTTTATCCTCTTTACATAATCCACACTTTTTCCCGGGGTCAACCAGGTGTGCATTGGTGTGGATGATTACACTGGCCCGAGGGATGCCAAGGGTTGGCCCATGGTTGATGCAGACGCCCTTTTTGATGTGCTATCGAAATGACAGGAGTACAATCCGATGAAATATGATGGAACTTATAGTCGGCCTCTAACTCCGGTCCATGGAGAAAGTGTGACTTGGTCTTCCTCGGATAATGGTCCTACCGAAAGGAAGGATCATGACGTTGGACCATCGGGATTAGGAAGAGCATGACATATAGACTTTGAAGGGATGATTCTAAACCTTGTGCACCTCGAATTTGGAACCGGAATGGGGTGCTTTATCAGGCAGTTAATTATGTTTATCTTTACCACGGCTGGTTCATTGTTTTCTAATTTATTACATTTCCTTATTTCAATAGGCTAGATTAATTTTATGGAGCTGGATGACTTGACCGATCCCTCTGTGGATCTTCCAAGGCAAGATGCTAGGAGGAAAGCTGTGATGGTCTCCTTTATTGCCTCCCGAAGTGACAGTCGATGCTTCTTTCTCTGTGGTTCATGTTGATGAAGAGTCTAGTGCTAAGGAGTCCCTAGGTAGCAAATAGGCGAGAATCAGAGTGGTAGAGGAGGAGGGACCAATGGGGGACGTAGAAGGAGAGGAGCCTACGGTAGATGAAACGGGGTGGCTTGTGGCCAAGCTTATGAAGTCGATGTTGATGTTTCCATGTATCGTGGGCTTAATGAGGATGAAGAGAAAGTTAGGATGATTTTTACGCGGATCAGTCTGAGATATAACGAGGAGTGCTTGGACAGACTCCTGCAAACCTTCCAAACGGTTGCTGCTTTTTCTTTAGGGATCCCCCATCGACCACACTTTGGATGACCAGGTCATGGATTACAGGCTATTATTGATAGCTTGTGCAAGGAACTGGACGTGGTAAGACTTATTTACCTACTTATTTTTCTTCCCTCTCCTTTTGCCAATTACTTGGATTGCCATATTTTCAGGCGAGCATGTGCCAATGCTAATCCATAATGAGCTTGTTAATTTGTAGGCGAGACCAACTGGGGCAGGATGTAGAAGAAGTAGGGGAGTCTTCTCGTGCAGTCCTCAACGGATGGTGAGGACTGTGGACGATCTTAAGGGAGGTCATGACTGGTTAACTCCCCCTTGAGAGGAGTTCGAGGAGAATAGGGCCCGTGCAGCTGATGAGATAGTAGAGTTGGAAGCACTCACAGTCAGTTTGTTAGGTGAAGATGACGTATTTGCCCAGTTTAAGAAAGAATTAAGAGCTGCGATGGAGGAGGTTGAAACGACCCGGGTGGCAGCTGAGCTGGCCGTTGATGAGCGTGAGGCAACTATTACGACCAAAGGTGTGGACGAGGACCGTGAGTCGAAGATCGTGGTTCGAGCAGATGTAGTTTGGGCCTAAGAGTTGGCCGAGAAAGGAGTGGCAGAAGCCAACCGCGGTAGGGCCAACGCCAATGCTGTCAGAGACTAAGCCATTGCCGACCGGGGATTGCTTAAGGAAGAGGTTACACGGCTGAAGAGAGTGGAGGAGAGATTTGATCAGGATGTAGGGCGTCTTCGAGGGCTTAAGGATGCCCGTGAAACTTGCTTGCCTCGAAAGATGTTGAGGGATTGAAAGAAAGAGTCCATCAGGAAGTGAACGCTTATTGATTGGCTTGTTTGACTAACATGGCAGTGGGCACTTTCATGAACAACTTCCATTTTCCTATTGTTATCCCGGGGGTGATGCTTGCTTTAGCCTAGAGGTATCGGGAGGAGGCAGCCACCAAATTGATCAGAAAGGGTAAGCATGCACCGGCTATCTATACGACTAAGCAGATTGACAATCTGACCCGACCAAATAAGTAAGGAGGTTGTCGCATGTTGTTGGTTGTAACCTAGCTGTCTTTGTTGTTTCTTTTCCCTTCCCCTTTTTTTCTTCTTCTTTTTGGTTGTCATAAGTTGATTTCAGTTGGCAAGGCCATTTATGTGCCATACCTCCTGCTTGTTACAAACTCTCTTTTTTGCATCATGTGGTATTTGAGATTCTCATATTTGTTATTGTACCTACAAATAAAAGAAAAGCACAAGGTATGTTGTAGCGAGTATGTCTCGCCTTGGGGTTATTGAGGCCTAAGTGAGACTTATGGCTTTTGCATGGAAGGACCCGGCTTATTTGCTTGCGAGCCACCTTTTCAATACCCAGTGATTGTAGTTGATGCACATGCGGCTTGCACGAAAGGACCTATCTTATTTTCCTACTGTCGCCTTTTTTGACACCCAGGGATTGGAGTTGAGTCCCATGGGTTTGCACGGAAAGACCTGGCTTATTTGCTTGTAGGCACCCTTTTCGACACCCAGGGGTTGGAGTTGAGGCCCGTGGGATTTGCAAGGAAAGGCCCAGCTTATTTGCTTGCAGGCGCCCTTTCCGCCACCTAGGGGTTGGAATTTGAGGTCTGTAGGGTTTGCACGAAAGGAACCGGCTTATTTGCCTACGAGCCCTTTCCAACACACCGAGATTGGGGTTGGCGCCCATGGGTTTGCACGGAAGGACCTGGCTTATTTGATTGTAGTCCCCCTTTTCGACACCCAAGGGTTAAAATGAATTCTGGCTTATTTGTTTGCTAGCACACTACGGATGTCGGACCTTGGAGATACTATCATGGCATTGCTCTAAATTCTCATGAAATGGTCTTGACAATAGTGTCTCATCCTACCTTGACAAGAAGCATCAGAAGCAAAGGAATCAAAATGTTGTAGTTGCTATCCAGCTTGTCAATGCAACCCAAGGGAAAAAGTTATATCTCGCATTTGCCTGCCAAAGCGGGTCAAGTAGCACCGGGATGACTTGCAAGTCATTGGGCATCCTTGATGTGCCTAGGCGCAGTGGATGCACAATAATCCACCCTCGCCAAGCACCACTTTCTATCTGGAAGGGAAGCGGTAGCTTGTGCTTTCCTATGATGTAACGTTGGCTGTCATCCGACTGGGTGAAAGAGCATGTAAAAATTCATCCCCGTCCAGGTATCCCAACATTATACAAATAATTTGTCTGGCCAAAGAGAGATGAATTTCCATTGATCCCTACAAAAGAAATGATTACATTCCAAGGTCTTATTTATTGAGTACTTTCGTTATATAACGTGGGACCATAGGTGTTCTAAGCTCCAGGTTAGAGACACATGGGTCCCATATTCAGATAAAATTATGCACCCTTAGCTGGCATGGAATTGATAACATATGGTCCTTCCCAATTTGGGCTGAGCACCTATTGGCTAGGTACTTGATGTTCGGTTGGGTGCTTGGTGTTTACAAACACATGACATAAAACCAAGTCCCTGATGGTGAACTATCCGAGCTTCACCAATGCATCATAATGCTTTGCGACTTTTCTCTTATAAGCCTCGGTGCAGATTTTCACTTCCAATCTCCGCTCATCATGTGTGTCTAGGCGGATCCTGAGGAACTCGTCATTTTGATCACAGTCATAGGTCAATCTACAAGGGGATGGGATGTCCACCTTGATATGCAGCATGACCTCATGCTCATATGAAAGGGAGAAGGGTGTCTGGTTGGTCGAAGTTCGGGTGGAGGTGCGATACGACCACAGTACAAGAGGCAGCTCCTCCAGGCAATTTCCTTTCACTTTAATAAGCCATTTCTTGAAAGCAGACTTCATGGTTTCATTGGCACCCTCAACATATCCATTGGCCTATAGGTGAGCGACCAAAGAGAAGCTCTTTTCTATTCCATTTCTACCATAGAACTCTTGGAAAATCGTGCTTTTAAACTGGATCCTGTTGTTCGTAACATACTTCGTTTGGAGGCCGAAGCATTAGATGATGTTCTCGATATTGAAGTTGAGAACCTTCAAAGCCGTGACACCGGTCAAAGGTTCTACTTCAACCCTTTTGGTGAAATAATCTATAGCTATGATTATGTGTTTGTATCTGCCTTTGGCATTAGGGAGCTTCTCGATCAGATCGATCCCTCATGTATCAAACGGCCAAAGGGACGTCACGGAGACCAGAGGGGCCGGGGAAGCCATGGGGACCTCAGAGAATCACTGGCATTGATTGCATTTCTTTACATAGTTTGTGGAATCCTTTACCATGGTAGGCCTGTAGTACCCATGCTGAGCCGCCCTTTTTGCCAAACTTTGCCCCCCAGTGTAATCTCCATGAAGGCCCTTGTGCAGCTCCTCTAAAACCTGTGCGGCTTCATCTCGGACACATAACATTGCACTGGGGTTGAGTATCCTTGTCTGTAAAGCCTTCCTTCGATGATCTTGCAATGTATTGAACAATGCAAAGTTTTTTTGGCCACCTAATGGTCGGTTGGTAGCTCGTTATTAATGATATACCTGTATATGGCTGTCGTCCAATTTCCTTAGGAAGGTTGATCAATTTCCATGCCGACTTCCCCCGGCCCAAAGCTGGGAGTGCTCCGGGTCTAGTGGTACCTATGGTATAGTTTCTCTTATGTCACTTGTAGCTTTTGCTAATTGGTCCGCCTTACCTTTTTGCTCCTTGGGGATTTGTTCTGGCCAGAATTCTCTGATGTCTTTTGTAAGTCTTCAGGCTTCAGTGACATAAAGTGCCAGAACATTTCCCTTTATCCAAAAGTGGTTGTTCATTTGGCTGACAACGATTTCGGAATCACTGTAGGCATGTAGTGATTTCACGTGAAGTTCTTTCGCCATCTTTATGCCAGCCAAGAGGGCTTCATATTCGGCCTCATTTGTTCATAGCCTTGAAGGTAAGCTAGACAGCGAAGCAGAGCTCTTTCCCCTTAGGGTTAAGTAGGACCATTACTGTTCCTGCCCACTTCTCGTTGGATGCGCCGTCTACACATAGATGCCAATTCCATTTTGAAGGGTTCTTGTTCTTTCCTTCATCACCTGGGTCAGAACATTTGGCTATGAAATTGACAACCGCTTGTCCTTTGATTAATGGCCGTCGAAGAAAATGGATGGGTAATGCCTCAACTCGACAGACCATTTGAGGAGCCTTCATGTCGTATCGGGGCTACTACGGATCTATCTAAGTGGTTTGTTAGTTGGTTAGAACTTTGATAGGATGAGCTTGGAAATGCGATCGCAATTTTCAGATGGCCATCACGTGGTAGAAGGCTAACTTTTTGGTCCTCATGTACCTTATCTCAGGTGCGGTCAATCGCTTGCTTCTATAATAAATTGGTCGCCGCACCTTTTCCCCTTCCTTGATAAGTGTGGTGCTAATTGCATGGTTAGTGACCACCAGGTATAGGAAAAGATCTTCCCCAACAATAGATTTTGATAGAATTAGAGGGATGGCCAAGTGTTGCTTTAAATTTTCAAAGACCTTAGTTCATTCGTCGTCCTAGGTGAAGGTCTTCCCCTTCTTGATGAGGTCGAAGAAGGACAGGAACCGATCCATAGCCTTTGAAACGAAACGGCCTAGAGCGGCCACTATCCCATTGAGGCTCTATACCTACTTCACTATTTTGGGAACATGCGTTTCTTAAATAAGTCAAATCTTGGCCAGGTTAGCCTCGTTCCTTTAGCACCCACTACGTACCCTAAGAATCGGTCGGATCGGGCCGCAAATGACCACTTCTTAGGATTTAGCTTCATCTTGTACCTTCTCATGATACGAAAGTTTCGGCGAGGTTGGGTATATGGCTATCGGCCCTCTTCGATTTTACCAGCATGCCATCGACATGTACTTCCATCAAATGACCCAGTTGTTCTAAAAACATTCGATTGATTAAATGTTAGTAGATTTTCCCTACGTTTCTCAAACCAAAAGGCATAACCTGGCAACAATACATCCCAGTATTCATGATGAAAGTGAGGAGTTCTTCCATGCTAGTTGCATCCATAAGTTGGTCGATGTGATGTAGAGAAAAGCTATCCTTTGGACATGCTTTGCTGTGATCTAAAAAGTCAATGCATGTCCTCCATGAACCGTTTGGTTTGCGGACTAAGACTGGATTCATAAACCAAACCAGGTAGACCGCCTTCCTTATAAAGCTATTAGCGAGTAGGTTCTTTACTTCTTCTGTTAATGCCTTGCTTATTTTAGGGTTTAAGGGTCTTCGCTTCTATCGAATGGGATTTCTTTCGGGACAATGTTTAGCGCACAGTAGATTATGTGAGGATCGATGCTAGTCATATTAATGTGCCCCTAAGTGAAAACATCATTTTTTGTTCGAGAAATTTTATCAGATATTCCCTGGCCCTCGGAATAAGTTCGGTCCCAATCTGGATGACTTTGGTGGGGTTGCGTTCATCGACGGATATGTATTCCAAGGGGGTCGTGGGACCCCTATCGGGTGTCTAGTCCCCCATTTGTGGATCAAGTGGGTCATCTTCAATACTTGTGTTTGTCTCCACATCACACTTATCCAAAGCGTAGATCATGCGTTCCATTATTTCTTCGGTCGGGATAGAGAGACATTTTTGTTCTGGGCTGGTTGTATTATGCCTATCCTTAATGTATTTTCTCTCTAGAGTGTTGCTAGTCGGCCAAGTAGCCACTGGAGGGCCGTCTGCTTGTTCCAACTGGAGATGTGTTCTTGTGTCCTTTGTGGGAACGTAAGGGAAACTGGTCCCGAAGCCTTAGTTTCTTCGACGGACCAGGGATCGCCTACCATGTTGATGAATTAGTCGCACATCCTTGGGGTTGCGCTTAAGGGAGTCGCGTCCTCTGGTTCCAGTGGGGTATTAACATCGTTGGTGGGTTCCCCTTGAATCACTAGGACACTGTTCTCTATCCGACGGAGGAAAGTTCCATAGTACTGCCTCACTTTCTATTGGTCTCCCTAAACCTCGCCAATCACGTTTGGCATTATGAATTTCATTATAAGGAAGCTATATGACACAATGACATCTAATTCGATCAGGGTCGGTCGCCCGATGAGCAAGTTTGAAGTAGATGGGCAGTCCAGGATCACATAACTGGCTTGAATCTTTGCTATGGTAGGTTCTGTACCCAAAGTAGTTATGAGAATTGCTACCCCCATGGGGATTATCCCAACTCCGCTGAGCTCATAAATGGACGATACACAAGGCGAGAGATGGGAGGCCGGTAGCCCGAGTGCGTCACAAGCTTCTTTGATCATGTCGTTAACCAAGCTTCCCCTGTCAATGAAAGCCCGGTTGATGTTGATGCCAGCCATTAACAAAGTTATAAGCAATGGGTCGTGGTGGGGGTACACCACTACCGCTCGTTCCTGAGCTGTAAAGGTGATTGGAGAATATTCCTCTTTCATTCTTGAAGCCTTAGTGGCCCGTTGTTCCAACGAATATACTCAGCTAGAGGTTGCAACTTCCCTCTATTGTTGGGTGAGCATCCCCCTCAGGACCGCTCTCAGTAATGTTTAGGCTTCCGATATGGTAAGAATGTCGGTCATGGCCACAACGACCCCAGTTGATTGCGGGATAGGCTTGATCGGATGGTTATCGCGGGCCAGCCTCTAATATACTTGTTGTATGGCATATTCCATAAGTGATCCTTCCCTAATCAGTCTCTCGATCTTATCCTTTAGAACATGGCAGTTGTTAGTAGAATGTCCATAATTTAATGAAAGAGACGATAATGAATGCCACTATGGGGCGGTTCCCTCGCCCAGTCATTCTGTGGCCTTCAGACGGGCACTTGATTTCTGGTTGTGAGGAAGACGATTTCCATATCTCTATTCAGGGGAGTATAGCTAGCATATCGAGCCCGGTACCTTAGGCCATCATCATGGTTTCCCTTTGCATGATTTTGTCGATTTCAGCCTCTTCGGTCATCGTTTCCTTTCTGGCAAAATTTGAGGAGGCATCGTCCCTCGTTATCGCTATTTGACAAATCTACATCTTCCATCCACATGATTCCATTTGCTCGTTGATAGAAATCAGCAAAAGATGAGGCCGGTCTCTTCTAAAGTTCTTTCCATATCTGTGATTTGTATCGCAACCCTAAGCACAGAACAATCATCGGACTGTTCTGGTCAACCCTGTAGGCTCAGGTTGATTCCTGATTGAATTGGTTGACATAAGCCTGGAGACTTTCGAACGAGCCATGCCTGATATTGCCAAGCTTGCTGGCCATCATGAGATGAGTTCTTGATGCAAAAAATCTAATTTTGAATTCAAAGCATAGTTGTGCCTAAGACCAGATGCTGCCGGGGAAAAGTATAAGAACCAACGAGATGCAGTAAGTATGGACGAGAATAGTAAACACTTCACATTACCGGTTAGCTTTCCGGCTCTAGTGAATGAGTTAAAAGCAGCATGTGATCCGACGGGTCCATGCTCCCATCGTATTTGTCTATTTGCGGTAGTGTGTACTAGCTTGAAAGGTGAATCTCGAGGATTTCTACAGAGAATGGTCCCCCTCCTCATTGTCAGACAGGCCGGAGCCACTCATGCTACAAATCTATATTCGGTTGATCTACTTGTGCAACCGGATCATTCCGTCCCTGAGGTTTGCTTCCACTCATCATGGGAACGGCCTTGTATCGACGGGTTGAAGCTCCTAGTGATATGCCAGCTGATCAGGAGAATATGGCACATGATAGCGACCTAGGGAAAGAGATCTTCTGTGTGATAGAGGTGACTATGACGGTCGGGCTTGTTCGCCCTTAGGCATAGGTTGAGGTACTTTCCTTTGTGGGTAGGAGTGTATAGAGGTGGCTCTGGGTCCCCTAGCCATGGTCTGAGCTTGATTGCTTAGGTGCTTAGGACGTGGCTCGTAGATTTCATCATCTTGATGGTTTTTGGGCTCTCTCCTATTTATATTGTTATCTCTTAGCTCCGGGCCATGTGGATGGCGGTTTCGGATGCCTACCACGCACTTTAAGGGTTTGCCAATATGTAAGTGCTCCGGATGACCAACAATGCTGGGAAGTTTTTGGCCGCCTAAGTTGATGGCTTTCCCGGGCTCGTAATGGAGTGAGTTTCTAGTGCGACCCTTAGACAGTTTACTTCTTGGTTAAGGGTTCCTTTCCTAGTGATGTGATCGGATATGATCTGCAAGAATTGTTGCCGACTTTAGGGAAAGGGCAGGGAATACCAGTAGGTGTGCAACTATTAGTATCTCGATTGTGCGAGTTGTCGTTTCATTGACACCATTCATCGCCATGTTGAGTCTGGGTCTAGGAAAGGTTGAAGGGAACTGCAGAGTTTTGGAAGTTCGACCCTTCTTTGAGCACCAAAATCTTGACTAAAAATTCCACCAGTGAGACAGAATGACTAATCAACCTCGGAAATTGTGAGAGAATAAGGTTTAATGATGTTGTTAGCTTTGCAGTGTGTGATTGTGAATTAATGATGGAATGCTAGTAATAAAGAGACATAAATTTTATAGTGGTTTGGCCAAAATCAATGCCTACGTCCATTGTATATATTATTCTAACTATATGTGTGTGTGTGTGTGTGTGTGTGTTATTACAATGGATAGATGGAGATGATGGAGAATGCTTGAAGATGATAAGAATATGTTGGGAAGTGTTATGCTTTTAAGTTTTTCAAATCCAGCCACTTGCTTGGTGAAATACTTAGATTATTTATATGAGCAAGCCTTCTTTGATATGCGGTTGAAATTGCCTAAGGGTATTCACAGTCCGTATGGTAGATCGTACTGTGGGATGGTAGTCAGCCAAGGAGTTAGTTGCGATACGTGCATATATGTTGACAAACTGCCTTTTCATACTTTGGTTACTTCTTTTTCAAGATGTCAGTGGCATAACTAGAGTTTGTTGTTACTTTCCATGTTAGATGGGAGCAGTTGATGGCAGGGCGACTATATTAGTGCTTTTCCAGGATGGAGAACTTTAATAGGTATGTTTTTCTCTATCGGTCTAACTATTCCCTCTCCTTAGAGCCACATCAGCCGGTATTGTGTTCTTATGTGAGAGGAACCTGAGCATATAAATCAACCGGCCCTTAGGTCAGTAGGTTCCTAAGGAAGCCCTCATTAGCTTAGTTGATGCATTTATCCCTGTGCAAACGGTTGCCATGCCCTACTAAAATTTTGCGAAAATTTGAGCAAAAATATTTTCTTTGGTTTAATTATTATTTTGTAATGTCAAAAAGCGTAATAATACAAAGGTTGGAATGTGATTTCTTGAATCTAATTTTAACAATATTTCTCTTTGAATGTAATTTCTCTATTCCAGGTTTAGAATACCACCGTCAAACCAAGCTGTGCATATATTCAAATTTTATGTCAAAGATATGATAAAATTATGTTGATTTATATCACCTACATTTGAAAATTAATAATAAGCATGCTTAAAATGTAATATTTACCAAGTTAGAAACAACTGATAGTTGATGTTATCGTTTGTTGCATAAAGCCATTGCACTCTAAGATATTAACTATGCTTCACATACTTCCATATTAGTTAGGAAAATTTATCATAAACATTTGTTGGTGGTGTTGAAGAAGAAAACGAATCAAAAGAATTACAATCCATAAACATATGTTTTCTTCTTCATATAACTTAAAGTTCCAAAACTTAAACTGTCAAAACTTTATCGTGAAACCCATGTGAGCACAGGTTTAGATTAGTATACATGTATTTTATTTAATTAAATTTTAGTCAGTTGCTTATTTAATTAATCAGATTACATAAATATTTATAGCAATTTCAAAAAATATTAAATTAGTTTCTTAAAACAATTTTGAAAACTTTAAATTTATTTTATGACATTTATAAAATATTCTTTTATATTTTATATTTAACATTTAAATTTTAAATATATTTTGAACTTTCAAATCTTAATTTGAAAATTAGCTCAAGGCCTAAATAACATGGATTTAACATTTAGGCCAACCTTTTGGACTTACTTCATACATTAGGCCAAGCAAGTAACCAAGGAGAGGAGAATACTTTTTATTCAAACGAAAACCTAGACACTACTATTCTAGACACCAATCAGATAGAAAAGTTTATTTGTTGGACGCCGATGCTGGTTATTTAGGCTACATTGGCTATATGAGTTCTGATACCATTGTTGGGTATGTGTAACATCCCCCATCCAAAAACTCAAAGGTTGAATCACGTGTTATGGTCACCTTGGAATTATCTTTCAGCAATAAGATGAGTTTAATATATATTATAATAGTCTCTAAGTAAAAGAGAAACTACCAATTTTTCATTACACGTAATAGTCTTACGAGACTTTACATTTTAATACATCCCAAAAACATGCGCACACAGTGATCAAATATAATAGAACATAAATAGAGAGTCATGATGGACATACGAGGATGTTAACATGGACACTTAAGCAGTGGAAATCAAAGCAACTATTATCAACAAACAAGCCTCCTGATTTGGTATTCAGTTTGCTCTATTCATCCTTTCCAACGCTTCATACCTATGTTCATAAACTCAAACTACTCGGTCAAGTATCCATGAGCATATGGGGAAAGCAATAATAAAAATACGGGTCAGATATAAAGCCTAAATGTTATCCTTAACACATCATATGGTGAGATATGATTCTAAAGCACGGAATGGGTTTTCCCCTTGCTATTCAATAATCATAGCTACAAACTACCTTATGCAAGTTATAATTCATGTCTAGTTTATTCCCAAAATCCATCCTATGGTTCTACGAATGATAACCTAACTATCAAAAGGAATCTCCCCTTTTTGGTCCAGTTCTCTTAGCCCTTTTCTTCTTCCACAAATACATCTCCTTTAGTCTCGGCAACCTCTAGTTCACTGCAAAGTACATCCTTGCAAGTTTTGGTTCTTACACATCATTTTTCCAAAAGTACACCCCACTTGGTTTTGGCTTATTCTTTTGTGCTATCTAGTACATACCTGCACGGTTTGGTTTTATAATTTTACATTGCAAAATATCGTCCTAACAAGTTTTTTTATACTTCAAAGTATAACCCTAAAAAGATTTGATTATTTTTAATTTATATTGCAAAGTACAACCATAAGCAGTTTATTATCTTTTTCTTAAATTTGAACCTTATAAGAGAGTATATCCACACTTGCAAAAGCTTATAACCTGCCCGAACGTCCTATATACCTTCGAAAGTCAACTGCCTCCCTACCTTCCCAAGGCAGTGCATTCGAGTGAGTGTTTGAACCAAAAATGAAATAAACACTTAGAAGTAATAGAAGAGAATAAAATATAAAGAAATATAAATGAAAATGAGGAAACAAAAAGACACAATCTTTTATATTGATTCGGCAAAGCTTGGCCTCTGTCCACTTTGATATTTTATTGTCGATTTCTGACTTGAGGGCTTAAGTTCTTGAGACTCGGTACAGCTCCAAAACTTAAAATTTCATAGATACAAGAATATGTCAAATAAAAGAGCTAGACCAAAAGCTCCTAAAAATAAGCTCCACCCTCCTATTTATAGAGATAAGGGGCCTGAAATCATTCATACAATATCTCATAGCCATTGTACTTGATTTACACCGATTCCTCCACAAAAATAGGTACCACATCAATAGGAATTGGGAGTCAGTACCGATCCCTAAGTGGGAGTTGGTACCGATTCCTAAGATGGCCAAATTAGTTTTATCCAACTCTTTCATCTCGGATTGTCTTGTAGTTAGCTTCTCAATTCCATAGTTGTTTGTACCAATATTAGCTTATTTTGAAGCCTAAATAATGAAGTTATGGGAGAATAAAGTTGTGGTTTCAAGTATTTGGCGAGATCGATTGAGAATTGCATCAAACCAACAAAGTGACTTTGCAAATAGGCTCTTGACATCTACTTAGGATTGTAGGAAGAAGATGGAGTCCATCTAAGGAGGATTTAGGAGTCAGTATTGGTCCCTACCTAAGGGTCGATACCAATCCCCGACTTAGGGATTATTGTTCTCCTTGGTTTGGGTTGATTTGGCTTTGGTTGAACTTGCATGGAGTCTGACCCGAGAAATTTAAGCTTTTGCTTGCAGCTCGACCTGAAGATTCTCTGAGATTTTCATGTCCTGAGTTTTCCTTCATTTGAATTGGAGTCATATCCAAGATTTTTGTATGTCTGACCCAAGTTGGACCCGAGTTCACTTGCTTGGAATCAGAAATGAGTTTTACACGTCTGACTCGAGTTTTCAGGAATCAGTACCGATCCTAGCGTAAGGTCGATACCGACCCTAACTTAGGGTTTCTACATGGGTTGCTCTAGGTCATATTTAGAGTTTTTCAAAACTATCTTGCTTCGAGTCAAACCAGAGGATTTTGTGGATTTGCTTCGAGTCAACCCTTCCACAACCTTAAATTTTCAAATTTTCAAAACTTTCACTTATTTTTTGATATTTCTCTTGTCTTGCCTTTTTATAATATTCCTAACGTCCTTGGGACATTTCTCCATCATTCACTTGTCTGATTCGATTGACTAACTTTGTTTGTATACTCCTGGTCAAAAGGCTAGATAACATTTGCCCCTAAATGTAAATCTTTTTTCAAACATGATGTGCTTTGAATCGATACAAGTCAGGATTCCACTATATGCTTTGAATGGATGTTACCCTTCACGTGGATCGCTTCTGAGAAGAGTTATGTCCATAGTCATCTATTGTGACACTTGACCAACGTCTAATGTTATAAACTTGGAGAGTTCTCTCTTGATATATTGTTCCGAGCTTAGTAATTCTAAATTGGTTTCTCTAATGGATTTTCCAGGTATGAACTAGCTTTTCTTTGACTCTAGTCATTGGATGTAGAACTTAATTACGTACAAGTATACACGTGCACTCCCCTGCAGAATTTTTTTGATCGTATGCACATACTCATATAGGCATATGCCGATCACCATCTTCATTGATATTGTTGTTTGTTTTCAGCTTAGGTGTAGATAAAACCTGTACTTTTCTTTCCAAGCTTAATTTCAATTATGAATAATAAAGATTTTTACTTCGTCCAATCTTTGTGTGAATTTGGCTAAGTATTTGAGAAATGCACTTTCCATTCAATATATTTGCGATCCATTTCTTATTAGGATTATTATCGAATAAAGTCATTAGCCTGTTCAATGCTTTGCCGACCATTCGTCATAAAGCAATCATTGAAGCGCCAATCTCATGGCATTTTCATGTAACCATATCTAATTTCGGAACTTGATCGAATTTCAATCACCTGGAAAGGTGATTCAAGCATTTCTTTTGGAGGAACTTTAATGCATTCTTGCTTACCTTTGGACTCGATTGAGTAAATTGCCTTAAAAAGCAAGTCAGACGTCCTTCTCTTGGATGTGTGTTTCAACCATGTCGGACTCCCAACATTGGTTAGGGCTAACCACTTAAGATCATGGTTTAGTACCCTTTTCCAAGATAGTAACATTCGATCGCGCTAGAAAGTAACAGTTAACCCACCTTTTGCTAATGCAGTATACAAGCGGATTTAACCCAATAGACTTGTAATGACTCGCTATTTTGGACCATTCAAATCGATAATAAATATACACATGTCTGACTTGAATAATTCAAAATACCAAATTGTTAATTTAAATTTGGCATACATAGCATAAACAGTAATTAAATCACAGATCACAGACGCAGTATATAATAATGCAGCGGAAGCAAAGAGATCGTAGTTCATGAAGCTACTATTTGAATACATTAGAGTTAACAAATACAACAGAAGTCTAAATATGATAATCAAGTACAAATCAAAATAGAGCATTGGACTCAACTGAATAACTGGAATCAACTGGATAACTCAAAGTGAAATAGATGGTTGGATCTCCAAGTGAAGCTCCAACTCTAGAGGTGAGTCTCGAATGTTGTATCACTCAGTCTGACCTGAGCGTAAAGCAAAACACAAAACATTCGAGTCAGGACATACATACTTATACAATGTAAACCAACTCAAATGAACTGTAATATAAGGTACAAATAACTTAAAGGATGCTTGGTACCTCCCTTCCTTTAAGGATCCATTAAACTATTTACTATGTAGTAATATTTTGCTATTATAATAATGTCTATAGTAAAATAAACTTACTTTTAAATAGCTTAAGACTTTACATTTTCCACTTAACACGTAATAGTCCCAGTAGTCCATCCAGTATCAGCGCATCTCCAGATCAGGAGACTACCCTAAATACTCCACGGGCTATGGGACAAATCCAAACTCATACAAGGCACGCTAGGGTAGGTGACACGGCACAACTAGGCAATGCCAGGGTAGATATACCAATTATGCTTTCGGACCGGTGGTAACGCGTAGCAGCTACTACCGCCCACCTCGAGCCACACCCCTAAAATCAAAAGGGACCCAATCAATCACAAAGTAATAGAATGGTATAGAAGGAGTGTGTCCGATAAGAGAAGCTAGCTTCCTCATAGCCCGTTAATCGCTCCTGTTTTAGCCACCTTAAGCCAACTCACGGGAGTCAGGTCCACATATATACATCAAAGGAACGCCGCCACCATCCTACTTTATTCTGGAATCTCCACCACATACACGGTTGTTAAAGTGGTCTTCGGAGTTGGCAAAGAGTATGACAACTTTCGATCCCAGTCTCTTTAACAACCAAACGTTATTATTAACCATGGATACTTATTTAAAATCATTTCTATTCCAAAACCATTTAAAATCGCATACTTTACTTTCTAAAATAATATCCATTTTCAAAATTGGTAATTTTTCCAAATCCATATACTTTCCAAAATAATATCCATTTTCTTTCCAAAATAATATCCATTCCATAAATGGTAATAATATATCATTTAAATTCCAAACCAAATCAATATATCCTTTAAATAAAACCCATATTTCCACATCGCTGAATATTTCCTTCCATTTATTAACTTGAAATATCATCTTAACCCAAACCACTTTATAAAGTCATATTCTTAAATCTTCAATTTCAATAGGTTCAAATTAATAGATATAAAGACAATTCTTAATTAAATACAATTTCCAATAATTTCATTTCCAAAACCATAGTGCTTCCAAAGTTATAACAACTCCAACTAAAATACTTTGGAATCATAATACTTTGAAATCATAACAATTTAGAAATGTTATCAGTTGCAAATCATACTACTTAAAATCACAACACTTTCGGAACGTTATTCTTTTGAAAATCATAGTACTTAAAAAAATCCGAACACTTAAAACGACCATCATTTAAACCATTTAAATTCAATGTCAAATAATATTCATTTTAAATTTGTAACATTTCTAAGCTTATTCATTCAATTATAAACTTTCCAAAGACAATGTATATTTCAGCCATATTAAAATTTCAATTTTTAGCCATTTTAACTTATAAAATCATATTTCTCGCTTCAGAAAATATTCATTTGGATATCATTTAACTTATGATGTAATAAAATAATATCTTATCAATAAATATCCAAATTTAACTAAAATTCATTTATAAGTCAAAATTACCCTATTTTACTTAACTTTTATTTATAACAAGTAACTTTACACTTTAATTTAAAATATCCATCCCATAAATAAAATGTTTCTATTATTGAATTTACTTAACTTTCATTTGAAAATTAAATTTTCACTTATCAAGTTAAGTCATCCTTAAGTTATTTTTTCCATTTAAATCATAATCATCTAAAAAAATTTCAAAACATAACCATAAATAAATATTTCATCATAGTTAATATAACAATCCAATTCTCTTTATAAATCTATTCATTTAGCTGTCAATTAACTATGATTTCAAGTTAAATAAATTTTATTACAAAAGGCCTAATTAAAACTGTATTTCATTTTATCAGTTCAAATACAGTATTTATTATACAAAAAATGCACATCTCATAAAGTAAAATTCATAACAATTACTAGGTTAGATTTAAAACTTCCATATTAAGTCAAATTCGGTTATTAAGTTATTTATCATCAATAAAGATCTTCAATTCAGCTTAAACTTATTATTAACTTATAAAAATTCAACTTATATAAAAACTAATGCACCTTTATACTTAAAGCATTAAATCAGCCATTAAGTTGAAATTTCATATAATTATAAGACTTAAAATACTTAAAAATCTTTAAGGAAAATATTATTTAAATATATAACCATCGGCCTATATATTATTTTCTAACCTAGGTCAAGTGATATGGATATGTATTATTTCAATCCATAAGTTAAAAAGAAAAATCTGGGTTCTATCATTTCAAACCCGCAATCCCAAGTAAAATAAATACAATAAAAATCACTTGAGCCTATCATTTCAGCACATAATGATTTTTCGTTATTCTAAAGTCCGTTCGGGTACGTATCATTTCAACCCACGGTGATAGGGAACTTGTAGTGTAATAAACAGGAATAAAATAACAGTATAGAATAAAATATCATAACAGATGATGTAACAGATATATAAACAACATTTAACATCATATAAATATATATATCACAGGCATATATGAACATAACATATCAGTTTTACATATTCACTTGTCATCATTTCACATTTATAAAAGTACGTATGTCTAGAGTGAATAACTCACCTTTTAAAAGATAGAATTAAAATTCAAACCCAAATCTAAACTCCACAAGGCACGACAAAGCACGACTATATTCTTTTGAGTGGATGAAGAGTCGGATCCAAATCTTATATACAAACAATTACACAAACATAAGTGTTTAATTCAACATACAAGATTATGAATCAACCAATGAACAATATTGATCAAAGGGACATAACCTTTTGATAAAACAAAGCAAGATGCAAACTTGAGTGAAAAGAGAGCCCAAAATCCACATCTTGTACATAACAAAACAAAGCAAATAAATATCACAAACATAAGGACATGATTCAATACAAAGAATAGAGATTACACAATGAAAAGATAGGAAATAAAATGACATAACCTTGATAAATCAGAGCAAGGTGATCAATACATGGCTTGGTTTGGTCAAAGTTTTGGTGATGTTGTCTTCATGGTGGGGCCATGGATGGTGGTGAGGAGGAGTGATGATGGTCGGTCATGGTGATGTGGTGGAGATGGTCAGGTCGGCAATAGCATGGAGGCCGAGCCAAGCATGAAGACAAAAGAGAAAATGAAAGAAAATGGAAGAAGAAAGTAAGGAGAAGCCATGGAAAATAACTTGTATATTTTTTTTTCTTTCTGAACGCAAATGAAAAGAGATGAGGAATTGAGAAACTTTAGTACCTGGTTGACAAAAAAGTGGCGGCAAGGTTAAAGGAATGAACGGCTAAGGTAAGAAATAAAGAGGTTAGGCAATAAAAGGAAAGAGTTTGAATGGTTTGGAAAATAAAAAGGCAACACTATAAAAATAAATAACTTGATGGATTAATTAACTTTCTCCTTGTTTGCACGCAATGAAAAGAGGATGTTGAGGAACAATACGTATGTGATTGATAGGAGAAAATCATGGCTATGAATATGGGAAGTAATGGGCTAGAAAAGGAGTAAATGCTAGGAAAACAAAAAGGCAAGAATTAAAGAGAAAGAAACTTATATATATATATATATTATTCTTAAATGCAAATGAAAAATGAGAACATAATGGAAAATAAATTTTGTACATGAATGGCAAAAGGAAATACATGGCTATAGAAGAAAAAAGAAACAACTAAGGAGTTATGAATGCTAGGAAAACGGGAAGGCATAAGTTAAGGAGAAAGAAACGAACAATATATTTTTTATTTTTAAATGCAGATGAAAAAATGAGAGATGGAAAATAAATTTTTGTAAGTGAATTTTCAACTTGATATGCATGGCTATGAGTAGAGTAATTCATGGCTAGGAATGAGGTGGAAACGGCTAGAAAACTAATAAAGAGGGTAGGTGAATAAAAGGCAAGCATTTAAACAATGTAACGTGTGTCCCCTTGATTTTCTTAGACCATTTAAAGAAAGATATAAACAATTATGAATCCAATAATTGATCAAAATTCAAACTAAAATAAAATAACATAACATAGAAAATAAAAATATAGAAATGAACATAGAAAAATAGAAATTGAAATACAGAAAATAACTGTGTGTAAACACTACATTTTATCCAATTCAAAAAGTATAAATCCGAATTTAACGAAACAAAAAACAAAACAGATATCATAAATATATTCTTCTTCAAAGTAAAAGATTAAAATTTAAAAATTCAAAATTCAAAATTTAAACTGAAATTCAAAATTTGACCAAAGTTGACCAAAATTTAAAGTTTTCAGAAAATGTTTATTTTATTGTGTGTGGAGAATAAATTACAAACAAATTCCAAACTTACATTGGAAAAATTCCAGAAATCCAATTTTAAATAATTTAAAATTTAAAATTTTCAAATAAAAAATAATTAAAACTATTTACAAAATTATGGGCTGTTACACGCTCCTCCACTCAAAGCTTTTCGTCCCCGAAAAGGAACGAAATAGGGAAAACAAGGAAAACAGGATAGAATGAGATAGGATTAAGACATGATGAAAAGAAGGTTGAAAGTATACCTGATAACTGTTGTTATAGGTACGTTCAACAAGATGGAGATGATCCTCCAAAGATCCTCCAAAAATCAAGAACATCCCGAAAGAAAAGAGATTGGAGAACAACATAAGATAATAAATTTTAAAACCATGAAGATTCAACTTAAATTAATAATTGATTTCACCTATTTGATTTCACCCAAGTTAAATAAATCTTAACTATTTCTAATTTCATTATCTTATCATCCAGCTATCTTAAATTACAATTTCAAAAATCATGAATTTGGAAAAATCATTTATTATACTTATAATTTATTCAATAAATCTTTGAAATCATTTATTATACTCATAATTTATTCAAATAAATCTAAATCCTTTTTTTCCAAATTATTATTAAATTTATTCCACTTAATATATCTAATCATATTTATTAAGTTTATTTACACTTATTGTAACTACTCTAAGTTATTTATAAATTCATTTAAAACCATTCATAATGTATTTTATTCAATTAACTTTTCATTCTATTTACCTCCATTAATCTTTTTATAACTAAAATTTAGGTGTATAACATTTATTATAACTACTCAAATTTTATTTATAAGAATCCTTTTTTTATTGTATATTACCTAGTTACAATGTTAACTTCTAATAATTTAGGTAAGTTATATTGGAATGCAATAGAATATTATCCAAATAAAATTTTCTAATTCAATTATCTCAAGTTTAAGTATTTATTTGAAATTTGACTTCATTTTATAATTGACATTATCCTTTAAGATAAAGTTTAAGACTTAGATTTCCGATTAACTTCAAACTATTTTAGAGATAGATAAATATACACAATATATATCAAATCAAATTTTATATCGTATATCACATATATTATAAATCAAGTCATATTTTAGAAATCCAAATCAATTTAATTCTCCAAAGCAAGACTGTAGCAAAACTACATAATGGCTCTTCACTTCGAAACTCAAAAATGGATGTCGATGATGCTGCAGTCATCACCGAAATTATTTTCCAGCGATAAAGAAAAGAGCACTGATTTAGCCAAATAAAATTCTTTGAGACAATTTCTACTAAAATATTTTAAATAATATATCCTTTAAAACTTTAAGCACATAGTTTGAAACCATCGAAAATTAAATTCTTATTTTATTTTTTAAAATTCATTTACATTTCCAAATTAATTTATAACCATGTTTTCTAATTCAATTATTTATATATGAGACAAAAGCCAATGGTTATAAATACATAAAAAGTCAAATATTATTTCTTCTAATTCAATTAACTATCAAAGTTTAGAAAATTATACTTATATACAAATACAATATGATCATGCAAAATTTATTTCATTTATTAAATTTGAAAATAATATTGTGTCAGTTTTCTCTGTTCAAGTGTTTTGGAGATACTATCGATAGCGTTGATCAGACGAATCGATCGAAAACCCAAATCAACATCAACAACTCAAACAACACAAAATATAAACATTTAAATATAGATTTACAAATACACCATACAAGAATAAATTTTCAAAGCAAGGATAGAGATTCAAATTTGATTAACTCAAATCAAAGAATAAGTTGGAACAAAAGATAAGATGATTAAATAACCAAATAAGGAAATGGATAAGTTTATATAAATCGTTGGCAACCTTACCCGAGTCAACCATGACTTCAAGATTCAGATCGATGTGGAAATCTAAGGCAAATCTACATTCGGCCTCAAAAGATAGAATTCGGGAGACAAGAGATACTAGCATCTAAAACGAGGATATATAAATCTATGATGAATCAATGCCTATTGTAAATTGTAAAGGTGTTTCCCGCTTTACAAATCCATTAGAGAATGGCTACTCGTTATAAAGCTTATTCGAAGTGGAGTTATGGGATACTCCAGAATCAAAAGAATACGAATAGTTGGGGACAAGCATGAATTTTGGAACCATAGGGAACGTTCCAAAATTCAAAGGAAACCGAGTCAAAGAGGAAAAGATTCAAGCTCGAACGAAAGTGATTCTGTAAATAAATTACCATATATGCTAAATTTTTCCTAAAGCCAAAGCTCTGACACCAACTGTAACCACCCGCTATTTCGGACCATTCAAATCGACAATAAATCCACACATGTCTGACTTGAATAATTCAAAATACCGAATTGTTAATTTAAATTTGGCAAACACAGCATAAACAGTAAATAAATCACAGATCACAGACACATGGTATATAATAATGCATCGGAAGCAAAGAGATAATAGTTCATGAAGCTACTATTTAAATACATCAGAGAAACAAGATACAACAGAAGTCTAAATATGATAATCAAGTACAAATCAGAATACATCACTGGACTCAACTGAATAACTGGAATCAACCGAATAACTGAAAATGAATTAACTAGCTAGATCTCCAAGTAAAGCTCCAACTCGAGAGGCGAGTCTCGAATGTTGTATCACTCAGTCTGACCCGAGCGTAAAGCAAAACACAAAACACTCGAGTCCGCACATACATACTTATACAATGTAAACCAACTCAAGTGAACCGTAATATAAGGTACAGGTAACTTAAAGGATGCTTGGGACCGCCCATCCTCTAAGGATATGTTAAACTATTTACTATCTAATAATATTTCGCTATTATAATAATGTCTATAGTAAAATAAACTTACTTCTAAATAGCGTTAAGGCTTTACATTTTCCACCTTAACATATAATAGTCCCAGTAGTCCATCCAGTATCAGCGCATCTCCAGATCGAGAGACTACCCTAAATACTCCACGGGCTACGGTAGAAATCCAAACTTGTACAAGGAGCACTAGGGTAGGTGACACGGCACAACTAGGCAATGCCAGGATAGATATACCAATTACGCTTCCGGACCAGTGGTAACGCGTAGCAGCTACTACCGCCCACCTCGAGCCACACCCCCAACATCAAAAGGGTCCCAATCAATCACAAAGTAATAGAATGGTATCGAAGGAGTGTGTCCGATAAGAGGAGCTATCTTCCTCATTATCCCGTCAATCGCTCCTATTTTAGCCATCTTAAGCCAACTCACAGGAGTCGGGTCCATGTATATACCTCAAAGGAACGCCGCCGACATCCTACTTCATTCTGGAATCTCCACCGCATACACGGTTGTTAAAGTGGTCTTCGGAGTTGGCAAAGAGTATGACAATTTCCGATCCCTGTCTCTTTAACAATCAAACGTTATTATTACCCATGGATATTTATTTAAAATCGTTTCTATTCCAAAACCATTTAAAATTGCATATTGTTACTTTCCAAAATAATATCCATTTTCAAAATTGGTAATATTTCCAAATCCATATACTTTCCAAAATAATATCCATTTTCTTTCCAAAATAATATCCATTCCAAAATTGGTAATGATATATCATTTAAATTCCAAACCAAATCAATATATCCTTTAAATAAAACCCAAATTTCCACATCGCTGAATATTTCCTTCCATATTAACTTGAAATATCATCTTAACCCAAACCACTTTATAAAGTCATGTTCTTAAATCTTCAATTTCAATAGGTTTCAAAATAATAGATATAAAGACAATTCTTAATTAAATTCAATTTTCAATAATTTCATTTCCAAAACCATAGTGATTCCAAAGTTATAACAACTCCAACCAAAATACTTTGGAATCATAATACTTTGAAATCATAACAATTTAGAAATGTTATCATTTGGAAATCATACTACTTAAAATCACCACACTTTGGAAATGCTATTCTTTTGAAAATCATAATACTTAGAAAAATCCTAACACTTAAAATGACCATCATTTTAACCAATTAAATTCAATGTCAAATAATATTCATTTTAAAGTTGTAACATTTCTAAGCTTATTCATTCAATTATAAACTTTCCAAAGACATTGTATATTTCAGCCACATTAAAATTTCAATTTTTAGCCATTTTAACTTATAAAATCATATTTCTCGCTTCAGAAAATATTCATTTGGATATCATTTAACTTATGTTATAATAAAATAATATCTTATCAATAAATATCCAAATTTAACTAAAATTCATTTATAAGTCAAAATTACCCTATTTTACTTAAATTTTATTTATAACAAATAACTTTACACTTTAATTTAAAATATCCATCCCATAAATAAAATGTTTCTACTATTGAATTCACTTAACTTTCATTTGAAAATTAAATTTTCACTAATCAAGTTAAGTCATCTTTAAGTTACCTTTTTCCATTTAAATCATAATCATCTATTTTTTTTCAAAACATAACCATAAATAAATATTTCATCATAGTTAATATAACAATCCAATTCTCTTTATAAATCTATTCATTTAGCTATCAGTTAACTATGATTTCAAGTTAAATAAATTTTATTACAAAAGGCCTAATTAAAAATGTATTTCATTTTATCAGTTCAAAATACAGTATTTATTATACAGAACTTGCCCATCTCAAAAGGTAAAATTCATAACAATTACTAGGTTAGATTTAAAAATTCCATATTAAGTCAAATTCAATTATTAAGTTATTTATCATCAATAAAGATCTTTAATTCAACTTAAAACTATTTATTAACTTATAAAAATTCAACTTATAGAAAAACTAATACACCTTTATAATTAAAGCATTAAATCAGCTTTTAAGTTGAAATTTCATATAATTATAAGACTCAAATACTTAATTATCTTTTAGGAAAATATTATTTAAAAATACTTAATAAATTTTTAGGGAAAATATTATTTAAAAATATAACCATGGGCCTATATAATATTTTCTAACCTAGGACAAGTGATACGGATATGTATCATTTCAATCCATAAGTTAAAAAGAAAAATCATGGTTCTATCATTTCAAACCCGCAATCCCAAGTAAAATAAATGCAATAAAAATCACTTGAGCCTATCATTTCAGCCCATAATATTATTCCTTATTCTAAAGTCCGTTCGGGTATGTATCATTTCAACCCATAGTGATAGGGAACTTGCAGTGTGATAAATAGGAATAAAATAACAGTATAGAATAAAATATCATAACAGATGAAGTAACAGATATATAAACAGCATTTAACATCATATAAATATATATCACATGCGTATATGAACATAACATATCAGTTTTACATATTCACTTGTCATCATTTCACATTTATAAAGTATGTATGTCTAGAGTGAATAACTCAACTTTCAAAAGCTAGAATTGAAATTTAAACCCAAATCTAAACTCTGCAAAGCATGAAAAGGCACGACAAAGCACGACTATATTCTTTTGAGTGGATGAAGAGTCGGATCCAAATCTTGTATACAAACAATTACACAAACATAAGTGTATAATTCAACATACAAGATTATGAATCAACCAATGAATGATATGGATCAAAGGGACATAACCTTTTGATAAAATAAAGCAAGATGCAAACTTGAGTGAAAAGAGAGCCCAAAATCCACATCTTGTACATAACAAAACAAAGCAAATAAATATCACAAACATAAGGACATGATTCAATACAAAGAATAGAGATTACACAATGAAAAGATAGGAAATAAAATGACATAACCTTGATAAATCAGAGCAAGGTGATCAATACATGGCTTAGTTTGGTCAAAGTTTTGGTGATGTTGTCTTCATGGTGGTCACGGCCTTGGGTGGTGGTGAGGAGGAGTGATGATCGTCGGTCATGGTGATGTGGTGGAGATAGTGAGGTAAGCAATAGCATGGAGGCTGAGCCAAGTATGAAGACAAAAGAGAAAACAAAAGAAAATGAAAGAAGAAAGTAAGGAGAAGCCATGGAAAATAACTTGTATATTTTTTTCTTTCTGGATGCAAATGACAAGAGATGAGGAATTGAGAAACTTTAATAAGTGATTGAAAAAAAAGTGGCAGATAGGTTGAACGAATGAACGGCTAAGGTAAGAAATAAGGAGGTTAGGCAATAAAAGGCAAGAGTTTGAATGGTTTGGAAAATAAAAAGGCAACACTATAAAAACAAATAAATTGATGGGTTTAATTAATTTTTTCCTTCGTTCGCACGTAATGAAAAGAGGAGTTTGGGGAACATTGATAGGAGAAAATCACGGCTATGAATGTGGGAAGTAATTGGATGGAAAAGGAGTAAATGCTAGGAAAACAAAAAGGCAAGAATTAAAGAGAAAGAAACTTATATATATATATATATTATTCTTAAATGAAAATGAAAAATTAGAACATAATGGGAAATAAATTTTGCACGTGAATGGAAAAAGGAAATACACAGCTATAGAAGAAAAAATAAACAACTAAGGAGTTATGGATGCTAAGGAAACGGGAAGGCATAAGTTAAGAAGAAAGAAACGTACAATATTTTTTATTTCTAAATGTAGAAGAAAAAATTAGAGATGGGAAATAAATTTTTGTACGTGAATTTTTAACTTGATATGCACGGCTATGAGTAGAGTAATTCATGGCTAGGAATGAGGAGGAAACGCCTAGAAAATTAATAAATTGGTTAGGTGAATAAAAGGCAAGCATTTAAACAATGTAACGTGTGTCCCCTTGATTTTCTTCGACCATTTAAAGAAAGATATAAACAATTATGAATCCAATAATTGATCAAAATTCAAACTAAAATAAAATAACATAACATAGAAAATAAAAATATAGAAATGAACATAGAAAAATAGAAATTGAAATACAGAAAATAACTGTGTGTAAACACTACATTTTATCCAATTCAAAAAGTATAAATCCGAATTTAACGAAACAAAAAACAAAACAGATATCATAAATATATTCTTCTTCAAAGTAAAAGATTAAAATTTAAAAATTCAAAATTTAAAATTTAAACTGAAATTCAAAATTTGACCAAAGTTGACCAAAATTTAAAGTTTTCAGAAAATGTTTATTTTATTGTGTGTGGAGAATAAATTACAAATAAATTCCAAACTTACATTGGAAAAATTCCAGAAATCCAATTTTAAAGAATTAAAATTTTCAAATAAAAAATAATTAAAAGTGTTTACAAAATTATGGGCTGTTACACGCTGCTCCACTCAAAACTTTTCGTCCCCGAAAAGGAACGAAATAGGGAAAACAAGGAAAACAGGATAGAATGAGATAGGATTAAGACATGATGAAAAGAAGGTTGAAATTATACCTGATAACTGTTGTTATAGGTACGTTCAACAAGATGGAGATGATCCTCCAAAGATCCTCCAAAAATCAAGAACATCCCGAAAGAAAAGAGATTGGAGAACAACATAAGATAATAAATTTTAAAACCATGAAGATTCAACTTAAATTAATAATTGATTTCATCTATTTGATTTCACCCAAGTTAAATAAATCTTAACTATTTCTAATTTCATTATCTTATCATCCAGCTATCTTAAATTACAATTTCAAAAATCATGAATTTGGAAAAATCATTTATTATACTTATAATTTATTCAATAAATCTTTGAAATCATTTATTATACTCATAATTTATTCAAATAAATCTAAATCCCTTTTTTCCAAATTATTATTAAATTTATTCCACTTAATATATCTAATCATATTTATTAAGTTTATTTACACTTATTGTAACTACTCTAAGTTATTTATAAATTCATTTAAAACCATTCATAATGTATTTTATTCAATTAACTTTTCATTCTATTTACCTCCATTAATCTTTTTATAACTAAAATTTAGGTGTATAACATTTATTATAACTACTCAAATTTTATTTATAAGAATCCTTTTTTTATTGTATATTATCTAGTTACAATGTTAACTTCTAATAATTTAGGTAAGTTATATTGGAATGCAATAGAATATTATCCAAATAAAATTTTCTAATTCAATTATCTCAAGTTTAAGTATTTATTTGAAATTTGACTTCATTTTATAATTGACATTATCCTTTAAGATAAAGTTTAAGACTTAGATTTCCGATTAACTTCAAACTATTTTAGAGATAGATAAATATACACAATATATATCAAATCAAATTTTATATCATATATCACATATATTATAAATCAAGTCATATTTTAGAAATCCAAATCAATTTAATTCTCCAAAGCAAGACTGTAGCAAAACTACATAATGGCTCTTCACTTTGAAACTCAAAAATGGATGTCAATGATGCTGCAGTCATCACCGAAATTATTTTCCAGCGATAAAGAAAAGAGCACTGATTTAGCCAAATAAAATTCTTTGAGACAATTTCTACTAAAATACTTTAAATAATATATCCTTTAAAACTTTAAGCACATAGTTTGAAACCATCGAAAATTAAATTCTTATTTTATTTTTTAAAATTCATTTACATTTCCAAATTAATTTATAACCATGTTTTCTAATTCAATTATTTATATATGAGACAAAAGCCAATGGTTATAAATACATAAAAAGTCAAATATTATTTCTTCTAATTCAATTAACTATCAAAGTTTAGAAAATTATACTTATATACAAATACAATATGATCATGCAAAATTTATTTCATTTATTAAATTTGAAAACAATATTGTGTCAGTTTTCTCTGTTCAAGTGTTTTGGAGATACTATCGATAGCGTTGATCAGACGAATCGATCGAAAACCCAAATCAACATCAACAACTCAAACAACACAAAATATAAACATTTAAATATAGATTTACAAATACACCATACAAGAATAAATTTTCAAAGCAAGGATAGAGATTCAAATTTGATTAACTCAAATCAAAGAATAAGTTGGAACAAAAGATAAGATGATTAAATAACCAAATAAGGAAATGGATAAGTTTATATAAATCGTTGGCAACCTTACCCGAGTCAACCGTGACTTTAAGATTCAGATCGATGTGGAAATCTAAGGCAAATCTACATTCGGCCTCAAAATATAGAATTCGGGATACTGAGATACTAGCATCTAAACCGAGGATATATAAATCTACGACGAATCAATGCCTATTGTAAATTGTAAATTGTAAAGGTGTTTCCCCCTTTACAAATCTAAGGCAAATCCTAACATCTGTACAGTCAATTGACATGAAACTTGGAGGACAAGCTAATTTGAACATGTGCATAAGGATCACATGGCATTTGGATTTAATTAGAGGGATCGATACCTATCCCTCCATAGCGATCGTCTATAATCAGCCTTCACCAGATAATTGCAACAAAGACTAATCAATAACTCGAGTTCTAGTAGTCCAATTGGAATGAAACTTAGAGGCTAAGCATAATACAACATGGAGAGGATGACCTAGGAATCGCATGGTATTCGAAATAAGATGGAGGGATCGGTACATATCCCTTCGTAGGGATCGGTACTTATCCCTCCATAGCGATTGGCAGAAACTAGGATTCACGTAATACTACTTCATGGAAAAGCGATACCTCACAAACCGTAAGTCCAAATGACACGAAAGTTGGAAGGCAAGTAGCTAATATTATGGGAAATCACTCAGAGGGATTCACACCTCATTTGGACACCAAATAGTGATTGGTACCGATCCCTATTGTGAGCTCCAATGGGCCTAGAAATTTTTGGGTAGACTTATCTTGGTCCCCTGAACCTTCTGCTAAAATTTCAGCCCAATCAATGCATATCTTCTCCTATATATACAGCAAGCATAGCGTCGGAAAATGGATCTTCTTTCTGCTTCTCTTTAACTTCAACCAAGACTGCGCTATATCATTTTAGGATTTCAGAATGTAACTATAAACAAACTTCTGTATAATAAAAAGGAGAGCACTACTAGAAAGGAGGCACTATGGAAGGACCCAGGAGGCTTCCTTAGGAACTAGAGCTAAATAAGCATCTATATACATCACTAGGGATGAGATGGAAACGATGATGGATGTTATGGAGAAGAGGATGCTGAAAGGAAAAGTGTTGGTATTGTAGAATTTGCTCCAATAGATTGGAAAAGCTGGAGCACAGAATCAAGGAATTGAAGCAGCATGAATCATTGGAAATCAAAACCAGGAACATGAAGCCAATGGACAAAGGATGGAACAGAGTGGCCGGGGGCAGTCCCCAGCCATCCTAGAGAGACCAGCACCAATATCTCCATAGGAATTGGTACCGATCCCCAAAGGTTAAGGGGCATGCCCCCGGGTCTAGTTGATCATGATGTGGAGGACCTACGATCGATCCCATGAAGCTTGGTGTGGATCGAAATTTGGATGCTCATCCAGATGAATACGTTCCAGAATTCCCTCATAGAATCAAGGGCATCTTAGAAATGATGATATGAGACTACCATTGGAAGACAATGACAGTTTGCAGAGATGACAAGGCAAGCTATGCATAGACGATTAGTTAACCGGGATCTGGAGGATGTAAATAGAAGTCCATTCGCTCCTAATATTAGGAATGCTAGGATTCCACCAGAATTCAAAAAACCAACACTAAAATCGTATGACGGAAAGTCGGATCCAACTAAGCATATGATGAGGTATATACGGCACATGTAAGTATTGGTGGCATTGGAAGAAGTCTTGGCATGGTGGTTCCCTTTGTACTTAATGGATGTAGCTGAGTTATGGTTCTGACAATTGGAGAGCAGTTCTATTAGCACATGGACGGAATTGGTCGAAAGATTTATGAATCGGTTTTGGGTTCACATTATGAGACAAAAGAATGTGTTGACATTGACATCAGTAAAGCAGTGGGCAGGAGAATCACTCATGGATTTCTTAACCAGGTTTAATGCGGTAGTTTTTTTGGTTGATCGATCGAATCCATTGATGGTTTTAATGGTGGTAGCGTCGAGAGTTGCCGATAATTCAGATTTTAAGATACCACTGATATGGGATCCACTGATGGATCTTGGATAATTCTACAATGAATCAAAGAGGTTTCTATGACAAGAAGATGTGAAAGCTGATAAAGTGGCAATAGAAGTTAATACAGTATGGCGTGGAGAACTGCCCGGTGAGAACTCAAGAAAGGACAAGAGTAAGTAGAACATGGACAATGGCTTCAACGGATCGAAGCAACAGAGGGGAGAACCCAAATTCCCTTCTTACTCAGAATTGAATGGAAACCTAGAATGAATATATCTAGATACTCAAGGGCGCCTTCCTCATTAAAGGCAAGCAAGGAGGGAACCCTTCGAACGCGAATGGACATCAGGAAAGCGCTGCATATTTCATGAGCTGGATGGGAAAAATACAAATGACTATAGTCATTTGAAGGATATCATTGAGGAACACGTGATAAATGGTCAGTTAAAATAATAAGGACTCGGGATGTGGCGATGGAATAGGAGCAGCCACCATCTACCTCGAATGAAAATGGTACTGGATCATGGAATCATCATCAACTTGTCATCAATTGATCAAGATGGCATGGAATAAGCAATGAAATCCATAGTAGGACGGCTAAGTCACTTCCAAATGTATGGGATCGAGGAAGATCCCAAGGCATGCTCTGAGATGATGATTAACCATAATGCTAGGATTTGTGAAAAAAAAATTTCTTCTTGTCTACTTCGAACTCTTGGTTTTCTACTTTTATTTGAACTCTGGTTTATTGGTTATACGGACTCTTATTTTATGGACTTAGGAATGCTCAAATTTGTATCAATGTAATATATAACACAAGTTGTCGGGTATGGACTATGCCTGGCAAGGGGTAGGTCGCTTCGCTCGAACGCTATGGATTGACCTACTCTGGTCATTAAGTATGGAATGTGCTTGGTAAGGATCTGGAGAGGTCAAGGTCATTAGGTATGGAATATGCCTGGTAAGGGGTGGAGAGATCAAGGTCGTCAGGTATGGACTATGCCTAGTAAGGGGTAGGTCGCTTCGTTCGAACGCGATGGATCAGCCTGCTCAGGTCATCGAGCATGGACTGTGCTCATCAAGGATCTAGTGAGACTGAGGATTTGGATTAGGATAACAACCCAGAGAGGTTAGGTATTTGGATATTAGTTTCGAATAACTATGGATTTGGATATGAGCCCTAAGCGGTCTGGCTTTAGCTAACAATCCGGAGAGATTGCGGTTTTGGAACTGGATATCGACTAGTAATGGTCATGGATTTCACTAATGATCCGGAAAGATTATGGACTTGGATTAGCAAAGGATTAGATAATATGGCTATTGATAGATTATGGGCTTCGGATTTTGGATTTATGGCGATTCAATACAAGCCTTCCTATCGCAAGGCATGTTTTGAGGGGCAAAGTGTTAACCCACCCTTTGCCAATGCGGTATACAGGCGGATTTAACCTAATACACTTCACAATTAATAAGGCCGATAAGTCCAAAGAAATGATTTTAGTGCCCAAAAACCAAGTATAGATAATAATATCAAATCGAGGTTGCATGGAATTGATAGATATGCTAGGTAAAATGTTCGAAGTATGGAATATGGCTCAATGTATAAGTGGGTCGCGTAGATTGGCTCCAACAACTGGGATTGGCAAACTTTAGAGTACAAAGGGACTCTTAGGGAAAACAATCAATATCTCACGATCTACATGTCTAACATATATGAATTTTGTGAGCAAGATGTGGGAACCTTAGGGATCGCATATCATTTGGATGAAGTAAGAGGGATCGGTACATATCCGGGTCGGCTAAACCCAATTTCATAGCGAAGATCGATCAATATCTTAAAATCTACTCATTCAATTGATATAAAACTTGGAGAACAAGCTAATTAGAACATATGGAACACCCCATATGGATCACATGACATTTGGAGCAAGTTGAAGGGATCGATACCTATCCCTCCATAGGGATCGTATCCTTCATAACATGTTGCAACAAAGATTGACCCATAACTCGAGTTTTACTAGTTCAATTGGCATAAAACTTAGAGGCTAAGCATAATTCAACATAGAGAAGCTCTCATAGGGATTGCATGGCATTTGGAGCAAGGTGGAGGGATCGGTACCTATCCCTCCATAGGGATCGGAAGAAATAAGGATTCAAGTAATACTACTTCACAGAAAATGCGATATCTCACTAACAATAAGTCGAAATGACACAAAATTTGGAAGGCAAGTAGCTAACATCATGTGAAACCAGCTAGAGGAATTGCACCCCATTTGGACACCAAAATAAGGATCAGTACTAATCCCTATTTTGGGGCCCAATAGACCCAGAAATTTTTGGGTGGACTCGTCTTGGTCTCCTGAACCTTCTGCCAAAATTTTAGCTCAATCAATGCATATCTTCCCCTATAAATGCAGCAGGCATGGCGTCAAAAAATGAATCTTCTTTATGCTTCTCTTTATCTTCAACCAAGGCTACACTCTATCAATTTTATTCTTGGATTTCAGATTGTAATGATAACGTATTTCAGTGTAATAAAAGAATTGTTTGGGAATGGGCGTAGGCCAAAGTTAGCTGAACGACTATAAATCTCGTCTTCTTATACTTTCTTTCTGATTATTTTAATTTATTTTCTTAATTTATTTCTCTTTATATTTCTGTCATTGGATTGGACATTGGAGCTTTTAAATAATTAGGTGTTGGTGGCCAATTTTGACGTTAACAGCAACATTCGTTCGTGCCATACTTCAACTCCGATCAAAGAGACTTGCCTTGAGTAGGAAGTTTTGCATCCTTATTTGGAATGCATGAGTTGATTGCACCTACTCCAGGCGTTAGTTTACATTAACCTCTTCAAACCTTGATTTAGACATCCTCATCCAAGAAGTTTACATGCAATCACGCTTGACTTCGGGCATCAATCGAAGTTTAACCACTTCAACTCCATCATTTGTTGATGAATCGTCAAATGGTTAGTTTAAATAATTTTCAAATACAAAATTATGGAAAACTCAAAAAAATTAAGCTATAACCATGTCAATAAAAATTAAGTCGTAAAATAAAAAATTTTGATTAATTATTTGGACCATTTATTATTGTAATGAGTTTACAAATTGCATTCACTATTATTATCGAAAAATTTAAATGAGTTAACTAAGACCATTAACCTATTAAATTAATATTCGAATTAAAATCCCGATATTTAAATCAATATTCAAATATCCATTCCACAATTCAAATGTTTATGAATTATCTCTATAATTTAATTTAGGTTTTAAACCTTAAGTCAATTTATTTCAATGTTTATAATTAATTAAATATTCAAAATCAAATGACCAAAATTTTGGATCGTTACACTTGCTTCCTCTGCATTTGAATCAAACTATTTGATTCCTTTGTCAAAATACTTGCAACTCTAGTGCTTATCGAATACTACTTTCATATCATTTCTTAGACCATATCCAATAATCTTAAACTTAGTTATTACTCCCACTGACTTTGAGATGTTTAAGTTGTTATATGCAAATGGTCTATTCTAAGTCATTGTACAGAATTTATGTTTCCACGTATTTGTACCAATTTATGTTTCAGCATATATGTACCAAAATTCAAAGTCATACCGAGCGATAAATTTTGTGCGTAAATCCAAATTAACTAAAGTACGTTGAATGACGAATCTATCACGTTAGTTTCAGAAGTTGAACTTTGCAATATTATTCTTAGCAATGTGGCTTATATTCCAACTACATTAATATTCTTCTTGAATACATTTTGCAGCTGATGGATCATGTCCTTTTGGATACCTATATCAAAATTATATTTTGCAACATACTTGGAATCTCCATATTTAAGCATCATGCCACCTGATAGATCAATACTTTTAATGGATTATTTAATACTAAGGAATTCTTTCTCTCAACATTAATAAAATCTATAATTTCTCATTAATGTGCAAGATTTATTATTAGACATCCTATTGTGTCGTGTCTGTTTAGTTCGGTTTATCATTCCATCTTTAGTAATTAGTTTTATCTTTGGATCATATTCCAATCCATTCTACAATCACATAAAGAAATTTCTTTGTAAGAAGTTGTGTTTCTTGAAAAAACAATTGTTTCTCCGTGTAATGAAGTAGATATTCATAAATATTTTTATGAATAATCTATAAATGTATAAATATGATTAGGTTTTTAGGTCTACAAAACTTATGTTCCTAACATAAATTGATCAGTCAATATTGAATGGTCCCAAACTCATTTAGCGTGGTCCACACAAGATCCCTTACATACAAATATTACATGTATGAATCACCTATTTGATCAAATCAAATCATTTTATTTCCTTCGCATATTATGTTTTCTACCTCTGTATTGAATGCTACAAGTTTAGCATAAATATATATAAATATATTACTTATGCATTAGGTACGCATGTTCATTCTATGATAACTCATAGGTGAATTTTAATGAAGTATGTGGAACTGTTTTGGTATTATTAGAGTTTAAATTTCATACGTCCATATGTAACAATTTGAAGTGTTCACTAACTATTTTGTTCCTTCCACTGAATTGGTGCTTTGTCCTTCATCTTCTGAGAAGTAATTCATCAGTACCATATGATTCATAATCATGTGATTTAAAGAACTATTCCTCCAAGATATGGCTAAGTCCATAATCCCAAAAAGAATTATTAAAATATTAGATACTTCTGTATTATGTAGCTAATGCAACCAATACCATTATTCTAATAGATTTATTTTATAAAAAATATTCAAAAAAATAAAGCTATAATCATTTTCAGTAAATACTATTTCTTCACAAATAATATTTGGCATATTTATGAAAACAATTTTATCATATCTTGATGCATCCATTAATAAGTATCATATGTTACGCGACCACTATTTCTGCCATTACCATGATAGAGAATGAAATATAAATTTTCATACAAACTTATTATGGACTATTTATTTCTTTCACTACAACTAGTTTATAGTCAAGAGTTTACGATCAAATATATTAAACTTGTAGAATGACCTTTATGGAAGATAATTTTCTATACTATAACACAATTAGAATTGAAATCACATTTCACATCCTATATTAAGTGTCTTTTAGTATTTTAGACAATTCTCTTTTTCAATGTCCCTTTATAAAGTAGATGTTATCCGGCATTTTGACCCAGCTATATTCGAACTGATTGGACAAGTTAGATTCGACTATCATCAAGGTCAGTAATTCTAAGGTGATGATTGTTGGGTTTAGAGCTCAAGTACAAATGGTAATATGAAGCCGTAATTGAACGTCGTTTAGATATATGCAATGAAGAATGTTCAAACTATGGAATATGGTTTAAAATATAGGAGGGATCGGGTATGTTTCGGGAAGTTAATGCGGTACTATAGAAAATAGTTCATATCATAAGATCCATAAGTCTAATGCATATGAAATTTTGTAAGCAAGTGTGGGGACCCTAGGGAGCCTACCCTAAGGATCGCACCGCAAAAAGGTGGAGTTAGAGGGACCGACCTTCTTCCTTCAATAGGAATCGGCTGATATTAGCAAGCAATTCATATTCAAGCAAGGATCAACTAAGAACTCGAATTCGATTAATCCAATTAGCATGAAAATCGGAGATTAAGGATGTTTCAACATAGAAGGGCTACCATAGGGGTTGCACACCCTAAATTCCTCTAAGGTACCAATCTGTATTCTTTAGGAATTGGGCCATGCGATCCCTCTTGTGGATCCATTTGATTCTGGAGGTCCTTCTGCCAAATTTTCAGGGAGATATTTGGCCATGTTATCTATAAATAAAGGTTTAATTGTTTATTTTTGCGAATTTTACCTATACACTATTGTAACTAATGATTTTCATTCAAGCCCAATTATACTCCGTTTATAAAGTGATTAATGAAGTAATATGTTCAAAGTAGACGTATGCGAACAGTGCCGAACTACTATAAATCGTTGTGTTCGTGTTATTGCTTTAATTGACTTTTACTTCTTGGTTATTATCCTCTGTTTTCATTTTATATTCTTTATTTATATCTCTTCAATACTTTTGTTGGGTGATTGTGCCAATTTTTGGTGCAGAAATTTCGGTGCTTTTACTGAGAATCTTGATTCTTAGCTTATTAGGATCCCTTTGTTGCTACTGGATTGCATAAATCCCCCGAAGGAGATCCATAGTTATCTTCAAGGAGCTTGCTTATTCTATTTAGATTTGCAAAGTCTAAGAAAAGCTATCAGCATTTGTTAGGAACAATAGATCTTCTTCCCAGAATGCTGAAGGAAATGAGAATGCTAGCATCCAACAAGGAGGCCTGAGCAGTTCGGCCAATGGATGTGAATGTCGATCCAGTTGAAGTCTAGAATCTAGCTGATTCCATTACAAGAGCTGAATTCTAAAATCTGATAAGAGAGCTAATGGACAGCCATCGACAATTGAATTAGCCAATTCAAGCCAAAATTGATCTAATGAATCAACTCAGTCAACAACAACATAGGAAAGGAAATTAGGACCTTACCACTTACTCTGCATCGGAGAGTTCTATTTCGCTGGACGAGTATCACAGACACAGGCATTACAGAATTGATGAATATTCAGAAACTTTAGGGCATCCACAGGAAAACCGCCTTGTCCGCCAAGATAGACTAGTGTTGATCCCTCCATAGTGATCGCTATTGATCCCTCTTCCAAAGGAGGGAACTTACCTGTCCATGCTGGGATCCAAGCTAGAGCTGTTGCGACTGATTTGGCTGATGGAGTTTAGTTGAATGTTGACAATTACTTCCTGAAATGGTGATGAAGTGAATTTACATGATCTACATTGATAGGATGTTGAACAAGGAAGCATGGAACGGCCCGTAGACTGATAATGTCCTACATGCAGAGTATCTAAGGAGGTTCAACATGCTATCAATGCCTTCCTACGAGAGAAAAACTGACCCCAAGTCGCATATCATGAGATATGAATGGCTAATGGATTCCATATGAGTAGATGATGCAACCAAGTGATGATGCTTTCCTGTTACTCTCTATGAATAGCAACGATGTGCTTTTCGAGTTTACCCCCACAGTCAATCTCTATATTTAATGATTTGGCAATAAGGTTTTTAGAGCAGTTCCATATGCATGCAACTAGCCCTAAAGATGTAGTCTCCCTATCCAGCATGATCCAAACTCTGGGAGAATCGCTAAAAGATTATTTGGAGAGATTCTATATAGATGTCATAGAAATCAGTGATTTGAATGACCATGCAATGTTCCAAAATCTAATTTTGGCGATTGGTTAGCCAGCAAGCCACCCGCAATATTGGAACGCTTCTATGCAAAGCAAGCTTGTATTTAAGGAAAGAGGAAGCCAGATCTTCATGGAAGAAGAATGTTGCAGAACTAAGTGGAGAGGGAGTATAGAGTAACATTGCCATGAAGCAGTCTAGGGATAGTTCTAGAAAAGTTCAAGTGAATGTCCAAAACAAACCAAATCAATAAAAGAAAGGAGGAGATAGGAGCCAAGAACGAAAGAGGATTCTGGAAGAGGAAAGTCTAGGATTCTGATGTACAATACTTACACACACTGAATACATCTCTAGAGAATGTCTATTTGTCTACCTGCAATACCATGCAGTATAGGAAGCTACCTCCTAAAGAATTCATAGAGAAGCTGACAGAAACCAGAAAGTATTATCAGTTTCACGAATTATATGGTCATAACACAAATAAATGCAGGCATCTCTAGGATATTATGGAAAAACTGATTCGAGAAAGAAATTTATAATGGTTTGTAAATACCCTATAGGATGGCAGGCAGGGGACATCCGACCCCCATCGAGTTCAAGCACCGCATAGGGCTGAGGAGCCTACATGGACTGGTAGAAGATTGGTAATTAATACAATAGTCGAAGGACCACATCTAATCGATAAGAGTTGGCATGAGATGAAGCACTATGCTAGCACGATCAAGCATTTGAATTATGAATGTTGTTCAAGTACAAAAGACGGAACTACAGCAAAGCAGCAACATAAAATGATAGATGATATTGTGTTTAGAAATAGGGATGTAGACAACGGAAGGCTCTGACAATTGACCCAATGGTCATTTCGACCATGATCGGCCCTGCTTTAGTGAGAAGGATATTGGTTGATTATGAAAATTATGTAAATATAAAATTCACAAAAGCTTATGATTGGATGAGGATGGAAGCCAAAGAGTTGAAACTGTCTAAAGGTCGCATTCATGGCTTTAACGATGCCGCTACTGAAGTTGTTGGCTTTGTTGAATTCCCCATGGAGTTAAGAGAAGGTATCGTAGGAGAGTGCGGATTTTTCCATTTATTGTTTTGGATGTTAACTCTCCGTACAATGCTTTTGGGCCAACCGGCCCCAGTTGAGTCCGAGCAGCTCTTGCCCTATGGTGTTTAACTTTGAAGTTCTCGATAGATAATGATGTTGAATTATTGGTGATCAAGCGGCCGGACGTGCTTGTTATGTAGTTGAATTGAGGGACGCTTAATGAAAGAAGAAAGGTAGGGATGTGGTAAGTCTGTTCATATCCATGCCACTGAAGATTGACAACCAGCGCTTGAGAATTGGCCCAAGTGCTTCAGTTGGTTGTATAGAGACATAGGTTTGAGAGATGAGGAGAAGGATCCCAAAGAGACCAACGATGCACCGGTTGAGCTAACGATTGACATCACATTCAGCCACGATGACCCGTCATGGGTCCTAAAGATCAGATCACAGCTCAACCTCCCCCCCCCCCCCCCCAATGAAAGAACTTGATGGATTTCTCCGAGAAAATCTTGACGTATTCGTTTGGACTCATTCTAACATGTGTGGGGTTTCGCCTACCATTGCAAGCCATGCAATGAATATCAACCTTAAGCATGTCCCATTGAAACAAAAAAGGCATGGCATGGATCCGGAGAGTTCATCCGCTCTTAAAAAGGAGGTGGATAGGCTCAAAGATAATAGGTTTATTCACGGCACCCTCGACCCTATGTGGGTATCTAATCTTGTACTTGTGAGCAAGGCAAATGGAAAATGGTGGACATGCATTGATTACTCAGATTTGAATAAGGTATGCCCGAAAGACAGCTTTCCTCTTTCAAGGATCAACCAGCTGGTAAACTCAATTGCGGAAAATGAATTTCTATCTTTTATGGATGCATACTCAGGATATAACCATATCCCGATGCATATTCCTGATTAAGAGCACACCAGCTTCATTACCGATATTGGATTATATTGCTATGTGTTAATGCCATTTGGACTAAAGAATGTGGAGCGACCTACCAATGCCTGGTCAACAGAATGTTTAAAGATCGGTTTGGAAAGATGATGGAGGTAGATGTGGATGATATGCTTGTGAAGTCATGACGGTATAACGACCACATTAGAGACCTGGCATAAATGTTCGATATCCTCCAATACTACAAAATGAAGATCAATCCTCTGAAGTGTTCATTTGGCGTTGCATCAGGAAAGTTCTTGGGTTTCATCATCAATGCCTACAGAATCAAAGCTAATCCCAAGAAGATCTAGGGTATTCGTAATATCCAAGGGCCAAAGATTATCAAACAAGTATAGAGCCTGAATGGGAAGGTTGCCACCCTAAGCCGATTTATTTCCAAAGCTATCGATAAATGCATTCCTTTTTTTGACTTGGGTAGAAGAGAAAAAAGGAATTTTGAATGGATATAGGATTGTAAAGATGTTTTTCAAGCTTTGGTGAATCACTTAGAGAGACCTCCTGTATTGTCAAAGCCAGTAGATCATGAAGATTTGAATATCTACTTAGCTATGTCAATACGCACTACAAGTGCCGCATTACTTCGCTAAGAGAATTAGATCCAGAGACCGATCTATTATGTTAGCAAGCGTTTAGTAGGAGCTGAAATGAACTATCCAAAGATATAGATATTAGCATACTACTTGTTGTTTGCTTTGTGAAAGCTTCGGCTCTACTTTCAGGCACATCCAATCAATGTTTACACTGACCAGCCATTACGACAGGTCCTGCAGCTACCTAACCTCTGGAAGTACCCAACTGGAACATCGAACTGAGCCAATTCAACATCACTTATCATCCTTGGAGAGCTATCTAAGGTCAGGCGCTGGCGGATTTTATTGCAAAATTTATTACACAGGATGATCTCCCATAGGCAGTGGAACCCTAACCATACAGTGGAAGTTATATACAGATGGAGCATCCAATGATCATTGTTCGAGAGCTGGAATTATGCTTGTATCTCCCAAAGATCGGTCAATTTGCTATGATTTAAAGCTTGATTTTCCTGCAACAAACAATGAAGCTGAGTATGAAGCTCCGATTACTAGACTTAAACTCACCATACAACTAGAGATAAAATCTCTAGGAATCTTTTATGACTCACAATTGGTTTTATACCAAGTTAGGGGAGATTACCAAGCTAAAGGACAATGACTTGCTCCGTACCTTACCCAAGTCCAAAAGCCGTTGACTCACTTTGAGTACTATGATATTACGCACATTCCTCGGGATAAAAACAAAGAGGCCAATTCATTGGCCAATTTTTCCAACATCGAGAATGCACAACAAAGTGGCTTAGTTCCAGTAGAAGTACTAAATGCTCCAAGCATAAATTGGATGGAAATTGACTGGGTACTAGAGACGGAGCTAGAGAAGGAGTCATGGATGACTCCAATTAAATACTATTGGCTACAGAGAGTTCTTCCCAAACTAAGGAATAAAAAATGACAAGTCATTTGCAAAGCTTCATGATGTATCATTCAGGAAGGAGTTGTGTATAAGAAGGGCCTTTCTATTCCCTTGCTCCAGTGTATCGCTCATGATGGAATAAAATGGGTCTTGAAGGAAGTTCATGAAAGGGAATGTGGCGATCACATTGAGGGGCAAACCCTAGCAAAGAAAATAATTTGTTATAGGTATTATCGGCCGACTGTTAATCGAAATGTTGCTGATTATGTAAGGCGATGCGATAAATGTCAGATGTATACAAAAGTTCCAAGAGCTCCACCGACGGAAATCACACAAATGGTCAGCCTTTGGTTGTTTACCATTGAGGCATAGATATTATTGGTTATTACCAATCTCTAAAGGTGGTGTGAAATATGTCATCGTCGTAGTTGTTTACTTCACTAAATGGGCTGAAGCGGAACCTTTAGCCACGATCACAACAAAGTTCAACTTCATCATAGAGAACATCATCTGCCATTTCGGTCTTCTACGAACTATTGTAATAGATAATAGATCTCAATTCAAAAGTGCTGAATTCAAAGACTTCTGCCGTCGGTATCATATTGGAAAAAGATTTGTGGTAGTCGCTCACCCTCAAGTAAACGGACAAGTTGTAGCTATGAACAAAATCATAAATCCATTTTGAAGAAGCATTTGGAAAAGGCTACAGGCAAGTGGGTAGGTGAACTCTCGATGGCATTATGAGCTTATAGGACCACCCGCAAGTCTATGACTGGCCAAACTCCATTCACCCTTGCTTACAGTTACAAAGCAGTCATTCCTATTGAGCTCGAAGTTCCTTCACATTTAGTGACCTACTACGATCCCAAAATGAATAAAGATCTCCTTTTGGAATCTTTAGATTTTATAGATGAGACGCACGAAGAAGCCGATTTGAGGGGTAGCTGCGCACTGACACCGAGTTGCTCGGTACTACAACATTAAAGTCTGACCTAGAACTTTTGAAATGGGAGATCTCGTCTTGAAACGGGTTTTTGCTGCCCCGTCGCATATGAATCCTATGTTGGAAGGACCATATGTCATTGAACATAGGCTTGGAGAGGGAACTTTCAAGCTAGTGACTGTTGATGGCATCACACTCCCAAGGGGCATTGAATAGCTAACATTTATGATGCTATTTCACATAATTTATTTCTTTTTTCATTTAGTTGATATTTAATTTCAGAATCTACTTTAGCATTTTATTTTCCAGATATATAACAAGATATATTATGTCATTTCTTTCCATTTGACAAATAAATTTTGAAACTTCGTTCATATTTGTGATTTCTATAACATTACATAATAGTTACGAACCCAACTAACTAATATTGATATGTCCGAGTAGATTCCCATAGTTTGGGGATAGTCGATTACACAAGTTCACAATTGAACTAAATGAAATTAATGTGTCCGACGTTCATTTGATGATTCTCATTCATAATCTGATGGACGGAGTACATAACAAGGAGTGGATGTGACTTGACTATACGATAACCAAATTAATCCCACCAAGCGATGGGACAAACATGAATTAGAAGCAATCATGAGGTGACTTATCGCTCACTAAGTGAAACCTTGAACTTTGGGGTAAATCAGTTAATTAAGGAAAATACGATCCGACTATTTTCCAAAATGACTCTAAGTCCCTAGAGTGTGGGCTGGAGTATAAACACAAGTCAGGTGCGATTTGACCACCCACTAACTAACTCTTCGTCCTAAAATACGAATTAAGTATAAAAATAGATAAGTGCAGTTCGACCACTCACTATTCCATAAACTACAGGTTCAAATCGACAAAAGGAGTTTAAACTTGCTAAGGATGGAGTTCGACCATCGATCGTCAAACTCCGCTAACCCGAGGCTGGGGGAAGGAGTATAATCATTTAAATCGTTGAATCCGACAGCATAACATTAAGGCTCGAGCCCAATGTTTTATATGACTCTGAGCCACGACAACATGGAGGCCTTGGGATAGAATTAATGGATTATCATCCAAATCAACAAGCAACAAATTATAAGTACATTGAATAGAAAAGTAACAGCTCGACAACTTTAATAAGAAATTCACACAAGGTTTCAATAGAAAACAAAGAACTTCTATTTACATAATAAACTTAAAAAATTATGATACAAATTTATTCAAAAATAAGGGCCGTACCCGCACAATCGCAACCAACAACAGAGAAAATAGCTATGTAGGCTATATACAAATCAAGTTGAAATGATGGCTATTTCTTTAGATTTTTCTATGTTTTGATTTTTTGGGAGTGGCTCCACCTGAACCTCCACCTGTACCTCTTTTTGATCCATTACCACCCTTGGCGAGAGTGCTTTCAAATGTTGGAGGGAATACTTTACGAATTGACCCATCAGGTGGAATGACTTGCAGCGGGATGGGACTTGGATCTTCAATATCCACATCGGCAGGTTCAACCCTAGCTTTTTTCTTTAGTAATTGCTCTCTCTCGATGCGCTCTTTTAAGCTCGGCTCATCGGTATGTTCGGTGGTGTCGGTAATCATAGCATCATCCGATTCGACTATCAACGGCGGGTCTTTAGCATTATCATCATCAAGTGCTCTAATCACTTGAGCGTCGAGCTGTGGAGTGTCGATAGCCACCAGAATCTCAGTAGATCTCAATTGTTTCTCAATGGCGACACCGCTTTTTGGAGTTTGGTTGGGACCTAGAAGAACTGTAGATTCACGAAAATAAGGAAGTAAGCCCATGACTATTAAGCATGAAGAACGAAATCTCTGAAGAATTGAGAATAAAGCGGGATACCTATGTCCGACTGACTCTCGGTTGTCGTCTGAGTGACCCTTCTAAAATATGAGTCAGCACCTTAGATTAGTAACCGGGTCTGTCCAAATCACAGCTCAAATCCTATCCTAGGCCAAGAGAAACTGACGTTCAGGCTATTTGAGAAGAGGACGGGCCCTTGGAATCGAACTCCGAAGACTCAACGGTGTTTTTTCCTTCGTTGGAGGATGCTACGATGTCAAAGTATCGAAGTCATGCACCAGGAAGGTCTAAAGGTTCATCTCCGTGAAGAATCTCCCATGCCACTTTCTCTTCGTCTAAATTAGCTTCACCAATGTTTTCCTTTTTCATTTCGACAATGCATTCCCAGGCCTAGGTAAGCGACTCGAGAAAACTCAAATCATGATGGATAAGAACTTTAGCATTATATTGAATGATTAAGGGATCAAACATGTCCTTAATTTCATTTTTATCGGCCTCCATGTTATCTTCTAATCGAGCCTCGACCTGTTCTCTAATATCATTGAAGCTTGCTTCTCTTGCCTCTATTTTGAGGACTTTAAATTGAGCAAGTTGCTCGTCAAGCTTAATTTCCAAATTCCAGGCTTCAAATGCCTCTTCGCAATATCTTTGCGACTCCACCCGAGCTTCAATTTTCTCTTCCCTCTCCTTTTTAAGGAGTTCTTCAAGCTTCTCAATGCAGCTGACCAAAGTAATTTCTCCTTTTGAAAGGTATCTTTTTCAACGCAAGCACACCGCTGCGGTTGAGGGCAGCATCAACTTCCTTTTTATGGGCAGCTTCTAGATGGCTCACCGCCTCAGATGTTTCTTTGGCACTTTTTCTGCCTTGGTTACCTTCACTGTCAAATCCAAGATCTCATTGTCTTTATGTTTAATTATATCTTTATCATGGATTGCCTCTAGCTTGAGATGATCGATTTCATGTTATCTCTCGATAAACACCTCAGAGATCTTTTCTACTAAGTGTTGGGAATGATTCGTTTTGCATAAAGTCACCGTAGACACATGCGATAGAACTTACTTTAGTATTTCATGGGATTGTATAAACGGAGGGGAGGAACTTAAGCCCATCGAAGCAAATCTTTGGGAAGTTGATCTTAAGTTTGGCCAATTTCTCCATTGTGGAAGCCTTAGGAGCTGCGGTCGGTAAGGATGGATCAGAAGCAACGATTGGTCGTTTTCTCGACCTATAGTCACGGAATTTCCTAGAACTAGATGAACTAGAATATTGCTTAAGCGGTACAGCAAATTGAGGACCATGAAAAGTAGTCAAATCGCCACTATGTATAGGAATATTAGGGTGAATATCCCAATGAGATGATTGAGACTGGGACTTATGATTGGAAGATGAAGATTCCCTCAATCAATGTCTCCTTTCCAAGCCGACATCTCTCTCTCTCTCTCTACGCCTACTAGATTCCGAGCCTCGATGGGATCCTTATTGCGTCGAGGAGCATGTCAAACGATCGAAAGCATGAGATTGAGATATCACATATACAAACCAAACAAATTGTATAAGTCACTATTATATAAAGGATAGATGAAAATCGTGCGGTGAAGTACATGTGATCGTGAGTGTTCTAGTGTCCCCCGAACGAACCAATTGCTGCAACTTGCTCATAGGAGTTTCATCACCTTCGCCAATAGGAAGAATGCCATTACCTCTTTTGATGGGAGAATTGAGTCCTCCCAATACTGATGTTGGGGAAGTCACAAGCCATGATGTCATCAGGGATTGGGAGATCTGGAAACCCTTTCATTGAGCTTTCTAAATGTTGAGAGAATGGCTCTTCGTCGATAGAAGTGATAATAAACTCAGGCACTTCAGCAGTTTTTCTCCTACGGAGTTTATATGCAATCTTTTTTCTTCTTCTTGCTGGCATGTGAGGTTGCGTACCTTGTGACGATTCGACCATGGGTGCATTGCTATGGCCTGCATCAGCATCATCGAGCTCGTTGATCATGTCACCCCTAATTTCACCTTATTCGATGTCATCCTAAGTCCACTCGATTGGGAGCTTGACAAGGTTATTAGTATCATCTTCTTGTTCTATAGCATTTCTTGGTAGTGCAGCACTTCCTAGAACCCCAATGTTAAGACCTCCTTCTAGTAGCCCAAACATAGATAACCATTCATTAGTTACGAGGAATCTAGCGTCCCTATCTCCATCCGGGGTGGCACAAATCATAGAAATTGCCCTTGAGAAGTTATCACCTTCTGGACGTGGATGGACACCTGTAAATTTTCAAAGTATTAGTTGGTTCAGGATATGACTTGGACTAAAGAATTTGACAATAAAGCAAAGACATCCTTCCAACCATCGCCTCGTGAAGCCAGATTGAAATCGGATATAGAATCATTTGTGTTTAAAGAGGCTGAGTTTGTTCTAAGCACCCGTTAAGACTTGACAGTTAGGCGACGACTCGAGGAAAATTTAGGAAAGGCTTCATATCCGTCTTTTAAAGTTGTAAATAAACTCTATGCCCTCAGGAGATGGCAGGTGGAACAAAATGTTCATGAATAGCAGGAAAGTGCCATGGAGAAAGGCATAACCGTTTGGGTGTAGTTGAGTGGGAGCTATTCCAAGATATTTTATCACCTCACGGATAAAAGAATTGAAGGGCGGCATACACCCGTCCCAGCACATGAACTTATTTCATGCCATATACTCCTCCAGGGGTGAATAAGCCATGTCATTCACTATAGGAACTAGAACGTCTTCGAACAGACTCCCGTATCTAGAACATAGTCTACGAAGAGCGGCTTCGCCAATTGTGGAGGCTTAGGAATCTGTCGAGTATCTAAATATATAGAACCTTTTACAGCGTCGAGGGTAGGACTTATCTCTTCTGTAGGGAGGACGAGAACGTCAGAGAAAAGGTCAGCCAACAGGCTGGAAACCTATGGTTGTTTGGTTTGACAATCAAGGGAAAGTCTACCAGATATAGTTGTGGAGCTTGACTCATCTTTGGGATTGTTGTGTTGTGAAGTTGGTCAGAAGACATTGCAGTTAGACGCTCTGAACATCTGGAGTCCGTATCAACTAAAATCAGTAGATAACTGAGATTAGAAAAGTTTACCTATCCCTCTATGCAAGTGTAAGCTAGTGCAGTGTAGTTTCATGTTGTGAAGATATAAACAGCTTAACTAGCGAGTATATTGATCAGTTGTGTAAGCTTTGGGGTCAATCATCAGCATGTCAAAGTGTGAAACCCGTTATTAAAGTCCATATGTTAAGATTTAGTTCATGTTCTAAGTCCTAGGAATTTGGCCATTCAATATCGAGTTTAATAGTGTATACGCAAGTCATGTTGTTCATTATTGTCATATGTTCGAGTTTATTGGGATGAGGATTGGTTCTGTTTGTTCAAATAAGTTAATATGGATCGACTTTCAAGTTCAATTCAAAGCCTAAAAGTGGCCAAGTATAAGTAGTTGATCCCTATATAATTGACCCCTATATATGTCGATTCCCGTTCCAAAGTAAGACAATTAATCCCTCTTTAAGAAATCATTGTCGATCCCTTTTGATGGCGGCAACCGATCCCTCCATCTAAAACACATTAACTGAAGTTACCGATCCCTCCATGCGATCCAAAGAAGACAAATCCCTATCCTCCCATATTTTTGTGCCATCCCTTAAGCCTATTGACCGATCCCTATATTCTACGCATCCTTTCTTCCTCCTTCTTTACAATTCTATCGATCCCTACTCCATCTTATGCCTCGTCTCCTCCAAACAATTTCGATCATCCTTTCTTCATCGTGTAAAACTCCAACCCCTTTGCCAAAGAAGTAGAACCCATCACCTTGTCATAAGAACTAAGATAAAAAGACAAGTAAACCAACCTAAGTTAAAAAACCCAACCTAAGTTAAAAAAGTCACGAGTTGTTGGGTAGAAGATTCTCAATTTCATGTCAAATTGAAGATGGAAGGATTATGAGAAATGCGAATTACAGATCTTAAGGCTAAGATTAACACTAGAGGGGGGTGAATAGTGTTAATAAAGAACTACTAAATCTTTTTAATTTATGTTAATGTAGACACAAAAGTATGCAATATACAGACACAGATATGATCACAGAAACAATCACAGATGCAGAAATAAAATAAAAGCAGTAAAGGAAAGAACACACCGGATTTTATACTAGTTCGGAGGGCTACGAGGTACACCCTCCAGAATTTCGATTCTCTAGATAGAGATACTTGATTTTCGGGCCACAAGTTTACCCGATTGATTTACCAAGGCTACAATCACACCTTTTCCCTTTTGATTGATTTCCAAGGCTAAAATCACACCTTTTCTCGCTTAATAGATTACAAAGAAGTCTATAACTCTGAATAGCACTGAGAATCTTGTAGAGATAGTGATAGAGAATCAAACTAGAAGTAATCGAGTATGATTCAATGTTGATTTCGGCAGAGTAATGATAAGAATATGTATTAAGAAATGAGGAAGAAGAAGAGGAGTGAAAACCAGAAAATTATGATTTAAAATTCATTGAAAGTGACCCCTATTTATAGAAGAACAACAGCCATGACCATTCATGAAGAGTTATGGCGAATAGACACTTCTTTTGAAATTTGAATTTTTAAATCAAACTGTCACCATGTCAACATGGTCATGCTATGCATGTCGACATCCCAAAGGATTTTTTAGTGTTTTTGATTTTCTTTGAAAATAACCTTTATCTTATATAAAAACTATTTTAAACTTTATAAATATACTTGACTATAGTTAAAATTCATAAGTAAATATAAAGAATAATATATATATATTTTAACTATAATTTTATATTTAAATCTAAGTATAAATATTTAAAAGTTAAATATATTATTTAAAAAGATAGTTTAAAATCAGGAGTAATTTGACTTTGAAAATAAAGATGTTTTTAAGGCTAAAATTATTTAAAATCAGGATCGAGGGTTTTGAATCTTTTAAAAGGAAAATTTTGAAAACATTTTGAAAATAGGAAATTTTGAAAAATCATTTTGAATAAAAGTTAGCGGATACAAAACAATGTTCCACTAGATTTTTCGTAGGTTCCATCCTACTTAGGGTTCCATCCCTTTAACGGGCTCGAAGTGGATTCCATTCCGCGAATAAATTGGATTTTAAGATGCCAATGCTTTTCTACGAGTTTTAACAAAAATTCCTAATAATAATAAAAAAATACTTATCCTTGAAATCTTGAACTCTTGATAGTCTCGATACTCATGAGTCTTCTATATTGATATTTTATCTTGATATCCTGAATCTCTATACTGTACAGTCTTCATTCTTAGTACTTGCATGGTTAAATCCTGCATATACATATATATCTAAACTTATAATGTTAGTATTTATATTTTATAATCTATTCTAAGATTGTTATCATCAAAACCATCATCTCACGGACTAACAATCTCCCCCTTTTTGATGATGATAACCTTTGTTTATAAAATGTTATTTCTATCTTAATAATTCCCCCTTAAAACTAACAACTCCCCCTTAATCTATACCTAACTATCCTATTTTATATTTCAATTGTGAGAAATGCGGATTACGGATCTTAAGGCTAAGATTAACACTAGAGGGGGCTGAATAGTGTTAATAAAGAATTACTAAATCTTTTTAATTTATGTCAATTTAGACACAAAAGTATGCAATATGCAGACACATATATGATCATAGAAACAACCACAGATGCAGAAATAAAATAAAAGCAGTAAAGGAAAGAACACACCGGATTTTATACTGCTTCGGAGTTACCCTACATCCAGTACCGCAACACAAGTACGGATTTCCTTTCAAAAGCAATTATACAATTACACTCTCGGTTTCAAGGCTGCGAGGTACATCCTCCAGAATTTTGATCCTCTGGGTAGAGATACTTGATTTCCAGGCCACAAGTTTACCCAATTGATTTACCAAGGCTACGATCACACCTTTTCCCTTTTGATTGATTCCCAAGGCTACAATCACACATTTTCTCACTTAATGGATTACAAAGAAGTCTATAACTCTGAATAGCACTGAGAATTTTGTAGAGATAGTGATAGAGAATCAAACTAGAAGTAATCGAGTATGATTCACTGCTGATTTCGGCAGAGTAATGATAAGAATATGTATTAAGAAATGAGGAAGAAGAAGAGGAGTGAAAACCAGAAAATTATGATTTAAAATTCGTTGAAACTAACTCCTATTTATAGAAGAACAACAGCCATGACCATTCATGAAGAGTTATGGCGAATAGACACTTCTTTTGAAATTTGAATTTTTGAATCAAACTGCCACCATGTCGACATGGTCATGCTAAGCATGTCGACATCCTAAAGGATTTTTGATGTTTTTGATTTTCTTTGAAAATAACCTTTATCTTATATAAAAACTATTTTAAACTTTATAAATAAACTTGACTATAGTTAAAATTCATAAGTAAATATAAAGAATAATATATATATATTTTAACTATAATTTTATATTTAAATCTAAGTATAAATATTTAAAATTTAAATATATTATTAAAAAGACAGTTTTAAATCAGGAGTAATTTGACTTTGAAAATAAAGATGTTTTTTAGGCTAAAATTATTTAAAATCAGGATCGAGAGTTTTGAATCTTTTAAAAGGATTATTTTGAAAACATTTTGAAAACAGGATATAATTTTGAAAAATCATTTTGAATAAAACTTAGCGGATACAAAAAAATGTTCCACTAGATTTTTCATAGGTTCCATCCTACTTAGGGTTCCATCCCTTTAACGGGCTCGAAGTGGATTACATTCCACGAATAAATTGGATTTTAAGATGTCAGTGCTTTTCTACGAGTTTTAACAAAAATTCCTAATAATAATAAAAAATACTTATCCTTGAAATCTTGAACTCTTGATAGTCTCGATACTCATGAGTCTTCTATCTTGATATTTTATATTGATATCTTGAATCTCTATACTGTACAGTCTTCATTCTTAGTACCTGCATGGTTAAATCCTGCATATACATATATATCTAAACTTATAATGTTAGTATTTATATTTTATAATCTATTCTAAGGTTGTTGTCATCAAAACCATCATCTCACGGACTAAGAAGGATGGCTTGGAATGAGAGAAGGTAGTAGATTCAAGGTGGAGGTGAAGCTTGGGGTCGAATTGATGGAATGAAGAAGAGTTCGGTATTATAGAGCTAAAGAGAGGGCTCGATCGTGGGAAGGTAAAAGGAAGAGAAAGGGAAAATGAAATAGAGTAAAAAATTGAAAGGAGAATGTTAGCTTTTATATGAAGGCTGAGGGGTTGGTATGCTTTAAAATGTCCCATGAAGCCAAATGAGCCGAGTTCCCAATATGCTGAGGGATCGGTACCGATCCCTTGAACTAAGGATCCACCCAATCCCTATCGTAAAAAAGGGGGACAAAGAAGGGATCAGCTATAGGCTATTATACATATAGACATGGGCATGACAATTATGCAAAGCACATACATACAAAGTGTAGTGAAATCATATCTAACTCAACGAAAATTAACGACGACCCATGAACGTATAAACATGTTTGGGAGCCAATAACAAGAATGTGTACCCAAACGTGCATGTGAATATTCTAAATATTCAATTTTTTGAAATCGATGGAAACTGAATTCAAACCCAAAGGCTCCAAGTTCAAAGCGGGATCAGATAACTAAAGCTTATTGGTCTTGTTGAATCGGACATAGGTATTAGTTGATGGAATATAATCTTGGATTTATGCTACTGGGAATCAACGAAACATCATGATGAGCAAAGAGAGATTTAGAGTTTTGGGAAAATAATTTGACGGAAGAACAGCAACAATTCAGAAAATTGAATTGATTTCTTTTCGATGACTCTAACCTACTTCGGTTTAAAGCACGTCATGTTCAACACAAGACATACTTTGAAAGGCAAGTGATATCCGGCATTTTGACCTAGCTATATTCAGACTGATTAGACAAGTTTGATTCGGCTCTCATCAAGGCCAGTAATTCTAAGGTGATGATTGTAGGGTCTAAAGGTCAAGTACAGATGGTAGTATGAAGTCGGGAGCGAACGGAATTGAAAGATATGCAATGCGGAATATTCGAAGTATGGAATATGGTATAACATATAAGAGGGATCGGCAAAAATCAACTTCCAAAACAGGGCGGTATGTTTTAGGAAGTTAATGTTGTTCAATAGGAAACAATTAATATCTCAAGATCTACAAGTCTAATGCATATAATATTTTATGAGCAAGATTTAGGGACCCTAGGGAGCCTACCCTAGGGATCGCACCTCAAAAGGATAGAGCCAGAGGAATCGGCATTCTTCCCTCAATAGGGATCGGCTGAAATCGGCAAGCAATTCATATTCACGCAAGGATCAAGTAGTAGCTCGAGTTCTACTAATTTAATTGGCATGAAAATTGGAGGTCGAGCATGTTTCAGCATGGGGTGGCTTTATAGGGTCGCACCCATAAATTCCTTCAAGGTGTTTGATGTGCACATAAATGTGCATATTTTTACATCTATATTTTATCTAATTTAATTAAATAAATGAGCATATAGGGTGTTTTAACATGTTTAAACCAAAATTCAAATTATTTTCAAACAATCATATATTCGTCTTCATATAGGAAAAAATGGTCAATTTTTGCATATATTAATTTGAGAAAATTTACTTGGGTATTTTTATATTATTTTTGTAGAAATTTGGATTCAAATGGAAGGGGTTTTCATGAAAAATATGTGTGCACAAAAGAATACAAGAAAACGAAGATGGAAATAATTCATTTCATGACAACATAGAGGACTTCACATGTCCACTTACCATGATGTACACTAAAGAGTTAATGTACATGCTAATGAAGATTAAAGTTACATGTACAATTAAGTGGAGGATTAACACATGCTAATGATAACTAGGTGGCCACGCTTCCTCGAGGGTAGTTTGGGTATTTCTCAAAAAATTGAATTAGGGTTTTAGGCTTGTATAAATAGCTCATATGTTCATGTAATTAAGCTCTTAGCCTCCTTAGCTTCCATTTTAGTTAGTTTATTTTGAGGCTCAAAAAGAAACAAAACTTTCTTTTCTTTTTCATAGCTACTTAGCCATTTTATTTTATGTAATTTTCTTTTTATGCAACGTTAATTCATGATCTTTCCTATTACATGCTCTCTTTCCTCTTATGATAGTAGCTTAGTTTCATTTCTTATGCAAATAGATTAGTGTTTATTTCATTTTAATTAGCCCTCTTTTTAATTTGCTCTCCCTTTCTTTTTGTTTTTGTTTTACGTTGAATGCTACATTTATTAAAATGACAACAAATATGAGACGCTAAACCCCTTCAATTTAGGAGTAATGAAGCTATCTTAATCAGTAGATTCAACATTTTGATAATTTTTGATCTCTTTTTGTGCTTAATGAAAATGTTTGATTTGGTTAAAATTTGTTGTTTTAACTTTGAATTTGATAGCCTATGTTGTTCACATCAAAATGGCCACGCTTAAACAAACACAAATACAAATTACCTCTTCATCTACATATGATTGTGTTGATGAAGTGATTTTAAAATCGAGATTGGATAGTTTATATTTCTACCCAATAGTTAATAGATCATGCTTAGAATAGATTTTATTTTCAATTTCATTGCAATTTTCATAAGAGTAAAAAGGTTATTTAGTGGGTGTGTTATAGTTTGATAGCTTACGTTGAGCTAATTAATAGCATAAATATGTCATACTTATGATAAACACATTAATTAAATTCACTAATGACAAAAAAGAAATCATAATTTCATGTTGTGTTGATTTATGTGATCAAAAGAGTGGATTTATCTCTAAATTGCCTTCTACTCTCATATTTTTATCCATTCTAGTTTTTGGTAGTATTTACAATTTTTTAGCTTAACACTCTCAAATCTTGGTTTAATTTGATTGAATAGAAATTTTAAAATCTAAACAATTCCATATGGGTTAGCATGTACTCGCCACGTACTAAAATTGTACGTCATGCACTTGCGATTAATTTTTAGTTAAAATTTGATCAGCTATTTTCTAATCCAATGGAGAATTAGCCGTCAAATAAGTTTCTGGGGCAAAAGCCGGGGAATTTATTTATTTTTATTTCAGCTCTTCAAATTATTTTTGTTGATTTCTGTATGTATTGCATCAAAAAACGAATTTTTTGTGTGTTTATGTATGAATTTTGTAGCATTTTGCTTGTGTGTTTGTTGTTTTCTATTTGAAATTGCATTTGCATTTTCATTAAAAATATATAAAAAAACTGTTGTGTTGTGTGTTCATTGTTTGATTTGTTTGTATTTGTTTGTGTGTTTGTTGTTGTTTTCTAGTTGTTTCGTTCATTTGCATTTCCATGCTTAAAAAAAATACACAAATTTCAGTTGAAATAATATTTTAGCCTGAAGGACAACTTTCTTTAGGTATCAGTTTTTAGTTAATAGCAGTTTTTAGATATCAGTTTGTAGTTATCGGTAGCAGCTTTTAGGTATCAGTTTTTAGTTCGGTAGCAGTTTTGAAAGAATGTTTGTCCTTATGAATAATTTTGGAAGAATGTTTGTCCTTACGAATAATTTTTAGAAGAATGTTTGTACTTATGGTAAAAATATTGAGGTCATGTCTTTGAGGATAAAAATATACGAATTTTTATCCTTTAAATTAATTCCCCGTTTTATTATTTCATATATTTTTACATTTCATTTGCAAGGCATACAGTCACGCTGTCAATACCACACTGCCTTACATATACCAATTCATACAAACACCCAACCTCTTCAAATTTTCCCTTCTGTTCAAATTTTCTTTTAGTATCTGCAAAATTGCAACTCTCTGTGACAAACCACTAACCTCACTGACCTTGCTGCCATCCCTGACTTGCGCACTCTCCACCTCTCTCTGATCAAATTCTAACGGCCAAGTATACTACTCTGCCACCTTTCTCTGACTACCACAGTGCATCACTACTCAAAATACCATGCATAGCCTTACTGCCTGCAACTTACATTGCTTACATCCTCCTAGTGCACATCAATGCACACTCATATGATCAACCACCCATAGACATCACATACAGTACTGTTAACATTTCTGCCTTGACAACAAACTGTTGCACCTCTGATCATAAAAACTGAACTCCTCCATTACATTAAAACTATTGCAATTACCTCCAATGCACTACATCTTCTGTGCACATTTCTGTGCATATCACAGCTATTGTCCACCTCTTCCCACTGACATCATTTTGACCAAACTCCTTACCATCGTTTCGACAAAGACCACAGCTTCTAGCAACCGCCCCCATACCCATCACTCTCTGTTCCAACAATCCTTCACCATCCCATAACACCACAAACATACAAACTACCCATTTCAATCATCACACATACATACAAACATCTGCTGCTGATTATCATTTGCTGTCATATGCCAATAATATCCCAACCATCATCATCAGTGCTTTAACACTTCTGACATCGAACCACACTTGCCATACCACTGTTCAATCAACCTACAACTATTCATCTGTTGTCAATACTTGCTTGTACACCTCAAACTCCATCTGACTACAACCCCCAAACTGCCTCTTCTTGTTGCTCTACCAAGAAAACTGCTAACAACATCCACTTCCCTTCGCCATCATATATCTCCAACAAAACTACAGCATCCACCCTTCCTTATTCATACAACTGCTACTTACATTCCCCTTCACTTCTACTTCCAAACAAACAAATAAATAGTTCGACCACCATACCTCTACAACCCACATCAGCCACCTACCACTGTTACACCCTTGTACACACATTGTCACTGCATACATATCACAGTAACTTCCATCTTAACCATCATCTCTCTGCATTCACATCAAATATGCAATTCAACCACTCTGCTGAGAAACTTACACTGTCGTAGAATTCTTTAGCAACTACAACTGACTACCCCTATGCCACCATTCTCCTCCACCATATATTGCCATAACAATATACCTATCAATACATACCACTGCCACAATCATACATATCACAATGCAACCCCAAACTCCACCATCATATATCTGCATTTCCACTTTATTGCCTGAAAACCACCATATCATCACCCACCAATACAACTCCAGACATCATCACCACACACCACATACCAAAGCCAAACTGCTAACGCTTACCAACCATCCTCTCTAACTACACTGCCTGCATAACTCATCCACCATCCATTCAACTGTTAACATCCACTGACAAACATCCCCTTCATCCCTCTGCTTGTTTTCATACCTTCTACCACAACAACATCCCACCAAAACAAGAAAAAAAAGCCCAACCTCTTAAACCACCTCTTGCGCATGACCACCTCCACAGTTGAACTCGTCACCATCCCCAAATCACTTCGAACCCGCTACCTTCAACCATCCTCGAATCGACAACACTCAACAACCGCAATCTCATTTCACCCAAACTGCGATAGGAACCCAAATTGCAAATGCCAAATACCTGAAACAAATAGCTGCCTCGAAAACTAGCAACCCAATTTGCACCCTCAATCACGATTTCGAACAATCTTGATTTCAATTATTTTTTTAAATTTTAATTTGAAGTTGGAATCAGCATCTTCAAAATTTCAATCGCAAGTTCTTTTTTTTTTTTTTTCCTCCCATTCATGTTTCTGATTAAAGAAGAGAAGCGGCCAGTTATTGCAATCGAGAGGAACTGTTTAGTTTCTGATAAAAGGAGTGTAATTGGGCCACTTGTTTCTTTCTATTTTTGGTGCGCTTGTTTTCTTATTTTTATTTTGGTAAAAAGGAAGAAAAGAAAAAAAGGAAAAAAAAAAAAAAAAAAAGGAGAGTGTGACGACAGGGATTTTTCGCGCTCGAAAATCGACATCCATACTTTACATCGTACTCGAATGCCGTAGATTCGACCGTTCAAATCTGAGTCGCCAGAGCTTTTAACAACATTAAGTAAACAACACAGCCGAATAAAAGAATAATACATTGAAATATGTAGGATCGATTTCACCTTAGAGGGGGGGTGAATAGGGTGATAGTGTAAATTATTAAAAATTAATCGCGGAAGCTTATAAATTAATTTCAATTCAGATCACAGAATAGCAGCACAGATATCGCAGAATATAAATAACAGAATAAAACAGAACAACACAGAATTTACTCAGCTTCGACAAAACCCTGCCTACGTGCTGCCCCCAAGGTTTCTACTAGAAATTAGATAGTACCTTGCTTACACACGTAAACTCGCTATACCCGCTATTGACTAATCTAACTCTACGCTCAAAACCCTGCCACAACTCAACTACCGAGTTGCGAAATCTCAAGCTACGCCACGTAGCTTGTCCCCTAGTCACACGACTAGAAATTAAAACGGTTTAAAAAGAAAATACAAATTAAAAGCAAATTTAAAAATACAAAACCCTAATTTATAAATTTAAAATCCCTTAATAAAATAGAATTCTTTTTAGAAGAATAAGCCCGGCCCTCTTTAGTAATTCAACCCGTCTCTTTTTATTTTCTCGTTCGTAATGGCTGCCGCTGTTTCTTTGTTCGTTCTTCTTCCCTTTTTAAAAATTAGGGCTTTTTCGAAGCGCCTATTAGATTTGATCGAATCTCTGGTTGATCAAGAGTTGCCTTGCTCGATCGATTCTTGTTGCTCTCACTGGCTACTTCGATGAGTTCGATTCTTGCTTCTGGTAAGAATTTATGCTTCGTTACTTTTCGATTTTTGTATTCGAACTCTGATCTTCATGCCGATGATGATTCTAGGGTTTATATAGGACTCGAATTCCTATTTTTGCGTTTGTATAATTTCTAATTGAATTTGTCAACTGATTCACCTCGGCCACTCGATGATGTTTTGATGCTTGGGATTTATTCTGACTTTGTCACTTTCGTATTTTTCACATTCCTTGGTTGACGCGGCTTTTGAATCAATTTCGTGATGACCAAGGTTTTCGTTCCTTTTTCTGTTGACTTGTTAAAACACACGGCTTTGATACATTTAGCTTTGTATCTGCAGTTTGGATATTGATGATTCCCTCTGATGCTTTGACTTTGGTCACTTTGATTTCGTATAACTTGTAGCTTGCTGTACTTTCCTGTAGCTCCATCTGTTGCAATCTTTGATGATTCATTGTAGTATGTTGTCACTGAGTTTGACTGCATGTTCATCAGTTCATATTGAACTGTTTCTTGTCATGTTCACTTGCACACTCGAGTTTGTAATCTCAGATTCATAGTGTATTTGTTGGCTGCATTGTCACTGTTTAATATTGTTTGCAACTTGACACTTGTTGTCTGCATTTCTAGTTGGATATGTTGGCACTGGGATATAACTCGAACTGTTTTGATGTTGCATCCATTGAGTCTGCATATTGTAGCCGTAATCATTTGGTTTTGTAGTTTGATTGTGAGGTGTTGCCTCTGACTTGTATCACTTATGCAGTCTTCACTGTTGCTGTGCCATTGCTGTTTGGTCTGAACTTGCATACTTGCATTTGAGTTGTTGCTTTCTATCCTATTGCCTTCAGTTGCTTGTCGAATTTTAGTCATTGAAGTATGTTGTTGAACTTGGTGACATGCATTTCTTTGTTGAACTTGTCATCTTGAGTTTGTACAGTGTTGTACTTGTTGCCTTGTATCACTGTGTACTGGTAGTCTTCATATTGCGTATGCTGTATGGTGTCTCTTCTGGTTTGTTTACTTCGGTCGGTTGCTTTGAACCTGTTGCCTACACTCTAGTGCATTCCTGTATATACTTTTCTTTTGTGGTCTTGTGTCTTGCCATTCTTTGTTGCCTTGAGTCTGTTGTAATGTGTTAGCTTATAGTCATTGACTTGTTCATGCTGTACTTGGATATTTGCAGTTCCACTACTTTGTGCCCGAGCTTGCATTGTCATCATGTTGTAGCTGGTCTTTCACTGTGACATGTTCACTTGTGACTGCACTGCATTGTCGTCTTGTGGCAGTTGCTTTGTGTCCATGTATTTCATGTAGTATGGTCATTTGGCTGTTGTGCTTAGTTCATGTGTATGCTGTACACTAAGCATTTCTTAGTTTGCATATCAACTTGTTGTAGTTTGCATATCAACTTGTTGCAGTTAATGGTTGTTGTGCACTTTTGTGCTTGCATTTTGATGCAGTCTTCATTAGCATGCTACTGATTGGTGTTTCATTTCTTGTGATATCCATGTTGCAACTGTTTTTGACATGTTAACTGCCTTGTGTTGAATGCAGTTTCAAAAACTCGGGTTTGACCTTGTGCTCGTGTTGTGATGTATTGCATGTGAGTTGAACCCGGTTTTTCATTTGGGTTTGACCTGTGCTCACCTGTCCCTGTAAATCAATCAAGTGTATATATCGGCGTGCACGGCCTTGTGGCATATACAGTAATACACTGTGTATGTCACAAGTTGTTCGTGTATGATGAATTCAAATATAAATGATGAGAACAACCCAAATAACTGAGGCAAAAATTATTTTCAAAAACCATATTTTATTTTATATTGCAAAATTATTTCTTTTTCAATTTTACTGCGTTAGTGAATATTTTTGCAGATTGCTCAGATGCTGAATTCTAATTGGAAGGAAGTTGAAGATAAATACGAGTGTGAGTGATATGTAGTGAGGACATTTGTAAATGTGAAATGTGATGTAATTGTAATCAAAGTTGTATAGTTATAGTGAGAGCTTGAAATTGTACTATTCAAATATGTAATAAATATTTGTTTGAATAAAATATTCGTTTGAATTCAAATTCCATGTTATTTATTTTATTCAGCAAATATTTATTTAATCTGTGAAAAATAAAATAGTATATTATCAAATACATTTAAACGAATGTATATATGTTATTATCATCAAACAAAAATCATTTAAGCGCATATTCAACAATCTCCCCCTTTTGATGATAACAAACATATATTTAAGATTTTGAATATGTTAAATGTTTTTGATCATGATATATCCTAATTGCTCCCCCTATTTAAATGCTCCCTCTCTACACAATACTCCCCCTACATATATGCATACAAATAGAAATATGCAAATGAGTCTAGATGCAAAATGGAAAATTATTTGACCTTTGCTTGATTTTATTTGACAAAATCTTAACTTTTCTCTCCCCCTTTTGTTATCAGCAAAAGAATAATAGTGTTAGAGAAAATAGAGATAAAGTAATCGATATCAATCCAACATTAAAACTCAATTGAATATAAATATTAAATTTTAATAAAAAGTCAAACAAAAATCATAAATATTTTGTTAGGCGCATATTCCACTTTTAGAATGATAGGAATGATATCATCATATAAAACCATACAGTTGTGTCTATTTGTGGTATATTTATATCAGGAATTTGAATAACTACTAACCATGCATAACCGTTAGGACTTTTAAATGAGATTAGTAGTATTCCAATTTTATTTTTAAAAAATGAATTCAAGTATCTTCTAACCACGCATAACCGTGAGGACTTTTAAATGGGATTAGAATCAACTTGTTTATTTTAAAAATCAACTTTTGATATGCGTTCCATACATGCATAACCGTGAGGACTTTTAAATGAGCATGGAAGCACATAACAAATTCCAAGTAATTCACCCAGCATTACCGTGAGGACTTTTAAATGAGAGTGAATACTTTGGTATTTATTTATTATTATTATTGATTAAATTTTTTTTTAAAAAAAATGTGAAAATGAAAAACGAACGATTCCTGTTTAAAGTACGACATATCGACAAACTATATAGAATTTTGATGAGTGATGGTTGTTAGAAATATGATAGATATAGAGATGGTCATGGAATTTTTACCAACAAAAAGTTTTATAACTCTTGTTTAAATTTCTAAAAAAATTTATTAATTATACCGTCTCAAGTCATAATATTTGATCAATATTAACACTCATCACTTTTTCAATCACTATTTTCCTTTTCGATAAACATTAGGGAGTCAGATTAGTCAAAATAGTCATTTAAAATCAGATTCAAAAATAATTATGAAATTAATTTTTCAAAAATGACCAATCTGAAACTATGGTCAAAAAATGATTTTCTCCAGGGGGTTTTAAAAGAAAATTTTCTGCTATTTGAAAATTATTTGAAATGAAAAATATGCAGATATTTTCTTTGAAAAACGATGCAGTTACTAAATGTCTCAACAAAAAATCACGTTTCACTAGTAATTTTTCTATCAACTAGATTACCTGTGTAATCTGCATCTGAATTTCTCTTTCACTCAAAAATTATCATCAATTGAATTTTATAGACCAAAACATGAAGTGTGCACCAAAACTTTCAAATTCAATTTTAACAACAATTTAAATGACATTCTTTTGAATTTGAAATGAAGCCGTGTAAATAATCAGAAAACCGTGAATAAGGGGTTAGCCATATTATAACCAATTGTATTATCCAACAAAACACTATTTTTAATCCAAACTGATATATATGAAGTAATTCAAAGAATGTAGAGATTTTTATAGTGTTTTTGGCATAAGAATATAATTGGCCAACTATGTTGAATAAGTCAGAATCATCATCTTTTCATCATCTCAATATTGGCTGATTTTAATTCAGAATATGGTGCAGATTGTCACATTTAATATATCGTTTAAAACATACCATTACCTGTTTTACCTTTACGATATTTTCCGTTGTTGTCCGTTGTGATTCTGTCACCTTTATACTAGGCTAAGGAACTTTGCTTCGTCGTCTGTTGTGTTTCTGGAACAGCCAAAAATCCATAGTACACTGTTGTTGTTCCTTAGCCTGCCACCACACCTACACGATGAAAGATTTATGTGACCTATTTGTTTTTATAGGTCCATGGTTGTTAGTGGCAGAAAATTTTGAAAAATAATTTTGTGTAGACCCAAAACTGTTTATAATTGTTCCCTTCGGCACCCAAATTTGTTTAACTTTGAGAGATTTTATATTTGTGACTTTTGGAACCCAAATTGGTATAGTTTTCACATGTTTGGATCTATACCAACAATTATTGTGATCGTGTCCAAATTTTCTACAAATTGTGCACAAAGAATTAACTTGATTAATATTGCTTTCAATAATTTTCGAATTATTATATCCAAGTCCTTGTCTAACCGTATTAACAATTTGCTTTCCTAATAGCATATTCAACGATTTTTCACTTTTTGAAAATTTATCTAAAGTCGTTGACAATTGTTGGACTTGTGTTTTGAGAGATTCATTTTCGTTTAACAACGGTGTGCACTTTTTAATAGAATTCTCTCTCCTAGTATTTTCATTCTCCTTTAAAATCAGAATTTCATTTTCAAGTGATTTTATATTGATTTCCGATTTTTTAATTTCTTCTTCGAATGTTGGACACTTATCACACTTAGGGATCCTACTTTGATAGGTTTTAACTAGTTGATCAAGTTGTTTATTGCATTCTATCAAAGTATCCTTTCGAGATTCAAGTTTGGCGTATTTTTCCCTAAGTCGTTCATAACAGCCATTTATTTCATGAAAATATATAAGCAATTCAGAGTGAGTAAGTTTTGATACCTCGCTTGGCTCGTCATCGTCGCTATCAGTTATATTCCCTTGAAGGCACATATCTGCTTTCTCACTCTCACTGCTAGAATTTTGATTATCTTCATCACTTGTATTCCATGTGGCTGCAAAACTTTTCTTTTTCTGTTTCTTTTCAAAGTCGCGTCGATTTTGAGGACAATTGGGCTTGATGTGTCCGGGTTGGTTGCACTTGTGATAGATGATCTTCTGTTCTTCAGAGTAGTCTAGTGCTTTGGCTATTCTGCTTTTCGCTTTTTGAATTCGAGCTGAATTTCCATATTTGTAATTCCACTTTTTGAATTTCTTTATTAGTAGCGCCAGCTCTGCTGCTCCATCATCATCATCACTTTCGATTGTTCCTTTGAGCGCTATTGATTTCTTTCGATTATCTCCTCCTTCACGCTCTTCCTTGAATTTCATTTCTAGCTCAATAGTGGTGAGATTTCCGATGAGTTCTTCGACTTTCATTTGTTTCAAATCTTTTGATTCTTGAGTGGCAGTCACTTTTGCTTCAAATTTTCGTGGAAGGACTCTAAGGATTTTTCGGACTATCTCCAACTCTGTGTATGATTTTCCCAGAGCTTTTGATTTGTAAACGATTGGAAAGTCGTCCATGCATCTCTTTGACATTTTCTTCCTTCGCCATTGTGAAGTTCTCGTATTCGCTGCTTAGCATGGCAAGGCGAGATTCTTTGACTTGAGATGTTCCTTCGTGAGTCACTTCTAGTGTGTGCCATATTTCCTGTGCAGTTAGACAATGTGAGACACGATTAAATTCAAATTGATCTAATAAACAAATAATAGAATTCATAGCTCTAGCATTAGCATTTTGTAATCTATTTTCCAGTTCTGTCCATTGATCTTTTGGTTTCTCTATTTCCTGATTATCTACAGTTATAGTTGGTATTCCATAACCTGTCTCAACAATATTCCAAGCGTTAATGGTTTTCAGAAAAATTTGCATTCTATTTTTCCAGTAAGCATATTCACCATTGAACATTGGTGGTCTAACTATGGATTGACCCTCAGCAAAAGCAGTATTAAAAGAAGCCATTTTAAAAATTCAAATTTTTTAAAAAACAAAAATTGGTTTTTGTAAAAAAATCAAATTTTTTAAAACAAAAACGGCTTTTGAACCTCGCTCCGATACCACTTGTAGGATCGATTTCACCCTAGAGGGGGGGTGAATAGGGTGATAGTGTAAATTATTAAAAATTAATCGCGGAAGCTTATAAATTAATTTCAATTCAGATCACAGAATAGCAGCACAGATATCGCAGAATATAAATAACAGAATAAAACAGAACAACACAGAATTTACCCAGCTTCGACAAAACCCTGCCTACGTGCTGCCCCCAAGGTTTCAACTAGAAGTTAGATAGTCCCTCGCTTACACACGTAAACTCGCTATACCCGCTATTGACTAATCTAACTCTACGCTCAAAACCCTGCCACAACTCAACTACCGAGTTGCGAATTCTCAAGCTACGCCACGTAGCTTGTCCCTAGTCACACGACTAGAAATTAAAACGGTTTAAAAAGAAAATACAAATTAAAAGCAAATTTAAAAATACAAAACCCTAATTTATAAATTTAAAATCCCTTAATAAAATAGAATTCTTTTTAGAAGAATAAGCCCGACCCTCTTTAGTAATTCAGCCCGTCTCTTTTTATTTCCTCGTTCGTAATGGCGGCCGCTGTTTCTTTGTTTGTTCTTCTCCCCTTTTTAAAAATTAGGGCTTTTTCGAAGCGCCTATTAGATTTGATTGAATCTCTGGTTGATCAAGAGTTGCCTTGCTCGATCGATTCTTGTTGCTCTCACTGGCTACTTCGATGAGTTCGATTCTTGCTTCTGGTAAGAATTTATGCTTCGTTACTTTTCGATTTTTGTATTCGAACTCTGATCTTCATGCCGATGATGATTCTAGGGTTTATATAGGACTCGAATTCCTATTTTTGCGTTCGTATAATTTCTAATTGAATTTGTCAACTGATTCACCTCGGCCACTCGATGATGCTTTGATGCTTGGGATTTATTCTGACTTTGTCACTTTCGTATTTTTCACATTCCTTGGTTGACGCGGCTTTTGAATCAATTTCGTGATGACCAAGGTTTTCGTTCCTTTTTCTGTTGACTTGTTAAAACACACGGCTTTGATACATTTAGCTTTGTATCTGCAGTTTGGATATTGATGATTCCCTCTGATGCTTTGACTTTGGTCACTTTGATTTCGTATAACTTGTAGCTTGTTGTACTTTCCTGTAGCTCCATCTGTTGCAATCTTTGATGATTCATTGTAGTATGTTGTCACTGAGTTTGACTGCATGTTCATCAGTTCATATTGAACTGTTTCTTGTCATGTTCACTTGCACACTCGAGTTTGTAATCTCAGATTCATAGTGTATTTGTTGGCTGCATTGTCATTGTTTAATATTGTTTGCAACTTGACACTTGTTGTCTGCATTTCTAGTTGGATATGTTGGCACTGGGATATAACTCGAACTGTTTTGATGTTGCATCCATTGAGTCTGCATATTGTAGCCGTAATCATTTGGTTTTGTAGTTTGATTGTGAGGTGTTGCCTCTGACTTGTATCACTTATGCAGTCTTCACTGTTGCTGTGCCATTGCTGTTTGGTCTGAACTTGCATACTTGCATTTGAGTTGTTGCTTTCTATCCTGTTGCCTTCAGTTGCTTGTCGAATTTTAGTCATTGAAGTATGTTGTTGAACTTGGTGACATGCATTTCTTTGTTGAACTTGTCATCTTGAGTTTGTACAGTGTTGTACTTGTTGCCTTGTATCACTGTGTACTGGTGGTCTTCATATTGCGTATGCTGTATGGTGTCTCTTCTGGTTTGTTTACTTCGGTCGGTTGCTTTGAACCTGTTGCCTACACTCTAGTGCATTCCTGTATATACTTTGCTTTTGTGGTCTTGTGTCTTGCCATTCTTTGTTGCCTTGAGTCTGTTGTAATGTGTTAGCTTGTAGTCATTGACTTGTTCATGCTGTACTTGGATATTTGCAGTTCCACTACTTTGTGCCCGAGCTTGCATTGTCATCATGTTGTAGCTGGTCTTTCACTGTGACATGTTCACTTGTGACTGCACTGCATTGTCGTCTTGTGGCAGTTGCTTTGTCTCCATGTATTTCATGTAGTATGGTCATTTGGCTGTTGTGCTTAGTTCATGTGTATGCTGTACACTAAGCATTTCTTAGTTTGCATATCAACTTGTTGTAGTTTGCATATCAACTTGTTGTAGTTTGCATATCAACTTGTTGCAGTTAATGGTTGCTGTGCACTTTTGTGCTTGCATTTTGATGCAGTCTTCATTAGCATGCTACTGATTGGTGTTTCATTTCTTGTGATATCCATGTTGCAACTGTTTTTGACATGTTAACTGCCTTGTGTTGAATCCAGTTTCAAAAACTCGGGTTTGACCTTGTGCTCGTGTTGTGATGTATTGCATGTGAGTTGAACCCGGTTTTTCATTTGGGTTTGACCTGTGCTCACCTGTCCCTGTAAATCAATCAAGTGTATATATCGGCGTGCACGGCCTTGTGGCATATAGAGTAATACACTGTGTATGTCACAAGTTGTTCGTATATGATGAATTCAAATATAAATGATGACGAACAACCCATATAACTGAGGCAAAAATTATTTTCAAAAACCATATTTTATTTTATATTGCAAAAATATTTCTTTTTCAATTTTACTGCGTTAGTGAATATTTTTGCAGATTGCTCAGATGCTGGATTCTAACTGGAAGGAAGTTGAAGATAAATACGAGTGTGAGTGATATGTAGTGAGGACATTTGTAAATGTGAAATGTGATGTAATTGTAATCAAAGTTGTATAGTTATAGTGAGAGCTTGAAATTGTACTATTCAAAGATGTAATAAATATTTGTTTGAATAAAATATTCGTTTGAATTCAAATTCCGTGTTATTTATTTTATTCAGCAAATATTTATTTAATCTGTGAAAAATAAAATAGAATATTATCAAATACATTTAAACGAATGTATATATGTTTATTATCATCAAACAAAAATCATTTAAGCGCATATTCAACAATATACAGTTTTGATACAATATCTGATACAACAGATGATCCAATAGATATCAATATACATCAGAGATATAATAGAATAGCAGCGGAAAAGAAACTAGATAACATTAGCAACGGAACAAATAACTCCAGATAGTCTTCAAAAGAGAACTCCAGCAGCAGCTCGAACCAACATCACGTTTCACCAAGACAAGCAAGTCTCGTCCACATCCAAAGACTGAACTAGCTCTAGATAACCTACTAATCCTGACTATCTGAAACACCCAACTCTAGACTGCTCGTGTAGAAAAATTTTGAGCATCCAAAGTTTAGGAAAGAAATAATAAACTCCGGATCAGTCATGGGACTGGTGTGAGCAACAAAAACAGTTTATCTTTTAAAAACAAACAGCAAGAGAATTTTAAATTAGATTCGCAATGCTTTTAGAAAATGAGACTACCATAAGGCATCCCGCACACACACACAATGCAAACGCAGAATCGGAGCAGATTTCTCCTTATGATAGTCAAATATGCTTGATACGTGAATTCCTTTGATATTATTACTGTAAGTGCAAAGTGGAGAAAACATTTCGAAAGTAGAATATAAATCTTAGCCAACATAGACATTTCGAACTATGCCTACTATAGCCACCATCCAAACAGTGGGGCGCCACCATAAGTAGATGGCAGGTAATACAACTAAAACCGTACAAGGTACGTATTTGAAGAATGGATTTCCAACAAATGGTCAGACCAAGGAACTTTCCATTGCCACATGGAAACGCCTCTGGAAGGACGTCCCGAGAACCAAAGTGGATCTCTGCCAAACAAGGTCGGCTACCCCCTTTCCCGAGGAATATACAAAACCTCAGATATGCCACCCCCGGTCCTTTGGGACCTTTATATGAGGCGCCTCTAAACCAACAACCACACAGAAATAAAAATAGTGTGTCCACATGAGTAAGTATCTGGGCTCCATACCATGACACTACCCTTTTCCAGAAGGAATGGTCATACCCTAGGGAAGCTACCCCTGAAACCTTGCCGCACAATTCCTGTTTCGACCATTACCGATTTGTGAGGCTCGACGAAGTCTCATCCACAAAGCTACGCTTTTTACAAAAGCCACGCTTTGATCAACAAATGATCAGCAGCACTCAGCATGCCACATTACCAAGTTGGGAACATATCGCTGATAACCTTCAACTACATAATCTCTGAGCTCGTACGTCTCAGAGAAGGGTGTTAATGCTAAGAGAATAAATTCTCCGCCACCAACAAAAATGTATTTGAAAGAAATCTGCTTTATATCTCAAATTATAATGTCAGACATGCAATCCATACAAGTCTGTTCTGGGTTCGAACAGAATCGAAGGCACTTCGAAAGAAGTCCTTGCAATCCGGGTATTCACAATCCCGATTGGACTTTCCATCACTCAGGGAATCTCTATACCGTAGCTACTCGATGCAGAGACAATCAATAGGTCATCCTATCGTTCTCGCAAATACCCGGTCTTCAAATGCTATCCATAACGACATATCACATATTCGGAATGGGTTATACGACCCAAAGGTCCTTTCCCGGCTAACCCGAATAGTGAGCGCAACATTTAAAACATATGGATATGGGATTTCAATTAAGTCACAACTTAATAATTCAAAATTTTCTTTCAAATGATTTAAACCAATTATCATTTCCAATATTTTATACAAAAAGATTAATTTCACAAAATTCACACAGTTTCTCAAAGGTTCATTCATAAGTTTCAAAACAATTCCATCTCAATTGGATTAATTCATTTAAATCTTTAAATCAAAGATTTGTTTCATAGCTTTCAAATCGTTCCTACATATTCTCAAAAAAAAATATTCGTTTCCAAATATTCATCTATAACTTGGAAACTATTTCAGTTTACTTGAAATCCCTTTAATACAGTTTAGAAGTTCATTACTCATGTGAAAGCTTTTTATCATTTAGAAACAACAGTGTTATTTCGAAAAAACCTTATTTCATTTATACAAGTTAAAATCTTTAGGTTAATTCAAATTCCCAAAAGAACAGTACTTTAAAAATGGTTTGACTCATATATAACTAGTATAATATCGTTAATCCCTAGTTTCAAATCATAGAATTCAATTTCAAACCTTGAAATTAAGTTTAAGTCAAATTATTTAAACTTCATACTTTATCAAGTTATTCAAAATAAATCTCATCTTTGAAATTCTATTTCAAAAGCTTTTCACTTTAAACCCAATCTCATTTTCAAACCATTTGAATTCAAATGGTCTATTTAAAAATCATTTCAAAAATATGTGACTTAATCGATTTCCTTGTGAAATCCATATTTGTGTGTGTATATGTGACGAGCCGGAATTTCTAACAATTTAAATTTGAATAGTTAATTGATTTTCAAATATTTAAAAGTTAATTTTAACTTAAATTCAAGATATCAATATTTACTTGATAATTAAATTATTGAATTATATAATTCGAAACTGGGTACAATGTTGAATCTGGAGTTTTAAGCCTGTTAAAAATAATCTGAAGGCTTATAAAAATTTTAACGTTGATACTGAAGATAATAGAATGGATGAAATTTAAATCAAAGGTGATTTGTTCAGCTTTAGTAGTATATCGTTTAAATTGAATTTAAAAATAGCCTTCCGAAGCACAGTCTCGGAACTCGACGAAACCTATCCCATTGGATCCGTAATAGTTAGTTATTATCAGATTTCAATTTTCGTAGCAATCGGGGTTATCGTTTGACCCTAGCAGCTCAAAACGCTTCGAATTTATTTGAATCGATTTAATTTTAAATTGATCGGTTACTTCCATATCTCGCGCATATGATCAAATTAGCTTCCGAAACACGTTCAATTGTGTTCGGAATGCAGGTAAAACCTTATAAGCGCCTGCCGGCATGTCTGATTCTGGTTTCGAGATTTCGTGTATTTTTAACGAGATATTTTGGTAATTTAATAATTTTAAAAATATAAAAGTCAATCAGCCACCCTATTCTATACCTATGTAGCATAGCCGACCTAACCTTTCTCTCCGTTCAAATCAATGTCCCCCTTTCCTTCAGAATCTCGTCGCTTTCCTCTTTTTTCCTTCTGATGGAAGTCACGAAAAATCTATATACCACATTTCGTTTCAGAATTAAACCCAAATTCACGAAATCAAGTTCAAAATGGCAGCAAGCCAAAAAAAATAAAAATAAAGGGATCGACTCGTTCATAAATTAAAATACCCGAAAAAAAGGGGACGAAGGGATTCGAAATCATTCGAATCGAATTGCCGAACCAACTGCCCTTCTTTTTTCTGAAAGATCGTGTTTTCTCAAATCGAACAAGCCCACGTTCGATCAAACAAGCGAAAGGAGATAGGGCGACGTTGTGGGATGTCATCGTTTGTGGGTTGTTTGATACCACAATAGGTGAAGCCACGCGGTTGCGAAGAGAAGGAGTATTGTCGACGAGTCAGGGAGCGAGGATGTGGGACTCATGGTGAGTCTGGAACGAAGGCGACGACAAGGCGCAGCTTTAGCCAGAGTTGGAAAGGTCCGACCCTTAGGATATTATCGCCCGCGGCCACGGTAGCACCTTCGAGCTTGGAAGGGAAATCTTGGATGGAGGTTAGCTTTGCGATCTGGTGAGTGAGTAGGATGGCTCGAACTCGAGCTTGGCGAGTGAGGGTTTCTGGTCTGCAAGGTCTAATACTGTGAAGAGAACAAGCCGAGATTGGATCGGATTTGCAAACCAAAAATCAAAGGTGAGTAAATCTCACTCTGTTGGATTTATATATAAATTTAAATTGTTAAATTTAAATGATTGGTTGAATGATTAAATTGATTGGATGTTCACTGACGATGATGTGACTTTGATTTTGGTTGGTTCCCGAGTTAATTATTGCTTGACTTGAAATATTTGAGTTTTAAATTTGTTTAATGGTAAATCATAAAGAAGAGAATATTTCAATTTAAAGTTAATAAGGGGCTTAAAGATTGTGAGTCATTAAATTGAAAGAATAATTAAGATGGATAATTGATTAATTCAATTAATTAACAATTTGGGTTAATTAATTTAGTAATGAAGGGCTGGGATTAATTTCGATTCAAGATAATTAATTGAGTGTAAGTAATTCGGAATAATCATTGGATGATTTGATAAATAATTACTAAATGAAATTAATAAAATATAATTACCTTGCGAAATAAATCAAGAGAGTTATTAAGATGATTAATTAGGGAGAAATTGATTTATGAATGAAGTAAATACAAGATAGTTAATTATCGGTTGAGATAAATCAAGAATGATTAATATTTATGGTTTAATTAATTTCCAATTATTTCTTGTAATTAAATTAGATTATAATAAATTGAAATGTAAATGAGGAATCATTAATTTATAAAATCAATGATGTAAATAGAGATTGATTAGTAAGAAAATAAATCAATATAAGTGACTTACGAAAGGTAATTAATATAAATAATTATGGACTAATATAATTAAAATTGTAAATTAATTCCTAAGGAAATTGAGATTACTTATTGATTTTGGTTTAAGAATAATTAACATCGTGAAATCAATTAAAGATAACTACTTGAATGAAATTGAAAGATATTTAATCCAGGGTGATTAATTAAGATGAGTGAATGTGGAAGAGTTGATTAATTAATTGGTTTGGAGATTAAGTAATGAAGAAACCTAAGCAATTGAGCTTGGAAATTCAATTTAGAATCAATTGAATAGGCTTGTAAGCGATTAAGCTTCGTGCATGGGTGATTGAATGGTATTGGATGCTTTGAATGAGTTGATATCTCTGATATGAAATGTTGTGTATTTCGTTTGGATAACTTGGGTTAGGATGACATGAGCTCAAAGAGACCGGGGTCGGGTATTGGGAAATACCCGAAACCACTTCGAATATTTATAAATTGATATGTAAAATCTATAAGTTGGAGTAAGGTGATTTGGAGTAATTTGACTATTTCAAATCTAAATCTTTGGTATTTAGAAAACTCATGTGTGAAAGAAGTTATGCCTATAACATATTGTGGTCTTGTAAAATTGGTTTGAGTTACTCGGGTTCTATATAAGTTGTATGCTTTGGTATTCCATGTTGGATGAGTTTACTCACGCTGGTTTCCAGCCTAACCCGGGTGTTACTTTGATGTAATGCTCAGGTCAGACCGAGTATTACAGATTTTCAGGTAAGGACGTTATGGAGTTCAGAAGGCGAGCTGGATGGCAAGTATGTATAGAGTATTTCCGCTGCAGTATATTATTGCGTATATGAGTCATGATAATTGTATGTATTCAGTGACTGTATATATGTAAAACTCTGATGTATTAACATGTAATTGACTGATATATTATTCTTTTGTAAACTGTTATTATGTATTATTATATATTATCCGCTGCGATCGTGAGTTGTTGATGTTTCTGTTCTTCTTCTCCTACCTCTTTTTTTTTCATAACTATCTGGAATTTTGGGGTTAGAAAATTTCGGGTCGTTACATTTAGTATCAGAGCGGAAAGGTTAAGCGAGAACCTTCGCTCTGGTAGGGATTACTCAATTAATAGAGTTCGAAGTACTCTAGAATGAGTTGAGTGTGTGTGTGTGTGTGTGTGTGTGTGTATATATATATATGAGAGCGTACTTGTTATTTGCTTATAAAGATTTTAAATGATTTTATATAAAATATATATTTTAATATATAAAGTAATATTTCCTTCTAATAAATATTAAGGTGATTGGTTGTTAATTATTGAAATTTAAAATTTAGAAGAAATATAATACAACCAAACTGAAGTCTTGAAGTGGAATCAAATTAAGTAGAAACAAAAATGCAACCAAATTAAAAATTTAATGGATTGAAAATGAAATTCTAAATTTGGTCTCAGAATTCGGAAATTTTGTTTCAAAATAATGAAAAATAATAATTAAGTATATTTAAATAACTGGGACTTGTTGCAAACAATGGGTTGTTTGAAAATTTGATTTGAATTAAAAACCAAAGGGTGGTTTAAAATTTTAGAATATGGCTGGGAGGGCCAAGAAATAAATATGTATGTATATATGGATATATATGATATCAAAGATGATTTGAAATAAATTCTAAGAGGTTGAGTTTTGATTTTTCCCTGAAGTGATGTAAAAACCCAAAGTGATATAAGTTTGAACTTATAAGAGGGAAATAATTTTGAAATTTGAAGTGGGAATTCAAATTTGGTAAGGTTGATTGGATTAAGTAAATTGGAACTTAACTTGGAAAGATAAATAGTCGATTGGAATTGGGAATGTGTGTGATCTCAAACGGTTTGAGATTTAAAAATTGAAAATGGAGGGACGTTTTCAAATAAATTGGATGTTATCATCCTATTGTTAATAAAAATCTTTAAATTGAGAATGGAATTGTATAAATAAAATAAAATAAGTCTGAATAATTGAATTGTAAAATAAATTTGTTAAGAACTGGCTTCAAACTGGAAAATTAGATTGAATAATGAATTAAAATTTTAAAATAAAATTGTATTGAACCTTGAAATACATAAGTAAAAATAATTTAAAATGAGAATTTTGAGAAATTGGGCTCAGAAATTAAAACGATTAAACACTTTGATTTAAAGGTTAATTTGGTTTAAAGAGTTAAACCAACCTTTGAGAATTTAACTCGAATTTCTATAATTCGAGATAGTTTAAATTCAAGATTTAATTGAATTAGTTTAAAATTGAATTTGGTTTGAAGTAATTGGATTGGTGATTGAAGATGTCTAAGTTTAAAATTTTTAAATGAGAAATTGGATTGGATTAAATTAAAGTGATTTGGATTCTGAAATTAAATTGATAATGATTCAAATTTAAAATTGAACAGGATTAAAATCAACTAAAATTTTATTTAAATTGGGAAAGGAATCAAGATTGATTCAACTTGAATTGGGAATTAATCAAGTCCAATGGAATTTGGAGTTATTTGACTTGGAATTGGGTCAAATTAAATGGAGATTTAAATTGAATTCTTGGGGGAGTGAACAGTTTGACTCTTGATTATTTTTGATATAAATTGTTTTGATATAAACTTATTTTTCTAAGCTATTAAATATATACAACCTTTCTTTCTTAAAGCCAAATTATTTTATATACTTGTTTTACGATTATTTTTGGAGCTATTTAACCATTTTTCAACTATTTTCTAAAAAAATTACTATTTTTCAACTATGTTACAAATTAATTACTATTTTACAACTATTTTACAATTATCTAAAATTTCTGAAACTACTCAGCCATTTTCAACTATTCTACGATTAGTTAACTATTTTCTAACTATTTTACAAAACTAGTAATTATTTTTCTAACTACTTGTTTGTTTTTAAAATTTTCAAGCTATTTTCTAAATAAACTAGTCGGAGTTCAAACTGTTATGGATTTAATATCCAACTGAGATAGGAATTGAAGTGATAATCCAAATGGGGATTAATGTAAAGGTGGATAAATGAATGGAAAAGAAATTGATATTGAAAAGAATAATCAAATTGGAATATTTGATTTTGAATAAACAAAGTTATATATCTTTGTTTTATTTAATATGAAACCCCTTTGTTGAATCTATTGTTGGAAGAAAAAGGATTTTGGAAGTGTTTGAAGTATAAAAGGAATTTTATACAAGTTTATAGTGGTCCAAAGTTTAAAAATTTATATTTATCGGTATATATATATAAAGGATCTTATGAGGATTTTGGAAAAGGTTTTGGGAACCTTTGGATTTGGAAAGGCTTTTGATTTGGGTAAAATCAATATTGGAATTTGGAAAGCCTATTTTGAGAATTATCGATTTTGGGATAATGATTTTGTGTAAAGGAGCTTTGTATGAGATCATACTAGGTGTATGATTTGAAAGATACTATATGTGTATAGTATAAAGTGTTTGATGATGGCTCTGGGGAAAAAGGCACTCCCTTGAAATGAACTTCTTAGGAGTGTCACCGGATGGTGCTGCCTTGAGCCCAGGAGGTTCTAAAGTTGATCCTGTGAGGAGTCCGGACAAACTAGTTCTTGAGGATTATGAGTAGTGTATACCATAGCGGAAGTCGTGTGTGCCGCTGAGAGTCAACAGTCTGCGGTTGATTTTATATCGGCAGACTGCGACCTATGTAGGAATGGAGAAGTTTCATTTCGATAGCGAAAATCAAAGGCCGCTGAGAGCCTGCAGTTACATGGACTTTTGCTGTGACGACAACGTAACCCTGGATGTAACTGTGATTTGTGTGGGATCCATGGCGTAATCGAGAGGCCGCGGAGAGCCTGCAGTTACATGGACTTTTGCTGCGACGGCAACGTAACCCTGGGATGTAACTGTGACCATGGATAGGGGTGATGATTCTCAGAGCATTCACACCAAAGATATTTTCTCTATTTTCAAAAACTGTTTTCTATATTTTCAATAACATTATTTTCCAAATATTTTCACTGGGTGTTGAAAACGGGTTTACCAAGTACTTATAGATTTTCAGTCCTACGCCTGATCAACGTATGATTGAATTTCTGTGAGAACAAGGATGGACTGGTTGAAACATCGAGTTATAAAAGTATTTTTATAAAGAGCTATGTTATTATTATGATGTAAATTTAAAAGCATTTCTAAAAATTTTAAATAAAGATGTGGGAAGTTGGGGAAAATAAAAAGGAAATCCAAATTGGAATTTTAATGAAGTGATTTTGTAAGTATAATTGAATAGTGATTTAGAAGTTGGAAATAAGCTAATTGGTTGAATAATTGTTGGATTGAGTATGTTAATAAAATTTGACTTTGGTAAGTAAATGGATTGTAAGTTAATAATGGAATTTGGAAGTGAATTCGAATTGTTAATAGAATTCGACTTGGATTTGATAATGAATTAAATAAGAAGAGATGTTGTAAAAATAAAAATAAAATAAAATGGGATCGAAGTAGTGATGGGATGAATTGCAAATAAAATTCAAGGGTGATTTGAATAATATTTAATGAAGTTTGCAAGTAAATTGGATATAAGAGAAGTGATGTTATATGAAATAGAAGTGATTATAATTATATGGTTTGAGTTGCAAAACAAAACCCCCAAGTGAATAGAAATAAATTGAGAAAGTGAATTAAAATTTAAGTGGATAGGCTAACTGAATTTAATGGAATTTGGTTAAATGAGGGTTAAATAGAAGTAAACATAAGTTTGATGTTGGAATAAATTGAAGTAAATTAACTTAAGTTTAAATTTATGGAAACTTGGCTTCGAATAAGGATGAAAGCCCATTAAATAAAAGCTTGGATTGAATTAATTTGGAGATGGCTAGAAGTGTACAAGAATGGAATGTGTCGAACTAAATGTATGGTTGGTGAATAAATTAAAATGGAATGGAATGGAATTAAATAAAATTAAGTCGAAATCAATTTAAATTGGTTATAAAACTTTAGTAATTATTTATTCACATGGGTATCATAAATTTGCGTAAAAATGAGAGTCGTTTGTCGTAAACGAGATTTAATTAAATTCTACAAATTAGTGGAAGCAAATATAAATGAGTTTTGAATCAATTGATATGAATATGAGTTTGTTTTGCTTAAAAATGAATTGAATGTAAACACTTGAGTTGTAAACCATTAAAATTAAATGAAATGGCATATAAGTTTGGTTGGAAGCAATTAGATTAGCTTTAAATTATATAAATCGCTTATGGTAAGTGTAACGATCCTAGTTTTAAAGACGAATTTAAATTTATAATTTAATTGAATTCTTGGATTAAATTATGGATTTGTTTAAATTTTTTTCAATTTTGATAAGATATGTATACTTATTTATTTTATAAATTGGATTTGAAACTTATTTTAAATATAATTGAATTGGAATTGAAATAAAGTGTTCAAAATAAAATAAAATGTAAGTTATAAATCAATGTTTAGTAATCAAACTATAAAATAAAAACAAACAAAACTAGAATAAAATTTACATACATAAATAAAAATATAGGAAAGAGGCTGCAACAAGTAAGGAACATGTTAAAAAAAAATAGAATACAAAGCAAATAACAAAACAAATACATACATAAATAAAAATATAATAAAGGTGTTGTAAACAAAATATGTACAGATAACTAAAATAATATTACATTAAGTAATGCAAGATGTAAACAAGTACTAAAGAAGAAGACTAAAATAAAATAAAATAAAACAGAAATACAGGTTTGAAACAAGACAAGAAATAACATACAAGTATAATATTAACAAAGGTTTGCTGTAAATTCATATGCAATACAAGATAAAACATAAAGTACTTAACAATAAATGCAACATATCTCAGCATGGTCAAAGCAAGAAAGTAAGATATAAACAAGAAGCAAAGAACTGTACAAACATAATTAAAATAGTATAAGTTATAAACCAAATAGCACATGCATTAAATGCATATACTGTCTAGCATGGACAAAGATCCTACTAGCCGTAATCAAAGCATGAGCACGGCATGCTGCAAATAAATGAAAGTGTTACTTACATACTTTCATTAAATGATTTCAAACATGCCTATTCACAAAGTACAAAGCTAGTATAAAATAATTATACAAAAGAAAGATGCTCAGTGTTGTCTAAAAAAAAAAAAAAAAACTGCACATCTCTTTATATATATGAATTGCCTCCAATTTGTTCAAAACCTTATACTGAAGAAAGAAAGAAAGATATCAAAGAAAAAAAAACAGAAATTAAAAAGAAAGCAAAAGCAAGTTTGAACCTGGAAAATAAAAGAGGAAAGCAACTCTGCAGTTTTCAAAACAACAGAGATCATCTGTTCTTCCTCTTCTCAAAACTGTGAGCAAACTATTTTGTTAAAACTTAGAAACTAATTGAATCTTGCAAGTATGCTGCTGTGAAGAGAAAAAAAAAATCTTGTATGAATGTGAATGTATTTGCATGCTTTTATAGTAAAGAAATAATAATAATTGTGTGCATCTTAGTGCACAGGCAAGAAACCATACCTCTGTTTCATACTCTACAAGTTTAGAATCTGTTTACAAATTTAATACCTCCTCATAGAATCAATTGCAGGCCATGATTCGTGAAAGAAAAATGGTTGTAACAAGTTAACATTAAATTTAAAAACAAATTCAAAAGGATTTAGGAAGCAATTATTTTAACATGTATAGTTCACAGTAAGATCATCCTAAATCAGAAAATTCAAGTATTTTAGTTTTATAATCTGATTATATAATTGTGTTCGTATTGCAAAATAATGATTTTTGGTGAAAGAATTATGATTTTTAAGTTTATGAATGATGAGAAAATTTCCAGTTGAACTGAATCGACATTTTATCAAAACACGATAATCAACGATGAATTGGGGATCGTGATTAATGGTGAAGGTAGCCTATGCAGTGGAGATTCGAGGAAAAATGATCAGGGAATTTCTTCATGGCCGTGGTGGCGACTCGAAGCCAATTTAGGGCTTGGGTGTCAAGTTTTGTTGATGAGGTTGTGCGAATTAGCGTGACGTCCACGGTGGATCTGAAGCGATCGCGCCTATGGGAAAAGAAGGATAAGGCTTTGGCGAAGCTCTGGGAGAAATCTCACGATCTCTGGAGCCATGGTTCAACAGCGGCGAGGAGATTCAGTGTGTTCGGCAGTGGTAAGGTTTGGGTTCGATGAAGTATCGACTAACTCGAATTTGTTTGGAAGGAGATATTGGGTTTTTGGGTAGTAGAGACGGTTGTGCCTGGCCACAGAAACTTGCTGGTAATGGCAGCGTTGGTCGGCGACCATCCAATCGCGCGTGCACGTGCACGGCGGCACGAGGGGGGTGTCAATGCTCGAATGTCTGGTTGTCTCGAGTGATACTCGAGAATTATGGAAGTTTACTTCGGGTTTTTCTCTGGTACACGAGTGTGTTCATTTCTACAGTTAAAGCTAAATAAAAAAATAAAAAAAAGAAGAGTGGAAGAAGAAGACACGGGCAGGAGGAAGATGGACGCGGGTAGAAATAAGGGAAAACTCAAGCCTTGCGCGAGTAAGTACTGTATACACCTCGGGTCCAGTTTTTTTTTGGGTTTAAACATAATTTCTTTTAAATTGTTATGTTAAGCTATGTTTAGTATAAATTAAGTAATTTGGGTTGGCAAGATTGAAGTTAAACATGATCAAATTTATTCAAGGAAAGGTTTTACAAAACGTAAGATGGGTAATTATTTAAATCGAAAGTTAATTAAGATTTGTAATTAATAATTTAATTAACTATTTAAAGTTAATTAATTAACTAGCAGATAATAGTAATTAACTAATTAAATAATTAAGTAAGGACGAATTAAAATTAATGGGCAATTTATGTTTAATTAAGTATTTAATGATAAATTAAACAGGGTTAAGTGATTTATTCTAAGTAATTAAAATTAAATTTGAATTAATTACAATAAGAATTAAGGATGATTGCTTATGGATTGTGTAAGTAGGATATCTGATTTGTTGCCTATTGAATTGATATTTCTGTTTATGATTATGATGCTATGTGATGTGAACTGCCTTATGTTGTACTGTGAATTTGGATTTGTTTCTGTATATATGTGAAAACCCCTTTTTGCCTGTAAAACGGCATTTGGATTTCGATGCGACAGGGATTCGGATTCCAGTTGGTTATCCGAAACCCACATCGAATTGTAATGATGAATCTTCGTGATTGATAAATTTATTTTATCTGTGAAACTGTGAAGGAAGATAAGCGTTATTGGTTATACCGCTTATCGATATTGATATATTTGTGATGATTGATGTTGTGCACTATTGTGTAAAATCCTTGGACCACACTATACACACACAAATATGGATTTCACGAGGAAATCGGTTAAGTCACAGATTTTTAAATAAGTTTGAATTTGAATTTTTAATTCAAATAGTTTTGGAAATAAATTAAGTTTAATGTGAAAAGCTTTTGAAAAGGTGTTTTAAGAATAAAAGTTATTTTTTGAATAACTAATAGAGATTTGGAATTTGAATAAATCGATTCAAATTGAATTCAAAAATCTGAAATTGAATTCTATATTTAGTATTTACAATTTAAAAAGAATTATACAAGTTATACGAACTTTAAACATTCTAAAGCATTGTTTTGGAAATTTGAATTAACCTCCAAAGATTTTAACTTGTATAAATAAGATCGGATTTTCCGAGATAAAACTGTTGTTTTCGAATGATAAAAAGCTTCCATATAAGTAATGAATTTCCAATTGGTATTAATCGGATTTCAAGTTTGAATTGAAATAATTTTCTAAGTATAAATGAATAAATATTTGGGAAACGGATTTTTAAAGCTAAGAGATAAATCTTGATTTTAAGATTTAAATGAATTAACCAAATTGAAATGGAAATTGCTTTGAAATCCGTAAATGGATCTTTGTGAAACTGAATGAACTTTTTGAAGTAAATCTTTTTGTTTAAAGGATTTGAAATGGAAATTGGTTTAAACCATTTAAAAGAAAGTTGGAATAATTAAGTTGTGACTTAATCGAAATCCCATATCCATATGTTTTAAATTTTGCGCTCACTATTCGGGTTAGCCGGGAAAGGACCTTTGGGTCGTATAACCCATTCCGAGTATGTGATACGTCGTTATGGATAGCATTTGAAGACCGGTGTTGAAGACCGGGGATTTGCGAGAGCGATAGGATGACCTGTCGATTGACTCTGCACCGAGTTGCTCCGGTATAGAGTTCTCCATATGTGATGGGGAATTCGATCTGGATTGTGGATATCCGGATTGCAAGGACTTCTTTGTAAGTGCCTTCGGTTCTGTTCGAGCCCGGAACAGACTTGTATGGATAGTTATGTCTGACATTACAATTTGAGATATAAAGCTGATTTCTTTCAAATATATTTCTGTTGGTGGCGGAGAATTTATTCTTTTAGCTTAACACCCTTCTCTGAGACGTACGAGCTCAGAGGTTATGTAGTTGAAGGTTATCAGCGATATATTCCCAATTTGGTAATGTGACATGCTGAGTGTTGCTGTGAAATGATCATTGTGTTGATTATTTGTGATAGGATCATTTGTTTGATCGTCTATCTTTGTGATCATTTCTATGATCATTTGTTGACCCAAAGCACGACTTTTGTATAAAGTGTGTTTTTGTGGACGAGACTTCGTCGAGCCTCACAAACCGGTAATGGTCGAAACAGGAATTGTGCGGCAAGGTTTTCAGGGATAGCGTCCCTAGGGTATGACCATTCCTTCTGGAAAAGGGTAGTATCATGGTATGGAGCCCAGATACTTACTCTTGTTGAAACACTTATTATTATGGTGTGATGTTGGTTAGAGAGCTCTCGTTTAAAGGTCCCAAAGGACCGGGGGTGGCATATCTGAGGGTTTGTAATATCCCTTGGGAAAAGGGGTTCCCGACCTTGTTTAGAAGAGAACGGTTTGGTTCTCGGGGCGTCCTTCCAGAGGCGTTTCCATGTGGCAATGGGAAGTTCCTTGGCCTGACCATTTGTTGGAAAATCCATTCTTCAAATACGAGCCTTGTACAGTTTTAGTTGTATAACCTGCCATGGAATATGGCGGTAACCCGCTATTGAACATGGTAGCTATAGTAGGCATAGTTCGAAATGTCTATGCTGGCTAAGATTTATATCTTTACTTTCGAAATGAATTTTCTCTACACTATGCACTAGTAATAATATCAAATGTTCTTTTTAATGCGTATCAAGCATCTTTGACTATCATAAGGAGAAATCTCCTTCGATTCTGCGTTTGCATTGTGTGTGTGTGTGCGGGAGGCCTTATGGTAGTCTCATTTCAAAAAAAAAAGCATTGCGAATCTATTTTAAAAATATTTCGTTGCTTGTTTTTAAAGATAAACTGTTTTTGTTTGCTCACACCAGTCCCATGACTGATCCAGAGTTTATTGTTTATTTCCTAAACTCTGGGTGCTCAAAATTTTTCTACACGGGCATTCTAGAGTTTGGTTTTTCAGATAGTTAGGTTCAGTGGATTATCTGGAGCTAGTTCAGTTTTCTTTGGATATGGACGAGATTTGCTTGGTGGAATCTTGATGGTGGATCGAGCTAGGAGTTTTGGAGCTTTGTCTTTGGAGTTTTTTTTTGGATCAGAGTTGCAGTATTATATTCTGAGAAGACTTATTTCATATTGTATCGTGTTCCGCTGTATTTTGTGTTGTATATTCTCTGATGTTGATGATTATCATTGTATCAAATTGATGTATCGGATATTGTATTCATGTTATATCAGTGATATCATCTTTTATTTCCGCTGTGTTATTTATCATTTAATGGTGTTGCAAGCTCCCGCGAAACGAATTTGATGTTGTTTGTTGGACATCGAGTTCGGGTCGTGACAGTAAGCGTTTGGTGTTTGTTGCTTTTGAAATGCTTGTGTTTAGCCATTAAAGTAAGTGAAATGCAAGTAGATTTTCTATATATGACACTTACATATTTAAATTGAGAAAGTACAGGTACTGAAGGCCGTTTGGCTGGATCTGGATTGCACTGAATGCTATAATAAATAAGCTGCTTGCTTAAAATGCTAAATAAAGGTACGCCTACGCAATAAAAAATAGGAAATATGAACTGTTTTTGCCCTTTTTTCTGACCATGTGGGTCGTTGTATATATTTATCTCTTGTCAAATTGCAAAAGCTCCTCCGTACAAAGGAGACTCTGCCAAAAAATTTTGGAAATTCTGGAAGTTAGAAAATTTTTGGTTAACGACAAAACAATTTCAGATTGAAAATTAAAATAAACTAGTAAATGAAACTAATATGAATCAGTTTAAATGAAAGATAAAACTCAATATTAGAAATTGAAAATAAATTGAATTCATATAGGAATGGGAAAAGCTAATTTGAATAGAAGTGGGTATGAAACATATATAAAGAAATGTATCAATTAATTTGAAAGGTTGTGATTGTATATTGTTGCTAGGTAAGATATGCAGGTTATAATGGGAAATGAAACTGGATTTGGTTCCGAAGGATAAATTGAATTGCCCGACAAAAAGGTATGTATTTAAAATTTCTGAATGAAATTGGATTGGGTTTTTGATATAGCCACTTGGCTTTTGTTTTCTTTTGGTATTTGGGAGCCCGTATAGGCCTTTTGTAGTTGTACCGAGCTAGCCGCGCAAAGGAGACGCTGGCAAAAAATTTCAAAAATTTAGAGAGTTAGAAAAATTTTGAGAAAATTTTGGATAATTCAAAATTTGGTTTTAAATTGAAATTTAGATGGTTGAGAAAAGGGTATTGTTTGAAACTATAGAAGGTTTTGGGAGTTGGTTAAGGTGATAGTGGATCTTTAATAAAGGATAGTTAGTAGGATATTGAATAGTGAGTTTTGGAAAGAGGTAAACGGGTATTGGACCATTCTTCCTAACTAGTAATTTCGGGGACGAAATTCTTTTAAGGGGGGAGGAATGTGACGACCCGGAATTTCTAACAATTTAAATTTGAATAGTTAATTGATTTTCAAATATTTAAAAGTTAATTTTAACTTGTTTTCAAGATATCAATATTTACTTGATAATTAAATTATTGAATTATATAATTCGAAACTGGGTACAATGTTGAATCTGGAGTTTTAAGCCTGTTAAAAATAATCTGAAGGCTTATAAAAATTTTAATGATGATACTGAAGATAATAGAATGGATGAAATTTAAATTAAAGGTGATTTGTTCAGCTTTAGTAGTATATCGTTTAAATTGAATTTAAAAATAGCCTTCCGAAGCACAGTCTCGGAACTCGACGAAACCAGTCCCATTGGATCCGTAATAGTTAGTTATTATCGGATTTCAATTTTCGTAGCAATCGGGGTTGTCGTTTGACCCTGGCAGCTCAAAACGCTTCGAATTTATTTGAATCGATTTAATTTTAAATTGATCGGTTACTTCCGTATCTCGGGCATATGATCGAATTAGCTTCTGAAACACGTTCAATTGTGTTCGGAATGCGGGTAAAACCTTATAAGCGCCTGCCAGCATGTCTGATTCTGGTTTCGAGATTTCGTGTATTTTTAACTAGATGTTTTGGTAATTTAATAATTTTAAAAATATAAAAGTCAATCAGCCACCCTATTCTATACCTATGTAGCTAAGCTGACCTAACCTTTCTCTCCATTCAAATCAATGTCCCCCTTTCCTTCAGAATCTCGTCGCTTTCCTCTTTTTTCCTTCTGATGGAAGTCACGAAAAATCTATATACCACATTTCGTTTCAGAATTAAACCCAAATTCACGAAATCAAGTTCAAAATGGCAGCAAGCCAAAAAAATAAAGGGATCGACTCGTTCATAAATTAAAATACCCGAAACAAAAGGGAACGAAGGGATTCGAAATCATTCGAATCGAATTGCCGAACCAACTGCCCTTCTTTCTTCTGAAAGATCGTGTTTTCTCAAATCGAACAAGCCCATGTTCGATCAAACAAGCGAAAGGAGATAGGGCGACGTTGTGGGATGTCATCGTTTGTGGGTTGTTTGATACCACAATAGGTTAAGCCACGCGGTTGCGAAGAGAAGGAGTATTGTCGACGAGTCAGGGAGCGAGGATGTGGGACTCATGGTGAGTCTGGAACGAAGGCGACGGCAAGGTGCAGCTTTAGCCAGAGTTGGGAAGGTCCGACCCTTGGGATATTATCGCTCGCGGCCACGGTAGCGCCTTCGAGCTCGGAAGGGAAATCTTGGATGGAGGTTAGCTTTGCGATCTGGTGAGTGAGTAGGATGGCTCGAACTCGAGCTTGGCGAGTGAGGGTTTCTGGTCTGCAAGGTCTAATACTGTGAAGAGAACAAGCCAAGATTGGATCGGATTTGCAAATCAAAAATCAAAGGTGAGTAAATCTCACTCTGTTGGATTTATATATAAATTTAAATGGTTAAATTTAAATGATTGGTTGAATGATTAAATTGATTGGATGCTCACTGACGATGATGTGACTTTGATTCTGGTTGGTTCCCGAGTTAATTGTTGCTTGACTCGAAATATTCGAGTTTTAAATTTGTTTAATGATAAATCATAAAGAAGAGAATATTTCAATTTAAAGTTAATAAGGGGCTTAAAGATTGTGAGTCATTAAATTGAAAGAATAATTAAGATGGATAATTGATTAATTCAATTAATTAACAATTTGGGTTAATTAATCTAGTAATGAAGGGCTGGGATTAATTTCGATTGAAGATAATTAATTGAGTGTAAGTAATTCGGAATAATCATTGGATGATTTGATAAATAATTACTAAATGAAATTAATAAAATATAATTACCTTGCGAGATTAATTAGGGAGAAATTGATTTATGAATGAAGTAAATACAAGATAGTTAATTATCGGTTGAGATAAATCAAGAATGATTAATATTTATGGTTTAATTAATGTTCAATTATTTCTTGTAATTAAATTAGATTAGAATAAATTGAAATGTAAATATGGAATCATTAATTTATAAAATCAATGATGTAAATAGAGATTGATTAGTAAGAAAAAAAATCAATATAAGTGACTTACGAAAGGTAATTAATATAAATAATTATGGACTAATATAATTAAAATTGTAAATTAATTCCTGAGGAAATTGAGTTTACTTATTGATTTTGGGTTAAGAATAATTAACATCGTGAAATCAATTAAAGATAACTACTTGAATGAAACTGAAAGGTAATTAATCCAGGGTGATTAATCAAGATGAATGAATATGGAAGAGTTGATTAATTAATTGGTTTGGAAATTAAGTAATGAAGAAACTTAAGCAATTGGGCTTGGAAATTCAATTTAGAATCAATTGAATAGGCTTGTAAGTGATTAAGCTTCGTGAATGGGTGATTGAATGGTATTGGATGCTTTGAATGAGTTGATATCTCTGATATGAAATGTTGTGTATTTCATTTGGATAACTTGGGTTAGGATGACATGAGGTCAAAGAGACCGGGGTCGGGTATTGGGAAATACCCAAAACCACTTCGAATATTTATAGATCGATATGTAAAATATATAAGTTGGAGTAAGGTGATTTGGAGTAATTTGACTATTTCAAATCTAAATCTTTGGTATTTAGAAAACTCATGTGTGAAAGAAGTTATGTCTATAACATATTGTGGTCTTGTAAAATTGGTTTGAGTTACCCGGGTTCTATATAAGTTGTATGCTTTGTATTCCATGTTGGATGAGTTTACTCACGCTAGTTTCCAGCCTGACCCGGGTGTTACTTTGATGTAATGCTCGGGTCAGACCGAGTATTACAGTTTTTCAGGTAAGGACGTTATGGAGTTCAGAAGGCGAGCTGGATGGCAAGTATGTATAGAGTATTTCCGCTGCAGTATATTATTGCGTATATGAGTCATGATAATTGTATGTATTCAGTGACTGTATATATGTGAAACTCTGATGTATTAACATGTAATTGACTGATATATTATTCTTTTGTAATCTGTTATTATGTATTATTATATATTATCCGCTGCGATCGTGAGTTGTTGATGTTTCTGTTCTTCTTCTCCTACCTCTTTCTTCTTTTTTTTTTCATAACTATCTGGAATTTTCGGGTTAGAAAATTTCGAGTCGTTATAGTATAAGTGTGGTCCAGGGGTTTAACACAATAGTGCAACATCATTCAGTCATCACGGATCAAACATAGAAAAATAGTTGATAAGCGATATAAACTATAACGCTTATCGTCCATTCACAGATTCACAGATAATATACAAATGTATATAAACAAATGAATAAATTTCACACAGCTCAATTTACAAAATAAAATATTACAGATCAGATAGGACAATCAATTCAAGGCATCTCATATAATATAAACATCCATAAGTAAGGTCATTTAATAATCATTTATAAGCAGGATTAATTTAATTGTTAAATCCTAATTAAATTCAATTTATTTCCAATTGAATTAATTACTGATGAATTAATTATCCAATTCTGATTTATTAATTACAAATTATTTTGACTAATTATCCTTTAATCATTTATTTATTAACTATTAATAATAAATTAATTAACCTATAATTAATCAACCTTTAATTCAAATAATTAACCTTTAATTATTTAACTCACTTTTTAATTAATTATCTTTAATTAATTAATCCTTAATTAGTTATCCTAATTAATTACTAGTTATAAATTAATTAACTTTTATTATCTAATTAACAATTCTTAATTACAAACTAGTTAAACACTTGATTATTAATTTGACCAATCTTTAATTACAAATTGATAAATCTCTAATTACTTAGTAAATTCCAATTATTGATTAATCATTCTTAATTACCCTTTTTGAACAATTCATTAATAATGATTATTTATCTTAATCAATATTTCAAAATCTTGTTCAAACTTTGAAATTAATTTATTACTAACTTGAAAACTAATGGCAATTAAATCTCAACACTTGTTTTACATTAACTACTTAATTGAAGTATTAATTGGATTTTAAAACTTTGTCAAGTATTTACTCAATTCTTTAACTTGTAATAAGGTCTTGACTTAAAATTGTCATACATTAATTAGTCATCACCACATAAATTTTGTTTAAACAGTTTACTCAACTTACTATTATTACTTTGCAGGATTGTGAATCACATCCGAACAATCCCTATGTTTACTTGGGTAAACAACTCGGTTCTCTTTACTTTTCCCCGAGACCTCTCTCTCTTCCTCAAATACGTTTCTTCTTCTTTCTTTTTTTCCTCTTATCAACTGTTGTAGCACGCGAACGCACTCACGCACCCAGGTTTCACCCAAGGCAATCTCTCCCCTTACCCGAGTATATACTCGGGGACCCAATCTTCCCGAACACCAAGACATGCACGAAATCACCATGCACGTACACCATCACCAAAGCTGCCTCCGACCTCTGATGATTCCTTCAGCAAACCACTTATCACCCATACTTTCGATCCATAGCTGCGAATTACACGCGCGAGCTACATATTGAAATCGAGACCCACAGATGAAACAGGAAACCATCCATCACCATAAATTTTCTTGAATACGACGTCTCCGATCACCGGAACACGCGAAGCCTCGGCCATCACCTCGTCACTTCAGCCTCTACCCTCCCCGTCGCTCCCAAGCAGCTCGATCGACCAGAGATAGAGGAAACACCTCATCTCCGACCTCAACTAAAAACAACAGCTAAACCCTAAACTTCATTCATTCCTTCAATCCATTCAATAGAAAAACTATTTAGCATTTTTCCCACTATAATCGATTACCAGGCCTACTTCGTGCAAAGTTTCAGCGATCGAAATTCATTTAATTACTGGGAATTGACAAAAATCCAATTTTGTTCAACTAACCACTGCTTCCTAGCCCCAACATTAAAAATCATCAATATAGTTTCAAAAATCCTATTTTCGAATAAGTATTCATGTGATGTATTTGAAATGACAATTCAGCATGTTCAAAATTTTCATCTTGATAAATTTCCTGTAAAATTTTGAAATTTCATACTGTGTATTATTGTTCTTCTTCTTGAACTATTTTTATAATAAAATTCTTGCTCAAATACACATCTTTTGTTTTGAAACCCGAGCTTGATAGTGATCAAAACATGTGGGATCGAATTTTGTTCTATTTGTTTCATACTGAACTCCAAGAACAGAGGAGGGAATCAATTCACAAAGCTTCAAATGTTTAACAGCATGATTTAATTATCACAGCAACTCAATCTAACATGGTCGTAGATAAATAATGTTTGGGTGTGAAGGATAGCTTTTTTACTCACCTGATTCTTTTTGAAATGGACAGAGTTCTTTTATGTTGAGATAAGTAGTGAGTTTGCAAGTTGAAGCCCTCCCTCTTGAATCTCTTGTTTTCAATGAGGTTGTATGTTTTGTTTTTATTTTTGTTTGAAGTATTGGATCTCTAAGGCTTCAGGTTTGTTTGAGTTGCTTTTGACGTTAAACTTCCAGATTTGAATTGATTTATTCTGCTTTGAATTGTTTAAAGGTTCCAGGTTTGAAACATTTTTTTTTCTTTTCTTAGCTTTTGATTATCGAAACTAAGATGAGGAAGGTTGATATTGATATATAGGAAACAAGTTACAGGTTATTATATTGTTTTGTATAAGAGGATCATTTTTCTTTTCCTTATTTTATCAAACAAGATCCCGGCTGTTGATTTTATTTTTGTACTAGAAATTGTTTATAAATCTTTCATCAGAGATTTCCTTAGTTTTGTAGGCTATGGTACTCCTACTTTTGTATGCTAGAGGTATGGTATTTAATGCATATGTACCTTATATTTCTATACTTATCTTATTATTTGTTTGTACATATATATTTTACTTTGTCAATGTTCTTTTTAGTGGGACGCTGATGCACTATTGCTATCCTCATGTGTACTAACTTGTCTCTTTTTTTTCCTTCTTGAATTACACTTTGTAATAAGAATGCATTTTTATTATCTTCTCTGTTTTATGCTTGGTGGTTTAAGATGGATAATTGTTTGATTGTTTAAGTTTAAAATGATCTTTACTTTACTTTTTGTTTCGGCTGATAGAAAATATGTTGTGCTAGCATTTAATGCCTGAGGTATGTTGCGTTTATTACTTTGTACAATATACTCATTTTAAGAAATTCAAAGTAATTTACCATTATATTTCACAATTTTATTCAAAGATTAAATTAATTATCAATTTAAATTAAATTAAAATCTGGGATCGTTACAGAGAGAGTAGTTAATTGTTGGGCTGGGCTTGTATACATTTTTTTATAGTTTATTTTTTTTGTTGGTTTACCTTCTTTTTGAAAAAAAATTATATATATATATATATATAAAGAGTTTATTTTGGTTTTCCTTTGTTTTCCAATTTGCTTAGTTTTGTTTTTCCATGTTTTGAGTTTTCTTTTGTTATATTATTTTTTGTTATATATGAAAAAAGCAACAAGTGTTATATTTGTTTTGTTTTTCATTTGTTTAGTTTCTTTTTTGACATATAAAAGAACTTGTATATATATCTTGTTTTTATTTTCAGCTTGCAGGTTGCCGAAATGATTGTTCAAAAATAAAATTGCTTGCTTGTTTGCTTATATATAAAAAAATTGCCGCTTTAAAATAATTTGCTAATAATTTTGCATGCTCTGCTATCTTGTCACTATCCCTTGTTTTTATTGTTTTGCATTGTTGGTTGCTTTCATTTCAAAAAAACAAAAAAAATTATTATATTTGCATTGTTAAAATCACATTTAATTTCAGTTTTTCATTTCATCTTAGAACTTGACTATTAATAATGGTTAGACATCGATTTTAAGGGCGTCGCCAGCTCACCTATGGCTTAAGTGTATATTGACAAGTTGTCATCTTTCAACAATTTAATTTCTTAGTGTCTAGGCTACGGCAGAGCAATAATCAGTTATAAATATTACGGTGATTCGTAAATATTATAGTGGTTGTTTCTCTGAAGGTACTTAAACTTTCGGTTGCATTGCTACGGTGATTCATGGTGCACCGATAAATCATGTCTGTTACCTGGCTCAGAACTATCTTGTTGAATTAAGACAAAGTGTGATTATACAATTTTGGGTTAGGAGCTACTTAGGATAGAAAATTTGTAATTAAACATTTGCATTCATTTAGTTGCATTAGTTCATGCATATTTAAAAAAAAACCAAATAAATTGTAAATATATCTTAACTTAGTTTTTAAATCTTTTGAAAATTTTCATTCAAAATCAATAATCCAAAAATAATTTAAGTTATTTTTTTTAGCAAAACAAAAATCCAAAAAATAATAATAACCTTTTCAAAAACATATGAAATAAACTGAAAATCCAAAAAAAACAAAAATCAAATTTTCCTTTTTTAAAAAATAAATTCCCATTGGTAAATCGTTTTCGTTTATAAAAAAACATTTTTGAAAATGTCTGAATTTCCATATTTACAGAAATTTTACAATAGCTGTGAAAATCAATATAATCCATATAATTTCACATCAAATTTTTATGGATATTTTAATAACAACTATTGTACAAACTATTCGAATTTTGAACCACAAAGCTTTCAAAATGATGACCAACCCTCAACTCTTGAAAATAGTATTGAAATGATTTCGTCTTTACTTGAACACTCTACACGACAAAATCAAATGATAAATGATTTATCTAATTCATATTTGTACAATAACTCAGGTCGAGGATTTCAAAATGATCAAAATTTGAATACTCTTCAAAATTCAAATGATTTCGATTTTAACTCATGCCAATTCAATTTCGAATTCCAAAATGAAATTCAAATCAAAATGGAAACAATTGTTTAAATAATTTTGGTAATGAGAATAATCTCAGCTTTGGTTTAATGGAAAAATTTTGTTCTCAACAATTTCAAGGTGAAATTTTTTAAGTTTATAATTATAAGTTTAATTTTGTTGAGCAAATGAATGAGATTTACAATGATCACACGGATTTGTTGTTTGAAACATATAAAAAACAACGTGAGAAATAAAATCAAATTCCAACGTGTGACAAGTCAAATAATAATCCATCTTTTACCAAAATTGAACGTTTTCAAATAACAACTTCTAAAAATGAAAATGACAATCTTAATGAAGTTGTTGAAAATATGGTAATTGAGTAGGATTTCAATTCTTTTAAGGGTGAGAAACTCGATTTAAAATTCGATCTTCCTTTTTTTGATTTTGAATACATCAACTTTGGACTTTAAACAGATATTTATAATGAATTTGTTAATAATCCAACAAAGAAAGATGAATTTAATGAACACGTATTCTTTAGACTTTTTGAAAATGAGTTGTTGAATTTTGAAAGGGAAGATCTAAATCACCATTTTGATTTTGAAATAAATAATCCTAAAGAAGTTTTCAATGATATGTTTGAATTTCAATTTGGTGAAAATAAACTTGAACTTCAACCAATTATTTTATCAACCCCAAAAATCATCGAAAATAAAACAACTCACACGATTTTTAAAACGACATTCATTTTTCCAAATCAACATTCAACTTTGAAATCTTTTATGGTTTGGTTCTCCGAGCTTAAGATGTGTCTCTCATACTTGACGAGACAAATGAATTGGTCTTTGGAAGACCGTTTCATTTACCTTTAACGGTATACTTTATGATGTCGTATAGATACTAATCATTTTCATGTAAATATAGTTCATTTTTTTTATTCTAATTTTCTCTTTCCACTTGGGTTGACTATGGGGACATAATAAAAATCAAGTGAGGGGGGAGCCTCATCTTCATTTTTATTTTTCATGATTTATTTTTTTGCATTTTCTTTCCGAAACTCAAAAAAATTAAAAAAAATCCAAAACAAAATTTCTTTTTAGCATTTTGATTTACTTTTAAACAAACACTATAGGATAAGTATAGGATTTTGGTTATTAAATTAAAAATTTTGAAAATTTGTTTGTCCCAACAAAAGTAAAAATAAAATTTGAATATAAATAATGATGGTTTAATTAGTATATAGGAAGATTCATGGTGATAATTATGAAATATATCCTAGTTGAAATTTTTTGTTTTAAAAAGTGGTGGATTTAAAGAAATGGATATAACATTTTTATCTTCTACGTTAAATGGTGCTAAGATGATTTTGCAAAACTCTCTCTTCATATATATATATATATATATATATAACAAAAAACAAAGAATTTTTTATATATATATTTTATAAACACCTAGAGTCATGTGTTCACATGCAGTGTGTGTCCACTTGCTATGCTCTGTATCCTTCTCACTAAGCCCGAAAGGCAGTGCACTATCGGTATATATGGCCTCGGTTTATCTAAGTTATAAAAATTCTTTTATTAATAATGCCTACAGTCGATAGGTGTACACACTTGGTGTTCACTCGCCACGCTCTGTATTTCCCTCACGTAAGCTCGAAAGGCAGTGCATGAATAATATATCTGGCCTCAGTTTTCTAAGTTAGACATATGTTAATATTGTTAATATTAATAAAATTTTCAAATAAGAGAGAGTAAGCAATTGAAATTCAAGCATTATTTTTTTTATTTGATTTGACTTGTATTCAAAAGAAATGAAAATACCACCTTGATAAACTATGAAAATCAACTAAGGATCCATTTCATAGTTACGCTATGTTATCAACCGAAACAACTAACCAAACTTGAGTCTAATTTGTGATGATAACCTAATTTTTATTGGAAATTTTGACAAGTAGAGTGACTGAAATTTTCAAGATGATGACCAAAACTTATATTTAACTTATTCATGTCAATTTAAAAGTAAATTCTTCATTTGTAAATATTTCCAAAATTTTGCATCCATATCTTTGTAAATAAATCTTGCATTTAGGAATTATTCATTTTGCAATTGGATTTTGTGGGTAGTATGCGCTGAAAACCCTCACGAGACAAGATTCGTCCTACTAGGGACACCTAAAGGTTTAATGGCTTGGTTCATACGCTCAATGCAATCGTTCTTCATACGAAAATGGATTTATCCTAGTTTTTCTTTATTCAAGGAGGAATAAAAAGATAAGTGTGGGGGTATTTGATGTGCACGTAAATGTGCATATTTTTACTTTCATATTTAATCGAATTTAATTAAATAAATGAGCATATAGGGTGTTTTAACATGCTTAAACCAAAATTCAAAATATTTTCTAATTGTCATATGTTCATCTTCATATAGCGGCAAAATGGTCATTTTTGACATATATTAATTTGAGAAAAAGTGGGCATTTTTATATTATTTTTGTAGGAATTCGGATCAAATGAAAGTGGTTTTCATGGAAATTATGCATACACAAGAGAATAAAAGCAAATGAAGATGGAAATAATTCTTTTCATGATAACATGGAGGACCCCATTTACCCACTTACCATGATGTACACTTACGAGCTAATGTACATACTAATGAAGATTAAAATTACATATAAAATTAAGTGCAGGATTAACACATGCTAATGATAACTTGGTGGCCACCACTTCCTCAAGGGTAATTTGGGTAGTTCCCAAAAAATTGGATTAGGCTTTTAGGCTTGTATAAATATTCTATGTGTTCATGTAATTAAGCTCTTAGCCTCCATTTTAGTTAGTTTAGTTTGAGGTTCAAAAATAAATAAAACTCTCTTTTCTTTTTCAAGGTTACTTAGCCATTTTATTTTATGTAATTTTCTTTTTAAGCAATGTTAATTCATGCTCTTTCCTATTACATGCTCTCTTTCCTCTTATGCCAGTAGCTTAGTTTCATTTATTATGCAAATAGATTAGTATTTATTTCATTTTAATTATCTCTCTTTTTAATTTTCTCTCCTTTTCTTCTTATTTTAGTTTTATGTTGAATGCTACATTTGTCGAAATGACAAAAATTATGGGAGGCTAAACCCCTTCAATTTAGGGGTAATTAAGCTATCTTAATTATGTAAATACAACATTTTCATAATTTTTGATCTCTTTTTTTGCTTAATGGTAATGTTTTATTTGGCTAAAATTTGTTGTTTTAGCTTTGAATTTGATAGCCTATGTTGTATACACCAAAATGTCTATGCTTAAACAAACACAAACACAAATTACCTCTTCATCTACATATAATTATGGTGATAAAGTGATTTTAAAATCAAAATTTGACGGTCTATATTTCTAATCAATAGTTAGTAGATCATGCTTAGAATTGATTTTATTTTCAATTTTATTGCAATTTTCATGAGAGTTAAAAAGTGATTTAGTAGGTGTGTTATAGTTTGATGGCTTATGTTAAGCTAATTAATAGCACAAATGTGACGATCCAGAATTTTGAACATTTGAAGTTGAAATATTTGATTTAATTTTGATATTTGGAAGTTAATTTTAACTTGAATTTCAAAATTAACTATGAGTTTGGCAATTTAATTATTGAAATTTATCATTGAAATGCGACTAAAATATTTTCAGTTTTAAGCCTGTTAAAAATAATTTGATGGCTTAGAAAATTTATATTGATAATATCGAAGATAATAAGAGCATCAGAATTGAATTTGAAAATGATTTATTCAGTTTTGAAATTATATCGTTTAAATCGATATTTAAAAAATAGCCTTCCGAGGCACAGTATCATATTTCGACGAAACCAGTTCCATTGGATCCGTAATATATTATTATTATCTGATTTCAATTTTCGTAGTGTTTGGAGTTGGCGTATGGCCGAACGATAAGCAAACACGCCGAAAATTATATTGAAATTTAATTTAATAACTGGGTTCAAAAAGCTATCTTCTCCATACGGTTGAATTTGGACTCGAACCCTTTTCCATTGCCTTCGGGATAGGGGTATAACCTTATACACGCCTAGCAGCACGCTTCGATAGGAAGTCGAGAATTCGGAGTTGCGTGATTTGAGATCGTTTGAATTTAAAATATAAATAATATAATCCCATTACCGTAGCAACGAACACGTTGCTTCTTTCTTTAACACCTGGCGATTGTTTTTGACACATGTTCTTTTTAAACTAATAAAATAATTTTTTTATAAAAAACGAAAACATTTTTTGTTCAAAGGAAATTACAATAGTCGGCTCCCCTTTTTCTACAATTTTCAAATCAAACTAATGGCTGTGATTCTCGTTCAAATTAAAATCCCTCTTTTTTATTTTCTTATTGTATTCTCCATTAGAAAAAAATACCGAAGACGAAATTGAATTCGTTTCTTTGGATTATTCGCCTTCAATATGGTATTGCATTTGTGAGGCGGCGATGGGAAGCTCGAGGCTAGGGCAGTGCGGAGCAGTTTGATCAGAGGTGCGCTTGCGTGGAATCTGTGGTGGGTCCTCAAGCAGATTAGGTGATGATGGGTTCTGTCGTTGTTCGCATGGATGATGGGGGGTGTCGCGAAGCTTGGGAACGGCAGCAACGACATTGAAGGCGATCGATTTGGGTCGCTTCGAATAGGGTGGAGGCTCGAGGGCGAGGTTGAGTGCACTGGTGTTCGGTGGTAGTAGGTCGCTGGGAGGCTAGTCTGGTCGACCGGAGATGGTGATCTCGTTAGCATGCGAGGAGTTCGGTGAGTTCGTCGCGTTTGGAAGAAGGTATAAACTATTTTTATTTATTATATATATGTATGTAGTTTTACAGTAAAACAGAAAATAATGTATATATAAATAAGATTCAAAAAGTAGAAGTTTTGAATTGTGATAGAGATTTTATATATATATATATATATATATATATATATTATAGATTTTGGAATCTATATATATACTATTTTCAAATGGATATCTATTTTCAAAATAATAAAGATAAGAATAAGTATGTGTGTATATTTTTTATTTATTTATTTGTTTAAGTTGTTTTAAACAATAATTTATGAATTGGGTGAGTAAGTGTTAAATTAACTTATTTAGTTATTCTTGTTTCTAAAAATAATTTGTAAAAGAAAAATATGTTAGAAATTTAATTTTTTAGACAAAATAAGAATTATTTAAGGAAAAATTAGTTTAAATCAAATTATTAGTTAATTTAACTATCAAAACGAAAACTTATTATTCGATTATTTCGAATATTAATAAATTGTATAAATTGTTTGTACAAGGTTTGAAAACATGAAGGAAACAAACTGGAATGGAAATTGATCGCAAATCAAGGGTGAGATCTTCTCACTCAATTGGAATCTCTAGTTTAATTTTAAATAGCTAAATTTAAAATTGATTGATTGTGTGCTTGGATGATAAATTATCAACAATTGTATTCAATTAGATCATATGCGCCGCATAATAGTGGATGATATTATATATAATCCTATATACCATGATATTCCACCACGAAGTGGAATTGGTATTATATATGTATTTGGAGTAACTGATTTCTAGCATTATATAGCGGATGAGACCCTATGCGCCGCATAATAGCAGATGATATTATATTGATCCCATATACCGCGATATTCCACCTCGAAGTGGAATTGGTATTTAATTGTTGTGCTAAAGTTTGTGGATGTAGGGAAACAGGTTGGAGGGATCCAACTGGATTCCTTAAATATTGAATTTGTTTCATATATTGTGTGTTGATTATTTATAATCTCTGTGTGAATATATTTGTGATTGAAATCGTTGAAGGCTATAGTTTAGCCGAATATATTTTTGGTATCGTAGGATACCAGAAATAAATAAAGTTTGATTTTTGGAAATTAAAGTAGAAAATTCTAAGTAAATTCATTTTTTAGCATTGGGTGAATTTAAAGGTAGGAATTTAAATAAATAAATTTTATTTTTGAAACCATATTGAATTAATTCCAAAATATGGGAAAATATTTTAATAAATGGATTTTAAATAGTATTGTTTAAAAGTTAAAGAGTTTATTTTAAAATCCAGATTTTAATTAGTTTGGGAGATATAAAAGAATATATTTTAAAAGATAATAAATTTGAAAATCAATTTGAAAGTTGATTTGGTGTTTGAAAATAAATAAATTGGAAATCGATTTCAAATTGATTTGGTGTTTTAAAAATAAATCTTTGAGAAATTGATTTGGTGTTTAAAAATGATTTTTGAAAATCAATTTGGAATTTGATTTGGTGTTTGAAATTGAATATTTGAAAATTGATTTGAGTATCGTATATCAATGGATATATGGAAATTAAATTCACAATGGGAATTTATAAGTAAAGGGAAATTTGTTTTAAAAATAAATATCAGTTTATTTTTAAAGGTGTGGATTTTTTTTTTTACAGATTTTGAGTGTAAATTAAAATAAATCGAGAAAGATTTATTAATTGATTTAAATGAACCATTTTGAAACGGAAAGAGAATTCTTCCCTGGAAAGCCGAGTATATTTTTAACGTAGCTTTTGAAGTATAAATTAAAAGTTCTATAAATTGATTTGAAAGAATATTTTGGAGAAATTATTTACTTAGGTTATTTTGAAAATCTTTAAAGTAAAATTTTATTTTAATTTATTATAGAAGGGATTATTTTAAAGAGTAAATTGATATTTGATTTAGAAAATAGTTATTTAAATATTTATACTCTATCTACTAATTTTATTTTAAAATTAGTTTGGACTTGAAATATTATATGAGGTATTGGTATAATATTTTCATATCTAATATTTTAAATAAGTATTTAGAAATAGTTTTATTCTAAATGTTTTCAAGTATATATATTTTTGGATGAGTGATTTAAATTATTTTAAAGCATTTGAACTCGGAAAATTTTCAGTGGAATTAAATAAGTATTTGGAAATTTATTCCACGTGAGGAAGGTGATTTGAAATTTATTTTCAAAGCATTGAAGTGTGAAAAATGATTTGAAATTTGTTTTCAAAAGATTGAAAGGTGAAAAGTGATTTGAAATTTGTTTTCAAAATGTTGAAGTGTTAAAATTATATCTTGCGAAGATATTTTGAAAATAATAATTGGGGGAAAATTATTTGAAATCTAGTAATTGTTGTGAATGTTGATTGATAGTTAAATAACCGACTATCAATATTGGTCTTTTAATGGCATTAGAATTTCGATGCGACCGGGGGTCGGATTCCAAATGGATATTCGAAAACTACATCGAATCTTTGTGATGGATCTTTTATTTAAAAGATCAAAGTGGAAATTGTTATGATTTGTTTGAAATCTGAATGAACACTTATTTTTAAAATATGCGCTCATTATTCGAATTAGCCGGGAGGGGACTTAGTGTCATAAAACCCATTACGAATAATGATATGATGAAATGGGATTGCATTTGAAGATGGTGTTGAAGACTGGGTATTTTCGAAAGCGAAAGGATTACCTGTCGAATGTCTCTGCACCGAGTTGCTCCGGTATAGAGATTTTATCACCCTTTGTGATGGGGATTCCGGACGTGATTAGTGAATATCTGGATTTGCAAGGGCTTCTTTGAAGTGCCTTCGGTTCCGTTCGATCCCGGGACGGACTTGTATGGATGTGTGTTTGACATTACACCTTGAGATGTAAAGTTGGTTTTTGTCAAATACATTTCTATTAGTGGCGGAGAATTTACTCTCTTAGCTTAACACCCTTCTCTGAGACGTATGAGCTCAGAGGTTATGTAGTTAATGGTTACTAGTGATACATTCCCAATTTGGTAATGTGGCATATGAAGTGCAGCTGATCATTTGTTGATCGAAGCATGGCTTTTATGAAAAGCGTGGTTTTGTGGACGAGACTTCGTTAAACCTCACAATCCGGAAATGGTCGAAACAGGAATATTGCAGCAAGACAATTTAGGCATAGCGCCCTCAGGGTATGTCCATTTCCTTCTAGAAAAGGGTGGTATCATGGTATGGAGCCCAAATACTTAACTTATATGGTTACTGCAAATATATTGCTTTAGGGTTGTTGCTTTGTGGTTGAGGATCCTCGGATAAAGGTCGGTAACGACCGGGGATGGCATACTTATGGTAGTTACTCATGTTATAGTTGTATTACAGCGTGGGGTAACTCGACCTTGTGTTGGCAGAGATCCGGTTAGGTCTCGGGGACATCCCTCCAAAGGCGTTCCATTTCGGTGTAGGAAGTTCCTTTGCCCGACCATTATTGGAAATCCAAAGAAACAATATGTTCCCTATAAGGTTTTAGTTGTATAACCTGCCATGGAATGTGGCGGTAACCTGCTATTGAACATGGTAGCTATAGTAGGCATACTATAATGGATGTACGCTGGCTAAGATTAATATTATACCTTCGAAATGTTTTCTGCACCATGCACTAATAATAATATTAAAATGGATTTTGCATATCAAGCATGTTTGACTATCATAAGGAGAAATCTCCTCCAATTCTGTGTTTGCATTGTGTGTGTGTGACGGGAGGCTTATGGTAGTTTCATTTTCCAAAAGCATAGCAGATTTCTTTTCCATTCTTTGTGAAAATAATTGTTTTTAAGATCTCACACTAGTCTCATGACTGACCTGGAGTTTATTGTTCCCTTTCTAAACTCTGGGTGCCCATAATTTTCCACACGGACAGCCTAGAGTCAGGTTATCATTATTCTAGAGCGAAGTTGGAAAAGATGTGCTGTGAAGATCTAGAGTTCAAGCTGGATGGCGAGATGTATCACTTATACTATATAGTGTCTGTTGCATTTGGGTTAGTGCAAGTCAAATTTTCTTGTACACAAGTTATTATAACTACCAGTTTTGTGTTGTTGTTGTAAACTCTGATGATGTATGTATAAACTGATATAATGCTTTTATTTTAAAGAATATCCATTTATCTATTATATTTGTTCTGCCGCGAAATGTGAGATTCTGTTATGGTTACTGTTTGTTCCTCTATCTTCTTCTTCTTAAACCCTAACGGTTCGATTTTTTCAGCATTCGATTGTGTGGCATTGGATATAGTGGACGTATCGATGTCGACTTTCGGATGTCGAAAAATTGGGTCGTCAGAGATTGGTATCAGAGCAATTGGTTAAGCGACAACCTTAGCTCTGGTGGGTGTTACGCGTTAGAGATAGAGTCATTGTACTCTGGAATGAGTTTGAGTGTATTAATATGTATGAGCGTGTATTTTTTAGTGGATAAAAAAAATTGTTTTATATTGTGTTGACTTATCGGTTGATTGTTTATAGATTTTGGTCGGTGCAGTTTGGCCAACTGTGTCGATATGGGTTTCTAAACTCTTAAACAAGATAAACCGACATAGTATTGTTTTAAGAAATAGGTAAATAAAATAATTTTACCCAAACTATTTTTTTACAGAAAATAAATCATTTTCCATAAATTATTATAGTATATGGTTGCTTGGTTGTTAGGAAGTGATAACATTAAATTATTATCATTGATTATTGAATAGGAAATTGAAATCATAACTCCAAAGTTAAGAAATAAATTCACATACAAATGGAATTTGAGAATGTAAATTAAAATGTGATTTGTAATTTGAAATGGAATTACAGAGAAATGTTTTGAAAAGAATTGAAAGGGTTTGAAAAGTTTTGAAACTTGGAAAAGATTGGAGATTTGGAAAAAAATATAAATTCTTTTGAGTTTGGAAATGATTTTCAAGGGTTTGGAAAAATGTTTTTAAAGGGATGAAAGCTCTAAACTCTTTTCGATTGCTGGAAATAATTTCGGTGATGACTGCAGCATCATCGATGTTAATTTTCAAGTTTCCAATGGAGGAATTGCTGCCAAATTATTTTAAATGGAAGTTGTTTGCAAACTGGATTTGATTTTGGAAATTCAAAAGAAATTTTGAATTGATTTCAAAAAATGATTTTTGAAGTGTTTGAAAGACTCTGGAATCTCATTAAAAAAATTATGGAATAATAAATAAGTTTGAAAACTTAGAAAATTCAAATTTAAACTGAAATTAACTTGAGTTAATTTGAATAAAGGTGAATTTGAGAAAGTCTTATAGACTAAATGATTGAAATAAAATCTATTAAGGTGGAAAATAAAATCGTGAATGAATAAATAAATTTACAATTGCAGTTAAATAATTGAATGTTGAATATTCATTTCAAATTAGTAAGCAAATAGAACTGGAATTAGAATTAAATTTGATTTGTAAAGCAAAGTATTAAAATAAAATTAGTAAGTAAAATTAATTGAAGAAATGACCAATAGATATGGTTTGGAATGAACTGAGTTCAATAATTATAAATGAAAGGTGAATCAAATTCATACGAAATTTGAAATCCAGTTTAAATATAAGTGGTTATAAACCAAAATGGTGAATTGAAAATAAATTTTTGGGAATGAACAAAAGAATAAAAATGGAATTGAAACTGAATATTGAAAACCAATTTGAATTATGTGAAATAAAATGAAGTTGTAGAATTAGTTCGAAGTGAACTAAAGGTAATAAAGTGTAACGACCCAACTTCCTATCTCAAGGAAATCGCATCGCTAATAAGAAAGAAAGGGATAGAGAATAGAAAGAAAGAGAAGAAAGAAGAACCAACACATCAGAATCTAAATAGCGGAACGAATAAATTATATTAATAACATAAAATATTTACATAGTATACAACATTATCAAAGTACACAGATATACAACTCATACTAGACAGTTATAAACACCTGTCTAGTATTTACAACATAATACAATCTCAGAGTCTACACAGAACACACAGCGGAATACTAATATCTAACGCAGAAGCCTCCTTCTCCATTGCTCCTCCAATACTCGTCAAAGCTAACCCGAATCCTAACCTGAATCCCTTGGCTACTCGTAAAAATTTGAGTACCCAAGAGTTTATGAAAAACAAAAATAAACTCCGGGTCAGACATGGGTCTGGTGTGAGTAACAGGTTAAAGTTGCTTAACTTCAAAAACTTTTGAAAAGAAAGGTATCACGTAAGACTTCCCACACATAAACATGGAAAAGTTTTTACCTTACGCTAACCAAAACATTTGATAGGAAATCCGATGATATTATAATAGTGTCTAGGGTTTTCAAGTAAATAAGAAATAGCCGAAATTGTTACATGATTAAATTCCAACTACTAGCCACAAAAGTGGGTAATACAATCAAAACCGTTGGCACTTATTGGATTTTGGATTCCATACAATGGCAGGGCTACTGGGGTACCGCCCGTCACAGTATGAGGCCTAGATCACCGTACCGAGGATTACTCCCTTCATCCCCTGCAACACAAGGTCGGACCCGTTCCTTACTGAACAGTTCCGAACAAGACAACCCCGGCAGTTGTCGCGATTCAACCGCCCCACACAGCCGAATATAAAGGGACTTCTAGACAGGGGTAAATCTTGCTCTCAAGTGGGGGCTATCCACGAAGCCTTGCTGCACCTCCCCTGTTTTAGCCATTCCCGGTTGATGAGGCTTGAGGCTATGATTACCTTTATAGGACATCAAATCTTAGAATGCTCATCGTCCGCCTGACGATGTGCTGAAAGCATTCAATCCATACAAGTTCGTTCCGGGTTCGAACGAAACCGAAGGTACTATCTCGTTGCACTCATTATTGGAATCACCCTCAGAGTCAACGACCATAGCCCTTGCACTCTGATTCACCATCTCGAATCTATAAGCACTATTCCGTCAAACTCATTACGGAATCACCCACAGAGTTATACTGACGTATAGCCCTTACACCTCGAGTATTCACTTGCTCCACTTAGATTCACGACCTAGCGTTAATTAGAAACGATGTGGTTTTCGGATCCCAAATATGGAAACCCGATCCCGGTCTCATCGAAATCCTAAGCGTGTCTTTTAGGTCCAAGTTGTTTTAAGTTTAAAACAATTCAATTTAAACTATCTACATACACACAGATAGATACTTCACATCATCATAATAGATAATCAATATTATCATAAACAAGTAATCTATATTATCATCATCCATAGATAACTCATACCATCACAATGCATCCAATACACCCATATCACACAATACTAATCTCATTTCTGAGATTCAAACCATTCAAGTCTAACCATATCATTCATTCATAAGTAAAGATCTATAATCACACCATCTATAATTAATTTAAAATGAATTAAATTAATTATTTCTATCTCTAATTAATTTAAACTGAATTAAATTAATTACCTATTTTTAATTAATTTAAAATAAATTAAATTAATTACTTCACCATTTAGAACTTGCTTACTTAACCATTAATTGATTATCAATCAATTAAATCATTATCACTTTAATTAATCACCTTTGATTAATTATCCTTTAATTACATCCAAGTAATTATCTTTAATTAATTTACAAATTAATTATCCTTAACCAAAATCAGTAATTAACCTTTAATTACTTCATTGTATTAATTAATTACTTCCTTCATCACTTATCATTGATTAATTAATCTTAATTAATCCTTAATTACATCATTAATTAAATTAATTAATGATCCTTAATTAAATTTAAATTAACTACTTATTTAAATTAATTACATTAAGTAATTAATCTTAATTAAAATCATAATTATTAATCATTCTTGATTAACTACATTTAGTAATTAACTAACCTTAATTACTTTCTTAATCACTCCTAGATTAATTATATTTAATAATAAATTTTATTGATTAAACATCCTTGATTAATCACATTTGTAATTAATTACCTTTAATTAATTGCATCACTTAGTTATTTCAAAAGACTTAATCAATGCTTAAATTAATTACACTAAGTAATTAATTATTAATTACTTCACAAAGAAATTACCTTCCATATTAATTACACAAAGTAATTAATTCCAAAACTCTTCACTACTTCAATTAATTACCTCCAGTAATTTACTTATCTTAATTACCTCTTTAAGTAATTATACTTCATTGATTACTTATCAAACAAATGATTATTCTAAATTAATTAAACTTAATTAATTAATTTAAATAAATTCAAATATCTTTAATTATTTCTATAAGTAATCAAACTTAATTAAGTTTCATAATTGATTATTTAAATTAATTAATCCAATTAATTATCAAAATTAATTACATTAATCAATAATCACAAGTTAATAACTTTTATTAACTCATCATCAATTCTTTAATTACCTTTTCTAAGTAATTAACTTAAATTAATTAATATTAATTACAAATTTAATTCACCTTAATTAATTTCAATTCTTTAATTGATTAAACAAATTAATTAATTACATTATTTAAATTACCTTACAAATTTAATGAAACAAAGGTCATTAAATCTTAAATTTTCTTTTTAAAATAAAACATTTCTTATTCATGATTACTTTATTATTAATAAAGTAACTTAAAATAATTTAACTTAAAATTGTTTTCAAATTACATTTTTAAATTTAAATTTTAAAATGAAACAAACTTAACTTAAACAAAGTTTAAAAACATTTTTAAAATCTTTAAAATCTTATGCTAAAGATTTCTCATTTTATAAAGGAAGTTAAAATAAATTTAAACCCCAAATTCATTTCAAAATACAAATCATATTTAAATATGTTTCAACAACCCAATTTGTTTAACATTTAAATTTCTTATCAAACTTCCTTTATTTTCATAACAATGTTCCAAAATTGAAGTTAGATTTAGACTTATGTTTAAATCTTTACTAAAATTCAAAACTATCATAAATTCAAATACTTAAACTCCTTATAGTTGTTAAACGTTTTAATTTATAAAGTTTAAATTAAATTTCAAACTGAAATCCCCATCTAGTTTTAAATTTATACTTTAAATTCAGTTTTTTAAAAAAAACAAATTTGAATTGAAAACACAGGTTTTCAAAAACCTGCAACTTAGGAAATAAACCCGAGTTTCCCCTTATCTGCTTCGAGATGCAAACCTAATTACTTCGAGCAAAAATTCGAATTGACCCAAGTATAACCCGAGTAAATAAAGCACAGTAATACCAAACCTTCCCTGACACCAACTTCATCACCGTGCATATGCACGGTGGCTGTAGCTACCTCCGGCCACCTCCCAGGCCGTGAACAAGTCACCGAACTCCCTTACATCACCTCACGACCATCAAAATCACTCAACCCACTCGAAATCAGATTCGAGTTTCCCCAATTCAACCTGTCAGCATCAACAGGCTTCCCTTCAACCAAACCTGGAAACCCTCATTTTCCCCCTCCTCCGACCACCTTGTCGACAGCTACTCCGACCACACCTGCCTCAATACTCCATCTACCATCACCCCAAAAATCAAGACACTCGGTCACCTGTAGTTTCCTCCCGATCAATCAAAGCAGTGCAAAATAAAACTAGGTTTAGCATTCCCCTTTCCAGATAAGACAGCAATGCACGAAAATTCATCACTAAAAATTTACAATTTGATTTTAAATAATCACAATTTAGTTTTAACTTTTGATTCAAACACCTGAAATTATCAATCAACTGGATTTTGACAGATTTTAATTTACTTTTGTTATAACTTTGTTTCCAGTAAAATACAGGTATATTCTTTTTCTTCTTTTCATCTTAAACAAAATCTTAGGCTTATCATTGATGATATATTAATCATGCATTTACCAAATCTCTTATACTATCAAAGATAAATTTTAAAAACACTTAAGTTTCTTTTAAAACTTGGATACTGGAACTTAGAAAATACTATAAATATCCCAAAACAAAAACGATACTAAATACAATTTTATCCATTAGAACAAACATGCACTCCATATCTACTTAAACTTCAAAATTTATGAGGTTACTCTCAATATACAAATCAACATACAACCAAATCCACACAAGTCATCAATCAAGCAAAAATTTAATATTTAAGTTTTAAACAGAAAGTGTTACTCATAAACACCTCATTCAACATACTATCAAGTATATAACACAAGCATATACATTTCAGTCATAAAACAAGTACAGATTATACTTAAATTCTATTTTAAGAAAAAGAAGTTACTCACAAACATACCAATCAACATGCAATTCAGGTAATGTACACAACATACTTATTTAAACAACCATCTTATATTTAAATTTTAAAAAGTGTTACTCACCTGAGATTTGAAGATGAAACAGAGCTCAAAATTTTGAAAAGCTTTATGCTTCTTTTTTTGAATTTCAAAAACCAGTGCCTTGCTTTAAAACTATAATTTGCATGCAGACAGTACTTGATTCCCATATGCTTTTGAACCTCTTTAATTTAAATGCTTTAAATTTTAATAAAACTTGCTTCAGACCTCTGTTTTAAAGAATGCAGGTAAGCCTTTCTGTTGATTTCCAGAATGCAGAAGGCAAAAACCCAGATTCATTTGAAATTGCTTGAATTTGTAAACTTGCAGTTGCATGCAGGCTTCAGGTTTAAAGGATGCAGACAATCATGTTTTGATATGAATTCAGGTGGCAGGCTTGATCTTGTTTCAATTGGAAATGCAGGCTTTACATTTGCTATTGAAAAGGTTTCAGGTGCAGGCTTTTAAAAATGAATTTGGTTGCTGAGGAAAATTTGTACAGAGAATTGTAGGCTAACATGCAGGCAGATGCTTTTGCATTTGGAAATGGAATTTACAGTTGCATGTTTGAAAAATGGATTACAGGTTGGAGATTGAAAACAATTTGTAGGAGGTGAATTACAGGATTAAACATGGAAGTTTTTGAAAAGAAGAGTTACAGATTTGATTTTGGCTGAGAAAATTTCTTCACTTAGAAAAAAATGAACAAAGAAAGAAATGAGGGTGAAGAAAAACATATTTTATATAAGTGTGAATGATTTTTAAAAAAAATTAAAAGAAAATCAAAATAAAAGACACTTGTAAAAAGAGATAACTGTTGTCAAATTAAGTAATTAAATTTTGTACACTTGTCTTATTAAGTTCTTAAGATGCTAACACTTGTTTAATCCATATGTTACTTATTATTTTTAATTTAAAGATAAAAAAAATCCTCTTTACTTTATTAAATACACATATAAGTAGTTTACATAAATGAAATGATATGTATTTCTTTTTAATGAAATAAAACAATTTATAAAACATGAAAGCTCACTTACAAAAATTAAAATAGGGTTATTCATATATGTTTATTCATTTGAATTTCAAAATGAATTCAAATTCAAATGCTATTTATACATTTTAAAAATCCAATGTTAAAACCAATTTAAAACTAGTTTATATTAACATATTTTTAATTTTGACAATAAAATTTTTGTCTTTTAAATACTATCTATATTTGTACATTTATCATTATTATTTGAAAATAACATAATTAACAATTTAAATTATTTATAAAAGAAATTATAAATAACATATCTTATTTATCTAAATTACATACATTAATGTTTAATATATGAAGGGTATTTAAAATTTACTTATATAATTTCAAATTATAATTATTAGGCTATATTTTCAAAAAGAAATAAAATAAACTTTTGTTTATCATTTTAAAATTTAAACTATGTTTAAAGTACAATTATACAATTTAAAACAATTACTTTAAGTATTTTAAATAATTAGTCATTTATTATATAAAATAAAAAAAATCTTCAAATTATCAAATGAATATTGGAATTTTAAAAACCATATTTTGTTTGTTCATTTAATTTCAAACCAAACTTATCCATTTACAATATATATAAATATATATACATATATTATAAATAGGAAAAACAATTATTAGTTTTTTTTTAAAAGATAAAGTTCATCAATTACACATAATTACACATTTATTTATTTGGATTATTAAATCAAGTTAATTTTTTTATTAAAATTTTATCAAATCAATTTAATTTTAAATACAGATTATTAAATTGATATTGCTAAAATTTCCGGGATATCACATAAAGGTGGGGAAAAAATGGTTTGAGATAAAATGAATTGGAATTTGTAATGAATTAGTAAATGAAACTAATTTAAAATAGTTATATGAATCAGTTGTGAATGAAAGATAGTTGACAAAATTCAATATTCAGAAGGTAAAGTGAATCCAAATAGAATTGAAATTCTAAATTGAATTCAAATGAAATTGAAAATGTAAGATTAGATGAAAATTGATATATAACTTCAATAGTGAAGTAAAAATGGTATAAGAAGTAAATATTCAAACTTTTGTAATAGAATGTGCAAAATGATTTTGAATATAGAAATTGGATATGGTTGTTAAATAGCGTACATGTATTATAAAGGAAAAGGAATTGGGATTTGATTTTCGATGATAAATTTGAAATTGCTCGAAAAGGTATGTATTTAAATTTCTATATGAAATTTGATGATTTTCTTGTCCAGCCGCTTGGCTTTTTGTTTTCTTTTGAAATCTGGGGCCCCGTTATGGCATTTTGTAGTCGTACCGAGTTAGCCGCGCAAAGAAGACGCTGGCAAAAAAATTGAAAGTTTAGGGTGTTAGAATTTTTTTGAGAAATTTGGATAATTTGAAAATTGAATTTCAATTTAAATTTGAATTGTGAAGTAAACAATGTTGTTTAAGGACTATGAAACATTTTTTGGAAGTTAGTTAAAGTAATAATGGCCTCTAACAAAGAGATTTGTTTTCGTAAGATTGATAAAACTGTTTGGTTTTGGGTAAATAGTAAACGGGTTAAGGTCCATTCTTCTTAACTAGTAATTTCGGGACAAAATTCTTTTAAGCGGGGAAGAATGTGACCACCCAGAATTTTGAACATTTGAAGTTGAAATATTTGATTTAATTTTAATATTTGGAAGTTAATTTTAACTTGAATTTCAGACTTAACTATGGGTTTGGTAATTTAATTATTGAAATTTAAGATTGAAATGTGAGTAAAATATTTTCAATTTTAAGCCTGCTAAAAATAATTTGATGGCTTAGAAAATTTATATTGATAATACTGAAGATAATGGGAGCATCAGAATTGAATTTGAAAATGATTTATTCAGTTTCAAATTATATCGTTTAAATCGATATTTAAAAAAATAGCCTTCTGAGGCATAGTCTCAGATTACGACGAAACCAGTTCCATTGGATCCGTAATATTGTATTATTATTCGATTTCAATTTTCGTAGCGTTTGGGGATGTCATGTGGACGTACGATAAGCAAATGCGCTGAAAATTATATTGAAATTTAATTTAATAACTTGGTTCAAAAGGTTATCTTCTTCATACGATTGAATTTGGACTTGGAACATTTTTCCATTGCGTTCGGGATAGGGGTATAACCTTATAAATGCCTGGCGGCATGCTTCGATAGGAAGTCGAAAATTTGGAGTTGCGTGATTTGAAATAATTTGAATTTAAAATATAAATAATAGAATCCCATTACTGTAGCAACGAACACGTTGCTTCTTTCTTCAACACCTGACGATTGTTTTTGACACACATTCATTTCAAATTAATAAAAGAATTTTTTTATAAAAAACGAAAATGTTTTTCATTCAAAGGAAATTACTATAGCCGGCTCCCCTTTTTCTACAATTTTCAAATCAAATTAATGGTTGTGATTCTCATTCAAATCAAAATCCCTCTTTTTCAATTTCTTATTGTATTCGCCATTAGAAAGAAAGAAAAAATATCGAAGACGAAATTGGATTCGTTTCTTCGGATTATTCGCCTTCACTATGGTATCGCGTTCGTGCGGCGGCGATGGGAAGCTCGAGGCTAGGGCAGTGCAGAGCAGTTTGATCAGAGGTGCGCTCATGTGAAATCTGTGGTGGGTCCTCGAGCAGATTAGGTAATGATGGGTTCTGTCGTTGTTCGCTGGGCTGATGGGGGATGTCGCGAAGCTTGGAAATGGTAGCGTCAACATTGGAGGTGATCGATTTGGGTCGCTCCGACTAGGGTGGAGGCTCGAGCGCGAGGTTGAGTTCTTTGGTGTTCGATGGTAGGTCGTTAGGAAGCTAGTCTGGTCGACCGGAGATGGCGATCTCATTAGCACGTGATGAGTTCAGTGAGTTCGACGCGTTTGGAATAAGGTATAAGCTATTTTTCTTTATTATATATATATATGCAGTTTTACAGTAAAACAGAAAATAATGTATATTTTTAAAAAAGATTCAGAAAATAGAAGTTTTAAATGGTGATAGAGATTTATATATATATATATATATATATATATATATATATATATATATATATATATATTTTACAGATTTTTGAATCTATATACATACTATTTTCAAATGGATATCTATTATAAAAATAATAAAGATAAGAATAAGTATGTGTGTGTGTGTATATATTTTAAATTTATTTGTTTAAGTTGTTATAAGCAATATTTTATGGATTGGGTGAATAAGTGTTAAATGAACTTATTTAGTTATTCTAGTTTCTAAAAATAATTTGTAAAAGAAAAAGTTGTTAGAAATTTAACTTATTAGATAAAATAAAAATTATTTTAGAAAAAATTAGTTTAAATCAAATTATTAGTTAATTTAACTATCAAAATGAAAACTTATCATTCGATTATTTCGAATATTAATAAATTGTATAAATTGCTCATACAAGGTTTGAAAACATGAAGGAAACAAACTGGAATGGAAATTGATCACAAATCAAAGGTGAGATCTTCTCACTCAATTGGAATCTCTATTTTAATTTTAAATATTTAAATTTAAAATTGATTGATTGTGTGCTTGGATGATAAATTATCATCAGTTGTATTGAAATAGACCCTATGCGTCGAATAATAGCTAATGATATTATATATAATCCCATATACCGCGATATTCCACCTCGAAGTGGAATTGGTATTATATATGTATTTGGAGTGATTGATTTCCTGCATTATATAGCGGATGAGACCTATGCGCCGCATAATAGCGGATGATATTATATTGATCGCATATACCGCGATATTCCACCTCGAAGTGGAATCGATATTTAATTATTGTGCTAACGTCTGTGGATGCAGGGAAACAGATTGGAGGGATCCAACTGGATTCCTCAAATATTGAATTTGTTTCATATGTTGTGTGTTGATTATTTATAATCTCTTTGTGAATATATTTGTGATTGAAATCGCTAAAGGCTACAGTTTAGACGAATATATTTTTGGTATCGTAGGATACCAGAAATAAATAAAGTTTGATTTTTGAAATTTAAAGTAGAAAATTCTAAGTAAATTCATTTTTTAGCATTGGGTGAATTTAAAGGTAGGAATCTAAATAGATAAAATTTTATTTTGAAAACATATCGAATTAATTCCAAAATGTGGGAAAAGATTTTAATAAATGGATTTTAAATAGTATTGTTTAAAAGTTAAAGAGTTTATTTTAAAATCCAGATTTTAATTAGTTTGGGAGATATAAAAGAATATATTTTAAAAGACAATAAATTTGAAAATCAATTTGAAAATTGATTTGGTGTTTGAAAATAAATAAATTGGAAATCGATTTGATATTGATTTGGTGTTTAAAATAGATTTTTGAAAATCAATTTGGAATTTGATTTGGTGTTTGAAATTGTATATTTGGAAATCGATTTGAGTATCGTATATCAATGGATATTTGGAAATTAAATTCACCATGGGAATTTACAAGTAATGGGAAATTTGTTTTAAAATAAATATCAGTTTATTTTTAAAGGTATGGAAAGTAATTTACAGATTTGGAATGTAAATTAGAATAAATCGAGAAAGATTTATTAATTGATTTAAATGAACCATTTTGAAATGGAAAGAGAATTCTTCCCTGGAAAGCCGAGTATATTTTTAAAATAGCTTTTGAAGTATAAATTAAAAGTTCTAGAAATTGATTTGAAAGAATATTTTGGAGAAATCATTTACTTAGGTTATTTTGAAAATCTTTAAAGTAAAGATTTGTTTTAATTTATTATAGAAGGGATTATTTTAAGGAGTAAATTGATATCTGGTTTAGAAAATAGTTATTAAATATTTATACTCTATCTGCTAATTTTATTTTAAAATTATTTTGGACTTGAAATATTATATGAGGCATTGGTATAATATATTCATATCTAATATTTTATATAAGCATTTAGAAATAGTTTTATTCTATATGTTTCCAAGTATATATACTTTTAGATAAGTGATTTAAATTATTTTAAAGCATTTGAACTTGGAAAAGTTTCAATGGAATTAAATGAGTATTTGGAAATTTATTTCACGTGAGTAAGGTGATTTGAAATTTGTTTTCAAAGCAATAAAGTGTGAAAAATGATTTGAAATTTGTTTTCAAAAGATTGAAAGGTGAAAAGTGATTTGAAATTTGTTTTCAAAATGTTGAAGTGTTAAAATTATATCTTGCGAAGATTTTTTGAAAATAATAATTGGGGGAAAATTATTTGAAATCGAATAATTGTTGTGAATGTTGATTGATAGTTAAATAACCGACTATCAATATTGGTCTTTTAATGGCATTAGAATTTCTATGCGACCGGGGGTCGGATTCCAAGTGGATATTCGAAAACCAAATGGAATCTTTGTGATGGATCTTTTATTTAAAAGATCAAAGTGGAAATTGTTGTGATTTGTTTGAAATCTGAATGAACACTTATTTTTAAAATAAGCGCTCATTATTCGAATTAGCCAGGAGAGGACTTTGTGTCATAAAACCCATTCCGAATAATGATACGACGAAATGGGATTGCATTTGAAGATGGTGTTGAAGACCGTGTATTTTCGAAAGCGAAAGGATTACCTGTCAAATGTCTTTGCACCGAGTTGCTCCGGTATAGAGATTTTATCACCCTTTGTGACGGGGATTCCGGACGTGATTAGTGAATATCCGGATTTGCAAGGGCTTCTTTGAAGTGCCTTCGGTTCCGTTCGATCCCGGGATGGACTTAAATGGATGTGTGTCTGACATTACATCTTGAGATGTAAAGCTGGTTTCTATCAAATACATTTCTGTTGGTGGCGGAGAATTTATTCTCTTAGCTTAACACTTTTCTCTGAGACGTATGAACTCAGAAGTTATGTTGTTGATGGTTACTAGTGATACATTCCCCATTTGGTAATGTGCCATACGAAGTGCTGCTGATTATTTTTTGATCGAAGCATAGCTTTTGTGAAAAGCATAGCTTTGTGGACGAGATTTCGTCGAACCTCACCACCCGGAAATGGTCGAAACAGGAATGTTGCAGCAAGACAATTTGGGGGTAGCACCCTCAGGGTATGTCCATTTGCTTCTGGAAAATGGTGGTATCATGGTATGGAGCCCAGATACTTAACTTATATGGTTACTGCAAATTTATTGCTTTGTGGTTGTTGCTTTGTGGTTGAGGATCCTCGGATAAAGGTCGGTAACGACCGAGGATGGCATACTTGTGGTAGTTACTCATGTTATAGCTGTATTACAGCGTAGGTAACTCGGCCTTGTGTTGGCAGAGATCCGGTTAGGTTCTCGGGGACGTCCCTCCAGAGGCGTTCCATTTTGGTGTAGGAAGTTCCATTGTCTGACCATTGTTGGAAATCCAAAGAAACAATACGCGCCCTGTACGGTTTTAGTTGCATAACCTTCCATGGAATGTGGCGTTAACCTGCTATTGAACATGATAGCTATAGTAGGCATACAATAATGGTTGTATGCTGGCTAAGATTAATATTATTCTTTCAAAATGTTTTCTGCACTATGCACTAATGATAATATTAAAATGGATTATGAGTATCAAGCATGTTTGACTATCATAAGGTGAAATCTCCTCCAATTCTGCGTTTGCATTGTGTGTGTGGTGGGAGGTCTTATGGTAGTTTCATTTTCCAAAAGCATAGCGGATTTCTTTTCCTTTCTTTGTGAAAATAACTGTTTTTGAGATCTCACACCAGCCCCATGACTGACTTGGAGTTTATTGTTCCCTTTCTAAACTCTGGGTGCCCACAATTTTCTACACGGGCAGTCTAGAGTCAGGTTATCATTATTCTGGAGCGAAGTTGGAAAAGATGTGCTATGAAGATCTGGAGTTCAAGCTGGATGGCGAGACGTATCACTTATACTATATAGTGTCCATCGCGTTTGGGTTAGTGCAAGTCAAATTTTCTTATACACAAGTTATTATAACTGCCAGTTTTGTTTTGTTGTTGTAAACTCTGATGATGTATGTATAAACTGATATAGTGCTTTTATTTTAAAGATTATCCATTTATTTATTATATTTGTTCTGCCGCAAAATGTGAGATTATGTTATTGTTACTGTTTGTTCTTCTATCTTCTTCTTCTTAAACCCTAACGGTTCGATTTTTCTGGCATTCAATTGTGCGGCATTGGATACAGTGGACGTATCGATGTCGACTTTCGGGCGTCGAAAAATTGGGTCGTTACAACAACTATGTCATACTTTTGATAAACACATTAACTAAATCCACTAGTGACCAAAAAAGTGATCAAAATTTTATGTTGTGTTGATTTATGTGATCAAAAGAGTGGGTTTATCTCTAAGTTGCCTTCTACTCTCTTATTTTTATCCATTCTAGTTATTAGTTTTTCAATTTTCAAGCTTAACACTATCAAATCTTGATTTAATTTGATTGCATAGAAATTTTAAAATCTAAACAATTCCCTATGGTTCGACCCGTACTCTCCATGTACTTGAATTTTATGCCATGCGCTTGCGGTTAATTTTTAATTAAAAGTTGATCGATTATTTTCTAATCCGATGGAGAATTAGCCGTCAAATAGGTGGGATCAGTACCGATCCCTATTCTTTGGGAATTGGGCTATGTGATCCCTCTTGTGGGTCCATTTGATTCTAGAGGTCCTTCTATTGAATTTTCAAGGAGATATTTGGTCATCTTTGTCTAGAAAATACAGGCTTGGTCGTTCATTTTCGGGGCTTTTATGCTACTATTTGCTTTGTACTCTATTGTATCTAACGATTTTCATCTAATCCCTATTGTACTCAGTTTACAAAGTGATTAATAAAGCAATCTATTCAAAGTATACGTAGGTAAACAATGTCGAATCACTATAAATCGCTGTGTTCGTGTTATTGTATCAATTGATTGCTATTTCTTGGTTATTATCCTCTATTTTCATTTTATATTCTTCATTTATTTCTCTTCAAAACTTATATGGGGTGTGTGCCAATTTTTGGTGTAAACATTAGAGATGACCATTCATTATTTTCATCCAAACTGACCCCAAGCTACATCCACACTCATTACTTGCTTTCCTTACAAAATGGTCAAACCATTTAAAGGAGATCTTTATTATAATCGATCGTATTGATACATGACTTCACATGATGGTTCATTTGTTTTATTCTAATGAACTAATTTCATCAAAGTTCCATACACTATGAACCACGATAATTCACCATTAACATTTATATGTGATTGAATATGGATTAAATATCCATATTCTTGTATTGGTATTGGAGTTCAAAACTCAAAAAAGACAAAATACAGTGTTGGAAAAATAAGGGCTTGAGTGACCAAGTTATGTATATATAGTGGTGTATAGTTAGGTTCTCGCATGGGTCTTGAAGCGATAGCATGCCAAAAGATTTTAAGTATATTTGCACAAATTTATCAATGTAGATTATTTTAAATTTTATAGCAAATGTTCTTACTATATTAGAAAGGCTGGATGTTACCTTTTCATTTTCTTATAAAGCTTCAACTAGAATTTCCTATTTCTTAAAATCCTAAGAGAAAACATAGTAATATTTCAATTTCTCTTATCAACGTTAGGACTCGCTTGCCTTGGATTCTGACCTTGAGAAAGATCAACAAATCATAGGCTCGTAAGCGATGGATAAAAACTTTATCGATTGTATCATATGTAATTCCTAACCATGGTTTTTTCTTAATATCATCTCGACTCCTTGAGGGAGATTAACAAATCAAGAGGGATTATTTATTCGTACCCACCATTTAACGATGACTTAAGTATAGTGCACGTACCTTGAGAAAGATCAACAGATACACGCATGTATCTTACCTCATCTAGTTAGTATACTGATTCTAATAGTACCACACATAAAATCCTAGCATAAGGAAGATCAACAATTAAAGAGAAATGGTAGAGGATAACTTTTATCAAATATTCATAATTTTTAATATGTATGTTAAGTGATATTGATTTATGGAACAATATATTTCTTTTTAAATACCCTCGTGGTTCAAGTGTCATACACATCTTAAATCATGGTATACATACAATACATATGTAGTTGTTCCTTAAATCTCAATTGGGTTTCTTTCTAGCTCCACTTAATTTTATAGATATATAGTTATATGAGCATTAACCTATTTATAACTTTTTATAGTTTAATACACCTATATAATATATACATGTATCTTATTAATCAAACCTTATTTAATTAATTTTAATTATTATTAGTTAAATCATATTTAATCGGTTCAATTTATTCTTAAACATTTTAAAATAGTAAATCAATTGTAACATTTATAGTTGGCTTATGAGCACTCTGACAACCCACACCTTCGGACACACCGATCCAAAGCGTAGGGTGACTTTTAAACTCACATCGTGCCAAGAAATGTGAGATATTATGTTTTAAAACATTACACAGACTAATATTATAGAGGATAAAACTAAGACATTCTGCACTTTCAGATCTCACAATGGCATGTAATAAAATATAAATACGAAAATATATCATCTCAGAAAATATCATAAAAAAACAGTCTTGGAATACACATAGTCAATAAATCCAAAGTTTTACAAAGTAATAGCATATAGTCTGAAAAGTACAAAATACGTTGATATAGTAACATGGATAGTGATAAAGAGTAATAAGCGTGCCAACGCCAAGCTCACTCCTCCACATACTAGATCTGGTCCAATCACATGCTGCCATGTCCTCCTATGGTTAGGAAAAAAGAAAGGAGTTAGTTAGACAAAAGTCTAGTGAATGAGTTACATTAATATATGGTAATCACATGCAATTGACTTATTTTTATAATTTATGTGATCTAGGGTGTCCTACTGATGTTGTGTATTACTTTCTACTGTTGGTCATGTTAACCTAAGGAAAAGCTCTAAATATACCAACACCCAACATCTTACGAAGGTTTACACTTAGGGTCAAACAACTAATCAAACCTGAAATCGGCTATGGATCAGACTAATAGCCTCTTGGCCTACTCCTAGCATACAGTTGTATACATTGTTGCCCTTGGGACTGCATTTCCCAAACTATAACTACATGTATCGTACTTATGCATTAATAGGTTCCCATAATGCCGACTCATGTTGAAGATGTCTTAGGGTTGCTACACTCATTTCAAGCTCAATGGTAATGTCAAGCCACTTATCGCCGCACGCCGAGCCTTCACTAACAGTGTCACATTCTAATTATCGTATGCACTGAGGAACCTCCCCTTAGTGCAGGGAATACATGCTTCTCCAGGTATCCACCAACAGCGTTGCGCATCCACCGAGGAACCTCCTATGAGTGCTACCTACAATCGAATCGCCTTTATCGGACATATAGTGTCCTAGCCAAATTGCCTGCATGCACTATCTAACTAGTCCCGTAAAATAATATACTAATATATGTGTGTGTATATATGTTACATAAAGCAATAAACCTGGGCCTTAGGCCGAGGTTTAACCCGTGCTTGAAATTTATTGTTCGATCGACCACCGAGTGGTCATAGTGATCTCGTTGTCGATTAGCTATAATAGGCCTATCGATTGATCGATTTAGTTTATGTTAATTTAAATTTTTTGTTTTCTTTTTCGTTCGTTTTCTTTTTGATTATTTGACCATAAATTTCATTTCCTGTAAATCTTATTTCATTAATCTACAATTCCTAAAATTCTAAATTTCAATTTCTAACCATTTCGTAATTTCTTAAGTGTATTTGCCATCATATCAATCTAACTTAGGTTTAGAATCAACGGGGTATTGGTATGTCAGTATATATTCAATTTAACTAAAAGAATGTGTCTAACCTAAATCAACTTATATCCAAATAAACTTTATTTTAACCGAATTCAGATCAGACATGGATCATATCCATATGGTTAAAATCCTATCAAATTCCTAACTATTACAATTACTAGATAAATAGTACCTATGACTAAATTGAATTAATTCTAGATCAAATAGGGTAAAAAAATGAATTACATATAAACCAACATAATTAACAATGAACCCGCTCACCCCTAATAAGTTATTATCCTCCTAATCCATCTTGAATAGCCTCCGCTTTGCTTCATTGATCCTCACCTTTCTATTTGCCCTTGAGATCAATTTTCTCTTCTTTGTAATCTTTGATTTCCAATTTTTAAATTTTGATTTTGAATGAACAAATGATTTGGAGAGCGGTAGAGGGTTTTGTTTCGGGAGAGACGGAGTTTTGGCATGTTCGGAATTAGATTAGGATTTCTTATATAAGATTAGCATTGAATTTGTGGAGGTAAGAATCATCCTGGAATGTTAGATTAATTTAATAAAATCTCGGTCGTTCGGCCTAGGAAAATCCTAGCCGGTCATAGTTGATTGGTCGACCAGTCACAACTAGGATGTCAACCGGTTTACGTTTCCAAAATTAAATGTTATTACCATATATTTATATACTAATTACTTTCGATTCCGAATCTTTAAAATTTAACAACTTATTCATACGAACTTCGATCACAAAATTTCATATCTAAAAATCATTTAGAAAATCGACGTGAACACAATAGTGCATGTTTTGTGGCCAAATCCGAACATTTGTGAAAATTTCACTTTCACCCTTATTATAATTATTTTATTTTATTAAATTTCGGTTAGATTTTTGCGACATGTTACATTCTCCCTCCCTTAAAAGGATTTCATCGTCGAAATCTCCAAGGACTGAAAAAGCAACTCGTACATATCAAAATTAATACTTACAACCATCTACTCAACCATCAACCACTGTAAATCATTGTCCTTAGTCCAGATTTTCTAATGCAATATGTACATATAGGAATGGAATGCATATTAACCTATATTATTGCGAAAATTAGGTGATGTCCTAGTCGACCTCCTGATATGCAAGTGCTTATGCCATGTATCCAAAATATACGCAACATCCTTTGTAAATATGTTGGAAGTTCTACATGTATGTGCAACCATTCAATCCATATGCAATAACCATATGCATATGATGTAATAAAATAAGTGATGGTGTGAGTGCATGTTAACCTATATATGTATGTATGTGTATTTGTATATGTGTGTATAAATACATCCATTAGCAACCATCATCCAAAATATGTCCTAATGATACATTCACATCTATTCAAACATCGAAACATCCCTATCTATGGGATACACAAAGCAAGATCCTAAGCGCATATGAAGTTTTACACATATTACCTAAAATGGAAACGTATCGGAAAAGAGTTCTGGATGGGTATCTCGAATCTTCTCTCCAGGCTCCCATGTACTCTCTTCTTGGTCATCCCCTCACTCAACCTTTACAAGCTTAACAACTTTATTATGGAATCAATTTTACCATGCTTAAGGGTATGGGTAGGTGCACGACGAACAAGAGAATCCCTTTCCACTACCACCTCCTTTAGCTGACTCGACTCGACTACAACTACTAAATCATGTAGACACTTCCGCAAGTGTGACACAAGGAAAAGATTGTGTATTCACGCTAATTTTCAAGAAACTTCACTCTATAAGCAAACTTCCCTGCTCTACCTATGATGGGAAAAGACCCTACAAACCTTAATGCCAACTTTCCCAAACTACCAAACCTCATGACATGCCTAAGCGGTGAGACCTTCACAAAAATCATAGCACCCACTGTGAAGTCCAACTCTGTGTGCCTCTTATCATCATAAGACTTTTGCCTATCTTGTACAGTTTCATCCTTCTATGGATCAAGTCTACTTCCTATGATATCTCCCTTAACATATCTGGTCGAAGAATGATCCTATTTGTAATGTCCCACCAATAAGACTGTGATGTACAAGGCCTCTTGTATAATGCCTCAAATAGTTCCATCTCAATACCTTCCCAGTAGCTATTATTATAAGTGAACTCTACTAGTGGCAAGCGATCCACCAAAGAGACTCCAAAATCCAAGATACACATCTGAAGTAAATCTACCAATACTCGATTCACTCTCTCCATCTATCAATCCATCTAGGTACTCAAGCTCAACTCAATGTCTAAAGCCTCCTGAAGACTTTTCCAAAACCTACCGATGAAAAGCGGATCTTAATCGCTAACAATGCTAGAAGGAACTCCATGTAGCCTAACATATCCCTCATGTATAGAGTACCATAAGACCCATTAGTCCTTGTACTCCTAACTGGGATAAAATAAGCGCATTTAGTCATGAGTTAACTATGACCCAAATACTCTCATTCCCTCTCCTACTCCTTAGTAGTCCATCAATGGAATTCATAGAAACACTCTCCCATTTTCACTATAGTATATCGAATGGCTACAACAATCCTCCTAGTTTCTTTCGCTCCGGCTTTGCCCTTTGGCTAGTGATATACTTAGACACATACTTTGCTACATGTTTCTTCATACCCAACTAATAAAAGTCTCTCTTCATATCATGATACATTTTGTCTCCACTAGGATGAGTGGTCATCCTAGAATGATGAGAATCAGCTAGAACAATGTCAATCAAATCCATAATCAGAGGTATACATAGTCTACCATCTCTTTGTAACCATCCCTTCAAGTCAATGTGTAGTGCCTTAAATGACTCGACTGCTCTCCTTTTTCAACCTTCTCGAAAATGTCTAATAACTCTATATCTTTCTTCTCGAAAATATCCAATAACTCCATCCATCTCTGCCTTAAATTCAAATCCTTCCGAGAGAACAAATACTTTAGAGACTTATGATTTGTAAATAGCTCAAAGTTCTCTCCTAATAAATAATGCCTCCATGACTTGAGGACAAAAACAATGGCTATCAACTCAGATCATGGGTAAGACAGTTTCTCTCGTAGACTTTTAATTTTTGACTAGCATAGCTCACCACTCTTCCCTTCTCATGAAAAAATACCCAGTCCCGTACCGCAGGCGTCGGTATAAATTATGAATATCTTCGAACCATCGAGTAATATTATAATAGGTGCAGTAGTCAACAACTCCTTCAGCTTGATAATAGCATCCTCGCATTTTGAGTCCTACGAGAGAACCAAAAAATCCTCGTAATGAAGCCTTTCTCCAGTAGCTAATTCTCCCGCATGTTCAGCTCGTCACTTTCTTTAGGAGCCATGTGCCTCTAAGGTAATGCAACAGGTTTGGTGTTCTCCTTGAGATAAATTTGAAATTTGACCTCTCTCTGTGGTGGAAGATCGATAACTCAAAAATCATGACTGGATAGTCTCAAACTATTGGCATTGAAGCTAGCTCATCGTGTGATAGGTCTAAAGAATATAGGTAACTCAACACAACTGAATCTCTGGGATCACAACTAACCTCTAGACTGCGTCCACTTCAAGTACCCAGATGAGCAACCTTTCTATCACAATCTAAGGCCGCCCTATACATAGTCGTCCATTCCATCGCCAAAATCAAATCTAACCCAGAAAATCCTAAGATTAAAGCACTACAATCGAACTCATCCCTAAAAATGAACAATTTCAAACCCTTACAAATCATAGATAAATAAGCCAATCCTCCAACAGGGTTTGATACAACTTCTAAGTCTGTAACCATACTAGTGTCTAAGTGCAATTGATTTATGAGTCTACTCAAAATAAAAGAGTGTGATGTTCTAGTATCAAATAAGTTATGAATAAGTAAATCAGATAAAGTTAACACACCTTCAATTACGACCTTCTTCCCTTTGTTCACCATTGGAGGCGCAATCGAGCTAGAAATAGCATCCAGTGTGTAAGCTAAAACTACTTGGTAGAGGTCTTTTGTAGTATCGGACTCTCCCTCCTCATATGTATGAATTGATTGAAGTTATACATTTGATCTTTGAGATGTCCGTCCTGCACTTCTTCACAAAATGCCTTTCTTTCTACATCTTATGCAGTTGATCTTCTGCTTCTTAACCTTCCCATGGGCCCCTATTCCACTCTTGCGCTGATCCGGCTAAGGTGTCTTTCCTCCTGACTTCTTGGGCTAGCTCTTCATCCCTTCCTTGCAAGCAATATTTAGCAAAGCCATCTCCAACAAACCCTCGTAAGTCGCCCATATGAGAATGTGACTAAGGGCCAGATCTTTAAGAGATTGATTTAGCCCCTTTACAAACTTCAATGCCTTCTTGTGAGGGGTTTCATTAGATCCATACCAAACCTAGCCAACCCATTAAACTGATTTGCTTACTTCTTCACCGACATTTCTCCTTGCTGTAAATGTATGAACTTCTCCAAATGTGTTCCCTGCTCTACCATGAAAAGAAATTTCATCTCAAAATGCCTCATAAACTCTCCCCAAGTTTCTATTCCTCATTGGCCTCTTCCACAACTACGTCTCACCAATTCAAAGCCTCTCCTTGTAAATACAAGTGGCAATATGTCTCCAGACGTCATCTCCCAGGCCCATTAATTTGAAAATCCTCTCATAAGTACGAATCCATGATTTTGAGTCCACATACGACTTGTTCCCTACATATGGCTTCTCTCTTGGGATCGCAAAGTCCTTACGCAACTTAGAAAAATTGGAGGCAGGTAAGTGGGCAAGAAGTACACCTAGCACCTGCTCTATGGGTCCCCTATTAGGGTTAAGCTCAGTTTGTCCTCTCGCTTGTAGATACTGACGGAACCATATCGGGACGTTCAAGTCCGGAACCTCAACTGCATAACCAGAACTGCAACCAGCAGGATTGCTCATTCTAGGAATTATTATCAACTTTTCCACATATAGTATTAGCAAGAATAAGTGAAGTTGTTTATCATATTATAATTTTAACCTTTGAAAAAAATTACTATATATAATAAGTATATATTTTTTGAGAATCCATTTTGGAAACTTTTTGAAAGACATTTTTGTCAACTTATTTTGAAAATATTTCAAGTACATTCTCTCAATACTGCCAAGCTCCTAAGGAATCTGAAATCTAAGCTCTGTTACTACATGTGACAGCCCATACCTCCGGACACACCAATAATGCCTATGGCTACTTTTAGACCCGTTTTGTGCCAAGAAATGCGAGCTATCAGGTTTTAAAACACAGAGACTAAAATTATAAATGATAAAATCTAAGACATTCTACACTTTTAGATCTCACAGTGACAAGCAGCAAATTATAAATACATAAAAAATATCATTTCAGAAAATAACTCAAAAAACACAATCCTAGAATATACGTTGTCCAAAAAACTAGAGTTTTACAAAGCAGCGTCATATAATTTGAAAAGTAATAAATAAGATAATATAATTACAAGGAGAGTGATAAAAAATAATAAGCAGTACCAATGTCAAGCCCAGTCCTCCATATACTAGTTCTAGTCCAATCAGATACTGTTATGTCCTCCTATGATATGGAAAAAAGAAAGGGTGGGTTACACAAAAGTTTAGTCAATTATTTACATTATTATTATATATATGGTGAATACAATTACTAGATGACCAGTACCTCTGATTAGATTGAATTAATTCGAGATCAAATAGGGTAGACAAACTTAACCATATATAAATCAACATAATTAACAATGAGCTCACTCACCTCTTATAAGATATTATCCTCTTAATCTGCCTTGAACTGCCTCTTCTTTGCGTCGTTGATCCCCCTACTTTCTATTTGCCCTTAAGATTAACTTTTTCTTCATTGTAACCATTCATTTTCAAATTTTGAACTTTTGTTTTTGACGAACAAATTGATTTGGAGAGGAGAAAAGAGTTTTTTTTAGGAGAGACAAAGTTTTGGTACGTTAGAATACCCGATCGCAGTCGATCGGTTGATCGTTGGGTCTTGGGCTATCGACCACTGGGGGTTGACTGAACTCAACTAGCGTATCGACAGGTTGATATTTCCGAATTTAAAATTTATGACATGTATTTATATATTTATTATATTTGATTTTGAATCTTTAAACTTTAATGACTTTTTCGTAGATGCTTCGATTATAAAATTTTACATTTGAAAATTGTCTAGAAAATTGCAATGAATGCAACAGTCCAAGTTTCGTAACCTAATTCAGACGTTTGTTTTATGTTTACCCTTATTATAATTAGTTTACTTTCTTTTACTAAATTTTTGGTTAGATTTTCACGTGGTATTACATGTACATACCAATATCCGTATACATCTTACTTTATGAACATTTAATTAATTTTTTTGGTTAAAAAATTTAATTAAGTATTTCAGTTAATTTCAAATTTTAACTTATCATAAATAATTTTAAGATAAATAAATAACTACCGCAATTATAGTTATATACAAATTTCAACATATTTTAATCAATTAACTTTTAATTAATTATTTTATTTTATTTAAATAATTATATTAATTTAACTTTTAAATTTCAACTAATATTATTTCATTTTTTTAAAACTATTTTAAAAATATTTGAATTTATTTATAACTATTATAAAATTTCCCTTTTATATTTTAAACTTAATTATTTAAGTTTAAAGTACCCTCTAAATTCTTAAAAAAAATCAAATTAGCCCATGGTGTAAAATTAATTGGGGGCTTATATTTGGGAATAATCATTAGGCATACTTCATCTTTTAGGCTAGATTAGTAGCTAGTTTTGGTAGAGTACTTGATTACCCAACAACTCAACCTTCAACACAACCTTCCTAGACACCTTACTAAATGGGTAGGCTTTGATCAGTTAGCCCTAAAATTGCTACTTTAAGCTGCATAGAACATTTAACATCGATATCATTAAAAGAGTAGGGCTAGGCGGAAGCAAGTTAAATGGGTGAATTATAAAAAAAAGACCATTTTGATCTTAGTTCAGTCTATAAAGCCTAAATGGATTTTGGATCTAATCCAAATATTTTAAATAAAATCTTCATTTTATTTTATATGTTTAAAAGTTATATTTTTTTGGTTTACAAGTACATCAAATATACTTATTTAAGAGAAGTACATGTGCTATAGATTAAAAATGTACATGGTTAATGAGATCATATGTAGGTACTAGAATTTACACCGCAATGGACAAATTTCCCCTTTATATATACATTTGCAAGCTATAATATTGATTTAAAATATATGTATATATATAATAGAAATATTTACATATTAAAATTACATTTGATAATTTTATGTTATTTGAAATCCAAAATTAATGTCAATGAATTTGATTTCAATTAAAGAAAGGTTTAACATTAAGTGTTACATTATTGCATGGGATCTATTCTTTAAATATGAAATGAAACAATACACAAAATTTCCATATACAAAAAAATTACAATTTCACATTTTAGATATAGAACAACATATTATTGTGAACATTAAAATTTATGATCCATACATATATACATACATGCGCACATGCGCGCACGCATACATACACACGTAGATATATGTATGTATGTATGTATGTATATGTATATATATGTGTGTGTGTATGCATGTATGTATGTATGTATGTATGTATGTATGTATGTATGTATGTATGTATGTATAAGTTGGATTTAAAAGTTAACAATCAAGGTTAACGTTCAATTTAGAAATGAATGTAGAGTATATGATTTTTTTTACATACAAATATAAACTTAAAAAAGGAGACAGAGAATTTAAAATTTGTACATAAGTCCATTCCTAAAGTTTGGACCAAAAAAACTTTCATTCTTAAATAAACATTATTCAAAATGTTTGTATCAAAAACTTAACCATATGAATATAGAAATCAATTTTCAAGGGTAACATATAATTAACATATACAATAATATGTGTAGATTTTATAAAAGTATAAAATAGTTCTAAATTAAATTTAGCTTCTGATTTTTTTAATAGAATTAAGTGAACATATATTACGAAGGGATATGTAGATATGAATTAAAACAATATAATAGTCTTATATTCCACAGATATGGAAGAGGGTTTTGATATACATATATAAGATGATCAATGAAACACATGATGAATCTTACAAATTCGAAGCATATGGATTGTAAAACAACATCCATCAAGGATCAAGTGCATTCATGCATACAACAATCAATATCTCAGGATATACATTTCCAAAGCCTATGAAATTTGGATGGCAAGTAAATGGACCCTAGGGAACCTACCCTAGGGATTGCATGTTATAAGAACAACCTTCAAGGGATCGGCATACATCCCTGTAGAGGGTTCGATTGGAAGTAGTGCATAAGTGACATCACGTCAAAGATCGAGCAGTTACTAAGTTCCAGTGGTCCAAATGACATGAGAATTGAAGGACAAACATATTTTAGCATGGATAAGACACCATAGGGATCGCTGCCCAAAGGCCTAGTGATCCATTTAGTGGGCTCATAGGGGTTAGAAGGTCCTTTGGCCATAGTTCCAAAGAGGCTGGTGGTCGTCTTCACCTTATATACTGGCCTAGCTTTTCATTCTGAGGATGTTTTATACTGCTTGATACTCTAGACTTTATTGTAATCAAGTGTTTGATATTCCTAACTATTGTAATCATATTTATAAGTGATAAATAAAGGATAATCTTAAAAGTGGACATAGGTATTAAACGCCGAACCACTATAAATATTTGTGTCTTTGATTATGGCTCTTTATTTGTTATTAATTTCATGATTTCCTTAGTATAATTTAGTTTTCTTCACTTACTACTCTACATAAATCTATTCTTGGGTGTTTGTGACCAATTTAGCTGCAAACATTTTTGTGCTTTCACTGAGGTCTTTGATTCCCAACTTACTAGGATCCCTTTGTTGCTACTGGATTGGATAAATCCTCCAAAGGAGATCTGCGATTACCTTTAAGAAGTTGCTAATACTAGTTAGATTTGCAGAAATCCGAGCGAGGCTATTAACAATAGTGAGACATACTAGATACTTCTCAAAACGTGGAAGGAAATGAGACGCTGGCATTTAGCAAGAAGACCCAAGAAATCAACCAAACAAATGTGAAATGATGATCCGACTGAAGTTTAAAATCCCACTGATTATATTAAAACAGCAGAATTTCATAATTTAATGAGAGAGCTGATGGAGAGCCGTCGACAACTAAATCAACAAATTCAGACCAATTTCAACTATGATGAACCAAAACAATCAACAGCAGCGGGGGAAAGCTAGGAGGGACCCTACTCCTTACTTGGTATCGAAAATTCCTAGCTCATCAGACGAGTATCATAGGCGTAGACGTCGTAGAACAGCCGAATATCATGTAGAAACTTCGGGGCATCAACTGGCAGGCCATCGTGATCTACTAGGATCAATCGTTGTCGATCCCTCCATAAGGATCGTAACTAATTCCTCCACTAGAATAGGGAATTCATCCATGCCTTATGGAAATCAAGCTAGAGCAACAACAATTAGTTTGGATACTGGGGTTCAATTGAATCTTGACCAAGACCTTCCCTAGAATGACGTTAAAGTGAATTTATAAGATACACATCGAGAAGATGGTGGATCAAGAAGGTGTGAAATGGCCTACAGACGTCGACTGGATCATTCACGTGAGGTGGAGCGCGACCACCGCTTAGCACCAACCATCAAAATGCCGGACTTAGTGGCAATGATCAGATAGTTAGCGAAGGAGAGCCAAGTCTTAACCAACAATGACTGAGGAATATCAAGAAGTCATACCCTATTCACTGATAGTGTGTTACATGCATGGCATCCAAGGAATTTCAACATGTCGTTGATGCCTGCTTAAGAGGGAAAAATCAACCCCAGGCAACACATCATGAGATATGAATGGCTGATGGATTCTACGCGAGCAGATGATGCAACCAAGTGCATACTTTTTCCCATAACTCTCTCTGGAATAGAAATGATCTGGTGCACAAGGCTACCCCCATGATCAATTTCCAGATTCGATGATTTGGCAACCAAGTTTGTAGAGCAGTTCCATACGCACGTGAATCTTCCCAAAGACGTGATGTCCTTTTCCAGCGTGATTCATGCTCCAGGAGAGTTGTTGAAAGATTATTTGGAGAGATTTTATATAGCTGTTATGAAGGTTACTAATCCAAATGATCATGCAATACTCATGGCCGTGACAGAGGGATTAATCTAGAGTTTAAGTTTGGCACTTGGTTAGCTAGTAAGCCACCCCTAATGCGGAAGCACTATTATGCAAAGGCGGCTTAGTATTTGAGAAAGGAGGAAGCTAGGTTCTCTAGAAAATAGAATGTTGCATGACCAAGTGGAGTGGGAGTACGTACTAACATTGTGATAAAACAATCTGATGATAGTTCTAGAAAAGTCCAAGTGAATGTCTAGAATAAACCAAATCATCAAAACGGAGTGAAGATGAGAACTGTGAATGAAAGAGGGATTTTGTACGAGGGAAGCTTAGGACTCTGATGTATAATACTTACATGTCACTGAATATATCCTTGCAGAATATCTATCGGTCTACTTGCAATACCATGCAATATAGGAAGCTGCTTCTAAAGGAATTAATAAAGAAGCAGAAACAAACCAGTAAATATTATCGATTTCATAAGTGCTATAGGCATAATAAAAATAAATGCAAGAATCTCTAGAATGTTATAGAAAATCTGACTCAAGAAAAGAAATTACAGTAGTTTGTGAAATCACGCAGAGGACATTTGATCCCAATCGAGGGCAAGCGTTGTAGAGATAAGGAGCTTGTGCGGACTGGTGGAAGACTGGTGATAAATACGATAGTTGGAGGACCGCACCCAGTGGATAAAAGTTGGCAAGAAATGAAGCGCTGTGCTAGTGTAGTTAGACATATGGATTTTGAATGTTGTTTATGTTAGAACCCTAAGTTTACGATTTCGACGATAACAAATATACAACGGAAATCATATATATATATATATATATATATATATATATATATATATATTGTACACAGATACAAAGCAAGACAAACCACTATCTTAATAAGACGATGACTAAAGCATTAAAGAAATTCCTATACAAAGTTGCACGAAGATCGAAGGAACAAACACTCAAGAATGAACCTAGAAAAACCTCACTTGACAGGTTCAGACGTCTGAATGCAGAACTTCAGATGTCTGAACGTAGATGCCGGACTAAAATTAATAATAGGTTCTAGACGTCTGAAAACAACATTCAGACGTCTGAAACTAGGCTCGGGGCAAAAGATTCAAATAACAACTGTCATCTCTAAAAAGACACAACTCCATCTCTCCTCCACAACTCTTCACCACTGAACAGTGACGACTTTAGACTGGAAGGGAAGAGATGTGACTACTAGAGGAAACTCTCTACAACTATATAAACAAGAATCAAGATGAATCAAAACACTAACTTACTCACTTATTTCTGTCTTATACAACTCGACTTACTATCTTAATCGTCTCTTGTTCTAATCATCTACTTGCTATCCAATCTGTAAATCTAAGATCATACACTTCTATATTCTCTCGAACAATATTGTATTCAATCATTCAAGAAATATAGGAAGTTCAATTGTACTATATAGTCAAAATCCGTGTAATATAGAACACATAGTTGACAAAGAAACTCTGCTATTGTAAACCTGTTCCCCTGGGTGAAGTGAGGGTTATTTGGTGAAAGGAAATTCCAAAGTGGAGCTTCGGGTCTGGGCGTAGGACGGGAGGTCCGAACTAGTATAAAAACCCTAGTGTGATTATTCTTATTTACATTCTTTACTAATTATTACACTATAGTTTAATTTAGTTATATACTTGTCATTTGTATAATCGATCCACCGTAAGTTAGTCTTTCAGTTTAAATATGGAAGATGGAGCTCCAACAAAACAGCAACACATGATGGTGGATGATAATATGTTTAGGAATAGAGATGCAAACAAGGTCGAGGCTTCAACAATCGACCTAATGGTCATTTCAACCATGATTGGTCCTGCTTTGGTGAGAAGGATATTGATTAATTATGGACGTTCAGTAGATATAATCTTCGAAAAAACTTATGTGCAGATGAGGATGGAAGCCAAAGACTTAAAACCGTCTAAAGCTCGTATACACGGTTTTAACGGTATCGCGATTGAAGTTGTTGGTTAAAGTGGAGCTATTTGTAGAGTTAGGTCAAGGTGAATGAAGGAGAGTCTGGATCTTGCCGTTTGTTGTTTTGGATGCTTCCATGCAATGTTTTTTTGGGGTGATGGCCCTAGTTGAATCCTAGGAGCTCTTGCCCCACGGTGTTTGACTTTGAAGTTTTCGACAGATAATGGTGTTGGATTTGTTCATGGCGATTAGGCGATTGGATGTGCCTATTCTATAGCTGAGTGAAGGGATACTCAGCACAAGAAAAAAGATAAGGGTATAGACAAGACTGTTCGTATCCAAGCTACTGAAGATTGACAACTAGCGCATGAGCCTCGGCTCGGTTGCCTTGGTTGGTTTTTAAAGATGTAATTTGAGGGATGATAAAGAGGAGCCAAAGAGACCAAGGCTGTACCGATTGACCTAACAATTGATATCACCGTTAGCCATGACGACCCGTCACGAGTCCTAAAGATTGGATCACGGCTCAATCCCCCAATGATGAAACAACTTTCTAGTTTTCTCCGAGCGAATCTAGATGTGTTCACTTGGACTCACTCTGGCATGTGTGGAATCTCACATGCTATTGCAAGCCATGCATTGATTACTGACCCGAGGCATGTCCTGGTGAAGCAAAAAAATTCCATATGAACCAAGAGAGATCTGTCGCTCTTAAGGAGGAGGTGGATAGACTAAAAGACAACGAGTTTATCCACGACATCCATTACCCTAAATGGGTATATATTCCTGTACTTGTGAATAAAGCGAATAGGAAGTGGAGAACATGCATTAATTTTTCAGATTTGAACAAGGTATGTCCAAAGGACAGTTTCCCCCTTCTGAGGATAGAGTGGCTAATGGATTCAACCGTAGGACACGAATTACCATCTTTCATGGATGCGTACTCGGGATATGACCAAGTCCCGATGCATATTCCTGATCAGGACCACACTAGTTTCATTATCGATGTTGGATTGTACTACTATGTAGTAATGTTGTTAGGATTAAAGAATGTAGGAGCGACTTATCAATGCTTAGTCAATAAGATGTTTGAAGATCAGACTGTAAAAACAATGGAAGTGTATATGGATGATATGCTCGTGAAGTCACGATGATCAAGCGACCATATTAGAGACTTGGTAAAAATGTCCGACATCCTCCAATATTATCAGATGAAAATTAATCCTTTGAAGTGTTCCTTTGGTGTTGTATCAAAGAAACTATTAGGTTTTATTGTTAATGCCAATGGACTTGAAGCTAATCCTAAGAAGATTTAGGCTATGTGCAATATCCAAGCACCAAGGACAATTAAATAAGTGCAGAGTCTTAATGGGAAAGTTGCTGCTTTAACCTGATTTATCTCCAGACCTACCGACAAATGCATTCCTTTCTTTGATTTGGTTGAAAAAGGAAAAAGAAACTTTGAAATGGATGCAGGATTGTAAAGATGCATTTCAAGCTTTAGTAGGAGAGACCCCCTATCTTATCAAAGCTGGTGGATCATGAAGATTTGTACATTTATTTGGTTGTATCAGCACACGCTATAAGTGCCACATTGCTCTACGTGGAGAATCGAATCCATAGACCGATGTACAACGTCAGTAAACGACTAACGGGAGCTGAAAGGAACTATCTGAAAATAGAGAAACTGGCATACTACCTGCTGATTGCATCATGAATGCTTCTTCCATACATCCAGGCACATTCGATCAATGTTTACATCGACCAATCATTACGACAGGTCCTACAACGACCTGAGACGTTTGGAAGGCTACTCAAGTGGAATATCGAGCAAGGTCAATTTGACATTACTTATCACCCTCTAAGGGCTATCTAGGGTCAGGCACTGGCAGATTTCATATCAGAGTTTTCTACGCATGATGATTCTCCAGAAGGTAGCGAAATCCCTACCACATGGTGGAAATTGTATATGGTGGGGGTCTAATGATCATTGTTATGGAGCTGGAATTATGCTTGTAACTCTTGGGGATCAGTAAGTCTGTTATGTTTTAAAGCTTGATTTTCCAGCGATAAACAATAAATCTGAGTATGAAGCTCTGATTACTGGACTTAAACTCGGTAGAGAACTCAAAATAAAATCTCTCAAAATATTTTGTGATTCGCAGTTGGTAATGTACCAAGTCAGGGATGATTATCAGGCCAAGGAATAACGGCTTGCCTCATGCCTTACCCAAGTCCAAGAGTTGTTGGCCGAATTTAAAAACTATGACATTTTGAACATTCCATGAGATCGAAACAGAGAGGCTGATTCATTAGCAAAATTTGCTAGCACCGACGACGCACAACATATGTGCTTAGTTCCGGTCGAAGTATTAAATGGCCCAATTATAAATTTGATGGAAATTGACCCGACACTAGAAGCGGAGCTTGAGAGGGAATTGTGGATGACTCTGATCAAAAACTATTTGCTACATTGAGTCCTACCAGATCAAAAAAATGAAAAGCAACAAGTCCTCTATAAATCTTCCCGATATGTTATGCAAGAAGGGATTATGTACAAAAAAGGTTTTCCAGTCCCCTACTTCGGTGTGTTGCTCATGGCGAGACAAAACATGTCCTAAAAGAAGTTCATGAAGGAGAATGTGGCGACCACATTAGGGTGAAAACTCTGGCAAAGAAAATACTCCATTACGGATATTATTGGACAACTTTCAACTGAGACGTTGTTGACTATGTAAGACGATGCGATAAGTGCCAGATATATACAAAAGTTACAAGTGCTTCGCCGATGGCAATAACGCAAATGGTAAGCCTAAAGCCATTTGCTATCTGGGGGATAGGCATTATTGGTTCTTTATCGATCTCTAAAGGTGGCATGAAATACGCTATCGTCGTAATTGATTACTTCACCAAATGGACTAAAAGATAACCTTTACCCATGATCACAAATAAGAAAGTAATCAACATTATTGCCCGAAACATCATATGTCATTTTGGTCTTCCATGAACTATTGTGACAGATAATGGGACTCAATTGAATAGTATTGAATTCAAAAACTTCTGTTGGAGGTATCGTATTGAAAACAGATTTGCAGCGGTCGCTCACCCTCAGGAAAATGGATAGGTTGAAGTTGTAAAAAAATCATAAAGTCCATTTTGAAGAAGCGTTTGGAGAAAGCTAGAGGCAAGTGGGTAGATGAACTCCCTACAACATTGTGGACTTACTGGACCACCACAAGTCCGTGGCTGGCCATACTCCAGTTGTCCCTGCTTATGGTTCTGAAGCCATCATTCTATTTGAGCTTGAAGTTCCTTCTCATCGAGTGACTTACTACGATCCCAAAATGAATAAAGATCTCCTCTTGGAATCTCTGGATTTTATAGATGAGAAGCGCGAGGAGACCGATCTAAGGGCAGCTACACTTCGACATCGAGTTGTCCGGTATTACAACATTAAAGTCCAACCTAGACCTTTGAAATCAGCGATCTCATCCTAAAACAGGTTTTTCCTACCCTATCGCACATGAATCTAATCTGGGAAGGCCATATGTCATTGAACAGAGGTTTGGAGAGGAAACTTTCAAGTTAATGCCTATCGATGGCATCACACTTCCAACGGCATGGAATAGAGAGCATCTACGATGCTATTTCACTTAGTTTATTTCTTTTTCATTTCATTTGTACTTGCATTCAAAATTTTCTTCACATTTAATTTTCCAGATGTATAATAAGACACTTTATGTTATTCCTTCCATTTAGCGAATAAAATTTCAGACTTTCTTTATATTTATGTTTGTTATAGCATTGGGTATTAGTTACATGACGGAACTAATTGATGACGATATGTATGAACAGGCTCCCAGAGTTTGAAATTAATCAATCACGCTAATTCCCAACGAGACTAAACAAGATAAGCTTGATCCACTTGTTCATTTGATAGATTTCATTCATAATCCAATAAACGGGATACACGGTGAGGAAAAAAAGTTAGTTGATCATCTAATGATTGAATAACTCCTACCCAATTATGGAACTGAAGTGAAATGATAGCGACCGTGAGACGATCGATCACTCGCTAAATCAAACCCTAAACCCTGAGGGAAAATCAATTAATGAAGCAGAGTATGATCCGACAGCTCTTCGAAATAACTCTAAGTCCCTAGAGTATGGACTAGAGTATAAAGGTAATTAGGTATGGATCGACCACCTGCGATATAACTCTAAATCCTAGATGCGGACCGGAGTATAAACATAAGTCGAGTGTGAATCGACCACTCACGAAAGAACTCTAAGTCCTCAAAGTGCGAACCGGAGTATACACGTAAGTCGGGTGTGAATTAACCACCCGCGAAATAACTCTAAGTCCCCAGAGTGCGGACCAGAGTACAAACATAAGTTGGGTATGAACTGACCACCCGTGAAATAAATCTAAGCCCCAGAGTGCGAACTAGAGTATAAACATAAGTCGGGTGTGAATCGACCGCCCGTGAAATAACTCTAAGTCCCTATAGTGCAGACTAGAGTATAAATATAGATTGGATGTGACTCGACCACCTAACAACTAACTCTTATCCCCAGAGCGGGGATATGTACATAAACAGTTAGGTGAGTGTGGTTCGAACATTTCTGTTCCATGAACTCCGGCTTGAAACCAACAGGAGTATGAACTCGCAAAGGATGGAGTTCGATCATCCAATGTCTAACCCGGCTAACCTAAGACTGAGGGTAGAAGCATAGTAAATCAAAAACCATTGAATTCGACGGTGTAACACTAAGGCTCGAGCCCAGCATTTGATACGACTCAAGGCCATGACCGCATGGAGGCCTTGCGATAGAGCTAGTGGATTGTTACCAGAATTAATGAACAATGAATTATAAGTACATTGAATGGAAAGCAATAGTTCAACTACTTGAATAGAAATTCATACGAAAGCTCAACAGAAAAAAAATCTGTTCACATAATAGATTTCAAGGTTGTGGTACATGTTATTTCAAAAAACTGGGAATCATACCCGAACAACCACAACAAATAAAAGAAAGGACGAACAAATAACTATGTAAACTATATATATACACTGAGCCGAAGTGACGGCTATTTCTTTGATCTCCTCTCCATTTTGGGTTTTTCAGGAGTGGTGCCAGTTGGTCCCCTGATGCTTCTCTTCCTAGATCCTTTGCCACCTTTTTCAGAAGAGCTTACAGAGGTATGAGGGATTTCACTAGGAATTGACCCGACAGGTGGAATAACTTGTAGTGGCACAAGGTGTGGATCATTGATGTGCACCTCGACAGGCTTAACTTTAGCCTTTTTCTTCAACAACTCCTCATTTTCAATATGCTCTTTCAAGCTAATCTCATCAGTGCATTCAGAGGCGTCGATAATCAAAACATCGTTGAATTCGTCCACTAGGAGCAGATCTTCAACCTTGTCATCGTCAAGAGTTCCGATGAATTGAGCATTAGTTCCCCGTACATCAGTGGCTGTCGGAATTTCTACTTGTTTCTCTTGTTGCTCCATAGTAACATCACTTTTAGGAGTTTGATCGGGACCCAGAAGACCTGCAAAAATTTTTAAAACAGGTAGATAATCCTAAAACCAATGGGTGCAAAAAAAAACCTTCATAAATTGGAGAGTAAAGTGGAATACCTGTATCATGTTGGCTCTTGGTGGTACCTAGAGTGCCCCCTTCCAAAATAGGGGACAACACTCTGGATTGATAACCGGGCTTATCTAGATCATAACCTAAGTCATGCTCAGGGCCGAAGGAAACCGATGCTCTAGCCGCTTTGAAAGAAGAGAGGCCCTAAGGATCGACCTCTGAGGATCTTACAATATGTTATCCTTTGTCAAAAGACATAGAAGCACTAAAGTATTGGAGTCTCGCGGTAGCTAGATCTAGGGGTTCGTTTCTATGGAGGATCTCTTGCACTAATTTTTCTTCATAAAATTCAGCTTTACCCAACACCCTCTTTTTCATCTCGATGATGTGCTCCCAAGATTCAGTAAGTGATTCGAGATAACCTTCGCCAAGAAAACTCAAGTCACTGTGGATGAGGACTTTGGCGTTATATTCGACGATCAATGGATCAAACAAGTCCTTGATTTCATTTCGAGCAAACTTTTTAGCATCTTCTACTCGAGTTTCAGTTTCTCCTATCATCTCCTTGTAGCCTTCCTCTCGAGCCTCCTCTTTAAGAGCTTATATTTTGGAAAACTGCTCTTTAAATTTAATATTCAGGCTCGTAGCTTCAAGAGCCTCTTCGCGGTACCTCTATGATTCTTTCTAAGCCTCGTTATTCCCTTCCCTTTCTTTCCTGAGAAGCTCCTCAAGTTCTTCGATGTGGTGGGCCAAGACATCATTTTCCTTTTACATGGGATCTTTCTCCAAAATGAGTGCCCCACTCTGATTGAGGGTTGCATCAAGTTCTTTTTGATGGGAAGCGTCTGAACGGCTCACTGCCTCCTACGCTTCCTTAGCACTTTTCTCCACCTCGGTGAGTTTTGTTGTCAATTTTCACAACTCGTTATCTTGGTGTTTGATTATGTATTTATCATGTATCGCCTCTAGCTTGAGACATTCTATTTCATATTGTCCCCCGATTGGCACTTCAAAGATTTTTTCGGCCAAATGTTGAAACGATTCATGCTGCACGAACACGTCATTAACAGGTGTGAGAGAACTTGCTTTGACATGCCCTTGGATTATATGTATTATGGGAAGGAATTTAAGTCTATCGAAGCATTTTTTGAAAAAGTGGCCTTAGGCTCGGTCAATTTCTCTGCTGTAGAAGTGTCAGAAGCTGCAGTTGGCAAGGATGGATTAAAAGCGGCAATTGGATGCTTGCTCGATCTATGGTCACAAGATTGCTTTGAGCTCGAAGAACCAAAGTTTTGCTCATGTGATGTGGTGATTTGAGAGTCGTGGTAGGGAGGCTAGTCTCTACTATAAGTAGGAACATTAGGTTGATCTCCCTGGCGAGATGTTTGAGATAGGGATTCGTGCTTAGAAGAGGAGGATTTCCTTGAGTGATAGCTTCTTTCCCATCCATCGCCTTTTCCCTTGTGCCTACCATATTCTGAATCCTGGCTAGATCGATGATACATCGAAGAACCTCTTAAGCAATCGAAGGCCTGGGACTGATTCATCATACCTAAAAAGAATAAATGAGAACATGTGAGTAACCATCATGCAAAGGATTAATGAAGAGCGTGTAGTGAAGTGCACGTGGTCGTGAGTGTCCAAATTTCCCCCTTGACAGATCGGTGGTTGTAGCTTTGCTTATGGGTGTTCTCTCTCCTTTATCAGTAGGATGAATGCCTTCACTAATCCTAAAAGGAGAATTGAGCCCTTCAAATTGATATTTGGAAAGTCGAAAGTCCTAGTATCATTTGGAATTTGGAGAGTCGAAAATCCCTTCAGTGAACTTTCAAGTGTTGGGAATAAAATTCTTCTTTAATATGAGCAATGACGAATTCTAGATCTATGGCAATTTTTCTTCTACGAAGTTTATATGCCATCGTTTTCTTTCTCTTGGTTGGTGTTCGGGATTGCACACCTTGTGACGGTTTGACATAGACGCCTAGCCTGGGCCCGCATCGGTGTCATTGGGTTTGTTGGCTGAGGAATCCCTAACCTCACCTTCTTCAATATCATCCCAAGTCCCTTCGACTTGGGGCACGATGGAATGGATGGCATCCTTTTCTTGTTCTGTAACATTTCTCGGAAATGCTGCACTTCCGTGGAGGCCAATGCTTTGATCCTCTTCCAATAACCTTAATAAAGATAATAACTTATCGGTAACAAAAAGTTTGATGTCCCTAACTTCGATAGGGGTAGTGCAAATAGCGGCAACTGCTCTTGAAAAGCTAACGCCTTCAGGACATGGGCGGACACCTATAGGAATCCCGGATATTAATAGATTTAGAAACATGACTTGGATTAATAGAATTAAGAACAGAATGAAAATAACACTTACGTCCATCTAACCATCGCCTTGCGAAGCCGGGAGGACATCGAATATAGAACCGCTCGTGCTTGAACGAAGAGAGTTTATTCCAAGCACCTGTTAAGACTTGGAAGTTAGGCGAAGGTTCAAGAAAGATGTAGGAAGGACTTCCTGATTGCCATTTAAAGTTATAGATGAATCTTATGCCCTTGGGAGTTGGCAAATGAAATAGAATGCTCATGAATAGCAGAAAGGTTCTGTGTAGGAAGGCGTAACTATTTGAATGGAGCTATTCCAAGATATCTCAACATCTCTCGAATAAACAAATTAAAGGGTGGTATGCATCCAGCTCAACACATAAATTTGTTACACACCGCGTACCCCTCCAAGGGGAAGTGAGACATGTTGTTTATTGAAGGAACCATGACGTCCATAAATGGAATTCCATGTATAGAACATAGCCGACAAAGGGCAACCTCAACAATTGGAGAGGCCTAAGAATCTATCGGGTTATTTAGAAGAATGGCACCCTCTACTGCATCAGGAATAGGACTTATATCCTCTACCGGGAGGACCGGAACATCTGAGAAAAGGTCGACCGACGGTCGGAAACTTCCATCTGTTCTACTTGAAGACTGGGAGAAAGCCTGCCAGATATAGTCGCAACACTTGATTTTGCTTCAGGATCGAGGTGCTGCATGGCTGGTACAGAAGACATACCAGCTAAACGCTCTGAGTTTCCGGAGTCCATATTAGCTATATTCAGTAGATAATCGAGGTTAGAAAAATTTACTTATTCCCCCATATTAAGTTAAGCTAGTGTAGTGTAGTGAAGTGTATAGCAGAAATAAGAAGATTAAAATTAGAAAACAAAGTAAAACGACGAGACTTTCAATTTCGACCAAAGTGACCGTCATCGCTGATCATCTTAAATGGAGGAAAGGCTGATCGATTGTAGAAGCTTTGGGGTCGACTCTTGATATATCGAAGTGTGAAGTTTGTCGCTCAAGTCCATTTGTAAGTTTTTAGTTTATGTTGAAAATTATAAGGATTTGTTTGTTCAATCTTTATTTTTGTAGTAAATATGCAAGTTTTAATGTTCATCGTCATTAAACAAGTAAGGTGGACTAGTTTATAAGTACAAAGAATCCCTACAAGTCCTTTTGTCGATCCTTGAACACTGAGCCGTACCTACCGATCCTTATCCCAAATCCTCTCTACTGATCCCTTTCTTCATCCTAATCCTACTGTGCCCTTCATTCCATAATTCTTAACCTTCCTTTCACCAAAATCCACCCCGATCCCTCGCACATGCTCGATATGTCACACATAGCAATCATCATTGCTCTCAAGATTGATGGCGATCACAATCAAGGGAGGGATCTGCATAACCTCATATTGCAATAAATCCTAACCGAACCCTTTTTTCCCTTCCTTCTTCCTTCTCCTTACTTATTCTGCCAAACCCTGTCGACTAATGATTCATCTCTCCAGGTCGCTTTGATCGCTATATCATCAGGCCTCGAACACTATCATAATCCCTAAAAACATGGAATCCAATATCTCATTGTATAATTGAAAGTTATGGTTCGAAAACTTACCTGTGTGAATGTTTGAGTTAAAACGGGACTGAGTGTTTGGGGATGTTCGAATCGGAAGGGAAGAAGAAGCAAATTTATGGGATAGGTTGGATCGCAGATGGATTTAAGGCTTGAGGTTGGAAAGATTGGTTTCGTGGACAAAAAATGAGGGTTCGGTGCAAAGGCAAATGTCAAGAAAATGAGATAAGTTAGAGTGAAGGGATGGAAAGTTGCTATGTATGAGGTCGGTGGTTCGGCCAAAGCCCTTGGTGCATGGCATGGAGAGAATGGGATTGGCATGGAAGCTCGTCGATCCCTGTTAGCATGGACCCAAAAAAGGGATTGGCATACATATATATCGACCCCTACAAAAACTTTAATAACAAAAAAAGAGGGGAGGATTGGCCAAACGCATGTCAATCCCCACAAATAATAAAAATGATGATGATGAATGAATAATGTTAAAAAAAGGAGGAGAAAAAGAAAGAATGAATGATGGGGATTGGCTATAGGTATGTATGCAAATAAACATAGGCATAAAAATTATTGGAAGCATTACATGCAAAAGGCTATGAAAATTGGCAACAACCCATGAGTTTTCGAACACGTTTGGAAGCCAACAACATAAATGTGTAAATGAACATGCACGTGTGTGACCCAAGAGTTCAACTTTTGAAATTGACATAAATTGAAGTTAAAACCTGAAATCCTCTTGTTCGAGGTTGGACCAAATAAAAAAAAAGCTTATTAGTCTCGTACCAGACTTGTATGTATATATATATATATATATATATATATATATATATATCAATTAATGGAATATAGCACTGTATTTATATTATTGGAAATCGACCAAGCATCATGACAATCAATAAGGAATTCGGCACTTTGGAAAAATGTAAAGCAATAGCAAATGTTTAGAAAGCTAGATGGATCTTATCTCGATGATTCAAAAGAAAGTCATGTTAATTACATGTTGTACTTAAGGAGGCAAGTGTTACCCAGCATTCTAGCCCGGCTATATTGAATTGGCCGCATGAGTTAGATCTAATTACCATCAAGGCTGATGATTCTAGAATGATAATTGTGGGGACAGGAAGTCAATTACAGATGATTATATGAAGTCAAAATTGAATGGATTTGATGGATGTACGATGTAGGATGCTCAAAGCATGGAATATGGCTCAATAAATAGAAGTGTTAGGCATAGCATGGCACATTGTGAGGGATCGGCATATTTAATTAAGAGGGATCATCGGCTTCACCGAAGAGGGATCGGCATCCATCAAGGATCAAGTGCATTCCTGCATACAACAATCATTATCTCATGATCTACATGTCCAAAGTCTATGAAATTTGGAGGACAAGGTAAATGGAACCTAGGGAACCTACTTTAAGGATCACACATCATAAGAATAACCTTCGAGGGATTGGCATACATACCTGTAAAGGATTTAGCTACAAGCAGTGCATAAGTGATATCAAATCAAAGATCAAGCAATTACTCGAGTTCCAATGGTCTAAATGACATGAGAATTGAAGGACAAACATATTTTAGCATGAGGAAGCCACCATAGGGATTGCTGCCCAAAGGCCTAGTGATACCTCTAGTGGACCTATGTGGATTAGAAGGTCCTTCAACCAAAGCTTCAAAGAGATTGGTGGTCGTCTTTACCAATAATACTAGCGTAGTGGGTCGTTCTAATAATTTTTACGGTGCTTGATACTTTAGAATTTATTGTAATCAAGTGTTTGTTATTCCTTACTACTATAATTAGATTTGTAAGTGATTAATAAAGGATAATCTTCAAAGTGGAGGTAGGCATACAACACCAAACCACTATAAATCTTTGTGTCTCTGATTATTGCTCTTTATCTGTTATTAATTTCATCATTTCATCGGTTTAATTTAGTTTTCTTCACTTAGTTCTCTACATAAATCTATTATTGGGTGTTTGTAACCAATTTAGTTGCAAACACTTAGCATACTCACATGAGTTCCTACCCTATATTTCATAAAAAGATGTACTGGTGCATCTACTAATACATAAACTATCATCCATAATAATTAAATATTATATAGTCAAAAACAACATATAGCTAATGTACTAAGTCAAAACAGCCAACTTCGCATAAGTCCTCTTGACCTTTTCCTCCATTTCCTGTATATAATCCTCTAGATTTTCACTCCACTGTACTCGTATAGCCTCACCACTTTATTTGAAGTACCTTCACATCCTGTTTTACTATCTAAATCGATTTCTTTACATAGGTCATGTTTGGTTCTATAACCAAGTCATCCATAGCTCTCGGACATAATATTGCTTCAGGATCCTCAATACATTTCCGTAAATGTGGTATATGAAATACATTATGGATCCTTGTAACAACTCTTGGCATCTCCACTCGATGTGCCACTTTTCTGACCTTCTCTATAATCGAAAATAGTCATGCGTTCATGGTGCTAACTTCCTAGCCTTCCTAAAACGTACCACACCTCGCATCGATGAAACTTTTATGAACACATGATTACCTACTACGAACTCTAGTTCTTTTCCCCTCATGTCGACATAACTATTTTGCGTGGACTACGCTGCCTTTATCTTGTTCTTATCAGCTCTACTTTCTCGTAGCATCCTTTACCACATTCGATAAGCCTATACCCTGTCATCATCCAACAATTGGGTGACTTATACAATCTTCCATACAATGCCTCGAATGCTGCTATCCCAATACTGCTTAGTTAGCTATTATAGTACATAAGATCTACCAAATGTAACTAATCTTCCAAGGATCCCCAATAGTTAAAATGTAGGCTCTCAGTAAGTCTTTAAGGACATTGTTGACCCTCTCGATCTGCCATTAGCCTATAGATAGTACACGGTACACATGCACAACTCTGAACCCAAGGTGTTCAGCAAATTGCGTCAAAACTCACTAGCAAATAATGGATCTCGATCGTAGATAATATTTCTAGGTAATCCATGTATTCTCACTACTGGCTTAATATATATCTTGGCTAACTTCAGTGCCATTCTTGTGGGCTCAATCGGAATGAAATGAAAACACTTGGTTAGTCTATCAACTATGACCCATATACTTTCATTCCTAGCACTAAACACAGTAAACCATCAATGAAATACATAGATACTGAATCTCATTTCCAAAGTAGAACCCCCAAAAGCTGCAAGATCCCCCTCCACTTCTCATACTCCGACTTCACTTGTTGGCATGTGAGACATCTCCTCACATATTTTCCGACATCCTTCTTCATTCATTCCTAGGAGAAACTCCTCTTCATATCTTGGTACATCTTAGTACCATCGGGGTAAATACTGAACTTTGGATAGCAACATTTGAATCTTCAGAAAAGACTCGCTAGAAAGCAACTTACTAAGAGTGGTAAGGAAGAGAGAAATCCCCATTTTTAGGGGTCTAGAGGAAGAAGAAGCCATTACGCAACAAACCCCTATATGTACCTATGGGATAGGGATAGGAAAGAGTTTTATTGGTTGGGTGGTGTCATCCAAAATTTTCTTTTCAAAGGCCTTCTACGTTTAGAACATAAAACGTTCCATTCTTACGAAATCTGCCTTATCCATCGACCTCGAACCCCTTTGGCTTGACTTCCATGGTTTCTAACCCTAGGCTTCTCACATGTTTGGCATAGATCTAATCTTATTTCTACAGTCCAAAAATCTTCTCTAATAGCACAGGCAAAACTTTCAAGCATGATAGCATTTTAGAAAGTACTACCTAGACCCGCACTAGAACAGAAGTGCGCAATACATGGCAATGTCTCTAAGATATTCCATTCTTCAATCATAGCCAGTACACTACTCTGTTTCTTTCGGCTTAAAGCATTAACTACCTTATTACCCTTCCCTATGGTATACTATATCCTAAAATAATAAGATACTAAAAAAATCTGACCACATATGTTGCCTCTTGTTTAACTACTTTTGAGAGAACAAATATCTCAAGGACTCGTGGTCAGTAAATAGTCTCAAACCTTTCTCCAAAGAGATATTGCCTCCAAATCTTTAATGCAATGACAACATCGACCAACTCAAAGTCCTAAGTAGGGTATAAAACTTCACATGGTAGCAACTGCCCTAGCGCATAGGCTATTACTTTGTACCTTTGAATCAATGCTACTCCAACCTCGAACTCGTAGTACTTGTATACGCAATTATATCATCACCCCCTCGGGTATCACTAGCACACGAGCATTCGTCAATCGAAGATTTAACTCTTGGAATGATACCTCCCACTCCTTTCAAACATAATTCTCATTTTTCTGAGTAAGTGTCGTCATCATCGTTGTTATACGAGAGAAGTCCTTAATGAATCTCTGAGAGTAGGCAGCCAAACCTAAGAAACTGCGCACCACGGTCCCAGTTTCAGGTCTCTTCCATCCATTTATTATGTCAGCCTCCAAAGGGTCTACTGTCGAACCCTTTTTCAAAACTACATGGCCCAGGGACCTTACTTCTCCAAAAATGACACAGAAACTTTTTCCTTTAACTTATGTTGCCTTAGTGTCTCCAACAAAACCTTAGGTGAACTATGTGCTCCTCTTTGTCTTTTGAGTATATTAAGGTTTCATCTATAAATGCCAACACGTATCTATCCAGCTGGTCTTAGAAAATTCTATTAATCAAGTCCTAAAAAAATGCAGGTACATTGGTTAGTCTGAAAGGCATTATTAAACATTCATGTGAACCATACCTCATCCTAAACGTAGTCAACAGAACACTTTCCTCCTCAACCCTAAGTTGGTGGAATCCCAAAGCCAAATCTAGCTACAAGAATTCCTTAGCTCAAATCAACTGATTAAAGAGTCATCAATTATCACTGGGGATATTAATTCTTTACCACAATTTCATTCAACTTCTTACAGTCAATGCATAGACTTAAAGACCTATTAGACTTTTTCATAAATACTACTACAGCTCCCCATAATGAGCAACCTATCCTTATAAAGATCTTGCCTCCACCGGTTGCTTCTTTAAATGTTCCATCTCTTTTGGTGGAATTCTATTAGGGGAACGCCTAAGTGGCTCAGCTCTTAGTATTAACTCTATGAAGCTCAATTGCTTTTGAGGAGGCAACCCAAAGATCAATTCAAACACAATAAGAGATTCCATCACCACATGTATTGCATCGAATCTTCTTCCTTCATTGAAAAATCAAACAAAACACCTTTGCACCTATTTTTAAGCTCTTCCATAACTATAAATAATCGTTCTTTTCGACCCAAGTGACTCAAGATTATTATCATTTCTGCATAGCATATTTTAGCCCAGTAATGTCTAACCAATCCATCTATAAAACAACTCTGAAGCCTATGATGTCAAAACATGTAAGGATCACACAAAAACTTAAACTCACCTAACATAATTTCCAAGTTAGCATTATTGGACATAGGCCAGCACACAATTGGTTAAATGGATAAATTAAAAAAAATTGTCATTTTGGATCTTATTGGGCCTATGAAGTCTAAATTTACTTTAGATTTGATCTAAATTAATTTTAAATAAAATCATTATTCTATTTTATTTGTAAAAAAAGTTTTATTTTGTTATTGAATTTATATATATTATAATATAATCATGTGTACTATATACACATGTGTGTAGGTGCATGAGCAACGTAATAGTGTACATGGTTTAACATGCCCGTATATAAGTGCTATGATTTATACCGCAACATACATAATTGCTCCTCGATATACATGTGTTGTCTAATATGTGTGTGTGTGTGTAGTTTAATGCGATATAAAATATATTTATAAAATTATAAATCATATTATTTATATATATAATAATGTAAAATAACTATATTTGTAAATGTGAATAATAATAATATACATTTAAATTTCAGATCCGGTATAGATATTAAAATATTTTCCAATTTCAAATTTAAATCAATAAATAATATTTTGATAAAATAAAATGAATATGTATAAATATACGAAATTTTTTTAACAATGTATTTGTGTATATGTGTATAAACTAATATTTAAATTTGAATATAAAATAACATAATATATTTAAATAAATGAGTAATATATATATGTATGTATATTTGGCCTAAAATACATTTGGCAAAATCTAATTTTCTTTATTTAAAATCTTAACAGTTTTACAATTATATTTTTGTAATTAAATCATTTTTGTATGGAAATGTTACAAAAATTCCTAAGAAAATAAATTTCACAATAATAAATGTATATTAAAATACATGTACGTTCATATTTTATAATATACCAGTATGTAGCTTGTACGTTGCACATAGAGAAAAGTAGTTTTAGCGTACATAATATTTTTCAAGTATTTGAAATATGAAAGTATAACTTGATTTTAATAATTTAAAATGTCTAATTTATTAAGTCGGAAAAAATATGAATGCATAATGTAATTATCTACAGGATTGATTATACAAATTACATGTTGATTTTTTTTCTCTGAGCCAAATATTAGGTAAGTGTTCTCCATTGTAGAAAATTTTAAACGTCTTTTCTATTGGTGGAATATCATTGAAGGATGGTGATATATTTTGATTGATCAAAATATATTTCAAAGTTTTGACAATAATACCCCCTAAAAAAAAAATTGCATTACTGTAACACCCCTAATTTTTAATAACTTTATTCAAGAGATTTAATTTGATAAATAAAATAAAATAATGTAGAGTGATAAGAAGATTAAGATTTGATAATAGACCTAGAGGCCATGCTTAATTAACTCTAATGGACTTATTTATGGTTAAATAATAATTAAATTAACATAAGGGCATAAGGGTCATTGTTGTCCATATTTCCGACCCTTATACTATTATCCCTATACAATTCACGTTCATTTCGATCATAAGCAAAAAGAAACGTAAGAACGAGAAATAAAGCCGGCCATTATGGAGTATGAAGAGAAGAGAAATTCAAGTATAAAGCTTAGGATCAAGCTATAAGAATCAATCTACAATTTCCTTATCCAATCTAAAATGAATAATAATTCCATCTCTATTTTTGAATCATGTGTTTTTGGATTTAAGGGTAAATTCCTTTTATAATGGATTAGATGATGATATCCTTGAATATTGATTTGTTTAATTTAAACAAGATTGTTTAGATGGGATTATACACGGTTTTAGGGTAAAACCTGTTTATATTAATGTTTAAATGCCATGGAAAACTTTTATGTTGTATAAAACATGATTCTGGATTTGTGTTTTAATTTTGATAATTTTCTAAGGTATGGAATTATTATTGTGAATTTTCAAAGGAAAATATGGTTATTTGGGTATATAAATTTATTTCGAAAAATATGTTAAGAATTTGGGTCAGAAATTTTGATATGTTAGATAAAATTATTAAAATGAATTTCTAGAATTTTTAGGGATTTTCCTAAAGTGATTTGCTAAGAAAATTAAATTATTTTAGAAGAGAGACTTCTTTGCAATATTGGTTTTTCTCAATGAAAGGGCTTATTCGATTAACTTAGCCATAGTTTAGATCTGAATTAGCGTCAGTTATTTTATTAAAGAATTTGAAAAGTTATGGCAACTAATCTAATGTTTACACGTGGCAGGTTAGTTAGAAAAATGTTTACTTTAATTGGCATTAAAACATGTTTACTCAGAAAAGTTGGTTTCGCCTACTTTAGGAGTACTTTTCGACACAGAGCACCTTCAACCCAGTCGCTAAGTTGAAATTAATACACTTAGTATCACAAAGATGGTACGTAGTGGATTGGAGAAAGGCGGAAGGTAAGGTGTCGAAAGCATAGCTTCCGAAGGGGTCAATACCTTGGTTTGTTTTAAAAAGAGAAGCGCATGCCTTTGTTTTGTTTAAGCCTTCAAAGGATCGAAGCATATTTTTTCAAAATAGGTTTTTAAAAGCTTTCGAAGTGGTTGCTATCAACTTATGTTTGCTTTCGAAAGGGATCTTTACTTACGAAAGGATGCTTTTGGAAAGAAGGGGTTCCGACCTAGTCGAAGCCCTGCCACAGTTCTCTAGCCTTTCGATGGTATTGAAGTCATCGATGCTTTCAAAATATAATGTTTGTTTTTAAAGATGTTTTAAGTCACTTCCTAAATGCTTCCAAAAGGGTCCAAGGGTTTCGAAGGGAATGGCTTCGAAAGGGGTTTCAACACTATCCTTCAATGTTTGTTTAGATGATTTAAAGCTTTCGAAAGAGATGGTGTTGACGCCATCAAGTTTTCTCCAATATTTTTATATGATAAAGGATGCTTTCGAAAGAGATGCTTTCGGCTATATTCACTTTGATCCAAATAATATTTTAAGTATAAACCCAATGGTTTCAAAAAGGGGACTTTCAATGGTTTTGGAAGAGTTACTTTCAATGGTTTCGAAAGAAGGACTTTCAATTGGTTTCGAAGCTATGCTTCTGAAGTTAAATGTTGATACTTTAATACATTCAAAAGGTTTCGAAAGAAAGGTTTTAAAGTGTTTGAAGGGCAGGAGCCTGATTTTTTAAAGATATATCTACATGCTTTCAAAGGAGGTTATCCAAGGAGGTCTAAAGCAAGGTTTCAAAAGTCTTTATAACCCAAACTCATTTTTAAAGGAAAAACCCATTGCTAAATTAAAGGAGTTTTGAAAAGATTTCTAGAAGAAGCTTTCCTTGATAAAATTATAGGTTAAAGGGATTAACCATGTTTTTATATAAAAAGTATTTCAAGCACATTAAACCCACAAGAGTGGTATTATTTTGTAATTATGGTTGCTTCTTCAGATATAGACATATTCACATTTTAATGGACCCATAACTGTATTTTGGGGATAAAAGGGTAGAATAACCAACTACATTAACCCAATGGTGAATACAAATTGATTAAACTGCTGGATGAGTAGAATTGCATCCAAGAGGTCCGGGAGACCAGAATATAGGATGCCTAAATATGGAAGTTGTCAAGGAGATAAGTTCAAGTGCCTACATGAAAAATATGATTAGGAAGTTGTTGGAGTTACCAACAGGTTCATAGTGATCCCATGAAAACTATGTTATAAATAATGGTTGGAAAAGGATAATTGGTTTATAGTGCACTCATGAAAACTATATCCAGACCGAGATATTGATCGTTAGAAAATAGGTTCCTAGTTAGCCTATGAAAACTAGGATAAGAAGAAAATTTATTGATAGTTGTTAATGGATTCCTAGTCAACCCATGAAAACTAGAATAAGAAAGACGTTATTGTAGTCACATTTAGGTTCAGAGGAATCCATGAATTAATTAAATTAATTATCAGGGGCCAATAGGTTTATGATGCACCCATGAAAACTATGAAATAGGACAAGGAGTCCATATACTATATAAAGGTTATTAGTAAGCCCATGAAAACTAATAGGTTAATACTGATCCTAGAAACTATAAATATGACATGGATTCAATTAAACAAAGGATGGGAAATCCAGTATGTTTTAACATATTTTCATATCATCATAATATCTCCAAATGACTTGTTTTAACCATTGGATGCAAGAGCACGATATATAGTTTTATAAAGGTTTTATGATACCAGTGAGGGGAAAACTCGTTCTGCTAAGCGGCGTGGTCTTACTAGATATCTAAATGATTTGAGATGGAAAATTATTCATACTAGGCTTTATGTATGGCTCGTAGTTTATGTTTTCCCCTTAAACTCTCGGGTACTCAATTGATTTTGAGTAGTTTGAGAGTTGTGATTTTCAAGTGCCTCATTAGACGAATAAAGCTTCCGGAGATGTGCACGAGGCATGATAGCTATATAGAGTTTTCTTTTATTTGATTTTGCTATGTTTTTTGTGATGATAAATTTGTTATATTGCCTGTAAATACTCTAACCATCAAAGGGGAATCTACATATGTCACTTTTGGTGTATGTTGTAATAAATATATATTTTTTGAACGTGGTTTACGGATGTAGGATCATGTAATGAATTGGAAATGTTTGGAAATGGAATGTGATCTTATTTTAAGTTTTAACATTTTCCATATTCATGTGTTTCTATGTATCAATGAATCTAACATCACCGTGTTTGGTTCTCGAAGATTAATAACTATATATGACTGCAACATCCGTAGTCGTTAGTTTTAGGCTTTCAAGTAGGGGGATGTTACAAGTTGGTATCAGAGCATAGGTTTATGAAACTTTAAAAGAAAAGATAAATATAAAAGCTTTTGAAACATAATTCCAATGAATCATAAATATGATCGGGGTTTGGATTAACGCCATAGTAACGTACTTGTATTTGAGATATATATATATATATATATAAGTACGTGTTCCTCTCTCTCTCTCTTAGACCGTTCTTTTGTATCTTACTAAGGCTCGTACGCAGATTTACGAGAAAGAATATATGAAAGCAAGAAACGAAAGTGGAAAGGTGGAGGAAGCACCATACTAATGGAAATGCTCAACCTAATACCAGGAGAAACCAAGGTCGACATGCTAATGCTAACCCAAATGTTGAAGCCAATGTTGGTGCTAGAAATCCGCCAGTAGATGCAGAGATGGTGCATCAGTTGTTAGCCAATCTTTTGCAAGCTAGGGTAGTTGGTAATGTTGGAGGAGCTAATCCTGTGGCTCCGTTGGGAATAACTATGATAAGTTGAGAAGAAACTACACCAGTCTGGATAAAAAGCTGTTTGCTAGAATGGAGGATGTTGTTGGGTTGAGAATTGGCTATTACACGATGGGAGGATCTTTAATAATCTAAGATTGGATGATGGGAAAAAAATGGAGGCTAGCCTCTAGGCAGTTGCAAGGGGCAGCGCTTCACTGGTGGAATAGTGTGACTACTGGAGTTTCGGAGGAAGTATTGACATGGGATGATTTCAGAAGAAGGTTTGAGTAGAGGTTTCTAAGTCAGCGCTGATGAGGAAGTTCATGGACCTAGTTCAGGGAGAGATGTTAGTAATCGAGTACGCTGCTAAGTTTGATGAGCTATCTCGTTATGGATATGCCACAGACGCTGACATCAGAAGGAACGAGAGGTTCATTCGAGAACTGAGACCTGAGCTTACTAAAATGACCATGACCCATATTCGAGAACCTTGTAATGTGGTGGTAGAGATGGTCATCCCCCATGAAGAGATGCTTGTAGTTTCTGCCAGAGAGAAGCTAGTAGAATCCTAGGGTTCTTAGGGAAAGAAGAGAAGATTCTTTAAGAAGAAGGGAGCATAGAAAGGGGATGCTACCAATAAGGCAAAGGCTGATTTGGTGTGCTACAAGTGTGACAAGAAAGGTCATTGTGCTCATGGGTGTCGGTCAGGCAACGGGAAGAAGGCTGTAGATAAGAAGAACGTGAAGTGCTTCAACTATGGTCAAGTTGGGCATTATAAGAACCTGTTCCAAAACCAGTCAGGGCGGATAAGAGGAAAGTTTATGTCATTGGATCATCAGCTACACCTACTGCAGCTGATAAAGGAAAGACAGCGATGGAAGGTACGTTATTGATTTAGAGTACAATTAGGATACTATTTGATACTGGTGCATAACATTCATTTATATCATGGTATTTGGTCGATAGGTTATGCTTAGAACCCACATACCTTGTTACTTCCTTAAGGGTTGCGAATCCAATAGGAAGGTATGCAATTCTGGGGATGAAATGCGACCAGTTAGAACTTGAATGGTTAGGTCATGTGTTTTCATGCAGCTTATATGTTTTCGATTTCATAGATTTTGGAATCATTTTGGGTATGGATTGGTTGAGGAGGTATGAGGTCAGGATATTTTGCCAGGACGGAGAGATGTCATTGAGACACCCTAACAGTCATATCAAATTATATTCTCAGTAGAGAATACCGACCGGATAGTTGTTCTTTCTTAAGTGCAATAGAAGTGGGAAAAGATCTAAATCAAGTTCAAATAGCAAGAGAGTTTGCAGAAGTGTTTGAGCCAGTCACAGGACTACCATCAAAATGAGCTGTTGAGTTTTGAATAGATCTTTAGCCAGGAGCTGAGCCTGTGAGTAAACCACCTAACAGGATGACACCAACTGAGATAAAGGAATTAAAGAGGGTAGCTAGTAGAGCTAGAAGGAAGAAATTTTACTAGACCAAGTAGTTCACCTTAGGGAGCAACCACGATGTTCGTAAAGGAACTAGATGGGTCGTTGAAGATGTGTATCGACTATCGTAGGTTGAACGAAACAAAAGTAAAGAATAAGCATTCTTTTTCTAGAATTGATTATCTATTTGATCAGTTGAGTGGAGGTAGAGTGTTTCCCCGGTTGTATTTAGCGACAGGGTTCCATTAGTTGAGAGTGGTGGAGGACGGTATTTCTTTGATAGCATTTCGAACTAGATATGGTTCGTATGAATGTTTAGTAATGTCATTCGGGTTGATAAATGCACCTACTTTCTTTGTAGATTTGATGAACCGACTCTTCTGAGAGTATCTAGATAGATTCATGTTGGTGTTTATAGATGACATTTTGGTATACTCTAAGGATGAGAGGGAGCATGAAGTCGTCTTAGAGTTGTGCTAGAGACGCCGAGGCAGAATCAGCTAAAGGAGAAGTTTTCCAAGTGTTGTTTTTGAAAGAAAGAGGGGTTATGTGGTTTTAGAAAAAGGGTTGTCAGCCGATCTAGATAAGGTCGAAGTTGTGAACAACTGGAAGAGACCAAAGACGGTGACCGAGATTAGAAGTTTTCTTAGAATTGCTGGCTATTACCAGAGGTTTATCAAGGATTTCTCACGGAGAGCAATGCCTTTGACTAAGCTTGCCAAGAAGGACGTGAAATTTGTTGGTCCAATAAATGTGAGGAAGCATTCCTTAAGTTAAATAATTTTTGACCAATGCACCAGTGTTAGTGTTCCAGACGGAAACCAAGGGTTGGTGGTGTATACTGATGCATGTGGAACTGGATTGGGAGCTGTGTTGATGTAGAAGGATACAGTGATTGCCTACGCTTCACGACAGCTTGGACCGCATGAAGTAAGATATCTTACTCACGACTTAGAGTTTTCTACAGTGAATTTTACCTTGAATATTTGGAGGCACTATCTCTTAGAGGAGAGGTTTGAGTTGTATACCGATCATAAGTCCTTAAGATATTTATTCTCTCAGAAAGAGCTGAATATGAGACAGCAAAGTGCAGGAGTTTTTGGCTGCTTACGATTTTGGTATAAAGTATACACCAAGGAAAGGTAATAAGGTAGCGGATGCTCTCAGCAAAAGACACCAGAATGTGGTTTTGGCTATGTCGATAGAAAGGAAGGATCTAGAAGCTTTGGCCAGCTGCGGTGTGTAGTTAAGAACGACTGCTAGTTCTAGCTAGAGTACTGTCATGTTGTCCTGTTTAGAAATTCGACCGGTGTTGATCGAGAGAACTGCTTCTAAGTAGAAGGAGGATCAATTATTAGCCTAGAAGATTAGAAGGCTTGAGGTAGGATCATAGGTCGCTGATTTGAAAGATTTTTGTCTTGACCAGAGCGGATGGTAGAGAAAAAAGGGACGATTATATGTTCCAGATGTCAAGAACTTGAGGAAAGAATTCCTTGAGAAATGTCATCAATCCAAGTTTACGATTCATCCTGGATGGACCAAGATGCATCAAGATATGAAAAGGATCTTCTATTGGGAAGGAATGAAGAGGGATGTTGGCTTGTGGGTTAGGTAATGTGTAAACTATCAACAAGTGAAAGCTGGATATCAAAAGCCGAGTGGATTACTTTAGCCTCTAGAGATTCCAGTTTGGAAATTGGATTCGACATGCATGGCTTTTATTGACGGGATGCCAATGTCAAGCGGAGGAAATGAGAGTATATGGGTCATTGTGGACAGGTTGACCAAGAGTGCCCATTTTATTCCAGTAAAGTTGACCAGGACGATACCTGTTTTGGCGAAGCTATTCATGAAGAATATAGTTAGACTGCATGGGGTTCCTAGTAGCATCGTCGGTGAAAGAGATGCTTTATTTACTAGTGAATTCTAGAAGATTCTACAGGATGTGTTAGGCACTAAGCTCAAGATGAGTACCGCATATCACCCTTAGATGAATGGACAGATAGAGGGAGTCAATAACAGTTACCAGACTAGTATAGGAATGGCACCTTTTGAAGCTTTGTGTGGAAGGCCGTGCAAATCACCAGCATGTTGGTGGGAGATTGGAGACAGATTGGTCTTAGGTCAATATTTGGTTAGGGAGGCGCCTGAGAAGATTGAGCTGATCTGAGAAAGGATGAAGGAAGCTCAATCCAGACAGAAGAGTTACGCAGATAAAAGATGTAAAGACCTAGATTTCTCAGTTGGAGATAGAATTTTCATTAAGGTATCACCAATGAAGGGTGTGATACGATTTGGAAAATCGGGGAAGCTGGCCCCAAGATATGTTAGTCCATTCCAGATTACAGAAAGGATTGGGAGGATCGCATATAAAGTAGAGTTCCCCAGCAGCATGGTAGGTGTCCATAATGTATTTCATGTGTCTCGTCTCGTAAGTATGTGCATGATCCAAAGGCTACTATTCCTCTGACAAGGTTGGAAGATCTGGTAGTAGAGCCTAATTTAACTTTTGTTAGACAACCAGTTTGGGTTGTTGCCGAGAGATGAGAAAAGATTGAGGAACAAGACAGTCAAGTTGGTGAAATTTCAGTGGAACGACAACGAGTAGGACAGTACTTGGAAGACAAAGGATAGGATTCGAGATACTTATCCCAATCTGCTTTGTAGGGTATGTCTATATTAGATTATATAGATAATTCCCAGTCAGGTAGACTAGTATGGTTGTTAGGAGTCATTACAGATGATTACTATGTTTAGTATGTAGTCCTGACTGAATTTTGAGGATGAAATTCTTTGAGAAGGGGAGCCCATAACACACCTAATTTTTAATAACATTATTCATGATATTTAATTAGATAAATTAAATAGAATAATAATAGAGTGATAAGGAGATTAAGATTTGATAATAAACCCAGAGTCCGTGCTTAATTAACTCTAATGGGCATATTAATGGTTAAATAATAATTAAATTAACATAAGGGCATTATGGTCATTGCCGTCCATATTTCCCACCTTTATACTATTAACTATATGCTAATCACATTAATTTTGATCATAAGCAAAAATAAACGTAAGAAAGAGAAGGAAAGCCGGCCATTAAGGAGTAAGAAGAGAAGAGAAATTTAAGTTTAAAGCTTAGGATCAAGCTAGAAGAATCAATCTCTGATTTCCTTATCCAATCTAAGATGAATAATAGTTCCATCTCTATTTTTTTGGAATCATATGTTTTTTCGAATTTAAGGGTAAACTCGTTTTATGATGGAATAGATGATTATATGCTTGAATATTGATTTGTTTAATTTAAACAAGATTGTTTTAATGGGATTATACACGGTTTTAGGGTAAAACTTGTTTATATTGATGCTTAAATGCCATGGAAAATTTTTATGCTGTATAAAACGAGATTTTAGAGTAATTCTGATAATTTTCCAAGATATGGAAAGATTATTATGAATTTTTAAAGGTAAATATGGTTATTTGGGTTTATAAATTTATTTCAGAAAATATACTAAGAATTTGGGTCTTTTATTTTGATATGTTAGATAAAATGATTAAGGTGAATTTCTGGAATTTTTGGTGATTTTTCCAAAGTGATTTGCTATGAAAATTAAGTTATTTTAGAAGAGGGACTTCTTTGCAATATTAGTTTTGCTTAATAGATGGGCTTATTTGATTAACATAACCATGGTTTAGATCTGAAATTCATGGCAGTTATTTTATTAAAGAATTTGAAAAGTTAAGGCAACCAATCTGGTGTTTACACGTGGCAGCTTAGTTAGAAAAAGGTTTACTTTAATTGGCATTAAAACAGGTTTACTCAGAAAAGTTGGTTTTGCCTACTTTAGGAGTACCTTTCGACACAGAGCTTCCTCCTTCAATCCAATTGCTAAGTCGAAACCAATACACATTGTATCATAAAGATGGTATGCAGTGGATTGGAGAAAGACGAAAGGTTAGGTGTCGAAAGCATAGCTTACGAAGGGGTCGATACCTTGATTTGTTTTAAAAAGAGAAGCACCTACCTTTGTTTTATTTAAGCCATCGAAGGAGTTGAAGCTTATGTTTTCGAAAGAGGATTTTAAAAGATTTTGAAGGTTTTCCATCAACTTATGTTTGCTTTTGAAAGTGTTCTTTACATATGAAACAATGTTTTTGGAAAGAAGGGGTTTCAACCTAGTTGAAGCCCTACTGCCGTTCTCTAGCCCTTTGACGATATTGAAGTCATCAACGCTTTCTAAATGTAATGTTTGTTTTTAAAGATGTTTTAAGTCACCTTCTAAATGCTTTCGAAAGGGTCCAAGGGTTTCGAAGGGAATGGTTTTGAAAGGGGTTTCAACACTATCATTCAATGTTTGTTTAAATGGTTTAAAGCTTTTGAAAGAGATGGTGTCAGCGCCATCACGTTTTTCCTAATTTTTTTATATGATAAAGGATGGTTTTGAAAGAGATTATTTCGGCTATATTCACCTTGACCCAAATAATATTTTAAGTATAAACCCAATGGTTTCAAAACGGGGACTTTCAATGGGTTTCGGAAGGGTTACTTCCAATGGTTTCGAAAGGGGCACTTTCAATTGGTTTAGAAGCTATGCTTCTAATGTTAAATGTTGATACTTTAATACATTCGAAAGGTTTCAAAGTGTTTGAAAGGCAGGAGCCTAATGTTGTAAAGATAGATTTATATGCTTCGAAGGAGGGTATCCAAGGAGGTAGAAAGCAAGGTTTCGAAGGTTTCGAAAGGTTTTGTAACCCAAACTCACTTTTAAAGGAAAAACCCATTGCTAGGTTAAGAGAGTTTTGAAAATTTCTAGAAGAAGCTTTCCTTGATAAAATTATAGGTTAAAGGGATTAACCATGTTTTATATGAAAAGTATTTCAAGGCCATTAAACCTACAGGAGTGGTATTGTTTTTTAGTCATGGTTGCTTCTTCAAATATAGATATATTCACATTTTAATGGACCCATAACTGCATTTTGGGGATAAAAGGGTAGAAGAACCGGCTAGGTTAACCCAGTGGCAAATATAAATTGATTAAACCCCTGGATGAGTAGAATTGCATCCAAGAGTTCGGGAGACCAGAATATAGGATGCTTAAATATGGAAGTTGTCAGGGAGACAGTTCATAGTATACACATGAAAACTATGATTGGGAAGTTGTTGGGGTTACCAACAGGTTCATAGTGATCCCATGAAAACTATGTTATAAATAGTGGTTGGTAGAGGCCAATTGGTTTGTAGTGCACCCATGAAAACTATATCTGGATCGAGATATTGACTGTTAGTCAATAGGTTCCTATTTAACCTATGAAAACTAGGATAAAAAGAAAAGTTATTGACAGTTGTCAATAGGTTCCTAGTCAACCCATGAAAACTAGGATAAGAAAGAAGTTATTGTAGTCACCAATAGATTCAGGGGAACCCATGAATTAGTTAAGTTAATTAGCAGGGACCAATAGGTTCATAGTACACCCATGAAAACTATGAAATAGGACAAGGAGTCCATATATTATATAAAGGTTATAAGTAATCCCATGAAAACTAATAGGTTAATACTGACCCTAGAAACTATAAATATGACATGGAGTCAATTACACAGAGATGAGAAATCCAGTATGTTTTAACATGTTTGCATATCATCATACTATTTTGAAATGACTATGTTTTAATCATTGTATGTAGGAGCACGGTATATGGTTTTATAAAGGTTTTAGGATACAAGTGAGGGAAAAACTAGTTTCACTATGCAGCGTGGTCTCACTAGATATCTAAATGGCTTGAGATGAAGATTATTATTCATACTAGGCTTTATATCTGACTCGAAGTTTATGTTTTCGTTTTAAACTCCAGGGCACTCAATTGATTTTGTGTAGTTTGAGAGTTGAGATTTTCAGGTACCTTATTAGATGAATAAAGCTTCAGGATATGTGCAGGAGGCATGAAAGCTATATAGAGCTTTCTTTTATTTGATTCCGCTGTGTTGTTTGTAATGATAAAGTTGTTATATTGTCTGTATATACTCTGACCATCAAAGGGGGCATCTTTATACGCCGCTCTTGGCATATGTTGTAATAAATATATTTTCTCTAGACGTGGTTTTCAAGTGTGAAATCAGGTAATGAATTGGAAATATTTTGAAATGGAATGTGATCTTATTTGAAGTTTCATAATTTTCTATATTCATGTGTTTTTGTGTATCAATGAATTTAACACCGTTGTATTTGGTCATCGAAGATTAATAACTATGTATGATTGCAGCATCCGTAGCCATTAGTTTTGGGCCTCCATGTAGGGAGATGTTACAATTACCTACCTCTAATCAAGAATCAAAAGGAAAGCACGTATGAACTTAGGATGTTGGCGACCTAAAGCAAGAAGATCGGTGGCGATCCAACGTGGAAGGTTGGTGGCGATCCAAAAGAACGAAGCATTAGGAACACGTGACTAGGTTAAGGCAAAGGTAAAGTCAAGTTTGGTCGAAGGCGAGAAACTCCAACGGCGAAGAACAACTGCAGTGATGGCAAAGGAGGAGTTTCGTTTTGAATTCTCTGGCTCAGTCGCAATGCAAGAAGGTCGAATTGCAAATTAAAATGTAAAATGGAAGCAGGTCGTCTGGAAGAACTAAATAAGACAATGTATAAGAAAAATATGCATGGACTATGGATCGCTAGCGATCCATGGACTATGGATCGCTAGCGATCCATATAATTGCAGCCAAATTTTGCTAAACTCATCAAGACTGATTTAAGTATCTTTTGCAAGCATCTTGAAAGTTGTGGGATTGAAGTTAATTTATTATGATGAGTAATGGAGATTCACATAAAAACTCAATAAAAGGTTAGATAACCAAATCCAAATTCACATGATGGCCTTCACACAATCATTTGAACCTCACTAATTGGAAACTCAAAAGCAATAACTCTAGAGCATGCATTATTTCCAACGAAAGCATAATCTGAGGGGCAAATGTTATTCGAGTTTTGAAGTAAGTTAGAACATCTATGTCAAGCTAGAACAACTCAAAAATTAATCAAAAGGACTAGAAGAAGGAACTAAGAAAGACCAAGAAAAAGAAACCTAAAATTTACTAAGGTGATGAATCGCTAGCGATCCATTACCTATGGATCGCTAGTGAATCCATAATAGTCGGTCATGGATCCTCCTATCCTCTTGCACCATGATCTAATAAGTTTTCTAGGGATGTCTACTAAGTTTGATGATATTCTAAGCTAGCTAGATCGAGAAGTGAGCATTCATCCGATTCCAGCAACAGAATAATGTATTCGGAGCATGAATCATCATCAAAACAAAGTGTCTAGTCATGATATTATATAGAGAGGATCTACATAAGACAGGAAACATGATCCGATTGAAACGAGCCAAAATTATTCAAACTCCATGGATCACTAGCGATCTATGCCCTAAGGATCGCTAGCGATCTATCATATTGGATCGGTTCGTTCTAAAATTTCTTGAGCGCCTTCCTATCTTCAAATGTAAGTCTCTGACAAAGCGACTTTGGCCCAAGTGCCCTCCAGCCCCTATAAATACAATCATACCCTCAACATAAAAGGGGTCTTCTGGACTGGCTGCTAAAACTCTACAAAAGCTATTCTTCACTCTTCTCCTTCCATACAATAGTCATCTAAAGGGTTCACTGTGATTCTCCAGAGAATTGTAACACTGATGACTTGATCTAACTTACAAGATCCAATCAAACTGTAATCAGATTTAGCTTGTAATTGCAGTTAGTCAATAACAAAAGTTATAAAGTGGACGTAGGCTTCGTTAATAGCCGAACCACTATAAAAATCTCTTGTCCTTTTACTTTATCTGCAAGTTATTAATCCTCGTCTCTATTTTATTTGCCTTGATAAAAAAGGCTGGTGCTTTCACACTCAATCTAGGTTGTTGATCCATTTTTTGGGTTAACATAAACCAATGTAATTAATGGAAAGTAAAATGACATAAACTTTATTTTAATTTCTAGATTATTATCAATATAAAAAATTCACATGTAAATAAATGTAAAATTAGGGTCAACTTGAGAATGAATATACGTTTACTGTTATAACAAATTAAACTTAAAAAATACACTCATATATTTACTATTTGTAATTAATATCGCTTAAATAGAGAATCAAATCCATTAGCATCAATTTATTTTCAATTTTTAAATTAGAGAATTTATTATGCATTATTTCCCTTCAATGTTGATTAAATGAGTAATTTGCAATTAACATGAGTAGACAACTAACTATAAATCAAACATATTAATTTCAAATTAACCAAATTTCACGTATTATGCATAAAATTTTAAACCTGTTTTTGAAACAAACCATTTTATTTTATAGCTAAAATCATTAAAAAAACTAGTTTTAACATTTACTTATAAATTGATAGCGTATGGAATAATACATAGTTTACTCACTTGACCTTCGAACTTTTACATCTAGACTATTATCTAGGCTTATTGATTATGTGATATGTTAAACTAATAATTATGTATTAACATTACCCATTCCATCATTTATAATGTATTTGGCTTCTCAAAGAAACTCGACTAATCAATTATGCATATTCCAGCTTTAATGATTCCAACTCTTGAATACAATCCTAGCCTGTTTAGAAGCATGCAAATAGTTTTAGTCAGAACTACAAAACATGATTTAATAAAGGTATATTTTGAATATATTTAATTAAGTATAACTAAATATAAAATTAATCCATCAAAAAATCAATTGTGTTATCTTAAATTTGATACTAATTGGTTAACACTAAAGAGAATTATTATTTAAATGATTCTCTCATTATTTTGTCCTAATAATTTCTAATTAGGTTTAATTCAAATTAAACGATGGTAATATTAATTATTTCCTTTTAAACATGATCTTTTCTATTTAAAGTTAGTTTACTTGTAAACGTTATTAATAAATACAATTTTTATCCATAATAATATATAAACATTCCCAAACTACAAAAAATTCAATACAATATACCATTATACATACTTTATAGAAACTAAATAATAGTCACTACAGTGTTGTAAGGATTTTCAAGAATTCGATGTTAACTATGCGTTAAATGAAAAATTGTTTGTTTCTTACGAACATTTCATATGATATAATTGCTACATAAAAATATGTTAAGCCATAGGGTTATTAAGATGGATGATATCTAATATTAGAAAATATAATTTTAGGTTGAGTATTACAAAATTAAACATTCAATTAAAATTAAATTTACAATTAAATTATTAACGTAAAGTTGCTTGTGATATCCGAAAGGAAAGTTCTATATACACATTTACACTTCATTTTTTTCTAAAATATGGTATGGAAATTTATTATTTGATTATTCATTTTCATCATATGTTTTATTTCCCCAATTTGATTTTCATGTATGTTTATATTTCAAAATGGAAAAAAATACTCTTTAATTCCTTTATGAAAAGTTGTATATTGCTTGGTTTGTGTTAGTGTATCAATAATTCACTACCAAACAAATAAAAAAAGATTCATTATTGCGATAAACAAAAAGGAATCAAATGGATGTTGATGTTAATATAAAAATTAAGAAGAAGAAAATTCAGCGTCACCTATCATAGTGTTTGCAAAACAACTATAAGTTGTATGGTATCCAAGTATTAACAAATCAAATAACCTCCTGTAAAGTATGATTGAGACCAAATTTATTATCATACATAACAAAACAAAACAGAGAAAAAAGTATCGTATTTTCCCCAACTTTATTTACTTTTACACTAAAATCTCAAAATTGAAAAAAGATCAATTTGTCTTTTAATAGATTATACAAAACCCGGCATTTATATATGTTTCTATAAATCAACATGCCATGCAAAACGAATGAAGGAAACAAAATTCATAGTTGCACATAACGAAAAGAATCTGATGGATGCCAATGTCAATACAAAAGTTCAAAACAGTAAAATAGTTCAACTATACCGATCATGGATTTTACAAACAATTGAAGACTTATGGTATCAACATAAACTCAATAGTCTCCTGCAAAATACAAAGCAAATCAAATTCATAATCATATAAACTGAAATGAAAATAAGAAAGAAATATAATTTCAGACACAATTTGAAATAAAAATATGATGTCATAAATTTAAAACATGAATCGAACCACAAATTTGATGAAAAGACAAATAATGAAACAAATATCAAACCTTTAAATCAGGCTTGATCGATCAAGTAAGCCAAAGTTTTTGGAGGCTTTTGGACAATTCTTAAAAGAAAACAATAACATCGAAAGAAATTGATAGAAATACAATCTCTGCAAAATATGAATAGAAAAAATTTCAAGTTGAACAGCAAGTAAAGAACTACTTGTGAATTCAATTAAACTCTTATAGATCAAATCATTAAATAGATTAATTAAAGATTGTTTGGAAAGAGTATTTAATTTGATACAAATTGAGAACTGTGAACTATAGTATAAATATGAAACTGAAAAGGGGAAGTGATAAAATTATAATAAAGTTAAATGAGTGGGCAAGAAAACAAAGAATTGAAATAAGGTTAAAATAAAATAGTTGCATTGCGAATATGGAGAAGAGGAAGAGAAGTGTTAAAACATAAAGGACCAATGATTATAAGTTTATCAAAAAAAGAAAACACGTGTATAAGAGTAGCTTTTGAGCTTTTATATGCTACATAATTGAAACCAAATACCATTAAATTCTAAATAAATGCTTGTATGCTTTGTGGAATAATGAAACTTTTATAGGGACAAAAAGAAAAAAATTCAAAAATTAAGGAGAATGCACTATTCATGCTGAGATAAAATGAGAATATCAATGTCAAGGTCATTGAATTTTTATTATATATAAATAGATTAAATTGGGATAACATAATCTCAAAAATTATAAATTCTAATATTTGAAAAACAATAATAAGTAGAACTTTTAGATATACTTTTTTTCTTTTGACAACTTCATAACCGAATTTATTAAATCTCATCCACTAAATGAAACAAAATTCAATTCAATGTGTATTTGCTTCACTGATATCTTCTATAAGTTGATATTTCTAGTTCGTACTTTCTCCTATATCTAATACCCTGGGTATTCCAAGTTTGTATTTCTATTTTTTGAACTGAGTTCAAAAGTTAAGTAAATTAATTATTAAAATCAAGAAAAAAACTAAATATTAACCAAAAGTAAGCATTAAAAAGGAACAGTAAAATAAATTTAATATGACACATACTCTCTAGTGCTTAAATTCCTGGAATATCAATATCAATCTTGGAAAACACATAAAAACTAAGATGTGAAAAATATAATTCATTAAAACCTTAAAAAAATATTTTCCTGAAAAAAATTGTAAAAGGGAATAATAGTTGCATAACATATTTTTAACTGCATGGATTTTAATGACCTAATAAAGATGCACCAACTTAAAATTTGAAGTTTTATTCAATTTGAGTCAATAAACATCTAAAACTAAGCATAAGTGAAATAAGACCCATCATAATGTTATAGTACATCCAATTGATCAAAAAATGATTTGTGATAAAAGTTAAAAATCTTAATTGAACTATAGAACATGCATCCACTATTCAATTGAAATGTAACTAATAATAATGAAAATTTTCAAATAGTAATTGAGAATTTGTTGGAGTAACTTGAATTTAACAAATAGTTAAAACAAAAGAATAATCGAAGTAGATTGTCATAATTTAAGATTTTATGAGAATAATAAATAAGAAAACCCTATTGTTATCTTCGGTCTCCCTCAATGGTTTGAGAAAACTATATTGTATCACTCTCTACTTTTTCATTGTACTTTTACAATAGAAACCTTTAATAGTAAATAATATGGAAGTAGGGAAGCAAACTAAAGAGTTTTTAGAGGGATACCAAGTATAAGAAGCACTAATTTATAACCATTAAAACAAAAGAAGAAAAATGAAAATCATATCCAAGTTTATATCATGATTTGTTTTTTTGTTGTATTTTATCACTGAAAATTTCAACATTAAGTAATTTGTAAGTGAAAATAAAATGGAAGAGTTTTCAATGAAATAATAAGATTAAGAAGCATTAATTTGCATTTACCAAAGGGAATAAATAAATAAAAAACAAATATACTAGAAAGATATGATGGTGTAAATACAAAAGTTAGCTAAAGTTGAATGAGAATTGAGTATATAGTTAAGAATGAACAAGAAAGGAGAATATAAATAGTAAATTATTTTCTTTTTATATAATAGAATAAATAGATAAAACGATAGACAAATAGAATGGAAATGGACACACACACAAAGAAGATATATATATATATATATATATATATATATATATATATATAGTAATAGATTATAAATTATGGATAAAGAAATTAGTAATAATAAACTTGGAAGAAGAAACGATGTAGGATTATTGATAATAATAAAATAAATAATAAGAAAACAGTTTCAACACACGGAGAAAGAAGAGTCATCATGGAATGATGTGAAATGAAAAGACTTTTATAAGACGCAATGTGTCAAGCTGAGAAGAAATGAAGTGAGAAGCAGTGAGAACTAATAATGACATACTCACCTTTAATAATATAGTGTGTGTGTGTGTATCATATTCATCAGTAATCCTCTTTGGTATATTTATAGATCGTAGTATATATTAATAACAATTCACAATTCATTTTATTTAGGTCCGTCAAAAGGAACCCATCTGCAATTGTCCCTACATGTGAGTATAGGATTCCAATATGTATACTAATGAGGTTTTTGGCTTGCAAATGAATTCTTTGGTTCTGAGATCAAGTATATTTCAATAACCCACCTGAGTGTGATATCAATATTTTCATCCTAAATTGTACTATTTATGTAAATTCTATGGTCAAAAATATTACTTTGCAGAAATTCAAAGCCTTACATCCATATAAAAATATGTTAAGAAACAACAATATTTGGCACTAAACAATGGACTTAACAATCATCCTCTTCAACATGAACCTAAATTTATAGTTGGTTTGGAAAATCCACCTTGGAATGTTAGCTACTAGCTCAAGTGAACTACAGGATACAAATTTTACATGCTAGAATTTCTGAAAAAAATGAAGTCTAGCGGCAATTTTGTATATATTAGGAAATTTCATTTGTTCTTGCAGTTAGAAAATAATTATTTGTAAAATAAATTTAAGTGTGTAAGCTCAATAATAGAAATTGCTTGCTAATCAAGTTGCTCGATCGTTATGTGTACTTAGTTTATTTGCAATACTTTTATAATTGTTCCAAACTTGCATACTAAAGTTCTACTGCAGAATACTTGCATCTTGGTATTTTAAGAAATGAAACTTTAGTTAATGACAATGAGGACTGGGCCTGATTCAGCCTTAGTAGTTCATAAATTCAAGTAAAATTGAAATTAAATACCAAGTTGACACATTTTTTTTGGTATCTGACATTCCATTTCATTACATCTACAATGGTAAATAAGGTTTTCGAGTGCTATTTTGGACTGCATGTGTTTTCCAATTTTATGGTCCTATCTCTTTATAAATTTCACTTTAAAAGTAGATTGAGATTTTTATTTATGTAGTCATATTTATGCAAGCTCTACCATATGGTGTACCCAAAGGTGATAAAATGAAGTAGCAAATCTAATTGTAGTCTTTATACAGAAAAATCTACTTCTACTGGATTAATTGAAGCTTACTGTTTGCACAAAAATTGGACAAACACATCTAAGTTCGATTTTAGCTAGGTCACATTTACGTTGATTGATTTGGAGTTTTTAATATTCCGACATGTTAAGGGATAAATTTTACAGTCACAGAACAATTCACGGGCTCAAAGTAAAAAAATAGTTAAGAAAAGTAAATCAAAAAGAGTTTTATAATGGTTCGGCCAGAATGTGCCTACATCCACTGTCCACCTTATTATTCTTACCTTGATTTGATTACAGATACAAGTTTGTTCGAAAAGAGTAAAAACTTGGAGTAGCTGGAGTGACTGAGTCTCGACAGAGTTTTCCCTCTTTTCCCTCAAAATCTATCCCCATTGTTGTTGAGAAGCTCTGGTATTTATAGAGTGGAGTTGTAAAGTATGGATGTGGGGATTATAAGATCTGAATCCGGTTCGGCATATGGGCAGGAGCGTTTGGATTGGCGTTTGGGTCATGGAGCATACCTGATCTGGTTGTTCTTCCTTGTCTGGTTCGGTGCTTGTGCTCTAGAGTCTCCTACTTGTTGGACCAAACATTTGGTTCGGCAAGCCTGTATACCGGACCAAATGTTTGGTCCGGTGTTGGATGTGTCATGTCGGACCAAATATCTGGTCCATCATATCAGAGAGTCAGACCAAATATTTGGTCCAGCATATCAGAGGATGTCAAACCAAATATTTGGTCCAGCATATAAGAGGATGCTGGACAAAATATTTGGTATGGCATATCAGAGGATGCCGGACTAAACATCTGGTCCGGTGGTTCTGTCTTTCATGCCTTTGTCGGCTTTTACTTCCTTTCTCTCTACTTGCTGGAAAATCGAGCCAACACTTTCCCTCCAAAGTATGACGTGTAATTACACGACATGCTTTTTTTGATTCGGCACCGAGCTCCTACCATCGATCGAAAAATTGCGACCGTTCGTCTCCCCTACTTTTTCCTCTTTAAATACTGCCTTCTGTCCCTATTCTTTTCCTCCTATTTTCTTAATTAAACTTCTCCAACCTCTTTTCAATCGATTGAGGTCTATTTTGAGCTCGTTTATATTGCTTGAATCCAAATATCTTTGCGCCTTCATTACTTGAGGTAAGCTTTTCTAAACCATATTTTTTGGCCTAGGGTTTTCATAGTTTTTTGTTTCGGATTTGGTGAAGAAGGGGATCATGCTTGGTGATCGTGAACCTAAGGTTCAGTATTGTACTGAAGAGAAATGGAGCGGGACAGTGGCTAAGCAAGGAATGGCTGTGGATATAAGGAAGATGAAGTGGAATGATAGGACTGGCCCAACGTGGACAAGATGAAATGACAGAAATGGAGATCTCGGGATGGAGTGGTGAAGTCCAGGCGACTGGTTATAGGCCTGTGATCGATTGTAGTGCTAAGGATGGATCGGTAGTGTTTGGTTCGGCATTGGGATGTCGTTTGGCTTTTGGAACAGGATAATGCCGAACTAAATAGCCCGAGTCGCATGGTTCATAGGTATGCCAAGTCAAAGGTGGAGTTTCTTGAGATGGTTAGCTTAGGAGTATGGTTTCAACTAGACGATAGGATGTTCTCCATGAATCTTTTAATTGCCATTTACGATTGTACCTCTGTTGGACTTACGTTTGTCTTTTATTCCTTCGTGCAGGAATATGTCGTCTAGTTGTGAGCTTCGGTCCAAGCATGCGTCTTCACAGCCGGCCGAGGCTGGCCCTTCTTCTTATGATGTTCCTGTCAATCCTCCCAGACAACCCATTTCTGCCTATTCTTTGGTGGAGGGTTATGCTCCTGATCAGACGCTAGTTAGGCCTTCAGAGTGTTATCAAGCATGCTGACGATAGAAAAGCTTAACTCCATAGGTACTACGTTCGGGATAGCTCGTTGGGACACGATACTATCCAGCACGGATGATAGAGCTTGGTTTCCTCTAGGTGGATATATGGCATACAGTAAATACCATTGTATGTGCGGCGCAATTCCTCCGCTTATCAATTGGATCGCCGGCTTTGTGATTTACTTGAAAGTCGCTCCCATGCAGCTTCAACCGAACTCTTATGCCATCCTGACATGCCTATACTTTGATGTTCGTGAAGCGTTATCAGAGACACCCTACCCATAGAGAGGTCAGATATTTATATAATGTGAGGAGTTATCGAAAGGGGAGTCCCTTCATGAGCTTAGATTCCGCTAATAAATTTAAGCATATCCTTGATCTATACTCCAAGTTTAGCATGTTCAAGGAGTATTTCTTTGCACGCGATGATGTCGTTCCCCAACACGCTTTCACCTCTGGCTATAAGTCATTGTTATATCTTTTTTAAGCTTTCTATCGACTTGGTTACTTATTGCTCCATATTTTTCAAGTTCCGTGAAAGCGGTGGAATACGAAGGTTTAAAAGAGATGGCCAAGGAAATATTGGCTATCCCGGAGGTCGAGAGGGAAGCCTCATTCCTACTCTGTGATACAGCCCCTTGCTTTTACAACTTAATCGGCCCTGAACAATCCATGTAAAAAATCAGGCCAAGCTCGGCCAAGAAAGCAGCGGGAGCCGAAGGAGAAGGGGGAGATGCGGATAAAGGCAAGGCTCATGAGGAAGAGGGTGATGGGGTTGGAGCCTAAAATAAGTTAAGGCATAAGAAGAGCGTGGTTCGTCCTCCCCATTCGAGGAAATCTTTGCGTATACGGGATGCTTCTTCCCCTTATGACGAGGAGGGTTCCCATTTAGAGGGAGAGAGTGAATAGGAGGAAAGGTCAAAGGGAGATTCTGAGGCAATGGAATTGGAGGCTCGTCTTTCTCCAGATGTGGAGGTCATAGGCAGCGAAGGCTTGGGTGCAATTCCCTTGAAGAATGTCAAAGCTGTGCGGGAGTGGCCCGAGCAGCTAGATCAATCTGAGCCGGCTCCTGGGCCAACTTTTGTCGCTGACCCCTCCCAAGAGAGTGTAGCTCATAGTGACTCAGGTGGAATGCTGCTTTTTCTAGTGCAAAGCGGAGCAGGTGTTGGGGAAGCATTTGGGCTTTCCTTAGGTGATTATTGTATGGATTTTGGGATACTTCTTAAGAACTTTTTTTACAAGTCCCGGTCTCCACTTGCTCCTCAATCCAATGAAGCTCGGTCACTATGTGTCCTCCTTCCTCCAAGTGGAGTCCCATCCTAGTATATTCCCTACTTGAGTGAGACCTCTCCCGGCCACTTGATCCAGTCTACCCTAAAGGTTTATAGTAGCTCATAGCGTCCCAGTGGCCTGCATGTTTTGTTTTTATGCTTTCTCCATTTCTCTGTTCTAATGTTGCTATTCGCATTACAGGGAAAAGGAGGAATCCAAAGAGGAATGAAGTGTCTAGGTGGCTTGAGCGGTTCAAACGGATGAAAGGGGCTTCCATTTCTTCCAAGACGGCTTTTCAGGAGGAAAAGACCATGCAAGGGAATATTAAGGAAAGTCCATTAGGCTTGGGTAGAGGAGAGAGTCATGAATCGTCTCAGAAACGTGTGAGGTCTTGGATAAGGACGCCACCTTCGCTGGTTTCCAAACTTTTTCTCGGCATCACCGCCAAAATCCAATGGGTCATGAAGTGCACGAAGTGCCTGATGATTTAGAGGAGGGCAATGTCGATACCTACTCTCTAATTATCAACAGCCGATGTGGAATCCCTTTGAGAATTATCTTGATATTAACCCGACTATGCGGGTCGTCATTCGTGGATCCTAATACCGAGTTTCTTTTGCCTCGAAATCCTTTTTGGTCCGGATCTTGGATGAAGCAAAGACTCTTGACTTTGCCAACTTGACAATGAGGATGGTCTAGATTACAGATGAGACCAGAAACATTGTTGATTATCAGCCCCGCTTAGCCAAGGCTAGTGAAGAAATTGGGAGCGTCAATGTGCGGATGCATTTGGAGGTAGAGGATCTTCGCAAGGCGCCTAGGAGAAGGAGGCTAAATTAGAGGCGGTTGAAGCATCTCACACATCCAAGATAAGGAAAGCCAAGGAAGAAGAAACGAGAGAGGCCGCAGACCTATGAAAGGCATAGATTGACAAGGCTATCAGCTCAGTAGATGAGGCTTAACAAAAGGATCTGGAGCGGATCCGCTCCCTCAAGGGTAAGGTAAAGAAATCGGAGGAGGCTCTGACTGAGCTGAAGGAGTCTCAGGTAGAATAGCAAAAGGAAAATGACTCATACCAGACTGAGATTGATAGGTTGAAGGTGTAGCAAGCCCAATTGAGAAGGGAAAAGGAACATTACATGAATAAGGTGGTGTTTCTCCAGACTAAAGTCGACAAATCCAGCTACTTTTGTGATACAGTCAACCAGATGCTGAAGGATACTTATTATATGTATTGGAAACAGAGGAACCTTCAATGGATGGATGATTATCTTCAGGTGATGGCAGAAATCCACTCTCGGCTCATCGAGGAGACGAAGGCTGCAGTCGCGTAGGAGGGAGGAGCTGTGTATGATGTTGGGATGGTGAATAGCCAGTGAATCACAGTGGAAGAGACCAAAGTCATCGCCAAGGGTTATGAGTTGTTGACGGAGGATGAGGATGATAAGGATGGGTTGGATTTTGAGGGGCTTGGTGATCCACACCACATTACTGCAGGTGTCTCGTCTTTTTTGCTTTAGCTCTGTTATCACTTATCCTGGAATGCAAAGCTTATGATTTCTCTTACTTGCATCATACAGGGACTTCTTCGGGACAGGTTGAGCCATTGCAAAATAGGGGTGAGTTTCTCAAGCGATCTGAGACTCCGAGAGGCATGGTCGGAGGGAGCAAGCCGAGTGACAAGGTTATTCCTCCTTCCTAGTCGAGGAAATTTTATTTTCACTTTTTGCATGTATTTTTAAAGGATGTACAATGGTTCGGTATTTGTATTTATAAGCAAAAAGCCTTAAAGATTTTAATGTTGTAATGTTCAACTTCCTTCTTTTGTATTTTTATCTAAAATGACTTTTATGATGCATGATTTTTATAGTCTGCTCCGTCTACTTATGAATTGTTTATGACTTAGTTAATCATTATAGTGTTCAGAGACATAGAAAACCATAATAGCGTTGTTATATTCGAGACCAATCATGAACCATAACTACTCAGGCTATGTCCCGTGTCGTGATTATTATTCGATTTATCATTGTCCGCATGCGTAATGCCGATCGTCAATTGCGAACTACCCACAGCTGCAGCCACGCCTTAATCGTGAGGTTTATAATCAGTTTGCAGTTGCCGACGAGCCAAATGCCAATGATGAACTGCCTAGGCTATAAATCATGCCTAATCCGTGGCTTATAATCGGTTCATCATTGTTGGCTTGTAGGTTCCGATGGTCAGTAGTGAACTGCCAAGGCTTGTTTCGTGCCTCTCATCGTGGCTATCTTACTTTCACCGCTGCCGGCAAGCGCCTATGATTGCTTGCAATAGGAACAGTCATCAGATAAATAATTAAATGAAAGAAAGTTCAAATAATAAAAGTAATGCGAGACACCAAATTTTATAGTGGTTTGGCTTAAATATGCCTATGTCCACTATCTTTCTTTTATTGCTTCATTTAGTACATCTTTCTTTACAACTCAAGAGAAATAGCGGCAGAGATGTTGGAGATTCCATGCTTTCCCAAACACCTCCCATCTGCCGTTGACAAGATGTAAGCTCTATTGTAAAGATCCTTTTGAACAAAAAATGGCCCTTCTCAAATCGGATCTAGTGCTCCTGGTCGTGGGAAGACTTGCTTGAGTATGAAGTTTCACTTTTTCAGTGCTCAAGGCTTCACCGTAGAAATGTATTGTCCTGCCACCTTCTGTCTATGAGCAGTAGCTTTAAGGGCGACGTCGTTTCTTTTTTTCTCGATCGAGTCGAGTGACATGTTTAAGAGCTCCTTGTTTTTGTCCAGATTGTAATGCATTCTGCGGTGCGAGGGGACGACTGTTTCGATGGTAAGTATGGCTTCGGCTCCGTATGCTAATACGAATGGCGTATGCCCAGTTGTGGTCTTGTAAAAAGTTCGGTAGGCCCATAAAGCAGTAGGCAGTTCATCGACCTATGCTCCCTTGGACTTTTCTAGCTTCTTCTTGGTTAATGTTTTCAACACTTTGTTTACTGCTTTGACTTGCTCATTTGCCTGGGATATGCCACAACCGAGAAGCTTCGAGAAATCCCATGTTCATGGCACCAACTGAAGAATTCTTCACTGTCGAATTGGAGTTCGTTATCCTATATGATCTTCTACGGCACCCCATACCTGCAATGGATGTTACATATTAGGAAGTTTATCGCTTTAGTAGATGAAATTTTGCTCAAGGGCTCCGCTTCCACCCATTTGATGAAATAGTCCACTACCGCTATAGCGTATTTTGCTCCTCCTCGACCCATGGGGTGTTCCCTGATCAAGTCAATTCCCCAAATGGCAAATGGCCATGGGCTGACCATCTGGATTAAACTGGTAGGTGGTAGTCTTAAGATTTTGGAAAATCTTTGCCATTTGTCACATTTCTTAATAAACTCGGCCGCTTTCTTGTTCAGTGTGGGCCAAAAGTATCCATAGCATAGGATCCTTCTGGCCATAGTTTGCCCTCCGGTGTGATCGTCGCAACTCCCTTAATGAATGTTATTAAGGATATTTTTTTCTTCGTTCCTGGCGACACATCTTAGTAGTGGGTTGGAAAAACCATGACGGTAAAGTATGCAATCCTAGATGGTGCAGCGGGATGCCTTCCTTAGGATTGTCCTGACTTTGTTTCGATCTACTGGCAAGGTTCCTTCTTGCAAGTATCTAATGATGGGGGTTATCCATGTCTCCTCCCTGCCCTCGATCGTTGTGATTTGCAGACACTCGAAACCCTATGTGGATTGTCTCATGACAGGGGTTGCCTCCAGAATTGGCTCGATTCTTACGCTAGTATCTTTGGCGAAGGCGTCTGCTTCTGGATTCTCCCCTCGCAGGATGTGTTTCATTACATAGTAGTCTAGCTCATCAAGGAGAGTTTTGGTGCTTTTGAGGCTGGATGCAAGCTTTTGCCCGTGAGTCCGGAATTATCCAAGGATCTGTTAACAATTAGTTGTGAATCGTTGTGTACACTTATCGACTTAACTTCTATTTCTTTAATGATTTCTAAACCAGCCATCACTGCGTCGTATTCAGCTTTGTTATTGGTTGTAGTGAACTCTAGCCTCAGTGCATAGTTTAATTTCCTTCCTCGGGGTGTGACTATTATAACACCTGCTCCCGAGCCGAGCTCGTTTGATGCTCCATCAACTAACATATTCCATTTGACAGTTTCCTCAATTCTTATCGTAGCCTCCTCATCTCGCATTGTGAACTCGGCTATGAAATCAGCCAAGGCTTGTCCTTTAATTGCGATGTGCGGGTGGTAAGTAATGTTGTATTGGCTCAGCTCGATGCACAGTTTTAACAGGCACCCTGACATGTCTGGTTTATGTAGGACCTGCCTCAAGGGTTGATCCGTTAGAACTCTAATGGAATGCGATTGAAAGTAATGTCATAATTTCCTGGATACTATGAGCAGACAGTAAGCCAATTTTTCGATCTTTGGGTATCTAGCTTCTGCGCCTGTGAATCTCTAGCTAATGAAGTATACCGGTCTTTGGACGCGATCATCTTCTCATACTAATGCAGCACTTAACGCGTGGGTGGATACAGTTAGGTATAAGTAGGGCTCCCTCCATCTACCGGGGTTGAGAGTACTGGCGGCTTCTGTATGTGTTCTAGGAGATTCTGGAAGGCTGAGTAGCATTCATCGATCCATTCAAACTTTCCTTTGTCCTTTTTAAGGGCTTCGAAGAATAGAATGCACTTGTCCATGGCCTTGGATATAAACCTGCTCAGAGCGGCTACCTTCCCGTTCAGGCTCTGCATTTCTCTTCGTGTGGCTGGGATTTTGACGCCTTTCAAAGCCTGCACTTTTTCAGGATTCTTCTCAATTCCTCTAGCATGCACAATGGACCCTAAGAATTTACCTGAAGACAACCCAAAAGAGCATTTCATAGGATTCAGCTTCATTTAGTATTTGCATAATATTTGGAACATCTGTTTATGTGGCTCAGATGATCCGTTGCTCTTCTCAATTTGAAAAGCATATCGTCGACATAGACTTCCATGGAGTGATCAATTTGTTGCTCAAACATCTTTTGATAGGTAGCGTCAGCGTTCTTAAGCCCGAAGGGCATGACCTTGTAGCAATATAGGCCTAGATCTGTGATGAAGCCAATATGTTCTTAATCTGGCACATGCATGAGGATCTGGTTGTATCCTAAATATGCATCCATGAATGACAACAACTCATGTCATGTGGTTCCGACCACTAGTCGGTTGATCCGGAGTAAAGGAAAACGGTCTTTGAGGCAAGTATCATTGAGGTTGGAGAAGTCAATGCAGGTCCGCCACTTCCCATTAGGCTTTTTCACTAAAACCTAGTTAGAGATCCATTTTGGGTAAATGGCTTCGCGGATAAAGCCGTTGGCGAGCAGGTTCTTTACCTCTTCATTGAGAGCAGTTGACCATTCTATCCTCATGCTTCTTTTCTTTTGTCCGATCGGGATCTTGGTTGGGTCAACATTGAGGGAATGGCAAGCTATTTATAGGGATATTCCCACCATGTCTTCGTGGGTCCATGCGAATACATTCAAGTTCTTGCATAGGAATCCAATCAGTTGCATTTTTAGGTTCTGGTTCAACTAGGAACATATCTTTAAAAGCCTTGTTTTGTCATGTTCGTCGACCATCACATGTTCCATGGCCTCCATGGGCTCAGCATTGACCTCCTTCCCTCTATCTCTGGGGTCCAACTCGTTAAATAGGTTACTCATATATTCGAGAGGACGGGCCTTCTTTGGTTGCTATGCTATTGCATTTTTGGAGTAGAAGGCGACCTCTACGCCTTTCACTTTTTCCTTATTCTTTTTTTGGTGGAGTTCTGTCATGTAGAAATCGTGAGCTGCGACTTGGTCGCCTTCTACTTCTCCTATTCTGCCATCAGTTGGGAATTTCACCTTCAAACACCATGGTGCCCAGACTATTTGGAAATTTGATAATGTGGACCATCCTAAGAATGCATTGTAGGAAGAGTGTCCATCCACTAGCACGAATCTTTGCTTTCAAACAATTGATCGGAGGTGACTTCCTAGCACAACGAACAAATCTAGCTGTCCAAGCGGCATCATGGCTTCCCTAGTAAACCCATGTAAGGGCTTATGGCACGGGGATACATCTTTCATTAATAACTGCATTTTGTTGAATGCATGTTTGAACAAAATATTCACCGAGCTTCCTATATCGACTAAAATGCGAAACACCTCTGTCGGGCCGATCCATGCGGAGATAACCATACGATCAGTGTGCAGATACTGTTTTCCAACCAAATCTTCATCGTTGAAGTTTATGTCGGCTCTTTCTCTCCATTTTGCAATGCCCCTTCAGTTATGGAATGAACATATCCTTCCTTATCTTTCAAGGATTTCCCATACCTCTCCATTTCGGCTCAATTTCCATCGGCTATATGCGGGCCTCCAGATATGGTGTGGACAACTATCTTCTCCTGGTTGGAGCAGCTCGTACCTTCCCCTTCCTTGTTGTTCCTTTGTACGGGCTGCCTAGATCCCTCGTGGACCGAAGTGGGAGAGTTGCATCCTTTATGCACGTATCGTTCCAGTTTCTTTTTTCGGATGTATTCCTCAATGAGATCCCGCAAATATTGGCATACTTCAATGGTATGCCCATGAGACTTGTGGAAGCGACAATATTTTCCTATTCTAATTGCCGCTTCTAAATCTTTTTTTTACGGAGGGCGTATGTATTTCAACTCGTGATGAGTAGCCAGGTAAATGTTCTCCACGTTGTCATTCAGAGGAATGCATGAATCGAATCTCGGTATAGGTCTATATCCTCACTTATTGCCTTTTTCAGTTCCATAGTTGCCTTGGTGGCCATTTTTCCTTCGTTGTTCGGCTTATTCCCTTCCCCTCGGAGTGGGGCACTCGTATTTCCTTGGACGCTAGAAGCCTTTTTGGGTTGCTCGCTATGTCGATGAGCCACCGCGTCCTCCAATCTCATGTACTTTCCAGCCTCATGAAAGAAATCTTGAAGAGTTAGAGGCTTTTCCTTCGTCAATCTTCTTGTGAGCTTTGCATCTAGATGGACGCCATCGCACAGCGCCATCAGTGTAAGCCTTTCATCTTCCTTTTGTACTGCTGCAACGGCAGCATTAAAACGGGTAAGATATAGCTACAACGGTTCTCCTGCTTTCTGTTTTACGTCTGACAAGGAATAAGCATCCCTGGGTTGTTCCACATGGATTCGGAATGGACTTATGAAGTTTTCCTTCAACATTTTCCAAGAGTTGATAGAGCCATACGGCAGGTGGTAAAACCGTATGGTTGCTAAGTCTGACAGGAATAGAGGCAAACAACATTTACACAGCACGCCTTCTGTTGCTCCATTCATGAGCATGTGCTGGGTGTAGCGCTGTAAGTGGATGATTGGGTCGAACGAGCCTTTGTAGGGATCCATGGTGGGCATCTTTCATTCTCGAGGAGTGGCTGTCGCTTCTATATCCTCGGTGAAGGGGCTGAACACCCTTGCACCTATCCCTCTTTCGAGTTGTACGCACCTAAGGTATTTTCCACTACAAGAAAACATGTTATCAATAACGTCATTTAATAACACATTATCCAAAAGCGTTATTGCTTACCTCTAATTATTTGTCCTCTTGTTTTGTACGGTACGTGTGTAACGTTTTGCCCCAAAAATTTGCATGTCCCTCCAAAAACACTTAACCAGTTTGGTCTCCCTTCCAAATAACACTTAACAATTTTCATCTCCCTCCCAAAACGAAATAACCCTAACCGACGTTCTCTTCCATCTCCATCTCTAGTTACCAATGTTCATCCATTCTACTCCATCTCCGATCTTCAACAGTTGTGAAGTCGACATTGTCTCGAACCCTAATCTCCGATCTTCGATTTCGCTCTTCATTAATATCTGCCAGACTCGATGTTTATTTAATTACATGTTTACGATGCTCCTAGCAATGATTTGGTTTACAAAAGATACTTATATGAACATAAATGAATTCGAGCCTACTGTTACTGATTTTTATTTGGCGGATGATTTGATGGCCTATTTTGATGTAAAAGAACAAGATTTTGATCCTTTAAGCGCAGATCAATCAGACATTAACAATCATATAGTCAAGTCAGAGGTAATTTCAAATTATTGATTGCTTATTTTCCGATGTTTTATAGGCTAGTGCTTGGTGCGTTAATAGTTTGATGTGATTAATTCATGGTTATTTGTCAACACCACTGATTCGTATTATGTTATTCGTGAATCCTGACAAGTTCTGATCGCTCTGTAAACTATTTGTCCTTGTCAAATGAAACATATTTTGATTTACTCTATTGTTAGTTGGTGGAAATTTTTTGTTCGTAGAATCCAATAATATGATTCAGCAAGTTATTTCAGATCAAATTTCAGCGTTGTATAGTTCTATTTATAGCTAAATGCTCTTATCTTCCTTAAATTGACATGATAACTTGCTCTTGTTCATAAAAGCCTGCTACATATTTTGGGTCAAGCTTTTAAGATGGACTCTATCTTGAGCTTATTTTAAACAGTAGATCCAGGATTCATTGGGTTAAACCATTGAGTTAGGGTCAAGTAGATGTAGTGCACGTTTAACCGTATTGTAAGCCTTTTTATTAATTTCCAATATTAATTGTTAAATGAAGTGATGATGGAAATTCATTGTTAATCAATCCGCTGACTGCTATGATGTTTTTTACAAATATAGACAGGTTCTAATCACTCTTCTTTGTGTTTTTATTCAATCAATATAACAATGAATTTTTTTTCCAAATTTACTGTACTGATCATTTCCCAGTTTTCAAATATCTTTCTTGTGATATTTTTGTGTGTGCAATATTGTAGTTTTTATTGTCGAACGTGTATATATACTATATGTGCCAGTCTTTAGTTGATTAACATGCATTGAATTGTTTCCATGTACAACTATTCAATTGATAATTTATGATTGATACAGCGAAGAAATGATATATCTTGCTTCAAAAAGTTGCTCAGTAAACTTGCCAAGATTTTATATGCAGATGGTAGAAGTCGCATTCATTCTGCTATTAACCGTTGTTTGTTATGATGTAAACGGGAGTTACATTATTTTAAATTATTGTCTACGAGCGAGGTAACCAGGGAAAAAACTATGATATTGCCTTGTTTATACGGAATGCTTAATGTTTGAACATGCATTAAATATGCGGTATGTGAATGTTCTAGGAGTTTTAAAAGAGAATTAATTAATTGAAGTATGACCTGGTGTAACGACCCAGAATTTATATTAATTAAAATTCATATATTTAATTGATTTTAAATATTAATAAGTGAAATTTATAAGTCAAATAAATTTTATTTCGAATAATTGGATTTAACTGGATAATTAAATCGATAATTTAATAGTTGAAATTACAGAAATAATTGAAAATCGAGTTTAATATGATTGAAAATGATTTGGAAAATTTTATTTTATCATATTGAAGTTAGAATAACATTATAGAACTTTTAAAATTGAATTTAAAGTTTATTTGTGAAAATTGAATATTTTAATATTTAATCGACTAGTGAAAATAGTCATTTTTCAAACAGTTTCGGATTTCGACGAAACTAGTTTCAACGGATCCGTAATGTTATACTATTGTAAGGTTTCAAATTTCGTGTCAATCGGATTTACGGTTTTTCCGGGGAAAGCTAAAACGCACAGAAATTTGATTAACCGATTTAATTTTAAATCGATCGTTTATTGCCGTATCTCGCACATATGATCGAATTATCCTCCGAAACCTATTCCATTGTGTCCGGAATGCGGGGTAAACCCTAGAAACCCCAGCCGGCACGCTTCGTTTGGAGTTCGGAAATTTGGAGATGAATAGTAATTCGCCAATTTTCTATATAAGCCCCTTTATTTCATTTTTTGCAAAAATAAACGACCACACGGTTTCAAAATGCTCTGGCCGCTGTTCATATTAACCAATGGCCGAAATTTAGTTTTCTTCCTCCCTCAAAATCTTTCAATCTATCCACTTTTACAAGAATCTCTCGACTACAAAATGAAAGAGCGTGATGAGATCTACGATCTCAACGGTGGTGATCGAGTTTCGCTGCACGGATTGACGGCAATTCTCCATCAAAATCACCGCATTCGTTCTCGAATTTCGTGCCAAGGTGATGCCGAGCTTGGCCGCACTTGGAGCATGGGTGGAGTTGCTGATGGCCTACGTCGTGGTGTGCTTTGATCGTCCTAGAAATGCTCGAAGGTGGTCGCGTTTTTGAAGAAGGAGGGCGGCAAGATGGGTTCAAATGCACGTTTCTACCTAGGAATAACGTGGGGGAGAAGAAATAATTCGCGGCCTTGATCTTCTCGAATGAAATCAACGGCCCAGATCGTGTTAGGTTGAAAATTATTAAAAGGAAATTGTAAATTATTATATTATAATTCGTATTAACTTCAAAATGTTGTAACTCTTTCATACGAGGTCCGTTTCGGACGAAACAAATTATGTTGGCTTCGTTTTGTCGAGCACTACGCAATGGATCTGGTTTGGAGTCGTTTGGAGCTAGTGAAAATTTTGGGTAAAATTAAACGCCCGTTTAATTTTATTCGAAATAAAACGCTATAAATTGCTATCGGAAATCAAGGTGAGAACTTCTCACTCAATCGAATTAGTTTCGATTTTAATTTTAAATAGTAAGATTTAAAATTGTTGATTGTTTGATTGGATGATGATTGTTATCTATTGATTGTTAAAATAGACATTATGCGCCGTTAGTAAGCGGAGGTTATTTATTAAAAACATATACCGCGAATATTTCACCGTATAGTGAAATTGGTATTATATATGTACTTGGAGTTGATTTCCCGCATTATATAGCGGATGAGACGCTATTGCGCCGTCTATTAAGAGGATAATATTTTTTTAAATCCCATATACGGCGATAATTTCATACTGGAACGGAATTGGTATTGTGCTAACATCTTTGGATGCAGGAAACAGGTTGGAGGGATCCAACTGGATTCCTCAAATAATTGAATTGGTTTCAATGTTGTGTGTTGATCTATTTATTGATCTATTTATAATCTGCGTGATTATCTTTGTGATTGAGATTGTTAAAGGCTAAATTTTATCCGAATATATTTTGGTATCGTTAGATGCCGAAAATAAATAAATTTGGATTTTTGAAAATTAAGTTGAGAATTCAAAAAAAAAATTTGAATTTATTCATTTTAAATAAATAAATGTTATAATTTTATGATTATAAAAAATGATATTTTTGGAAAATAATACTTAAGTATAATTTTGGAGTTATATAAGCTTTAATAACGATTTGTAAATTATTAAAAGGATTGGTTTATTTAAATTGAGATTTTTGAATTATTATAAACGATTTATATAAAATATTTATAAATTTGATATTTATAAATTAAAAATATTGGAATTATAAAACAAGTTTTTATAAGTGTTAGAATGGAATATAAATGGATTTTATAAGTGAATGAAATCTATATATTTATAAATTGTGGAATTATAAAATGAATAGATTTTATAAAATAAAAGATTTATAAGCAATAAACTTATAAATTGGATTTTTGCGTGTAAATGGAATATGAATAGAATTTGTTAATAAAATGATTCTATAAGTTGAAGTGGCCATAAAATATAAATGGAATTTATAAACGTTGTTTTATAAATTCGAAATCGACTTATTTTGATAAGTTAATTATTATAGCTTACTAAAGGAAATATATCCACGATTTTGGACAGTGGATAATCCTTTAAATAAAATATGTAGAAACATTGAATTTGGATAAGGAAATATATTCACGATTTTGGACAGTGAATAATATATTAAAGAAATATTTTGGAAGAGTGATATTTTAAATAGAATTAAAACGATTCAAAAACGTTTTAAAATGTGTTAAGTATCGAAATCATAGATTTCAACATTTATTGTTGAAATAGACGTTTTCGAGAAATAGAAGGAAATGGTGGACTATAACACTGTTGTTATAGTAAATGATTTCCGAAAGGAAATGTTTTATGTAGTATTGGGATTTATATATCTATTTTAAGTTCGAATCCCTATACTAGTGATTTTGGGTTGTCGTAACGATGTTTTACGTAACATTCGTTTTGACCCAAATAAATGTGTTTAAGAGAATGTTTCCCTTATAAAATAAAATATATACTTAATTTAGATTTAAATATATTGAATATTTTCAAAATGTTGAAAGTAAATAGATTGGTGAATTACTTGTTATTAAATAAGTATGGAATTGTTTTTCCAATATGATGTGAATGTTTTGAGATTTTTATCTTTTAAAGATAAATTGAAAATAAATATTAGAAATCGATTTAAAAATAGTATATTCATAGATATTTTGGAATTGTAAATTCGCTATGGAATTTATAAAAGAAAGGGAAATTAGTTAAAAATAAACGTTGATTTATTTTAAAGTGTGGAAATGAATTTGGGACGTAAATTTAATAAATCGGTAAGGATTTATTTAATTGGTTTAAATGAACCATTTTGAAATGAAAGTTGTAAGGGTGTAAATTAATTTGAAATTGATTTTCAAATGGTTGAAGTGTGGGATATATATGTTATAAAGATATTTTTGAAAATAAATAATTTGGGAAATTATTTGAAATCGGGTGATGTTGTGAATCTTGATTGATAGTTAGATAACCGACTATCAATATTGACCTTTAAAGAGGTATTTGTTGTGAATTGGTTGAAATTGAAATGCTACACTTATTTTTAAATAATTGCACTCGTTATTCGGATTACCCATTCCGAATAGTGATACAACGTAATGGATAGCATTGAAGACCGGTGGTGAGGACCGGGTATTTGTGAAAACGATAGGATGACCTATCGATTGCCTCTGCGCCGTTAGCTACGGTGGAGATTTCCTTTGTGATGGGAAGTTTTGTCGGGACTGTGAATACCCGGATTGCAAGGGCTTCTTTGGAAGTGCCTTCGGTTCTGTTCGAACCCGGAACAGACTTGTATGGTTACGTGTCTGACATTACATTTTGAGATATAAAGCAGATTTCTTTCAAATATATTTCCGTTGGTGGCGGAGAATTTATTCTCTTAGCTTAACACCCTTAGAGGTTATGTAGTTGAAGGTTACCAGCGATATATTCCCAATTTGGTAATGTGGCATGCTGAGTGTTGCTGTGTGATGATTATTTATTGATCAATTGTTGATCAAAGCATGGCTTTGTGCCTAGCTTTGTGGACGAGACTTCGTCAGACCTCACTTCCCGGAAATGGTCAAAACAGGAATATGCGGTAAGGTTATGAGGGTCGCGCCCTTTAGGGTATGTCATTTCCTTCTGGAAAGGGTGGTATCATGGTATGGAGCCCAGATACTTACTCATGTTAATACACTATATCTATTACTGTGTGGTGTTGTTGGAATCGAGCGCTCGGATAAAGGTCCAAAGGGACCGGGGGATGGCATAGTCGTGTAGTAGTTACCTAGTGACAAAGGTAACCCGGCCTTGTATTGACAGAGAGCTGGTTAAGTTCTCGGGACATCCTGCCAGAGGCGAGCTCATGTGGCGGTAGGAAGTTCCTTAGCCTGACCATTTATTGGAAATCCAAATAAAACAATACGCACCTTGTACGGTTTTAGTTGTAGAACCTATTATTCACTTATGGTGGCGCCCCACTGTTTGGATGGTAGCTATAGTAGGCATAAGTGCGGAATGCCTATGCTGGCTAAGATTTATATCTTTACTTTCGAAATTTTTTCTACACTATGCACTAGTAATAATATCAAATGTTTCTTTTTAATGCGTATCAAGCATCTTTGACTATCATAAGAAGAAATCTCCTCCAATTCTGCGTTTGCACTGTGTGTGTGGCGGGAGGTCTTATGGTAGTCTCATTTTCTAAAAAGCAATGCGAATCTATTTTTTAAAAAAAATCCTGTTGTTTGTTTAAAAGATAAACTGTTTTAAGTTCTCACACCAGTCCAATGATTGACTCGGATTTTATTGTTTTCCTTCCTAAACTATGGGTGCCCACCAATTTCCACATGGGCAATCAAGAGTCGGGTTTATCAGAATATTCTGGAATTCAGGAGCTGCTGGAGGCAAGATGGATGGCATGACGTATTCACTAGTATATAGTATTTCTTTTCCGTTGTTTGTTGTTGTAAACTCTGATGATGTAATGTAATGTGATGTAATGTATAAAATATACAGTTCTTTTTTTTAATGAATATTCATTTATCTATTATATGTTGTTCCGCTGCGACTGTGAGATTCTGATATTGTTTCTGTTCTGTTTTCTTATTTCTTCTATCTTTTTCTTCTACGTCTTCTTCTTTAACCCTCATGGTTCGGTTTTTGGGGATTCGATTGCTCGGCAGTTGATACAGTGGACATATTGTTGTCGGTTTTCGAAAGTCGAAGAATCAGGTCCTGACAACGTGGTATCAGAGCATATGGTTAAGCGACAACCATGGCTCCGTTGGGTATTACTCATTAGAGATGGAGTCAGTAGCACTCTAGAATGAGTGTGAGTGTAAAATAGATATGAGCGCGTATTTGTTAGTGAATATAAAATGTTTTATATTGTAATGATTGGTTTGTTGAGTGGTATATGGATTCCGGTCGGTATAGTCCGTACAACTCTATCGATAGGGATCTCTAAACACTTGTTCAGAATAATTCGGCACGATATCGTTTTAAATTGGGTAAATGAAATAATTTTACCTTGATTATATTTTATATATAAAGGAATGATTTTTCAGAATTATTAAAGTGTATATGAATTGATTGTTTAGTTGTTGAATAAGTCAAATAAAAACAACAGCTGTAAAAGAATGAATTGTATAAGCAAATGAATTATAATTATGGAATTATAATTAAAATGATTTACAATTGTGAAACAATCTTGTATAAGTAAAGGAAAATAATGAAATTATATAAGGAAAGATCTATAAATGTAATTTATAGATAAAAGGAATATTTTTGAAAGAATTTAAAGCACTGAATTCACTATTGTTGCTGGAAAATAATAAGGGTGATGACTGCAGCATCATCAGTATCATTTTCGAGTTTCTGTGTGATTGATTTGCTGCCATAGTAAATTGAAAATTTGAGTTTTTGTTGTGATAAACAAATTTGAAAATAAATAAAAAAATCCAAGTTGAAATTGATGAATATAAGTGAAATGAATTTTGAACTTATAGTATAAGATAATAAATGTAGCCTTGGATAAGTAAATGGATTTGGAAGTTTAAATATATAAGTTGTATAACTTAGAAAATGGGAAGATGTAAGTGAAACCAATAGTTAAAATGGTTAAACAATTTTGTTAAGTAAACTGAAATATGAATTTGATAGTGATATGAAAATTTGACTTTGGTAAAAGTTAATCAAAATTGAAATCTGAATTGAACTTATAAGTGGAAATTTAAGTGAAGTTAAACAAATATGTTTAAAAGAAATTTAACTTAAGTAAAATTGAATAAAGTTGATTTTGGTATCAAAGTAAAATAATAAAGTTAATTGAATGAATGTAAACTTGAGTTATATAACTGAAATTCAACTTTATATGGTTAAAGGAATTGGCAATTAAATTAATAAATGGATTGAATGTTAATCAATTGAATGTAAATAAGTTGGTATGAAATAATGAATGAAGTGTTAATTCATTGAAAGCCAATGTAATTAGAAGTTGAATAATTGAATGAAAATCAATTAAATGTTAAAGCAATTGAAATTAAAAGTGTTGAACCAAACTGAATGTTGAAAGTAAATTGAATGAATTTGGTTATGTTGAATACACATTGGTTGTTTTTGATTGTTAGTTGATTGTATATAAATTCATTAAGTGTTAATGAAAGTAAATTAGCAAAATCAAAAGCTACGTAATTGAATTCAAATTGAAAGTGAAGTAAATGAATTTGAATAGAATTGAATTTGATTCAATTTGGAAGTAAACTAATGTGAATGTAAATTAGTGAATATGAACTAATTGAAGAAAAAAATGAATGAATGAATGGTTATTTGTAAAGTCCAAGGTTAACAAATCAAATGTGATTAAAAACGAAAAACCAATTCATTGAATGTTAATGAGAAATGAAAGAATATTGATTTAGTTATTGATTTGTTGGATGTTTATTGGTTGGATAGTTGTTTGATGGTTGCATTTGTTGTTTTTGTTGCATTTGCTATATTGGCACATGTAGTTGTTATGTTGCTATATGATGTATATTGATATTATTTTCATATATATGCATGTTTCTCATTGTTTGTTGAGTGTTTAATAGGTGCGGATTGCGCTTGCTTCGTATTTGGAGCTCGCTTTCGCGCTATATTAGCCATATATGTTCGCTAATAATAAATAAGGTACATATCTCGGATTACATACCGTACTTCTACACTTTTTTCCCTGCGGGATGCCTCATCACTTGATGGGATGTATATTTGTGATATATATACTGTCATTTTTTTTCGGATCGAGCCGCGCAAAGGAGACTATGGCGGATTTTTCCAAAAATTCAAGGCGTTAGAAAAATTTTGAGAAATTTGAAAATTTTGAAAACTTTAGCTAAGTATAGATTTGAAAACTTAGTAAAGTTATTATAAGAAGTTTAACTATGAATTTTGGGAAAGTTAAACACTTAATAGATTTGTAAACCAAACTTGAACGGTTTGTTTTGAAAAGTTAATGGATTTCAAAACTTTTTCTTACTTGGTAATATCGAGGACGAAATTTATTTAAGGGGGGAAGTCTGTAATGTCCCGGAATTTATATTAATTAAAATTCATATATTTAATTGATTTTAAACATTAATAAGTGAAATTTATACGTCGAATAAATTTTATTTCGAATAATTGGATTTAATTGGATAATTAAATCGATAATTTAATAGTTGAAATTACAGAAATAATTGAAAATCGAAATTAATATGATTGAAAATGATTTGGAAAATTGTATTTTATCATATTGAAGTTAGAATAACATTATAGAACTTTTAAAATTGAATTTAAAGTTTATTTGTGAAAATTGAATATTTTAATATTTAATCGACTAGTGAAAATAGCCATTTTTCAAACAGTCTCGGATTTCGACGAAACTAGTTTCATCAGATCCGTAATGTTATATTATTATAAGGTTTCAAATTTTGTATCAATCGGATTTACGGTTTGTCCGGGGCAAACTAAAACGCACAGAAATTTGATTAACCGATTTAATTTTAAATCGATCGTTTAGTGCCATATCTCGCACATATGATCGAATTAACCTTCGAAACTTATTCCATTGTGTCCGAAACGTGGGGTAAACCCTAGAAACGTCAGCCGGCACGCTTCGTTTGGAGTTCAAAAATTTGGAGATGAATAGTAATTTGCCAATTTTCTATATAAGCCCCTTTATTTCATTTTTTGCAAAAATAAACGACCCTAGGGTTTCAAAATGCTCCAACCGCCGTTCATATTAACCAATGGTCGAAATTTAGTTTTCTTTCTCCCTCAAAATCTTTCTATCTATCCACTTCTACAAGAATCTCTCAACTACAAAATGAAAGAGTGTGATGAGATCTACGATCTCAACGGAGGTGATCGAGTTTCGTTGCATGGATTGACGGCAATTCTCCATCAAAATCACCGCGTTCGTTCTCGAATTTCGTGCCAAGGTGAGGGCCGAGCTTGTCCGCACTTGGAGCGTGGGTGGAGTTGCTGATGGCCTTCGTCGTAGTGTGCTTTGATCGTCCTGGAAATGCTCGAAGGTGGTCGCGTTTTTGAAGAAGGAGAGCGGCAAGATGGGTTCGAATGCACGTTTCTACCTGGGAATAACGTGGGGGAGAAGAGATAATTCGCGGCCTTGATCTGCTCGAATGAAATCAACGGCCCAGATCGTGTTAGGTTGAAAATTATTAAAAGGAAATTGTAAATTATTATATTATAATTCGTATTAACTTCAAAATGTTGTAACTCTTTCATACGAGGTCCGTTTTGGACGAAACAAATTGCGTTAGCTTCATTTTGTCGAGCACTACACAATGGAGCTGGTTTGGAGTCGTTTGGAGCTAGAAAAAATTTTGGATAAAATTAAACGTCCGTTTAATTTTATTCGAAATAAAACGCTACAAATTGCTATCGGAAATCAAGATGAGAACTTCTCACTCAATCGAATTAGTTTCGATTTTAATTTTAAATTATTAGATTTAAAATAGTTGATTGTTTGATTGGATAATGATTGTTATCTATTGATTGTTAAAATAGACATTATGCGTCGTTAGTAAGCGGAGGTTATTTATTAAAAACATATACCCCGAATATTTCACCGTATAGTGAAATTGGTATTATATATGTACTTGGAGTTGATTTCCCGCATTATATAGTGGATGAGACCCTATTGCGCCGTCTATTAAGCGGATAATATTTTTTTAAATCCCATATACCGCGATAATTCCGTACCGGAACGGAATTGGTATTGTGCTAACATCTTTGGATGCAGGAAACAGGTTGGAGGGATCCAACTTGATTCCTCAAATAATTGAATTGGTTTCAATATTGTGTGTTGATCTATTTATTGATCTATTCATAATCTGCGTGATTATCTTTGTGATTGAGATTGTTAAAGGCTAAATTTTAGCCGAATATATTTTGGTATCATTAGATGCTGAAAATAAATAAAATTGGATTTTTGAAAACTTAAGTTGAGAATTCAGAATAAAATTTAATTTTGAATTTATTCATTTTAAATAAATAAACGTTATAAATTTATTATTATAAAAAATGATATTTTTGGAAAATAATACTTAAGTATAATTTTGGAGTTATATAAGCTTTAATAACGATTTGTAAATTATTAAAAGGATTGGTTTATTTAAATTGGGATTTTTGAATTATTATAAACGATTTATATAAAATATTTATAAAATTGATATTTATAAATTAAAAATATTGGAACTATAAAACAAGTTTTTATAAGTGTTAGAATGGAATATAAATGGATTTTATAAGTGAATGAAATCTATATATTTATAAATTATGGAATTATAAAATGAACAGATTCTATAAAATAAAAGATTTATAAGTAATTAACTTATAAATTAGATTTTTGCGTGTAAATGGAATACGAATAGAATTTGTTAATAAAGTGATTCTATAAGTTGAAGTGGCCATAAAATATAAATGGAATTTATAAGCGTTGTTTTATAAATTCAAAATCGAATTATTTTGATAAGTTAATTATTATAGCTTATTAAAGGAAATATATCCACGATTTTGGACAGTGGATAATCCTTTAAATAAAATATGTAGAAATGTTGAATTTGGATAAGGAAATATATTCCTGATTTTGGACAGTGAATAATATATTAAAGAAATATTTTGGAAGAGTGATATTTTAAATAGAATTAAAACGATTCAAAAACGTTTTAAAATGTGTTAAGTATCGAAATCATAAATTTCAATATTTATTGTTGAAATAGACATTTTCGAGAAATAGAACGAAATGGTGGACTATAACACTGTTGTTATAGTAAATGATTTCCGAAAGGAAATGTTTTATGTAGTATTAGGATTTATATATCTATTTTAAGTTCGAATCTCTATTCTAGTGATTTTGGGTGGTCGTAAGGATTTTTTATGTAACATTCGTTTTGACCTAAATAAATGTGTTTAAGAGAATGTTTCCCTTATAAAATAAAATATATACTTAATTCAGATTTAAGTATATTGAATATTTTCAAAATGTTGAAAATAAATAGATTGGTGAAATACTTATTATTAAATAAGTATGGAATTGTTTTTCCAATATGAGGTGAATGTTTTGAGATTTTTATCTTTTAAAGATAAATTGAAAATGAATATTAGAAATCGATTTAAAAATCGTATATTCATAGATATTTTGGAATTGTAAATTCGCTATGGAATTTATAAAAGAAAGGAAAATTAGTTAAAAATAAACGTTGATTTATTTTAAAGTGTGGAAATGAATTTGGGACGTAAATTTAAAAAATCGGTAAGGATTTATTTAATTGGTTTAAATGAACCATTTTGAAATGAAAGTTTTAAGGGTGTAAATTTATTTGAAATTGGTTTTCAAATGGTTGAAGTGTGGGATATATATCTTATAAAGATATTTTTGAAAATAAATAATTTGGGAAATTATTTGAAATCGGGTGATGTTGTGAATCTTGATTGATAGTTAGATAACCGACTATCAATATTGACCTTTAAAGAGGTATTTGTTGTGAATTGGTTGAAATTGAAATGCTACACTTATTTTTAAATAATTGCGCTCGTTATTCGGATTACCCATTCCGAATAGTGATACGACGTAATGGATAGCATTGAAGACCGGTGGTAAAGACCGGGTATTTGTGAAAACGATAAGATGACCTATCGATTGTCTCTGCACCGTTAGCTACGGTATGGAGATTTCCTTTGTGATGGGAAGTTTTGTCGGGATTGTGAATACCCGGATTGCAAGGGCTTCTTTGGAAGTGCCTTCGGTTCTGTTTGAACCCGGAATAGACTTGTATGGATACTTGTCTGACATTACATTTTGAGATATAAAGCAGATTTCTTTCAAATATATTTCCATTGGTGGCGGAGAATTTATTCTCTTAGCTTAACACCCTTAGAGGTTATGTAGTTGAAGGTTATCAGTGATATATTCCCAATTTGGTAATGTGGCATGCTGAGTGTTGTTGTGTGATGATTATTTATTGATCATTTGTTGATCAAAGCATGGCTTTGTGCCTAGCTTTGTGGACGAGACTTCGTCAGACCTCACTTTCTGGAAATGGTCAAAACAGGAATATGCGGCAAGGTTATGAGGGTCGCGCCATTTAGGGTATGTCATTTCCTTCTGGAAAGGGTGGTATCATGGTATGGAGCCCAGATACTTACTAATGTTGATACACTATATCTATTACTGTGTGGTGTTGTGGGAATCGAGCGCTCGGATAAAGGTCCAAAGGGATCGGGGGATGGCATAGTCGTGTAGTAGTTACCTAGTGACAAAGGTAACCCGGCCTTGTGTTGGCAGAGAGCTGGTTAAGTTCTCCGGACGTCCCGCCAGAGGCGATCCCATGTGGCAGTAGGAAGTTCCTTAGCCTGACCATTTGTTGAAAATCCAAATAAAACAATACGCACCTTGTACGGTTTTAGTTGTAGAACCTACCATTCACTTATGGTGGCGCCCCACTGTTTGGATGGTAGCTATAGTAGGCATAAGTGCGGAATGCCTATGCTGGCTAAGATTTATATCTTTACTTTCGAAAAATTTTCTACACTATGCACTAGTAATAATATCAAATGTTTCTTTTTAATGCGTATCAAGCATCTTTGACTATCATAAGAAGAAATCTCCTCCAATTCTGCATTTGCATTGTGTGTGTGGCGCGAGGTCTTATGGTAGTCTCATTTTCTAAAAAGCATTGCGAATCTATTTTAAAAAAAATCATGTTGTTTGTTTTAAAGATAAACTGTTTTAAGTTCTCACACGAGTCCCATGACTGACTCGGATTTTATTGTTTTCCTTCCTAAACTCTGGGTGCCCACCAATTTCCACATGGACAATCAAGAGTTCGGTTTATCAGAATATTCTGGAATTCAGGAGCTGCTGGAGGCAAGATGGATGGCATGACATATTCACTAGTATATAGTATTTCTTTTCCGCTGTTTGTTGTTGTACACTCTAATGATGTAATGTAATGTGATGTAATGTATAAAATATACAGTTCTTTTGTTTTAATGAATATTCATTTATCTATTATATGTTGTTCCGCTGCGACTGTGAGATTCTGATATTGTTTCTGTTCTGTTTCCTTATTTCTTCTATCTTTTTCTTCTACCTCTTCTTCTTTAACCCTCATGGTTCGGTTTTTGGGCATTCGATTGCTCGGCAGTTGATACATCGGACATATTGTTGTCGGTTTTCGGAAGTCGAAGAATCGGGTCCTAACACCTGGAATGGTATGTATTCATTGATCACAGTTTGTAGTGCCCGCAGTACTTATTGGAGTTGGTACAACTATGGCCCCTACATTGACTAGAGTTGATAGACTTGTTGGTCAAGTTCTTGGTGAAGTTGTTCTCTACCAAATGTTTTCTTTGAGCATGAGGCATGTGTTCATTTTTTGGTATTATTCCACTTAAATAACCTTGCATTCATGTTTGTTTGCACCCTATTTTCAGAAGACTGTATTTAATTTAAGCACGTCAATCTCAAAATTATGGTGTCACTGGTAATTTCTTTTGAGGATCACTTTAGTCGTGCCAAGTTGCTTATCATAATAATGATAGTGATGGTGATGGTGATGAAATTTTCTAACTTAAACTAAGGAACATTATAGAAGATCTAACTTATAACCAGTGACATGAGGTTACAGTGTTGTTAAGAAAGCATTCAACTGAGGAACAGAAGTACCTTGATATCTTTGTTGTAGTTCAATGCATTTTTTATTCGTAGGAAAAAAGATTGTTCAGTCGTGTGCCTTATTATCTTGATTTATCCTACATACAAGCTATTCCTTTAACATTTAAGTGTATTAACCGATTTTCTTTCCCTGAAAAAGAATGCATGTTCAATTAGAATGAACAATAGATTCTGGTCTTTTTTCTGCTTTTTATAAAACTACTGAACCAATCATTCATGTTTCTTCTAGCATATTTTCTATTTTTTTTTAAAAGCCTTCCTGTTTTTAGGATGGAAACAATTCAGTATTGAGCATCATAATGTGGCAAAATAAAGCGGGGAGGACATCAGATCCGAACTGAGAAAGAAATGCTCGACAATAATAAGGAATGCCTAAAGCAGCTGAAATGAAATTGAAGCTCTAGATAGTTCTTAGCTAGAGCAAAATGTGTGTTGAAAACTGAATTGTGAGCCCTTAAGCTATATGCATAGCAACTGAACATGGCTAGATTGCACTCGTACGAAGTTGATGCACACCTGAGACAATTTTTGCTAGGTTGTGTATCTGAATATCTACAGTCTTAATAAATTATAACAGGGCAGTCTTGTCCACTATTGTTTATATCTTACGTTTTTTATCACTTGATAATTTTTAATTATGTATTTTTTCCACTGTAGTTTCGATTGGTTAGTGGCAGCAGTTGCCTATCCAGAACTAGTTTTCCTGAAGTGCACTTGTAAGTACATTTCTTTTTAGTTTATTATAATTGGATTGAGTGTTTTCTAAGTAATTGAGGGTTTACAGCTCGTTTTCAGTAAGGCTACAAAGTTTGTTTTTGCTGAGATATTTTTGACTAGTTTGAGTAGTTATCTGATTTTGTCACCCTTTAGTATTCCTGAAAGTGAACTTAAATACTGGTCCATATATACACATAGAATTTGAAGTTCTATACTTCAGAAATTTTTATATCTGTTTTTGGATAGCTGTAATAGCCGGTAATCTTCGTTGTAGAGAGGGTTTAGTAATCAAATTTTATTACTAATACCATTTGAAGTCTTACTTAATTTTATCATTAATAATCATTGCTTTGTAACGTAGCTTCCGCAGTTGAAAGAGCGGATATTCATTACGCAATAAATAAATAATAGAAGTTTGCCACATATAGAGGCAGCAGTTAGAACTCTGGCCTTATATGAAATGAAAGAAACAAGTAATGTTGACAATTGAGAAATGTGCAATGACAACATTTAGTCGATGGAGTAAGTATAACACAGTTGGTTACTGCTTAGTTTTAACAATTTCTTTGGCTATGACATTTTACAATCGCAGATAATTGCAACTTACCCAAATGTATATCTATTTTTCTTGCATCATGTCGCTTATTTATGACAGGTCATGTTTAAATTTGCAATCTTGCTCTAACATATGTTGATAAATGCAGCCAAATTTGCAACTGATGGCCACTTGTTATTTGAGGAACAACCAAGCCTATTATGCATACCATATCTTGAAAAGTAAATAATGTATTTGGAATATTCAAGATGAATTAGATGGCAATATATTATTTAGCATGTTACTATTGTGGTCCAGCTATTCATTGTACCTGCACCGTTTCATTAAATTTCAAGCTATAATCAAATGATAGAAGAACATGTTTCTCTTCAATTGTACTCAATACTTAATTATACATCTCCTACTATTAATTGCTGTAGATATTTCCTTTCAAAATATTTTTACTTATAAGTTGGAACTAACTTGACATATCAAATATAAAGGCAAACAAATGCCTCAGTCCAAATTCTTGTTTGCATTCTCATGTTTCCAAATGAAGCTACTTCGTGAAGCTGAAGCAGCACTATGTCCTATTGGTGAACCTAACTCAGAGGTATGTAATAGTCTTATTTGTATTTATATCACATTTATACGGTGGTGAACTCGTTTAGGTTGTCCCCTATAATAGGGTAACCACAGAGTTAATAAGTTGAGCGACTTTATTTATGTTTACCTTGATTAGTGTCCTTGTAGCAGATTAAAATTTCGACACCCTTATCCTGACGAGAAGCGAAGTCTACAGTTGATTCGTCACCTTAAGCTTGACGCTCGTCAAGTTAACTTTTGGTTTCATCCCCTGATTTGATCCGAATTGCTGATGTTGTTGGTAAGAAGGTTGCATGGCCTGAATCGCAAGTAGTTGTTGAGATGGACTACAGCTCCTATTATGCCTATGGATGTGGTGAAAACATTTATGGTACTTGATTTTTATTGTGTGTTTCTATTTTTTAATGATTAGCAACTTCATTATTTTTTTCTTTTTTCAACTTACAGACTGCAAATTCAAGAACAAACAATAAATGCAAGTTAATGGATTTATCGGAAAATGGGAAAGTAGTTGCTTTAGGACGGGTGGAGTCAACCGATCCAAATGCAAGGGTGCATTTCAAAGCACTAGGACACAATGCAGTTAAAGTTTGGATAATGACCGTAAAAGAGCCAGCGATAGAGCTATGGAGGCAAACATCTGAATTACAGTACATGGAAGATGCCCTCTCTTCTATTATAGCTTGGCCTGCTACGCACGTCGTAATGGAATGAATTTTGAGTAAGTCTTTACCGTTCATTTTTTTGTTTATTGTTACATTTAGTTATTAGCTTTAAATTCTGATTGGTGGAGTACCAGTTGTAGTGGTTTGTTTGTAGTTGACTGTTTGGAGTTTAGGGATGAGGTAGAGATGATACAGTTGAATGTATGTAGTGATACAGCATGATGAAGCAAAACCATATTCATCTCTTCTTGGTGTAATAGTTAACCTAATTAAAAGATCTTTTACATGAAATTTGAGTAAAATATATATTGAATCGTTATGATTAGTAATATATCCATTTATAGGTGAACAAATGATAAATTGATAAAAATTCAAAATAAATACTGAATATAAGTTACACAAACACTGCCTGTGGCAGAAAATAGATAACAGAAAATGTTGGTATGTATGGAACACGCGGTGGAAGGATATGTTGTATTTTCATGGGTGCATTGAAGAGATAGCAGTTAGAAATGTATGGAAAAATGTTGGAGTGTTAGAAATGCTTCAACAGATGGTTGTTGCAACTGAGAAAAGTGAGGTTAACATTGCTTTAATCTATTTTCCATACTGGGAAAATAGATCAGTACAAATAATCAATTGTAGTTTCTAGTTCATGTAGTTCATGCACTTGCTTCAATGTTTGTACACTGTAATGAAAAATATATATCACATTTCTATCTGAGCATGCACTTGTTTTAACATTTTCTGTTTCTTTGTGTTAACTTCGCAGGCTTATTTGGAAGGAAGCAAGGTTCTTAGTACGCAACTAGATCAGATCTTGCATGTTGGAACTCTGTAATGTTTGTACTCTGTAATTGCTTTAATGTTTGTACTCTGTAATGTTTGTACAATTATTAAATTGACATTATTTTCTATTTCTCTGTGTTAACTTGGCTGTAGGCTTATGTTTTATTCAATGGTTATGCACTTGCTTTAATGTTTGTACAATGTAATGAAAAATATATCACATTTCTTTCTGAGCATGCTCTTGTGTTATATTTGTTGATTATAATCTTTATTCGTTTATGAAGATTTAGTTTGATTGCTATTATTAAAATGTAATATATAGGCATAGCTCTTGAAAAGTGTATCTACGATTTTTATAGCGGCATATATGAGCTGTAAAAGAATTTATCAATACTATAACATGTTGATTTAATAGCGTGAAATGACCGCTATTGAATAAATATTTTATAGCGGCAAAATGGTGTTATAAAGATTTTCAATTCCGTTGAGATTTAGATGTATTATAGCGGCTACAATGAGCTATTGAATAAATATTTTATAGCGGCAAAATGGTGTTATAAAGATTTCCGGTTCCGTTGAGATTTAGCTGTATTATAGCGGCTATAATGAGCTATTGAATTAACGTACCATAGCAGTGAATTTGCGTTATAAAACTAAGCTCAACCATAGCGGCATATTTTGTGTTATAAATATTTAACAGTTTTTTATAACATGTCGATATACAACGCTTATCAAACTGCTATGGTTGTGATTAATAGCGGCTATATGCCGCTATAAAAGACACTTTTTGCTGTAGTGTTCTAAAGAGACGCGTCATCTTTTGCTCGGATTCTGGGGCGACCCTGGGAGAAGTAGGGGCTTCCCTTTGATATTGATGGTGTATGGAACCTTAATTGAAGCTGGATCGGCATTGGTTGGCTCGAAGTATGACAGGATCAGCCACAGTCGGTCCTTGTCTGGTGCCACTTGACTAGGCCCAGCTCTTGATGATCTTTCAGGACCGACTTTGGGTTAGGTCCTGGCTCGGCTTTAGGCCCTTACCTCTTCTTGATTGGATTCATCATTTGCAGGAGATCTATTCCTTCTATGCGACTCTCCAGATTGAGACTCACCTCGAGATTCAGTATTGTGAATGGATTCCTCCGTGCCTCTTAAGCATGTCATAAGTTGGTCCATCAAAGCTTTTGGTTGGGCAGTGAAGTGGTCAGTCATCTCATTCACAACCCTATCTAAGTCTTCTGGGGTGACAACTGAGCCTGGAGGTAAAGAGTGGGCAGCTGGGTTTTCTTGATCTTCTTAGATGGGATTGAGTGTACTGGCAGTGGCTGTGCTCTTACGCTTGTCGGTGTTACGTCTAGAGTGAGCCATGTTCTAGCGTTAAGGCTTGTAAGGCGAATGGATAGAGGAATTCGACTCTCTATGTCGCTCTCGGTGAAAGCACCAAAAATGTTTGGACAAAAATTGGATAAACACCTCTAAGTTCAATTTTTGCTAGGTCATGTTTAAGTTGACTAATTTGGAGTTTTTAATATTCCAACATGTTAAGGGATAATTTTTGCAATCACAGGATAATTCACAGGCTCAAATTCGGAAAGCAGTTAAGGAAAGTAAATCACACAGAGTTTTATAGTGGTTCAGCCAGAATGTGCCTACATCCACTATCCATCTTATTATTCTTACTTTGATTTGATTACAGATACAAGTTTGTTCGAAAAGAGTAAAAACTTGGAGTAGCTGAAATGACCGAGTCTCAACAGAGTTTTCCCTCTTTTCTCCCAAAATCTGTCCCCGTTGTTGTCGAGAAGCTCAGCTATTTATAGAATAGAGTTGTGAAGTGTGGATGTGAGGATTATAACTCTCTGAATTTGGTTCGGCATCTGGACAGGAGCGTTTGGATTGGCGTTTAGGTCATGGACTTCGCCTGGCCAGGTTGTTCTTCCTTGTATGGTTCGGCGCTTCTGCTCTGGAGTCTCCTATTTATTGGACCAAACATTTGGTCTGGCATGCATTTATACCGGACTAAATGTTTGGTCCGTTGGATATATCGTGCCGAACCAAATATTTTGTCCGGCATATCAGAGGATGTCGGAACAAATATTTGGTTCGGCATTTTAGTGAATGTCAAACCATGTATCGGGTCTGGCGGTTCTGTCTTCCATGTCTTTGTCTGCTTTTACTTCCTTTCTTCCCTTTCCTCTGCTTGTTGGAAAACCAGCCAACACTCAGTGCCATCTTAAGTTTTATAGATACTACAAAACTATGTGCTCTGCTAAAAAAAGTAACTATAATTACCATAATTTTTTCATATGTTCTTGATAGTTTTCTCGGTAAAATCAAAATAAGAATTTGATCAAAACAACCATTTGTCATTTCTTTTCAAAAGCAAGGTCACAAGTTGATGAAGCCTTAAAATAATCCAGTAAGGATAGAAAAGGTCACAGTGATGCGGCCTTAGAATAGTCTAACAAAGATTTGTTTTTCTACACTTAAGAAATGAGGTTTACTACAATCCATTTGCACGGCACGGATTCACACTAGGTATATGAAATTATCATCTACATCGTATTTATTTCTAAAATGATACATATACTTGTACGGAGATAAATCACCAATGAATTCAATAAAGTAGATAGCACTATCTACGATGGTAGTATAAATCAAACCTAATATATATATATATATATATATATATATATATATATATATATCAATTCTAAGAGGTCGGTAACTACTTTATTGCTCTCATTTAATGGATACTTAATCATTTCCCCTTTAAGACACGATTCACAATCACCAAATAATTCTAAATAAAAATAAAGAAGATATCCTTCATTTCACAACTTATGCAATCACCTGCCACTAATGTGGCCTACTCGACATTGCCAAATATAATTGTCATTAACTTCTAATGCTTTTCGTTTATTAATATTTCTATAGCCAACAAATTCCTATTGTGAAGAACATAAATGACATTGTTAAGAGTATCAAATGATTGTAATAACATATATTCATAATATCACTATTTAAAATAAAACTATATCTATTTCTAGTCAAACGTCGAAACATGTATTATATCGCAAATAAAGTTCGGTATATAATAGAAGTTGCTCAAAGCTAACATATGTCCATTAGTAAGTGTTTTACAATAGTCACCCTCTACCCCAGCTGTTACAATAGCATCATTTGCAACGCAAAGCTCTACCATACCCCTTTCTCCGAGCTTCGATTTCTAAGCTCTAGTAATTAACTACAAATTTTATTTTCAAGTCCAATATCTAGAACCTAAGAAGTAGAATTTATAGACAGACAATATTCTACAACGAAGATGCTTTTGTGAATTAAATTGTTTCCTTCTCCTTAAGATTCGTCATGTAGTTCGGGTAATTCTGTTTTCAGTGTCCCTTCTTGGAGCAATGGTGACAATCACCATTCTCTTCCTTTCCATTATTGTTCTTATTATCACTACCCTTGGCTTCTCACTTCATTTAGTTGGAGGTGTTTCCCTACTAAAAGAGAAACCTTCACTAACCGGACTGGATCGATTTCCTTCATAAAAGTGATCTTGACCTTCCTTAACTATTAAGGGGTTTGACCTCACTGAATTCAAGCAAATTCATATTGTAATTCAATATGAATGGATCAAACTACGAAGTCAATGGTCCAAGAATCGGGCCTATGTGTATCTCTTTGTAAGTATGGTTCCTAACTCAACAAATTTTTGAAATGATCTTGCATTTCGATTCCCTTACCCATTTTTAAATGAAATGGTACTTCAAAATCATATACCTTACAAAACAAGATTGCTCGCCATACAACAGTTGTTAGTGATGGAATATGGAATGGAGACACTAGTGCTCATAGTGAACAAGATGTAGCATTTGGCTAGTTTGCGCTCGAGTGACCAAGTTTTGAAATACTATGTCTCATTAATGGTATCAGTATCACTCTGCTTTTGCATGGGCTTTGAAGCTCCAACAAGTCAAAACTTTTTGTAGATGAATGCAGTTTTAACATTACTTAGTCCGTCTTCATAACTAGTTCCATTTAGTATGTTTCTCTCAAGAAACAATTTCATCAGTGTCATTTTATTCTCGTAGTTTACGTAAATCCATTACAATAGTATTACATATGTTCTTATACTTACTATAGCAGTGGATTATATTTTTCTGATAAGTATCCCACTATATTTTAACATATCTATTAAAACCTCAAAGAAATATGAAAATTTTGTAATACTTTTAGTATGTATTATGACTCGTTTATAATATTACCTCAACTTGAGTGTGATCAACAATTTGTTGTCTTCATGAATGGTGAATAACTCATTTATTGGTAATGTCTTATACAACTCCTAACATGTTTGTGATTTTATCCATATCATTTTTAATGACCCTGAGCGTGCTCAACAAACCATATAGTCATCAAATACATTAGTCGCTCTCTTCTCATTATTTCTCCATCACATGATAACAAATTTTGCAACTATTGTTGTGCTTAGAAAAGTTACAAAATCGGTTTTCACCACTTTAATGACATTCAAAGCACCACCAAATCATACCATATGGCTTGAATGTTCCTGACAACCATAAGATTAATTTAGTACCTGCTTTCGAACGTAAACGATAGAGAGCAATGTTATGGCGATAATAATCTAAGTTATCAATGACATTGAATGTTATCACATAACATATTTGTACATCCATATGGATTTTGTTCTTTTACGATTTTAGCTTTTAAAATCTTGATGCTTTAATCTATCTATACGTAATCTTATATGTGTGTGCATAATTATCCTCTTTCAAATTCTTAATAATTATAACAACCAATTTTTTTAAATGTTTTTTGACTTTATCAAATTATTACATTAATAGTTTGAATTTATATTTAAATTATAACCTTTATAAGTTAATTTTTAAACCATAGTCCTTGTACGGTTAAATACAAATTCGATTTTATAATTCTTGAAAATTATACAATTTAGAATGGTAAACTTTATCTAAAGCATTTCTATGTGTGCCTTTCAAATAAGGATACAATATGAACTAGGCCAACCGATTAGCCAGGGGTAAAATGGAGGTTTTACGTTCATAATAACATTCCTTAACTAAGTAACCACCGAATTCAATCACGCTTACCTATATACTAACTTAAGTTAGTCTTTTGTTTTGTTTTCCTTAAATAATGGTCAATAATTATGGCAAATAAAAAATAATTATCTAAGCATCTTCTAAAGATATTTTACTTGCAAATTACAAAAAAAATCCACAACATATCATATTCAATGTATAAAATTTATAATTTAATTATATATTGATAAGTTGATTCGAAAAATTTAATTTGCATGTTAATTGTATGTTAACTTAGTTCTTCAAATGTATAAATTTGTATTCCATGCATTAAATTTTCTGTTTTGTATGTGTATAATACTAACTAATTTACTATGAACTGACTTCAAGTACAAACAAAGAGGAAAATGTGAAGTGCAAAATAATTTTGAATATATCCAAAAAGTCTTAAAACAAGAAAAATCATTATCAATTTTATACGTTAAAACATCCAAATCAACTACATTTCATCGCTTGTTCGTGTATTTTGAAGACTACGTTGAAAACACAAAATTCGTTTTCAAATCAAACGCCCCTTAACTTCATCAAAATTGCAAATCAATATAAACCATTGAAAATATTTACTTCAACCGTCAATTTAAAATGTCATTTTAAATGGTTAAATATCCCAAAATAATTTTAAATTTTGCATAGATGACTTTACTAAGAAACATAACATATCTATAAAAATTCACTTCGCTTCGTAAACTTGTTACACAAAAGACAAAAGGAAGACTTCAAGATGTGTTAAATTTTATTGAGACACTGGTAACACAATTGATAACATAATAGATCTCAATAATTTAATTGCCTTTTAATTTTCAGCTTCCATACAAAAATAAAAGGATCCAATGATGCATGTCTATTATGTCATCAATTATGTTTTATTTTGTCCATGTATGAAAAGTGAAAGTCAAAAAGAAATCTAATGGTTCAAATCTTTTATAAATTGTGTTTATATAGAATTTTCCATATATGTAATGGTCGTCCATGACAGTTAATAAGAATATAGTTACTGTTCAGATGGTCAGTTTACAAGAAGAGTAATAAATAAACTGGAAAAACATACCACTGCTTAAAATGTTTGTAAGGCGATGATTATTTTATTTACAGCTAAACTATACAACGTCAGATAATATTATCATTTAGAGCAATACAAGAAAACATCTCAAAGTTCTCAACAGTTTCTACATTATGCTGCACTTCTCTTTCTTTGTCTCATTCTTTTGCGAAGCATGTTGGGAGGTCCTCGAAACCTGCAGCAGTCACAATTAGGCATTAAACCAACTTGTTACTGATACATAACCGCAACTCCGATGTTCTGTAACATTTGCATCAAGAAGTGATAGCAGCAACAGAAAACAAAAGCAACTTTTTTAGGTTAAGCCCTCCTAATTGATAATCTTAAAGGAGACGGTTGGATTATTGCAATCCTATGATATTCGCAACTGATATTACAAATCCTACATCAAATTAAAACATGAGAGATTAATAGTTTTGAAACTTTTTTAGGTTCAGTTTCTCTGACTGAAATCACAACATGAGAGATTAATTTTAATTTCCATGTCTACACTTGCTCAATAAACTACTAATAATACCACACCGACATCACTCAAATAGCTTCAATGTAGGTAGGAATATTATTCATGATGTCGAACCCTATAGTTTTTCAACAAAATAATTTCTTACATGCATATATTTCTATTTTATTTTGATCAAATATGAGGACCACTAAACAATGTTAAAAGAGAACTAAAATCAGCTACGCGCGAACCACAAGAAGCTTGTTCTATAAGCTGCGCTGGTCATACTACACTTAGCCACATCTCCCTTTCACTGTTATTTTCAATGATACTTGCTAGACAGGGCACAATAAGAGAAAAATTTAAACCAATTCCATCTAGCAAAGCAATATATGATGATAAACGATGATGCTTGGAATATTGAATTTCTAAATAAAAATCAAACCTGAAAATGGTGGCTATTTGACTAACATAAGGGATTAGAACTACAATTGACGTATGTTGACACTTTCACCAAAATTACTTGACGATTACGGAATGGAAAACTAGATTTTTCTTTTTAAAAAAAATACTGCAAATAAATGAATAACTAATTGAATGGAAAATTAGCTAACAAAATATAACAAATAAAGGAATAACTAACGGAGCCTAGGACATATGACTTTCAAATCACATTTCTTCTTACCTGGGGACCTGTAACAAGCCTAGAGTGGCCACTTGCTGCCGAATGTTGTTGAGGTTGTTGCCTCTGTTGACGCTGCTGCTGTTGACGCTGCTGCTGTTGGGGCTGCTGTTCGAATTCTTGTTGTTGAAGCGCAATAGCCAGTTGAAGATCAGAACTGCTTTGGAAAAAGAAATTTGTGAGCTCGTTATCTAATTGTAAAAACAAGACAAAAATCCTCCATATTAGATTTGCCAAAGATTTGCAGTGCATTTATCCCATATATACTTGTAAACAAGATGTGCAAATCACATAAGCCTCAAGGGTCAAATAACCACTTCTTCATTCCAATAACATAGTTACTAACCATTTATGAATCAAACTACCTTAAGCTACAAATCTTTTTTTCTTGTACAACTTGGGGGAAGCTTAAAATGCTAGAAACAGCACAAACGAGATAGGATTGACATTACAAGTCCTATTTCACATACTGAAGAAATGTCTCGGATATAATATGTCGTGTTAGAGGGCTTGTAGCATCAAAATTCACAAGAATATTGAACGAAAAGTCATTTATCAACCCAAACAAAAATGTGGACCAATCAAAAATTAGTTATGTGAGTGGTGATGACCCATATGGAAAGGGTTTCATATGCTATTGTGGTTGGTAGTTTTAAGTACGTAATTGTGTGTACACGACCTATCATTACTCTTTATTCATGCAGTAGAGTTGTGGATACATGAACAAAACTTGTCAAGTTGCAGCTTACAAAAGGTCGGCACGGAAACTTGGAATTTGGGTATATATGTTTGTATGCTAGTTTCAAAATATACAAATAAATCTCACACAAACCTTAATCCAGCTAAATTCGTTAGTATGTTGCCCCGGGAAGTTTTTTTTTTTTTTCCTTTTTTTCCAGTCAAATGACACATCAATATTATGTGTTTTCTAAAGAAAGTTTGATGGCAGATTGATTTTTTTTTCCCCAGTATATAAGATAATCTGTCAGGATGTCAACTGATTTTTTAAGCAATGCTCAGATAAAACTTTTAAACTTGATCTATCAATCGGGTGAGAGGGGGGGGGGTGGGTAGGTGGTGTGGGATCCTTGTTTTCCTATGGTGTATTTCATTTAACCAAGGAAAAGCGTCTCTGGGGCTAAAACTGTAGGTCAATATTAAAAGGACCTCAATTTCACCAACAATTGATAACCCACCCAACAAAGACCATAGCAAAAATAACTAACTTCCCCATCAACATTTTAAACAAATCATTTTCCATAGACAACGTCTCTCTCTGTCTCTCTGCACTTTAATCCAAATCAAGGACAGTTCAGAGCATAATAAAGTTTTGGAGAATGCACTGTTTATCATGTGCATATATGTGTGTGCATGCATGCCATAATACTATGCTATTTCCAACAAGAACAATCATGTCATTAGTTCCAAACTCCCATTGAAGAAAGCAACTTGTATGTGTTTGTCAATGTGTTAGATCATGTATTTCAATACTTTAGGGAGTATGGAAACATACTTGGCAGATGAATTTGCTGCGGCTGAAGCCTCAAAATTTGCCAGAAAATCCTACAAAAAAAGGTATGGGGGTGATCCAAATCAAAAGAAAGTGGATCTGAAATTAATAAGCAGAAATGCAGGAGTAACATACTGCAGTACTTGTCATGGCATTTTGTTCATTCCATGACTCACTGACTTGATTATCGACTTTAAACTCTGTGAAGTTCCCTGTCATGAACACGGTGTCTCCATTGACCTAGTGAATTGCGTATAGAAAAAAGTGAGAATAATGTATGTACGCATATAATATAACCATGTAGAATAGCTTCGTATGCACTGGTGAAAAACCCTATTAGCAATTTTTCAGGAAATAAAAGGGACAAGAAACAACAGAAAGAGAACACAGAAAATATGGAGAGAGAAACAATCATACCTCATTTAGTTTTTCCCACACTAGATCAGGCTGGTTTATATAACCCTGATCAGTTGCTAAAAGATAAAGTTCACCATTAAACTGCAAATATGTAAGATAAATATTAAAAATAATGATCGAAATATACAGACTATTTTCTTTTTCAAACATGAGTTGGATACGAGTGTCATCGGTAATTTTCAAAGCCTAACATCCTATAAATACCTTAAACATAGTATTGAAATGGTTATTGCGGAAGAAAACACACAACTCTCTTTCCTTCAGACCTTCTTGCAAGCAGAACAGGCTGCCAATGATGACAGGTATTAAATATCGAAAAAGATAAAGAAAAGAAAAGAAACTCACTTCAAAGCTTGTAAATAATTAATACAATTAATAACACGAACAACAAGGTACCCATATATGGTTAGCTGGCTAGCACTCATTTCCAGAAAATTTCTGATCAACTGACCTATGAAAATATATATCTGATTCAGTATTCATCACGACGTCATTTTATGTAATCCCACAAAGCAAACATCGTAACAGAGTCCGAAAGGACCCGTGTCAGAATAACATTATCCTTACATTGTTGTGAACCATTTTTTACGGTAGAACTAACACATGCAGCATCCTCTTCTATTTTTTCACCTTGCTGAGCAAGAATCATCTCACCTTCATACACTGGCTCTCTATCTTCATATTTCTGGACTCCAAAATCAAGCACGCATTCTTCACCTTCATAAATAGGCTCATTATTGTCAAAGCACGATGAACCAGCTTCAGAAACACCTAAAAGTTCTCGTCTTCCATCTAAAGGATGGTTGTTTTCATTCGGTACTGCAGGCTGAGAAGTACATACTTCTGATTCATCGTAATGTACTGGATTATCAGCGTTGATGTTTGTAATTTGATATGCAAACATATTTTCACTACAGCTTTGTGAATTGGATAACTCTTCAGTTGCATTATTGGAAATTGTGAAGTCTTCAAAATCTATGAGATCCCTTTCCCTTGCAATGTTAGCAGTGGAGGATAGTGATATATCATTCTCTGACAAAAAAGCCTTTGAAGTCAATCCATCATCCTCTGAATTGATGGATGAAACTTCAGGAACTGTGAGATCCTTTTGGTTTGCAACAATACTATTTGAAGATATCATTACATCATGGTTTGCCAGGGAAATATTTGATGTCAGTGCATCATCCTTAATATCAATGGATGAATTTTCAACTTCTGGTGGCATAGTCAAGTCAGAATGTTGGCATTCATTATATTCAACCACCCCATTTTGTGCCCTTGAAGATTTATGATGATTTACATCACTATTATCTGCCCCTAAAACATGAGAAGAATTGACATCGGATGAAATGGACGTGTCAATTTTTGAAAGATCCAAAGCCCTAATTAACTCTTCTGTCGGGTCAATATTATAGCATTTCTCACTCCCTTTTTGCTCAAATGATATATTTCTTGAAAGGGAAGGTGAGGGGACTCCCAAAGCTGCAGTTGTTGCAGCAACAAAATCAACAGTATCTTCTTCTTCTACAATCTTACTATCGTGCATGCATGATTTGCTAGCTTCAAATGCAACAAGCTCTCCAACAAGGGTATTGTAGGATTTTGACCCGATTGCTTCAGCAGTCTCAGTGTCCTAATGCATAATGAATTCAAAATTCATAAGCTAGCAAATATTTTGCACAAAATATTTATGAGCTATCCAGGTTTTAAAAAAAAAAAGCATTGGCATCCTGCTTATGATTTTACAAACCTAATAAGTCCTTAAGCAAGTGAATTCAGCATATAAGTAGTACAAATTCAGCCAACAACGATTGAAATAAAATCGAACATTGCTATTTTGAATCACTTGCATGCAAATAAAAGCAGTAAAGCGGTTCAGGTATCAGACATAAATATTAGTGATAATTAGGGAGACGTCCCTATTTTTAAACTTAATGTAAGTTTCCCCCTTCCGAATTCAGCAATAAAAATTTAGTCCATATAATTTATACCGCCCGCCAAGGTAAATATCTGCTATAATGAGAAGTTAACTTGCAATATTAAAAAGAGGTTTTTAGGCTAAAGGAAAATGTTAGAAAAAAATTTAGTTTCAGGGACAAGAAGTTTGTTTTTTGGCTGAAGGACACTTTTTAGTGTAAATCACAGAATGATAGTTGTAACTATCATTTTCAGTTTACGCTAACAAGTGTCCTTCAGGCTAAAAAACAAACTTGTTGTCCCTCAAACTAAATTTTTTTGCAACTTCTTCCTTGTGCCTATTTACCTGTATTAAAAATGTGATATCTTTTAGTTGATTTATCAGATCTCAAGTTCCTTTCCACCATTAAATCACAAATTTTATTATTTTTCTATTAAGATCCATATATAGTATGTTTTGACAAAAAAATTTGATATTTACAAAGGCGAACATTTGCCTGATTTGCCCAAGCAAATATTTGTTAGGCAAATTTAGCTGTCGAAATAGATAGAGGAACAAACAAGCGAAATAGGCAGGGTGTGATTCGGGTGATGCTGCGTGAAGACGCTAAGACGGATCACAGGGATGTTGGGGAGTTGTCGAGGTTTGCAGCAGATATGAAGAATTGTCAATGCTTTTTTGGATTGCAGTTGAAGTAAAGAGCTGTGTAGTATGGAGTTGGGTGATTGTTCTACGCATGATATGGAGGAGCGGCATGAAGGGGCATGACACATGAAAAATACAGAGGGATTGTTTGCAAGAAGGCATATTGCATGTTGCAACATGGAGAAATAAATGACATGCGAAGAAGCTATGTTGCACGATCCTTCTGAGTGGATAACTGCAACATGTTGAAACTAACACTGCATGTACACGGTGAGGTAAAAATAGGGTAAAAGCAAGACAGCGATTGACTAAGTTGAAAGTGATCGGATCCTGAAGCATGAGGCCTGAAATATGTGAGTCGGAAGTGAAGTAAGAAAAGCTGGAACAGAACGCAAAGCATGGTGCAACCGAAACCAAAATTTGAATCGCGACGTTTTGTAATGATGATGTTGTTGCAACAAAACATTGAGCAAATATTTGCCTAGGCAGCTGGGGGCAAATATTTGTCTAGGCTAGCAAATATTTGTCCTCCGCTAACAAATATTTGCCCGGGAACAAATGTTTGCCGCTGTAAATTAAAAAAAAAGTTGTCAAAACATATGATATATAGATTTTAATAGAAAGATAATAAAATTTATGATTTAATAATGAAAACGAAATTGAAATCTGATAAATCTGCTAAAAATATCACGTTTTCAATATTGCAATTTAACTTGTTCATGATAGCGAATATTTGCCTGGACACAAAAACAGGGATGTAATTTACATTTTAAAGTATGAAGGGACGTTGACCTAATTTATTTAAAAGAGAGGAATGTGAGCCAAAAGTTCCCTATATATTAAATAACAACGAGAAGGAAAAAAAGATATTTCGACATTCCTTGTGCCAACTAAAGTAAACATGTTTTCACCGCTTTTATAAACATTTTCTAGGAGCGGCATGTAACTTCTAAATACACTGAATAACTTATATAATCTGTTTGAACTGCATAACTTGTAGAAACTATTGGAAGCTATTTTGACTTATAAAATCTTCTCTTAACTACAAGGCAGAAATGGTGCCACAACTAGTGCACATATTACGATTTACGTGGAATCTATGAAATTAAATACCTCAGTTCATTAATTTGATTTTCAACCACTTATATTTTGCAGACAATAACAGTTAGATGTTTATTCATGGATGATGAAAGCGACCTTAATCGTTTGATACAAATTTATGTCGACACGTAAAATTCCTTTTCTTATATTTATGTTTATTTTTTTGTTCCTTTTTGTTTTCTTTTTGTTTTTTGTTTTTTAGCTTTTTTGTGGTTGTTGTTGTAGACCATCGTTGGTTGTTGCTCTGTAAGATTTCACCATTCTCTTTAACCACCTCTTCAATTCCTTCACTTCAAAAACTATTTCATGATGAAAGTATAATGCATCCAAATTTCTATGAATTGTTTTGAGTGACTTCAAAATTCAGTTTTATTGTCCAATAACTACTGCTTTATTGTTGATTTTAATTTAAATATCAAGAGAGCATAGTGATTTTACTTGTTCTATCTGAATAAAAACTTATCCCAGTTAACTTCTTCCACTTTCAAATGCAATTATTTAAAGAACACAAGGTAATGGCAAAGTTAGCTTTCTTTATGTGTATACTATTATAATTTCAGAGGATCCATCCAACTTCAGCAAGTTGAGTCATGTAATAAATTATGTACAGTGATACTATAGTACTTACGAAGTTGAAATGAATAAACATACAACTGACCAACTACAGCCAGAAAAAATGAATTCAGCAGGTAAACATCATAAAGGTGATCGAATTCGAGGTTGTCACATGTTTTGCCTACCACCCTATGGATTGTAGCTAACGATATACTTGAGACATTATTTTGGTAAAAAGGGTAACTGCTAACTAATAATAATTACTAAATAATATTGATCAATTTTGAACAACGTTCCACCTGAATAATTAGCACATCCTCATCCTCATTTCCCTTGCATACTAAATTTGCTAACAAAACAATCATGTGTCGTTTACTAATAGATCGAGCATGCAAATATGAGTAGGATAGCAGGTAGTTACTATGTTGATATACCATATTGCCCAAACAAAAGTAATTAATAATATTATACACAAGTTTAAAATGCAAAGGCGCACACCACGTGTTTTTGTGCTTCCAAGGCAAGATGTAAGCCTCGAGGCATTGAGACATAAATTTCCCGAATAAATATTATACACATACATATCAAGAATCAAATATAGAATAACTGACACTAAAGATTGAAATTTAGAGCATCAAATATTCAAAGTAATTCAAATAAAATACAATCAATTGCATATAAAACGTTTCATTTAAAAACTTTTTAACTTATACATCATTTATCAGTGTATGCATAAACACATCGATTTAGTTTAATATAAAATAAAATAAACTAGACATGATTCAAATTAAAAGCATGATCCGTTTCAAGTATAAACAAGGACCATTATGATTTACGAACAACATTCAATTAAATAAAATACAATAAAAAAAACCTAAATATGCTATTACAAGCAACAAAGAAGCATAAGTTAATCTTTAATATATTTTCCTTCTTTCTCTAATTTTCTCTTTTTTAAAATAACAATAACAACTATCCGAAATCAGAAACCGGTTTCAACTTAGAAATTGATTTTGATAGTGAACCCTATGTTGAATTTGAATTAATTTTTACAGAAAAATAACCGCTGTTGTTTTCATAGTCCTGTTCTTTTTTGTTTCCTATGAAATGATTAGAAGTTTGTAACTTTTGTTAGATCCGGTACTTATTATAGCTGAATGTTAAAAAAAAATTGTAACATGACGTGAGGCATACATACGTACACCTCACATGCCTCAAGCTGAAAAGGGGTATGTCGTAGGAATACAACGTCGATCTAAGCAAGCCTCAATGCATTTTATCCCCGGCTCGCCTTGAGGCACGCTTCTAAAACATTGACAGTATAGGTATTAATAATATTTCACATTTGTCAACTGAACTTAAATTCTTAATCGACGCTCTTCGTATACATGATTGGGATCATCAATGTGTAAAAAAAATCATTAAAGAAAAAAACTGCAGACGACCCCTTAATACAACTGTACAGAGGATGCCAATTGATTATCCATTAAGATTATATATCATATAAATGTATCGCACCTGTAAATCATCACTAAACCCTATAGGAAGATACTCAAGCAAAATGAAATAAACTGTCAGTGTGATAAGTGTTATAAACATCTACAAGCACCTAAGAACGCCACAAGCTACACTCGGGATAAATATCAATACTTCATTCCCCCTCCCTTCTCATTTTACTTGTCGACTGAAGTGTCTGAACAATTACTAAGAAAGTGCAAATACCATAAAGTACTACAGCTTCCATCTTCTAAAATGTATATCGGTCCTCTTGTCATTGATTAGAATCGAATACTTGTAGATGCATATTACACGTTAGTGAGACATGTAGTAGTATCATTTATGATACTATGATCACACAATTTTGTTTGTCAACCTCAAGTGAACACTCCATAGAGTACTGCAGCTTCCATCACTATTTTCTGTTCAATGTTCTAAAATGTATATTGGTCCTCTTGTCATTGATTAGAATCAAATACTTGTAGGTGCATATTACACATTAGTGAGACATGTAGTAGTATCATTATGGTATGATCGCACGATTTTGTTTCCCAACCTCAAGTGAACACTCCTAAAGAAGGGAGAAAAGAACAATTTCACTGAAAAGTAAACTATGTCTTGGGCATCCTAAGTATATAATGATGTTCATCACACGTATTAACTCTAGCAAACCAGATACTAGGCAAATCAACAAACCATGTAACATAACTGAAACTGTTGGAAGAAGAAATAGATGCACCTAAAAATGAGTTTATTCTACATCACTTTAAAAATGCATCCCAAATTTTACTATTAATTTCTATTATCCTATATAAGATAAGAAAATTAATAAATGTAAGTTCGTTTCAACATAATATAAGAGAGATTATGATATCCAGAACTATCTATAACTAATAGTAGTGATGAGGTAAAATTACTACGCCATTAAAATGATATAAAGGAAAAATGGCAACGCACTTCAGAGCATTATATGTGTCTGCATTCTTAGCAATTTAAATATACTGATTATTGAGATTCCAAGTTCAAACTGAAGCAGAAACATTTTAGTTTACCTGAGGATCAACAATCCAACCATGATAAAGTCCAATATCAAAGAGATCAAATATAGCACATTCCCGTGTAAATTCAAAATCATTAATCCTGCAAAAAATTAACCACAAGAACTGGTTAGGGAACAAACAAAACAAAATCAAAATGGAATTATAATAAAGGGACATTATTTATTCAGCTACTTTCTAAATTGAACGTTGACATCAATCCCTGTAGCAAGGCGTGGCAACAAATCGATTGCATCCGCGATGTTCTGCTGCTGATTACTCACATATTCATCATCCTTATTCTGTTAAGCAAATCCAAATCCACAGTTATTATTTGGGAAGAACAACAGAAAGTAACCTGAAGTAAACTACAGTGACCTGAATATTGCTATTAGAATCAATCAACTTTTCAGCAACCAAAGCCAAAAGCTTCTGTAAAGACACTTCTGGCGCATCAACTCCAAGATTCAGACTATTCCGTAAAAGCAGAATATTACCTGTGTATTTTACACATAAAAATGTGCGTCAAGATACTGATTAATCAAACAATTAGGTCAAAAAACATCGAAACATGGAACAAATGTACGAAATAAAAAAATAAAAATAAAAATCCTTACAAATAGCGAGAAGAGGGCAAGGGCCATTATCATTCTGAAGTATGATGGGAGTTTTGCGACCGAGAAACTGAATCACTTTCGTTTTGTAGACAATTTCTTCCTCTTCCCTTCCATTTATAATCACTGATTCAGTGGTTTTTTCATTGCTTCTTTCTTCTTCCATAGAATTATCTTTTTCGTTTCGATTGGTGAATTTTCAACTTTGACAGTAAAAATGAAATCGATTTTGATGGCGGACGATGAAAAACCCAAACAAATCCTTATTCTATGCAATACTTCGTTCTGTTTTGTTTCCTTTCTGTTCTGATTTGGTAACGTGTAATATTGGGTAATTTTCCTGGTTTAGGAACGTTTACGTGAAACATTTAATCCTATCCGTTGGTGTCTGGTTTTTTGTTATCTAGACGGTTGATTTTGTCAATGCAAGTGACATTCTAGGAAGGTTTTATTTACGCGGTTTTATATATGCTTTTTTTTGCCGGAATAGTTTGTGTATGAATGCCGTTCTGAGAGATTTTTGAGCCGATCTGATTGGTTTTTCAATACAAATTCATATATGGGGGCCTATAGTCCATATCGATTATAAACCCTAACAGAAAATGTTTTTCTATAATTTCACAAAAAGGGAAACAGGGGAAAAAAAATAATTAAATGGTGCTCCAAGAATTGTACACAAGCTGTAGATCCAATCTTCTATCCTACAGTTTTTCTTTGTTTTCATGACTTTGTATATTTTTAATCATTAAACTTGTACATCACCAATTTTGTTTACCATAAGACAAATTTTGTTTATCAAATCAATCAATAAGATCCAGTATAACACTTGACACATGAACAAAGGGAAAGAGGAAAAGGAAAGAACAAAATCAATCCTCCTTTGTGTGTATATATATATATATATATATATATATATATATATATATATATATATATATATATATATATATAATATTTTGAACATTTTATACTACCGGGTCAACCAATTGTTTCTCTCTCTAAGGTTGACCATGAACATATCAATGTATATAGTAGTTTCTAAAAAATATTTCTAAATAATGGTGATTATTATTGTTGTCGTCCCACGTTCTTTTTCCATAGTCAACTGTTCATCGTCTTTCAACTTTTTTGTATTTAAGATCGCAAGCTTTGATCTTTATCGATTTATTTCTCGTCAAAAATCTACACCAACCAACGAGTACTTACATGAGTTTCTTCGGTCGTTTCTGGATGACGACATTTTGATTTAACTTTGATCGAAATTGCCATCCAATGATGTTGTCATAGAATATACACACCACTAATGAATTCCACGTTAAAAGTCGAATCTGTCAATAATCTTCGTCGGCACTAGAGATGTTGAATCAGAAAATCTTGGAGTTTGTTGTAGTTCGTTGTAAAGTGCAAACATTTGCACTGTGGGTATTTATAGTGAAGTTGTTCTTCTATAAAAATGCAGACGTTGCTGCAACATTCATGTTTTTTTACAATACAATTCTGCATAAATTTTCATGTGAAAAATGCATTTATCGTGTAATAGTTAAAATGTTTGTTGTGCCATTATTCAAATAATTTATCACAACTAATTGTATTGTAAAGTATAATTATATTATTATTATTATTATTAATTATTTATCTTTCACACATAAGTACCAGTTCATGAGTACATTCAATCTAACATGACATTCTTATTACTTTCTAAAGACTTATTCGAAGAAAGAATTCATAACATTAATTTCAACAACATTTTGAATAACACACATCTAAGTGTAAGTTTGCATTGTTTCGTTGAAGCTTAAGAGGAGAAAAAAAAGGTCTAGTTAGTCCACCATATCTTAGAATCATTATAAAATTATTGCTTTGTAAAAACTGAAAATCTCATTTACAATTTACAACCACACAGTAAGTTATTTTTCCAAATAGATTGTTCCAAACCAACTACTCCCTCCACGCAAGAGAAGAGAGCGGGAAAAAAAAAATTTAGAACTCCAACCATCAAAACATATTCAAATCAGGTTTATTATATTTGGGTTTATATATCCATTGGCAAAATGATATATGTGATTTTTCAAACATTTTCACGTGAATGAATGCGAAGAAAGTTGAACAAAAATGTTTTAGATGACACATCTAAGATGCAAAAGAAAATTTCAATTGTTTACAATATTACGCGTGTTTAAATTAGCAAAAGTACTTTAATTAACATAGCAATCATATAGACTAAGCACCAACTTTATTTAAAATACAACAAGAATATTTGAAAGGACGGCATTGCTCTAGTTGTTATCAACAAACCATCAAGCCAGAGAGACATCTGCAACTTCATGTATGGTTGTTGGTTACTCAAAAGCAAATATCCAGACTCGATATAACCACTGACAAATAAAACTTGTTACATCTAAAGTCAGATACACCTCTTATACAAATTTTTCGCAGCTACAAGCAACATGAATTAAGTTTCAGATATGTCAAATGCAAGTTTATGCAAATCCATAAACCAACTAATAAATAGTAACTTTCACCTCACCAATCTATGACCATGTAGAATGTGATTACAAGTTCCCAGTTCATACATATCAGTGTTTATTTTCTACCTTCAAATATCAAATCAAATTAGATAATAAAAACATTTATCTTCATGTACAAGAACGTGAATACAAAACGCAAGTTCTGTTTCCCTTCTTCAAACTGCAATTTTGCGAGTTACAGTAAATAAAACTTGTACACGCAACCATATATACTTAAAACAGCTAAAACAAATAAATAAATAGGCACTTGGATTAGAGATAGATCAGCAAGATAAGGATTATAATAAAAAAAAAACAAAAAACAAAAAAAAAAACGCAATGGAGCAATGGTTCTCTCTCAACTTTGGGCGCAGCTTCATGAAATACGACTGTTAAAGTCTTGAGTTTAGGAACTTCTATAACTCCTTCAAATTGCAAGTTTTGACATACAGATGGTCATAGTTAATGTACTTGGTCCAGTAAGGCCTGTACTTGGTCATTGCCAGCTCCAGCCATGGTTTCATATTCCCATTATAATGCACGACTGCAGCATTATCGATTTCTGAACGATCAATGCTTGGATTGTACCCTAAGCCTAGTACATGCCATGATTTGTCAAGAGGATATGTCAATTTGTAGAATGTTAGCAACCCAGGTGGTAGAGTACCCAGTTTCCACAGTACTCTATCCGCATTCTGCAGAAGAAGTAAAACCGTTATGTTCAATATCAACAAACATGATAAAAATACAACTGAAGAAACATGATGGTTGTGGATTAAAGAAGTTTAGGAGTAAACAAAAGGGGTTGTAGGAGTTGTCTATCGTATTCATAAATCTAAAAACATATGATAGAGCCAGAATAGACGTAATTCGGTGGGCGCTAAGTAAAAATATAAATTTCAACACGTGTCATCAAACTAATTGAAGATGGGTATGAAAACACCGAGATGAAAGTACGATTTACATATGCAGAAACCAGTCAATTCCCAATAAAGGTAGGAATACATCAGGGAAAATCCATGTTTATTTGTGCTGGTCTTGAATGAAATAACAAAGGAAATTCAAGACGAGATACCATGATATATCATGTTTGCCAATGACATTGTGTTGATAGATTCCTCAGAAGAAAAGGTAGCACATAAATCAGAAAAAATAGAGAAATACATAAGAATCAAAACAACTTAGGTTTAGTGGGACGAAACAGAGTATATGTCATTTAATATTAGTAAAAAAACTAGAGAACTTGATGCGATAGAAATACATGATCAAATAATTAACAAAAATATATGTTTAAATTTTTAGATTCAACAATACAGGATGGAGAGATAGAAAGAAATATAATGAATCAAATTAGCACATGATGCATAAAATGGGGACAAAATAATTTCTTTTATCGAACGACGACGGAGTAAAATGTTAGCCTATTTAAAAACAAGAAAAAATGTTAAATATTGGGGAAATGAGAATGCTAAGAGAAATAATTAGAATTACAAGGAAAAATAGAGTTAGAAAGAAAAGGATGAGAGAAATTAGAATTGACTTATAAATGAGAAAATTGATTTAGATGGTATGGACACATACAAAGAAGAAAAGATAATGCAATAGTTGGAAGATGAAATTTACATCGCATGAGAAAACAAAAGGAAAGGCTTTAATTAAAATAGGAAGAGAGTATAAAAAATAATATCAAAAAGTTGAATTCAAATAAAAATATAATTTAGGGTAGAAAACTGTGGAAATTGAGAATTCATGTGGTCGGCCCCAATCATTTGGGCACAAGGCAAGGCTGATGTTAACAAATGAATTTGGATTCAAAGTTTAAAACACAACGTGTGCCAGTACTAAGATGTATGAAACATATACATAGTTATAAAGGGAGGTAATAAATGATAAATCATAATAATTAAATACTCACCATTCTTTGCCACTTATGATATATGCCAGTAATATCTTTTTTCTTCCACTCTTTAAGATCAAACATATTCATTCCATATGCCCAACCACAAGCATTTGGATCGAAGTTATTTGCAATATTGGGGTTTGAGAAATTAAGATACTTATCAAACCTATGGAAACTCTCACCACAAGTCATCACAGCTCCATTCACATTTCCTTTTAAATCAACATCCCATAATCCTGTCAAGTCTTTCTGAACGACTATATCATCATCAAGAAACAATATTTTGTTCAATTTTGGGTAAACTTGAGGGAGATAAAATCTTAAGTGGTTAAGCATAGACAGATACTTTGGATTTCGGTATTTCAAATTAGATGAACCAGCTGAGAGGGTTGTAGGATGATCAGCCTTGAAATAATATTCTTTCATGGCAGCAGATTCAAGCTGCTGTAGAACTGGACAATAGGAAGAGTTCAGCCATTTAAAGTCGTCCACATTTTCAACATGAATTGTTGCTTTGCCAGGTGGATTCAATAGGAACCACATATTCATGGCTCCAAAATTTAATTTATCAGTGACCAAATGAAACACATGTTTCTCAGGCTCCTGCATTTAATCATGTAAGTTGTTGCTATTTGTTACTATAACAGTAATCAAAAGAAGATAAAATGTAGGTCACCTTTGCATTCATTATGGTTGAGTTAACAACAACAGATGCAGCTAATACATTGTCAGAGAAGAGAGCGTAATGGTAAAGATCTGGATTTTCTAAATTCTCACTTTGGGGGAATTTTCTCTCTTCGGGAGGAAGGAGATAGTAAGCAATGGTCAAACGCATAGATAAGCAATGAATTCCATTAGGAATTGTCTTTGCGGCCAATTGGCTTAGAAATGTGCTTTGTTTCTTTAAACTCCGTACTTGTTCATCAGCAGATTGTAGCATAGCCCTCAGTCTCTGTGTAACTGTCTTGCAATCATACAATTCAGATCTAGCTTTTGACAGAACCTGGCCCATCAATTTTATCTTTTCTGGTGCACTGTATTGGAGTTCTAAAATAAGTATAAATTTATGGAATTGATGAGCAAGACCTATAAAAGTATATGTATGCAACCTATGATGGAGGTCAGAATCAGAAGTGGCTTCTCCCAATGCACGTTGACTTTCTTTAAGTCGTGTAAGTAGTTCTTGATTTAGGTCTAGCCTGTTCTTTGACTTAGCAATGAATGAATAGACCCTAGCCATGATGATTTGGTCACGAATTAGTCGAACATTTGAATCAGAATTTTCATTCTCATTCTCCTTTCTCCATATGCTATATTTTCCAAGCACTGCAGAGTCCACGGCTTTCGAGCGCTCAATGGCAGCATTTTCAAGTTTGACTAATGCTTCCTCGTCCTGCTGAACCAACTCCATTGCCCTTTTTTCTCGTCTTTCTTCTCTTAATTTCTGCAGTTATATGAAGAAGGTTTGAATATTGTATGATACAGTAGTGAATGACTAATACTTTCTGGTTTGAAGACTCTATTACTGTTCAAAGTTCAGCTCTAGATATCTGTTTTTATTATCGACGGGAGATTCAAAGTATGTAGTCTAGATATGTAAGTTTCAAAAAGAACAGAGTACATAGGCATGTGTGTCAAAGTATATAAAAACTGCTGATTTACCCTTCGGACTAATTTTGCTGGAGTATCAAGAAATTGATGCTGAGCTGCATTAATGAAATGAATCAAATAAATTACAAGAAAGACAATTGCATCAAGTAGAAAAAAATTAAGATCAGCCAGTGCTACCAGCATCATCTTTCTGCCCCTTAGATATTGACTGTGAGTCACTGGATTTGGCACCAAATTCCGATTTGATGTCTCTCTGCAATGTATCAGCATTAACATGCACATTATTCCAATTTTTTCTTCCAGACGGTAGACTACAGCAAAACGAGGATAAAGATGGGGAAAGGTTACATTTATTACCGTGGAGTTATCTTGATCATCGCTGTTTCTTCCATCGACTTGCCATGATGAAGAGACATGGTGTTTCCTGAATAAATCAAGACTCCGTGGCTCCAAATCCTTGCGTGCAGTAGAAATGGAATCAATTACCTGAAGAAAATAAACCCCGTATATACTTTCAACTTATAGCTTTAGTACGATTTGGACATCTATAACAGTTGCAAACACAGGTGTCGCATCATTTTCACACAAGTCATACCAAAAGATATGGTTATAGCTTGTAAATAACAAAACAACTATCTACCTTATCATTAAGGAAATCAAATCAATAAAAAAAAAGGGAACATTTTGTACCAGAAATAAAACTTAATAGATCTGGTGCAAGCCCAAATCAGACTAGTTGTTCCTTGTGGCTATGATTAAAACTTGACATGGCTGTAGGATTGGTTCTAAATGCACATATACAGGAGGAACGATATTAAAAATACATAATCAATGTGTTAATACCCTAGGTGTTGATTTTAATGACAACAACCATATAAATATTACTACCAACATATCTTCGAGTTATGCAGTCATATCAGATTTATTATGGAGACATTTTAGAGATAAACAAGAATACAGTGGAAGCAAATGAATTATAGAAGAAGGTCAATTAGAGTAATTGAAGAACAAAACCCAATTAGAGAAGAATGCTTAAGGATAAAGGTGTTTGAAGTGATAAGAGTTGGTTGAACCTTAGAATATCTTGTTAAAGATCTCATGGCAATTATACTTTAAGATCATCAACCATTGACCTCAACCGAATCATAAAAATCCACAAATATAAGGTAATTTGAAATGCTGAAAATTTGCAACACTTATTAGTGTTGATGTTCATTTTGGAACACACCCATGTCGACATGGGGTACTTGGGCATGTCAACATACTAGTAGTTTTTCAGAATTTCAAATTTTAAATGAAGAGACATTTTCCTCCACCTCTTCACCAAAAGACACGTCTCTTCAACCACAATATAAAGGCCTCTGAAAAAGAATTTTAACATCAAGAATTCATATTTTCTCTTACTCCTTCTCCAAACATTTGCAAAAGAAATCCATTGCATACTCTTCAAATCTCCTTGCAAATCGATACTATTTCACTCCAATTCTTCACTGATTTGCAAGCCACACAATATCAAAGAGTTGTCATTTAATTCACATCATTCTCTCTCTGATTTCATTCTATTCCTCAAAGAATTCAAAGATATATTGTCATTGAAGATCCATAGGATCATTGTACCGAATCTGCAAGAATCTGTATTAAAGATACGAGTACTTGCCATAGTTTGTTGTTGCTGATAAGGAAAAAGTGTTCTTGTAGCCTGTAAAATCAAGAGGGTGTGTTTTGTAGCCCGTGAAACCAAGATTGTAAAGGTGTCCTTGCCACCCATGGAAAGCAAGCGATTATAGTGGAATTCTGCACGATAGAGTGCAGGACTGGATGTAGGATTGGTTAATCCGAACCAGTATAAAAATCAGAGTGTTATTTACATTGCTGCATTTTACTTTATTACTTAGTTATTCTCTGATTACCTCTTTATATTCATAAGTAGTTAATACACATTTCACCACTTCTAGTGTCTGAATAGCCTTAAGATCCAACATTGTGTTGTAGCCACTCCAGTTTTCTAACATTTGGTATCAGAGCTTTGGTTTTCAAAAATTCATAATTTGGTTTTTGAAAAATATAAATGGCTAATGACACTAGTAACACATTTTTTAACACTTTTGTAGAAGGACAATCTACCACTAGACCATCTCTATTTGATGGTAGTAGTTATGCTTATTGGGCTTGTAGGATGAAATGTTATTTGCAGTCTAATGGTTTGGATATTTGAAACATTACCCAAATAGAGTATATAGAGCCTCAAACTGAATATTTAAAATAGACACTAGACCAAAAGACACAAGCATTTAATAACTCTAAGGCCATGAACATCTTATTTTGCTTCTTAAACAGAAATGAATGTAATCGAGTGTCTATTTGTAATTCTGCATATGAAATTTGGAAAGCAGTGCAAGTCACAAATGAAGGCACCAACAAAGTAAAACAAACAAAGATATCTATGATATCTACCAGTTTCAACTCTTTCAAATGAAACCAAATGAGTCTATTTCTGATATGTATTCTAGATTTCAAGATATAGTACATGCTTTAATATCATTAGGAAAGAAAATTACTGAAGAAGACCAAGTCAGAAAGATCTTGAATTCACTTCCTAGTGAATGGGATCAGAAGACTCTGGCAATTGAAGAAGCCAATGATATTAGTATTATGAAAATAGAAGATTTAATTGGTAACCTAATGTCTTATGAAGTAAAGTTGCAGATTAGAAAAGAGAATCAGGCAAATGAGAAGAAATCACTAGCACTCAATGCTATGATCGACAAAGATGAACCAGATGATGATGCTATTGATGATGATATCGAGTTTATGACCAAGAAGTTCAAGAAATTCTTGAAGTATTGGATAACAAACAAACTTCGAAAAACTAATAACAATAATTCTAGAAATGGAAATGTTAAGTATTTCGAATGTGATAAACCGGGTCATTTGAAAAGAGACTGTCCCAAACTGATGAAATCAAAATCAAACACTTTCAATAAGGAGAGCAAACAGGCATTCAATGCAAAATGAGATGATTCGGATACATCATCAAGTGATAGTGATTCAGAAACAAAAAACGCCAACATGTGCTCCATGGGAAAGGATGACCAGGTATGGAATTCTAATAAAGAAATTACTAATGTTTTGAATGATATGAATCAGGGACATAAAATACTTAGAAAAGAGTACAACAATAGTTTGACAGAGATAGATAGGTTAAAAATATTTAAAGAAAGGTTAACTGAAGAAAAACAATGTCTAAAAGATGAAATTGAAAGACTTAATGGGTATAATGATGAAAAGGATTTGACACTTGGAAGTTTTGAAAAACTAAAAAGTGAAAATGAATCCTTAAATTCAGAAAATCTTCAATGAAGTCACAAATGACAAAATAACATCTCTAGACAATGTTATTCTTAACCGTAATAAGGATTTTGACAAAATGAAAACTAATGTTGATAAATTTAACAAAGGGAAGGATAATCTAGAAAAATTATTATCTACATCTAAACACACTAGGAATAAACATGGACTTGGATACACCCCTAACGCTAAATTAAAGAAAAATAGTATTCAAAATACTAAGTTTGTTAAGGCTAACAAGTTCAAACAAAAACCTAGGAAATTAAATTTAAAATCTCCAAATAGATTCATTAATTTACGGTTCCAAAAAGGGTGGATGATATTGAAAAAGAAAAATACATTGATAATTTTATTAATAATATTCATTCATCTAATGATTATATTTTGAAAGGACATTCAAACTCTTGATGGGTTTGGCATCCCAAAACTTAACCCCATGGACCCAGAATAAAAAGGATACCAGTGTGCATATTTTATAATTTTTCAGCTACCAGATAATGTATATCAGATAGCAGATGCTCAAAGCATATGACAAGAAATCTATTGAACGTTAGATAAATACGAAAAGGATTTGTTATTGGCATCGGCAAAGTCGATAACTCTAAAACTCATCTTATTACTTGATAAGTTTATTTCATGTTTTGAATTGATTTGGTTTCCCCTTAAATGTTTTGTTTATAAGCATTTATCTCTATATACAAACTCTACAAATTGTCTAGTAGTGATGTAAGCGACTCTTTTTCGCCCTTTTTGTTTATGACAAAGGGGGAAAAAATGTATAAATATACTAGGCAAAGTGATAGGGAGAGTGCATAGAGTTAGGGGGAGTCAAATATAAAAATATTATATTTTATCTCTCAAATATTTATATGGTTGTCATCATCAAAAAGGGAAAGATTGTTAATATCCTAGGATTTTTGATGACAACAACCATATAAATATTACTGCTAACATATCTTCGAGTTATGCAGTCATATCAGATTTATTATGGAGATATTTTAGAGATAAACAAGAATACAGTGGAAGCAAATGAATTATAGAAGAATGTCAATCAGAGTAATTGAAGAACAAAACCCAATTAGAGAAGAATGCTGCAGGATAAACGTGTTTGAAGTGATGAGGAGTTTGTTGAACCTTAGAATATCTTGTTAAAGATCTCATGGCAATTATACTTGAAGATCATCAACCATTGACCTCAACCGAATCACAAAAATCCACAAATATAAGATAATTTCAGAATATTATATTTTATCTCTCAAATTTTATATGGTTGTCGTCATCAAAAAGGGAAAGATTGTTAACACCCTAGGTATTGATTTTGATGACAACCACATAAATATTACTACTAACGTATCTTCGAGTTATGCAGTCATATCAGATTTATTATGGAGACAATTTAGAGATAAACAAGAATACAGTGGAAGCAAATGAATTATAGAAGAAGGTCAATCAGAGTAATTGAAGAACAAAACTCAATTAGAGAAGAATGCTGAAGGATAAAGGTGTTTGAAGTGATGAGGAGTTGGTTGAACCTTAAAATATCTTGTTAAAGATCTCATGGCAATTATACTTAAAGATCATCAACCATTGACCTCAACCGAATCACAAAAATCCACAAATATAAGGTAATTTGAAATGCTGAAAATTTGCAACACTTATTAGTGTTGCTGTTCATTTTGCAACACACCCATGTCGACATGGGGTACTTGGGCATGTCGACATACTAGCAGTTTTTCAGAATTTCAAATTTTAAATGAAGAGACATTTCTCTCCACCTCTTCACCAAAAGACATGTCTCTTCAACCACAATATAAAGGCCTCTGAAAACGAATTTTAACATCAAGAATTCATATTTTCTCTTACTCCTTCTCCAAACATTTGCAAAAGAAATCCATTGCATACTCTTCAAATCTCCTTGCAAATTGATATCATTTCACTCCAATTCTTCACTGATTTGCAAGCCACACAATATCAAAGAGTTGTACTTTAATTCACAGCATTCTCTCTCTGATTTCATCATATTCCTCAAAGAATTCAAAGATATATTGTCATTGGAGGTCTATAGGATCATTGTACCGAATCTGCAAGAATCTGTATTGAAGATACGAGTACTTGCCACAGTTTGTTGTTGCTGATAAGGAAAAGGTGTTCTTGTAGCCTGTAAAATCAAGAGGGTGTGTCTTGTAGCCCGTGAAATCAAGATTGTAAAGGTGTTCTTACCACCCGTGGAAAGCAAGCGATTATAGTGGAATTCTACACGATAGAGTGCAGGGCTGGATGTAGGATTGGTTAATCCGAACCAGTATAAAAATCCAGGTGATATTTACATTGCTGCATTTTACTTTATTACTTACTTATTCTCTGATTATCTCTTTATATTCATAAGTAAGTAGTTAATACACATTTCACCACTTTTAGTGTCTGAATAGCCTTAAGATCCAACATTGTGTTGTAGTCACCCCGGTTTTCTAACACAATGGTGCAGTAAATTAACCGTCCTTAAGCATTAAAATTTAAATGCAAAATTGTTTACAACTGGAAACAGAAATAACGAGAAAAAAGGAAACAAAATATACCCGAAAAGTACCCAGGGAGGGGGGCGGTGACAGGGGTGGGGTTGTGGAGGGATGTGTGGGGTGCAGGGAAGAGGTTAATAGATTTTGAGAAGGATGCATGAGATAAAAGCATTGTGTACAAAAACTGGAAAGCAAATGAAACAAAGACTATTCGAGCAGTAGCTATAGTATTATTTGCATCAGTTGCGAAATGCTAGGCTATTTCTTCAGCATAGTGCTGCCCATCACAGCTCGCATATACCGATACAACTATAAAGTTTGACTTGTATAAATTGCCTGGTCAATAATCATACATAATAAAAATTTGAAATGGATAAATCCAAAAATGTTTACCCAAATTTTAGGTTTTATAGTACCATTAAATTGAAAATTAGTGCACTATTTATATAATAAATAAAAAATAGGCCATATATCCCCATTCAGTAAACACTCTCTCAAGTTTCCAACAATCTTGTTGGTCAACTTTCAATGCGTGTTCGAATCTCTACCCTCTAATCCCCATGCAATGCAAGATAACAAGAAGCTTTACACAATTGATATATAAGAGCATCCGCTACCTATAAGTCCTTCCCACTTCAACACCAAAACCAATATATTTGGTATAGGGACTTGCAAGATGCCTAAAAACATTGGGTAAGTCCCCACATTCTTCCCAATTCACTTTTCATCTTTTTTTCTCAAATATACTGTTTGCTCTAACACCAACCTGAAGTCTCCCATATCCAAATATATATTTTTTTAATTCAAAAATGGAAAATGAAAACACGAAAATTGAAACTCAACACGAACATATATGCCTTAAAGAAAGGGCTATGATTCTATAGAATACTTGCAGCAAAACCTAGAAATATGTTCACTAGACATGACATTATGGTCGGAAGAGTTGCAAAAAGAAGTAGGAAGGACTTACAGTTTTACCTAATTTTTATGTCACCATTTTAAACATGTCGTTTATTTTTGTTTTCTGCATTTTCAATGTTAATGTTATATCATTATATGCTCTAATTTTCTGTAATTAAATTGCCGTGATGTTATTTTTAAATGCAACAAAAATATAAAACAAACGTAAATATGAAGAAGAAAAAAAATGAAAACAAATAATTAATATACGGATAAATAATAAAATAAAAAATGAAAATAGAATAAATATACAAAAATCTATATTTAAATAAAAATAAATGTATATAAACATAAATAAATAATTGCAATATGATTAAAAATATAAGAATAACAGAAATTAGTGTATAAACTTACCCGATGTTCTGAACAGCGGGTAAATCGTCATCACCAATTAGAATCTTCTTGTTACTCAATGCTAAATTTTGGGTTAGTCATACACCAAAACTACCCCCATTGGGGTTAGCTTACTAGTATGCATACTCAGTTTAGCTACTATGACGGGACACTTTAATAGTAAAGTAATAGGTAAACATTGAATAGCAAAGGTGAGTTGTGCATGTATTTGACATAATATATTAAATTAATCAGTACACTATCAGCTGCACAAACTAAGAAGAAGAAGAAGAAGAAGAAAAACAACCATATTGCAAAAAAAACAGAGCATAATAAGACTCTATCTATAGTCACAAACAATTAGTTCAAAACTCATATTTATCAAATCAACTATATGAAAATTCCAAATTCAAGTCAAGTCAGGAGGATGCAGAATCCTGATTCTGAAAATATTGAGAGAAATTAAACTGTAAAACAAAAGGGAATAAAGGAATCATGATTGATGATTCCAATATTAACTACCAACCTCTTTTGTCAGCACAGATTTAAGTTGTTGCATAACCAAGTTTTCTCTCCACTCTACAGTCTGCCAATATTAAGTTCAATCGTAAAGCATATAGCGATAAGATATTATATGCCTGAATATATTTTCCATACAACGGTACAAGTAGAAATAAAATTGAATTTTTGTAAGAAAGAAGAAGCACCTTTTTGCCTGAAGAGTTTATGTCCCTCCTTCCTGTAATTATTTAGAGATGTGTTACTATGACAAGCCAAATAAACTGAAACCAGTAGCCAAATCAAGTAAAGGAATGATTTCTCAACAAAAGGGCCATAACTCGATGGTTTTGGGAGTAATTGTTTGCATGTGTGGTAACATAATCCCATGAATTCATTTAACATTACTTAGTATAAACAATCCTATGACATCAACATACGTCATACTCCATGTTTTTTATAATCCAAAATTCAAATTTTAAGAAAAAGAAGAACATGTTATAATAGTAAAATTGGACAGGAGTATAGTTTCTGGATTGAATGAAATGAAACACGCATTAAGATGTCTTCTCCCTTCTAAAATTGTTCCCGGATTTTTGGATGAATGTTCCAAATTAACAAAGGATTTATCACTTATATCATTTGATTTGCAGCTTTAAAAAACGAAGCACTATCAAGTATCATTTAACCTAGCTTAACTGAATATGAACCATCTAACATACGATTCTTCTTTAACCGGCACATTTTAACTAACATAGCTAGTAACTATATTAACCATATATATAACCTCTGAAAGGGCCATAGCTCAAGCATGACAGGAATACAACTATCATGCAGGATAGCATATAAAAAAATATGAGACTAAAAATGTCCTGTTTAGTATAATATCAAATGTAAGTTATAGGTATTTAGTACTTTAACTGCAAAACAATAGATTCAAAATATCTAGTTTTATGTGAAATTGTTTGCTTAAACCTATAAACGACATGAAATTTAGAGGTAGTGCCATATTACAAAATATGATATGATGTTTTGATTACTGTTATATGTAGCATGAATTAAAAGATACTTATTATTCAGAGATCAGCGTTATTATTCGAGGGACACATTAGCGTTAGCACTCATGTTGTAGGATACATATACACTACAGAGGGACAAAAATCTTGTGCATAATCTAGATAACCAAATGTTAAACCTCTACCTATTGATTAACTAAAAATTATATCCCATTTTCAAAACTAAGAGACTTGACTTCTCAAGGTATGTCTGCTTTAGATCTACATAAAAAAAAGCCATGTTTGGTGAACGATGTTTTTCAAGATGATGATACAGCTTGCATATAAGTTTAAACATCATCTCTTGTATAGCACTTAGCAATATATCCATCTTTTCCTCTTCTCTTACAAAGAATAAACAACACAAAGAATAAACAACAAAATTCCTCCTCGATACTCTCAATAAGATTGCAGATGTTCAAACCATAATACACCGAGCAATATTCAACAAATTTTACAACATATTTTATCCATATGTTAAAAATGCCGTCGATTTCCAGTATCCATCCACAACTTTTTACCGTGATTTTTGATATAAAAAATTATCTATGAAACATATGACAATGACGCGGCTATTTGGACAAAAAATAAAACACAAAATGTGAATAGATCTTGACCGTTGGAGTATTTCATTGTATTCACATTTGGGATTGAAAACAGAAAGCAATCCGAAGTTAAGATCCATTGTATCACCAATTGTGTCACTATTCTGTGTTCCAATAGAATTTCTCATGTGACAAAGGTTACTAAAAATTAACTTAAACAATACTAAAATGGTTGGCATTGGATTGCCAAACGAAATGTGCAAAGGTTAAAAAAAATTGAATAATCGTTATTTGCTAAGTTAAGTGATAAGAAAAGTAGGGCTCCAGAATTCTCTTTTTTTACTATGCAAAAAGTTAAACTAACAATATTTTAAGTTACTTGCAAAGGTTAATGCCAAATTCATATTGATCTATAACAAATGCAGAAAGAATACTAATTATACACTCCAAACACTTGTCATGAACCACATCTTTAAAACCTCAGCAAATTTATGATATATTCTCCTTACACCCCAATACAAAATAATTAGTTGTTTCGGATATAATAAAAACTAGTGTGTTACTCGTGTGTTACACACAGTAATGTTATCAAAAATAATATTTATATTTTAATTATTGTTAAAAAGTGTATTTTATTATGTCATACTGATAAATTTAGCAAGATTAAAATGACATGCAACTCTGTTTAATCCTTACTAAAAACATATCTATGTGAGAAGTAATGCCCTAACTCATACAACATATATGTCTGTGCGTGTATGTATATACACATACATATGCATACATGTATATAAATTAAATTGTTATTGTTGTATATGTAAATAGTTGATGATATGTGATATGCGTGTTTTTTATATTAGCAAAAAGATAAATTACCACTCATGTCCTGTTAATATGAATGCTGCATATATATTGAATTGTTCATTAATGGAATTATAAATGAATTAATGAATGTTATCTAGAATTTATTTAAATAATTCATGAGTTGAATGTAAAAAAGCAGAAGAAAATAAGAACTTTGTACATGAGTGTTGAGAAAAGCATCTTACGGTTAGTTTATCTACATGTGAATCTTTATCTATTATTTGAGATTTCAATTATTAAATCATTTTTAACTTTGCAGCTAACCATGGATTGCATGTTGTAAGAGGATCATATTTACAACTTTGATAATTGCAAAATAATATTCTATAACATTTAGTTGAGTCATAGGTTGGGTAAGGTTTAATGTGTTGAAAATGAGAATTTTATATAACCTATTTTTTGTCAAAATAATAATAATAATAATTATTATTATTATTATTATTATTATATATATATATTATGTGATGTACATATCTTTATATCCGAATAAAAAGTACTTCTATCATTTTTGCTCATACATACAAGTGTTGTGTACATGTTTAAATTATTTTATTTTTACGATTTATTAAATGAATTAATGAATATTAGTTAAGCGAATTTATTTAAATAGTTTAAATTTAAGATTACATAATTAATCAAATATATTGGCTTTAATATAAAATATGAGAGAACTGAGCAGAGTTTGCAAGTAATTGTGGAAATTTTAAAATGTAAGTATTTTTGAAGTTGAAAATAGAATTTTCCAATGCAATGCATGATATGATCATTGAGATAATCGAATTATAAAATAAATTTATTATTATTGTTAATATATATAATTTATGTTATGTGATCCATATATCTTATATATTTACATGCAAATAAAAATTTAATTTTACCAATTTATTGATTCGATCTTGGTATACAAATTGAAATTGTCGTCTTCTAGGATTTACTTAAAAATTAAATATTAATTAACTAAGTTTATCAAATGGTCTAAATTTTGGATCATGTAATTGATTTAAATTTATGGGTTGCAATATAAAATATTAGAAGAGAATTAAGAAGAGTTATGTGAATAATTGTAATTTTTTTGAAAAGTAGGTATTTGGTATACGAAATTTGGTAAAATAATTATAAAGTGGTAAATTATAAAATTTTAAAAATAAAATATCCGAAGAGGATTAAGAAGAGTAAAGAAAACTTGTATGATTAATAAGAGAGCTAGAAATGCTTCTTCTTTAGTTTTTTTTAATAGATTCGGTGATATAACCTATCAGGATACACTAAAAATCAAATGAGATTTTAAAGTTACACTCGGCATAACACCGATCGAACAATTATTTCACTAAATTTTATAAAATAAGGTGATTTGGAGGGGTATTTGAAGTGTGTATTTTGATTGATTTTTCTAAAATGACATTTACCGAGGGTCCTTTAGGGTTTGGGATGTATATAGGAACAACACCTCCCCCCCCCCCCCACACACACACACATTAACATGTTGAATCAAGAGGAAGTGAAGACGAAATCTGGTAATGCATAAATTTTGTTACTGACCAAATGCCATCAAACAGCTCGTTTAGCATATAACTGACACTGGACCAACTAATAATAAATCAATAATAAAACCCAAACTAGATCATCAGAGACTTTAAATAGAAAATGAACCAAACAATGTTACGAAAGTACAAAACGTAAGGCATAGAGATGATTGACAGAGGTACCATGAATGCCACCATGCGCAGCTAAGAAAAACAAAGGAGCGGTTAAAATAGAGAAAAAGATAATTAAAATCACAGGACGAATGCACCCTCCGCTGCCGCCGCTGATCCTGTTCCTCTTCGTCGATAACGAGGGCATCTCCACCAGATCCAAAACCTAGTTTGATAAGAAGAGCAAAATACGCAGAATTTTGTTAATATTAGCAGCATACCGATGCATGATGTGGAATGTAGAAAAGTGTGATCAAACTTACCTGGATTATAGGATCTGTTGGTTACGATTCAATCAGATCTATTAGAGAATATAGAATCGGGAAATGTTGGAAAGAAGAGAGAGAGAGAGAGAGAGAGAGAGAGAGAGAGAGAGAGAGGGGAATGAGTAAAGTGTAGTTCTTAGCTCTAGCCTTGTTAACTTTGGGTGGTTAGGCTTTCCAAGAAAATGGTCACTCAGCACAACAATATAACCAACGTCATGTTCATGCTTCACTTGTGTTATTTTTAAAATAAAAGTAAATTTTAAATGCTAATTTAGTTCATAAACCAATAATCACTTCATGTAGACCAGAAAATGTAATAAACGGGTATACATCAAAAATTATTTTACATACACCGATTCTTTTATAAATTTACCCTTGTTTTCATGACCGTTATCCTTCCTCTTTAAAACCTAAAATTTATTTACACAAAACTAAACATACCTAGCACTAAATTAAGGAAAATTTAGAAAGTGTTTGGTTTGTTATTTTTAGTTTTAGGTTTTCTTCCATACAAAAATGCATGAGACGTATGTATATTGTCGAAACAGTAATTTAAAAAAATGAAGTTAACATACAAAATAGAAAATAATTTTTTTTTTATTTCCGTGTTTTCGGTAATATTCTGTTGAGATTAGTCCCACATCGGATAATTTAAAATATAAATCATGCATAAATATTAAGAGATCTTCCATCACATCGCCAATTTTTGATAATATATGATTCTCTAACATGGTATCAGAGCGGGTTTAATTATGTCACACGTCACCCCCAATGAATGTCCACGTGTTTCGCCACTGATTCGCCACACGTGTGGTGGCGTGTTGAGATTAGTCCTACATCGGATAATTTAAAATATAAATCATGCATAAATATTAAGAGATCTCCCGTCATATCACCAATTGGTTTTCTGATAATATATGGTTCTCTAACATATTCCAATCACAAGAAACAATCTATTCTTCCGTTGTCCATCTATGTCCTCCATCATCTCCTCCTTTCTTTCATCCCTCCATCATCTCCCACTTTTTTTATATTCGGCATACATATTGAAAACATAAAATTCGTTTTTAAACCAAACACAACATTAGTTTTTGGCACTAATGAAGTAACTTATGTAAAATAATATTAATAATTTATAATATTAATAATTTATACTAATTTCAAAATTATCAACTCTAATTTCAAAAGAAAAAAAGTTAAATACCGTCAAATTAAAATAGTTAGTTGTGAAAGCTATTTTAACAGATATTTTAAGTATCATGATACAAATTCATTAACTTCTTCATCAAAACTACAGTTTTGATCAAATATAATTATTTAATGTTTTAATGGGTTAAAAGAAAAGGACTAAAAATGCAATTAAGAAGGAGAGTAATTTAGTAATAGATTTTCTTAGTAAAATAATGATATATGTAAGTGATTTTTGGTGTATGAATAGAATTTGCCTTTGTTAAAATATAAGACAAAATTTCGATTTAGGTTGGTATGGAAATCAATTGTGCAAAATGGACTATTTTTAAAACTTATTATCAAAATATGCCAGTTTCGTCTAGTCAGCACCAAGTCGACATATTTTATAACTGTCTGGAAATTGCACAATTATGAATTGCGCTTTTGAAAAAATATTCTAGCGCGACTTTGAATTGCGCTGTAACATATTGTATTTTGAAAAAACTCATCTTCACATATGCGCAACTTATTGTCACACCCCACATCTATACTCACGCTAGCCAAGGACACTACGGGGTAATGCCGTCGACTAGCACGAAGAATAAGGCTGTTGAGGAGCGACTATCCATGTAATGGCTTTGTGCGAGTACCGATATATCAGATAGTATAACATGCATTTCATTTCAAGAGGAAATCCGGCATATCAAATACAAACTTAAAGCTACTACATAGTGACTATGTGGACCTCGGAAACAAATATAGAAATAAGCATAATATAAATCAGTCGCAGATATCTATATCACAAAGGCAGAAATAGATATGAATATATCACATAAAAGTGTACATCAAAGTAGTGGTCATATAAAATCCACTATCTCGCAAAAGAATTGATACAAATGCTAGACAAAAGAATATGCATATATCAAGGAGTCTCTATCTCGAATGTATAAAACAAAAACTACGAACCTAAGTGTTAGCCAAAAGTCAGCTAATGGTCCCAGATAAGGAGTCAAGTAGAAACACCTGTAAAATCTCGGTCTGATCAAGTATTATTTAAAAAGAAAATAATAAATGGATCAGTCTAGCTATAAATATCAGATAAAAATGAGATATGATAAGAGATATAACAAAAACGTATGATAACTATAATGTCATACTATGAAAAGTATACATTGGATAACAACAAAAATCATACAATATCTCAAGAATCTCAGAAATAGAAAAGAATGTCATGTTCTTTATTTTATTCAGCATACCACAAATATTGACAAATATATCAATGCCAATCACAAAATTGGTGAAACACAAATTCTAGAAATCGTCAATTAGAAATCTAGAAATCACAAATGGGGAGGCCTATCATAAGAGGAAGCATGAAAACTCACCAACATGTGCATCACAAACGAGTCGCTAACCCTTGGTCGTCAAGCATAGAGTCGGTGCAACGACGTAGTATAATAATGGTACGTCTGAGGAACCTGAAACTCAAGTAATTCGGAACAACGACATAGTTCAACGGTACGTCTGATGAACCTGATGAGTTGGTACAACGATGTATTACAACGGTACGCCCGATGAACCGAACTCCATAAAAGAACATGGGTCGCTAGCCCACAGGAATGAATTGAAACTCCAAAGAACCAATAGGTCGTTAGCCTATAAAAGAAATGAGACGATACTCAATAAAACGAGGTACAGTCCCCCACGCGGACAAAAAAACATAGCATATCGCTAGTCTAAATCACAGAATGATTATCATCGATCCATAAAAATTGTGAATTACACAAAGCCACTAAATAAACGAGTTTAACTTCATGTCCCATAACTACTGGCTCAGCTTAAATATTTACGAATAAATTGTAGATCTCCACTCGAAAATTGTCACAAGAGTTTCAATCGAACAAGTTCAAAAATTAACCGACGAAGTAAATGCAAGCATTTCATACCACTTGTTTCGCTAAGCCGTTTAATTAGATTTTCTCGTACGAACGAGGTAAAGGTTTGTATATACTAATAGGTTGGAAAATGGTTTTATAAAGAGCTTTGTATTAAAAATAGAGTTGAAATCATCTTTGTAAAAGAGTTTGAATATTTACTACTAGTATAGAAACCTTTGCATTTCAAAGTGACAAACCATAGAAATGATTGTAGAAACAATCAATCACCGGAAATTCACATTCGAAGAGGTGAATTAAATCCAAAGAAATCGATACAAAATCCATCAAAATGGATACTCCCAAAACTTCCGAAAAAGGAGTTATCAAAGTCAACCAAGGTGATAGCAACAAATCTGATCATCACGAATCGATTAAAAATTAGAAATCCACACAAAAAGGCAAAATTGGCTAAGACAGCAGATTCAGTCGACTGGACCAGGGTGGTCAGTTGACTGACACAATTCCTAGAAACTTTCTGTTTCCAGGTTCAGTCGACTGAACCAGGGTGGTCAATCGACTGAAACATGCTTGGAAACTTTCGGTTTTCAAGCTTAGTCGACTGACCCAGAGTGATCAGTCGACTGATACTGGCCCAGAAAATTTCTGGGTTATGGTTCAGCCGACTGACTTTCCAGTTCAGTCGATTGAACTGGAATTTCCAATATTTTCAGCCTAGCCCTAATAAAGGGCGAAAACCAAACGGAGGCAATCAGACGAGCAATGACGACTAAGGATTTATGCCACGCGACAACCCAGCCTTATAGGCTCTTCGACACACCCCAAAAACATGTCCAAACATCTATAGTAGGATTTTCAAAATTTTGACTTCAAAACACCAAAAATTGGAATATTCAAAAAACCGATTCAATCCAAAGGAAAATGACAAGGAATAGATGTTAAGAATCACTACCTAACAACTATCAAAGATATAAACATAGATATGAGTTCGAAAACTCACCTTTAACCCAAAAACAACAAACTCTTCAACTTCAACTCTAAAAGCTCCAATCTAAGATCATAAGCAAATATTTTCTAAGTTAGGTTATAGAAAATTTCGAAAATTGGAGAGAGATTAAGATGGAGAAGAAGAAGAAGATGATGCTTACCTAAGCTTCTCTTTGATTTTGGAGCTAGAACTTGGATTTCAAAGAAAACTGGGGCTTAGGATTTTAGTTTCCAATCTCCTCCCCCATTTTTACTAAAGCTTGAGTATTAGGAAATATTATAAAGGAATGAAGAGGAGTGGAATTGAGTTGGATTCCTATATTGGGTTAACGGGCTGAAACCCAAACCCAAAGCCCTAAATGAAAACTTCAAAATTTTAATCAACTCCAAACATATCGATGTTTATACTCAAAAAGGTTGCAAACACCATTTTGAACTCAATGAAAGGGGTCTCGAGTTCTAATTCGACTGTTTGCATAAAATAGCTTTTCAGACTTAAATCCGACCAACAATGCTATATTTAAATATACAATCGAAAAATATGCAGGTTTTTACACTTATACTAGCATATTAAAATTTCTTCTAATTGCACAACTCATAGTCGCGCTAGTGCCAGACAGTTAAAAAAATGCTGAGTTGGCTGTTGACTAAGGTAAAAATGGCATATTTTGATAATAAGTTTCAAAAGTAGTCTATTTTGCAAAATTGATTTTTAACCAAGTCCTAATCGAAATTTGTCATGAAATATATAATCATTTTGACAATAACCCTCTACTGTTCGTATAATTTATTCCTCTAAGCAAATATCCTATGTATCACACCAAATAATCTTATAAAACATACATTAATTTGTTCCATTACTACTAACTTTACTAAAGATAGAAAAGATAGCGCAACATTGAACTATAAGAAACTACAAATGGTAAAAAATATTATAGCTCGTAAATTTCTCAAAACTCATAATTCTATATCTTTATATGTATGTACACCAAGGTTAATAAAATATCAAGCACAATCAAATTTACAAAACACTTTCATATCATTCCAAAGAATGCATTATAATAACAAATATGTAATAATCATAAGTATTCTTTACTTGAACAATTAATCATACGTATCACAGACAACATTAAAAGAAGGACACGGGTAACTCGTGAAGGAGAAATTTCTAGTGTTAGTCTTGATGTCTCGCTAACAATCTATCAATGACTGCATAGACAACCGCAGTGGCCGCTAAAGAAGGAGATGGCAACTAAAGTATTGCATGGCAAGGTGAGGTTTCTTCGAAATTCGAAAGATGCGGCCATGGCAGCGAGGAAAAACTCCAAGAAAGGAGAATTTTTAAGGGACATGGGTTTTTGTGATGTTAATGAGAAAACAGAGGCATGATGACAAGATACTACAAGATGAAAATGAATGTTTTAATGGAGAAACTACGAGGGCATACCTAGAAATAAGTAATCATAAGATAGAATAAGCGATAATTTTTTATTGGTTGAAAACCGTTGAATGTGGGGATAAAAGGGTTAGTAGTATGCCCTAGGGGCAGTTATTTGTTATATATATTTAACTCTGTGTTCAATAGGCCTGTCAACGGATGCAAACGGATGCGGATAAAACTATATACGCATTTGTATCGGAAAATTAAAATCTACATCCGCATCCGATATCCACGGATATTCAAAAATTAACATCTGTATCCACATCCATGGATATTTTCGAATATCCGCATCCGAAAAGAGGATGCGGATATTTCTGCATAATCGAAAATATTCGAAAATCCGCATCCGAAAACTAGATTGAGAATTATGATATAATGAAAATTTTGATAAAATTTTTTGCAATTCATAGCATTCAAATAACAATCAATCGACAAATTAATATATTTCAGTTTCCAAGTTAACAACAAACAATCCACACAAAATCATAATAGAGTTACAAAATGCATACTTAATTAGCTTATACAATTTAAATAATTAACCATAGTACCTAAATAAACATAGCTAAAGTGAAGAATAAACATTCGATTTCTTTGCAAAAGTGAAGAATAACATCCAATTTCTTTGCAAAAGTGAAGAATAAATATTCAATTCTTTATTCTATCTCCAAACTCATGAGCTTTCCACACGACCTTATAAAACAAAATATAGCAAAAATATGATCCAATAAATCAAACTTCAAACTCATATTATATTTAGCACTTGGTGCTGCTGCTGCCAGAAAGTGCTGCTACTTGCAGCATCACCAAGCACTTTATATTGCTGCTGCAGCAGCACATAAATGACAAAAAAAACTCTATATTTTTATCTTGTGTGATGCATAGTTTATGGTAGGGCTGATGCTTCATCTATAAGCTCTATATCTTTACCTGTTAAATAAAAAGACTGATTATGTTAAACGGTTAAAATTCTAAAATAATTTTAGTATGTAAATAACTAACCTATGTCCGATGGTAACCAATGCTTAAAACAACTCAATGCTTACAGTATGTCAAGAGATAACGAGGATCTATTTTTTGTAATCAATCTACCACCGCTATTAAATGATGATTCGGATGCTACGGTAGAAATGGAAATGGCTAAAATATCACGAGCAATCTTTGCGAGAGTAGGAAATGTAGGACAATTTGTTTTCCACCACATTGAAATATCAAATTTGTCGTCATTCTCATCCATCAGCAATAATTCATCTTCCAAATACTTGTCAAGCTCGGTCTTTGAAATTTGCAAACTTTCATTTTTTTGTTCTCTATAATTCTTCCACTTAAGATCCATTTTTTGTTCTCTTTTTTAAACCATGATTAAAATTATCATCCAACGCACAAGAAGAAGAAGATACATTTTTATAGGATGCACTTTCTTCTTCATATAAATAGAAAAGAGATTTCAAACAAGTATTGGTTTTCCTAACATGAACTTGTGCATCTTCCTCATAAATCAAATCATAGAAAAATTCAATGTAAGTCATTCTAAAACGAGGATTGAAAACCATTCCAATACTCATCATTAAATTGCAAGTCTTCCAATATTTCTCAAATTTAACTCCCATCATTTGTTCCATGGAACAGATATAATCAGCTCACTTAGCTCCCAACTTGTAATACTTTCATAAATATCACACGTGCTTTTAAAATACAAATTCGTTGTTGGATATTTAACACCTGAAAATTTGAGAGTTACATCATAAAAAAATTTCAAACATTCACAAATTTCTTTTTCTATCTCTCATTCTTCTTTAGAAGGCAAACTTATATAATCTGAAGTTAACTCAGCTAATCGCTCAAACGCGGGACGCGCTTCAATTGCACTTTCAAGCATAAGGTATGTTGAGTTCCATCACGTTGGAACATCATAAGAAACACCTTTTCCAACTAATCTAGTCTGTGCCAATGCATTTTTCCAATTTTGTTTTCTAGACTATGAAGACTTTGTGAAATTAACACTTTCTCTTATCTTTATAATACGACCATGTAGGGCTTTTAACTCATCTTGCACAATTAAATTCAAAACATGAGTGCAACAACGCATATGAAACAAATCACCATTTGAAATCAAGACCCCTTTACCATCTAACCATGTCTTGAGATCTCTTGTCATAACATCATTATTAGATGTGTTATCGACAGTAATTGAAAATAATTTCTTATCCAAATTCCAATGCAATAGTTTTGTTTTAAGAGCAGCACTAAGTGCAAGTCCAGTGTGTAGAGAAGGCATTTCATGATAAGCAACTATATTTTTTTTGCAATTTTCATTCATCATCAATGTAATAACAAGTTATACAACAATGATCTATATTCTGATGTTCAGATGTCCATAAATCAGTAGTAAGACTAACATGAGTAGACAAACTATCAAACATCTGTTGTGATTCAGTTCTCATATCAGCATAAAGTTTCAACACATCACAACGAACTGTATTTCTAGAATAGAGCTTAGTTGTTGGATTAATACTCTTAACAAATTTGTGGAAGTAAACATGTTCAGTCATATTGAATGAATAATCATGTTTGGCAATCATACGAGCAAAACCATTCGAGTCCTATTTTGATCAAATTTCCAACTAGCTAATTTTAATGGTTTATTGGTGACTTTTTAGCAGTCAAAAGTTGTTGTCCGGATAATCTTTTATTGGTATTATTTTTGGGACATACTTTTATATGATTTTTCAAATGTGTTGTTCCCAGTGAAGTGGCTCCATTGAATATCCTTAAACAATGTTTACAAGTTGCCTTAACACAATTACTACCCTCTAACACTTCTCTATCAAAATCTTTCCATACCTCAGATTTCAATGGTTTTATATTCAAATGTGCAGATATTTCTTCAATAGCTGGAATATTTTGAGTTGGTGACGCATTAGAGTCCGTGGTTTCTAGCACAACTATTATATCTTTGACACAAACATTTGATGCAGCACATGCAACAGATTTACTGTTACACTTGATGAGGTGTTTTCCATTTTTAAAAGGCTGTAAATATTCATAGAACTACTTTAATATCATTTTCAAAAGTCTATAAAATATTCATTATTTGATCAATTTAAAAGTCTGTAATTTATTATTGTACAAATTTAAAGTAGAAAAAAATATAAAATTATTTATCAATCTTAAAATTATTTTGAAAAATGCTTTTTGAATAGTGCATACCACTACTTATATAAAAAGAAAGCAACATTTCATTTTTGAAATGTCAGCCACTTTCAAATCAACATATTCTACCTACACATTTTATGTGATGTGAGCGTTATATAACATGACACGCATTGAATTGCCATTAAATCTATGTTGCAAAGTACAAAAATCATATATGTTTTCCATTTTTAAAAGTTTGTAAATATTCATAGAACTGCTTTAATATCATTTTTAAAAGTCTATAAAATATTCATTATCGGATTAATTTAAAAGTCTGTAATTTATTGTTGTACCAATTTAAAAGTCTATATTTCAAAAAAAACATTTAAAAACAGCAAAATAAAGCTTGTTGCAGCAGCAAGCTTATCTGCATTTCAAAAAACATTTAAAAACAAAATTATAAGCAATCAAAACTTATATATTTTCTAAAATTTTAATCATTTGAAAATTCTATTTCTTTGAAATATGATGATATATATATAGAGAAAGCAGCAACCAAAAAGAAAGCAGCAATCAAAAATAATGAATGTATAAACATACTTCTGAATTTACCGAATTGCATGCACAATGTACATAAGCTCTTTTTAAGTACCATATTAACAGGAATTTTGACTATAAATATATATGCATTATCCAAATTAGTACATGAAATTTCTCTTGGTTTTAATCACTTTCATAAATAGGTTTCATATATACAAAATAATTTTGTAATCATTATTAAGAAGCATAATTCATAATCAAGCAGGTCCACATTCTGTTGTTTCTCTGTTCAAACTTATTTACAATGAATTTTAGAATAAGAAGAAGAAAATTCGTCTAAGTGGACATAGAAATATATAATCATCACATACTTTTTTTTATTAAATATACAACAAATTTCTCTTGAGAATTTTTTTTCCAAGGCACTCTATGTTTTTCATTCTTGCTATCCATCTAAGTAAACTTGACCAAGGAATCAAAACAGTAAAGTGCTTAATGAAAAAATCAGTGCTCAAAGCTAGACGGATTTTTCATGGTCTTACTATTAAGATTTCATTTGAAAAATCTTGCCGCCAAAATGAATATTTGCTTGCTATTATTAACCAACATCAATATTCACTATTTGAAATTGATATATGACTCGATGAATAGTGAAACTACTAAATAAGTCTCAATGTCTGTACACATGACAAAATTAACATATACATTCTAAAAACATTGAAACTAACATATACATTCAGAAACAAAAATCCTCAAACTGAAATCCATGAACCAGAGCTTATAACATTTAAAAAGCGGAAAAACCAAAAGAGGAAATACCGGATGTGAAGCCGTTAGGAGGAGAACCAAAGCGGAGCTGGAGCCGGAACTAGAGCTGCGATGTGAGGGGTTTTGTAACTGAGCCGGATCCGCGATATGCCGGAGCCGGAGCTACGAGGGGGAGCGACGTCGGAGTGATATGAGGGATTTCGTCGATTTAGGGCTTGCGATTTAGGGTTTCATATTATTTTTTTACGGCTGTGGAAAATGAGATTGTAAGTTTGAAATGAAGTTACGGAAATGAGTATAATTTTGTTGCGAGTTGCGGGTTGCGGTTGTGAAAATTGAATTAGGGTTTGGTACTGTTGGGTTTCGGCCGACTTTAGTTTTTAAATAAATTCTAGGCATAACTTATTATGGGTATCTTTAAATAATAAATCAATATAATAATAACAAATTTTATCATAATTAATTTTGGATCGGATGGATGTTTTTGGATACGGAGACACTCATATCCGCATCCACATTCGAAATTCTTTTCGAACATCGGATATCCGCATATGCTTTTCGGATATCGGATAATATCCGTATTTTCGAATACGAATTCGAACAGATTTTGAATTTTTCGGGTATCCATTGATAGGCCTAGTTTTCAATCTTGTTCGTAGTAACAGTGTTTGTTTCCTTTTATACACTTTGTTATTGTGATATAAATAGCTAAGTAATTAATTAAGATATATAATTAAGAAATTCCTTAAATAAAAAGTTATGTGATTATATATGCAAATAGTTGCAATCGTGAGCAAATAAACACAAATTAAAATTACCTTTTGTTTTAAATATTCCTGGTCAAGATGTTTCAAGAAAGGATATCGATACATCTGTTGAGACTGGTATGCATAACACTCTCCAAATGTTAGATAGCATATTACTTATAAACTTGTAGTTATTCGATAACTATGAAATGACTCATCCAAGAATTTCTTGTTGGTTAATAACAGCTAGGACAAATAGAAAATCTCAGGATAATGATGTTTTAGAGTTCCCTTGACTGGAGAATACCTGGAACTTCAATGTGGATACTGCACTTTGATTAAAGTTAAGTCATGGTGTGTCGATCTATCGAGCGGCTATAGTTGGGTTTGAGTTGAAGCATTGAAAGTGAAGCACCACTCAATGGAGAATTCGTCTCCTCGATTATATTAGGTTAGTATCACGACCCAATTATAGTCAAACTAAAGTCAAAATCTCTCAACAAAGTAGTATGGTTAACAATAAATGTTACTATTAAGCCAAAATATTATTTATGGACTAACTAATTTGAATGTAGATAATATTGGAATTTTGACCAATACCAAATTTCATATATCCTAAAGTGATATAGTTTGATGAAGAGAACATGTGTAAATTATCATTGCTAAAAGGCATCACTTAAGAAAATGTGAAATTATATGTTAAAGAAAAGGTTTGTAAGCGATGAATTCAGGCAACTATTACACTACTAGCTAATGTGACATGTGAACGTTAATATTTGAGTTGTTCGATGTTAATCACTGAACAAATTCACACATTTGAGTCACACAGCCGCATTTGTTAATTCTTCGAAACCATTAGTTTATAAAGTGTTACAAATTAATTAAATTAGCTAATATTTAAGAAATATTAACTATTATTTTGTTTGATGTTTTGGATGTTGCTAGTAATTATTTGCTGTGTACATAAAGTTATATATACAATATTGATATAAGATATTGGTATTTATTTAAACGGGTTTTAAAATAGATGATTACTTAACTGGCTTCAAGAAAATATCAATATATGCAAGGCTATGTCGCGGCCAACCATACATAGAGGAGAGAAAGGGGATTAACTTAACTGAAAATTGATTAGAAACTAAAGCAAGTTTTAAAGATAGAATGTGAAAGGTTTTTATTCTCTCATTAAAAAATCCTCTCATTCATTTCTTCCTTTAATTTTCTTTTCCACTTTCTCTCTTTGTTTAAATCGACGATTTTTCTATCAGTTAGAAAATCATCGAAAAATTGTAATAAAAATAACCGCAAGCGCATGGCGTACAATTTTAGTACGTGGCGAATAAGGATCGATCGTAGGAAATTGAAGTGATTTAAAATTCTACTCAATCAAATTAACCAAGAGTTTGAAGTTGTTTAAGCTAAAAAAATGTTAAAAACTAACAAAAGAAACAAAAATATGAGAGAAGAAGGCAATTTAGAGATAATTTCCTATCATGATCACATAAATCGATATAATGAAATTATAAATTTTTTTGGTCATTAGTGAATTTAGTTGATGTGTTTATCATAAGTATGGTCTATTTGTGTTATTAATTAGCCTAATATAAATCATCAGACTTTAACATACCCTCCAAGCCACCTGTTAACTCTCATGAAAATAATAATAATAATAATAATTCTAAGCATGATCTATATACTATTGATTAGTAATACAGACCATCAAATTTTAATCTTAAAATCCACTTCATTACCGTAATCATATGCAGACGAAGAGGTAACTTGTGTTTATGTTTGTTTAAGCATAGCCTATTTAGTGTCAACAACGTAGATTATCAAATTCAAAGTTAAACAACAAATTTTACCACATCAAAAATTTCATTAAGCACAAAACGAGATCAAATGAAATCACTATGTTGAATCTACACGATTAAGAGAGTTTCGTTGCTCCTAAATTGAAGGGGTTTTAGCTTCTCATATTTGTTATCATTTCCACAAATGTAGATTGCAACATAAACATAAACAAGAAGAAAAAGAGAGCTAATTGAAAAAAACTAAAAGCTGATCTACTTGCGTAAAAGAAAGAGATCTAAATGACTAACATAAGAAGAAACATACAAGAGAAGGACATGAATTAAAATCGTATATAAGAAAATTACATGAATAAAATGTTAAGAAGCCATTAAAAAGAAAACAAGTTTATGTTACATCTATAGCTACCACTAAACTAAAGATAAGGTGGTGCTAAGAGCCTCATTACATGAAACTATTTATACATGTCAAAAACCCTAATCCATATTTTAGAGGACTATCCAAATTGCCCTTGAGGAAGTGTGGCCACCAAGTTATCATTAGCATATAATTAATCTTCCATTAAATGTGCATGTGCTTTTAATCTCCACTAACATGTGCATTAATTCCTAATTGAAGCTCATGATAATTAAGTGAGTAGGTGAAGTCCTCCATGTTGCATGAATTGATTTATTTCCATCTTCATTTGTCTTTCTTCGCTTGTGCATGCATGAATACATGAAGCCTCTTCTAATTTTCATCCAGTTTTCCTACAAATAAAAATAAAATGTGTAAGTAAATTTCTTAAATTAAATCATATACAAAATTATGATTTTGCTCCTAAATGGAAATGAATGAATAATGATTTGATGACATTTGGATTTAGGTATAAACATGTAAAAATATCCTGATATGATCATTATTAATTAAAACAAGATTAAACACGTGAGTATATATATATACACATTTACTTGCACATCAAACACCCCCACATTTGTCTTTATTCGTCTCCGAATAAACTAAAACTAAGATAAATCCATTTTTGTAGGAAACACGGTTGCATTGAGCGTATGCAATAAGCCGTTAAACCTCTAGATATTCATAGTAGGACGAGTGTTGTCTCGTGAGGGTTTTCAGCAGATACCGCCCACAAAATCCAAATACAACATGAAAAATTTCTAAATGTAAGATTTATTTACAAAGGTATGAATGTAAGTTTTTGAAAATACTTACAAATGAAGAATTTACTTTTAAATTAACACAAATAAGTTAAATATACGTTCTGGTCATTATGAAGAAATTTAATTATCACTCGTCAAAACATCCAACAAAAATTAAGATATCATCACAATTAGACTCTAGTTTGGCTAGTTGTTTCATATGATAACATAGTACAACTATGAAATGAATCCTTAGTTGATTATCAAAGTTTTTCAAAGTGGTATTGTCATTTATTTTAAATAACAAGTCAAATCAAATAAGTGAAAGTAGTGCTTGGATTTCAATTTTTTACTTTCTCTTTATTTGAAATTTTATTGATATTATCAATATTTACATATGCCTAAATTAGAAAAACCGAGACAAGATATATCACCCATGAACTGCCTTGCGGACTCACGTGAGAGGAATGCAGAGCATGGCGAATATACACGCAAGTGCGTACACCCATCGACTATAGGCATTATTAATGAAAGAATTTTTTTATATACATACACCTAACTCAAATAAACTGAGGCCAGATACACCGATCATGCATTGTCTTTCGGGCTTACGTGAGAAGAGTACAGAGCATGGCGAGTGTACACACTTGATTGTGAACACATGACTCAAGGTGTTTCTAATTTACAAAAACCAATTTTTTTCGTTTTTTTATGAAGAATCATCTTAGCACCACTTAACTTATAAGATAAAAAATGTAATAGCCTTTACTTTAAATCAACCACTCTTTACACAAAGATTAGGATATACTTCATAATTATCACACATGAACCTTCCTACATACTAGTTAAACTATCGTTACTTGTAATCAAAATTTATTTTTATTTTTGTTGAGACAAATAAATTTTCAAAAATTTCAATTTAATAAGCAAAATCATATACTTATCCTATAATGTTTTTTTCAATAGTGAATCAAAATGCTAAAATGAAAATTTGTTATGGGATTTTTCTTAATTTTGACTTTTGGAAAGAAAATGAAGAATAAACCATGAAAATTAAAACTGAAGATGAGGTACCCTCCACACTTAATTTTGACTATGTCCCCACAGTTAATCCAAGTGAAAGGATAAAAATAAAATAAAAATATGACCTATATTTGCATGAAAATGAAACAATTATTATTCACACAACATCATAAAATAAACCATTAAAGAGTAAATGAAACGGTCTTCCAAAGACCAATTCATTTGTTTCATTAAGTATGAGAGACATAGCTTAAGCACAGAAAACGAAAGCATAAAAAATTTCAAAGTTGAACGTTAATGTGGGAAAACGAATTATTTTATTAAAATTCATATGAGTTGTTTTATTTTCGATGATATGATAGAACAATTGATTGAAGTTCAAGTTTATTTTCACCAAATTTAATTTCAAGCTCATCATTGATAAATTCTTCAAAATTATTGATTTTTAAATCAAAATGGTGATTTAAGTCCATACCTTTAGAATTCAACAACTCATCTTCAAAAACTCAAAGAATCTATGTGCACTAAATTAGTCTTTCTTTGTTGAATTATTCACAAGTTCATTACTGTATTATGTTCAAAATCTAAAGTTGTTGTATTCAATTTTCAAATTCAAAAAAGGAAGATCGAATTTTAAATTTGGTTCGACACTCTCAAAAGAATTGAAATCCAACTTAGTTACCACATTTTCAACAACTTTATTAAGATTGTCGTTTTCAATTTCAAAAGTTGTTGTTTGAAAATCATCAATTTTGGTAAAAGCTGGATTATCACTTGACTCGTCACACGTTGGGATTTGATTTTGTTTATCACGTTGTTTCATATATGTCTCAAACTACAAATCCATGTGATCTTTGTGAATTTCTTCCATTTACTCAACAAAATCCAATTTATAAGTATTAAGCTGAGAATTTTCAATTTGAAGTTGTTTAGTGTAAAAAATTTCCATTTCACCATAATTAAAATTATTCTCATTGCCAAAATCTTTAAACAATTGTTTCCATTTTCATTTTGATATTGAACTTTATTTTTAATTCAAAATATAATTAGCATGGGTTATAACTAAAATTATTTGAATTTTGAAGTGAACTCATATTTCAGTCACTTTGAAATCATTGATTTGAGTTATTGCACAAATATGAGTTACACAAATCATTTATTCTTTGATTTTTTGGTGTGGAGAGTTCAAGTAAAGACGAAATAGTTTCAATACTCTTTTCAAGAGTTGAGGGTTGCTCACAATTTTGAAAACTTTGTTATGCAAAATCCAAATTGCTTACACATTAGTTGTTATTAAAATATCCATAAGAATTTTGTATGGAATTATATGGATTATATTGATTTTCACAACTATTGTAAAATTCTAGCGAGTAAGAAAATTCGAACACTTTCAGGAAATTTTTTTTATAAAAGAAAAATATTTGCCAAAGGGAATTTATTTTTATAAAGGAAGATTGATTTTTTGTTTTGTTTTTGGAAATATTATATATATATTTTTTGAAATTTTTTTTTATAAAAAAAAACTAACTTAATTTTTTGCTGGATTTTTTATTTTGATTGAAAATTTTCAAAGGAAATGATTTAAAAACTAAGTTATGGAAAATTTACAATTTTTTTAGTTTTGGATTTTGAATTTTTTTATATATGCATGAACTAATGCAACTAAATGAATGTAAGTACTTAATAACAAATTTTATGTCCTAAATAGCTCCTAACCCAATATTGCATAATCAAACTTTGTCTTAATTCAACAAAATATTTCTTAGTCAGGTAACGGACATGAGTTATCGGTATACCACGAATCACCATAGCAATGCAATCGAAGGTTTAAGTACCTTCAAAGAAACAATCGGTATTATATTTACGAATCACCGTAATATTTATAACTGTTTATTGCTCTGTCATAGCCTAGACATCAAGAACATAAATTGTTAAATGATGACAACTTGTCAAGATACAATTAAGTCCTATGTGAACTCGTGACTCCTTTAAGTCTGAAGTCTAGCCGTTGTTATTAGCAAATTCTATGATGATTTTCAATTTGTGAACCAAGGAAGGGGTGATGAAATCCCCCACCTTATGTGAATTGGGGTGTTGCCCTTAAAAGAAAACAAGATGGTATGGATGCAAAATAGAAATAAATATGAATGAACGATGCAACTATGAATGATATTTGTTTTTGTTTTTGTTTTTAATTTTTTTTCTTCTAAAAATGCAAGCAACCAACAATGCGAAGCAAATAGAAATAAGGAATAAGGACACGATACCAGAGCGTGCAGAACTATTAGAAATTTATTTTTCAAAGTAATGATTATTTATTTCTTTTTATTAGCAAGCAAAGCAGTTATTTTTGGCAAGCGGTTCTTCTCCTAATCTTCTTTGGCAACCTGACAAAGAAGTCGAACAAGATATATACAATTTTTTATATAAGGATGGAACAAAAACAAAAGACAAAAAATAAAAAAATTCTTTTTAAAGACAAAAACAGAAGATCAAAGGAAACTTAACGAAACAAAAGGAAAACTTAACACAAGTGAAGTGATTTAAAAACATGGTTGTTAATTCGATTTTAGCAAGACCAGGTTGGAGATTCAAGCAATCTTGGAGTCAATTCTCAAATCAACGTGTTACAAAGGGCAAGATTCTCTAGGGTTAAATTCCGTTTTTATTTTTTCATTAATAATGTTTAACCTTGACCCAAATTCGCATATATGTATATTATATTGCCACTTATTAAATTTGATTTGAAACCGTCTACGTATTGTCATTTAAACATAAAACCACTTTTAAATTTTATTTTAAATTTGTGTATTGTTAATGTTCATTTGATCTAAAACCATTTGTTAATGTGAATTTAATTTTGTTATAAAAAAATTTACATATGTTTTTGCAATTTAATTTATTTATATTTGTGCATTTTCCTGCTTTATTCATAGTAAAAGCGGTAATTTATTTAAGTAAACCACTCATTTTGATATCTCAGGAGTTCGAACCCATGACATCTAGAACCTATTTGGTATTCAAATAATTGGATTGTAAGTGTATGTGCATGTATTCATCTTTGTGTCATTCAATTAGTAAAATAATGTTAAGTTAAACCTTTTGGTTAAGTTTGATTTATTTTCAAACTAATATAACCAATATTTTATTGTTTAGTCAAATATGTATTTGAATTTAAATTTTAAATTATAACATATATATGAAATGTTTTAATCAATTTAATCATGTTGTAGGAGTTATATATTAACTATGATAGTGTTCTGTAATAATAATGTTTCATATATCCTTTTGTGTTTTTCGGGTTTAAAATATTGATGTTAAGATAATTTTAGCAATGAATGAGTATAGAATCATTTTAAAAGACTGGATGCAGTTGTTATTCGGCTTTTTGACCAAGCAGTATCCAAACAAACTCGACGAATCAGACTTGAAAGCTATCGAGGCAAGAGTCCCGAAGAGATAGCTTTAAAGTCCAAAAACCAAGTACAGCCAAGATCATGGGATGAAAACAAGATCATCTCACAAAACCCCAAAGTCAAATCCATCTATATCATGGATTGGTACCGATCCATAAATCATCTCCCGAAAAACTCCAACTTCCTTCCATGCTCAAGTGTTGATCATAGCCGCCCATTTCAAGCTCCATAAATCGATCGTGCATCGTTTGCCATCGAACACCATAAACACTAAAAATCAGCAACTACATCCCTCCACTGATCCATCATTTAGACTCGGAAATAAGTTAATAGAAATACAAACAAGTTGGAAATCACAAAGCTAACTGCATACCGCTTCATCCCAAACTGGCAAGAAGGATCCACAAGAAGAACTTATGGATCAGTACTGATCCATGCCTACGGAATGGTACTGATCCATAGCTGCCTGTTGACACGGCTATGTTTTCTTGAGAGCAACCGCTGTTGGACAGTGGAGATCATGGAGGAAGACATGGTGGAGCGTTTTCTGACAAGTACAACTATAAACATGGGTCTAAGGGTTCATTTTGGAGGATCTTTTTGCTGCCTTGCAATTTTTATATATTTTCTTGTAATTGGTTGTAGAGTCGTACCAAACCGTAAGAACTATAATTGTAAACAACAAGATAATCAATAGAAATTTCTAGTGGACGTAGGAAACGACTTAGCCAAACCAACATAAATGTTTAGTGTCTTGTTTCTTACTTGTTTTCAATTATTTTTCTTTACTTTCGTTCTCTATTAATTTCTTAGGTATCTGTGCCACATTTGGATACTAATATTCTGGTGCTTACATTGAGAGCAATTCTCAGTTTGTTTAGATCCATCATCCATAATTGGATTGCCTAAACCCGAGAGACAGATCCAGTTTTCTTCCTTTTTGGAATTCTCAACTACTTCAATTTTTAGAAAATCTATATAGGTGCTTTCTACCAAGGCTCCTAGAAGAGATCGATCCACCACATCACGTGGTACTGAGAATGTTGGGAACATTGTTTCCCAACATGTTGAGGAGGTTGCACATCCAACCACTACTGAAGGTCAGAACACAACAAATGTGATTACTAGAGTTGAGATGGACCGTATGATGAAGCAAATGGAAGACATGCTCAAGGAAATCCATAATGAACTAAATCACAAATAAAGTAGAGCTTGGATTTGTTGAATCAACTGATAAATAGCCGCAGAAGAAGCAGGAGCCACTGACAAATGCATCCCTTTCTTTGATTTGATCAAGAAGGGAAAGAGGAATTTCTCTTGGACACAAGAATGTATATACGCATTCCTGACTCTGGTGGATCACTTGGAGAGACCCTCCTATTCTATCAAGGCCATTGGATAACGAGGACTTGTTTATTTATCTGGTAGTGTCGATCCACACTTTGAGCGTGACACTCGTATGTAGGAGTCACGAATCTATAGATTAGTGTACTACATTAATAAGCGGTTGACAAGAGTAGAAAGAAATTACCCAAAGCTGAAAAAACTCGCATATTACTTATTAATCGCTTCAAGGAAACTCTGCCCTTATCTCATCCATCAAAGTTCTGACCGACCAGCCTTTGAGACATGTGCTGCAACTACTTAAGACCTTTGGAAGGCCATTGAAATGGAATATTGAATTGAGCCAGTATGACATAACCTATCATTCTCGAAGAGCGATCTAGAGTCAAACTTTGGCGGATTTCATTGCTGAATACACTATGATAGATGACACTCTAGAGAGCAGTGGAAAGCAGAATGCAGATGGAAAATGTACATGGATGACGCATCTAACGAATGTTTCTCTAGTATTGGAGTTGTGCTGGTTACTCCAGAGGAATGTTCAATTTGTTATGCCTTAAAACTCGACTTTTCCAAAACAAAGAATGAATTGGAGTATGAGGTCTTGATCACATGACTCAAGATCGCCATGGAACTGGAATTAGAAGTTTGCATATCTTTTATGATTCCTAGCTAGTGATATGCCAAGTGAGGAAAGAGTTTCAGGCGAAGAGAGCGAGGCTAGCTCCTTATCTCAACCGAGCCCTTGAGCTGCTTATTGATATTAAATATTACACCATAGTGCATATTCCCAAAGAGAAAAATGCGAACGCCGACTCGCTGGCTAGTTTAGCCAGCTCTGGAGATGAACGGCTCATGGGCCTGGTCCCAGTGGAAGTGTTATCGGCTTCGAGCATCGACCAGATGGATGTCGATTGGATTTTGAAGGCCAAATGTGAGAATGAGTCATGGATGACTCCAATAAAGAATTACCTGCAGAGAGGAGTCCTTCCTGACAGAAAAAGCTCGCAACATTAACTCTTTTGTAAAGCTTAAAGATTCATCATGCGAGGAGGGGTACTTTACAAGAAGGGATTCTCAGTTCCTGTGCTTTGGTGTATTGCTAATAATAAGGCCAAGCAAGTCCTAAGGGAAGTACATAAAGGGGCCTAAGGCGACCACACCGGAGGGCAAACCCTGACCAAGAAGATCCTTCATTGCGGGTATTTCCGGCCTACTATCAACCAAGACGTAGCTGATTACACTAGAAAGTGTGATAAGTGCCAAAGATTCGCAAAGATTCTAAGAGCCCCACCGATGAAGATCGCTCAAATAGTCTGTCCCTAGCCGTTGTAGTCCGAGGAATCGATATCATTGGTGTGCTGCCAATATCTAAAGATGGCGTGAAGTACGCCGTCGTTATGGTTGATTACTTCACCAAATGGGCCGAGGCAGAGCCATTAGCCACAATTACCACAAAGAAAGTAATCAACTTCTTTGTCAAAAAGTTTATATACCGTTTTGGGGTTCCACAAATGATTGTTTTCGATAATGGAACCCTATTTGACAGCGTCGAGTTCAAGGATTTCTGCCACAGAAACCGCATCGAGAAGAGATTTGCAGCGGTGGCACACCCTCAGATGAATGAATAGGTTGAAGCAGTGAACAAGATTATCAAGTCCATTCTTAAGAAGTAGATGGAGAAGGCCAAGGGCATGTGGGTTGATGAACTTCTATTAGCATTATGGCCTTATCGAATGACCCACAAGTTCGGGATGGGTCACTCTCCATTCGCTCTGACTTACGATCATAGGCTATGATCCCAATTGAACTTAAAGTACCTTCTCACCGAGTGACTCGTTATAATCCACTGACAAATGAGGAGCTCATGCTTGAGTCTCTCGATATGATCGATAAGAAGCGTGATGAAGCTGACTTGAGGAAGCCAAGTCGTCTGCTACTACAACACCAAGGTCAAAGCTCGGACCTTTGAAATTGGCGACCTCGTTCTCAAATGAATCTTCCCAAACCCTGAGAACTTGGGTCTGAGTTGGGAAAGTACGTATGCGATTGAGCAAAAGCTTGAAGATGACACGTTCAAGCTAGCAACAGTAGATGAGATCTTACTCCCATGGGAATGTAATAGCGAGCATTTATGACGCTATTTCACTTGAATGTAAATTTGTACATATTTAATCCAAGTTGTATGGCCAGACAGAATCTGTCATTTCTAATGTTTATAAAAGAAGTGACTTCTTGAATTCCCAAATCTATTTAAACACAATTTTACACTGTGAACGGTGTTGTGTTTAGATGAACCTTCATGTGCAAAATGTAGGTGTAGGTACCCAGAGATAGGTGCCAACTAAACTTCCACAGTCCATGATCGGGCATACGAAGCTCGGTCACACTTAGCATCCGGAGTTAGGTACCTAGCAACTCCTCTAACCCACGACTCGAGGACAGGAGTATAAACATTCAGAAGCTAAATGAGATAGTTCGCCTTTACGGCTCGTGCCCAAAGTTTGGCAGTGCATCCATACCTTGCCCATAGTAGGCAAGACGAAAGGTCTGTGCCCAAAGTCAGGCGGGATCTCCTACAAATTTCGATCCACTACACCAAAAAGACGAATTTAAAACGGTAATAAAAATTTGCTTAAATTTTTTAATAACACTTCACAAGTGTTGTAGATTAGTATGCTTCAGATTTTTTAAGCACTAATGTTGTGTTTCAATTTGCTAATTCTAAACGCTCCCATTATGTTTCAAATTGTTAAATTGAAACATTTAGTGGATGTCGCAGATTAACAAACTAAAACACATATGGAGTGTTTCAAACTGGCAATTTGTAACGCATAACGGGTGTTTTAAGTTGATAATCACCAACATTTTTTAGGTGTTTCACATTGACAATCAACAACACTTACTACATGTTTCAAGTTGATAATCTATAACACTCATTGGATGTTTCAAATTGGCAATGCAACAATAGTTGAGAACTCAGCTAAAAACAAAAGCATATTGTTCTTCTTGGATTAAAAATATATATAAATAATACATGATATATACAAGAACAGTATAAAAACAACACATCAACACAATATATCAACAGTATATAGTATAAACAATAAAGAGCAATATTAAATGATTTACAATAGTTTATTTTGTTAATCATTTCAATAAAGTAAAGAAAATATTAAATGATTAAACAACATATACAATGAAACTATCATAAAATTATCGTAACAAATAATTCCTCTTTGATCTTACTTCGTACTTATCGGCAAACATTCTGTCACTCCATAATTGGTCATCAGAACCACCAGTAACTCTACGTCCACCTTCTTATTTGGTTTTCTTCGCTCCTATCACTTTCGTTTGCTTTTGGTTTAGAGATGAAGTTGGGCTTCCACTTCCCGCTGAAGTTTTGTATTAAATTTATCCAAATCATAGGACAACACTATACAGTATCATAGGACACCAAAAGATACAAGAGTAGTTTAGTTGGATTAGCACACCAAACAAGTGTAAAATCATAGGACAACACTACACAGTATTATACTCACATGGTGCATTGCTCGATTCTCTGGATAACAGAAGAAATATCTAACTTTGTTGCATATGTATCCTTCTCCATTTTATGCCACTAGCACACATATGCTGCTAAACAATTAAAGTCTCTGATAACTAGTTTGTTGCTAGCAGCACATGTGAAAAAAGACTTTATACAAGTGGCTTTTGACATAGCATATAAAGGAACCCAGTGCACGAGGCTTCCACGTAAATAAAAAATTTGTTAGTTATATACAAATTAAAGAGGGCAGAGTAGAAGTAATAACTTCGGCCTTACGGTGACATATGTAACTCCAACAAATGATGAAAAGATCCTAAACTACATGCAAACATGGACTGAATGTTAAAATACCTTGGATTGGTGAGGTCCAAAGTGACTTAAGGATGCAAGGAAGATGAAGAAATCAGCTAGTTTTGTACGTAAAACTGATTCTTGTTGGAATTCCTTAAGAAATTGAGTGAATGAGAATAAACAAAGTCCCACATCGCCAAATCATTGAAGCTATATTGGTTTATATATGCTTTCTCATGGGGAGGTTGAGGGCTTGGGGCTTCCAAATGTATGCTCCGTTGTGAGGAGGGAGATCATGCATCTCCATCACACACGCGCGCGCGTGCCGCCACCGCCGTCCGTCCGACCGGGCCGGGCTTGGGTCTAATATGACACTCATATTTTTGCTGCAAACTGGACCGGGCTTTCTGACAGTCGCAGGCCGTACGAACAGATGCGGATCTGTTCGGCAGCGGACGCGGGTTGAATAGGTGCGACCCGACACGACTTCTGAAGTGATGCGCGCGCAAACGAACAGGTGCGGAAGCGGACGCGGGTGCAGGGCAGCGATAAACAGAAGTGACTGTACGAAGAGGTACAGACGCGACTGTTTGAGGGAACGGATGCAGACACGACCGTTCGGAAGGGATACGGACTAACTATAAATAAGGAGGAAAACTGATCACTTTCCTTACTGGTTTTTTCAGAATCCGAATCTTCTTCTTCACTTCTACTGCCATACTCTAAATCACAGAGTGATATACTCATTACGATCTCGTGCAGATTACGTCTGTTGTGTCTTGGGAGAGTTTTGAAATAAAATTCTTAAAAAAATTGTTACGACAAGCCTCAGACGGAATTTCCTTTGTATACTGGTTAGATTCACTGTAATATTTCCCGTTTATAAGTTGTACTATTTCTTACAATAGTATAACGTTGTTGTTGTAACTTATTTGCAACATAACTTATTGTTACAGAATTCCAGTGTAGTGGAATTCTAATTAATAAACTTGTGCGACGAGTTTATTGTAGCGTGCTATCTGTTTTAGTACACTACACATATAACAATTCTGACCCAAGATCTGAAAACCACTACTCGTCGAAGCAAGTTCAGATGGAAAGGAAAATGCAGCATTTTGCCCTGAGGCATTGGAAGCGGAAGATAGTATTGAAGCAGCAGCTGTAGTGTCATCCATGGCCATTGCTGTGACTGGAAGTGCATGGTTATGTGTGCCCTCACAAGTAGTTATCAGTACAGACATGTCCTATTTAGATCTTTGCACCTGTAAAAGTAAAATATCATAAGTGTTAAGCAACATGCTTTCAAAAATGATTTGAACTTATGATTTGTGTAAAGATTATTACCTACTTTCTTACTGGACAATTTAATGCAACTGTGCATTGATAATAAGCTCGAGGACATATGGATTTCCCTTTGATAACTTTTGCGCATATTTTCTTCACTAACATCCATCGTTTATCTATTAAATTGACCGAATTAATTTTTTTATCTATATGCCACGTATCATTTGAACTTTTGATGCAGTATTATGTGTACTATTGAATTGCGAGAAACTGAATGATACATAGTGACGTACCAGGAACCAATAATTTTCAATCTTTCTTTGATATATCCCGTATATAAATCGAAAGTTGTTCATAAACTTCAAAACAAATCCAGCTTTCACTATTTTCTGTACTTATTTTCTATCAATAATAAAACACTTTCACTAGAATTGTGGCGACACAGAAAGAAAAATCGTTTCCTGGATGAGTGCTGGAATAGCTTCATTAGGACAATTATTCGGGATTCTTCTATATCCTTTTATAATGTGAGCATTGTAATCATTTATTATTATCAAATATACTTACATTCTAAAATTATATTCCACTTATAAAATATGAATAATAGATTAGAAACATAATTTATGTCTAAATGACTGGGTAGGACTTAGTTTCAGAATTGTGCAAGTCCTAGTAGGGGACAATCTAGTGTATTTAATTAGAGAAAACTCTTCAGTGTATATACGTTAACATGAAAGATGAAGAGATAATAATGAATGATTACAGACTTTAAGAATGTGGAATCAAGATAATAACATAAATTACATGTCTAGCATCATTTGAACGATCTTCTCCAGAAAAAACTTTTGTGCTTGCTGAACCAGGCTGCAGAAGTGTAAGAATAACCATGTTGAGGAATCAGGCAAAAATACGCCAAACATTTTAACTATAATGTATTTCAAAGCTGCATCACTATTGCAGTGGTAAAGACAAACCTACAAAATATTATGACAGTTCGATAATATTCAAATACGGATGGAGTTGAAGGGTCGATATGTATGAACACTACCATTTTAAGACCTGAACAAACGATTATAAAATTTTTAAGAATCACATTAGTGCATATCTAACATGGAAACATGACATTGTTTCAAAGAATTAGCATAAATCCAGCTAAAACCAGAAGTGTGGTCTCTCCTTGACTCTTTGGCTATTAAAAAATTCAGTAATGGGCTGCCTTAACATTTTAGGTTGACAAGGATAAAATTACCTAGGTCATTAAGAAGAAGGTAGCTTGACCTACAATCTGATGATGCTCAAATTGATCATAGTAGAAGTTTGTACCTCCGTTGTATTCCTATTTTTGGAATCACTGAGTAGAGTGGATGAGGATGGCAAAAGGATGGGAATGATTAAGTGGTCCGAGAGTTTGAGAAAAAGAGTTTGCAAAGTATGGATACATTAGAGTCTGGTTGCATTCAATTTTTAATTAATAAACTAAATTAGTAAATCAAAGAACGATTTTAATGAAATAGAAACATTGCAAAACTGTAGCAAGTCTAGAAACACTACCCAACAGTTTCAAACTGAACATATTGTGTGTTTCTTGTTCCTCAAATTAGTGCAGTGCCTCCATAGGCTTTCTTTTCCTTAACCTCTAGAACGGACGAAATATACAATCCACGTTACACAGCAACGTCGTCTCCAGTATGTGATACGCTACCTGTTAACATGATACTTATTGTGATCTCATTTAGTGTGGACGGGGTTTCTGATATATCCACGTTTTGACCTTGCATTGCTACTTTAATAATGAAATACTTGCACCTGAACTTGTAATAATCAACAGAACTCAACAGAAACTTTTTTGCTTGCAAATAAACAATTACTTGCTTGCCAATAAACGCAGTTGAAACACTTGAACACAGTTGCTTGTTTGGAAATACTTGAACACAGTTAACAATTGTTAGTTTGCAAGTAAACATATTTGTAATAATGAAATACGTGAACACAGTTGAACACAATTGCTTGCTGTTGAATATGCGAATATACGATTATATGATTTTTGTTTGATGATAATATATATATATATATATATATATATATTCGTGTAAATGTATTTGGTAATGTACTATTTTATTTTTCATAGATTAAATAAATATTTGCTGAATAAAAATAAATAACACAGAATTTGAATTCAAACAGAAATTTTATTTAAACAAATATTTATTACAATTTTAAATAGTACAAATTCAAGCTCTCACTATACACTATACAACTTTGATACAAATTCAATTACATCACAATTTTACATTTACAGTTGACCTCACTACATATCACTCACACTCGTATTTATCTTCAACTTCATTTCAGATTGAATCCAGCATCTGAGCAATCTGCAAATATAAATATTGACGCAGTAAAATTGAAAAGAAAATATTTTTGCAGTATAAAATAAGATGTGAACTTTTGAAAATAATATTTGCCTCAGTTATTTAGGTTGTTTGTCATTATTTAATTTTGAATCCATCATACACGAACAATGTGACATGCACAGTGTATCACTGTACATGCCACAAGGCCGTGCACACCGATATACACTTGATAATGTTACAGGGACAGGTCATCACATGTCAAACCCAAATGAAAAGTCGAGTTCAACTCAAACGCAATACAAATAAAATCACAACACGCGCACAAGGTCAAACCCGAGCTATTAGCTGGATTCAACACAGGGCAGTTGTACAGGCTACGACGTCAAGCATGCGAACAGGAAAACTAAACAATGCCCAACTCAAATGAACACAGTGAAATGCACAAAGGCATAGCAACTGCACCAAGACCAGACTGCAATATCAAAGCAATAGTATGGATTGATACAGGTACAAGCAACTATCAAATGAAAGAGTGCAGACATGAATATCAATACAATGGAAACTACAACAGAGACTACAAGGTGAACCAGCAAAGGCAAAGCCTTTTCATCAAATTAAACAAATCCAGACCAGACCATAATGAAGCAAACCACTGACTCAAGTACACCAGTGACACCAATGAAGTCAAGACAAAGCAATGCTAACACAAAGTAGAGCAACATCACAAGAAGGCTAAATGAAGACATCCAGATATGCTACAGAGAACAGTGCAGTGCAGATCAATTACAACTAGTATAAGCAGTGCCAACAAGATCAGAGGTGACAACTTGAAACATTAACAAGAAATGAACTCAAATCAAGTGCACCAGTACAAAGCTTGACCAGAGATGCAACTCCAAGCAAAGAGAAAGTGATAGTGAAGTACATCTATGCAGTGTTCAAGACTGAAGCCACAAATGCATATACACCAGACATATACATGAATGATCAGTACGACCAAGTATGAAGTACTCAAACTAGCCAGTGAAAGTGGAAACAATATCAAGTGAATTCACCAAACCAATCACCAAAAATTCAACATGCAGTATGCAGTGACAATACACAGTATGAAAGTATAAGTTTTTGAAGAAAACAGTGATGAACCATTTACAGATTAATGCAAACTGTCTCGAAAAATAAGTGAACATCAAGCAACGTTAAGTTCAATGCAGATGACATAAAACTGCAGCCAATCAAGGTCGAAAGTGCTACCGGAGACAGTAAACACAAATGGCTAGAGTTGAGCATAAACAAAATCAACATCGTCAAAATCAAGTCAAAGCCAAAGACGAACGAAATCAATGCCTTGGCAATCAAGGAATCGAACAAGTCAGAGTTCTAAACCGTGTTATCCAAGTAAATTGAAAAAGTCAGAAATAAATCATCAACGTTCAACAAAAATTAAACGGCCGAAAGTATACTATTGAAAAAATCAGACGAACGAAAATTTAGGAGATCGAACTCTTATATAAACCCAATCATCACTGGCATAATTCGCATCGGAGTTCAATCGAGCATAACAGAAAAGCATAAAGGAAAATCACATACCAAATTGAAGTCGAACTCCAGAAGCAGCCGAAAGCATTAGACGAACAAATCATCACTCAATTGTCAACCAGATTGATCGACACAATCGGCAGCTTCATCACGAAACCCTAATTTGGATCGAAGGACAAAAGCCCTAATTTGGATCGAAGGACGAAAGCCCTAATTGTGATCGAACAAAGAAGCCGCCATTATCTCACAAGAAACAGAGCAAATAAAAAAAGGATCGGGTTAAATTATAAAAGGGGTCGGCTTGTTTTTTAAAGAGCTTTCTCTTTTATTATACAAGGGTCTTTAATTTTTTAAATAGGGTTATTTTAATTTTAAATTGTTTTTAATTGTATTTTCATTTTTAAACCGTTAAATTTCTAGTCGTGTGACTAGGGTACAAACTACGTGGCGTAGTTTGAGAATTCGCAACTCAGTGGCTGAGTTGTGGCAGGGTTTTGAGTGTAGAGTTAGGTTTAATCGATAGCGGGTGTCGCAAGTTTACGTGTGTAAGCGTCTGACTATCTAATTTCTAGTAGAAAACTTGGGGGCAGCACGTAGGGAGGGTTTTGCCGAAGCTGGATAAATTCTGTGTCGTTCTATTTCTGCATTTCACTATTCTGCTATTTTTCCATGCTGCTATTATTCTGTGATCTATGTTGAAATTATTCTATAAGCTTTCGCAATTAATTTTTATAATTGATAGTATCACCCTATTCACCCCCCTCTAGGGTGAAATCGATCCTGCAAGTGGTATCGGAGCTAGGTTTAGAAGTCAACTTTTGTTTTAAAAATTCATTTTTTCAAAAATCAGTTTTTGTTTTTTTAAAAAAAATTGAATTTTTAAAATGGCTTCTTTTAATAATGCTTTTGTTGAGGGTCAGTCCGTAGTTAGACCACCAATGTTCAATGGTGAATATGCTTATTGGAAAAATAGGATGAAAATTTTTCTGAAAACCATTGACGCTTGGAATATTGTTGAGACAGGCTATAGGGCACCAACTATAACTGTAGATAATCAAGAAATAGAGAAAGCAAAGGACCAATGGACAGAGCTAGAAAATAAACTACAAAACGCTAATGCTAAAGCTATGAATTCTATTATCTGTCATTGGATCATCTTGAATTTAATCGTGTCTCGCATTGTCTAACTGCACAAGAAATATGGAACACACTAGAAGTGACTCACGAAGGAACGTATCAAGTCAAAGAATCTCGCCTTGCCATGCTAAGCAGCGAATACGAGAAGTTCACAATGGCGAAGGAAGAAAATGTTAAAGAGATGCATGGACGACTTTCCAATATCGTATACAAATCAAAAGCTCTTGGAAAATCGTACACAGAATTGGAGATAGTCCGAAAAATCCTCAGAGTCCTTTCACGAAAATTTGAAGCAAAAGTGACTGCAATTCAAGAATCAAAAGATTTAAAACAAATGAAAGTCGAAGAACTCATCGGAAATCTCACCACTTACGAGCTAGAGATGAAATTCAAGGAAGAACGTGAAGGAGGAGACACTCGAAGAAAATCAATAGCTCTTAACGGGACAACTGAAAGTGAAGATGATGATGATGAAGATTGTGAAGCAGAACTAGCACTATTAATAAGAAAATTAAAAAGGTGGAGTCGCAAATATGGCAATCCAGTTAAAAATCAACAAGCAAAGAGCAGATTAGACAAAGCAATAGACAACCCAGAAGAACAGAAAATCATCTATCACAAATGCAACAAACCCGGTCATATCAAGCCAAATTGTCCCCGAAATCGACTCAGTCAAGGAAAGAAACAAAAAAGGAGAAGTTTTACAGCTACTTGGGATGAAAGCGACGAAAATGGGAGTGATAACACTGGCAGTGAAAGTGAAAAAGAAAATTTGTGTCTTGATGGTGAAATAACTGACAGTGACGATGACGAGCCAAGTGAGGTATCAAAACTTACTCATTCAGAATTACTTATATATTTTCACGAGGTAAATGACTGTTTTGAACGACTTAGAGAGAAGTATGCCAAACTTGAATCACAAAAAGATACTTTGATAGAATTGAATGAACAACTTGACCAATTAGTTAAAAACTATCAAAGTAGGATCCCTAAGTGCGATAAGTGTCCAACATTTGAAGAAGAAATTAAAAAATCGGAAATTAATATAAAATCACTTGAAAATGAAATTCTGATTTTGAAAGAAAGTGAAAATACTAGGAGAGAAAATTCTATCAAAAAGTGCACACAATTATTGAACGAAAATGAATCTCTCAAAACACAAGTCCAACAATTATCAACGACTTTAGATAAATTTTCAAAAAGTGAAAAATCATTGAATATGCTATTAGGAAAGCAAACTGTTAATACGGTTAGACAAGGACTTGGATATAATCAATCTAAATTTTTTGAAAGCAATATTAATCGAGTTAATTCTATGTGCACAATTTGTAGAAAATATGGACACAATCACAATAATTGTTCGTATAGACCCCAAACATGTGAAAACTATACCGATTTGGGTTCCAAAAGGCACAAATATAAAATCTCTCAAAGTTAAACAAATTTGGGTGCCAAAGGGAACATATATAAATAGTTTTGGGTCTCCACAAAATTATCTTTCTAAATATTCTGCTACTAACAACCATGGACCTATAAAAACAAACGGGTCACTAAACTCTCTTCTCGTGTAGGTATGCTGGCAGGCTAAGGAACAACAGCAATGGTACTTGGATTCTGGCTGTTCCAGGCACATGACAGGCGATAAATCAAAGTTCCTTAGCCTAGAAAAGTACAAAGGTGGCAGAGTCACAATGGGCAACAATGACAAGTGTAAAATTGTCGGTAAAGGTAAAGTAGGTAACAATACATTTACCTTGAATGATGTACTATATGTTGAAAATCTGCACCACAATTTCATATCAATCAGCCAGCTATGTGATAAAGGTATGAATGTTATTTTTGATTCTGACTTGTGCAAAATTGTTGACAAATCATCAAAAGAAATCTTAAGGTAAAAGGAAAGGTAATATATATTCTCTATCTTTTGATGATCTCACCCTCTCTAGATGTTTGGTAGCTAAGGATATAGAAGTAAATTTATGGCATAGACGTTTACGGCATGCTAGCATGAACTTGTTAAACAAATTAAAAAGGAAAAATTTGCTAAGAGGGTTGCCATCACATGAGTTTGAAACAGAAAACATTTGTAAAGCATGTACCTTGGGAAAACTTAAAAAATCATCATTTCATGCCAAAAGCAATGTCAACACTTCTAGAGTTCTTGAACTAGTTCATATGGATCTGTTCGGATCTAACGACATTGCTAGCTTAGGAGGTAAGAAATGTTGCTTTGTGTTAGTTAACGGTTACTCAAGATATACATGGGTATATTTCTTGGCTAAAAAATCAGAAACTTTTTCATACTTCACAAAATTCGCAAAATTAGTGCAAATGAAAAGGGAGTCCCTATTGTTTCGTTAAGAAGTGATCATGGAAGAGAATTTGAAAATTATGAATTTGAAAACTTCTGTGATGAAAATGGTTTTAAACAAGAATTTTCTGCACCACGTACTCCACAACAAAATGGAGTAGTTGAAAGAAAGAATCGAACATTGCAAGAGTTAGCTAGGTCTATGATAAATGAGTATAAGCTACCTTTGCATTTTTGGGCAGAAGCAGTAAATACAGCTTGCTATGTAATGAATAGAGTTATGATTAGACCAATTCTTGATTAAACACCCTATGAGCTATGGTTCAAAAATAAACCAAACATTGACTACTTCAAAGTATTTGGGTGTCCGTGCTATATTCTCATTACAAGTGATCAATTGGGAAAATTCGAAGCAAAAGCTGATGAAGGCATATTCATGGGATACTCTTCTAGAAGTAAAGCTTATAGAGTCTACAACAAAAGGAATAAAACAATCGTAGAGTCAATCAATGTGAAGTTTGATGAAGGCATCAATGAACAGGAAATGGTCACAAGCAATGTTGAAGAGGAGAATGAAAAAGATGAGAGCAAAAAACCAATAGAAACTGCAACATCAAAAGAAGTACAAAGGGATCTAGATCCAGAAAAATTGAAATTCAAAGCAGATCATCCTCCAGAATTGATAATAGGAAATCATATCACAGGTGTTCAAACTCGTTCCTCTTTTAGAAATTTGTGTGATCTGTGTCTATATAGTGGATTTATTTCAGAAATAGAACCCAAAGACATAGATACAGCTCTTAATGATGAAAATTGGTTTATGACTATGCAAGAAGAGCTAAATCAATTTGAGCGAAATGATGTTTGGAGTTTAGCACCTAGACCTAAGGACTATCCAGTCGTAGGAACAAAATGGATTTTCAAAAATAAATATCATGAATCTGAAAATGTGATTAGTAATATAGCTAGACTAGTCGCTAAAGGATATAATCAAATTGAAGGAGTCGACGTTGATGAAACTTTTGCACCAGTAGCTAGACTAGAATCAATTAGGATATTGCTAGCTTTTACTTGCTACAAAGGATTTAAGTTAAGACAAATGGATATTAAAAGTGCATTTCTTAACAGAATTTTAAAAGAAGATGTATTTGTTGGACAACCAGAAGGTTTTGAAAGTCATGAATATCCTAACCATGTATATAAGCTTAAAAAGGCATTATATGGATTAAAACAAGCTCCTAGAGCTTGGTATGAATGCCTCAGTACTTATCTTCTTGAAAATGGGTTCAAAATAGGTTGTGTAAACACTACACTATTTCTATTGCATGAAAACGATGATATTTTAATTGTACAAATATATGTTGATGACATTATTTATGGTGCTACTAACAATTTGTTGTATGAGAAATTTGAAAAAGTTATGCAGGAAAAGTTCGAAATGAGCTTGGTTGGAGAATTGATATTCTTTTTAGGATTTCACGTCAAACAAAGTGATAAAGGTACATTCATTTCTCAAACAAAATATATTAAGGAACTTGTCAACAAATTTGGGTTAAAAGATGCTAAACCAGCTAGAACCCCTATGAGCACAACAATTAAACTTGACGGTGATGAAAAAGGTAAGGCAGTTGATCAAAAGCAATATAGAGGTATGATTGGATCACTCCTTTATCTTACTGCCTCTAGGCCTGACATCATGTTTTCTGTCTGCTTGTGTGCACGATTTCAATCTAACCCAAAAGAATCTCGTTTAAAAGCCGTTAAAAGAATTATAAAATATTTGTTGCACACCCCACGATTTGGTCTTTGGTATCCAACAAATGATAATTTTGAATTAAAAGGATTTTCAGATGCAGACTATGCTGGAAGTCTGGTTGATAGAAAACGTACTAGTAGTGCATGTTTTATGTTAGGACATTCATTAGTTGCATGGTCAAGTAGAAAATAGAATTGTATTGCATTATCTACAACAGAGGCAGATTATATTGCTTTGAGTGGTTGCTCTGCTCAAATCTTATGGATGATACAAATTTTGCAAGACTATGGTCTAAATTTTAAACGTGTACCACTAATGTGTGATAGCAAAAGCGCAATTGATCTCACAAATAATCCCGTACACCACTCACGAACAAAACATATAGATGTTAGACATCATTTTATTAGAGATCATATTTCCAAGAAAATATCTGCATAAATTTTATTTCAACCGATTCTCAATTGGTAGACATTTTCACAAAACCCCTACCAGAAAATAATTTTTGTAAACTACGTCTCAGCGTAGGTGTTTTAGAAATTTAATTTGCTAAATATTTAACATTTTTTCTCCCTACTAATTGTCGAAAAGATAAATAGTGATTGAAAAAGTGACGAGCATTGATATTTATTATATATTATTACTCGAGACGGTATAATTAGTAAAAAAAAATTTAATTTTAAACAAGAGTTATAAAAAAAATTGTTGGTAAAAATTCCATGACCATCTCTATATCTATCATATTTCTAACGACCATCACTCATCAAAATTCTATATAGTTTGTCGATATGTGGAACTTTAAACAGAAACCATTCGTTTTTCATTTTACATTTTTAAAATAATAGAAAAATTTATATAGCAAAAAAAAATTATAAAAAAATATACCAAAGTATTCACTCTCATTTAAAAGTCCTCACGGTTATGCATGGGTGAATTACTTGGAATTTGTTATGTGCTTCCATGCTCATTTAAAAGTCCTCACGGTCATGCATGTATGGAACGCGTATCAAAAGTTGATTTTAAAATAAACAAGTTGATTCTAATCCCATTTAAAAGTCCTCACGGTTATGCGTGGTTAGAAGATACTTGAATTCATTTTTTAAAATAAAATTGAAATACTACTAATCTCATTTAAAAGTCCTAACGGTTATGCATGGTTAGTAGATATTCAAATTCCTGATATAAATATACCACAAATAGACAAAACTGTATGGTTTTATATGATGACATCATTCTCATCATTCTAAAAGGGGAATTTTCGCCTAACAAAATATTTATGATTTTTGTTTGATTTTTTTTGTAATTTAATATTTATATTCGATTGAGTTTTAATGTTGGATTAATATCGATCACTTTATCTCTATTTTTTCTAACACTATTATTCTTTTGCTGATAACAAAAAGGGGAGAGAAAAGTTAAGATTTTTTCAAATAATATCAAGCAAAAGTCAAACGTTTTCCATTTGCATCTAGGCTCATTTGCATAATATTTAATTGTATGCATATTTGTAGGGGGAGCTTTGTGTAGAGAGGAAGCATTTAAATAGGGGGAGCAATTAGAGCATATCAATGATCAGATACATTTAACATATTCAAAATCTTAAATATATGTTTGTTATCATCAAAACGGGGAGATTGTTAAATATGCGAATATGCGATTATATGATTTTTGTTTGATGATAATAAACATATATATATATATATATATATATACATATTCGTGTAAATGTATTTGGTAATGTACTATTTTATTTTTCATGGATTGAATAAATATTTGCTGAATAAAAATAAATAACACAAATTCAAACAGAAATTTTATTCAAACAAATATTTATTACAATTTTGAATAGTACAAATTCAAGCTCTCACTATACACTATACAACTTTGATACAAATTCAATTACATTATAATTTTACATTTACAGTTGACCTCACTACATACCACTCACACTCGTATTTATCTTCAACTTCATTCCAGATATAATCCAGCATCTGAGCAATCTGCAAATATAAATATTGACGCAGTAAAATTGAAAAGGAAATATTTTGCAGTATAAAATAAAATGTGAATTTTTGAAAATAATATTTGCCTCAGTTATTTGGGTTGTTCGTCATCATTTAATTTTGAATCCATCATACACGAACAATGCGACATGCACAGTGTATCATTGTACATGCCACAAGGCCGTGCACACCGATATACACTTGATGATGTTACAGGGACAGGTAAGTACAGGTCAAACCCAAATGAAAAGCCGGGTTCAACTCAAATGCAATACATATAAAATCACAACATGCGCACAAGGTCAAGCCCGAGCTATTAGCTGGATTCAACACAGGGCAGTTGTACAGGCTACGACGTCAAGCATGCGAACAGGAAAACCAAAACAATGCCCAACTCAAATGAACACAGTGAAATGCACAAAGGCATAGCCACTGCACCAAGACCAGACTGTAATATCAAAGCAATAATATGGATTGATACAGGTACAAGCAACTATCAAATGAAAGAGTGCAGACATGAATATCAATACAATGGAAACTACAACAGAGACTACAAGGTGAACCAACAAAGGCAAAGCCTTTTCATCAAATTAAACAAATCCAGACCAGACCATAATGAAGCAAACCACTGACTCAAGTACACCAGTGACACCAATGAAGTCAAGACAAAGCAATGCTAACACAAAGTAGAGCAACATCACAAGAAGGCTAAACGAAGACATCCAGATATGCTACAGATAACAGTGAAGTGCAAATCAATTACAACTAGTATAAGCAGTGCCAACAAGATCAGAGGTGGCAACTTGAAACATTAACAAGAAATGAACTCAAATCAAGTGCACCAGTACAAAGTTGAATAGAGATGCAACTCCAAGCAAAGAGAAAGTGGTAGTGAAGTACATCTATGCAGTGTTCAAGACTGAAGCCAGAAATGCACATACACCAGACATATACATGAATGATCAGTACGACCAAGTATGAAGTACTCAAACTAGCCAGTGAAAGTGGAAACAATATCAAGTGAATTCACCAAACCAATCACCAAAAATTCAACATGCAGTATGAAGTGACAATACACAGTATGAAAGTATAAGTTTTTGAAGAAAACAGTGATGAACCATTTACAGATTAATGCAAACTGTCTCAAAAAATAAGTGAACATCAAGCAATGTTAAGTTAAATGCCGATGACATAAAACTGCAGCCAATCAAGGTCGAAAGTGCTACCGGAGACAGTAAACACAAATGGCCAGAGTCGAGCATAAACAAAATCAACATCTTCAAAATCAAGTCAAAGCCAAAGACGAACGAAATCAACGCCTTGGCAATCAAGGAATCGAACCAAGTCAGAGTTCTAAACCGTGTTATCCAAGTAAATTGAAAAAGTCAGAAATAAATCAGCAAAGTTCAACAAAAATTAAACGGCCGAAAGTATACTATTGAAAAAATCAGACGAACGAAAATCTAGGAGATCGAACTCTTATATAAACCCAATCATCACTGGCATAATTCGCATCGGAGTTCAATCGAGCATAACAGAAAAGCATAAAGGAAAATCACATAAAAAATTGAAGTCGAAATCCAGAAGCAGCCGAAAGCATTAGACAAACAAATCATCACTCAATTGTCAACCAGATTGATCGACACAATCGGCAGCTTCATCACGAAACCCTAATTTGGATCGAAGGACAAAAGCCCTGATTTGGATCGAATGACGAAATCCCTAATTGTGATCGAACAAAGAAGCTGCCATTATCTCCAAAGGAACGGAGCAAATAAAAAAGGATCGGGTTAAATTATAAAAGGGGCCGGCTTGTTTTTTAAAGAGCTTTCTCTTTTACTATATAAGGGTTTTTAATTTTTTTAAAAAGGTTATTTTAATTTTAAATTGTACTTTCATTTTTAAACCATTAAATTTCTAGTCGTGTGACTAGGGTACAAAGTACGTGGCGTAGTTTGAGAATTCGCAACTTAGTGGCTGAGTTGTGGCAGGGTTTTGAGCGTAGAGTTAGGTTTAGTCGATAGCGGGTGTCGCAAGTTTACGTGTATAAGCGTCTGACTATCTAATGTCTAGTAGAAACCTTGGGGGTAGCACATAGGCAGCCGAAGCTGGGTAAATTCTATGTCGTTCTATTTATGCATTTTACTATTCTGCTATTTTTCTGTGCTGCTATTATTCTGTGATCTGTGTTGAAATTATTCTATAAGCTTCCGCAATTAATTTTTGTAATTGATAGTATCACCCTATTCACCCCTCCTCTAGGGTGAAATCGATCCTACACTTGCAAATAAACAATGGAACTCAACAGAGCTTTACTTGCATATTGGAACATAGTTGAACAGAGCAACTAAACAAATATGAAACAAACACAATTGCAAATATAAAACAGTTATCAAATACATATACTTACAAATATGAAACATATTCAAACAAATAAACAATCAAGCACATAATTTCATACATATATGTTCCATAGAGTAATACATGAAGTTCCATAGAGTAATATACTTGCATTGCAGTTCCAGTGGCTTTTTAGTAAAGTGAGAAAAAGGAAGAGGGGGTTTGATTTTTATTTTAGATGTTCATTAGTTTTTACCGAAGTGAGAAAAAAGGGAGAGGAGGAGGAAAGTATGGTTCTTTGAAGTGAGGGACAGTTTTGGAATATAACTCAGTGGCAACAGAAAAAAATGGGGTGTCAATTTTTCTTTTTAATTAACTAGTGAGATGGGAAAGACACTAAACGAGGTCTTAATAGTAATAGCCTAATATATATTGCTTCATGATTTTTGAATGAAATCATTTTAAACAAAGTGTGATTGGAAAATGTGAGGTATTAAATGCTTTGAAAAATGAATAGTCTCACATCTTAGAATAAAATATACATTGTGTGTTTATATACCAAGATGTGGACACTAATGTAACTAATATGAGACAAAGAGAGACATGAAAGCATAGCAATCTTAGAGTGTTGCACCAACCCGCACGCATGTGCGCCCGTGCTCGAGCCTGCATTTGAGGCGTATTACCATTTTGCAGTTGGCTTGGCTATTCAGATCAGACATTTTTTTATTTTCCATTCAAACTCAAACGGTAATAAAACAGTCGCACCACTTAATAAAGGGTCGCAACCTTTTCTAACGTCACAGTTCAAAAGGAATAGGCACATCCCCATGCCTGTATATAGGACGCAAAAGAACATAATTAAATACTTAATCTTTGATTCTGTTCTTCACCTTCTCCCTCAAAACTCCGTTCTTGAATATTTTTCTTGAGTTCGTCGGTCCTCTGCAATTTGCATCGCAGTATTGCAGAGTTTGGTTGGTTTTATCTTGGAAAACAGTTACTCTTCATCCTTCTACGCCACAAAGAGAGCAATATTGTTTCAAGGAAACAGTTTCCACTGGATTCGAACAATCTAACCGGTATTATATCTATTGCATAACCTGTTTGTTGCATTGTTCTATTTGTAACAGTTTTGCAACATAGTTGTAATAGTTCTGTAGTCGTAACAGTTTTGCAACGTAGTCATAACGTTTTTGCTACGAGTTGTAACAATTCTTTAGTTGTAACAGTTTTGCAACGTAATCGTAATAATTTCATAATACTTTTGTGACGTTATGTTAACAATCTTGAAACAATATTTATTTGTTGATGACTGTTTTGCATATGATAATGTCTCATAAAAGCAACAAATCTGCACTAATACAGAATGTGATTACTACTCAGTCCGCAACTACGGTTTCAAAGATGGCGTTGTCTCATGGAAAAGGCTGAAAAAGTTCATAGGGATGTACTTCAAACGCTGGCAACAAACGATGTTATATTCGATGACTTTGAACCTTGCAAAGTTTCTTACAGAAGATGCTCATATAGTCGAGGAACTGAAACCCGATGCAAAAAAGTTGAAGCCTTGAACGTCTAGAAGAGTTCTGATTTCATGTGCAAGAACTGCATCTTAAATGGACTCGACAGCAGCCTATACAATGTATATTGTACTGCTCGAACTTCCAAAGAACTCTGGACGACATTGGATAAAAAGTACAAAACCGAAGATGCTGGCTGAAGAAATTCATAATAGGAAAATTTCTTGACTTCAAAATGATTGAAGCAAAGACTATTATCAAGCAGATTCAAGAGTTATAAGTCATCATCCACGAACTACACGATGAAGGAATAGCTCTTAACAAAACATTTCAGGTTACCGCGGCCATTGAAAAGCTTCCTCCACCATGGAAGGATTTCAAAAACTACGTGAAGCACAAGCGTAAGGAGATAGCAATGGAGGAACTTGTAGTTCGGTTAAAAATCAAGGAAAATAATAGAAAATCTGAGAGGAAGACTTCACATATCATGGTTTCCAAGCAAATGTACTTAAGTTAGAAAAAACCAACAAAAGAAAATGTGAACATGCATCTAAGAAGTCAAAGAAATTCCAGGGTTCATGCCATAACCGTAGAAAGAAATGGCACAAAGCCGTTGAATGTCGCACACCCAAAAAGAAGACATCAGAAGAAAATATGACTATTGCATTTCTGATATGGAGTTAGGTGCAGTAGTATCCGAATGCAACCTTGTTGGTAACTCAAAGGAATGGTTTGTAGATACATGAGCCACTCGATACATATGTGCAAATGAGTGGATGTTTACAACCAACAAAACTGCAATGGAAGATGAACAACTATTCATAGGCAATTCATCCGCATCAAAGGTTGAAGACAAGGGAACGATTGTACTAAAATTGACCTCTAGAAAGGAATGTACCTTGAGTAATGTTCTTCGTATTCTAGAAATCCGCAAGAATCTGATTTCAGGGTCGTTGCCGAGCAAGCATGGCTTCAAACTCACCTTTTTGGCTGATATATTTATATGTCAAAGAATGGAATATGTCACAACCAAGATTTTCGATGCTCGAAAATCAACATCAATATGTTCATAGTATCATATGTCGAGCAATCAAATGCTGGAAATACCAGATCGTTAGGGAAAAAGAATAAAGTGGTAGAAGAAGAAACAAAAATAACACAGAATCTCATAATCGCAGTGGAACAATACATAGTAGATAATAACATGTCTTTATACGGAAAGAAGCATAACTGTTATTTACGTATTACATCATCAGAGTACAACACATCCATAACACAGTACTAGACAGTTATAATAAGTTGTCAACACAAATGCTGAACATACATGCTACAATACACAGTAGAATATAATCAGATACGTGTAATACGTCTATGTTATCCAGCTCGTCTCTTGAGCTTCATATCATCCTATCTTGCATCTGTAATACTCGGTCTGACTCGACCATTATAATAAAATAACATCCGAGCCAGTCTGGAAAATCAGCATGAGAAAACACACTCAATTTGGAATTACCAAAGTTATAAAAATCTTTTGAATCACAAAGGTACTTCATAAGACCACTCCACACATAAACACGACGGGTTTTTATCTTACGATAACCGAAACATTTTGTATCGAAATCATCTGATATTATAATAGTGTCTAAGTACAAATACTTATTCAAATAGCTGAAATTGTTACATTAATTAAATTCCAGCATACTAGGCTCTACGACCAAAACGGTAATGGCACGTATTGAAGAATGGATTCCACACGAATGACTGGACACTGGGGTACCACCTATCACAGTACACATTTAGAAAAATGCACCGAAGACCACGCCGGGATCCCCTATAACACAAGACCATACTACCCCTAATCTGAATAGACCGAATATGCTATCACCTTGAGTGTTCCCACCCTTTTGGAGTTCTTCCACGCACCATAGTAGTAATATCCGAGGGTATTTAGAAAGGCGATAAACATACCCTAATTGGGAGCGACCCACTTAGCATTGATGCATCTCCCTTGATTTGCAGTCATTTCCAGTTGATGAGGCTTGAGGCTACGACTACCTTTCAATGAATTTATACTTGGAATGCTCATTGTCCTTCAATGACAATGGTACCGATAGCATTCATCTACACAAGTCCATTCTGGGTTTGAGCGAAACCGAAGCACTATTCCTACTACATCCATTTTGGAATAATTCTCAGGATTAGTAGCAATTAGCCCTTGCACTTCAATGCTCCACCTTTGATTCCATGCTCTTGTCTTCATTTCAAAAACGCATTCGTTGGATCGAAGTGGTTTTCGGATGACTTATCCGATCCCGGTCTCTTCGAAACAACGTTCGATATTTCCGGTAAAGTCAACCCAATTCTTTAGGAAATAAACAGACGAAAATAAAATCAGTGATCATCTCCTAACCGTTAGTGGACGGGTTTCCTTATCATCGTCCTAGAAGAATGAAATGAGTTTATACGTATAGTATAGCACTTCGAACAGTAACTGTATCATATAATTTCCGTGTTTCTCCTAGATATTTCTAAAGTTATATTTTGGGTCCACATTTGATAGTCGGTTATTTAACTATCAAATAAACAATCGTTCAACCAAATATTTTATTTTCCACTGAATACACTATGTCTTATTTTATTTAATTTTAAATAACTTAAATCTCTTTATCAAAAGGTATGTACTTATCCCATCGGAGTAAGTACGTTGACTAACTATTCTTTCAAAAATATTTTCAAACTTTTTAACATAAATATGAAAAGCACCACTACGGTATCCACCATAGATTCACAGTTCAATGGTTACGTCTCTATCCTAGAGAAATCCAAAAATTAACTACAGGTAATCTCTGCCTTCGATTTCTCCATGTAAGTATACCGTTACTTTCGAAAAAGCTTATTTAATAATTTTCTCAAAATAAAACTTATAAGATTTCTATATAAATTCTCGAGTTTAATTTAGGCAAATACTTTTTAGAAGTTATTATATAAAATAATATTAATATTGAATAATTTTTCTTTTAAAATAATAACACCAACTAATTCTTAATAATACTTAACTTAATTAATTTTAATTAAATAACTTTGAACAATAATTAATTTTAATTTATTCATAAGATTCTAGTCAATTAACAAGACTTGTTTATAAACTTATAATTCATTTTGACAATTTGAAAATATTTAAATAACTAACTTTTTGAAATATTTCTATTGCTAACATATTAAATTACCTAGTTTAATAATTAAAAATCCCCTTTTAAAACAACTCATCTTCTCGACAAAACATATTTTTTCCAATCTTGATATAACACATCTAATATTTATAGAACTCGCTCAATTTATCACCAGTTTGATTTACGTCCCAATTTCGTAAATCCTCTTTTCACGTTTAAAAAAAAATCTATCATTTGTCTTCAAGCCGATTTACCATCTTATTATAAATCCTCACCGTGGATTTATAACTTCAAATTATCAACTGATAACCACTTCGCTTTATTTATAAACACTGTTTATAAATCTCACCGTTTTAAATTCTAGTTTATAACAGTTTCACATCACTTAAGTCCATTATAATTTGATTTCTAATTCAAATTCCATTTATCATCCATTTCCCAAATAATTCAAACTATATTTCCAAACCCAACCTAATCTTGATTATATTTCCATATCCAATATATTCAATTTCACATTTATTTCCAAATGCACTTCTTTTCTCTATCTATTTAAAATCTTGGTTTTAAAAAAATCCTTTATATTTAAAACAAGTATCCATTAGGAATTATTTTTAAAATCCTCTCTATATATATAATATTCCAATTCTCTATTTACAATATTCAAAAATAGTTAAGTATTAATTTTAGAGTCAAACGATTTATTTTTTCCAAATTCATTTCTTTTAGTTAACCGAAAATTCACCATAAACATTTCACTCCCAAATTTTCTTTTTGATTTCTTTTCAAATTAGAAACACATATTTATGGTATTTTGAAAAAAAAACAAATCTAGACCAGTAATCCATACCATCAAATAAATTCAAATCACGTTATAATCTATCATAGATTATTCAACATATCATATCACTGAATATGAAAATAATTTCAATAATTTTGAGAAATCTAGTTGGATACCTTCAACTTGTTTCCCTGCATCCGCATATGTTAATACAGTATAAAAATATCAATCTTCGTGGTATATATGATCATCTGCTATTATACGGGGCATATAGGGTCTCATCCGTTAAAATATGCGGAAACAACAATTCAACTACTAATATATACACCATATATATATATATATATATATATATATATATAAAATATCATTCAACAGATAATAATTAATAAATTCAACCAAGCATCCAATATTTAATTTTAACTATTTAAAATTAAATTTGGTAATTCAAATGAGTAAGACTTTCTCACATTGATTTTTATTTTTTAAATATCCAGATTTTTAAACTAAATCGAACATCGTTCGATTTAATTTAAAATCCCCATGGACTGCGAAAATTTCCAAACCACTTCAAGAATGCGAATTTTGCAGCTACGAATTTATCATGATGAACTCTGTGATTTTTGGACCTCGTATAGACAAATCATAAATTTATAAACATTTGGACAATAAATTAATTTAGTCAACAATTCTTTTTTTAAAATGTTAATCACCACTAACTGCCGAACTTTCCTGTTCTACTTTTCCTTTTTTCTATTTCTCTTTTTTTATAATAAAACGGCCCATACTCACGATAACAAACCCGACCCACTACTGCTGTGCTTCTTCTCCAATCCCCTCTTTCACGCTGATACCCTGTGCACGCAACCGATCCACCAACTTCCCCAGTAGCTTCCTCTTCACTCGCTCCCTCCTCCCATCACAATCAGATCGAACTTGAGACCTCCTACGAACGCGCTACCTCGTTCATCGCGACGTGCTCGAACCTGCTCCCGATCGTACAAAATGCCGCGACCTTCCCTCTTACGCCGCAACCCTCCAGATCGCTGCGCCGCGTGCGGCACACCCCTACAAGCCAATTCCAACTTCATTCGCCCTTCCGATGATCGAAACCCTACGCCTGCCGCCTCCACCCAATTTCACGTGCACGAAATCGCGCATCCCTAAATCATGAACGTGGCGGCCATTTTTTTTGATTTTGGTCCGAACGATTTGAGTTCGGTCATTCCTTTTTTTGCTTTGAAAAGAACTGGAGTTGAATGGAACGTTTGAACGAAATGTTAGACTTTCATTTTTTTTTAATCTTCCTTTTGTTTTTGAAATGCTCGGCTGCGTGCATCTTAAAAGGAGAATGGAGGGAGGAATTCACGGGTAAAAGGAAGGCTACAGTGTTTTTGATAGGAATGGAAAAAGCTGGTGTGAAAAAGTCTGTGAAGTGAACGTATAAATATACCAGTGTAACCGCACAACGGTGGAAAAACCGACCGTTCGATTGTATAAGTTTGATAAGAAATATACATTTAAATTTTTTCTTAATATTACTTAAACATTAAGTGATAATATGTTAGAAAAGAATAAATTGAGATTTGAATCTGAAAATATGAATTTCATATTTAAATATTAATCAAAGCATTCAAAATTGTCGATTTGAAATTGAAATTTTAGAATTTGAAAATCATAATAGATTTGAATTTGGAATTTTTGATGCGCGAAATAAAAGGAGGAAGTTTAGGGAAACCGTGATGAGACAAGATCCACGTTTTTAGGGAAACCGCGATGAGACAAGATTCACGCTTTTTTGGCTTCAGAAAAATTAATTTTGACCAGTGATAGTAAGCAAACCTCCCTAACGGTCGGTTTGATTATTTAAAATTTCAAATTATCTCGATTACGCAACTTAAAATCTCGAATCCCTTTCGAGGCGTGCTGCTAGGCATTTATAATGTTATACTCCTATTTCGAACGCAATGGAAAAAGTTTCGAATCCTAATTTGATCGTATGGAGAAGACAGCCTTTTGGACCCAATTATTATATTAAATTTTTGATATAAATTCAACGCATTTCTATGGTATAATCAAACGATAACTCCAAACGCTACAAAATTTAAAATTCGATAATAATACACTATTAGAGATCCAATAGAATTATTTTCGTCGAAATGGAGGTTGTGCCCTGTAAGGCTATTTTTAAATATCAGTATAAACAAGATAATTTTTAAAATCGGGAAAATCGCTTTTAAATCCAATTTAAAATTTTTATTATTTTCATTCTTATTAATATAAATTTTAATGTCTTAGATTATTTTTTTACAAGCTTAAAACTCAAGATTCAATATTTTAACCAATTTTCAATTATTAAATTATCCAATAAATCGTTATATTTGAAATGCAAATTAAAAATTAACTTTTAAATATTTAAAATCAGTTAAATATTCCAATTTCAAATAACCAAAATTATGGGTCGTTATATTTCTTCCTCCTTAAAAGAATTTCGTCCCTAAAATTGCCAATGTAAGAAGAATGGTACAAAACCCATTAACTTTCCCCAAAATAAGTCAGTTGAAACTTCCCACAATCAATTTATTGAAACCACACTATCACTTTTACTAATTTCTAAACTCCTCCATAGATTACAATAATATTATTTACTCAACCATTTCATGTTGTAATCCAATACCAAATTTTAATTATTAAACTTTTCTTCAAAATTTTCCAACTCCTTAAATTTCGAAAAATTTCATCAACGTCTTTTTTGCACGGCTAGATCGGAACAACTATAAACCGCCTCTACGGGCTCAAATCAAGAAAAGAAAAGAAAAACTAAGTGGCTCAATCATAAAATCATCAGAGTCAAACACAATTTAAACACATAACTTTTTGCTGGGCAATCAAATTTTTTACTTCTGAAATCGAAAACATCAATTTAGCTTTTGCTTTTAAATACCTTCACCTTACTTACCAATAATATCCAATCATACAATTCAAATCGTTTTATTCTGCATTTTTCAGTTTCCAATATTTATTTCATTAAAACCCGTACAATGTACATATACCATTCGTAAGCAATATCAACTTTGATCGCTCACTCGATCACACAATTTCACTTCCGAACTAGTTTCGTTCACACAACTCTCTAGCGCGGACTCAGATCTGGTTCCTTGATTAAAAACCTTCATTCTCCTTGCATAGCCATATACTATGATAGAGAATCCCATAATCAATCAAAAATCCATATCCATGGTCCGCCGTCGAAAATCGAGTGAAAAATCCTAATTCGCATCGATATGAATTATCTCAAAATTATGTGTTCGAATCTGGATCAAGTCGTCATGCGAATAAAATAATATACGTACACTTACGTTCTTATTTCCAATTAATTCTTATCTACATCAGTTTCTTTTATTCACATTCATTTCATTTACAATCAATTCTTCACAATTATTATACACATTCACCTATTTTCTTAGTATATTTCTTTAATACCAATTTCACTTAAGAACTTTACCATCAATTTTCTTAAGTCCATTATAACATTTTATACAAAATTTTTTTAGATTTATTTCTACTTCGCCACTTAAGTGTATATATTCAAATTCAATTTCGATCCCATTTAACTCAATTTATCTTCAAATTTTAATTATTGAATTATCAACCATATCTCAAACCATATTTAATTCACTAATTATTTTAATTAGTTCCATTCATTTTTTTTCCAGTTTACTTCATTTAATTAGTTTACTTTGCTAATTTATTTCATTATCTTACTCACTTTCATTTAACTTTTCTTAAGTTAAATTTCATTCTCCGTTTTCGCATTCAATTTTATCCAGTCTATTTAACTTACCTTAAGGTAAGATTTATTTCAATTTAGCTTCCCAGATTTTATAAGTTCAACTTTATCCAAATAATCACTTCAAATCAAAATCCCAGGGCTTAACGATTTGTTATACGTATTTCAAATCATTTTAGAAATCATACACACACACACACACATATCTCACTTATGTATATCAAATCTAGAAATTTTAAGCTTCTTAAAATCAAAAACTTGTTTGTAAAAACAAGACCCCAATAGCAAATTATTACGGCGGCAATCATTACTTAGAAACTCGAAAATGAACACCGATGATGTCACGATCATCATCGGAATTATTTTCCAACGACCGAGGTGAGTTCAGTGTCTTTTCCTCTAAAACTTCCTTTAAATATTTCAATTCAAAAATATTCTCCAAATAATGTCACTATTATTTTCCAAAACTTTTGAACATCATTTTCAAACCAACGGGATTATAAACTCCCAAAACTCCAGCTTTTAAATCCTTTACAAATCGTTTTTATAAACCACATCATATTTAAATATTCCTCTAGAATTCCTTTTCATTATAAATCACATTTAAAAAACCATATTTACAAAATCCCATTTTGCTATATAAATTATTTCTTAACTATTGACTGTAATATCAACTTTTATTTCAATCAGCACAACAAAAATGATAATGGTTTAATATTGTCATTTCCTAACAACAAGCACACCATATACAACTATAATAATTTCCAAAAAAATTATTCTTTATATATATATAAAATTTGGGTAAAATTATTTCATTTACCCCATTTCAAAACAATACCGTGTCGAATTGTTCTGCCATAGTGTTTAGAGATCCCTATCAATAACGTTAATTACTCGTATTGACGAGAATCCATAAGCCACTCAATAGATCAATCAATACACTATAAAACAGTTTTATATTCACTAACAAATACACGTTCATATCTATTAATACACTCAAACTCATTCTAGGGTGCTAATAATCCTATCTCTAATGAGTTATTTCATCAAAGCCCAGGTTCTCGCTTAACCTTCAACTATAATACCAAGTGCCATAACCGAGATTTTCAACGCTCGAAAATCACATCAATATGTTCACTATATTATATGCCGAGCAATCGAACGCTGGAAATACCAGATCGTTAGGGAAAAAGAAGAAAGTGGTAGAAAAAGAAATAGAAACAACAACACAGAATCTCACAAATGCAGTGGAACAATATATAGTAGATAATAACATGTCTTTATACAAAAAGAACTACAACTTTTGTTTACATATTACATCATCAGAGTTCAAAACATCCATAACACAATACCGAACAATTATAATAACTTGTCAACACAAATGTTGAATATACGGCCTATAATACACATAGGACTATATCAGATATGCGTAATACGTCTTCGTCATCCAGCTCGTCTCTTGAGGTCCATAGCATCATGTCTTTAATCTGTAATACTCGGTCTGATCCGAGCATTATAATAAAATAACAACCGAGTCAGTCTGGAAAACCAGCGTGAGAAAACACACTCAATTTGGAATTATTAAAGTTATAAAAATCCTTTGAAAAACAAAGGTATCTTGTAAGACCATGCCACATATAAACACGACGTGTTTTACCTTACGATAACCAAAATATTTTATATCAAAATTGTCTGATATTATAATAGTGTCTAAGTACAAATACTTATTCAAATGGCTGAAATTGTTACATTAATTAAATTCCAGCATACTAGGCTCTACAACCAAAACCGTAAAGGTACGCATTGGAGAATAAATTCCATATGAATGACTAGGCACTGGGGTACCACCTATCATAGTACACATCTAGGAAAATGTACCGAGGATCACATCGGGATCCCCTGCAATACAAGATTGGACTACCCCTAACCTAGATAGACCGAATATGTTATCACCTCGGGTGTTCCCACCCTTTCCGAGTTCTTCCACGCACCATAGTAATAATATCCGAGGGTATCTAGAAAGATGATAAACATACCCTGATTGGAAGCGACCCATTTAGCCTTGCTGCATCTCTCTTGATTTTCAGTCATCCTTGGTTGATGAGGCTTGAGGATATGATTAAATTTCAAGGAATATATACTTGTTATACCCCTACTCCGAATGCAATGGAAAATGTTTTAGGTCATAATTCGGTCTTATGGAGAAGATAGCTTTTTGGACCCAATTAATATATTAGTTTTTCGATATAAATTCAATGTGTTTCTATACCGTATGACCCAACGATAATTCCAAATGCTACAAAATTAGAAATATGATAATAATACACTATTATGAATGTAATAGAACTGGTTTCATCGAAATCCAAGACTGTGCCTCGAAAGGCTATTTTTAAATGTCAATTTAAACAGGATATTTTTAAAATCGGGAAAATAGCTTTTAAATCCAATTTAAAAAATTTATTATCTTCATTATTATTAATATAAATTCTAATAAGTCTTTAAATTATTTTTTTACAAGCTTAAAACTCAAGGTTCGATATTTAAACCAATTTTTAATTTTTAAATTATCCAATAAATCGTTATATTTGAAATTCAAGTTAAAAATTAACTTTTAAATATTTAAGATTATTTAGATATTCCAATTTCAAAAAACCAAAATTATATGTTGTTACAGAGTGTATGGAGGAAGAAGATATGTGTGTGATGGTTTATTTAAAGCAAATATAACCACTATTGTACCAAACAATGATATGAATAAAGCTAAATCTTCTTTTTATATTATTGACTCTTCTAACTTATAACATTCTAGATCATGCCATGTAAATTTTGTTACTTTGCGAAAATTGATTAATCTACACTTTATACCAAAATTCAAAATAGATTCCAATTATAAATGTTAAGTTTGTGCGGAAGCAAAATTCACAAGAATCTCATTTCACCAAGTTGAACGAGAAAATGAACCTTTAGACCAATACACACCGATGTATGTGACTTGAAAATGTGTCAAACTAGAGGCGGAATATTGTATTTCATTACCTTCATTAATGATTGTACAAGGCACTGCTATGTGTATCTCCTTAGAAGGAAGGATGAGGCATTCGACATGTTTAAATAGTATAAAGCAGAAGTTGAGAATCAACTCAACAAGAAAATAAAAGCTTTAAGAAGTTAGAGGAGGAGAATATGAATTTCCCTTTGAGAAATTCTACGCTGAGCATAGTATTATACACCAAACTACCGCTCCGTATTCACCTCAATCCAACGGTATAGCCGAACGGAAAAATAAAACTCTTAAAGAAATGATGAATTCCTTATTAATTCATTCTGGCTTGCTAGATAACTTCTGGGAAGAAGCTATTCTTTCTGCAAATCATATTTTGAATAAAATACTACCAAAGAAAACATCTAAATCTCCCCATGAACTTTTGAAAAATAGACCATTATCCCATAGGTACTTAAAAATTTGGGATGTCTTGCGAAAGGAGAGGTACCTAAATCAAAGAAAGTCAAAATTGAACCAAAAACAATTGACTGTGTATACATTGGATATGCACAAAACAGTATCGCTTATCGATTTTGTTGCATAAATCCGAAATTGATGATATTCACGTAAATACCATCGTTGAGTCGAAAAATGCTAGATTTTCCAAACACGTATACCCTTTAAAACAGGGTACTGAAAATTATACTCAAAAGTGACAAAGGGAAATTGAAATCTCCAGTTCTCTTGAAGATACTGAACAAAATATTGATAGCGTTCAACAAAATAGTGCCAATCATTAAGTGGAGGAATCAAGGAGAAGCAAAAGATCAAGGTCTTCAAAAACCTTTGGACCAAATTTCTACACATTTATGTTAGAAGATGATCCACTAACATATAAACAAGCTATGTCCTCCGCCAATGCCCCTTACTGGAAGGAGGCCATTAACAATGAGATCGAATCCATTATGGCAAACCATACATGGAAGTTAGTTGATTTACCTCAAGGATGTAAGGCCTTAGCTAATAAAAGGATATTTAAGAAGAAATCAAAACCTGATTGTTCAATAGAAAAGTACAAAGCTCAATTTGTGATTCAAGGATTCAGACAAAAAGAAGACCTGGACTATTTTGATACATACTCTTCAGTAACTAGAATAACATCAATAATAATGCTAATAGCAATTGCATCCATACTTGATTTGGAAATACATCAAATGCATGAAAAGACAACTTTTTCAAATGGTGAATTAGAAGTAGAAATATTCATGAAACAACTTGAAGATTTCCTAAAAACTGAAAATGAATGTAAGGTTTATAGATCAAGAAAATCACTATATGAACTTAAACAAGAGCCTAAAAGATGGCATGAAAAATTTGATGAAAACATGATACTAAATGGATTTCATACAGATGAATGCGACAAATGATACTAAATGGATTTCATATGGGATATTTCATTGTATGTCTATATGTAGATGATTTACTAACATTTGGAAGTAATAAGGAAATAATAAATCTACAGAAGATATGCTCTCCGCCAGATTTGACATGAAAGATCTGGGAGTCGCTGATGTGATACTTGGTGTAAAAATACATAAGACCAACCAAGGATATGTGCTGTAACAGTCACACTATATTGAAAAAGTACTTGAAAATTTTAAACAATACAATATAATATCAACAAAATCACCTGTAGATTTGAACCAAAACCGAGTTAAAAATAGTGTTGACAGTATTTACCAACTTAAGTACTCTTGTATACTAGGCAGCATTATGTACATAATGAACTGTACTAGACCTAATATAGCATATGCTGTAAGTAAACTCAACAGAAATACTAGCAACCCAAGAAAGAATCGCTGAAAAGCTATAATTCGAGTACTAGGATACCTAAGGTATACACAAATTCATGGACTACATTATGAAAGGTACCCATTTTTAATAGAAGGGTATTGTGATGCAAACTGGATAACTAGTTCATCGGATACAAAATCCACTAGTGCTTATCGTTTACCTTAGCTAGTGGGAAAATATTGTTGATACACGAAGATTTTTGATCAATGACAATGTATAAAGGAAGAGATATATGCAAGATAGAGGAAGATCAATGAAATATAAACTTGAGTATGATTTTTATATATATATAGGTTTATTTGTTAAAATCTATCCTCAAGAGTTGCACAAACACAAGAACACATTCATAATACTTCAATTTTTCACTATGCATACTTCAATTCTTCATAATGCATAAATTCATATGTCAGTCGACTGAACTGAATTTACCAGTCGACTGAACTGGCAAACATGTACAAATATGCACAGTTTCAGTCGACTAAATTTTCTGCACAGTCGACTGAAAATTTTCCAGAAAGATTCTTACTATAATTTCAGTCGACTAAAATTCCTGTACAGTCGACTGAATTTGAACCTGCGAATTTTGCATGAAAGGACACCTTCTTCTTCCCAAGAGTTGCAACCATTCTTCAATAGAAATGGAAGCTTCTCTTATCTACAACCCTTGGCAATACATGCATCCTTTTTACAACTATAAATACATGATTCAAACATCATTCAAACCACTGAATTATCTTACTCTAACCTATCTATTTCTTGATCATATTTTCTAAACATTATCATAGCAATCACTACTCTCTTTGCTTGAATCACTGTTTATATTTAATATATTTGATTCATAGCAAATTCATAATTCCTTAATCTTCACAAACATATTTCATATTCTTGAGGATAAGATTATAGGAACATTGTACTACAATAGACTCATTCATGTTATAAAGAACACAACTAGTCAAAACTTGTTTAGCATTGAGGTTTGAAGTCCTCTTAGGTAGTTTGAGGCAAAGAAATCCCGTTCGGTTTTTCGGGTAAGTTGTGAACCTATTCCTCCGGGTTAAGAGAGGGTTTTGTAGTTAGTGAAATACCTAAGTGAAGCTTAGGGACTGGACATAGGACAAGTGATCCGAACCAGTATAAAATCTTGGTGCGTTTTTTACTTACCATATATACATTAACCATATAGCTATTCCATATTACACGATCCTATCAATTACCCCCGACTTTCAATTGGTATCAGAGCAAGGCCGTCCTATAACCATAACACCGTTATTAGACATATTGATAATATGGAAAATAATGCAAGTACAAGTACAACCTCTGCCTATAACTCTACATTTGCCGAAGGACAATCTACACAAAGACCCCCTCTTTTCAATGGACTTAACTATAACTATTGGGCTACAAGGATGAGGATTTATATGCAAGCAACTAGCTTCGAAGCATGGAATGCCACTCAAGCAGAGTTCGTTGCACCCACAACCGACTATCCTACATGGACACAAACTCAGAAGAATGAAGCTAGTGCAAATGCCAAAGCAATGAATATGCTATTTTGTGCCTTGGATAGAAATGAATTCAACCGAGTTAGCATATGTACTACTGCACATCAGATATGGGATACACTTAGAACCATACACGAAGGCACTAACAAGGTCAAACAAACAAAGATCTCCATGCTAAAGAATCAATTCCAAAACTTTAGAATGCGACAAAATGAATCTATCAATGACATGTATTCAAGATTTCAAGACATTCATCATGCCTTAATCGGATTGGGAGAAAAGTTTACTGATTTTGATATTGTATCTAAGGTTCTAAATTCACTCACTGATGAATGGGAAAGAAAGGTGCTAGCAATTGAGGAAGCAAACGATCTATCTTCAATGAAACCAGAAGAATTAATTGGAAATCTCATGTCATATGAAGTTAATATGCAAGCTAAGAAAGATCAAGCTCAAGAAAGAAAGAATGTTGCTTTTCACGCGGAAAAAGAAGATTCAGAATCGGAAGATGAGGATTTAGCATTCATAGCCAAGAATTTCAAAAAATTCTTAAAATTTAGAAAAGGGAACAAAAACGGATTCAAAAAAAATTTCATGAGTAAACCTCCTTCCTCAAATATAGAATGCTTTAATTGTCACAAGAAAGGACACATGCAAAAGGATTGCCAAGAACAAAAGAAGGAAAATCAGAAAAGTTTCAACAACAAAAACAAAAAGGATAAATTCAAAAAGAAGGCATTCTCTGTAACATGGAACGATTCAGATTCATCTTCATCTTCATCTGAAAGTGATAGTGATAGCGACAATGAACAAGCAAATGTATGCTTCATGGCTCAAGATTCTGAGGTAAGCAATTTAACTTTCGATGATTTAATTGAAGTAAACACCGAACTTTTAAGCACAATAAAAAGTCTTAAAAAGAAAACTAAGGAAATTCGTGAAAATCAAAACAAAGCTGAGTTTGAAAGAGATATGTTACATGATGAAAAGAAAATTCTTGAAGAAGAACTTGAAAAAGTTCAAGAATCCTATTCAAACTCAGAAACTCAATTATCACTTTTAAGTCAAGAAATTGAAACTCAAAAGACTAAGAATGATATAATTGCTTCTGAAAATCATGAGTTAAAAACAAAAATTAGACAAGTTGAGTTAGAAAACAATAGTCTTCAAGCTAGATTAGATAACATTACTAAAAATGTTTCTAACTTTAATAAAGGAAGAGAAAATTTATCTAAAATTTTAGAAAATTCTCAATCCTCTTCAAACAAACATGGATTAGGATATAAAAAGGAAGTAAAAATTTCTAAAAATAAAAATTTTAAAAATTCAAAACAACAAATATTACTTCAAGAACCTATTCAAACAAAAGTAAAAACCAAGATAGTCAAAATTTGGATTCCAAAGACTAACAATATTTTAATTAGGAATAAATATATTAAAACATTTATAGATAATGTTCACCATGATAAAAACTATATTTATAAAAAGGATACTAAACCAAATTGGGTTTGGTTTCCTAAACTCTAACTTTTTAGGACCCTATTAAAAGGTGGGTACCAATAATTTCATATCTATTTTCTGGTCCCACTCAAAAAGAAAAAATGGATATTAGACAGTGGTTGTTCAAAACACATGACCGGAGACAAAGATATGCTTATAAACATCACATACTTTGATGGTGGCTTGGTTACCTTCGGAGACAATTCAAAAGGCTATATCATTGGCAAAGGAGATGTGAACAATTACGGTACATCAAAATTACCTTTTATAACAAATGTTTCATTAGTTAAAAATTTAAAACATAATCTACTTAGCATAAGTCAACTATGTGACAAAGGCTTTAAAATAATTTTTTCGGATAATAAATGTAGTATTTTTGATCAAAACCAAAATCTTGTTTTTGAAGGAAATAGAGATAAAAATATTTACGTTTTAAATATGAATATTAATCATAATACAAGTATGTGTCTACTTGCCAAAGACAATGATCCTTGGTTATGGCACAAAAGATTTTGTCATATAAATTTTAAAACTATTAGAAAACTTTCTAAAAATGATTTAGTAAGAGGTCTACCCAAGATAAACTTCAAAATAAATAATTTTTGTGATGATTGTCAAAAAGGTAAATTAACAAAATCATCTTTCAAATCTAAGAAAATTATTTCGACTTCACAACCGTTAGAATTATTACATATGGATTTATTTGGACCAACACAAGTTCAATCCATTAATCATAATCGATACGTATTTGTAATAGTTGATGATTTCTCAAGATATACATGGACTATTTTTATGAAAAATAAAAGTGATACTTTTGAAAATTTTAAAACATTTGTCAAAAGAATTCAAAACGCTAAAGACTTAAAAATTAAAAATATTCGAAGCGATCATGGAGGAGAATTCGAAGACGAGGATTTTGAAAATTTTTGTGAAAAGAAAGGAATAAATCATAATTTTTCATTTCCTAGAACTCCTCAACAAAATGGAGTTGTAGAAAGAAAGAATAGAACATTAAAAGAATGCGCAAGAACATTATTAAATGGATGTTCTTTACCAAAACATTTTTGGGCAGAAGCCGTTGCTACTGCATGTTACGTATTAAATAGAATATCAATTAGACCACTAACTAAAAATACTTCTTATGAACTATTTAATAACAAAAAGCCAAATATACCGTATTTTAAAGTATTTGGATCAAAATGTTTCATTGTAAATACAAAAGATCAATTAGGAAAATTCGATCCAAAAGCCGTCGAAGGAGTTTTCGTAGGATACTCAGAACGAAGTAAAGCATATCGAGTATTTAATAAACATACAAACATAATTGAAGAAACTTTACATATATCTTTTGATGAAAATTTTAATAGAGATTTAAGCATAAAAGATGATGAAGAATTAGTAAATATAGAAGAAACAAATCTTGAAAATAATAATGTAAGATCCCCTCCTAGAATATTACGAGATCACCCAACTCAAAATATTATAGGAGAAATAAATTCTCAAGTTAGAACAAGAAATCAACTAAATCAAATGGGTCATGTAGCTTTCATTTCATCAACAGAACCTAAAAATCCTAAAGAAGCATCAACAGATGATTATTGGATTATTGCTATGCAAGAAGAATTAAATCCATTTGAACGTAACGACGTTTGGGAATTAGTTCCCCGTCCTAATAATCAACCAGTAACAGGAAAAAAATGGATTTACAAAAATAAAGTAGATGAATTAGGTAATATAACAAGAAATAAAGCTAGACTAGTAGCACAAGGATATAATCAAGAAGAATGTATTGATTTTGAAGAAACATTTGCTCCCGTCACAAGACTTGAAGCAATTCGTATACTTTTAGCTTTTGCATGTTTTCACAATTTCAAACTTTATCAGATGGATGTGAAAAGTGCATTTTTAAATGGTTTTATTAAAGAAAATGTATATGTAGAACAACCTCCTTTATTTATACACGAAAAATATCCAGATCATGTCTATAAATTAAAGAAAGCACTATATGGTCTTAAACAAGCACCTCGTGCTTGGTATGAAAGACTTAAAAGTTATTTATTAATTTCGGGATTTAAAATTGGAAAAGTCGATCAAACACTCTTTATTAAAAATACTACAAAAGACATTTTAATAATTCAAATATATGTAGATGATATTATATTTGGATCAACAAATGAAAATTTATGCAAAGAATTTTCAAATATAATGACTAAAGAGTTTGAGATGTCTCATATGGGAGAATTATCATACTTTCTTGGACTTCAAATAAAACAATTATCAAATGGAATTTTTATAAACCAAGAGAAATATTGTACAAACTTAATTAAACGTTTCGGAATGGAAAACACTTCGGCTAAACCTACTCCTATGAGTACTACTACTCATCTCGATCGAGATGAAAATGGCAAAAGTATAGATCAAAAATTATATAGAAGTATGATAGGCTCCTTACTTTACTTAACCGCAAGTAGACCAGACATAATGATGAGTGTATGCTTATGTGCACGTTTTCAATCTAATCCTAAAGAATCACATTTAAGAGCAGTTAAACGAATTATACGATATCTTAACCACACTAAAGACTTTGGACTATTTTATCCAAAAGAGTGTCCATTTGAATTAGTATCATTCAGTGATGCTGATTTTGGTGGATCTCGAACAGATAGAAAAAGTACAAGTGGTACATGTCATTTTATTGGAAAATCACTTGTATCATGGTTTAGTAAGAAACAAAATTACGTCTCACTTTCCACCTGCGAAGCAGAGTATATATCAGCCGCATTAGCTTATACTCAAGTTATATACATGCAACAAACACTCAAAGATTTTAATATAAATTTAACAAATTCCACAATATATTGTGATAACACTGGTACAATAAACTTATCTAAAAATCCAGTTAATCACTCTCGTACAAAACATATAGATATTCGTCACCATTTTTTACGTGACAATATCGAAAAAGGTATAATTAATCTAGAACATATTTCTACCGAAAATCAAATTGCCGATATATTTACTAAACCCTTATTAGAAAATTCCTTCATAAAACTTCGACGAGAATTAGGGATAATATCCTTTAAAGATATCAATTAAATTTACAGTAGATATATACATATTTCAGTCGACTAAAACAATTTATCCAGTCGACTGAATAAAAATCAAGAGTTATTCTCAGCTATATTATAAACCTCACATTTTTTTACTGATTTATTAATAACAACCTTACATTTTTAACAAATTTTTCCTTAATCATTGAATATTTATGTGGTTACAAATCTTAACTAAACAATAACCATTAATTGTTTAGTCAAATTCTATTATAAATTCTTAAAAATTTATTAGTTTTTTTTAAACATCTAAATTTTACAAATAAAAACTTAACAAAATCAAATAAAAAAAATGTTGTCTAACAACTCCTACTCTCCAATCAACATCACATCGTCAAGCAAAAACTCTCCAACATCACCAAAACTCCCCACACCAACACCACCACATGAGCCGATGTATAATTGGAAAAATTATCGTACTGGTTACACTCCAGAAACCAAGAAGGCTAAGCGCGGACTTTTTATTTCTCCGTATACGAAAAGAAAGATTGATGAGATTCATCACTTTCAACAACAACAGATTGATCTTCAATGAGAACTATACTTCGAGCAAAAGATTACAGCTAGACGTTTGAGCTTCCTAGAGCAAATTGGCTTACGTTTCTGTGGATCAAAGAAGAACGAAGTGGCTGAGCCCCTACCTCGACCTGTCAGTTCATTTGATCCATCTTCATCTTATCGTACACCAAACGATCCCGTCAATCCATGGATGTCTCCTAAGACACCACAATATAGTCCGAATTCATGGGATAGAAATTACATGAAGAATGAAGGAAAGAAGAATCCAAGTCCTTCCCAAAAGAAATAATTCAATTTTGAAATATATTATTTGTAACTATTTTTCTTAAAATAAATTGTTTAAATTCAAAAAGAATCTGAAACAACAAAAGTACATGGTTCAGTCGACTGAACTTATAAGCCCAGTCGACTGAATGCACACAGAAAACATTTTTTTCATATTTTCAGTCGACTAAATATTTCTGCACAGTCAACTGAAACTTAACAGAAACTCTCGGGAAAATATTCAGTCGACTAAAATCTCTGTTCAGTCGACTGAATTCAAACCTAAAAAGTTTCGGTCTACAATTCAGTCGACTGAACAGCATTTTCAGTCGACTGAACGGCCTTTTCCAGGTAAAATTCCCTTTATTTACATCAGTTTTTCACTTCCAAAATCACTTTTTACATCTTCTTCCCCAAATTTCCCCAAAACCCTAGATCTCAAATACTTCCAATCTCCCTTAAATCAAAAGCAAATGGCACCAAAACGATCTAGAGCTTCATCCTCTTCATCCTCTGAGCCCATTGATGCTCAAATTGCTCAATGGCTATATGATGAAGTCGCGATAACCCGATGGAACAAGATGAAGAACTCAAGAATATTCGAGCATTCCTTTGTAGATTTCCAAAGTCTTCACACCTACAACATCCAAGAGCTCACTGATCAAGCAGGCTTAACTCCTCTTCTTGATTTGAAAAGGAATGACATTGCCATAAATCATATTATGGTCAAGTTGTTCTACGCAAATCTCAATCTTGGACACCAAACTCCAAGGAATCCAAACGACAGTGTTTGGAGCATGGTCTGCGGAAAGAAGGTTTGGTTTTCTTTGGATCGAATAGCTCACATTTTAGGGTCAACTAATATCAGAAGGAAACTAGAAGAAATAGGGTTCAATCCACAAATTCGTGATAACATAAATCACCAATTTATGGATGATAATATAAATTTCCGAGTTTTCAAATCTACTTCTCTTCGACCTCGAGCAAGAATTCTACATAAAACTCTAATGAGAACGATCACTCCTCGCACGGGCTCATATGAAATCGTTTACCCAATTAACTATCAAGCTTTATATGCCATCTTTGGCAATATTAAAGTCAATTGGGTACAACTAATCCTTGATGAGTTTCTCTCATTTCATAATGGTAAAATGCGCACAATTTATTTTGGAGAATACATCATGCGACTTCTCCTCAATATTGATACACCATTACCGGATTCAGAGAACACAATGGCCCATCAAATAAACCATCGGACCATAAGCCTTATGCAACTCCCTACTCGACCTCCTCGATTTATATCACTTGCCGAATGGGAATCTAGGCGTCAAGAGCAACAACAACAACCTCCGCCACCTCAACACGAAGAGCATTTCGAACAAGAAGAAGAAATTCGTCTTGTTGACCCGACCTACACTACCAACCAATCCTTAGGAATATTATCAAGAAATCAACAAATTCTTGATAATCGTCTTAAAAGGGTGGATAATATGCTTGACAAAATCAAAGGATTTTTTAATAAGCTTTGGGACGCTATCTCGTGCTCAAGCACCACTACCGCTTCAACATCTCGTGGCAAGCGTCCTGCACCAACATTTACATGGATGTCATCCGAGGAGCATACCAGTAGCAGCACAAGCGGAGCTAGTGGTGGACAAGGAGGAAGAGCTTATAGACCATCAACAGGAGGACCAGTCATTAGAGAACCAGGAGACAGAGAAGGTTCTTACGATTGGGATAGGGATCAGTAATTTATTTAAGTTGTTGTTCTATATTTCTTGCAACTATGACATTTGAACTATTATGTTTTATGCATTTTTTATGCAATTCTAAGATTCATTCTCTTTGGTTTAAAGTGATTATTTTAATACCATGCAACTACAGTTATTACTTCTTTTTTGTCGATGACAAAGGGGGAGAAAATCTATGGTACTAACTTTGTTTTGTAGGAAAGATAGGTGTACACATTCAGGGGGAGAAAGTTTAAACATCTTTAGAAAATCAAGTATTGTCATCAATCAAAAAGGGGGAGAATGTTGATACACGAAGATTTTTGATCAATGACAATGTATAAAGGAAGAGATATATGCAAGATAGAGGAAGATCAATGAAATATAAACTTGAGTATGATTTTTATATATATAAGTTTATTTGTTAAAATCTATCCTCAAGAGTTGCACAAACACAATAACACATTCATTATACTTCAATTTTTCACTATGCATACTTCAATTCTTCATAATGCATAAATTCATATGTCAGTCGACTGAACTGAATTTACCAGTCGACTGAACTGGCAAACATGTACAAATATGCACAGTTTCGGTCGACTAAATTTTCTGCACAGTCGACTGAAAATTTTCCAGAAAGATTCTTACTATAATTTCAGTCGACTAAAATTCCTGTACAGTCGACTGAATTTGAACCTGCGAATTTTGCATGAAAGGACACCTTCTTCTTCCCAAGAGTTGCGACCATTCTTCAATAGAAATGGAAGCTTCTCTTATCTACAACCCTTGGCAATACATGCATCCTTTTTACAACTATAAATACATGATTCAAACATCATTCAAACCACCGAATTCTCTTACTCTAATCTATCTATTTCTTGATCATATTTTCTAAACATTATCAAAGCAATCACTACTCTCTTTGCTTGAATCACTGTTTATATTTAATATATTTGATTCGTAGCAAATTCATAATTCCTTAATCTTCACAAACATATTTCATATTCTTGAGGATAAGATTATAGGAACATTGTACTACAATAGACTCATTCGTGTTATAAAGAACACAACTAGTCAAAACTTGTTTAGCATTGAGGTTTGAAGTCCTCTTAGGTAGTTTGAGGCAAAGAAATCCTGTTCGGTTGTTCGGGTAAGTTGTGAACCTATTGCTCCGGGTTAAGAGAGGGTTTTGTAGTTAGTGAAATACCTAAGTGAATTTTAGGGACTGGATATAGGACAAGTGATCCGAACCAGTATAAAATCTTGGTGCGTTTTTTACTTACCATATATACATTAACCATATAGCTATTCCATATTACACGATCCTATCAATTACCCCCGACTTTCAAATATCTTGGAGTTCATCTAAACAAACTTGTATAGCAAGATCAACCATGGAATCAGAATTTATTGCCTTAGACAAAGCCGCAGAAGAAGCGGATTGGCTTCGAGGTTTCTTTAGAAAGTATTTCGAATTGGGAAAAATCTGTACCTCCAACAAGCATACATTTCGATGGTCAATCAGCTATTGGAAGGACCAATAGTAAGCTTTACAACGATAAGTCTAGACATATTTGTCAGACATAAAACTGCTAGACAACTTCTCTCAACGAGGTTATCACAATTGATTATGTAAGATCAAATGGTAACATTGCGGATCCACTAATAAAAGGTTTACCTAAAGAGAAGGTTAATATTTTATCGATAGGAATAGGGTTAAGGCCCATAAACTAAAAAGTTTCTTATCGATGGGAATAGGATTAAGGCCCATAAACTAAAAAGTTTCTTTAAGCGAAAACCCCACCCGACTGACTGGAGATCCTAAGATAGGTTCAAATGTGCAACTCAGTTTAGATAAACTTGATAGCACTATGAATATTCAGACCATTCCTATGATAAATTAGTGCACTACTCGTCGAAGAATAGACATTGTGTGTTTATATTGTTACTATGAATATACATTGTGTGTTTATATGCTAAAAATAGAGGGCATAGATCGTAAATGCATTACCCGATTCATCTATGTATACTAGTTGGGATCAACAAGCTAATGCATTGTTCTTCTTAGCATGAGATACGTATTCATCTAGAATTCTACTCATCATGACAAAATCTGATAAACAAAACCAAAATCAATCAACAAAATGGAGATCCAAACATTAAAAATGTCTTCTAAGCTGACCATTCAAAGTTATATATTACGACAAAATCTACAGTAACTAAGCAAAGGACATGATTTTTGAGGGTTGCGTGGACATATTTGTTCTCACCTCTTACTTTAAATGGCATTTCACATATTCAATGAAACAAGATTATGAATATCATGTTTGTTCTAGGTGTTGTATGTAAGCATATGATTGGACAATTGGACACACTAATATGAATATTTTTTAATCTAAACAACCGAACGATTGCTTTTCCATTGTTGTGTGATTATACTAGTAGTTTTAAAGTGACCAGTTCTTATGGAAAATTCGCATTAATTAACCAGGATTTTCCTTGCTTTAGTCAAAGCACCAAAATCACCTATCTTGACTGCACTACAGCTTAAATAGTATGAAATTATTTGTTTGTTTGTTGCATTTAGCCATTCATTTGTTTGTTGGATAAATAGTATGAAATTGTTGCTACTGTATCGGTATGTATAGGAAAAAAGATCTACTCGTTTCTTGATACCCAGCAAACTCATTTGAAGTTAACGCTTAATCATCATCCATAACATTTTGTCACCTTTATAATACAGAATACGTAAGCTTGAATATAATTATTCATGACAGCAGAAGTAATCTATCTTCTCTTTTCTATTAATTTGATCGATTGTTCATATGAATGACACAAACACTTTCTTTGCCTCATCAGATTGGATGCTTCATTGATACTGCTAAACGGCAAGTCATGTCTCACCATCTCATCAACTTTTATTTCCTACATGGAAAATAAATTAAATAATATTTCATAGCACATTTATAAATATCCACTATAACATGAAACAATGTTCCGATACTAGGTACGAAATGAGAATGAAGATGATTCTATTGGTTTGTAGCCCTGGCCCTAATTCCTAGCATAGTCAAATTGCAAATTAATATAAGCATAACATGACATGGTTGAAGTCGGTGTACTATAACTTGAAGATCACCTTGTTCATATATTTGTCTACTAACAATCGGAGATCAGATTTGGGCTTCTACCTTCCAAATAAAGATCCCTTAATTCCTGAAAGAAGTAATACATAATGAGTGGAAACTTCAGGGTTGACTTTGGAACACCTGAAGTTACAGTTACTCCCCATCCCTACAAATGAATATTGGAAAGAATAGAATACTAGATTAACGGATAGAAAGAAAAGAAAGAAGAGGATGAAACTTACATCATAGCATGATTGCAGTACAGTTGATACAGCCCTAGTGTCACCAATGCATTCGAAAGAGTAATCTGCCCCACCATTTGTAATCTCCTTCGCAATCTACCATATTATTTAAATATCAAATGCATGCAAAGACAACATTTTTAAATGGTGAATTTGAAGAAGAAATATTCATGAAACAACTTGAAGATTTCCTAAAAACTGAAAATGAATGTAAGGTTTATAGATCAAGAAAATCACTATATGGACTTAAACAAGAGCCTAAACGATGGCATGAAAAATTTGATGAAAACATGATACCAAATGGATTTCATATAGATGAATGCGACAAATGATACTAAATGGATTTCATATGGGATATTTCACTGTATGCCTATATGTAGATGATTTACTAACATTTGGAAGCAACAAGGAAATAATAAAATCTACAGAAGATATGCTCTCCGCCAGATTTGACATGAAAGATCTGGGAGTCGCCAATGTGATACTTCGTGTAAAAATACATAAGACCAACCAAGTATATGTGCTGTCCCAGTCACACTATACTGAAAAAATACTTGAAAATTTTAAACAATACAATATAATATCAACAAAATCACCTGTAGATTTGAACGAAAACCGAGTTAAAAATAGTATTGACAGTATTTACAAACTTAAGTACTCTTGTATACTAGGCAGCATTATGTACATAATGAACTGTACTAGACCTAATATAGCATATGCTGTAAGTAAACTCAACATATGTACTAGCAACCCAAGAAAGAATCACTGAAAAACTATAATTCAAGTACTAGGATACCTAAGGTATACACAAAGTCTGGGACTACATTATGAAAGGTACCCATCTGTAATAGAAGGGTATTATGATGCAAACTGGATAACTACTTCACCGGATACAAAATCCACTAGTGCTTATGTGTTTACCTTAGCTAGTGGGAAAATATCTTAGAGTTCGTCTAAACAAACTTGTATAGCAAGATCAACCATGAAATCAGAATTTATTGCCTTAAACAAAGCCGCAGAAGAAGCGGATTGGCTTCGAGGTTTTTTTAGAAAGTATTTCGAATTGGGAAAAATCTGTACCTCCAATAAGCATACATTTCGATGGTCAATCAGCTATTGGAAGGGCCAATAGTAAGCTTTACAACGACAAGTCTAGACATATTTGTCAGACATAAAATTGCTAGACAACTTCTCTCAATGAGGTTATCACAATTGATTATGTAAGATCAAATGGTAACATCTCGGATCCACTAACAAAAGGTTTACCTAGAGAGAAGGTTAATATTTCATCGATGAGAATAGGGTTAAGACCCATAAACTAAAAAGTTTCTTTAAGCGAAAACCCCACCTGACTGACTGGAGATCCTAAGATCTAGGTTCAAAGGTGCAACTCAGTTTAGATAAACTTGATAGCACTGTGAATATTCAAACCATTCCTATGATAAGTTAGTGCACTACTCGTCGAAGAATAGAATAAGTTCTGAATCTGTTAATGATGTCTATACTTGGTAAGATAAAAAAACCAAGTGTTAAGAAGCACCCACGTAAGTGCGAAGGTACCGCTTCAAGGAGAACTGAAAGACCAAATTCTCCAAGCACTCATAATACCAAGTTGGTGTTCATGGAAAAAAGAATACAAACAGAAAACCATGGAAGATAAAAAATATTTATCGTGTGTTGTCTTTTAGGCTTACACAAAAAGGCTTATAGTTCAAAGACAATCTAAGCCCACTAATTCGTCAGTAAGTCAAAAGGATAAACTAGGAAAGTTCAAAGCCTGTATGCTATCTTAACCGAGATGATAAAAGGTATCGTAAAATTAAGAACAAGTAAGCAATTATTCATTCATGTAGGGGATTCTTGAAAATGAATGAGTAATTTATTGGAAAGTGTAAGACATTAAATGGCTATATTGGAAAATGTGAGGTATTGAATGCCTTGGAAAATGAATAGTCTCATATCTTGGAATAAAATATACATTTTGTGTTTATATACTAAAATGTGGATACCATTATAGTTACTATGAGATAAAGAGAGACACGAAAGCATAGCTATCTTAGCGGGTGGTGCAACGCACCATCCTGCACCTGCGCCTCTATGCCCATGCCCGACACCGCACCTGAACCCGCATCCATGGCGTGGACAAATGAGCGTTTGAGGCATATTAGAGGTGTATTAGCAATTCGTAATTGGCAGTTGGCTTGGCTTGGCTATTCAGACCAGACAGTTTTTAATTTTTCCCATTCAAACTCAAACGTTAATAAAACGGCTGCACTGCTTGGTAAATGGTTGCAACCTTTCCAATCGTCAAAACCATTCCAAAACGTATAGGCATCTTCCCATGCTTATATATAGGATGTGGCAGAACAGAATTAAATACCAAACCTTCAATTTTGTTCTTCACCTTCTCCCTCGAAACTTTGTTCTTAAATGTTTATCTTGAGTTTGTCGATTCTCTGCAATTTGCAGTGCAATATTGCAGAGTTTGGTCTGTTTTATCTTGGAAAATAGTTGCTCTTCATCCTTCTGTGTCGTAGAGGGAGCAATATTGTTTCAAGGCATCAGTTTTCACTGGACTTAGACAATCTACTCGGTATTATATCTATTATATAATCTGTTGTACCGCACAGTTTTATTTGTAACACTTTTACAACATAGTTGTAACAGTTATATAGCTGTAATAGTTTTGCAATGTAATCGTTAGGGCTGTTATGGTAATGGTAACCGTTACCATTTTACAAATACCGTTACCGTACTATTTTTACTGGCAAGCGAAAATTGCTTACCATTACCGTTACCGATAGGCTGGTATACCAAAGACTGGTATACCGATAATCTGGTAACCGTTACACTGGTAATGGTAAATTACCGTTTGTCTAGAAAAGGTTAGTCATAACACGTATTCACACCATAACGGTGTTTCATTATACAATTTATAGTGTTACTTAATAAAAAACACAAATGAGAAAGAAGTGAAGTATATTTAATATTATTTCACCGGTTAATAAACTAAATTTAATCATTTGTTTGGTTTTAAATGCCTATAATAAAGCATGTTACATGAATATACATGTATTATAAATTGACTGGTAAAATTACCGTTACCGCTGGTATTGAAGAAATGTTACCGATGATTTACCGTAGAAAATAGTAAATTTACTGTTACCATACCGATTAAACTGGTATACCGATTTCACTCGAAAATGGTAACCAATTGGCTGGTAATTGTATGGTATTGATAAATTTACCGACCATAACAGCCCTAGTAATCGTAACATTTTCGCAACATAATTGTAACAGTTCTGTAGCTGTAACAGTTTTGCAACATAATCGTAATAGTTTCATAACACTTTTGTAACGTCATGTTAACAGTATGTACCACTTTTTGGGAAGAAAATAAAATTGAGCCGCGAAGGAAAAATAGAGGGCATAGAGCATAAATGCATTACCCGATTCATCTATGCATACTAGTTGGGATCAACAAGCTAATGCATTGTTCTTCTTAGCATGAGATTCATCTATGCATACTAGTTGGGATCAACAAGCTAATGCATTGTTCTTCTTAGCATGAGATACGTATTCATCTAGAGTTCTACTCATCATGACAAAATCTGATAAACAAAACCAAATCAATCAACAAAAATGGAGATCCAAGCATTAAAAATGTCTTCTAAGCTGACCATTCAAAGTTATATATTATGACAAAGTCTACACTAACTAAGTAGAGGACATGATTTTCGAGGCTTGCATGGACATATTTGTTCTCACCTCTTATTTTAAATGGCATTTCACATATTCAATGAAACAAGATTATAATATCATGTTTGTTCTAGGTGTTGTATGTAATCATATGATTGGAAAATTGGACACACTAATATGATTTTTTTTGAATCTAAACAACCGAACGATTGTTTTTCCATTTTTGTGTGATTATAATAGTAGTTTTAAAGTGACCAGTTCTTATGGAAAATTCACATTAATTAACCAGGATTTTCCTTGCTTTAGTCAAAGCACCAAAATCACCTATCTTGACTGCACTACAGCTATAAGCTCTATGAGTTGCAACTAGCCATTCATTTGTTTGTTGGATAAATAGTATGAAATTATTGCTACTGTATCGGTATGTATAGGAACAAAGATCTACTCGTTTCTTGATACCCAGCAAACTCATTTGAAGTTAACGCTTAATCATCATCCATAACATTTTGTCACTTGTATAATACAGAATACGTAAGTTTGAATATAATTATTCATGAAAGCAGAAGTAATCTACCTTCTCTTTTCTATTAATTTGATCGATTGTTCATATGAATGAGACAAACACTTTCTTTGCCTCTTCAGATTGGATGCTTCATTGATACTGCCAAATGGCAAGTCATGTCTCACCAGCTCATCAACTTGTATTTCCTACATGGAAAATAAATTAAATAATATTTCATAGCACATTTATAAATATCCACTATAACTTGAAACAACGTTCCGATACTAGATACGAAATGAGAATGAAGATGATTCTATTGGTTTGTAGCCCTGGCCCTAATTGCTAGCATAGTCAAATTGCAAATTAATATAAGCATAACATGATATGGTTGAAGTCGGTGTACTATAACTTGAAGATTAGCTTGTTCATATATTTGTCTACCAACGATCGGAGATCAGATTTGGGCTTCTACCTTCCAAATAAAGATCCCTTTATTCCTGAAAGAAGTAATACATAATGAGTGGAAACTTCAGGGTTGACTTTGGAACACCTGAAGTTACAGTTACTCCCCATCCCTACAAATGAATATTGGAAAGAATAGAATACTAGATTAACGGATAGAAAGAAAAGAAAGAAGAGGATGAAACTTACATCATAGCATGATTGCAGTGCAGTTGATACAGCCCTAGTGTCACCAATGCATTCAAAGAATAATCTGCCCCACCATTTGTCATCTCCTTCGCAATCTACCATGTTATTTAAATAACTTGAATAATACTATTGGACAATAAAGCCCTCAAACTTACAAACATTATTACCCAAACTAGGGCCGTTAATTTTGTATGAGTGTCCGATATCCGTTGTCGAAATACGTCCGTCCGGATTCGATCAATTTTCAATTAAGACACGAGCTAGGACAACAAAATTTGTATGAGCAAGAATATCGTCCGGTCCATGTTCATTTGAATTCGTCCGAATTTCTTATATTTCAGTATATCCTTTATGTTTCTCAAAAACTATATGACAACTGTTTGGTCGGTTAATTGAGTACGGATTCATAAAATGCTTATACTTCAATACACATTGATAAAAATAATGTAGTTGATGAAAATTCTATTAAACAATATAAAATTTGATGTAAATAGCAATGTCAGTCCGTGTCCGTTTGAGTCCGTGCCCGAAAAACGTATGTACGTGTCCGTTCGATTTTATTTATAACATGAGCTAGAACAACAAAATTTGTACGATTATAAATGTCTCCCGGCCAGTGTTTGGTCAAATTTTATTTATGACACGAGCTAGGACAACAAAATTTGTACGAATATACATCTCGTCCGGTCCGTGTTCGGTCCGATTTTATTTAGAATAGAAACTGAACACACCTCCATCTGGTCCGATCCGACCGATTTACACCCTTAACCCAAACTCATACAGATCCTTCTAAAATGTTTTCATATGATAAGATTTCGATTTTAAAATTATTTGATGCGAGTACTCCAAAGAATCTGGAAAAATGACTTCTTGCTTCAGACTTAACGACTCTAAAATTTCAGTTTGCAATACATTAAAGTACTGCCAATGCAATGAAAACAAAATACCTGGTAAATAGGTTCATTACATTCATCTGGATTTATAACTTCAGTTACACCAAAAGCCTTTCTTATACAACGAAATTATATGTCCTATCAAATGATCGGACGTAAGAATAAATAAAATAAAATGTATATAAAGTATAAGCTCTCTCGTATTTGTCCGGATTATCATCTACTCCAACAATCATGTATGCTCCTCTTTGCTTGGCAGCTTGTGCAATCTATACATGTAACAATACGTGATTAAGTTGATTTGAAAGATTGGATGAGAGCATTAAAAAAAATATTAAGTCACGCTCAATTTGATGACTTGGGTAACATTGAATGAGAGCATTAAAATAAGTCGTTTTGTACTTCATTATGTGCATGATTTCATTATCGTCTTAACAACAAACAATTATTATTTTTCAACCAAGAACTACTAGAAACTCACTGTAAAAAGACGGTTTTGTATAGAATGAACTGCTTTGGGGAGCAGCATGGTTAAGGAGAGCTTCATGAAACAGTTCGTTCTTAAGCTACATACAAAACAATGGTAAAACTCTTGGAGCTAAAGACAACATTAATGAATTTGGCTGGGACAATAAGCATGCTGGTTCAAATGTCCTAGTCTGCATGGTAAATAACTAAATATACAGTTCACTTTATACCATTAATCATTCCGATTATTTGCTTAAATTTCTCATCATTGAATCTATTAACAGGAACACCTTGATGCACAAGAAATGTCGCTACGGTCATATAAAGAAATGGCAGATAGCTTTATGTGCACACCGATACCATAATCAACTTCATCACATATACAATACACACCTGGGGCCCCAATTTATAAGCCTGGAGGCAGTAACATGCAGCATGTCACTTCCATTGCTTTTCTATTGCTCACTTATGCCAAATATCTGTCCAAAACATCACAGACTGTCAACTGTGGTAGCATCTCAGTTGGCCAGCTAATACATGTAAGAACTAAATAAATATAAGACAAGGACATTGTACATAAATGTACACAATAACAAAGTCAAAATGCATCAAGGTTATATAAAAAAGTAGAAATAAAAATAAATATAGCATACAGAATATTAAGCAATCAGCTATATCATTTACAATATGAAACTCAGAGTCCACAAACAGTAACTGGCATACGTTAAAATGCTCACAAACCCTGCCCAGTACTAGCTAGTACTTGAAGATCTGGTAGGCATATAATAATACTCGGCTAATTACACATCTCTTACAGGAAAGAAGATTGTTGGTTTTAAGTCATGGTTTTCAAATTTCTACTCATTGATTGTATAAACATTAACAATAAATAACAGAAGCTTTATTGCTTGTCAATCAAGTGAAAATTGAACTTACAGAAGGGGATTGATATATTTTTGAAACTAAATCTATGAACCCTAATGTTGCGAATGTTGCGTACGCGTTTCTAATTCTTCATTTTGGTGCAGTGTGATCGATTGCTTGGAGTTAGGTACGATCGCAAGTAAGCATCCTGGATAGGGATTTCCAAACAACTATCTTAAGTAACTAACTCTCAACTGACGTCCGGAGTTTGGCGTGGTTGAAGCACGCATCCCGAAGTAGGATGCCCAAATTGCTATTCAAAAATGAACGGTTTCGATTGACGCTCGAAATTAGATGCGATCACACTCAAAACATCCCCAAAAGGAACGTTAAGTTATTACTCTGGGCGATCGGAGCTTGGCCAAGTTCCAAAGTTGGACATGGTCATGTACGAGCATGTGCAGATAGACGCTCCGATAATCGTCCCTTACCTACCTAATTAAACAATGAAATGGACTAATAACTTAGTCCGATAACGATGATGAGGAGCGGACCACGAATATGTTGAATATAAGGCACATTTCTCAAACACTTAGTCGAATTCACACAAGGCTTGAGTGAAACAAAAAGTCTATATTACTCACAGTTGAAATTAAACGGGGAAGGAAAGTACAATTGTTTTTTACAGCTAAAATGAAAAGAAAAGCAGAAGCCGAACCAACAGAAAGCCTGCCTGATTACAAAGGCAAAACAGGTCCTACGATTATAAAACAAAAAACATGAAGGAGATAGATGATCACTTCGTGGATTTTTTCTTCTTCTCCTCCGTAGAAGACAGCGCATCGGACCTCTCTTGCTTCTTCCTTATTCTTCCTTCACTTCCTTTTGCCCGAAGGCAAGCTAAGCAACGAGGCGACAGTATAGGTAGCGTGACCGAAGCATAATTGATCTCACCAAGCAAAGATATTGACATAGAAGGAGGAAAAAAATCGACCTTCTTTTGCTTAATCTCTATAGCGGATTTGAGCTATTGTTCAAAAAGCTCGCTCATTGAAAGCCCCTGAGAAAGATCAGTCGACCCCGTGATCTGAACATCATTTTCAGCTTGCGCACCCTGAAGGTCACTTGACCCCTCTTCTTGCAAAGCGTGAATCATTTGCACGCCAGGGCCCGAAGTGTTACCAACTGGAATGCTCGGAATTGTCCCAAAAATAGTTACGACCGTTGAATCGGTCATTGTCGCTTGTTGTCCTAGTTGGGAGCCCTCTTTCGGGAGACTATGAATCGTAGGCTGACTTGAAATTTGAAAAAGATAAAAGGAGAGATTAGCAACATCAATCGGTGTCATCTGTGCCTTCTCAAATATGGGCGGGGTCCTATGCCAAATTGAGGCTCTGTGCAAATGGGTGTACCATCCGAATTCCCCTCTTGGATGGAGGATAACATGCCCGTCTTCGGCAGTTGTGGCACATCTGGATTGTATGGTAAAATAGGCGGAGTGATGGATGCAGCTGGAGGCTCAAAAGTGAGGCCTGTAGTGATATCCTAAGGAGCAGTGTCAGGGCCTTCGGCTTGGTCTTTCTGAACTGTAGCAGCCAACTTTGGTGTAAAATAAGCTCACCGGCTCTGAACGCCTCAATCTTCTTTGGACATAGAATCTCACTCTCCAGCTCTATTAGATCCACTTTATATCCTTTCGAATTTTGTCGCTCTTTCCAGACAATCTTCTCCTAGGCCATCGCTAGAGCATAGGGATAACATTTTCCAAGCCACGCCAAATCTCTGAACTTATGTACATTGGCATTGTAGTTAGCGATGAGTATATCAAAACTATCCTTAACCCGTTTCTCTGTAGCTGCCACCAACTCATCCACTTTCTTGGCCTTCTCCAACGCATCGTCTCCCCTCTTACGAGTTTCGATGGTTTCTTCGCAGTACTCCTGAGCTACTTGGAGGGCCTCATCTTTATCCTTCTTTTCTTTTTCGAGTTGTGCCTTCAGCTCCTTCACCTCTTCGGCCAATTCATGATTTCTGTGGTAAATGGACTCAACTTGACTCAAATGATTTTTTTTCTTGGTCGATTACTGCATTTAAGTCCTTGACTTTCTCATCCGCGACCTCCTGTGCCTTCTTCAGCTCGACGAATTCTGCTTCATGATGAGCAATAGTCTCATCATTCTAACCTATTGTCAGTTGAAGTGCGATGACCTCTGTCTCTAAACTCTAGGCATATTTTGAGATCTACTCAGCCAACCTTCTCCAGATAAAGTACTGTTCGTACACGTCACCAACGTATGCTACCGTTTGTTCCATAATATACAATCTTTTAGATTTGGAACTAACTCAACGCCTTTAAAATCGATCTTCAAGAAATGACGTTGCATTTCAACTATTTGCGGATTTGAAGCGATTGGCTGCTCTGTTTCAATAACAGGATGTTCGGTAGGCTACTTGATAGGAACTTTATGAGCCATATGTCGAGAGAAATTGAAGGAGTGGATTTCGATGGATGGTGAGAATGCTGATAAGCATGAGACGGTGTTGTTTGTTTGGTAGAGAGGGAAGCACGAGAGGGTTCATCGCGAAGAACGTCATCATGGCGACTAAATTATTTTTTTAAACCCCTAGATGGGGTGACTTGGATCTAGATCAACGCATAGACGAAGAATCATGTGGCCTATAGTCTTTCTCTCTACATCCTCTATCATGGCTTGAATGCCAGCTAGAGCCGGAATCATGACTGGTAGGGGCATGTGCTCGCTTGGCGCCTCAGTTGGTATACCATCTGATCCCGAAGATCCTTGTACAATCCACATCGTTCCATGAACCTATAAATAAAACGAAAACAAATTAGCTTTAACAAAATAGGAATACAACATAAGCTGAGCAAAGTGCGGTGCACACGTGTGCGTGCAAGTGTTTTAGTGTCTCCCCGACGGACCGTAGGTTTGAATTTTGCTGATACGGCTAATCTCCTGTGCTTTAGTCGATGGCACATCTTCTAGGAAGTGAATGGGAGGCCAACATCTCTAATGCTCATATCTCCCAGACCATATGAAGGGATATTATCTGGAATTGGCCCAAGATCAGCATAAGGATCTTCCAAAATCTGAACGGGAGTTTCAAACGTAGTGGTGGCCGACGTTGATGGAGGCGGAGTTGAAATATGCCTTTTGGCAATTTTAATCTTAAAACTTCTTCTTTGGAGAGGTTGTTGGTCGTCATCCTCACCTTTATCAACAGATGGATTCGGTACTAGCATGGCTTACTCCTTCTCCCTCACCCCTACCTTTGATTTCACCTTCTTTTGTGTGCTCTTGTATATCGCCAGTCTCAACTACTTGACTTTGGACTGGGGGCACCGGTGACTGGTCTCCGTTATTTCCAGACGATGTATCGTCCTCATCACTATTAGTAGCTTTTGGAGCAAGATCAACGCTGCGATCTAGGTCCAACAAGTTATATGCTCATAGATTCTCATCGCTAAGCAGCGTTTTAGTGTAACATCCTCTATTTTGAGACACAAAACTAACCTCTATGGATGCTGCAGTCATCCATACCTATTAATGCTCGACGCTAAAATACGTCCATGTTAATCATATCAATATTCAGAAGCACATGAATATGAAAAATAGTAAACATAATTTTTCTTAGCAAATCTTCATATTTCATTTCACAAATGATATTTAATATTCCTTACATAACCTCATTCGCAAACCCACGTTCGGAGAAATTATAATTATTACAAAATACTTCAAGAACGAGATATGAAAATGCTCCGTTGGTTGATCAGAGTCAAATACTTGGCAATTATAGAATTTGCCATTACATCCAAATAGACAAAACCAAACTACACGATGGAAATAAATAAAGCTCCTATTAGCAAGATTGCCTTCTACATACCTCTGGAAGCTTATTTATCTAATTGGAAACCTAAAACCCCTTACTCTCGACCCACTCGAATGTGGACCTAAAAATTTAAGGGGAAAAAAATAAAAACTTTGGATCAGACAATAGTCTAGTGTAATAATAACCTACCATCTTGAACTAAATAGATATTTAGTGGGACCATGCCACTAAGCGAACGGGTTTTCCCCTCACCAGTACCATAACCAAACTAAACCGTGTTCCTGCAACCACAATGGTTAGAACAAAATAGTATTTATAATTATGCAAATTTACTAGATTACCCATCCCAATTTATTAGATTATCCATCTTAATTTCAAATGACTATCTGTCACAATTTAAACTGACTATCCACTTATTTTAATCTAACTACCAGTCTTATTATTATATGGAATACCAACCTCACACATAGACATTTTCAAAGTTAGATAGACTATCCATCTCACATGTAATTATTACTTGGATTACCCATCCCCTACCATATTGACTACACATCACATACATATTCATTGTTTAAATTATGTGTACTATTCATCACACACATTCCATTTAATTTACAATGATGTAGACTATCCATCACACATCGTATAGTTTTCCTAGGATGACTATATACCCTTCACTAACCTCATATAGTCTATCCAACTCCGGTATGATATGGATTATCCATCTCATATCTTATAATATTCCTAGGATGACTATGAACCCATTATTTAACAATTTGGTTCATGCCACCCACATATTTAACCTGTCTATTGATGTCCCCAATTAGATTACCCCCTTAAATTATAATATTTCAAAGTGACATAAATTGGTATCCCCAAATGATCAATGTCGAACTCATTTAAGAAAATGCATTGGTATTCCCAATGATAAAGTCTCATTTATAAAATTTGTCTAAATTAATCTACTTTGGTGTCCCCAATGATTGCGTTAAGGTCTACAATCGAAATAGCATTGGTGTCAATGATTGTGTCAACATCTACAATCAAACTAGCATTAGTGTCCCCAATACTCAAAATCGAAGTTATAAACAATAAGCTTGCCGCCTTTAATTTGGTTAATATAGATCAATTTCCAAATTTATACATTACAATGTATGGTATCCCCAATTACAACGTCGAAGAAGAAAGCTGAAGGCTCTCCGCCCTTAATAAAAAGATAGGCACCAACCTCGACGTAGTATATCTCGTCGAATCTTTACCCAAGATTAAAAACAAAACTTAATTTTTCTTTAAGTATAAAACTCTTATCGAAAATGATGTTTTCGACTTACATACACTATAGCTTATCTGCCTTATTTAAAACAAAGTCGATGACGATATTCAAGGCAACGATGCTGCACGACATCGTAGCCAAAACAGTGAAAAAGGCCTCGCCGACCTTGATGAATAGCAGCATCAAGACCATCGATGATATTATAAAATAGTTTACTTTAACTCACTTCAGCTATTATGCCGCCAATTGTATAGGGTCGACTTCGAAAGCATTCAAAGTAGTGATATGTGACATCTCTTTAAAACATATTTAAATACTTTGGCTATTATGCCAACCGGTGTATATGTACGAAGTCAAAACATAGGCGAAGAGAGATGAATCACGATGCTGCAATGCCGCCAAATCTAGGTCACTTTTGACGTTCACATCGATCCAGTTGGAATCACTCCATAACTACCTAAGTAGTATCATCTACTTTCCACCTCATCGTGTTGAATATGCGCTTATATGATTTTTGTTTGATGATAATAAACATATATACATTCGTTTAAATGTATTTGTTAGTATACTATTCTATTTTTCACAGTTTAAATAAATATTTGTTGAATAAAATAAATTACACAGAATTTGAATTCAAACAGATATTTTATTCAAATAAATATTTATTACATTTTTGAATAGTACAATTTCAAGCTCTCACTATAACTATACAACTTTGATTACAATTACATCACATTACATATTTATAGTTCACCTCACTACATATCACTCACACTCATATTTATCTTCAACTGCATTCCAGTTTGAATCCAGCATCTGAGAAATCTGCAAAAATATAAACTAACATAGTAAAATTGAAAAAGAAATATTTTTGCAATTCAAAAATAAAAGATAATTTTTGAAAATATGATTTGCCTCAGTTATTTGGGTTGTTTGTCATAATTTAAATTTGAATTCATCATACACGAACAACTTGTGACATACACAGTGTATTACTGTATATGCCACAAGGCCGTGCACGCCGATATATACACTTGTTTGATTTACAGGGACAGGTGAGCACAGGTCAAACCCAAATGAAAAACCGGGTTCAACTCACGTGCAATAACATTGAAAATCACGACACGAGCACAAGGTCAAACCCGAGTTTTTTTTTGAAAAACTGGATTCAACACAGGGCAGGTCACAAGTCAAAAACAGTGCAACAAAACTCAATGTCGAGCATGCATGAAATATGAAACAGTGGATTGAACCAGAAACATGATCAACACAGCAATGCAAAGACCAGACAACAATTTCATCAAATATGCTCAAGTCCAGATGCATCAGGTTGAAAATGTTCAAAGCCCAAGTATACAACAAAGTGACTGAAGCAACTACCAAACAAACATACATGCAACATGGTCTGCAGGCAAACAAGTATCATGATACAACAGGAAACTGCATCACAGCAGCATGAAAAAGTGTATACAACATCAAGATACATGAATATGGAACCAACTATACAAGTGCAGACTACAGAGAAACAATACTACAGCTCGATCAAATGGCCAACATGATCAGGAAACATAACATGCAGTTTGCTGTGATACGAGCTCGAGCACAGTTGAAGCTCAAGACATCAAGTGATACAAGTCAGAGCAACAAAACCAGACACATGAAGACCAACAAGCTACATGATGAACAAGTGCAAACCGAATGCAACAAGCATGAATCAAGTACAGTGGCAAATGCATCAGTAATTAAGCATATAATCACACCTAGCATGACAACTGACTCTAGTGACACAAGTGATACCAAACACTAAAAACTGCAAATATCCAAGTACTACAAGCCCAACACAGTGCAACTTACAAGTTTCGTACTCGAAAACAAATGACAGTGATTCAAACTACTCACAACAATGCTCGAAGACTCGCCAAGTATAGGACACAGTAGTGACAGTAAGCAATGCAGCAGCAATGGTCAGGTAATATGCATCAGGCATTAAAACAAGTGAGTAGTTCAAATGAAAATAAACTCGATCAGTAACCAAGGCTACAACAATGGAAAAGTAATGTATGCAACAGAATTTCAAATGAAACAAATCCAACTTTATATGCATCAGTAACCAAGCAAACAGAATCAATAATACAACAGTGACAAACATCATATGGAAATGCCCAACACAAATGGCCAGAGACGAAGACTACAAGATGAACGAAGAAATTCACGAAACCAAAAATTTACGTAATCAAAACATGGCAGAAGTCAAGTCAAATCAAACCGAGATGACCAAGGCAACTAGCTCAAACCAAAAATGCCAGCAAAAATCGAAGTTGAACAGGTCAAAATTAAATACCGTGGTGGCCAAGCAAAGCCGTAATCATCAATATACGTTTTTGATCAAGTCAGAAAACATCTCAATCATAGAAACAAAATCAAGTGGCCGTGATGAATAATAAGACAAATTCAAATGAACGTATACAAACGCAAAAATAGGATTTCGAATCCTATATAAGCCCAAAATCATCATCGGCAGAAGGTGTGAGTTCGAATAAAAAAGAACGAAGAGGAACAGAGCTAAAGCAAAATCGAACTCACCAAAGCGCGAAGCCATAGTCAAGTACAAATCTAAATTGCGCCAAGCCAAAGCCATAGCAAATTCTCACAGAAGCAAAAGCAACCTTGAAAGCCCTAATTTATCGAAGGAAGAGGAACGAAGAAGAAACGCAAGCCCTAATTCAAGCGCAAAGAGGAACAAAAAGAAGGCTGTGTTTTTACAGAAGAAAATAAAAGGATCGGGTTAAAAATCAAGGAGCCGGCCCTGTTTATTATAAAAGGGGTTTAGTGTTTTAGGGTTTTATAAAAGAGTTTTTTTATTTGATCAAAAATTTAGGCATTCAAGTTTATATTTTAATTTTTGCTCCTGGTTCTATTTTTTGAAGTTGTTTTGTTTTTTCTTTTCGAGTCAAAGGAGTTGTAAATCACCACCTAGGGATTAGGTCGTGTCAGATTGTCTAGTTAGAATTAGTTCAGTGAGCAGGGTGTGCGAGTTTGCAAAGCTCTATAGGCGGGAGCAGAGTTTGCGAGTAAGCGAAGCTCTATAGGCGGGAAGCAAAGTTTGCGAGTAAACGAAACTCTATAGGCGGGAGCAGGGTGTGCGAGTCTAGTAGAGTGTTTGTGAGCGGGAGCAAATGTTTGCGAGCAGGGTGTGCGAGTCTAGTAGAGTGTTTGTGAGCGGGAGCAAATGTCTGCGAGTCTAGTAGAGTGTTTGTAAGCGTGATACTGTTTAATTCTAATAGAAATCTGTGAATGCAGCAGTAGGCAGGGGTTGCCGAAGCTGGGTAAATTTTGTGTGTGATTTACTTTACAGCATATTTATTTCTGTAGTTTATTTCTGTGTTTAAATCGAGAAAATTTGCTATAACCCTATTCACCCCCCCTCTAGGGTTAATCTAGATCCTACAAGTGGTATCAGAGCCCGGTATTTTATTTTATTTTTTTAACTCTAGAGTCATGATTTCACCAAATAATATTTTTGTTGAGGGTCGTTTCAATATTATTCCTTCTATTTTCGATGGAACAGATTTTTTGAATTGGAAATTGAAAATGGAATTTTATTTAAAATCTGTTAATATTAAATGTTGGGATATTATTGAAAATGGGTGTGATTTAACAAATAAGGAAATTATCTCGATTAATGCTCTTGCTATCCATATATTATATTCTCATATTAATCGTGATAATTTTTATTTCGTCTCTCATTGTGAAAATGCACAGAAAATTTGGAAAATTCTCGATGCAATATATGGTCCAAAAGTCAACAGCAATGAGAAGTCCTCCACAACCGACTCAGTTAAAGAAATATGCTTAACAGGATTGGTAAATAGCAGTTGTGATGAGGATGATGATGATGATGGTGCACCCGAGCTGGCATTATTAATGAAGAATTCAAAAAGGAAATTTACAGCCACGTGGAATAAAAGCGATAGCAGTGAAAGTGAGAAAGCAGATATGTGCCTTCATGGGAATATAACCGATAGCGACGACGACGAGCCAAGCAAGGTATCAAAACTTACTCACTCTGAATTACTTATTTATTTCCACGAAGTGAATGGCTGTTTTAAACAACTTAGGGAAAAATACGCTAAACTTGAATCACAAAAATATACTTTGATAGAATTAAATGAACAACTTGACCAATTAGTTAAAACCTATCAAAGTAGGATCCCTAAGTGTGATAAGTGTCCAACATCTGAAGAAGAAATTAAAAAATCAGAAATTAAAATGAAATCACTTGAAAACGAAATTCTGATTTTAAAAATTGAAAATACTAGAAGAGAGAATTCTATTAAAAAGTGCACACAATTGTTAAACGAAAATGAATCTCTCAAAATACAAGTCCAACAATTGTCAACGACTTTAGATAAATTTTCAAAAAGCGAAAAATCGTTGAATATGTTATTAGGAAAGCAAACTGTTAACACGGTTAGAAAAGGACTTGGATATAATCAATCTAAAATTGTTGAAAGCAATTTTAATCAAGTCAATTTAATGTGCACAATTTGTAGAAAAGTTGGACACAATCAAAATAATTGTTGGTATAGACCCAAACACGTGAAAACTATACCAATTTGGGTTCCAAAAGGCACAAATATAAAATCTTTGAAAGTCAAACAAATTTGGATGCCAAAAGGAACATATATAAATAGTCTTGGGTCTCCACAAACATATGTTTCATATTCTGCCACTAACAGTCATGGACCTATAAAAACAAATAGGTCACATAAATCTTTCATCGTGTAGGTGTGGTGGCAGGCTAAGGAACAACAACAGTGTTCTCTGGATTTTGGCTGTTCCAGAAACACAACGGGCGACAAAGCAAAGTTCCTTAGCCCAGTATAAAGGTGACAGAATCACAATGGACAACAACGAAAAATTATCGTAAAGGTAAAACAGGTAAATTTGTTTTGAACGATATATTAAATGTGATATCTGCACCATATTCTGAATTAAAATCAGCCAATATTAAGATGAATAAAAGATGATGATTTTGATTCTGATTTTTTCAAAATTGTTGGCCAATTATGCTTTTATGCTAAAAACACTACAATCCTTGAAATACTTTACATCGATTAATTTGGATTGCTGATGGTGCTTTTATTGATTGACGATAATATTTTTGGCTAAATCTATATTCACGGTTTCCTCTATTTACATGGCTTCAACTTAAAATCCTAATGAATTCTATTTAAAAAAATTGTAAAAAGGATTTTAAGAAATTTTTGACTTGTTCTTATTTATGACATTGATTTGTGCTTAATTGATGACCAATCAGATTTTCAATTTTGAACTAATCCATATAAATTTGTTCGGTCAAAAGATGGTTACTCATGCTACACGTAGATATATTGGTTTTGACATTTTGGTCACTGCTTGTAAATCTGCACGATCTCAATTTTCATATGAAAGCTGATTTTAAGAAATTGTTTTTGAAATAACTATGATGTTGATTGACTGTTGATTACTCATGAATATAACTGTTTATCCTACGGTTTCTGAAATTAACACTATGATATTTGTTTGAGTGTTAACACGGCTTCAATTCAAATTCAAAAGAATGATGTTAAGTTTGAAATTCTTGGTGCACACTTCATGGATTGGTCAATCAAATTCAACGAGTGAATATTGAGTGAAATTTAAATTCAGATGCAGATTACACTGGTAATATAGTTGATAGAAAAATTACTAGTGGAACGTGATTAATTTTTGAAACATTCATTTGCTGCATCGTTTTTCAAAGAAAATATCTGCATATTTTTCACTTGAAATAATTTTCAAATAGCAGAAAATTTTCTTATAAAACCCCCTCGAGAAAATCATGTTTGACCATATTTACAGATTAGTCATTTTTGAAAAATTGATTTTATAATTTTTGAATTTGATTTTAAATGACAAATTTTGACTAATCTGACTCCCTTTGATTATCGAAAAGATGAATAGTGATTGAAAAAGTGATGAGTGTTGATATTTATCATATATTATAACTCGAGAAAGTATAATTATAAAATTTCTTTAGAATTTCATAACAAGAGTTATAAAAACTTTTTGTTGGGTAAAAATTCCATGACCATTTCTATTTCTATCATCTTTCTATCGACCATCACTCATCAAGATCATATTTAGTATGTAAATTTGTGGTAGTTAACAAAGGAAATCATTTGTTCTTCAATATCGTTTAATTTGTAAAGGAAATTATTTGTGCTTCAATTTATTATATTTAGCAATAAAAATAAATATCCAAAGTATTCACTCTCATTTAAAAGTCCTCATGGTTATGCATGGGTGAATTACTTGGATTTTTGATTATGTGCTTCCATGCTCATTTAAAAGTCCTCACGGTTATGCATGTATGGAACGCATATAAAAATTAATTGATTTAATAGACAAGTTGATTCTAATCCTGTTGGGCGAATTTTCACCCAGAAGATCTCGAGACCAGGAAGCCACAGTTTCACTCGGGTTCGCAATCTCCACTTCATTCAGCACGACCAATCACCTCCTCATTCGGCCTTCACCTCATTCGGGCTCCCTCCATTCGGCTACTCCACTACCGGATCTACCCCCTACCGAGCCAACCTCATTCGGTCCACCACTCCATTCGGCATAAGCTCCTGCCGAACCAGACTTCACCGGACCAGGCCCACCGGACCAACCTCTCCAATATCCACCCATCACCGGACCACCATAGCCGGACCAGGCACCACCGGACCAAACTCCAACATCTCCCTACCGAACGAGGCTACCACCGGTCCAACCTCACCACCGAATGAAGCTCGCCGAACTAGAATGCTACCAGACCAGATTGCCTCAGCCCGGGCCCACCAGCAGCTATATACCTCCAAGACCCCTGCCCCCTACCTCACTCTATAAATAGAGGGGCAGGGGTACAACAATGGCGAACAAGTTTGAGAGCTCAAGCAAGGAAGGAACTTTCAAACTACTTTCATACACTTGTACACAACGCATTGTACTTGTAACCTGAAAGAAAGAAGATAATAACATATAAAGTGGACGTAGGCACATTCTGGCCGAACCACTATAAATCTGTGTGTCTTTTACATTTCAGCCCCTACTTTTCTCATATTTACATACTCATCTAAAATCATTGAAAATTACATATAATCAACTAAATAATACGACTTGGAGGTGTTTGTCCATTTTTTGTGCAAACATTTTTGGTGCTTTCACTGAGAATTGAACTCAGACTTCATCTTCAGAACTCAAGCTTCATCTTCTCCCACTCAACCTTCTTCCTAACAACATCACTCGTTGCTTAGAAATCATGCCTTCCAAACAGAGAAGGGATGTTAACAAAGGAAAGAACATCGCAACTAGCAGCCTTCCAGATCCAGCAATCACAGATCAGCCCATTTCAACAGCAGTACCAGATGAAAATCAGGAAAATCCAACTGGTCCCGCAACGGAACAACCAATCACTAGGGCAGATCTGGACAGGGTTGTGGCTGAAGTAACTAACCGCTTCACATCCCAACAAGAAACTTTGGTGGACCAACTCATGACACGCTTAAGGGACGCTGAAGAGTCCAACCGCAACACTGAATCATGGGGTGAATCCCAATCCGGAGGATCCCGGAGGCAACAAAGGTCTTCACTCTTCGAACAAGCTATCAACAGAAAAAACAATGATAGGGGCCGCGCCCGGACTCAGCCCGAATTCCGACTCGAGGAAGCCCTTGGAACCGAACCTAGCGGGGGAGGCACCAGGCGAGGGTCGGATGTAGCTGAGCCAGTCATGCCACCTAATCATAGAAACCCCGCTGAACGGAGCCGAGCTAGAACCCAGCCCGAAGTTGACCCCATGGATGTGCTCGAAACAGAACCCCACAGGGGAAGATCAAGGCAGGGGGCAACTGTAGCTGGTCCTAGCGTGCATCCAAGCAGCCAAAGACAACCACTAGATAATGCTAGAGGTGATAGACTGTACCATCCCTACAGGTCATCTGGACGAGATAGATCCCGCAGGGAAGAACCGAGCTCATTTTTGTCCGCTCCAAGTTCTGACGAGCGGATGGCACGATTATTCAGAGAATGTGTCCAACGGGAGCAAAGGGACCGGGGAATAGGCGCTAGGGTCACCAGTCCCTTTACCCGAAATATCGAAACTGCCATCACTCCCCGGGAATGGAAAATGCCAACCATGGAACCTTACAAAGGAACTTCCGACCCCATCGTACACCTGCAGAGATACACCCAGCATATGCTCATGAGTGGAGCAACAGAAGGAGTATTATGTAAATGCTTTCCGCTATTCCTCTCAGATCTAGCTACCTCCTGGTTCTGCCATCTACCCCAAGGATCCATCAACTCATGGGAGATGTTAAAAGAAAGGTTTATTAGCCAGTTCCGCATCCATGTGGAACAACCCAGGGATGCTTATTCTCTATCCAATGTCAAACAGAAAACCGGAGAGACGCTACAACAATATCTAACACGGTTCAACGCCGCAGCGGCAGCAGTTCAAGATGCCGATGAAAAACTCACTCTAATGGCCCTCTGTAGTGGTGTGCATCCAGACACCAAGTTTGCCAGAAGATTAACTAAGGAAAAACCAGTTACCTTGCCTGATTTCTTCCATGAAGCTGGAAAGTATATGAGACTTGAAGACGCTGCTACGGAGAGGCAGCCAGGGCAACAAGGCAAGATAATTCAGGACAAGGTTCCCACTGCAGCTAAGGACGCTCGAAGAAATGAATCTAGAGACAATGCTGGGGGCAGAAAGGGTGAGAAGCGCCAATATCGACCAGGGCCAAGATTTGACTCCTACACTCCTTTGAATGAAACAATCGAAAACATCTACCTAGCCACTCAGGGCGAACTCGGATACAAGCGCCCCCCGCACAAGAAAGAATCAGATAACGCACTCAAGTCCGGAAAGTTCTGTCGCTTCCACGAATCCCACGGACATGACACCAATGAATGCCACCATCTTCGGGACTTGATCGAAGAACACATTAGAAGAAGAAGACTGGAACGTTGTGTGAAAAGTCAGAACAGGACTCCAACTCCTGCCAATGAGAACTCAAAGCAACCCCTCCCAGAAGTAGGCGGAGGGAGTCGCAACAATCACAACACCAGTGGCTCTAGTCAAGAGAAGATAGTAGTCCTTACCATCTCAGGAGGACCACACATTGCCGACAGAAGTTGGGCAGAGATGGAAAGGTACGGCAAGTCGCTTAGAAATACCGAAGGATACGTTAACTCCGTCACAGAAGAACGCCAACCGAAACGAAAAGAGAGCGACGACATCATATTCAGTAGACGCGATTTGGAAGGAAGACAGTACCCACATATGGATCCTATGGTCATCTCTGCCTGGTTCGGCCCTGCTAAAGTTTTTCGGATTCTAATAGACACGGGAAGCTCCGTAAACATCTTGTTCAAACATGCTTTCGACAAAATGAAGTTATCAATGAAGGATGTGTCTCCCTGCGACAAACCACTGCACGGTTTCACTGGAGATGCAAAAATGCCCCTCGGGCAACTTGACCTCTTCGTCGAAATAGGAAGTCATCCCCGCTCCGTGGTGCGAAAACAAACGTTCGTGCTAATAGAGAACCACTCGGCTTACAACGCCTTCTTGGGGAGACCAGCCTTGTCTGACTTCCAAATTGTCCTAGCCCCCTGGTGCCTGAAGATGAAATTCCCGACAGACAACGGAATAGGAGAAGTAGAAGGAGATCAAGACGCTGCCCGAGACTGCTATGTAACTGAGCTTCGCAACAACCGCAGAAAGAATAAAGGAAAAGATGCAGAGACTACTCTCTGCATGAAAAGCTTGGAGGCATAGCAACTAAAGAAAGCCCCTCCTCTTCGATACACAAGCGATCCCTTCAATGAACTAGACCCCCGGGATAAAGAGGAGGAGGCTACCGCCGAGCCTGCAGAGGCTATGGAATTCGTATCTGTAGATAAGCACGATTCAAGTAAACTATTAAAAATCGGATCTCAGCTGAAAACGGAATTAAAGGGTCAACTCATTGACTTTCTCCGCCACAACTTAGATGTATTTGCGTGGACCCACGCCGATATGACAGGAATCTCCCCAGACGTAGCATGCCACATGTTGAACATCGATCCCACCAAGGTACCAGTAAAGCAGAAAAAGAGGAGCATGGGAGCAGAGCGATCAGCAGCCCTTGATGAGGAAGTAAAAAATCTACTTGCTAATGACTTCATACGGGAAGCCATCTACCCAGAATGGATCGCTAACCCAGTGCTAGTAAAAAAGGCCAATGGAAAGTGGCGAACATGTATTGACTTCTCCAATCTGAATGACGCTTGCCCGAAAGACTGCTTCCCACTTCCCCGAATTGACCAACTCGTGGACAGCACAGCTGGGCACGAACTCCTATCTTTTATGGATGCATACTCCGGATATAACCAGATCCCCATGCACGCTCCCGATCAGGACCACACTAGCTTCATCACCGACCGCGGATTATATTGTTACAAAGTCATGCCTTTTGGACTCAAAAATGCTGGAGCTACCTATCAACGCCTCGTCAACAAAATGTTCGCAGAACTGATAGGACGTACTATGGAAGTATATGTGGATGACATGTTGGTGAAGTCCAGGAAAGCCAACGACCATGTAAGCCATCTGGACGATATGTTTCGGGTACTTCGCCGATATGGAATGAAGCTGAATCCTCTAAAGTGCTCCTTCGGAGTATCATCGGGAAAATTCTTAGGATTCATCGTCCACGCCAGAGGAATCGAAGCAAACCCTGAACAAATCCGAGCTTTAAAAGAAATAAGGATACCTTCCACTCGAAAAGAAATGCAGAGCCTAAACGGAAAGGTGGCCGCCCTAAGCAGATTCATTTCCAAGGCAACTGACAAGTGTGTCCCTTTCTTCGAAGCACTCAAGAAAGACAAAGGGAGGTTCGAGTGGACCGACGAATGCTTAAAAGCCTTCCTCAACCTAATCGAACACCTTCAGAGACCACCAGTACTCTCAACTCCAAATGAAGGTGAAGTGTTATACCTATACCTCGCTGTATCATCTCATGCTCTAAGCGCCGCCTTGGTAAGAGAAGAAGACCGCACACAACGTCCGGTTTACTTTGTAAGCAAGAGATTTACGGGGGCAGAAGCCAGATATCCTAAACTTGAAAAGTTAGCATATTGTTTATTGATCGCGTCACGGAAACTGCGACACTACTTCCAGTCTCACTCCATCAGGGTTCTAACCGATCAACCACTAAGACAAGTGCTCCATCGTCCTGACACTTCTGGGCGACTCCTCAAATGGTGCATCGAACTAAGTCAGTATGATATCACCTACCATCCCCGCACCGCTATCAAAGGACAAGCCATGGCTGATTTCATTGCCGAATTCACTACCAACGAAGGCAAGGAACAATCCGAAGTAGCAAAGAACATCAAGTGGAACCTCTTTGTAGACGGAGCATCGAACGAACAAGGCTCGGGGGCAGGTATTGTGATCGTCACCCCCAGGGGAAGAAAGTTGTACTATGCATTAAGATTGGAGTTCACGGCCACTAACAACGATGCTGAATATGAAGCAGTAATAGCGGGATTGGAACTGGCCCTAGAAATTGGGATCAATTCCTTATGTATTCATAGTGATTCTCAGCTTATCGTAAACCAGGTACTAGGAGAATTCCAGACTCGAGGAGAACGGCTCACAGCATACCTAGAGAAAACCAGACTGCTGCTCGATCGATTGGACCATTATCTAATCAAACACATTCCTCGAGAAGAAAACCAAGAGGCAGATGAACTTGCAAAGCAAGCTAGTATGAAGGACAGCACCATTCCCGGAGCACTAGTAATCTCAAGGCAGCTAGCCCCAAGTTTCGAACAAGTAAATCTGATAACTGCAATCGAAGAAGGAACCTGGATGACTCCTATCCGGAAATATTTGCAAGATGGCATACTACCCGACAGGCGTGACGAAGCCAAGAAGATCTTGAGAAAAGTTCCCCACTACACAATACAAGAAGGCATCCTCTACCGGCGTGGCTTCTCTAGCCCCTTATTAAGATGCGTCGCCGGAAGGGAAGCCAAGGAGATATTAACAAACATCCATCAGGGAGGATGCGGAGATCACACTGGAGGACAGACTTTGGCAAGAAAGATACTCCGATATGGATATTACTGGCCCACACTAAACAAAGATACCCTAGACTTCGTTAAGAAATGCGACAGATGTCAGAAGTTCGCCAAGATCCCTCGACTGCCCACAAACGAAATTACTCAAATGACCAGCCCTTGGCCCTTTGCTGTATGGGGAATTGACTTAATTGGCGAACTGCCGACGGGCCGAGGCGGAGCCAAATATGCTATAGTGGCAGTCGATTATTTCACCAAATGGGTGGAAGCGGAACCTTTAAATAAAATATCTTCAGCAAAAATTATTAACTTCTTGATCAAAAACATTCTGTGCAGGTATGGAGTCCCCCTCAAGATCGTATCAGACAACGGACTCCAATTTGACAGCGAAGAATTTGCCGACTGGTGCCAAGAGCATGGAATTCATAAAAGCTTCTCATCAGTAGCTTACCCTCAGGCAAACGGACAAGTTGAAGCTGTCAACAAAATTCTCAAAACCCTAATCAAGAAGAAACTTGAAAAGTCAAAAGGCGCTTGGGTGGACGAACTTCCTACGGCACTATGGGCATACCGCACATCTTTCAGAACATCAACGGGACATACTCCTTTCTCTTTGGCATATGGATCGGAGGCAATGCTCCCAGTTGAGACTATTGTGCCTTCCCACCGTAGGATCCACTACAACCCAGAAGAAAACGAAGAACTCCTCCTCATGTCTTTGGAACTGATTGAGGAAAGGAGAAACGATGCAGCACTCAAAGCAGCAGCTCACAAACAAAAAGTGGCAGCACTATACAATTCCAAAGTCAAGCATCGCAGCTTACAAGAAGGAGATCTTGTCCTCAGGCGAATCTTTCCGCGCCCCGGGGCACTGGACCCCATCTGGGACGGACCATATGTAATTCACAAAGATCTCCACAACGGAGCTTACATTTTGTCAACAGTGGACGGAGAGGTGTTCCAGAGGGCATGGAACATCCGACACCTCCGTCGATACTTTTCTTAACTTGTACTGCCCATATGAAGTGAATTAACAAAGAGAACCAGTGGACGTAGGCATTTTCGTGCCGAACCACTTTAAAAAATCTTGTCTCTTTTTAACTTGTTCCTTTATGTCTTGGCTACTTGTTAAGTTTTATCCCTTTCTGTTGAACAAAATCCTATGGCATCTCCACTCAAGACGCACCGCGGCCTCATCTAGACTAGGCCTAACAGGTACGCCACGATTCTATGCACTCGCCAATGAGACTCTTTCGCTCCAGCATCCCTCTGCTGCGGGTTAACTCATTGCGCGCCTGCCCTCAAAGCCAACTGTAATGAGCCGATTATAAGTCATCATAAAGGCCGACTATAGCCGATGGCAGCTCATTACGGCGTTCGGCTCGTCGGTAACCGTGAACCTACTTTAAGCCCCAACATAAGGTGTGGCCAGCCAGGGGTAGTTCACGGCCAACGGCACCCACGCTAGCCGGCCACGGTAAATCGAATAATACCCACGATTACGGACCATAACGGTTCGGGTAGTTACCGTGCGCGATCTCGGCTCCGATGTGTCTTAAGTGCGGCTGTGGTAAAAAAGAAAACTCCCCGCGGAGGCGTAAGATGGGTGACAAATGTCTCCAAGACCCACAGCTAGGGAAAGTGACTACAAAACCCGTTTGCCACGAACTTAAGCACATCAACGGCCTTCCGTGACTGGAAGTTTTACTTTTACTATATTTCCATTTCATTTAAATATTTTTCTCCTATCCTGTATAACAAACTCTAAAGTACAGGAAACCAAATAGGAAGCATTCACTCATGAGGCTCTAAGCCCGCATGCTGGGTAGCAGGGCGCTCTGCTATACCCGTGAACAGTTACACAAGACACTCAAAGCTACCGCCTGCGAATAAAACATAAAGGGCGGTACTCTCTTCTCTTGTACATAAATGCGTAACTATAACTTATTCATACACTGACATTGCAAAACGTGAAATTATATTTCAAGCAAAAACTTAACATCAAACACAAGTGGAATCACAGGCATATACATAATTATACTTCTCACACAGCACATAAAGATAGCGACAACATTTGAACATGACAAAATCAGCTTATATTATAAGATCACACGAAGTTATTCTTTGCAAATAATTTTATTACAGTTGCATATCAGAGACTAACATGAACAGTGATAAAAAAGAAACAAAAAGATGGCAGATGCATCCACACTCCATCACCAACTCCCCCAGCCTACTTAGCCGCAGGATCGGAGCCCCCAGCATGTGGATCTGAAGTCCCACCTGTCCAGATCAGAAGAGGAATTCATTAAACGAACGATCAAGTTATGAAAACACGAAAAGAAAAGAAAGGGAAAAGAATAACTCACCAGCATCCGCCGCTTGATCCTCATCATCCAACTGCACGCCCGCTTCCTCTGCAGCGAGTAGCCGCATCCCCTCCTTCACCGCCGCTTGCTCCTCCTTTGAGAACTGAGCAGTAACCGCACTCAAGCTGAAAGCCTCTCCGCCTTCCTTACCCGCATTCACCCTGGCCTCCTCTAAAGCCTGGAGATACACCTTGGCCATGACCCGAGGGTAATCGTCCATCCAAGACAAGCCGCCCTCCTTCCAAGTGTGGAAGTACATATCCTGCAACATCTCATCCATCATCCCCTCGTTTTCCTCAAACTCCCTCACCCGGGCCTCGGAAGCTTGCAGCTTGGCAACGGCGGCATCCCTCTCTGATTGGTACCTTGAGCAGTCAGCCTGGAACTTCCTCCTCATTTCCTCCTCCTTCAACTTGAGGGACCTCCTCATCTCCTCCATCTCCTCCTTCAACTCGGCCTGGGCCATCTCCGCAGCCTCGAGCCTCCCGGACAACTCCTCTACCCGTTCGAGATCCGCATTTCGAACCTCATCCACCGTTGTAATAGCCATGTTAATCCGCTCCCTGCAGGTGACCTCCATTTTCCGTAACTCCGCCCTACTTGCCTTCTCCATGGTCTCTTTCAGACGCTGGGAAGCTTCCTCATGCTGGGAGATCTGGATGGCTTGGTCGGCAAGCTGCTTGGCCTGATCGGCAACCTTTAGCCTTAACCGAATGTTAGCACTCCCAATCTCCTCCCCGGCCTTGACCAATCGAGCATGATGCTCCATTAACTTCTTAGTCTCTTCGGCCACCCGATCAATATTAGCCTTGGCCTCGTCCCCCATAGTAACTACTCGGGTAGTAAGCAGATCAAGATCTAGGGACTTGGCCTCGTCCAGCACTCTTACCATGGGGTTGCGGGGAAGTAGGTGCTCGCCCGTGGTCTCATCGAATGAAATGTCCCGAAAACTTGGGTCTAAATCAGGATGGCCGGCGAAAGGGTCACGAGGCACGGGGCGAGGCACATCGGGACGCCTTATATGAATGACAGTAGAACTCTTGGAAGGAGGAGGAGGGGGGCAGGGCTCCGTGCTCTCCTCCGTAGTATCACGAGGAGGCTGAGTAGGGGGAGACAGAGTAGGAAGCTGCGAAGCAGAAGAAGACTCAAATAAGGAACGGCTCCGCTTCCTTTTCTGAATGCCCTCTTCGATGACCCCAAGAAGAGGGCGGTACTTGACTACGTCCCCAGTGCGATCAGTAGAAGGTTTCGCGGAAGCTCTCCTCGACTTAAATTGTTCAAGGCGGTGTCGAACATCCGACGTTTTACCCGCCTGGCCTGCCCCTGGAATAAAGAACAAGTGTTACGAACATACAATAATCCGCAATTCAAAAAAATGTGCTAAGTTAAAAAAAAAAAAGAAAGAAAAGTGAGGAGACACATCTGTTATACAAACCCGGCGGAGGAGTGGGATACTGCAATAAGTCCTGGATCTCATTCCAGGACGGAAGTGAACCGTAAAAAATTTCTAAGTCCTTATCGAAAATAGAATCGGCAGAAGACAAAAGTTCACCTTGCATCGCCGGGGTCACCCTAGCTGAGGAACCCTTAGAGGATGGGTCAGTGCTAACCACAGCTTTGCCGGTTTCCTCTGCCTTCTCCGTTTCCGACTCCCCCTCTGACTCCCCGAAGGCCCGACGGAGAGCCTCATCCAGTTCGAGGTCCTGCTCAGAGGTTAGAGCAGCAACACCGCTACCACCCTGACCATCGCCATCTCCTCCACCCTCCGACCCTTCTCCAACTTCACCTCCTTCCTCCTCTTCTACACCTTCCTCCTCCGGGACATCCGGGCAAGTACTTGGAGAAGGGCCATCGGACTCCTTGAGCTTCTTGCCTCCTACGACTGGACGTTGTGCAAAGGGCTTCCTCTTGCCACCCTTCGCTGTCACCCCACCTTTAGGCTGGGCAGCTTTCTCTTCTGCCGTGTCCCTCTGTTTGACTACGGACTGATGTGGGAGGATCAAATTATACGACAAGAGCCTGGCATTCCTAATCAAATAAGCAGCCGATCTGTCTCTCCCGGAAATAGCTTCAATTTCAGCTGCCATCTGAACCAAGCGATCATCTTCCACAACCGCAAAACCACCTGTCGCTAGCAAGAAATAAAAGCGCATAAGAGAGAGAATTACAGCCAAGACAGGAATTATGAGTAGAGTTTTGACTTACATCCGGAGGTAAATCGGCGAATAGAGACGGAGTCATCCCTAACAAAGAACCATTCCTTCTTGAACATGCTATACTTCGAGTATAAATCCAAAACCGGCTTGAAGGAAACGGCTGACTCCAAGCTAATATATGGGGACCCCTTCCTGTACCCCCTCAGATTGTACAGATATCGTATTTCCCGGTTGGAGGGGGCACGCCCGTATCTCTTCTGGAAGATAGCATACAAGCAAACCAGAATAGCATAAGAGTTGGGCTGGAGCTGGAATGGAGCCACCTTCAGATAAGTGACGAAGCTTAATATCCAGGCGTTGACTGGAGGAATAGCCCCGCACATACAATGGTAACGGCTGTAAGCGAAGTACCCCTCAGGGGGATCATATGGCATGACCCCCTCCCCCGGTAACAGCATAAGAGCCCTGTCTATCCCAAAGGAACGGGATATAACGTCAAGTTGCTCCTCCTTTAGGGAGCTAGGAAAGCAGTCGGGAGGGGAGACCAGAAGTTCCTGTGGACCCTGTCCGTCCACCAACGACCTCGGAACAGGTCGATGTTGCCCGGATCCTGGTTGGGCTGGGGGCACAGGAGAAGACTCTCCTCCATCCTTGGATTTCCGTCTGTCTGATCGTGTTTCCGCCTTGCGAGACATTTATCTGCATACACAAAAGTGAAAAACATGATGTTAGAACAAGAATACAAGCAAGCATACATAAGTCCAGAATTCCACCCAAAGACCGAATACAAAGTTCATTCGGCACTAGGGTCTTATGCTCATTCGGCACTAGGGACTTAAGTTCATTCGGCAATGGGGTCATAAGTCCATTCGGCACTAAAAAACACATCCGGTATACATATCATTCGGTAAAACAAAACCCTTCGTGTGCATTCGGCAATCATATTCATTCGGTGATAAAAAACCATTCGGCAAAAGAATATATACCTAATTCGGTATAAGCTTGGTTCGGCAGAAGTTTGGTTCGGCTAAAAATTGATTCGGCTCTCTTTGGTTCGGTAAGGGAAAACTAAGGGGGGTAGCCTCTATATATAGGCAAACTCAGGATTGCCGAACCAGCTGGTTCGGCCTACCGGACCAACATACCGGACCAGCGTACCGGTCCAACCAAAAACCGAATGAGATTCTCTCTCTACCGATCAAGACCAGGAACTAGTGGCGTGCAAAGCGCCTCCCTCAGATAAGTACCGAACCCCAGAACTAACTAATAAAATAAGATTATGATAACGATGAATAAGTCGTAAAATCCTCACCGACGTGGATTAAATCGTTTACACGTGTACGCGACCTCGAATGGTCCATAGGCACGCTCTGAATGGTTGTTAACCCTACCATCGTGGGAATTTACACTTTGACACGCATTCTTAAGCCCATCGGTCATATGGATATTTGATAATTATTATGAAATGGCTAAGCTACTTACACATGTACGGGGTTGCGAACGATCCCTAGGCATGCTCTGAGCTGGCAATAAACCATCTTCACAAACATAAACCGGGCATCGACGATGCCAAGCCCCTTCGGGGCTCACTCTATCGTCCTTAACGGCACAGTTCACTTCAACTCGAATATTTCGATCATGAACGGTCGTTATTCGAAATCACGCTAAAACTGTAAATTTCTTTGCAGGACATTAACGGAATACGAACGTCCGATCACCGGCGTTACAAAGCCAATCTCCCTGCCACAAGAAAAACAAAGCGCGACACATGCAAGCACGTGCCCCACTTTGGGGGGCAAATGTTGGGCGAATTTTCACCCAGAAGATCTCGAGACCAGGAAGCCACAGTTTCACTCGGGTTCGCAATCTCCACTTCATTCAGCACGACCAATCACCTCCTCATTCGGCCTTCACCTCATTCGGGCTCCCTCCATTCGGCTACTCCACTACCGGATCTACCCCCTACCGAGCCAACCTCATTCGGTCCACCACTCCATTCGGCATAAGCTCCTGCCGAACCAGACTTCACCGGACCAGGCCCACCGGACCAACCTCTCCAATATCCACCCATCACCGGACCACCATAGCCGGACCAGGCACCACCGGACCAAACTCCAACATCTCCCTACCGAACGAGGCTACCACCGGTCCAACCTCACCACCGAATGAAGCTCGCCGAACTAGAATGCTACCAGACCAGATTGCCTCAGCCCGGGCCCACCAGCAGCTATATACCTCCAAGACCCCTGCCCCCTACCTCACTCTATAAATAGAGGGGCAGGGGTACAACAATGGCGAACAAGTTTGAGAGCTCAAGCAAGGAAGGAACTTTCAAACTACTTTCATACACTTGTACACAACGCATTGTACTTGTAACCTGAAAGAAAGAAGATAATAACATATAAAGTGGACGTAGGCACATTCTGGCCGAACCACTATAAATCTGTGTGTCTTTTACATTTCAGCCCCTACTTTTCTCATATTTACATACTCATCTAAAATCATTGAAAATTACATATAATCAACTAAATAATACGACTTGGAGGTGTTTGTCCATTTTTTGTGCAAACAAATCCCATTTAAAAGTCCTCACGGTCATGCGTGGTTAGAAGATACTTGATTTCATTTTTAAATTAAATTGGAATACTACTAATCTCATTTAAAAGTCCTAACGGTTATGCATGGTTAGTAGATATTCAAATTTCCTGAAATAAATATACCACAAATAGACAGAACTGTATGATTTTTTGATGATTTTATCCCCATCACTTCTGAAAGTGGAATATGCGCCTGACTAGGGTAACTATGATTTTTGTTTGAGTTTTATTGAAATTTGATATTTATATTCAATTGATTTAAATGTTTGATTCATGTCTGTCACTTCATCCCTATTTTTATAACACGGTTTTTCTTTTGCTGATAACAAAAGGGGGAGAGAAAAGTTAAGATTTTGTCAAATAGAATCAAGCAAAGGTCAAATAATTTTCCATTTGCATATAGGCTCATTTATATATTACTATTTGTATGCATATATGTAGGGGGAGTTGTGTAGAGAGGGAGCATTTAAATAGGGGGAGCAAATTGAACGATCAATCAAATACATTTAATACATTCAAAATCTTAAATATATGTTTGTTATCATCAAAAGGGGGAGATTGTTGAATATGCGCTTATATGATTTTTGTTTGATGATAATAAACATATATACATTCGTTTAAATGTATTTGTTAGTATACTATTCTATTTTTCACAGTTTAAATAAATATTTGTTGAATAAAATAAATTACACAGAATTTGAATTCAAACAGATATTTTATTCAAATAAATATTTATTACATTTTTGAATAGTACAATTTCAAGCTCTCACTATAACTATACAACTTTGATTACAATTACATCACATTACATATTTATAGTTCACCTCACTACATATCACTCACACTCATATTTATCTTCAACCGCATTCCAGTTTGAATCCAGCATCTGAGAAATCTGCAAAAATATAAACTAACACAGTAAAATTGAAAAAGAAATATTTTTGCAATTCAAAAATAAAAGATAATTTTTGAAAATATGATTTGCCTCAGTTATTTGGGTTGTTCGTCATAATTTAAATTTGAATTCATCATACACGAACAACTTGTGACATACACAGTGTATTACTGTATATGCCACAAGGCCGTGCACGCCGATATATACACTTGTTTGATTTACAGGGACAGGTGAGCACAGGTCAAACCCAAATGAAAAACCGGGTTCAACTCACGTGCAATAACATTGAAAATCACGACACGAGCACAAGGTCAAACCCGAGTTTTTTTTTGAAAAACTGGATTCAACACAGGGCAGGTCACAAGTCAAAAACAGTGCAACAAAACTCAATGTCGAGCATGCATGAAATATGAAACAGTGGATTGAACCAGAAACATGATCAACACAGCAATGCAAAGACCAGACAACAATTTCATCAAATATGCTCAAGTCCAGATGCATCAGGTTGAAAATGTTCAAAGCCCAAGTATACAACAAAGTGACTGAAGCAACTACCAAACAAACATACATGCAACATGGTCTGCAGGCAAACAAGTATCATGATACAACAGGAAACTGCATCACAGCAGCATGAAAAAGTGTATACAACATCAAGATACATGAATATGGAACCAACTATACAAGTGCAGACTACAGAGAAACAATACTACAGCTCGATCAAATGGCCAACATGATCAGGAAACATAACATGCAGTTTGCTGTGATACGAGCTCGAGCACAGTTGAAGCTCAAGACATCAAGTGATACAAGTCAGAGCAACAAAACCAGACACATGAAGACCAACAAGCTACATGATGAACAAGTGCAAACCGAATGCAACAAGCATGAATCAAGTACAGTGGCAAATGCATCAGTAATTAAGCATATAATCACACCTAGCATGACAACTGACTCTAGTGACACAAGTGATACCAAACACTAAAAACTGCAAATATCCAAGTACTACAAGCCCAACACAGTGCAACTTACAAGTTTCGTACTCGAAAACAAATGACAGTGATTCAAACTACTCACAACAATGCTCGAAGACTCGCCAAGTATAGGACACAGTAGTGACAGTAAGCAATGCAGCAGCAATGGTCAGGTAATATGCATCAGGCATTAAAACAAGTGAGTAGTTCAAATGAAAATAAACTCGATCAGTAACCAAGGCTACAACAATGGAAAAGTAATGTATGCAACAGAATTTCAAATGAAACAAATCCAACTTTATATGCATCAGTAACCAAGCAAACAGAATCAATAATACAACAGTGACAAACATCATATGGAAATGCCCAACACAAATGGCCAGAGACGAAGACTACAAGATGAACGAAGAAATTCACGAAACCAAAAATTTACGTAATCAAAACATGGCAGAAGTCAAGTCAAATCAAACCGTGATGACCAAGGCAACTAGCTCAAACCAAAAATGCCAGCAAAAATCGAAGTTGAACAAGTCAGAATTAAATACCGTGGTGGCCAAGCAAAGCCGTAATCATCAATATACGTTTTTGATCAAGTCAGAAAACATCTCAATCATAGAAACAAAATCAAGTGGCCGTGATGAATAATAAGACAAATTCAAATGAACGTATACGAACGCAAAAATAGGATTTCGAATCCTATATAAGCCCAAAATCATCATCGGCAGAAGGTGTGAGTTCGAATAAAAAAGAACGAAGAGGAACAGAGCTAAAGCAAAATCGAACTCACCAAAGCGCGAAGCCATAGTCAAGTACAAATCTAAATTGCGCCAAGCCAAAGCCATAGCAAATTCTCACAGAAGCAAAAGCAACCTTGAAAGCCCTAATTTATTGAAGGAAGAGGAACGAATAAGAAACGCAAGCCCTAATTCAAGCGCAAAGAGGAACAAAAAGAAGGCCGTGTTTTTACAGAAGAAATAAAAGGATCGGGTTAAAAATCAAGGAGCCGGCCCTGTTTATTATAAAAGGGGTTTAGTGTTTTAGGGTTCTATAAAAGAGTTTTTTTATTTGAGCAAAAATTTAGGCATTCAAGTTTATATTTTAATTTTTGCTCCTGGTTCTATTTTTTGAAGTTGTTTTGTTTTTTCTTTTCGAGTCAAAGGAGTTGTAAATCACCACCTAGGGATTAGGTCGTGTCAAATTGTCTAGTTAGAATTAGTTCAGTGAGCAGGGTGTGCGAGTTTGCAAAGCTCTATAGGCGGGAGCAGAGTTTGCGAGTAAGCGAAGCTCTATAGGCGGGAAGCAAAGTTTGCGAGTAAACGAAACTCTATAGGCGGAAGCAGGGTGTGCGAGTCTAGTAGAGTGTTTGTGAGCGGGAGCAAATGTTTACGAGAAGGGTGTGCGAGTCTAGTAGAGTGTTTGTGAGCGGGAGCAAATGTCTGCGAGTCTAGTAGAGTGTTTGTAAGCGTGATACTGTTTAATTCTAATAGAAATCTGTGAATGCAGCAGTAGGCAGGGGTTGCCGAAGCTGGGTAAATTTTGTGTGTGATTTACTTTACAGCATATTTATTTCTGTAGTTTATTTCTGTGTTTAAATCGAGAAAAATTGCTATAACCCTATTCACCCCCCCTCTAGGGTTAATCTAGATCCTACACATCGATGTCAACACCAATGGATACGGCGTGACATTATCGTAATTTATATGAAAACCGATTTATTTCCAATAAAAGCATATACTTTTCACCAAACCAAACTTTTATCTAATTTCTATTGGGTAAAAACATCTTTTTACCTTTCAATTATAGAAATACCGCCGCATACCATTTTCAAGTTTCAAAACATTTATCAACTTTAATTAATTAGTAACCATAGTTAATTATTAATTTAAATGCTTTTCTATCATATTAAATTCATAATAAATCACATTCACTTGAGAAAAACCCCAAAACATCATAGAAATTAGAGAATATCCTTCTCTTTACCATATAAAAATTTCAAGGCCAAAAATCATATTTAATTTTTGTTTGAATAACTAAAACCCAAAATTAGGCTATTTCCTCCTTAGGAAGTTCATAAAATATTCAATTTAATTTGGAAAATTATAAAATTAAAAAATCATCTTCAAAATAATGTTTCACACAACAAACTAGAAAATCAAAGCTATTAGAGATTAATAACTTAGGTTTTATCCTTAAAACCCTTTCAAAAATTTCATAAAACTCCTCACAAGTCATTATCCTATCAAAATAATAATTATTCAGTCATATCTTCGCAAAAATAATCAAACTAATTCAGATGCTACCCATAATTAAATTGAAAACAAGAAAATTAAGATGGAATATTTATTATTCATCTTAGAATTAATTGTTGGAGTTGAGATTTGATTTCGGTTTAGCTTCCTCTAAACTCTGCTTGAATCTCCCTTATTTTCGTGCTTCTTCCTCCTAGGTGGCTGACCTCTTTAGGTTTTTCTTTTGATTGTTTTTGTTTATGAAAAATAATAATGATATGAGGAAAAGAGGGTATAAGGGATATACAATAGGTTTATACCTAAATTGTCCTTCTCATATATCCTTCTACAATTTAAGTTTTTCAAAACAATCTCATTATTTAATTTATTAAGGCACGACCTTATTAATGACAAAAACTCATTTTCCTTAACTATTTACATAATTCTATTAAAATTATCTAATTAAATATCCTGAATAATGTTAAACAAAAATTAGGGACGTTGCAGGCTCCCTTCCTTAAAGAATTTCGTTCTCGAAATTAAGTAAGGACTATAAAGCAAGAACATCAAACATGTAAACAATGCCAGTATATCCTATTAGATACTAAGTCTATGTATCAAAAATATAGAACATACCATCATAATAGCTCATGATAAATATCCCTAATTATGTCCTCTGTCTCATAAGTCCAGTTTTTCTCATTGTCACTCCATTGGACTTTCACTAACTTAACTATCTTGTTCCTCAATTTGTTCTTATCTCTCGCTACAACTCGAACGGTTGTTTTACAAAAGTCAGATTTTGTTCTACCACTAAATCTTGTAATACAATCGAAGCAATAATAGTCTTTGGACCATGCACATACTTCCTAAGATGAGAAACATGAAACACATAATGGACACTTGCCAAACTACTCGGTAACTCCATTCGACATGCGAGTTTTTTGATCCTTTCTATAATATGGAACGGTCCAACATATCTCGATGCCACTTTTCCTTGCTTTTCAAATCGTACCACACCCTTCATCGGTGGCACTTTAGTGAAAACACGATCTCCAACTAAGAAATTAAAATCTTTACGCCTTTTATCTGCGTAACTTTTCTGCCTAAACTGAGCTTCTTTTATCCTATCTTGGATTAACTCAACCATATCTGGACCATTGTAACACCGCTAATTTTGGTAACATTACTCAGGAGATTTAATTAGAGTAATTAAAAAGAATAATGTAGAGTGATAAGGATATTGAGATTGGTAAATGAATTTAGTGATCGTGCTTATTTAAAATGAATGGGTTATAAATGGGTTGTGTTAACTAATATATCATGAGGGGCATTAGGGTAATTTCTGCCCATATTTCTACCCTTATACTATTATCTCTATGCCATTCATGTTCATTTTATCATAAGCAAAACAAACGAAAGAAAGTTCAAATCAAGCCAGCTATTAGGGGGAAGAAGAGAAGAGGAAATTTAAATTTAAAGCTTAGGATCAAGCTAGAAGAATCAATCTCAATCAATCTCAAATTTCCTTATCCAATCTAAGATGAATAATAATCACAACATCTCTATGTTATAATCATTGATTTTCAGATTTAAGGGTAAATTCGTTTTATGATGTATTGGATGATGATATGCTTGATTTATAATATGTTTGTGTAAACAAGATTGTTTAAAAAGGAATATACATGGTTTTAGGGCAAAATCGATTTATATTGATGTTTAAATGCCATGAGAAAATTTCATGTTGTGTAAAACATGATTTTGAAGTTGAGTTAAAATTTTTGTAATTTTCCTAGCCGTGGGGAGTTAATTATGATTTTTCAAAGGAAAATATGGTTAATTGGTTTTATAAATTTATTTCGGAAATTATATTGAGAATTTGGGTCTGAAATTTTGATATGTTAGATGACATGATTAAAATAAATTTCTAGAATTTTTGGGTATTTTTACTAAGGGATTTATTATGGAATTAAATTATTTTAGAAGAGGGAGTTGTTGGCAATATTGTTTTTGCTTAATGAAAGTGCTTATTTGTTAACTTAACCATGGTTTAGATCTGAAATTAGCGGCAGTGATTTAGTAAAGAATTTGAAAAATTATGACAACCAATCATAAGTTTACATGTCGCAGGTTAGTTAGAAAATGTTTGCTTTAAAAAGTAATAAAACAGGTTTACCTAGAAAAGTTGGTTCCGCCTTCTTTAGAAGCGCCATACAGAGCTTCCTCCTACAATAATGTCGAAACCTACTAAGCCGAAACCAATATGCATGGCATCACTTAGGTGGTACATTATGGATTGGAGCAAGGAGGGAGGTTTGGTGTCGAAAGCAGGGCTTCCAAAGGAGTCGATACCTTTATTTGTTTTAAAAAGCAAAGCGTCTGCCTTTGTTTTATTAAGCCTTCGAAGGAGTCGAAGCATATGGTTTCGGAAGAGGTTTTTAAATGCTTTCAAAAGGGTTGCCACCAAATTATGTTTTAAAAGAGTAAGATTTTGAAGGGGTTCTTTATTTATAAAATAAATGCTTTCGAAAGGAGGGGTTCCGAGGGTTCCGACCCAGTCGAAACCCTGCTGCCGTTCTTTAATCTTTCGAGTGTATTGAAGTCATCAATGCTTTCAAAAGGTAGAGTTTGTTTTTAAAGATGTTTTCAGCTACTTCCTAAAGGCTTTCAAAAGGGTCCAAAGGTTTCGAAGACTATGGCTTTGAAAGGGGGTTTCAACGCTATCCTTCAATATTTGTTTAAATGATTTGAAGCTTTTGAAAGGGGTTAGGGGTTTCGAAGGCAATGGTTTCAAAAGGGGTTTTGAAGCTAACCTGCAATTATTTTATCCAGACGTTTTATGCTTTTGAAAGGATGGTTTCGACACTGTCATATTTTCGCCAAATACTTTATATGATAAAAGAATGGTTTTGAAGGAGATGCTTTTGCTTTTATTCTCTTGACCCAAATTGATATTTTAAATATACTAATGGTTTCAGAAGGGATACTTCCAAAGGTTTTGAAAGGGGTACTTTCAATGTTTTTGAAAGGGGTACTCTCAAATGGTTTCGAAGCTATGCCTCTAAATCTAAATGCTAATACTTTAACACATTCGAAAAGTTTTGAAGGAATGGTTTTAAAGGCTTCGAAAGGCACTGGCCTGATGTTTTAAAAGTGGATTTTTATGCTTTTGAAGGAGGGTATCCAGGGAGGTCGAAAGCTGGGATTCGAAGGAGTCGAAAGGTTTTGTTTTTCAAAACTAATAGCCCAAACTCAAATTTTAAAGGAATAACCCACTGCTAAATTAAAGGAGTTTTTGTAATGGTTATGAGAAGAAGCTTACCTTGATAAAATAATAGGTCAAAATGGATTAACCATGTTTTATATTAAACCCACAGGAGTGGTATTGTTATGTTATGTTGTTGTCTTCCTCAATTATAAATATATTCATATTATAATGTAACCATAACTGCATTTTGGGGATAAAAGGAAGAAGAACTAACTAGGTTGATGCAATAGTGAATACAAATTGATTAAACTCCTAGATGTGTAGAATTGCATCCAAGAGGTTAGGGAAAGCAGAATATTGGATGCCTAAATATAGAAGTTGCCAGGGAGACAGGTTCATAGTGCACCCGTGAAAACTATGATTAAGTAGTTATTAGAGTTACCAATAGGTTCATAGTGACCCCATGAAAACCATGGTATAAAGAGTGGTAGGCAGGGGCCAATTGGTTTGTAGTACACCCATGAAAACTATATCTAGACTAAGTTATTAACAGTTGTCAATAGGTTCCTAGTCAACCAATGAAAATTAGGATAAGAGGGAAGTTATTGGAGTCACCAATAGGTTCAGGGATATCCATGAATTAATTAAACCCATGGGAGTGGTACTGTTAAGTTAATTGGCATGGGCCAATAGGTTCGTAGTGCACCAAATAAAATTATGAAATATGACAAGGAGTCCAGAAACTAAATACAGGTTATTAGTAAGCCCATGAAAACTAATAGGTTAATAGTGAGCCTAAAAACTATAAATAATAGGGAGTCAATTAAAAAAGGGATGGAAATCCAAAATGTCTTAGCTTGTATGCATATCATAATAATATTTTGAAATAACTATGTTTTTAACCATTGTGGATGTAGGAGCAGACTACATGGTTTTATAAAGCTTTTGAGATACTAGTGAGGGAAAAACACGTTCTGCTAAGCGAAGTGGCCTCACTAGATATCTAAATGGTTTGGTATGTTACATTATTATTTATACCAGGCTTTATGTCCGACTCGATGTTTTTGTCTTCCCCTTAAACTCTCGGGTGCTTAACTGATTTTGAGTAGTATGATATTTAAGGTTCCAGGTTCTCTTCTTAGATAAATAAAGCTTCCGAAAATGTGAAGGAGGCATTCTAGTTAATTAGAGTAATCTTTTTTTTTTTCACATGTGTTTTTCGTATGTAAAGACAGACTTTTTAGCCTTATTATATACTCTGATCATCTAAGGGGGGCATCTTCATGTGTCGCTTTTGGCATTTGTGTAATAATTATATTTTTCTAAACATTGTCAACGTTTACGGGATTATGTAATGAACATGAAATATTTTGAATGGAATGTGGAAAGGTGTTTTAATTTGTTCATTTTTTTCCATATTCTTATGATCCATGTATCAATGTATCTGGCACCACAGTATTTAGTTGTCAAGGATTAATGACTGTGGATGACTGCAACATCCATAACTGTTAGTTTTGGGCCTCCAAGTAGGGGGATGTTACAAGTTGGTATCAGAATGTAGGTTTATGAGACTTTAAAAGAAAAGATAAACCTAAAAGCTTTTTGAAACATAATCCAGTGAATTTGAAATATGATCGGGGTTTAGGTTAATGCTATAGTAACGTACATGTATTTGATATATAGGTATATATATGAGTATGTGTTCCCCTCTCTCTTAGACCATTCTTCTGTATCTTACTAAGGCTCGTATGCAGATTTATGAGAAAGAAGTTATGGAAGCAGAAAATGGAAGAGGAAATCTAGTGGAGGAAGCATCATAACCAACAGAAATGCTCGACCTAATACCAGGAGGAACCAAGGTCAATATGCTAATGCTAAACCAAATGCTGAAGCCAATATGGGTGCTGGAAATCCGCCAGTAGATGCGAGGACGGTGTATCAGCTGTTAGCCAATCTTTTGCAAGCTGGAGTTGCTGATAATGTTGGAGGAGCTAATCCGATAGCTCCAGTTGGATATAATTATGCTAGACTAAGCAGAGACTACACCAGTCTGGGTGGAAAGCCGTTTGTTGGAATGGAGGATGCTATTGAGGTTGAGAATTGGTTATTTCACTGTGAAAGAATCTTTATTGATCTAGGCTTAGATGACGTGCAAAATGGGAGACTGGCCTCTAGGCAGCTGCAAGGGGTAGCACTTTACTAGTGAAATAGTGTGACTGCCAGAGTTCCGGAGGAACATATGGGCTGATTTCAGAAGGGGGTTTGAATAGAGTTTTTTAATCTAAAGTGGCGAAGTCGGCATTGATGAGGAAGTATGGATTTATTCCAGCGAGATATGTCAGTAATCGAGCACTCTGCTGAGTTTGATGAGCTGTCTCGATATGGATATGCCACTATGGACACTGACATCAAAAGGAATGAAAGGTTCATTCAAGGACCGAGACTGAAGCTTGCTAGAATGACCATGACACATATCTGTGAGCCTTGTAATGTGGGGGTAGAGATGGCCATGAAGAGATGCTTGTTGTTTCTTCTAGGAGGAAGCCAGTTGAATCCCAGGGTCCTTAAGGAAAGAAAATGAAATTCTTTAAGAAGAAAGGAGATCAGAAAAGGGATGCTGCCAAGAAGGCAAAGGCCGATTTAGTGTGCTTCAAGTGTGATAAAAAAGTCATTATACTCACGAGTACCGGTCAGGTAAGGTAAAGAAGCCTGTAGAAAAGAAGAATGTGAAACGTTTTAAGCGTGAAAAAGTTGAGCATTATAAGAACGTGTAACATCCTCTATTTAGAGGCCTAAAACTAAGCATTACAGATGCTATAGTCATATATAGTATTAGCTTCCGGCGACTAAATACAGCTATGTTAATGGTATAAACAATATCAAAAGCATTTGAATATGAAACAAAACACCGTTTTCAAAACACAGATTTACTTCATTACATTTCCAAATAAAACTTGTTCCATATTCATGTCACATAACCCAAACGTCTTCCCTGGCACTGAATAAATATAGTTATTACAAATTACGAAGAGAGCGGTATATGAAAATACCCCCACGATTGATCAGAGTTAATTGGTCATATATGACCTAATACATCATAACACAACGCAAATTCTTCAAACATAAAAAAGTAGCAATTCCTAATAGCTATACGTTGCCTCCTGCATCCTGCGGTAGCTTATTTATCAAACAACCTAAAAACCTGAAAAGATCCTTAACTCTCAATCTACACGAATTAATTTTGAGTATCTGAGAGTTTAAGGGGAAAACATAAACTTCGACTCAGACATAAGCCTGTTATGAATAATACTATACATCCCGGTTAAACATGTTAAGTGAGACCACGCTGCTTAGCGAATGGGTTTCCTCACTAACATCCTTTAAAACATATCTTTTAAAAAACCTTTCATAAAACCATATTCTGCGCTCCTGCATCCATAATAGTTAAAACATATATTTATAAAACATTATGGTGATATGCATACTTGAAAACAATTAGGATTTCCCCATCCCCAATTATATTTTAATTATATCAAAAAGGGACTACCTATTCCACATTCATTCTACTTAAGTTGATGTAGACTATCCATCTCACATCACATAGTTTTCTTAGGATAACATTAACCCATCATTTTTCCACTTGATTCATGCTAGCCCCATGAATCTAACTATTTCATGTTAGCCCCAAGAACTTTAATTGTCTCATGTTAGCCCCATGAGTTTATTTATATCTTGTTAGCCCCACGAATATATCTGCTATTTAACTCATGCTAGCCCCAAGAATCTATTTGCATCATGTTAGCCCCATGATTCTATTTGAATTCTCTATTTGATTCATGCGAGCCCCATGAATCAATTTGCATCATGTTAGCACCATGATTCTATTTATATGATGTTAACCCCATGATTAACCTATTTCCATTAGTATCACTAACTTAGGTCATATTCATTTATTGTTTCCATTAGTACCCTTTAAATCCTTAGAATTCAAAACCTTTCAAAACTATTGGAACTCAACCCTTCAAACCCATTAAACCTCAAACCTTTTGAACCCATTGAACTTCAAATCTTTTGAAAGCATTAAAACCTTAGACATTCTATTTAAAACACTTGAAACATTGCCTTGGAAAACCTTTGGAAATTCATTCCATCAAAACCTATCGAAAAACTTTAACACACCTTTCGAAACAGATCCAAGAGTAAACCCTTCAAATGCTTAAAATCTTTAAAACATAACCTTTCGAAGGTATACTGGGTTCAACTTTAAAACAACCTAGAAACTTATCTTTTAAAACCTTTCGTCTTTATCAAAGCAACCTTTCGAAAATATTCATATAACCTTCTAAGGATATCCAAACAACCTTTCGGAAGCCTTTGGTTATATTTCACAAAACAAGGGTCACCACCTAAGTCGAAAGCTTCCCTTCGAAAGCCTTAGAGAAACGGTTTACTATTTTTTTTGGGAAAATAGGCGAACCTTTCGACTAAAACCTTTATAAACATGGTAACACTTCGGCGACGCCGGAAGGTTTCAAAATGAAATAATCGCGGTAGCAGCTACAACCTTTTAATAACATTAGAAGGTTTTAAAACCTTTCTTTAAATAACCTGACCTGGTCGGAAATGACCAAGCCGAAAGCTCCAGTTCAAAAACAAGCAGGCGAAAGCTTTTCGCTTATAAAATAATTATATTTCAACCCTTTCCGACATCAACCTTTCGGCTTATATCCAATTCATTATGTACCAGTTTCTTGATACCTTATGCATTGGACTTTGACTTTACGGAAAGCTTACCCTTCGACTGAGACGAAAGGTCTGGGGCGGAAGGTACTTAGCCGTATGGATTGAAAAACGAAAAAAATGTGATTTTTGTCTTTAAACTTAAAAAGGAAACTTTTTAACTAACCTGACTTTATTTGTCAAATTCTCATTGGTCAATAAAACACTTTCAGAACTTTGCTGCTGCAATAGGATTTGTAAGACGTTTTATTTTGCAAAATACCCTTTCTCCTTCATAAATATATAAAACATTTAAGTTGCATACCTTAAATAGTTTTATATATCCCTCAAATGACTTAGGAAAATTCTGATAAAATTCCAAAAAATATATTTTAATGTGTTTCTTAAAATATTAAAATCTCAAACCCAAATAATAATTATTCAGCCGAAAATAATTTAAAACCTAATAACAACTTCCTTCATTCAAAAATTCATATAAAATCCACATTAAATCGGAAAATTATGAAAGTCAAAACCCATCTCTAGAATATTATTTCCGACTTATATTTAAATTTTCAAAGTATTCGGATGTCATTAAATATGGTTTTCATGCTAAACATTAGCATAAAACACGAATAAACATTTATAATTTCATCAACAACAAACATATATATTTTAAAACATCAAACACGGCAATATTATAGCAAAATCATTTTGGATCTAAACAAAAACTAGAAATATTAGGGATGTAATAATTATTCACCTTGCCTTTAGATATTATAGATGAGATTTTAGAGTGTTGAATTAGTTGATTTCTTCTTTCTTCTAGAATCTTAGCTTTCTTCTTCTTGAGATTGGAAATGGTAGCCGGCCTTAGCAAGTTTTATTTTTTTATGAAATGAGAATAATGAACGTGAATCTCATAAGGGTGTAGGGTATAAGGCTTTGCCATTTTCCAAAATACCCTTCTCATTTCCTAACACATTTCTTAGTGTTATTTCATTTTAATTACCCCTTCGTTATGGTACGGCTACCTCTAACTAATTAAATCTCCATCTATTACTATTTACATCACTTAATTTAATTTAACTAATTAAATGTCTTAAATAAGGTTATAAAATATATGGGGTGTTACAGACTCCCTACCTTAAAGAATTTCGTCCTTGAACTTACGATAAGGTATACAACTAAACAATAGAAGGTAAAACATACCATCAAACAAATCTGGGTAAGAGTCTCTAATCCTGCTATCCACTTCCCAATTACAGTCTCTAGTATCATTGCTTCACTAAACCTTTACAAACTTGACTGTCTTGTTCCCCAGTTTCTTCTCATCTCTGGCCACAATCTGAATCGACTTCCTAATTATAGTCAAATCTGGTTCTAATACTAAGTCTTCTAATATTGTAGTTGCTATATTAGTCTCCGGGTCTCTAACACCTTTTCTAAGATGAGAAACATGGAAAACATTATGGACTCTAGCCAAACTGCTCGGTAACACTATTCTATAAGCGATTTTCCCGATCCACTTAATAATACAAAATAGGCTAATGAACTTATGTGCTAACTTTCCCGACTTCTCGAATCTGATTACACCTTTCATCGGTGAAACCTTAACAAAGAAATAATCCCCAATGGAAAATTCCAAATCCTTCCTGTAGACTTTTCCAAAACTCAATAATAAACAAAGAATCTCTATCACTAATAATACTACTGGGAATCCCATGCAGTCTTACAAAATTCTTCAAAAATAACTTCACCAAACTAGGTGTCATCCTAGTTGACTTTACCGTAATAAAATGTACACTCTTAGTAAATCTATCTACCATGACCCATATACTTTCATTCCCTCTATTAGATCTTGGCAACCCATCAATAAAATCCATAGAGATAAAATCCCATTTCCACAACGGAACTTCTAACGGTTGAAGCAATCCACTAGGCTTCTGGTGTTCAGCCTTTGCCTATTGGCAATTCAAGCACTGCTTAACACACAATCCTATATCCCACTTCATACCTTCCTAGAACAAATTTCTCTTCATGTCCTGATACATTTTCGTTCCTCCCAGGTGGATAGTGAACTTCGAATGACGAAACTCAACCAAAACCTCTTTCCTCATGTTTTCTATATTAAGAACACATAATTTTCCTTTTTGTCAACCATCCATTTTGGTCAGATTGAAATCTTTTAGGTCATCGCCTTTCGTTCCTTCAACCTTCTGATCCTCTCAGCCAACACTGGATCCTCTTGCTTAGAAGCAATCTTCTCAATCATTACCTGTTGGACTTCTAAACAAGATAATATAGTATTTCCTGCATTTGATCCTACCTCGGACCTAAACCGCACAGTACAATCTGATAATACCTCCAAATCTTTCCATACAGTAATCGTAGCCAATACTGCATTCTGATGTTTCCGACTGAGTGCATCCACTACCATGTTTCCTTTTTCGGGTGTATACTCAATTCTAAAATCATAGGCAACAATAAACTCCAACCATCTTTGCTGACTCATGTTCAGCTCCTTCTGAAAGAACAAATACTTTAACGAATTATGATCAATATATAGCTCATATCGTTCTCCTAAAAGATAATGCCTCCACAGCTTTAAAGCAAATGTAACGATAGCTAACTCCAAATCATGCGTTGAATACCTAACCTCACGTGGTCTGAGTTGTCTAGAAGCGTAAACAATTACTTTTCCTCTTTGCGTCAACACGGCTCCTAATCTAGTTCCACATGCATTTGTGTAAACAATTAAATCTTGATTCCTCTTCGGAACCACTATCACCCGTGCATGGGTCAATAAGTGTTTCAAGCTCTGGAATGCTTCTTCACACTTATAGGCCCACACAAACTTCACATCCTATCACATATGCTTAGTCATCGGTGCTACTATTCGTGAAAAATCTTTTATAAACCTTCGATAATACCCCACCAATCCAAAGAAATTCTTTGTCTTGGTCACTGTTCGGGCCTCTTCCAATTATTCACTGCTTCAATCTTAGTTGGATCTACAGACAACCCTTTCTCAGAGACGACATGACTAAGGAACTTCACTTCCTTCTTCCAAAAATGACACTTTGTAAACTTAGCCTTCAACTGATGCTCTTTCAATACCTCAAGCACGACTCTGAGATGAACTTCATGTTACTTCTCATCCTTAAAGTATATCAAAATGTCATCAATGAAAACTAACACAAACCTATCCAAACGCTCTCGAAAAATCCTATTCACTGGATTTACAAAGAAAGCCAACGCATTAGTCAGTCCGAACGACATAACTAACCATTCGTACAATCCATATCTCGTTCTAAACGCCATCAAAGGAATGTTATCCTCTACTACTCTAAGCTGATGAAATCCTATTGCTAAATCCAACTGAGCGAATACCTTCGCTCCACTCAACTGATCGAACAAATTATCAATTCTTGGCAATGGATATTGATTTTTTGCCGTCCTGTCATTCAACTTATGATAACCGATATATAGCCTTAACGATTCGTCCCATAAAATCAAATGCATGCAAACAACAATCAAAGGTATGGCCTAGAAAATCAAATTCTAGATGGTCAAGCCTCATCCCAAGTGTTGCATAACCTCCTATTGGATTAGCAACCCTTAAGGAAGTTACTAAGTAAGAGGGTTCTAGGTTAAGTCTATTTGCTAGACATCTAGAAATAAAATAATAGGATGCTCCAGTATCAAATTGGATGCTAACAGACATACCATGGATCTACAATGAGCCTCCTGAAACAGCTTCTCCCTTATCCCGAGCAACTGATTTTGCAGTTGTGGGCACCAAAACATAAACTCGCCCTTTCCCTACCTTTGGTGGCTCTATGCACTTGTTTTTGAAGTGACCCATATGATCGCAATTGAAGCATCTGACATTCTTCTTCTCATCGGCTCCTTTCCCCTTGCTGGCTCAATACTCGTTGGCATAATGTCCTTTCTTATTGCAGTTGTAACAATCAGCTCAGATTTAATCTTCTTCTACGCTCCTTCTTTATGAGCAATATTTTCCTAGAAAAATTTGCTTTTCTAAGCCTGTCCATCCCAAGCCTCTTTCACTTTCTTTCTTAGGCAAGCCAATGCTTCTTCTTGCCTCAATACCATCTCAACAACAACATCGCTAGGGTCCCTTAAGTGTGGAAAAGTTGCACTTATAAGTTCTAGCCTTAGTCCACGTATGTACTTCTCATTTCTGCTGATAAAAGTATTAACCAATGCATACCCATATCGGGCTAATTCCTCGGACTTCGTGGTGTACTCCAACACATTCATATCTCCCTGCTCCAGTTCTACAAACCTCGTGAGATACAGATGAATAACCTAACTAAGACATGAGTTTAAAGGTAGAGCGTATACTTATATATATAAAAATACAGATACGTTACTGTAACGTTATCCCGTACTCTGATCATAATTATAATTCCTATGGATTATGTTTTCAAAAACCATTTTTAGTTAAAGTATTTCATAAACCAAGCTCTGATACCAAGCTGTAACATCTCCTATCTAGAGGCCCAAAACTAAGCGCTACATATGCTGTAGTCATGTGACGTCCCGGCTTTCTATGCCCAGAAAACCGCTTCGTCTTGAAGAAAGAAAGGGGTGAGAAAATAGAAAAGATAGAGAAGAAAGAACAACAACATCAGAATCTCACAGCGCACCGAATAAATTATAATAATCACATAAGTATTACATAATATACAGCATCCATCAGAGTTATACAGACAATACATCACATACCAGACAGTTATACACACCTGTCTAGTTATACAACTCAATACACAAGTCAACACAGAGATACCAACACAGCGGAACTCACCTCTATCATAGAGAAAATAAAACAGGTGCACTCCAATTTGGCCTCAGATTCCGAAATCTCCTGTAGAGATCTCTAATCCAAACATTTCAATATCCAATTGCTTCCAAACTAAACAGCTACCACCATGCTTCCACTGCGCCACTCTGATTGAACAGATGAAAATGCTGAAGATGAACTTAAGCATAGACTGGTCAACACATTCCCAAAAATAAAGTTCACATATCTAAAAGAAAACTCCGCAGTTTCTCCAAAACTTGAGCTACTTCCACAGCTCAAAAATCACCCAATTACTAATCTGATTCCTCAGTACCACTCCTGGAAATCCAGTCGATACCAAACTCAATCTCCTAAATGTTACCAATATGCTGACGTCTTGAAGACATCCAGAAAAATTCTTTGAAACATAAGAGAACACTCAAATAATCGCAAGTCACTTTTGCGATCGATCCAGCCTATTTCCAAAAATAATGCTTCCTCTTTACCAAACATAACAGCTTACTCTTATGTGGCCAATCCCTCGAAGAAACGGAATTACTCTACTGCTTCTGAAGTCCCCCAAGAAAAACTGCTATGCCAGAAGACTTCCTAATCCAAAGCTCTTCGAGAAACTCGGACCTCAAAGCAAATAGAAACTTTCAACTGAACACAATCACAACACCGGAGCAAACACTCTTCCTTAACTTGTTCCAAAGAAACATCTTTGGAGGCATCCATAGTCACTGTGTCTCATCACACAGCTACTACACCTTGATATATCAAGATATCATGACTTGCTTCTGTCCAACCGACAGATCCAAACTCTAGCTCATCCAAACTTACACTTCAAAAATGAGCTCCGAATCTTAACAGATTTCCTTCAGAGATTGAGGAAATCCTTATACCACTCAAAGATTACTCGAGACGGTATTAGGTCTACAGTCTCGACAAATACACGTCCAACCTCAATCATTCAAATTTCAATCATTGGTAGTTGTGTTACACACACCACTACCCAATCTACCTTTATAGCTTATTGGAAAACCTGAACAGGTAACCCAACAAATAGGTAGAAATAAATAAATAAATATATATATATATATATATACATATACTAAAATTACAAATACGCTCTCTCGGGAAAGAAATCACTCAAGAGCCTAGGTATTCACTCAACCTAGCGCTCTGATACCAACTGTGACGTCCCGGCTTTCTATACCCAGAAAACCGCTTCATCTTGAAGAAAGAAAGGGGTGAGAAAATAGAAAAGATAGAGAAGAAAGAACAACAACATCAGAATCTCACAGCGGACCGAATAAATTATAATAATCACATAAGTATTACATAATATACAATATCCATCAGAGTTATACAGACAATACATCACATACTAGACAGTTATAAACACCTGTCTAGTTATACAACTCAATACACAAGTCAACACAGAGATACCAACACAGCGGAACTATAAATATATACATCTACAACGCCGAAGCCTCCTGCTCCATTGCTCCTCCAGAATTCGTCAAAGCTAACCTGAATCCCTTGGCTACCCGTAAAAATTTGGGTACCCGAGAGTTTATGAAAAAAAACACAAAAATAAACTCCGGGTCAGACATGGGTCTGGTATGAGTAAGAAGTTAAAATTGCTTAACTTTGAAAATCCTTTGAAAACAAAAGGTATCACGTAAGACTTCCCACACATAAACATGGAAAAGTTTTTACCTTACGCTAACCAAAACATTTGATAGGAACTTCTGTGATATTATAATAGGCCTAGGGTTTTCAAGTAAATAGAAAATAGCCGAAATTGTTACATTTATTAAATTCCAGCTACTAGTCACAAAAGTGGGTAATACAATCAACACCGTTGGCGCTTATTGGATTGTGGATTCCATACAATGGCAGGGCTACTGGGGTACCGCCCGTCACAGTACGTGGCCTAGATCAACGTACCGAGGATCACTCCCGACCCCCTGCAACACAAGGCCGGAACCATTCCTTACTGAACAGTCCCGAACAAGATAACCCCGTAGATAGCCGTCGCTACTGCCCACTAAGCCGAAATAAAAGGGACATCTAGACAGGGGAATATCCTTGTCCTGCTTGGGCATGACCCACCTAACCTTGCTGCACCTCCCCTGTTTTAGCCATTCCCGGTTGGTGAGGCTTGAGGCTACGATTACCTTTTTAGAATACATTTCGTAGAATGCTCATCGCCCGCCTGACGATGTGTTGAAAGCATTCAATCCATACAAGTTCGTTCTGGGTTCGAACGAAACCGAAGGCATTATCACGTTACACTCATTTTGGAATCACCCTCAGAGTTAACGACGATAACCCTTGCACTCTGAATCTCCATCTTCACTTTAGGTTCACGACCTATCGTTAATTTGGAATCGATGTGGTTTTCGGATGTTCCTAATGCGGAAACCCGATCCCGGTCTCATCGAAATCCAAAACGTGTCTTTTAAGGCCAAGTTGTCTATTTAGTCTTAACAGTTCAATTCAATATCATCAACATACACATAGATAGATAATTCATAATATCACAATAGATAATCACATCATCATAAACAGATAATTAAATATTATCATACTTTAAATCAAGCATCCATATCACATAGATAGTATTCAAGTCAGATCTGAATGCACAACCATCAAATGAAATATCACTATCATTCATCCATAAGCAATGATTTATAATCATACCATTTTGTAATTAATTTAAAATGAATTAAATTAACTACCTCTATCTCTAATTAATTTAAAGTAAATTAAATTAATCACTTCATCTACAAATATTGCTTACACAACTATTAATTTAATTTTAAATCAACTTAATTAATCAATTTCTAGATATTTATCTTGATTAACTTCTTCGATTAATCACCTTCTAATTACAATAAGTAATTAGTCTTTAATTCATTCTACAAATTAATTATCCTAAATCATTTATAGTAATTAAATTATCCTTAATTAATTACATTATTCTTAATTTATCACTACATTATTTATTATTTCTTAATTTAAACTATTCTTAATTTCATCATTAATTACATTAATTAATGATCTCTAATTCATATTTAAATTAAATTACTTTGTTTAATTTAATTACATTAAGTGATTAATTCTTAATAAAACGCAATTATTAATCACCTTGATTAATACCAACCGGTAATTAACTACCCTTAATTACTTATTCCCAAATTAATTATCCCATAATTAATTATCTCCATTTAATTAATCCCTTGATTAATTACAAAAGTAATTATCCCAATTACTTTATTACATCATTTTCACTAATTACATTCAGTAATTACATTAATTACTTCTTCAAGTAATTATGCTCCATTGAATACACTAAGTGATTACACATATCAAACCTTCAAATGATTTCTTAAATTAAATTAATTAACTTAAATAAATCATTTCATCAAATTAATTACAATAAGTAATTAATTTCTTCATTACTTTTATCCAGCATTTAACAATTTATAATGGATTATTTAATAAATTTTGATTAATTATCAAAATTAATCACATCCACGAATTTAATTAATAATCCTTTAGTTAATTACCATGATTACATTTCTACATTTATTTCTTAATTAATTCCTAATTATAAATTAATCTAAATTATTAATTTATAAATTAAATACATAAGTCATTCATTAATTAACTTATTCATTAAATTATTTTTACTCCTTAGTTATTCCTAAGATAATTTATTTCTTTACTAATGACTTTATTAATATCTATGTGTGTTAGAACTTTACCTTCCAAAATTTTAAATTTGAATTCCATTTGGAATTTAAGATTCAAAAGTATTATTTATTTAAACATTAATCAAGTTTAAATTCAATTTATAATCTTGTGAATAACTTTAATTACATACACATGAAACTTAAATAAGAAAGCCTTTAAAATTCAATTGTTTGAATCTTAATTTAAATTTAAATTTCCAAAGACATTTTTAAAACTGATTTAAACCTGCAGATTCATATTCCAAGTTTACTTTGGTTTAAACTCCCCTCTAACAACTTGATTTTCCAAATCCAAATCGATTTTAAAACTTTAAAATAGTTATTCAAAACTGAGTTTAACTATAGAATTTAAATCATTGTTTAAATCAAATATTTCAGGTTTTAGTTTTGCCTGGTTTAAACCTGAAACTTTCAAAATGTATTCAGAAATACAAAATTTTAATTTAAACTTAAATCTGGATTTGATTTTCAGTTAAATCTAATATTTACACTAATTCAACTTTTGGATTATGGTTAGCCTGCAAAATTTTAATTTGCTTTTAAATTTTGTTTAAATTAAAAGGCTACAGGCTGTTTATAGTTACCTGTAACAATTTATATTCAACCCGAGACCAAGATAGGGATGCTTCGGGTCAAATGCACCTTTGCTTCGAATCACGCTCACAAAAACACGAGTGCGCACCCGAGTCCAAAAATTCTTGCACCACCCAAATACTTCAGAATCTCACTGGGTACGGTGCACGTGCACCGTAGCCCCAGTCAACTCCGGCCACCCACATATGCTCCACCATGCCACTGACTATCTCCAGTCTCCACCACGACCTCCAGAGCCACCACGACAATCTGAACAAAGGTGAGTTCGAAACTCCACTTGGAAATCAAAAATTCAGGTTCCCCTCGAAACCTGAAAAATCCACCGCACTCCAAACTCCGTTCACCAGAGCCCTAGCACCACCGGCCACCACTTCGTCCATGACCGAGCTACCACCCACATGAGTTTCAGCGAACTCGATCGCTCCTAGGCCACGTGACAAATCAAACATCACAGCATAGCCCAAACTAGGTTTAGCAACTTAAAACTGCCACTGCCACCACCACCGTGATCTGCCACCACTTCAACTAATTTTCCCTCCATCACCGATGGTTCTACTATCCCCTCTGGCAATTACAACCCTTCAGATACTCGAGAACATCAATAACCACTCAAATACAAATTTCCAGTAAAAACAGAACTACACATTCATTTTACTATTAGAATTAGTGATTTCATTTCTAAAAATCATTATTTGGGTTAAGTATTTAGTTCATAACTCTGAATTCACAAATTAAATTCATTGAGGTTTAACTTATTTCAGTTTCTACTTGTAGTTTGATATTTACCTGTAACTAATACTACTGTTGTCACTTAAACAGATGATAAAACTCAAATATATGTTAATACCAGCACTTTATGCCAACTTATATCTTGTTAAGGCTTGAATTAAGAACAAAATGAAATTTTTGTTAAGGAAGTTAAACCTGGAACTAAAGCAGAGGGAAACCAGAAAAATACTTAATACAGTGCTCATGCTTAACACAGAGCAATGCAACTGAATTTCAGAGAAAAGTTGCAATAGAACAAAAAGCTATTTAGACCATTATATTTTGATGTTGCTAACCTTTAAAACAGAGGTGATTGCAGAATGTCAAACACGCATACATGCAGTAACACATAAACACAGAAATTCATCAAGATATATGCACATATCAGATCATAATTTAACAACATATAAATATATACTTAAGCATTTAAAATGAAAGGTGTTACTCACTTGATCAAATTTGAACAGAAGATGTTGAAGAAAACACTTGCAGGTGAAGCTTTCCTGAAACTCCCCTATTTGTTTCTTCTTTTCCTAAGTTTGTTTTCAGTTTTTCTTCTTTTAGTTTAAGTTTTGTTTGCAAAGCCAATAGATGTTTCTCAGGTTTATTTTTAAGTTAAAGTTTGTATGAACGAACTGATAATAGAAAAGTGGATATATATATATATATATATATAAATGTTGAAGCTACTGAACAACAGGTGATAACTGGACAGTTCCATTGTTTGTCATTTTCTTTTTATTGGCTAGTAAAATTCTGCAGTATGAAATGATATAGGATATTTCGGCTACAAGTACGTGTTAAACAAGAAGTTATGCTATTTAATGTTTATGTTTTTAATTATGATAGCAAGTAATTAATGTTTACTGATAGTTGCAACTTTGTACAAAGATATTTATTGTTTTCGGCCAAACATGCTTTGTAAGATACAGGTTGATAAAATTTAGGCAAGATTTTTAATGTACAAAATTTGTAGGTTGAAAAGATTGATTTGTGGTTTCATTAATTAATTTGTCTTGTTGCTATTATTACCCTATACTTAATAGATGTCTAGGTGGCTTCATTCATTAATTTCCTTTGTCTTACTTAAGAAGCTTGCTCATGAATCTAAGTGTGTTATATTATTTTATTTTATTTTTGTTTTCTGGACAAGACATTTGATTGTTGCACATAGGAATGTTATAGCTTATGCATAAAGATATGTATTTCATATTTCGGCTAAACATATTTTGTATCCCCAGTTACAGTTTATATTCATAATTATAGCTTATACTTATGATATAAATGTTTATATTTAATATTTCTATATTTGTCGATTTTAATTTTAAAATTCACATCAAAACCTTCTTTTACAAACATATATAACTGTTAAATATCCAAAATCTCATCAAGTTAAACATTGTCAAGCTTATATTTAATTTATATTAGATTAAATATTTATTAAAATATATCGTCAAAATTCTGGGTCGTTACATTCCTTCCCCCTTAAAAGAATTTCGTCCCCGAAATTTACATAACAGTAAATTCAAAAGCTTTTATATTAACCATCCAAACATACATATCATTCATACAATAGCAAACAAACAAACAGTCTATGCTAACAAACAATACTAGTTATCCGAACATAAATCCGGATAAGCACTCCTAAAACTATCGAGAGTTTCCCAGGTACAATCTCTGGGATCCTCACTCCATTGCACCTTGACGAGTTTCATCACTTTATTCCTGAGTTGCTTCTCGTCTCGGTCCACAATTCGAACTGGATTTCTGACTACAGTTAAATTGGGTTCAACTTCCAAATCTTCTTGAATTACCGGTTCTACAACCAGTGAGGGACCATGAACAAATTTCCTCAAATGCGATACATGAAACACATTGTGAATCCCAGACATCCGCTCTGGTAATTCAATCCTGTAGGCCACAGTTCCAATTCTCTCCAACACTCGGAATGGTCCAATGTATCTCGGAGCAAGTTTTCCTGTCTTTCCGAATCTTATAGCACCTTTTATTGGGGAAACTTTAACAAAAACCAAGTCTCCGATCTCAAATTCCAATGGCCTTCGTCTTCTATCCGCATATTTCTTCTGACGATCTTGAGCAGCTTTCATCCTTTTCTTGATAAGCTCAACCTTCGCAGAAGCTTCTCGAATAAGATCGGGTCCGAGCACAAGACGATCCTTCGATTCAATCCAACAAGATGAAGATCTACACGGCTTTCCGTATAAAGCTTCATAAGGAGCCATCTTAATACTCGCTTGATAACTGTTATTATAAGAAAATTCCACTAAATGAAGATGGTCCTCCCAAAATCTAGATAGATTTGTCTCGAGTGTCCCTAAGTATAAATACCGGGTTACTCGCTCTATAGAATCTAAACAAACAATACTACTAAGCTACAGAACTTCTACTCATCTAGGCCTACAAAAGAAGACAGGATATCAGACTACAGACACGTCTGAACCAACAACTAAAACTCCCATAACTGCTGGTTCTAAAATCAAGATAGATCTTATACGTACTCCCTCAGAGATACGTGAAACACTCCGAATTCCAGTTATCTAAACTGACAATCCAATCCTGAAGACTAAACACTTATCCAAAATCAAATCTCCAACTTATGAATCCAAATTCGTCCGTCTCTCACCCATAAAACTCTTCGGACGATCCTGGGCTTCCTCATCCTTACTGATTAGCTCAACTCTTGCTGATGTCCTAGAAATAAACTGATCCAAAGACAAACCAACATAATGATCTTTCCAATATCAACCAAAACTCAGAACACAAACTCTATTCCAAAACAGGAAACAGAACTCACCTCTATCATAGAGAAAATAAAACAGGTGCACTCCAATTTGGCCTCAGATTCCGAAAATCTCCTGTAGAACTCTCTAATCCAAACATTTCAATATCCAATTGCTTCCAAACTAAACAGCTATCACCATGCTTCCACTGCGCCACTCTGATTGAACAGATGAAAATGCTGAAGATGAACTTAAGCATAGACTGGTCAACACATTCCCAAAAATAAAGTTCACATATCCAAAAGAAAACTCCGCAGTTTCTCCAAAACTTGAGCTACTTCCACAGCTCAAAAATCACCCAATTACTAATCTGATTCCTCAGTACCACTCCTGGAAATCCAGTCGATACCAAACTCAATCTCCTAAATGTTAGCAACATGCTGACGTCTTGAAGACATCCAGAAAAATTCTTTGAAACATAAGAGAACACTCAAATAATCGCAAGTCACTTTTGCGATCGATCCAGCCTATTTCCAAAAATAATGCTTCCTCTTTACCAAACATAACAGCTTACTCTTATGTGACCAATCCCTCGAAGAAACGGAATTACTCTACTGCTTCTGAAGTCCCCCAAGAAAAACTGCTATGCCAGAAGACTTCCTAATCCAAAGCTCTTCGAGAAACTTGGACCTCAAAGCAAATAGAAACTTTCAACTGAACACAATCACAACACCGGAGCAAACACTCTTCCTTAACTTGTTCCAAAGAAACATCTTTGGAGGCATCCATAGTCACTGTGTCTCATCACACAGCTACTACACCTTGATATATCAAGATATCATGACTTGCTTCTGTCCAACCGACAGATCCAAACTCTAGCTCATCCAAACTTACACTTCAAAAATGAGCTCCGAATCTTAACAGATTTCCTTCAGAGATTGAGGAAATCCTTATACCACTCAAAGCTTACTCGAGACGGTATTAGGTCTACAGTCTCGACAAATACACGTCCAACCTCAATCATTCAAATTTCAATCATTGGTAGTTGTGTTACACACACCACTACCCAATCTACCTTTATAGCTTATTGGAAAACCTGAACAGGTAACCCAACAAATAGGTAGAAATAAATAAATAAATAAATATATATATATACATATACTAAAATTACAAATACGCTCTCTCGGGAAAGAAATCACTCAAGAGCCTAGGTATTCACTCAACCTAGCGCTTTGATACCAACTGTGACGTCCCGGCTTTCTATGCCCAGAAAACCGCTTCCTCTTGAAGAAAGAAAAGGGTGAGAAAATAGAAAAGATAGAGAAGAAAGAACAACAACATCAGAATCTCACAGCGGACCGAACAAATTATAATAATCACATAAGTATTACATAATATACAACATCCATCAGAGTTATACAGACAATACATCACATACTAGACAGTCATAAACACCTGTCTAGTTATACAACTCAATACACAAGTCAACACAGAGATACCAACACAGCGGAACTATAAATATATACATCTACAACGCCGAAGCCTCCTGCTCCATTGCTCCTCCAGAATTCGTCAAAGCTAACCTGAATCCCTTGGCTACCCGTAAAAATTTGGGTACCCGAGAGTTTATGAAAAAAAACACAAAAATAAACTCCGGGTCAGACATGGGTCTGGTATGAGTAACAAGTTAAAATTGCTTAACTTTGAAAATCCTTTGAAAACAAAAGGTATCACGTAAGACTTCCCACACATAAACATGGAAAAGTTTTTACCTTACGCTAACCAAAACATTTGATAGGAACTTCTGTGATATTATAATAGGCCTAGGGTTTTCAAGTAAATAGAAAATAGCCGAAATTGTTACATTTATTAAATTCCAGCTACTAGCCACAAAAGTGGGTAATACAATCAACACCGTTGGCGCTTATTGGATTGTGGATTCCATACAATGGCAGGGCTACTGGGGTACCGCCCGTCACAGTACGTGGCCTAGATCAACGTACTGAGGATCACTCCCGACCCCCTGCAACACAAGGCCGGAACCATTCCTTACTGAACAGTTCCGAACAAGATAACCCCGCAGATAGCCGTCGCTACTGCCCACTAAGCCGAAATAAAAGGGACATCTAGACAGGGGAATATCCTTGTCCTGCTTGGGCATGACCCACCTAACCTTGCTGCACCTCCCCTGTTTTAGCCATTCCCGGTTGGTGAGGCTTGAGGCTACGATTACCTTTTTAGAATACATTTCTTAGAATGCTCATCGCCCGCCTGACGATGTGTTGAAAGCATTCAATCCATACAAGTTCGTTCTGGGTTCGAACGAAACCGAAGACATTATCTCGTTACACTCATTTTGGAATCACCCTCAGAGTTAACGACGATAACCCTTGCACTCTGAATCTCCATCTTCACTTCAGGTTCATGACCTATCGTTAATTTGGAATCGATGTGGTTTTCGGATGTTCCTAATGCGGAAACCCGATCCCGGTCTCATCGAAATCCAAAACGTGTCTTTTAAGGCCAAGTTGTCTATTTAGTCTTAACAGTTCAATTCAATATCATCAACATACACATAGATAGATAATTCATAATATCACAATAGATAATCACATCATCATAAACAGATAATTAAATATTATCATACTTTAAATCAAGCATCCATATCACATAGATAGTATTCAAGTCAGATCTGAATGCACAACCATCAAATGAAATATCACTATCATTCATCCATAAGCAATGATTTATAATCATACCATTTTGTAATTAATTTAAAATGAATTAAATTAACTACCTCTATCTCTAATTAATTTAAAGTAAATTAAATTAATCACTTCATCTACAAATCTTGCTTACACAACTATTAATTTAATTTTAAATCAACTTAATTAATCAATTTCTAGATATTTATCTTGATTAACTTTTTCGATTAATCACCTTCTAATTACAATAAGTAATTAGTCTTTAATTCATTCTATAGATTAATTATCCTAAATCATTTATAGTAATTAAATTATCCTTAATTAATTACATTATTCTTAATTTATCACTACATTATTTATTATTTCTTAATTTAAACTATTCTTAATTTCATCATTAATTACATTAATTAATGATCTCTAATTCATATTTAAATTAAATTACTTTGTTTAATTTAATTACATTAAGTGATTAATTCTTAATAAAACGCAATTATTAATCACCTTGATTAATACCAACCAGTAATTAACTACCCTTAATTACTTATTCCCAAATTAATTATCCCATAATTAATTATCTCCATTTAATTAATCCCTTGATTAATTACAAAAGTAATTATCCCAATTACTTTATTACATCATTTTCACTAATTACATTCAGTAATTACATTAATTACTTCTTCAAGTAATTATGCTCCATTGAATACACTAAGTGATTACACATATCAAACCTTCAAATGATTTCTTAAATTAAATTAATTAACTTAAATAAATCATTTCATCAAATTAATTACAATAAGTAATTAATTTCTTCATTACTTTTATCCAGCATTTAACAATTTATAATGGATTATTTAATAAATTTTGATTAATTATCAAAATTAATCACATCCACGAATTTAATTAATAATCCTTTAGTTAATTACCATGATTACATTTCTACATTTATTTCTTAATTAATTCCTAATTATAAATTAATCTAAATTATTAATTTATAAATTAAATACATAAGTCATTCATTAATTAACTTATTCATTAAATTATTTTTACTCCTTAGTTATTCCTAAGATAATTTATTTCTTTACTAATGACTTTATTAATATCTATGTGTGTTAGAACTTTACCTTCCAAAATTTTAAATTTGAATTCCATTTGGAATTTAAGATTCAAAAGTATTATTTATTTAAACATTAATCAAGTTTAAATTCAATTTATAATCTTGTGAATAACTTTAATTACATACACATGAAACTTAAATAAGAAAGCCTTTAAAATTCAATTGTTTGAATCTTAATTTAAATTTAATTTTCCAAAGACATTTTTAAAACTGATTTAAACCTGCAGATTCATATTCCAAGTTTACTTTGGTTTAAACTCCCCTCTAACAACTTGATTTTCCAAATCCAAATCGATTTTAAAACTTTAAAATAGTTATTCAAAACTGAGTTTAACTATAGAATTTAAATCATTGTTTAAATCAAATATTTCAGGTTTTAGTTTTGCCTGGTTTAAACCTGAAACTTTCAAAATGTATTCAGAAATACAAAATTTTAATTTAAACTTAAATCTAGATTTGATTTTCAGTTAAATCTAATATTTACACTAATTCAACTTTTGGATTATGGTTAGCCTGCAAAATTTTAATTTGCTTCTAAATTTTGTTTAAATTAAAAGGCTACAGGCTGTTTATAGTTACCTGTAACAATTTATATTCAACCCGAGACCAAGATAGGGATGCTTCGGGTCAAATGCACCTTTGCTTCGAATCACGCTCACAAAAACACGAGTACGCACCCGAGTCCAAAAATTCCTGCACCACCCAAATACTTCAGAATCTCACTGGGCACGGTGCACGTGCACCGTGGCCCCAGTCAATTCCGACCTCCCACATATGCTCCACCACGCCACTGACTATCTCCAGTCTCCACCACGACCTCCAGAGCCACCACGACAATCTGAACAAAGGTGAGTTCGAAACTCTACCTGGAAATCAAAAATTCAGGTTCCCCTCGAAACCTGAAAAATCCACCGCACTCCAAACTCCGTTCACCAGAGCCCTAGCACCACCGGCCACCACTTCGTCCATGACCGAGCTACCACCCACATGAGTTTCAGCGAACTCGATCACTCCTAGGCCACGTGACAAATCAAACATCACAGCATAGCCCAAACTAGGTTTAGCAACTTAAAACTGCCACTGCCACCACCACCATGATCTGCCACCACTTCAACTAATTTTCCCACCATCACCGATGGTTCTACTATCCCCTCTGGCAATTACAACCCTTCAGATACTCGAGAACATCAATAACCACTCAAATACAAATTTCCAGTAAAAACAGAACTACACATTCATTTTACTATTAAAATTAGTGATTTCATTTTTAAAAATCATTATTTGGGTTAAGTATTTAGTTCATAACTCTGAATTCACAAATTAAATTCATTAAGGTTTAACTTATTTCAGTTTCTACTTGTAGTTTGATATTTACCTGTAACTAATACTACTGTTGTCACTTAAACAGATGATAAAACTCAAATATCTGTTAATACCAGCACTTTATGCCAACTTATATCTTGTTAAGGCTTGAATTAAGAACAAAATGAAATTTTTGTTAAGGAATTTAAACCTGGAACTAAAGCAGAGGGAAACCAGAAAAATACTTAATACAGTGCTCATGCTTAACACAGAGCAATGCAACTGAATTTCAGAGAAAAGTTGCAATAGAACAAAAAGCTATTTAGACCATTATATTTTGATGTTGCTAACCTTTAAAACAGAGGTGATTGCAGAATGTCAAACACGCATACATGCAGTAACACATAAACACAGAAATTCATCAAGATATATGCACATATCAGATCATAATTTAACAACATATAAATATATACTTAAGCATTTAAAATGAAAGGTGTTACTCACTTGATCAAATTTGAACAGAAGATGTTGAAGAAAACACTTGCAGGTGAAGCTTTCCTAAAACTCCCCTCTTTGTTTCTTCTTTTCCTAAGTTTGTTTTCAGTTTTTCTTCTTTTAGTTTAAGTTTTGTTTGCAAAGCCAATAGATGTTTCTCAGGTTTATTTTTAAGTTAAAGTTTGTATGAACGAACTGATAATAGAAAGGTGGATATATATATATAAATGTTAAAGCTACTGAACAACAGGTGATAACTGGACAGTTCCATTGTTTGTCATTTTCTTTTTATTGGCTAGTAAAATTCTGCAGTATGAAATGATATAGGAGATTTCGGCTATAAGTACGTGTTAAACAAGAAGTTATGCTATTTAATGTTTATGTTTTTAATTATGATAGCAAGTAATTAATGTTTACTGATAGTTGCAACTTTGTACAAAGATATTTATTGTTTTCGGCCAAACATGCTTTGTAAGATACAGGTTGATAAAATTTAGGCAAGATTTTTAATGTACAAAATTTGTAGGTTGAAAAGATTGATTTGTGGTTTCATTAATTAATTTTGTCTTGTTGCTATTATTACCCTATACTTAATAGATGTCTAGGTGGCTTCATTCATTAATTTCCTTTGTCTTACTTAAGAAGCTTGCTCATGAATCTAAGTGTGTTATATTATTTTATTTTATTTTTGTTTTCTGGACAAGACATTTGATTGTTGCACATAGGAATGTTATAGCTTATGCATAAAGATATGTATTTCATATTTCGGCTAAACATATTTTGTATCCCCAGTTACAGTTTATATTCATAATTATAGCTTATACTTATGATATAAATGTTTATATTTAATATTTCTATATTTGTCGATTTTAATTTTAAAATTCACATCAAAACCTTCTTTTACAAACATATATAACCGTTAAATATCCAAAATCTCATCAAGTTAAACATTGTCAAGCTTATATTTAATTTATATTAGATTAAACATTTATTAAAATATATCGTCAAAATTCTGGGTCGTTACAAGTCATCTATAGTATAAACTTTCGGTGACTAAATACGGCTATGTTAATGGTATCAATGATATCAGAAGCATTTGAATATGAAACAAAACACAAATTTACTTCATTATATTTCCAAATACAACTTATTCCATATCCATGTCACATAACCAAAACGTCTTCCCAGGCACTAAATAAATATTGTTATTGCAAATTACTACGAGAGCGGTATATGAAAATACCCCCTCGATTGATCAGAGTCAATTGGTCATATAAGATCTATTACATCATAACACAGCGGATATTCTTCAAACATAAATAAAAAGCAGCAATTCCTAAATAGCTATTTATTGCCTCTTGCATCCTTCGGTAGCTTATTTGTCAAACAACCTAAAAACCTGAAAAGATCCTTAACTTTCAATCTACTCAAATTAGTTTTGAGTACCCAAGAGTTTAAGGGCAAACATAAACTTCGAGCCAGACATAAAGCCTGGTATGAATAATACTATACATTCCAGTTAAACATGTTAAGTGAGACCATGCCTCTTAGCAGATCGGGTTTTCTCTCACTAACATCCATTCTGTATAGTTAATGCCCCGCTATAACCCTACTATATCTCATAGCGGATTTCTACCGCTATGATTTTTCCATACAGCCCCAAAATATAGCCTTTCCGCTTTAATCCCCGCTATTTCCGCTATATCCCATTATTCCCGCTATATTTTGCTATTTCCGCTATATCTTCTTTAATAAAATGAATTAAAAAATTGCATTTATACATTATAAAAATTATGAAACTAATTTATTTGATTTAATTTTTAATATATTTTCAGAAATAAAAATACTATAATATTCTACTAAATTCAATTATGTTATATAACAGTTTTACGTTTATTTAAAGTATATTCGCACATGTTTTTTGTTTAAAATTATTTATGTATTAATTATAATTCAGTTGAATGATAATTTTTTATTAAATTACCATTTATATATTTGTAAAAACATTAAGTACGAGTTTTATATGCTATTTTAGAGCCATCCGCTATATCCCTCTATATCCTCGCTGTATCCCTGCTATGACTTTTTGCACCTCCACCGCTTCAAATCTACCGAGCGCTTTAACTGCACAGCATCCATTAGAACATATCTTTTATAAAACCTTTCATAAAATCCTATTCCGGGCTCTTGCATCCAAAATGGTTAAAACATATATTTATAAAACGTTATGGTGATATGCATACTTGAAAATAATTAGGATTTCCCCATCCCCAATTAAAGTTTAATTATATAAAAGAGGGACTACTTATTCCAAATTCATTCTGCTCAAGTTGATGTAGAATATCCATTTCACATCACATGGTTTTCCTAGGATAACTATGAACCCATCATTTTGCCATTTGATTCATGTTAGCCACATGAATCTAACTATTTCATGTTAGCTCCATGAACTTTAATGGTCTCATCTTAGCCTCATGAGTTTATTTATATCATGTTAGCCTCATGAGTATATTTTCCATTTGACACATGCTGGCCCCATGAATCGATTTGTATCATGTTATCCTCATGATTCTATTTGCATTTTCCATTTAACTCATGCTAGCCCCATGAATCTATCTGCATCATGTTAGCCCCATGATTCTACTTATATCATGTTAACCCCATAATTAACCTATTTTCATTAGTATCTCTAACTTAGGTCATATTCATTTATTATTTCCATTGGTACCCTCTAAACCCTTAGAATTCAATACCTTTCGAAACCATTGAAACTCAACCCTTGGAACCCATTGAGCCTCAAACCTTTTGAATCCATTGAACTTCAAACCATTCGAAAGCAATAAAACCTTAGACATCCTATTTAAAACACTTGAAATATTGCCTTGGACAATCTTTCCTTCAAAACCTTTTGAAAACCTTTAATAAAACTTTCTAAATAGATACAGGAATAAACCCTTCGAATGCTTAAACTCTTTAAAACATAATCTTTCGAAGTTAGATTAGGTTGAACTTTAAAACAACCTGGAAACCTATCTTTTAAAACCTTTCGTCTTTATTAAAGCAACCTTTTGAAAATATTCATATAACCTTTCGGAAGCCTTTGGTTATATTTCACAAAACATGAGTAACCGCCTAAGTCAAAAGCTTCCATCGGAAAGCCTTGGAGAAATAGTTTATTATATATATATTTTTTGAAAACGGGCGAACCTTTTGACTGAGTCAGAAGGTTCAAGGTAAAACCTTTATAAACAGTGGAAACCCTTCGGCGATGCCAAAAGGTTTCAAAATGAAGTAATGGCTGTAGCAGCTACAACCTTTCGATGACGTCTGTAGGTTTTAGAACCTTCCTTTAAATAACCTGACCTGGCGGAAATGACCAAGCCGAAACTCCAGTTCAAAAACAAAGCAGGAAAAAGCTTTTCACTTATAAAATAATTATATTTCAACCCTTTCAGCCATCAACCTTTTGGCTTATATCCAATTCATTACGTACCAATTTCTTGGTACCTTATGCATAGGACTTTGACTTTACCGAAAGCTAACCCTTCGACTGAGACGAAAGGTCTGGGGCGGAAGGTACTTAGCCGTATGGATTGAAACATGCAAAAAATGTGATTTTTGTCTTTAAACTTAAAAAAGAAACTTTCAACTAACCTGCCTTTATTCGTCAAATTCTCATTGGTCAATAAAACACTTTTCAAAACTTTGTTGCCGCAATTACCAAAATTTGTAAGACGTTTTATTTGCAAAATACCCCTTCTCCTTCATAATTATATAAAATATTTAAGTCTCATATCTTAAATAATTTTATATATCCCTCGAATGACTTAGGATAATTTTGAAAAGTTCCAAAAAGATATTTTAATATATTGCATAACATATTAAAATCTCAAACCCAAATAATTATCATTTCAATCGAAGATAATTTAAAACGCATTAAATAATTTTTTTCATTCAAAAATTCATATAAAATCCGTATTAGATCAAAAATTTATGAAAGTCAATACCCATGTCTAAAATATTTCCCGACCTATATTTAATTTTCATAGTATTTGGATGTTATTAAATAGGGTTTTCATGCTAAACATTATCATAAAACACGAATAAACATTTATAATTCCATCAACAACAAACATATATATCTTAAAACATCAAACATGGCTATATTATATCAAAATCATTTCGGATCTAAACAAAAACCAAAAAATAGAAATAAAAGGGATGTAGTAATTATTCACCTTGGCTTTAGAGATAGTAGATGAGATTTTAGAGTGTTGCATTAGTTGATTTCTTCTTTCTTCTAAAATCTTAGCTTTCTTCTTCTTGAGATGGGAAATGGTGGCCGGACTTAGCAAATTTTCAGTTTTTATGAAATGAGAATAATGAACGTGAATCTCACAAGAATTTAGGGTATAAGGCTTTGCCATTTCCCAAAATACCCTTCTAATTTCCTAACACATTTCTTAGTGTTATTTCATTTGAATTACCCTTCATTATGACACAGTTACCTCTAACTAATTAGATCTCCATATATTACTATTTACATCACTTAATTTAATTTAACTAGTTAAATGTCTTAAATAGTTTATAAAATATATGAGGTGTTACAGAACCAGTTTTCAGAGTCAGTCAGGACGGACAGAGGGAAGGTTTTTTCTATTGAATCACCATCTTCTTTTAGGCCTACTGCTGCAGATAAAGGGAAAACTATGATGGAAGGTATGATTTTGATTCAGAGTACACCAGTTAGGGTACTATTTGATACCCGTGCATCACATTCATTTATATCACAATATTTGGTTTATAGGTTATGTATAGAACCCATATACCTTGTTACTTCCTTAAGGGTTGTGAATCCAATAAGAGGGTATGCAACTCTAGAGTTCAGATATGACCAGTTAGAACTTGATTTGTTAGGTCATAAGTCTGCATGCAGTTTGTATGTGTTTGATTTCGTAGATTTCGGGATCATTTTGGGTATGGATTAGTTGAGTAAGTATGACGCTAGGATATTTTTCCAAGATAGGGAAATATCATTGATACACCTAAATAGTCATAACTGAATCATCTTCTTAGTGGAGAATTCCAACAGGAGTGTTGGTGCTTTGTTGAGTGCTATGGAAGTAGGAAAAGTGCTAAGTCAGGTTTGAGTAGTGAGAGAATTTGTAGATGTCTTTGAGCCGGTTACGGGATTACCACCGAAACGATCTATTGAGTTTCAGATAGATCTTATACCGGGAGCTGAACCTGTGAGTAGACCACCTAGCAGGATGCCACTGATGAAATAAAGAAATTGAAGGTGCAACTAGTGGATCATGAAGGAAGGAATTTTATTAGACCCTAGCAGTTCATCTTGGGGAGCGGTCGTGGTGTTTGTAAAGAAACCAGATTGGTCATTAAGGATGTGCATTGACTATCGTAAGTAAAACGAAAGAAGAATAGGTACCCTCTGTCGAGAATAGATGATCTGTTTGATCAGCTGAGTAGTGTGATATCCCGGAAATTTGGCAATATAAATTTAATAATCTATGTTTAAAAATTAATTTGATTTGATACTTTTGATAATAAAATTTTGAATTGATCTAATAATCATCTTATAATAATATTTAAATTGGTAGATTTTATCATTTTAAAGCTAATAAATTATTTCTGTTTATAATATATATAATTGTATATATTGTAAATTGATAAACTTTGATTTTGAACTTAGTAGATAAATTAATTTTCTAATTTTAATTTATATTTGGTAAGTTGGAAATTTGATATAAAATTAACATTTAACTTTTCAAAAAAATTTAATAGATAATTATATAGTTTATATTAAAGGAAAACCTTATTTGTTTAGATTTATATTTTAATTAACTTAAATATGAATTTAAATTAGATTAACATTAAAAGCTTGGTTTTATTTTATTTTTAAATATTGTTTGAATATATATATATATATATATAAGAATTTAAAATAAAAATTACAAATGATCTTAATTTGTTTATAATTTCTTTTATAAATTATTTAATATTGTTTAATTTGTTATTTTTAAATAAAAATGATAATACTTAGTTTTTATAAACATAACTAAATTTTGTTAGAAATAGGATTTGTTATTTTTAATTTTTATAAGAGTTATATATACATCTATATATAACTTGATTTTAAAATTAGATTTGATAAATTAATTTTAAATTTGAATTTGATGTTTGAAAATTTAAAAGAATAAATACGTAGAAATATTTGAATAAACTTATATTCATAATTTGTTTGTTTCATTTCTTTTTAATAAATTAAAAATATAAGAAACTCATTTATATACATAAGAATAATAAATTAAGGTTTTAAAGTATTTACAAACAATTTAAATTAAAACTAAAATATTCTTAAATTACATGTGTATATCTCTAAAACACCCTTGTTGACATGTGTTAGTCTTAAAATAAACTAAAGTGACAAATGTTTAAAAATTGAACAAGTGTCTTAATTTTCTTGTTCTTGTATTTTTAATAAAATCAAAACATACTTATATAATTCCATCTCCTCTAAAGTTTATTTTTCTTTTCTATTTTTTTTTTCAAAAAAAACATAAGATCTTCAGTCATGAAAATCTGAAATCTTCTTCTTCAAAAACAGAAAACCAAGAATCTGAAAACCATCCTCAAAACAGTAGCCTTCAATTCAAAACCTGAAATCACTTTGTAAAATCTGGGAAGCCTGCATTTTTTTCACATGAATAAATGAAGTCTGCATTTCTGTTTAAAATCAACCTGGAAACAAGCATTCACTTGTAATCAAATTGCAAATCAATTTGCAAAATTCCCAAAAGCTAGCATGCATTTTGTTTTCTGGAAGCATACATGCAACTGAGTTTTAAGTTCAAAAAGAAAATGAAGTTCAAGTCATAAAAAAAAGTAGAACCTGAAGCTTTTAAAGGCCTGCAAAATTTTTCTTTGGAACTTGCATGCATCTGAAATCATCTGAAGCCGTATGATCATCCTACAAAAATTCAAATGCCTGCATTTTCTGGGAAGCATGCATCAAAGGAAGCTTTTCCAAAATTAAGTTTGCTCTGCCCCTATAACTGGTGAGTAACATTTTTTATATTTAATAAACCTAAGTACAAATTTAGTTGCTTATTCTACTTTGAAATAAGTGTGTGTGTGTATATGTGTTCATTACTGAATGTATGTAGTGGTGCATGTTACTGTAAATTTATTGATCTGCACTTAAGTTTCAGACTTATGAATTGCTTAGGAATATCCATTTATTTGATTTAATATGTGTTAAGATTAAGGATTAAATCAAAATATGGTATGTAATATAAGTTAAAGTTTAAATTTTATTTAATATATAAACCCAAATTTGTTTGAAGAAGAATATATCTGTAATTTACTCTGTAAGTCAAAATATAACAGAACAACTTTTTGTAAATAGAAATTTGACCATCCAGTTTTATTAATTCAAGAGTATAAATCAACTACTTAAACTAATACTTGAATTTTAAAACTGAAATCAGAAATTTTAGTTTGATACTGGAAGAGCATTTCTGGTTTAACCAGAAATCACATTTAGGGGTGATTCTGTCAAACTAGAGAGTTTGGGTGGCCATGGTTGATCCTGGTGATGGAGTGATGATCTAGGTTGTAGGGAAAAATATTGGATTAGGAATCAAAGCTTTGGGAAGGATAATTTTGAATTGAATATTTATAACCCTAGTTTTGTTCACCTGGAAAGGAATGATCACCGCAAACCCTATAGGTGATCGAGTGTTTCCAGATTTGCGTGGGAGATTGATGATGTAGGGAGGAAGTCGTGGACTGAGGCGAAGCTTTTCTGGTGGTCAGAATTTGGTGGTTGAAGTGATTTTCAGGTACGACCAATGTTCCAGTTTTCGTGCTCGAGGCTCGTTTTTGAGATTGGGATTGTGCAATCGATTTGAGGGCCGGAAATGAAATGAGGGATGATTAATGACTTGCGTGGATGGTCGCGAAGGAGTCGGAGTGGACGGCGTGACGGTGCAGGTGCACGTCGATCTTGGTGTATCAGTTGATTGTTTTGGGGAAGAAGGGGCATAAGTATATATGTCGTGTTGAATCTTGGATTGCTCGAAGTTGTAGTTTGTTTTACTCGAAGCTAGGGAATATGGGACTCGAAGTCAGGAATGTTTTGGGCTTGGGTATACTGGGTTACAGGGATGTGAAAAACCTGTCTGTAACATTTAATTTAAGGGTTTTCAGAATGAAAAATTACTCGAGTTTTACTCGAGATTATTTAGTATTGAAAGTGTACGTGCAGTACTAAGGATCGTGTAATATGGTATATAAATGCGGAAACCGATAATAGCAGTAAAATAAAAATTAAAGTAAGCACACCAGGAATTTTTATACTGGTTCGAACTTCCCGTTCTACGTCCAGTCCCAGAATACCCTCTGGATTTAAACTAAACCCCTCACTTCACCCGGAGGAATAGGTATACGACACCTGAGCAGCCGAACGGGAATTTTTCCGCCTCAACAGCCGAAGAGGACTTTAACTTCAATACAAATAGTTTGTTGACGAATGTGTTCTGAATAACACTGATTGTCTTTTGATAGTACAACTTTCCTATAATCAAATCCTCAAGAATATGTAGTGTATGTGAAGATTTAAAAGGAAGATAATCTAGTAGAATCGAAGTATATAAATTAATTCAGAGATTCTAGAGATATTGAATTAGAATGAATGCTTTTATTTGCAGAAATAAATAGAGAATAGATTGCAGAATTATAAACAAGAATCGGTGATTGTAGAAGTGATTTGATCATGTTTATATAGTTGTAGAATAGTTACAATCTTTCATGAAGAGTTTCAATCAAAAGTTGTGTCCGTATCTCTTGAATTGAGGGACGTATCTCTTCATGAAACAGTCGTAACTCTTCGGAAAACTAGCCGTTTGTATGCAGGTCGGTCGACCGAAAAAACTGGCCGGTCAGCTGAGTTTGAAATCGTGTACAAAAACAGAGAGTACCTGTGCACTGACTACAGGGTCGGTCGACCGAAGATACTGGTCGGTCAGCCGACTTGTTGTTAAACAAAAACAGTAGTAGCTCATTTGGTTAGAGTACTTGCCTTCCAAACTTGTGACCTGGGTTCGATCCCCGCTCCATGCATTTTTTGTAAACTTGATTTTGATTAAAATATGCAAGCAAGTTTATTTGAATGTGAATGATGGTTCTTGAGGAATGATTTTAACAATATTCTAAGACTCAATATAATAAAATATTAATACTAATCTCTGGATTGTAGTCTTGTCTCCTTTGTAGTGCACAATTTACTTTTATTCTCTTTTCGTCGCCTTTGTATAGTATTCTCTTTGTAGTTCGTCTTATGATCTCTGAAGCTTGTGTCATGAATCAAAACCCATGAATCAACAAGTATCTTACTCGAGTGAATTATGGGTAGCTCGAGTTAGTTTGTTCAAGTTTGAAACTTGACCTATTTCCCAAATTTAAACTTAAATTTAAAAGTATAAAGCAAAGATTTAAATTAAGTTTTAAATCTGATTTTAAATTATGAATTCAAGTTTTAATTTGAATCATAACCGGAAATAAGTTTTAAATTCAAATTTGTTTAAAATAATTTTAAAAGGGTTTTATTTGTCTAAAAATGTTTTTTTTAGAATTTGAATTTAAATTGGAATTTGAAATATAAAGGGATGTTTTAAAACAATGTTTAAATTTGATTCAAATCTGAATTTGAATCCTTGGTTTAAAATAAATTTAAGCTTTTATAATCTGAGTGTTTAAAACAAATTTGAATGATAATATAAAATCTAAATGTTTTGAAGTTAAAAAGAAATTTGCTTAACTCTTGTAAATCTCTTTCATAAGAAAGGTATTATTTATCATATGATGTAAAAGTTTTAAATTGATTTTAAAACTTGTTTAAATTAAATTATAGTTTATTGATTTATTATACATTTAATTATTAGGATAATTAAATGAGTAATTAATCTATTTTAATAAATTAATGAATGAATAATTACTTAAAGTAATTAAAGGTTTAATCTTAAAAGTTTAGGATTAATTATTCTTAGAATAATTAACTTGTAATTATGAATAATTAATTAAAGAAGATTTGATTTTAATTAATGATTAATAATTAATTTAATCAAGTAATAATGGAATAATTAAGTTTTGATTAACACTTAATTATTTAATTAATTAGGGATTAATTAATAGGTTATTAATGATTAATTAATTTGTTATTAATAAAGATTAAAATAAGATAATTATTTTAGAAAATAATTAATGAATTGTTAATATTTAATGAAGATCATTAACTAAGGATTATTTAATAATTAATTAGTTTAATTAATTTAATAATTAATTAGATTAATTAATTTAAAGATAATCATTTGTGTAAATTATTAAGTATAATTACTTATGGAAGTAATTAAGGAATTAATTACTAATTGTAATTAATTAAGTTTAATTTGATTTGATTAAGTTAATTAATTCAGTTTAATTAATTTAGAATAATCAATAAATGATTTATGGAGTATAATTACTTAATGTAATTAAATAAAGAGAAATTACTTAGAGAAGTAATTAATGGGTAATTACTATATGTAATTAATTGAAGGTGATTTGATAATTGGAGTAATTTAAGTATAATTACTTTGTGAATTAATCAAGGGATTAATTTGAGATAATAAATAAATGAACAATTAATTTATTTAGTAAAGTAATTAATGGTAGATAATTACTGAATGAGGTTAATAAAGGGTGATTAACAATTATGGTTTAAATTAAGATTAATTACTTAATGTAATTAATTTAAATAAGGTACTTAATTAAATTGTAATTAGAAATCATTAATTAATATAATTAATGATGTAATTAAGATTGATTAATTAAGATTAATTAATCAATAATAAGTGATTAAGGAAATTAGTTAATGCAATTAATTAAGGATTAATATAATTAATTATAGTAATTAATTTGTGAAGTAATTAAAGGTTAATTACTGTATTTGGTTAAGTATAATTAATTTGTAAAATTAATTAAACGGTGATTACTTGAATGTAATTAAGAATAATTAATCAAGGGTGATTAATTATGGTGATTGATTAGAGATCAATTAATTGTAATTAATTAATAATGATGTAAGTAAGATTTATATTGATGAAGTAATTAATTTAATTCACTTTAAATTAATTTGGATGATGTAATTAATTTAATTCATTTTAAATTAATTATATTTGGTATGGTATATCATTGCTTATATGGATGGATAATGTTGTTTGCCTTGATTGGTTTGAATCTCAGATATGAGATAAATAATGTTGAGTGATATGGATGCATTGGTTGCATTGTGATGATGATTGGGATTATCTTTTTGAATAATGATAATAGGGTTTATGTAACAACCCGCATATTTATCGAGTTTACATTTAAATATTTTTATTTAAATATTAAATCGTTAATCGGATTTTGGTCCGAAAAACTACTTTTTGCAAACGGTCAAATTAGGACTCGAGACCACTTCCATTGAGTTCGAAATGTCGTTTACAACTTTTTAAGTATAAACATCGATAGGTTTGGAGTTAGTGAAATTTCACTAACTTTTTCCGCTTTGGACTTTGGGTTAGTTTAGCATATTAAGCCCAAGTTCCAACCCTCTTCTCCTCACTCTTCATAAATTTCCTAACTAACTCAAGCTTTAGCATTAATGGTGAAGAGAATGGGAAATTAAAACTCCAAGCTCAAATTCAATTGCAACTCCATCATTCAACTCCAAATTCAAGTAGAAGATATTGGATTCAAGCTTTGGATTGCTTCTCCTTGCTTTCAAGCTTCATCTTCATAAATTTTAGTGCAAAGGTGAGATTTTTATCTCACAATTCTAGTCTATAACTATATTGGACTGTTGGGAATGATTCCCTATCACTTTAGCATGCATATTTGCTTTTGGTTTGGATTGGATTGGATTGGCGAAAAACTCCGATTTTTGGTGTTTGGGAGAAATTTCTGCATTTAGGTCGTTCTGGCCGTTTTTAGCTCGCTCGGAGTTAGGTCGTGTGGACCTTAGGTCGTAGGTCGCGTACGAGTTAACCCCTAGGTCGTTCTGGCCATTTTCGTGTTTTCGGAGTTAGGTCGCTCAGGACCTTAGGTCGTAGGTCGTATGGCCGTTAGGTCGCTCTGCTTTGGCTCTGGCCATTTTTGCTCACTCGCAGTTAGGTCGCTCACGACCTAGGACTTAGGTCGCTCACGAGTTAGTACCATAGGTCGCTGGGCCATCTAAATGCTTGTTCGGTGTTAGGCCATAGGTCGTATGGACCTTAGGTCGTAGGTCGCTCGGTCTCTCTCACTTCGCTAGGTCGCTAGCTCGTAGCTCGCAGCTCGCGTTTGAGCTTAGGTCGTAGGTCGTGGGTAGGTGGGTCGTTGGTCGCTCGCCTATATCCTCTGGCCATTTCATCCCTTGGTCGCTTGACCTCTAGGTCGCGGGTACCATTAGGTCGCTCGGCCTTGTTTAGTGCTAGGTCGCTGGACCATTTAGGTCGTTCGACCCTTAGGTCGCGGGTTTTTAGGTCGTTAGGTCGTTAGGCCGTTAACCCACTAGGTCGCATGACCTATAACCTATTAGGTCGCTCGACCGTTTACTCCATTAGGTCGCCCAACCCTACTACAAGTATTAGGTCGTATGACCTTGTTCCACTAAGTCGCTCGACCCTTAGGTCGTAACACATTAGGTCGCACGCCTTTCACACCATTAAGTCGTGAGTTTAATTAGGTCGCTCGGCCTTAAAACGTTAGGTCGCTTGACCTGTGCTATTGTTAGGTCGCTTGGCCATTTCAGTTAGGTCGCATGACCATAGAGTTGCTCCAGTTAGGTCGCTTGACTCCTTAGACCCCTAGGTCGCAACCATTAGGTCGCTCGACCCTATTCCCCTTAGGTCGTTAGACCTCATTTTGTCTTCACTAGGTCGTACCGTTTTGGTCGGGGCGCTGCCCCGCACCCCGCCGGGGGCGCTGCCCCCTGGACCCCCGCGACCTGACCGGGCAGGTCGAACCCCGTAAGCGGTGGCGTTGCCCCCGCACCCCCACCTTGGGGGGTTGCCACCCCCCTGGACCCCCCCTCCGTAGGGGATCTTATCTGAAAAATATTGAGCTGATTTCCTTGGATTTTATTCGCATCTCCGTATGCGATCTTTGTGACTGATTGTTTCTACACTTGCTTATGTGTTTTGTCACTTTATAATATAAAGGTTTCAATACTAGTAGTAAATATCAAAACTCTTTTAACAAACAATTTCAACTCTATTTTTAATAACAAAGCTCTTTTCTTAAACCGTTTTCCAATCTATTAGTATATACAAGCCTTTACCTCACTCGGATGAGAAATCTAATTAAACGACTTAGTAAAACAAGTGGTATGAAACGCTTGCGTTCACTTCGTCGGTTAATTCTTGGACTTGTTCGATTGAACCTCTTGTGACAATTTTATTAGTGAAGATTTACAGTTTGTTCGTAAATATTTAAGTTAAGCAAGTGGTTATGGGACATGAAGCTAAACTTCTATATTTACTAGCTTAGTGTAATTGACACTTCTCGTTGATCTTGATGATCGCTTTATGAATTAGACTAGCAATTGCGCGATGTCTCTTTCATTGCAAGGTTAGACTAGACACCACTTGTGTGATTCCATTCACACATACCTTTCTGCTTTTTGGTTAGTCTTGACCTCATTCTGTGTGATTCCACTCACACATGTGGGGTAGCTCCCCATGGTCTTCGGACCGTCATGTGATAGGCCTCTTTCCCTTTTTATGAATTCTGGATTTCTCGTGTTGATTTCTGGAATTTATGTCATTGACTTGTTATGAGTACAAGTTTAGGGTATGATGCCCCCTTCGAATCTTTGAGAAGATTCTTGTGATATTGATTATCTCTTATTGATTGATCTTCTGTTGATCATTATTTACATACTTATAGTGGTATGTCGTTATGGATGTTTATGTTTATGTCATATCTTTTATGTTATATCATGTCATCTGATATTTATAGCTAGACTGATCTGTTTATTATTTTCTTAAATAATACTCGGATCAAACCGAGATGTTACAGGTGCTTCTGCTTGACTTCTTCCCAGGGATTCATCACTCTGACTTTTGGCTAACTGTTTAGATTAGCAGTTTTTGTTGTATACACTTGAGATATAGACTCATAGTTGTATTCTTTTGTATAGCACGTGTTGCTATTCTTTTGTATTATCGTGGATCTTATTGACCACTACTCTGATGTACACTTTCATGTGTTAGTTATATATTCATATCTTCTTCCGCCTTTGTGATATGGATATCTGTGACTGATTTGTGATATGATTATTTCTATGTTTGTTTCCGAAGATTATTTATAGCCACCGTGTGATAAGCAATTACATGGATGGTCGCTCCTCAACAGCCTTATTCTCCGTGCTAGTTGACAGCACTTCTCCGGAGTGTTCTTGGCTAGCGTGGGTATAGAGGTGGGGCGTCACAGCTTAGCTGATGTGATGATAATGTTGATTATCTGTTGTGAATCTGTGATTTATCTATCTGTGTATATAGATAATTGAATTGTTTAAACTTTTAAAAAACTTGGCCTTAAAAGACACGCTTTGGATTTCGATGAGACCGGGATCGGGTTTCCATATTTGGATATCCGAAAACCACATCGATCCAAATTAACGTTAGGTCGTGAATCCAAGTGGAGCAAGTGAAGACTCGAGGTGTAGGAACTATACGTCAGTATAACTCTATGGGTGATTCCGTAATGAGTTTGACGGAATAGTACTTATAGGTTCAAGATGGTGATCTAGAGTGCAAGGGTTATCGTCGTTAACTCTGAGGGTAATTCCAAAATGAGTGTAACGAGATAATGCCTTCGGTTTCGTTCGAACCCGGAACGAACTTGTATGGATTGAATGCTTTCAGAACATCGTCAGGTGGACGATGAGCATTCTAAGTGATGTGTCCTATAAAGGTAATCGTAGCCTCAAGCCTCATCAACCGGGAATGGCTAAAACAGGGGAGGTGCAGCAAGGCTTCGTGGGTAGCCCCCACTTGAGAGCAAGATTTTCCCCTGTGTAGAAGTCCCTTTTTATTTCGGCTGTGTGGGCGGTTGGAACGTACGCCAACTGCGGGGTTGTCTTGTTCGGGACTGTCCAGTAAGGGATGGTTCTGATCTTGTGTTGCAGGGGATCGGGAGTGGTCCTCGGTACGTTGATCTAGGCCACGTATTGTGACGGGCGGTACCCCAGTAGCCCAGCCATTGATGGAATCCAAAATCCAATAAGTGCCAACGGTTTTGATTGTATTACCCACTTTTGTGGCTGGTAGCTGGAATTTAATAGATGTAACAATTTCGGCTATTTCTTATTTATTTGAAAACCCTAGACATTATTATAATATCACTGGATTTCCTATCAAATGTTTTGGTTAGCGTAAGGTAAAAACTTTTCCATGTTTATGTGTGGGAAGTCTTACGTGATACCTTTTCCTTTCAAAGGTTTTTTCAAAGTTAAGCAACTTTAACCTGTTACTCACACCAGACCCATGTCTGACCCGGAGTTTATCTTTTGTTTTTCATAAACTCTTGGGTACTCAAATTTTTACGAGTAGACAAGGGATTCAGGTTAGCTTTGACGAATTATGGAGGAGCAATGGAGCAGGAGGCTTCCGCGTTAGATATATAGTTTCCGCTGTGTATTCTCTGTGTTGTATCTCTTGTTTGAGTTGTATTGAGTTGTATAACTAGACAGGTGTTTATAACTGTCTAGTATGTGATGTATATGCTGAGTAACTCTGATTAGTGTTGTAAACTATGTAATGCTTATGTTATTAATATAATTTATTCGTTCCGCTGTTGAGATTCTGATGTGTTGTTTCTTTCTTCTTCTCTTTCTTTTCTCTTTTCTATCCCTTTCTTTCTTATTAATGATACATCATTCGGTGGAGTCGGATGGTGGGTCGTTACAAGTAGAGCCTATGTGTTTTCTTAATTGGATTTGGCGATGGGGTTCCATCAGTTAGAATGGCAGAGGACAGCATTCCTCTGACAACATTTTGGACTATGTACGGTTCGTACGAGCGGCTAGTGATGCTATTTGGTTTTAAAAATGCACCTGCTTTCTTCATAGATTTGATGAACTGAGTTTTCCAAGAACACTTGGATAGGTTTGTATTGGTATTCATAGATGACATTTTAGTGTACTTGAAAGTTGAAAGAGAGCATGAGATTCATCTTAGAGTGGTGCATGAAACATTGAGGCAGAACCAACTGAAGGCAAAGTTTTCCAAGTGTCATTTATGGAAGAAGGATGTTAAGTTTCTTGGTCATGCGATCTCGGAGGAGTGCTTTTCAGTCGATCCAGTTAAGATTAAAGCTGTCAATAATTAGAGGAGACGAAAGACGGTAACTGAGATAAGGAGTTTTCTTGGACTTGCTAGCTATTATCGAAAATTTATTAAGGATTTCTCTCGGATAGCAGCGCCTTTGACTAAGCTGACAAGGAAAGATGTGAAGTTTGTTTGGTCCGACATATGTGAGGAAGATTCCTTAGGTTAAAGCATTTGTTGACCAACGTATCAGTATTAGTAGTTCCAGATGGAAACCAAGGGTTGGTAGTATACACTGATACATGTGGAACTAGATTGGGAGCAGTATTGTTGCAGAAGGGTAAAGTTATTGCCTACGTATCCAGGCAGCTTAGACCGTACGAAGTAAGATGTCCTACTCATGACTTAGAGTTGGCTATGGTGGTCTTTGCCTTGAATATTTGGAGGCATTATATTTTAGGGGAGAGATTTGAGTTGTATATCGGTCATAAGTCTTTAAGATATTTATTCTCTCAAAAGGAGTTGATATAAGGTAGCAGAGGTGTTTGGAGTTTTTGGCTGCTTATGATTTCGGTATAGAGTATTGTAACGACCTGCTATTTTGGACCATTCAAATCGATAATAAAACCGTTCATGTCCGACTTGAATAATTCAAAATACCGAGTTGTTAATTTAAATTTGGCAAAACATATCATTTACAGTAAATACATCAATCACGGATCACAGACACAGAGTAAATAATGCAGCGGAATAGATAAAGAATAGTAGTTCATGAAGCTACTATATACATATCAGAGTTAGAGATAAAATACAGCAGAACTCTCAAATGCAGTGAAGTCTCAAGTACGAGTAGATGACTTCTCTGAACCAATCAACTAGAAAAGCTGAAAGAATAGATAGCTGGATCATCAAGCTAAACTCCAACTTCGAAGGTGAGTCTCAAAAGCTGTATCACTCGGTCTGACCCGAGCGTAAAGCAAAACACAAAACACTCGAGTCAGGATTAACATTCTTATATCAATAAATTCAACTCAAGTGAAATATCAACTGAAATACAAATAACTTAAAGGATGTTTGGGATGACCATCCTCTAAGGGTCCATGGAACTATCTACAAGGTAGAAATATACACTAGAACACCATGGCCATCTCAACTTAATTTATACTTCAAACCAAATATCATTTTTCTTCAATTATCTCTATATTTCCCAAAATAATATTGATATATATTAAATAATTTATAAAGTAAAGTATTTTCAATTCCCTCAACTTAAAAAATCGTTTCAACATCAACCCGACCTTCCCATTTGAATTAAGTTCAATCTCGATTATCAATTTAAATTCAATTCCTAAAATAAACTTTTCAATTTATCGATCTCAAAATCGGATTTGTAATCACAAAAAATACCCCTTTATATTTCAATATATTTCAAAACCTCAAGTACTCAACGGTCAACTAAATTTTTATTCAATTTAGTTTTCTAAATAACGAATTCAAATTTGGTTCAACTTAAATTTTCATTTTAATTCAATTTTAGTTTCTAAATAACAAATTCAACTATATTGATTTTAAATACAGATCCGAATCTCAAAATAAACCATTTAAATTCCAATATAGTTCAAAGCTTTAATATTTAAATGTTCTATATAACAGTTTCATATAGATCTCGATTTAACCTCATTATTATTTGGTCTTGAAATACTTCCTTATTAGATTCAATATCCTTTAAGTAACCTTAAATTACATTTTACTCAATATTTCTTTAATTTTATTTAACGTGAAATATTCATTAAATCACTTAAACCAAAAATCTAGTTACAAAATCATACCTTTAAATTTTCCATTCAATAATTTCAAATCGATTTAATTAAATAAATCCTTGTTTAAGATATAAATCTTAAATAGTACTCAAACATATTACATGGATTAAATCAATCTCAATAATATTATTATTAAATCTATACATAAAATTTCCATTTATATATATAATATTTTAAGAACCGATATTTATTAAATCCCATATATTTCTTTTCAACTGTAGAAATTTATTTTCAAACTATTTATATGGACCAACGGTGTCCGTATATGTTTCCTATCATATAGTCAAGTGCTACGGATATTTATCATTTCAACTCGTACACTAAATATATACGGGTGGATATCATTTCAACCCATAATCCCAAATTCAATTAAATGAAAATCTCTTGGGTTTATCATTTCAACCCATAACGATTTTCTCCTATTCTAAAGTCCGTTCGGGTATGTATCATTTCAACCCATAATGATTTCTATACTAACAGGGAACTTGCAGAGTGATAACAGATATGAAAATAATAATAACAAAAGGCATATATCATCAAAATAAATATAAACAAAAGGATATGGTGTCATATCCCATAAGTGAACAGTTATAGATAATAGCATATATAACAATTTAAATAACTACAGCCTCATATTTCAATTGTCGTTTCAATTGAAATCAAATTTAATAAATAAAAGAACGTAAATCGTGAGTGATTGCTCACCTTTCGAGGCTAGATATATTTGACAAGGAAACGAGCTATGAATTTCGAAGCAAAGCTGGGTGGACACGATTCGATGAAGAAAACAGGAACGACGGACGAAGCTGACAACGGAAATCGATAACGAATCAGAACCGGATTTGATGAAGATAATTGAGATAGGTGACATATATATAGCTATAAATAACTACATATGTATATATAGGCTATTGCTAAATTATATACAGCATATATTTTAAAACAAACAAATAACTTTTTGAAAACATATATATTATGAAAACTGATACTTTATAAACTTATATAACTAACGTTTATATAGCATATATTAAAATTTACAAACAACAAATGAGACGTGCAAAAATACACTGATGCAAATGAATATACAGGATATATAACTGAATATATGCATAAAACAGTAATATCAACATCGGTATGAATGAATGAATTTGACAACAACCTTTGCACAAAACTTACTTTTACTACAGATTATAAATATCATACAAAACCATATGTAAATTAACATATATGTGCAGACTCAACAAAACTTTGACATATAAACTGATATTTATACTTATATGAACTAACAGATGCAGACTGGAATATATGGCTTCATCATACTAAATTTTATATGCAACTTATTTCACGTATAAACCATATATGCGAAAGAGTAAAGTGATAACAGATAAAAGTATGAAGATCTAGACTACGACAACAATACATATATGTGCAACGAGCATGTGGCTTAACTGTATGCTTATATTTTTATTAAACTACAACACACACACACACACAAATATATATATATTTATATATATACTCAACAAAAAAAATGAATATACCTAAAATGACAAGTCACCTACAAACTTATATTGCCTACGTATGGAACACTTATAAATCTATAATGTATAGTACATATCCACATATATAACATATGAAATATACTGTACACATCATAAAACTCATATACATATACTTTTGTCTATAACTAACATATATATTTATCTTAACCAATTTGATAACTTTAAAATATTTAAGTAAAATATGCAAACAATTTACTACACATAATATATGCAGACATTCTATACTCATATCGTCATATATATGAGACTAACGTGACCAAAAGCCAAAACTAATAATATAACTAACATATATACATAAACAGTTTAAAGTAATATCATCCTGACATATTTAGGCCGAACAAATATATATATACATATATATATATATATATATATGTATATATACCTTGTTAAACCATCTATATAAATTAAATTAGATGAGATAAATTTTGTATAAACTTATGCATATCTATCACTATATATAAATGAGTCATCTATATAAAAGCTAACATACTATATATACATAAGTATTCATAAATAGCTTTCTGTAACAATATACATATGTATAAAGAAGCTTACACATAAACTTATCTATGCAATGGAGGCAGGGGAAGATCAGTGGCGAAGGAAAGGCGGTGAGATGTAGAGGGGAGGCTGTGCGATTGGGAGAGGTGGAGAAGAACTGGTGGGTCGGCTATGAAATGGTGATGGCCGGTTGGTGGAGAGGGAAAGTCGGTTGGATTTGAGATTGCCGAGCTCGGCAATGTGGAAGCGGGGCACGTGATAGCTGAAAGGTGGGAAGCTTGTTGGTTGCGAGGTTGTAGCCGAGGCAAGGAGGTGGTTCACGTGGTGGTTGCTGGAGGCTGCCAGGGGAGGAGATGAGTGGAGTTGGAGATGAAAGCGTGTGGGTTGATGGTCGGTTGGAGACTGGCAAGAGGATGAACGAGAGAGGAAGAGAGGAGCAGATGGGCTAAGGGGAAAAGAATGATGGAGAGGGAAAGAATGCTCGGCAAATGGGAGGTTCAGGGAACATCATTTATAAAAATAAAAAAATTCAGAAGAAGAAAAAGAAGAAGAGCAGGCAAATGAAGAGAATAGGAAATCTGAGAGTAAAATATGGATTGTACTTTAGTAACCTTAGAATTGAAAGAATAAGAGACGTGGAAGCAACCAATCAAATCTCAATAGATGGGAATGGTGCATCACCAGAATTTATGTAATAATAAATGCAAATGAACGTTTGTTTTCAAACGTTGAAAATTTGAAAGGTGACAAAACGTTAGAGAACACAAAAGAGGTACCGATACAACTGCCCGTTACGTGGACTACGCCACGAATCGGACATCGAATAATAGAGATAAATATACTGCGGAGATCAGCACGATGAGACGATTAAAACTGCGCACAGATATTGGCGGTACGATCGTCCGATCAAAAGTCGATAATCGGTACCAGAAAATGCTGCTATTTGTCAGAATTAAGATAAACGGAGCAACAGGAGTTCAAATTTCGAAAACGGAAGATGCCATCTCACTCAGGAGAGGATTTAGAATTTTGCTATGTAAAAATATTTAGGTTGGAAAAAAATATTTTTTTTATCAGCAATTATTGGCTAGCTTGAATTTAATAGAATCTCACCATGAAATAAACTTTCATAAAATTAATTTAAAATTTACAATCTGCTATATTTAAATATACGTATTCTAAATATATAAACATTTTATTTTAAAAATCCAATTATTATAAAATTTCACAACTATTCAATTAAATACGTTATAAAATCAATTAAAATTGTTAAAAATTTTCCGGGTCGTTACACTCTCCCCCACTCAAAACTTTTCGTCCCCGAAAAGGAAGGAGGTAAGAGGATTGTACAACCAGAAATAAAAGTAGACTGAAAGTCAGGGGTAGATAATTGATTTAACTATATAAATTTTACTTGAGATATTCATACTTTTCAAAACCCATTTGTAAAACTTCTTGCTTCCTTTATAAATACCATTTATATGTTTAAATAACATCTTTTTAAGTATATGAAAACTATTTGAAAAAAGTTATTTACATCTTCAGTTATATTTAAAGAAGCTATTTGAAAACATTAAATCCATAACTCATGAAATTTTAATTTATATCAAGATACTTTTCAAATATTACCAATAAATTAATAATCATTTTCTTTAAATATGTTTTATTTAATTAATAATTTCAAAAATATTTATACCACTAAAATTTTCTATTAAACAATGTAGTATACAAACAAGCAATATTTAAAAAGGATATATCCAACAAGGAAGGAAGGTAGATTTGGAATTTATTGAATAGGAAAATATAAAGGTATGATTTGGAAAACAGAATCAAGGTGAATAACTAAACTGAGCATATAAGGTAGATGCAAGGAATAGTATCGGGCACGAATAATTAATCTAGAACCATAAGAATTTAAATTCCAAATATTAATTCAAAATTTCTTTGTTGGAAAAAAAATACTTTTATAATAAATAACTTTATAATAATACTTTTATAATAAAATACTATTATATCGAAATAAATATTATATCGAAATAAATTTTCCCTTCGAAAATACTTTTATAACTCGATGTTTCAACAAGTTTATCCTCGTTCTTGCAGACTCTGGCCATGCGTTGATCAGGCGCAAAGCTAGAATTTTTCAAGTACTTAGTAGACTTGTTTCAACACACAGTGAAAATACTTGAAAACATTTTTAAAAAAAAAACAGATATGGAAAGTACAATCCAAACAAACAACCAAACCAAAACCTTTGTCCGATCATGGTTCGCAGATACACAATGGTTACGCCTGGGTCTCCCAGGAAACAATCCATATCCGTAAGCTTTCTCAGCCCTGCGAGTTACGCCATGATGACTGGTAGAGTGCAGGATACACAATGGTTACGCCTGGATCCCCCAGGAAACAATCCGTACCCCTAGGCAAGACTCAGCCAGGCACTTGCGCTACTATTCGCGACCTACACAGATTGCAGGATACACAATGGTTACGCCTGGATCCCCCAGGAAACAATCCGTACCCCTAGGCAAGACTCAGCCAGGCAATTTCGCTATGCATTCACGAGAGAAAAAAAAACCATGGGTTACGCCACGGTGGGAACACTCGAGTATTACATCCGGAAAACCAAAAATCAGAGAGAATAATATCGATAGAATGAATCCACGATGTGGCCACAAAGCGGATATCAAGTAGAAGGCACTTTCCATATCTTTATTTCGAAAATATATATCATCTAGTACCTTTCCAAATAATTTCAAATATCGTACTTATATAAAGTCCATATATATAGGATTCCTTTCTAAATCGAATACTTTCCAAATCAATAGTATATCAAAACATACTTCTATAGACTTTGATTATATAAAATTCTCTTTCCAAATTGAGTACCTTTCAAATCAATAGATTTCAAATCAACTTTATACTTATACAAATCCATTTTATATAAGTTCGACCACTCCCAAATCAAGTGCTTAATAATATAAGGTTCTCAATTTCAAATCATTTCAATATCATATATGATTTCACCAAATTTTCTTCCAGATTAAATATCTAAATTTCAAAGTTCCCAAAATAATAGGTTTAGAAAATTATCCCAGTTTCCAAATTAAAATAATTCAAGTCAAACAAATTCATTTCCAAAATCACAATATAAGTACTGGTTTTTAATTTCAATTTAATTTCAAAACCAAAAATTTTCTCAAAATTAATTATACTCAAATGGTTTCCAAATTTATAATTATCCCTTTAAACCCTTTAAAGTATTTATTTTTTTATTTGAAATATCAAATTTTCCTTTCTGAAAACCATTATTTAAAACTAATAGTTTTTCAAAACATTTAAAACTAAATTCCATATTAGTATAATTTCAAAATAGTCATATTCATTTACCTAACAAAAGGTTTCAAACTTAACATACAAAACAAAACTTATATGCTTTACCAAACATTTTGTACTCTTCGAAATTTCTTAGCTTTAAAAATTTAATCTCGATTTGGAAGTGTTCGAACATTCAAAATAGTTAGGGAAATCAAATTTCCAAATTCAAGATTTGAAAATCAACATAAATCAATAAACCAATTATTAAATCTGAAACTCGAGGACTGAACACCGGTCTCATTTTAAATTGTTTTAAAATATATACCTATATCTTTCTAAAATATCAAATTATACTTCGGAATTTGTAATAAAAAAGGTTTTACAAAATCACTTGCATAGCGAAGCTATTAAAGTGGCCTCTCTCCACTTTGAAACTCAAAAATCAATGTCGATGATGCGTGCACTCATCACCAAAATTATTTTCCAGCGACATAAGTGAGTTCTGGACTTCTATTTTCTTGAAAACTTCTTTGAAATTTCTTCAAAATTATTAAAATTCATTAGAAACATTTCTTATTCGAAAAATACTTTTAAATCGTATTATTTTTATATATCTTCCAAAATCTTAAAACCAATTTCAAAATACCGGAATTCAATTCTCGAATTTCAAATTTAACTCTATAGTTATAAATCAATTTTATATAAATCAATTTCTTATAAATTTTCAAAATTTCAAATCCTTTCAAAACCTTTTTATATAGGTATATAATCCTTATCGAAAACATTTTCACTTTTATATATAGAATAAAATCATAGTTATCAAAATAATAATTTCGGTATAAACAATTTCGAAAATACAACATACCCGATTTTTCAAAGAATGGGTTTCAAACAAAGATAGAGATTTAAATTAGCGGAACTCCAATCAATAGAATCCTGATTCGAAGATAGACTCGATCGAAGATGAGATAATTAAATTACAAAATAGAAGATGGATATACTTCTACAAATCGCGGGCGACCTTAACCGAGTCAACCGTGACTTCAGGAATATAATCGATGCGGAATTCCAAAACAAATCGACATTCGATCGCCAGAGATAGAATTCGGCATACCAAGATACAACAACATCGTAAACCGATGATACAAAAAAATCTTCAGTGAATCAATGCCAATTGAAAAGGAGTTTTCACCCCCTTTTACGAATCAATCAGTGGAGTTATGGGATACTCCAGAATCGAACGAATATAATTTGGGAGAGATAAGCATGAATTTTGAAACCGAGGGACATTCCAAAATTCAAAGGAAATCGAGTCAGAAAGGAAGAGATTCAACTCGAACGAAAGTGATTCTGTAAATAAATTTACCATATATGATAAGTTTTGCCTAGAGCCAAAGCTCTGATACCAACTGTAACGACCTGCTATTTTGGACCATTCAAATCGACAATAAAACCGTTCATGTCCGACTTGAATAATTCAAAATACCGAGTTGTTAATTTAAATTTGGCAAAACATATCATTTACAGTAAATACATCAATCACAGATCACAGACACAGAGTAAATAATGCAGCGGAATAGATAAAGAATAGTAGTTCATGAAGCTACTATATACATATCAGAGTTAGAGATAAAATACAGCAGAACTCTCAAATGCAGTGAAGTCTCAAGTACGAGTAGATGACTTCTCTGAACCAATCAACTAGAAAAGCTGAAAGAATAGATAGCTGGATCATCAAGCTAAACTCCAACTTCGAAGGTGAGTCTCAAAAGCTGTATCACTCGGTCTGACCCGAGCGTAAAGCAAAACACAAAACACTCGAGTCAGGATTAACATTCTTATATCAATAAATTCAACTCAAGTGAAATATCAACTGAAATACAAATAACTTAAAGGATGTTTGGGATGACCATCCTCTAAGGGTCCATGGAACTATCTACAAGGTAGAAATATACACTAGAACACCATGGCCATTTCAACTTAATTTATACTTCAAACCAAATATCATTTTTCTTCAATTATCTCTATATTTCCCAAAATAATATTTATATATATTAAATAATTTATAAAGTAAAGTATTTTCAATTCCCTCAACTTAACAAATCGTTTCAACATCAACCCGACCTTCCCATTTGAATTAAATTCAATCTCGATTATCAATTTAAATTCAATTCCTAAAATAAACTTTTCAATTTATCGATCTCAAAATCGGATTTGTAATCACAAAAAATACCCCTTTATATTTCAATATATTTCAAAACCTCAAGTACTCAACGGTCAACTAAATTTTTATTCAATTTAGTTTTCTAAATAACGAATTCAAATTTGGTTCAACTTAAATTTTCATTTTAATTCAATTTTAGTTTCTAAATAACAAATTCAACTATATTGATTTTAAATACAGATCCGAATCTCAAAATAAACCATTTAAATTCCAATATAGTTCAAAGCTTTAATATTTAAATGTTCTATATAACAGTTTCATATAGATCTCGATTTAACCTCATTATTATTTGGTCTTGAAATACTTCCTTATTAGATTCAATATCCTTTAAGTAACCTTAAATTACATTTTACTCAATATTTCTTTAATTTTATTTAACGTGAAATATTCATTAAATCACTTAAACCAAAAATCTAGTTACAAAATCATACCTTTAAATTTTCCATTCAATAATTTCAAATCGATTTAATTAAATAAATCCTTGTTTAAGATATGAATCTTAAATAGTACTCAAACATATTACATGGATTAAATCAATCTCAATAATATTATTATTAAATCTATACATAAAATTTCCATTTATATATATAATATTTTAAGAACCGATATTTATTAAATCCCATATATTTCTTTTCAACTGTAGAAATTTATTTTCAAACTATTTATATGGACCAACGGTGTCCGTATATGTTTCCTATCATATAGTCAAGTGCTACGGATATTTATCATTTCAACTCGTACACTAAATATATACGGGTGGATATCATTTCAACCCATAATCCCAAATTCAATTAAATGAAAATCGCTTGGGTTTATCATTTCAACCCATAACGATTTTCTCCTATTCTAAAGTCCGTTCGGGTATGTATCATTTCAACCCATAATGATTTCTATACTAACAGGGAACTTGCAGAGTGATAACAGATATGAAAATAATAATAACAAAAGGCATATATCATCAAAATAAATATAAACAAAAGGATATGGTGTCATATCCCATAAGTGAACAGTTATAGATAATAGCATATATAACAATTTAAATAACTACAGCCTCATATTTCAATTGTCGTTTCAATTGAAATCAAATTTAATAAATAAAAGAACGTAAATCGTGAGTGATTGCTCACCTTTCGAGGCTAGATATATTTGACAAGGAAACGAGCTATGAATTTCGAAGCAAAGCTGGGTGGACACGATTCGATGAAGAAAACAGGAACGACGGACGAAGCTGACAACGGAAATCGATAACGAATCAGAACCGGATTTGATGAAGATAATTGAGATAGGTGACATATATATAGCTATAAATAACTACATATGTATATATAGGCTATTGCTAAATTATATACAGCATATATTTTAAAACAAACAAATAACTTTTTGAAAACATATATATTATGAAAACTGATACTTTATAAACTTATATAACTAACGTTTATATAGCATATATTAAAATTTACAAACAACAAATGAGACGTGCAAAAATACACTGATGCAAATGAATATACAGGATATATAACTGAATATATGCATAAAACAGTAATATAAACATCGGTATGAATGAATGAATTTGACAACAACCTTTGCACAAAACTTACTTTTACTACAGATTATAAATATCATACAAAACCATATGTAAATTAACATATATGTGCAGACTCAACAAAACTTTGACATATAAACTGATATTTATACTTATATGAACTAACAGATGCAGACTGGAATATATGGCTTCATCATACTAAATTTTATATGCAACTTATTTCACGTATAAACCATATATGCGAAAGAGTAAAGTGATAACAGATAAAAGTATGAAGATCTAGACTACGACAACAATACATATATGTGCAACGAGCATGTGGCTTAACTGTATGCTTATATTTTTATTAAACTACAACACACACACACACAAATATATATATATATATATATATATATATATATATATATATATACACTCAACAAAAAAAATGAATATACCTAAAATGACAAGTCACCTACAAACTTATATTGCCTACGTATGGAACACTTATAAATCTATAATGTATAGTACATATCCACATATATAACATATGAAATATACTGTACACATCATAAAACTCATATACATATACTTTTGTCCATAACTAACATATATATTTATCTTAACCAATTTGATAACTTTAAAATATTTAAGTAAAATATGCAAACAATTTACTACACATAATATATGCAGACATTCTATACTCATATCGTCATATATATGAGACTAACGTGACCAAAAGCCAAAACTAATAATATAACTAACATATATACATAAACAGTTTAAAGTAATATCATCCTGACATATTTAGGCCGAACAAATATATATATATATACATACATATATATATATATATATGTATATACCTTGTTAAACCATCTATATAAATTAAATTAGATGAGATAAATTTTGTATAAACTTATGCATATCTATCACTATATATACATGAGTCATCTATATAACAGCTAACAGACTATATATACATAAGTATTCATAAATAGCTTTCTGTAACAATATACATATGTATAAAGAAGCTTACACATAAACTTATCTATGCAATGGAGGCAGGGGAAGATCAGTGGCGAAGGAAAGGCGGTGAGATGTAGAGGGGAGGCTGTGCGATTAGGAGAGGTGGAGAAGAACTGGTGGGTCGGCTATGAAATGGTGATGGCCGGTTGGTGGAGAGGGAAAGTCGGTTGGATTTGAGATTGCCGAGCTCGGCAATGTGGAAGCGAGGCACGTGATAGCTGAAAGGTGGGAAGCTTGTTGGCTGCGAGGTTGTAGCCGAGGCAAGGAGGTGGTTCACGTGGTGGTTGCTGGAGGCTGCCGGGGGAGGAGATGAGTGGAGTTGGAGATGAAAGCGTGTGGGTTGATGGTCGGTTGGAGACTGGCAAGAGGATGAACGAGAGAGGAAGAGAGGAGCGGATGGGCTAAGGGGAAAAGAATGGTGGAGAGGGAAAGAACGCTCGGCAAATGGGAGGTTCAGGGAACATCATTTATAAAAATAAAAAAATTCAGAAGAAGAAAAAGAAGAAGAGCAGGCAAATGAAGAGAATAGGAAATCTGAGAGTAAAATATGGATTGTACTTTAGTAACCGTAGAATTGAAAGAATAAGAGACGTGGAAGCAACCAATCAAATCTCAACAGATGGGAATGGTGCATCACCAGAATTTATGTAATAATAAATGCAAATGAACGTTTGTTTTCAAACGTTGAAAATTTGAAAGGTGACAAAACGTTAGAGAACACATAAGAGGTACCGATACAACTGCCCGTTACGTGGACTACGCCACGAATCAGACATCGAATAATAGAGATAAATTTACTGCGGAGATCAGCACGATGAGACGATTAAAACTGCACACATATATTGGCGGTACGATCGTCCGATCAAAAGTCGATAATCGGTACCAGAAAATGCTGCTATTTGTCAGAATTAAGATAAACGGAGCAACAGGAGTTCAAATTTCGAAAACGGAAGATGCCATCTCACTCAGGAGAGGATTTAGAATTTTGCTATGTAAAAATATTTAGGTTTGGAAAAAAATATTTTTTTATCAGCAATTATTGGCTAGCTTGAATTTAATAGAATCTCAACATGAAATAAACTTTCATAAAATTAATTTAAAATTTACAATCTGCTATATTTAAAAATACGTATTCTATATATATAAACATTTTATTTTAAAAATCCAATTATTATAAAATTTCACAACTATTCAATTAAATACGTTATAAAATCAATTAAAATTGTTAAAAATTTTCCGGGTCGTTACAAGTATACTCCTGGGAAAGAAGATAAGGTAGCAGATAGTCTTAGTAGAAGACATCAGAATGTGGTGTTAGCTATGTTAACAGAATGGAAGGATCTAGAAGCTTGAGCTAGTTGTGGTGTGCAGTCAAGATCTACTGCTAATTCTAATTAGGGTACTGCCATGTTATCTCCTTTAGAAGTTTGGTCAGCGTTGATCGAAAGAATAGCTTTTGAATAGAAAGAAGATCCAGTTTTAGCTGAGAGGGTTAGAAGGCTTGAGGTAGGATCGGAGATCGATGATCTAAATGATTTTTGTCTTGACCAAAGAGGATGGTTGAGAAAGAAAGGGCGATTATGTGTTCTAAATGTTGAGAATTTGAGGAAGAAAGTTCTTGGGGAATATCATCGATCCAAGTTTATGATTCATTTTGGAGGGACCAAGCTGTATTAAGATATGAAGAGGAACTTTTATTAGGAAGGCATGAAGAGGGGTGTTGGCTTGGGGGTTAGGCAGTGTGTGAAATATCAATAAGTGAAGGTCGAACATCAAAAGCCGAGTGGATTGCTTCAGTCTTTAGATATTCCAGTATGGAAATAGGATTCAATATCCATGGATTTTATAGATGGTTTCGAAGGTTGAATAGGGGAAATTAAAGTATATGGGTCATAGTGGACAGGTTGACTAAGAGTGTCCATTTCATTCTAGTCAAGTCAACCAGAATGGCACCTGTAATGGAGAAGTTGTTCATGAAGAACATAGTTAGACTTTATGGAATTCTTAGTAGCATAGCCATCGACGGAGATGCACTATTCATTAGTGAATTTTGAAGAGTCTACAAGAGGTATTGGGTACCAAGCTCAAGATGAGTGTTGCATGTCACCCACAAATGGATGGGCAGACAGAGTGAGTCAATAAGGTACTCGAAGATTTATTGAGAGCATGTGTATTGGACTTTGGTGGATCTTGGGAAGATTATCTACATTTGACTGAGTTTTCCTATAATAATAATTATCAGACTAGTATAGGAATGGAATCTTTTGAAGCATTGTATGGAAGGCCATGAAAATCGCCAGCATATTGGTTGCAAACCGGAGACAAATTAGTCTTAAGTCCAGATTTGGTCAGAGAGGCATCAGAAAAGATTGAGTTAATCCGAGAACAGATGAAGGAAGCTCAATCTAGACAAAAGAGTTACGCAGATAAGAGGCGTAAAGACCTAGGGTTCTCAGTAGGAAATAAGGTTTTCATCAAGGTGTCACCGATGAAAGGTGTGATATGATTTTGAAAATCGAAGAAATTGGCCCGAAGATATGTTGGTCCATTCTATATTATAGAAAGGATTGGAAAGCACGCGTATAGAGTAAAGTTGTCTACTAGTTTGGCAAGTTTCCATAATGTATCTCATGTTTCTCATCTTCGCAAATGCATGATCCAGAGACTACTATTCCTCTGATAGAGTTGGAAGAATTAGTAGTAGAGTCTGATTTGACTTTTATTAGACAACCAGTTCGGGTTGTAGCGGGAGACGAGAAAAGATTGAGGATCAAGACAGTCAAGTGGATGAAAGTTCAGTGGAGCGACAACGAGAAAGACTGTACTTGGGAGACAGAGGACAAGATTCGAGATGCTTATCGTGATCTGCTTTGATGATATGTCTATATTAGATTTATGTAGATTAGTAGCTCGTCGGGTAGGCTAGTATGGATGTAAGAAGTTGTTAAAGATGATTGTTATGCTTGATATTTAGCCTTACTGAATTTTGAGGACGAAATTCTTTAAGGAGGGAGCTTTAACACCCCTAATTTTGATAACATTATTCAGAAGATTTAATTAGAATAAATTAAATAGAATAATGTAGAATAATAAGGAGATTGAGATTGGTAAATGAATGTAGTGGCCATGCTTATTTAAAATGAATGGGTTATAAAGGGGTTAAGTGTTAACTAATAAATCATTAGGGGCATTAGGGTAATTACCGCCCATATTTTCTACCTTTATACTATTATCTCTATGCCATTCACATTCATTTTACCATAAGAAAAACATACGAAAGAAAGTTAAAATCAAGCCGGTCATTAGGGAGAAGAAGAGAGGAGGAAATTTAAATTTATAGCTTAGGATCAAGCTAGAAGAATCAATCTCAATCAATTTTCAATTTCCTTATCCAATCTAAAGTGAATAATAATCACAGTATCTCTATTTTATAATCATTGATTTTCGGATTTAAGGGTAAATTCGTTTTGTGATGTACTGGATGATGATATGCTTGATTTATAATATGTTTAGTTTAAACAAGATTGTTTAAAAAGAAACATGCATGGTTTTAGGGAAAAACCGATTTATATTGATGTTTAAATGTCATGGGAAAATTTTATGTTATGTAAAATATGATTTTGGAGTTGGGTTTCAATTTTTATAATTTTCCAAGTCGTGGGGAATTAATTATGAATTTTTAAAGGAAAATATGGTTAACTGGGTTTATAAATTTATTTCGAAAATTATATTGAGAATTTGGATCTGATATTTTGATATGTTAGATAACATGATTAAAGCGAATTTTTAGAATTTTTGGGGTTTTTACTAAGAGATTTATTATGGAATTAAATTATTTTAGAAAAGGGACTTCTTTGCAATATTGTTTTTGCTTTATGGAAGGTCTTATTTGTTAACTTAACTATTATTTAGATATGAAATTAGTAGCAGTGATTTTCTAAAGAATTTAAAAAGTTATGGCAACCAATCATAAGTTTACATGTGGCAGGTTAGTTAGAAATTGTTTGCCTTAAAAAGTAATAAAATAGGTTTACCTAGAAAGTTAGTTCCACCTTCTTTAGAAGCGCCTTTCGACACAGTGCTTCCTCCTACAATCATGTTGAAACCTACTAAGCCAAACTCAATACGCATGGTATCACTTAGGTGGTGCATAGTGGATTGGAGAAATGCAGAAGGCTTGGTGTCAAAAGCAGGGCTTCCGAAGGGGTCGATGCCTTTATTTGTTTTAAAAAGTGAAGCGTATTAAGCCTTCGAAGGAGTCAAAGCATATGGTTTCGGAAGAGGTTTTTATATGATTTTGAAAAGATTTCCATCAACTTATGTGTTAAAAGAGTAACCTTTTGAAAGGGTTCTTTACTTATAAAATAAATGCTTTCGAAAGGAGGGGTTCCGGCCAGTCGAAACCCTGCTGCCGTTCTTTAGCATTTCGACTGTATTGAAGTCATCAATGCTTTTGAAAGTTAGTGCTTGTCTTTAAAGATGTTATAAGCTACTTCGTAAAGGCTTTCGAAAGGGTCCAAAGGTTTCGAAGGCTATGGCTTGGAAGGGAGTTTCGACGCTACCCTTCAATGTTGGTTTAAATGGTTTGAAGCTTTCGAAAGGGGGTTGGGGGTTTCGAAGGCAATGGTTCTGAAAAGGGTTTCGAAGCCAACCTTCAAATATTTTACCCAGATGTTTTATGCTTTCGAAAGGATGGTTTCGACGCCATCATATTTTGCCTCAATACTTTTATATGATAAAAGAATGGTTTCGAAGGAGATGCTTTCGCTTTTATTCGCTTGACCCAAATTAGTATTTTAAATATAAACGCAACGATTTCGGAAGGGATACTTCCAAAGATTACAAAAGGGGTACTTCCAATGTTTTCAAGAGGGTTACTCTCAAATGGTTTCGAAGTTATGCCTCTAAAGTTAAATGCTAATACTTTAACACATTCGAAAGGTTTTGAAGGAATGGTTTTAAAGGCTTCGAAAGGCAGTTGCCTAATGTTTTAAAAATGGATTTTTATGATTTCGAAGGAGGGTATCCAGTGAGGTCGAAAGCTGGGATTCGAAGGAGTCGAAATGTTTTATTTTTCAAACTAATAACCCAAACTCAAATTTTAAATGAAAAACCCATGGCTAAATTAATGTAGTTTTTGTATTGTTTCTGAGAAGAAGCTTACCTTGATAAAATAATATGTTAAAGGGATTAATCATGTTTTATATTAAACCCATAAGAGTGGTATTGTTATGTTATGCACCCACAACTGCATCTTGGGGATAAAGTGTAGAAGAACCTACTAGGTTGACCCGGTAGTGAATACAAATTGATTAAACTCCTGGATTAGTAGAACTGCATCCAAGAGGTCAGGGAGACCAGAATATAGGATGCCTAAATATAGAAGTTGTCAGGGAGACAAGTTCATAGTGCACCCATGAAAACTATGATTAAGTAGTTATTAGAGTTACCAATAGGTTCATAGTGATCTTATGAAAACCATGATATAAAGAGTGGTTGGCAGGGGCCAATTGGTTTTGTTTTATAAAGGTTTTGAGATACCAGTGAGGGAAAACCCGTATCGCTAAGCGGCGTGGTCTCAATAGATATCTAAATGGTTTGAGATGTTAGATTACTATTCATACCAGACTTTATGTCTGACTCGGAGTTTTTCCCCTTAAACTCTCGGGTACTCAATTGATTTTGAGTAGTTTGAGATTTAAGGTTTCCAGCTTCTCTTCTTAGACGAATAAAGCTTCTAAAGACGTGAAAGTGGAATTCTAGTTAATTAGAATTATCTTTTTTTTTCCGCTGTGTATTTTGGATGTAAAGGCAGAATTTTAAGCCTTATTATATACTTTGATCATCCTAGGGGGCATTTTCATATGTCGCTTTTGGCATATGTGTAATAATTATATTTTTCTGAACGAGATCAATGGGATTATATAATGAACATGAAATATTTTGAATGGAATATGGAAAGGTGTTTTGGTTTCTTAATTTTTTTCCATATTCTTGTGATCTATGTATCAATATATCTAGCACCGCTGTATTTGGTCATCGAGGATTAATAACTGTTCGATGACTGCAACATTCGTAGCTGTTAGTTTTGGACCTTCAAGTAGGAGGATGTTACAACCAAGAACCAATTTTTCTTCGGTCCCCAACCAATAGGCTGGTGATTTGCACGGTCTTTCATGCAAAGCTTCAAAAGGTGCTATCCTATGCTAGTTTGATAACTATTATTATAGGAAAACTTAACCAGCTGTGAATGGTCCTACCACAATCCACCAAAATCTAGTACACAAGCTCTCAAAAAATCCTCGAGTACCTTATTGACTCTCTCTACTTACCCGTTTGTCTGAGGGTGATAAGCGGTACTCATCTTAAGCTTGGCATATAACATTTTTTGTTAGAATTCACTTGTGAACAAGGCATCTCTGTCACCGACTATACCACTAGGAATACCATGCCGTCTAACAATATTCTTCATGAATAAGTTAGCTAATACAGGTGTTGTCCTGGTTGACCTAACGGGGATGTTGTGCACTATTGGTCAGTCTATCCACTATGACCTAAATACTTCTATTTTCCCTATTTGACCTTAGCAACCCATCAATAAAATCCATTGATATTGAATCCTATTTCCAATCTAGTATATCTAAGACTGAAGGAATCCACTTGGCTTCTGATGTTTGGCTTTTATTTGTTGGCAATTCGCTCATTACTTCATGCATAAGCCTACATCCCTCTTCATACCTTCCCAGAAGAAACTTCTTTTCATATTCTGATACATCGTGGTTCCCCAGGATAAGTATTAAACTTCGATCGACGAAACTCCCTAAGAACTTCCTTCCCAGGTAACCAACATCTAGAAGACACAATCGTCCCTTCTTTCTCAATAGCCCTTCTGATCAAGACAAATGCTTTTAGTTCATCGATCTCAGTTCCACTTTCTAATCTTCTAATCCTTTCGACTAGCAATGGATCATCTCCCTGTTAGAAGCGATCATTTCGATCAACAATGGTCAAACTTTCAAGCAAGGTAACACAGTTGTACTTTGACTAGAATACCAGATCTTTCTATTTTTCCAACAGAGCTAACACCACATTCTGATGTCTCCTGCTAAGTGCATCTGCAGCTTTATTTTCTTTTCCTACTGTATACTTAGTACCAAAATTATAAGCTGCTGAAAACTCCAACCATCTCTATTGTTTCATGTTCAACTCTTTTTAAGAGAATAAACACCTTAAAGAATTATGATCTGTATAAAACTTGAATCGTTCTCCTAAGAGGTAGTATCTCCACACTTTCAAAGAAAAAATCGCCGTTGCCAACTCCAAATCATGAGTCAGATATCTAACTTCATGTGGCTTAAGATGCCGAGAAGCATATGTAATTACTTTACCCCTCTACATCAATACAGCTCCTAATCCTTTTCCACATGCGTCCGAAATCTTGATTCCCATCTAGAACTACTAACACGAGCGCATTGGTCAACAAATGCTTCAACCCAAGGAATGTTTCCTCACATTTATCGGATGAAGTAAAATTTACGTCATTCATGGTAAGTTTAGTGAAGGATGCTGCCATCTATGAAAAGTTCTTGATAAATCTCCGGTAATAGCCAGCCAGTTCAAGAAAACTCCTTATCTCGGGCACCGTCTCAGGTATCTTCCAACCATTGACCATTTCTGAAATGACCCTCACAATTTCCACCTTAATTTCTCAAGGATTTTTTTCTACATACACATACACATTTAATTTGTATGCCATATATATATTCATTCTCATTTATAAGTTTAAATTAAACTTCCTTTGAACTCTCAGAGTCATTTTCTTTTCAAACAATTCACCCAAGATTCAAAATTTTCTACCAATATAAATATATCAGTTTATTCCTAAAAGATATACGCATACATATGAGGATGTATATGTTCCTCTTGTTTAAAGTCAGAGTATGTTTTTTTAATTCCATTTGTTAAACAAGAGCATGCTGTTTGATTTTGGATATAAATGAATCTGTCCACAGTTAAAATACCCTATTCTTTTGAACATTTGTAATATATTAGTAAATCCTGTGCATATTTAGTTCATATGGATTTGGTTATTCTAATTTATAAATTTGCTATCAATTTATCTTAGCTGATAAATCTCAAAGTACTTGGGATTCTTTTTTTTCCATAGTTTAAATATATTGATATTTGGCTAGGACCAGAAAATGATATATTCACTTATCATTTTCCACTTATGTATTTTCTAGAGACCTTCTTATTTTGATTCAATCTATATAGCTTGTTTATTTCAATCTTAGCCTATATGACACATTGTGAGTTGTGTATTTGCATAAGATTTGCTGTGACAAGAATTTGAACTTTAAAAATGTTTAAAAGAATAATGTGTGTCTTCAGGTTTGATAGTGCAAACCTGTCCAGATTGCATATCTGTTATGGCTTTAAAAAGTTGGTTGTGTTGAAACAATTGCTAAATAAACTAAAGCTTTTGAAATGCATTTTACATTCAGAATACCATCAAATATAATCAACCAAAACTTCACTCATTTGAAGCTGGTTAAACCTTGTGTCTTGTGTCTAGCAGACACTTGTTCAAGACATTTGCATTATATCTAAAGCTTTGCAAAATTTTTACTATACTCAAAACAATTCAGAAAGTGGACTTAAACTTATTTACAAAGAATTACAGTAGAAATAATTTAAATCCTTATAAGTTTACCTCTAGTTAAATCCAGATTTTTATTCTAAAAATTCAGTGCTTTGCTATATCTCAAGAATTGACTAATACATAATACAAGTTAAGCAAAACAATTGCTCACATACATATATGTATATTTCTTTTCCAGGTTTTCATATCTAATACTTAAGCATATTTTTCTTGTTTTCAACCCAGATATTCCTTTTAATTTTTAAAACCTGAATGCATAGCAATATTCAACAGATAAACAACTAGTTCAATCAAACATAGCAAGTTCATTACATAACATCAAGTTCAAACACAACTCTCATGAATACATGCAGATAAAATCATCTTAGGCTCTTATTAAAATTTGCAAGCATGCACATCCATATTCTAATTAGCCAATACCCCTTTCCATCTTAATTAAGCTTGGTATTCCCTGCAAGAACATTATTGGCTGCCCCATTTTAAAATGAGACACCCCTATATGCCATGAGCAAATACGGGTCAGATCTATGATCTGGTGTGAGCAACATCAATATATTCATGATATTAAGCAACTGAGAATATAAGTGTAGTGACTTGTTATTTGAACAAATTTCTGCAATCTCTTATTTTATCATTGTATAAATAAAATGACTCAGGTATGATAACTTCATCTATCATTCCCACACATGCATACATAATCTTGCAATCATAAATATAAATCTGCAACATGTGCATTCACTGGAACAATCATTGTTCCACACCAACCTACCTAAGAAATATTCATATTCCTATCTCTTCATGTACAGGTTGTATAATTCAATTTAAATTCCTGCCTCATCTGCTATCAAGGAATCACAGGGACATATTGTAATGAACTAATTCACATCATTACACAAAGACCTCAGGGCTTAAACAAGCCATATGTCAACTTGCACACATCAAATATAACAAGCATTCCAGCAGCCTTCTTGGCCTTCCCTTCCCTAGTTTATTTACTAGTGCATTGATTTAAATCCTATTACCAACTAGCTAAGTGAACATGTCACTGCAACCATGGAAACGCCCATAACATTTTCTTTTGCATAATTTTCTCAGAAATTAAGTAGACAGTTATTTCCAAAATGTGGGCATTATGTCTTGATCTCAGTAAAATATAAGAATATTTTCAACTGTAAAAGAGGCGTGGCATGGCATGTCATATTATATTGATCTGCAAGCCTCTATGATTGAATCAGATTCATGATCTGGCTCAATCATAATTTTAGCTTGTGAGTTCTTTTTTTTATTTGATTAAGGGCTCAGCACCTAGAAAATTTCTATTGTACCCTTAATTTTTTTTTTTTTTCACAAGCCTCAGCACTTACACAAAGTATAATGCAGCTCACAACATTTTCCTTGATAATATTTCCCATGCCATAAATCTATAACAGTTGAGAATATCCTCTCCATACTTTTAAAATTCTGGGCCTTAACATTTCTGAGCAAAATGAAACAATAAGTTGCACATCCAAAGGCAAACATCTCAACAAGTCAAAGATCACCCAAAAACATCCATAATAAAATCATATCAGATCCAAAAAGAAACATCCAAAGAGCATTGATAAAATCATATACATCAAAACCAGCAATATGTAAATGGCAATATAAAAGTGGCTGCCTCATCTCAGGTCTTAATGCCATGAATCTAGTGAGGTTACTCACCTAAGTTCTTCCTTCCGTTGATCCAAAAAATCCTTATGTATGTGTGTTTCTCTTCCCTTTTTAAATATTTTCTTTCTTATTTTATTTTTTAGTAACTCGGGGTAAAATGGTTTCCTGGCCAAAGCTGATTATTTATATGCTTTTTCCACTAGGGTTTGGCAAGACAGAATTCCATTTCTGACCTGACCATCTTCATGCATTTTGTATTTATATTTTAACATTTTCCTCCTAAATACCCCGGCCACCTTAGTCCATTATGGTTAGTACCTTCTCTTTTTTTTTTCATTTACTTTTCCAGAAAATGGCTATTTTTAATTATTTACCCAAGTCATGCTAAATGTGTGACTCGGTTCTTATTTATGCTTCTATTCTTTTCTAGAAATCTCCTTTTTCTATTTTTACCTACACAAGCATACTGACTTCTATTTATGTTTTATGTCATTTTGATGTCTCCTTTTTTTTTTTGCTTTAACACTTTCTTCTCACAGAAAATATACATATACATAGGTGCCTATATTTTATTTCTTGCTTTACAGAAAATGTATATAGGCATATCTTCCACATTTAACTTGGTTAAGCCTAAGTTAAATTCCAATGTTTTAAATAAGAATTTTACTTTCTTATTTCAAATAAAAATTTTCTGTCTCTTTATTTATTTATTTTTTTCCAAAATAATGCATGTGGTCTGAGGACAGAATAATTCATATTTCAAAATTATATTTGAAATGTTTTCTTTTCCCTATATTTTTTTTCCACAAATTCTTGGATTTTCCCCTGTGCCATTTCAAGTGTGCGTGTGCACACATATCCTTGCACACTATCCAATTCCGAGAATTTCACCATATTTGAATCTAAATATTTCAAAATTAAATCATTTTATTAAAATGGTTTTTCACAAAATTTTGGGGTATTACATTCACCCCTCCTTTTAGGAATTGTGTCCTCACAGTTTTCTAATACTTATAACAAGCATCATCTGATTTTCTGAAAATCTATCAAACATATGCATAAGCAAGCAAATTCGACCACAACAACCATACATATCAATTTTTTCAGAAATTAAAAATTACCTTTAATTTGCATAAAGCTTAGGATAATCCCTCCTTATCTTATCTTCTAATTCCCATGTACAATCATTAGGATCAAGACTCCATTGGACCTTCAATAGTTTTAAAGTTTTATTTCTCAATTTCTTTTCTTCTTTAGCTAATATCCCCACTGGTTCTTTCTCATAAACCAAATTGGGATTTATCTTAATTTGCGTAGGCTTGACCAGAATTTCTTCCTTATCATGTACCCATCTTCTAAGTTGTGACACATGAAAAACATTGTGCATTGCTTTCATATCCTCTGGCAGTTCCAATTTGTATGCTACTGAACCTATTCTTTCCATAATTTTATAGGGTCCAACATACCTTGGTGTGAGTTTTCCTTGCCTGCCAAATCTCAAGACCTTTTTCATAGGTGAAACTTTGATAAAAACAAAGTCACCCACTTCATATTCCACTTGCTTTCTCCTCTTGTCTGCAAACTTCTTTTGCCTGTCTTGAGCAGCTGCAATTTTTTTCTTTACCAATTTAATTTTCTCTATAGTTTCTTGTATGTACTCAGGTCCATAAAATAGTTCTTTCTCCTGTTTCTACCCAACACACATGTGATAAACATGGCTTGCCATATAAGGCTTCAAATGGTGCCATCCCTATGGTGCTTTGATAATTGTTATTGTATGTAAACTCAGCTAAATGGAGATGGTCTTCCCAGTTGCCTCCAAAGTCCAGTACACATGCTCTCAACAAGTCCTCTAAAATTTTGTTCATCACCTCAGTTTGTCCATCTGATTGTGGATGGTAGGCAGTGCTCCAACATAATTCACTTCCCATGGCTTCTTGAAAACTCTTCCAAAATCTTGAGGTGAAGATGGTATCCCTATCACTCACAATAGTTTTGGGAATGCCATGCAATCTTACCACCTCTTTCATGAATACTTGAGCCAATTTTGGGCATTTCTTTCTGATTTTACTGGGATGAAATGTGCTACTTTAGTTAGCCTATCCACTATTACCCATATACTAGTGTTTCCTCTCTTAGATTTAGGCAGACCATCTATGAAATCCATAGATATATCCTCCCACTTCCACTATGGTATGCTAAGAGGATGCAACAGTCCTGATGGCCTTTGTGTCTCTGCCTTGACTTGTTGGCAAGTCATACATTTTGCAACATGTTTGGCCACATCAGACTTCATTCCTTTCCAACCAAGATTTCTCTTCAAATTTTGATACATCTTTGTACTGCCTAGGTGTATAGAGTACTTACTCCTATGGTATTCATTCAATATTTCCTCCTTCAACTCTATGTTTTCTGGGACACATATTCTGTTCTTGTTCCTTAAATAACCATTTTTATCAATTTGATAATTTATTACTTCTTCCCCTTTTGATAAAAGCATTTTCTTTTCCAATAGGTTCAGGTCTTTTTCCTGCATTTTTCCAACCTTCAGAAGTAAATCTGATTGCAGAGATACCATACTCAATTTTCCTTTACTTTCATCTTCTTCAATTGGTACCATTTGTACCTCACTGTTTGCTTCAATTTCCAAATCAGTAAGTATAGACAAATCCTTAAACTCTTCCATCATTAACATGGCTACTTTAGCATGTTGTCTACTCAAGGCATCTGCAACTTTATTTGCCTTACCTGGTGTATAGAGTATATCTAGATCATAGGCAGCTAGGAACTCCACCCATCTATGTTGCCTCATGTTCAAATCTTTTTGTGAGAATAAATATTTCAGTGCCTTATGATCAGTGTACAAAATAAATTTGGCACCTAACAGATAATGTCTCCAGAGTTTCAAGGCATACACTACTGCCTCTAGTTCAAGATCATAGGTTGCATATCTTGTTTCATGTGGCTTTAGTTGCCTAGATGCATAGGCTATCACCTGGTCTTGCTGCATCAACACAACCCCTAGCCCAGAGCCACTTGCATCAGCATACACAATTAAGTTCTCATTCCCTTCTGGCACTCTCAATACTGGTGCATTAATTAAAGCTTCTTTTATTTTGTTAAAAGCTTGTTCACATTTTTCTGTCCATACAAAGGCTTGGTTCAGTTAAATTGGTAAGGGGTGATGATATTTTTGAAAAATCTTTTATAAATCTCTATAATATCCTGCCATCCCATAAATGATCTAACCTCACTTACTGTACCTGGTCTTTTCCATGTTTGAATAGCTACTACCTTACTGGGGTTTACTGAAATTCTTTTGGCAGAGATAACATGTCCAAGAAAATGTACTTCTTCCTTCCAAAATGCACATTTTGAAAATTTTGCCTTTAAATCATTTTTCCTTAATCTTGACAAAACCAAGTGCAAATGATTTTTATGCTCTTCCACTGTTTTGGAATAAACCAAAATATCATCAATAAAAATCAGTACAAACTTGTCTAAATAATCTCTAAATATTCTATTCATTAAATCTACAAAATATGAAGGAGCATTTGTCAATCCAAATGGCATAACCATAAATTCATATAAGCCATATCTAGTGTTAAATGCAGTATACTTAACACTTGAGTCTTCAACCTTTATCTGATGAAATCCTGATGCTAAGTCTAATCTAGAAAATATTTTAGCTTCACTGAGTTGATCAAAAAGATCATCTATTCTAGGCAATGGGTATTTGTTCTTGATGGTTACTTTATTTAGTTCTCTGTAATCTTGCACATTCTCAAAGTACCATCATGTTTTCTTACAAACACTACTGGAGCACCCCAGCATGAATTACTTGGCCTTATAAATCCTTTGCCTTCTAGTTCTTCCAACTGATTTTTCAATTCCTTCAATTCACTTGGCCCCATTCTGGTGGGTTTATTGATTATTGGACTTGCTCCTGGAATGAGATTAATTTGAAACTCAACTGGTCTATGGTGTGGTACACCCTTAACTTCCCCAAACACATCCAAATATTCATTGACTATGGGAATTTCTTCAATGGTTAATTCACTGAAATCTTTTTCTGAGTCAACTAAATGATATAATTTTCTTTCCTTAGCTACTTCACATAAAACTGTGATCCTCTGGCCTCTAGAATTTTGCAATGATATGGTGGATGAGTCTAAATTAATTATGGCTTTAAATTGCCTTAACCAGTCTACCTCCAATATAACACCTATATTTGGGTAATTCAAAACATATAAATTGGAAATAAAAAATATTTCCTCCTATGTTTAACTCCACATCCACACAATTCATGTTCAAAACACTAGAACTCCCCAGTGGACTATGTATGAGCAGTGGGGTTTCAACCAATATGCAATTTAATTTTAGCATTTTAACTAATTCATAGGAAATCAAAGAGTGAGTTGCCCCAGTGTCATATACTACTGCTATAGGTATGGTACAAATAAATAATGTACCTTCCACTTGACCATGATTTTCAGCTCCACTCTCTACTGTGGATTTGCCTTTGGCTTCCAAATTTGCTATTTTCCCTTGCTGTTTGTTCTCGGGACAGTTCCTCTTCATATGCCCCTCTTTCCCACATAGGTAGCATTTGAAGGCTCCTCCTTTCAACTCTGGGCACCTTGGTTTGATGTGTCCTTCCTTTCCACATTGATGGCAGACCAATTTCTTCTTAGTATCATTAGCCTTGGCATCATTGGCCTTTTTTGTTGTCTGTCTCTTCCTTCTTTTTATCATAAGGGTGATATCTTCCCTTGTTCTTCTTGTTGTTGCTGCTCTTAAAATTCCTATACTTCTCTCTTTTCTTGTCATGCTGCTTAAATTTCAAAGCCAAGTCTATTACTCGATCAAAAGTTCTGTCAGCATATGGTAACATGGCCCTGCTAAGTCCTGGATTCAAACCTTTAATATACCTATCATTCTTGGATGCTTCATCTGCCACCAACATTGCTCCATATTTAGACAACCCTCAAACTTTTGAGTGTACTCAGTGACATTCAAAGTTCCATGCCTAAGTCTAATAAATTCTTCAAGTAAAGTGGTCTTGGCTGATGCTGGTACAAATCTTGCCTCCAACATCTCCTGGAATTGATTCCATGTAATTTCATTTTCAATTCTTCCAGCTATGATTACCTCCCACCAGCTTAAAGCCACTCCTTTCAGCTGTCTTGAAGCCACTTTCCTCTTCCTTTGATCATCCAGCTGCATGTCATTGAAAATCCTTTCTAATGTTCTCAACCATGCTTGAATTTCCATCACATTCTTAGTCCCTTCAAAACTTTTGCCTCCCAAATTTGTATAAGCCTTTAATAGTTTTGAAAGTTCCTCATGTGGATTCTCAGGCCTATGCCCAATTCCATCCCTTAAAATTCTCACAAACTCTTGCATATCAAGCATCTGTAGTGCACTTGTCCCTGCTTGATGTGATCCCCTTCCTACCATGATTTGCTAACAAAGTTATGGGAAAATGGTATTAGTATATTATGAGTATTTCTATAATTAATATTTTCTTATCCAATTTATTTATCCAAAATAAACAGACATAACACATTCCCATAGCACTCAACCATCAATACAACCATGTAATTATGCTAACATTTGCTCTGATACCAAAATGAAATGACCCTCACAATTTCCACCTTAATTTCTCAAGGATTTTTTTCTACATACACATACACATTTAATTTGTATGCCATATATATATATTCATTCTCATTTATAAGTTTAAATTAAACTTCCTTTGAACTCTCAGAGTCATTTTCTTTTCAAACAATTCACCCAAGATTCAAAATTTTCTACCAATATAAATATATCAGTTTATTCCTAAAATATATACACATACATATGAGGATGTATATGTTCCTCTTGTTTAAAGTCAGAGTATGTTTTTTTAATTCCATTTGTTAAACAAGAGCATGCTGTTTGATTTTGTATATAAATGAATCTGTCCACAGTTAAAATATGCTATTCTTTTGAACATTTGTAATATATTAGTAAATCTTGTGCATATTTAGTTCATATGGATTTGGTTATTCTAATTTATAAATTTGCTGTCAATTTATCTTAGCAGATAAATCTCAAAGTACTTGGGATTCTTTTTTTTTCATAGTTCAAATATATTGATATTTGGCTAGGACCAGAAAATGATATATTCACTTATCATTTTACACTTATGTATTTTCTAGAAACTTTCTTATTTTGATTCAATCTATATAGCTTTTTTATTTCAATCTTAGGCTATATGACACATTGTGAGTTGTGTATTTGCATAAGATTTGCTGTGACAAGAATTTGAACTTTAAAAATGTTTAAAAGAATAATGTGTGTCTTCAGGTTTGATAGTGCAAACCTGTCCAGATTGCATATCTGTTATGGCTTTTAAAAGTTGGTTGTGTTGAAACAATTGCTAAATAAACTAAAGCTTTTGAAATGCATTTACATTCAGAATACCATCAAATATAGTCAACCAAAACTTCACTCATTTGAAGCTGGTTAACCTTTGTGTCTTGTGTCTAGCAGACACTTGTTCAAGACATTTGCATTATATCTGAAACCTTGCAAATTTTTTACTTTACTCAAAACAATTCAAAAAGTGGACTTAAACTTATTTACAAAGAATTACAGTAGAAAGAATTTAAATCCTTATAAGTTTACCTCTAGTTAAATCCAGATTTTTATTCTAAAAAATCAGTGCTTTGCTATATCTCAAGAATTGACTAATACATAATACAAGTTATGCAAAACAATTGCTCACATACATATATGTATATTTCTTTTCCAGGTTTTCATATCTAATACCTAAGCATATTTTTCTTGTTTTCAACCCAGATATTCCTTTTAATTTTTAAACCTGAATGCATAGCAATATTCAACAGATAAACAACTAGTTCAATCAAACATAGCAAGTTCATTACATAACATCAAGTTCAAACACAACTGTCTCATGAATACATGCAGATAAAATCATCTTAGGATCTTATTAAAATTTGCAAGCATGCACATCCATATTCTCATTAGCCAATACCCCTTTCCATCTTAATTAAGCTTGGTATTCCCTGCAAGAGCATTAGTGGCTGCCCCATTTTAAAATGAGAGACCCCCATATGCCATGAGCAAATACGGGTCAGATCTATGATCTGGTGTGAGCAACATCAATATATTCATGATATTAAGCAACTGAGAATATAAGTGTAGTGACTTGTTATTTGAACAAATTTCTGCAATCTCTTATTTTATCATTGTATAAATAAAATGACTCAGGTATGATAACTTCATCTATCATTCCCACACATGCATACATAATCTTGCAATCATAAATATAAATCTGCAACATGTGCATTCACTGGAACAATCATGGTTCCACACCGACCTACCTAAGAAATATTCATATTCCTATCTCTTCATGTACAGGTTGTATAATTCAATTTAAATTCCTGCCTCATCTGCTATCAAGGAATCACAGGGACATATTGTAATGAACTATTTCACATTATTACACAAAGATCTCAGGACTTAAACAAGCCATATGTCAACTTGCACACATCAAATATAACAAGCATTCCAGCAGCCTTCTTGGCCTTCCCTTCCCTAGTTTATTTACTAGTGCATTGATTTAAATCCTATTACCAACTAGCTAAGTGAACATGTCACTGCAACCATGGAAACGCCCATAACATTTTCTTTTGCATAATTTTCTCAGAAATTAAGTAGACAGTTATTTCCAAAATGTGGACATTATGTCTTGATCTCAGTAAAATATAAGAATATTTTCAACTGTAAAAGAGGCGTGGCATGGCCTGTCATATTATATTGATCTGCAAGCCTCTATGATTGAATTAGATTCATGATCTCGCTCAATCATAATTTTAGCTTGCGAGTTCTTTTTTTTATTTGATTAAGGGCTCATCACCTAGAAAATTTCTATTGCACCCTTAATTTCTTTTTTTCTCAAGCCTCAGCACTTACACAAAGTATAATGCAGCTCACAACATTTTCCTTGATAAGATTTCCCATGCCATAAATCTATAACAGTTGAGAATATCCTCTCCATACTTTTAAAATTCTGGGCCTTAACATTTCTGAGCAAAATGAAACAATAAGTTGCACATCCAAAGGCAAACATCTCAACAAGTCAAAGATCACCCAAAAACATCCATAATAAAATCATATCAGATCCAAAAAGAAACATCCAAAGAACATTGATAAAATCATATACATCAAAACCAGCAATATGTAAATGGCAATATAAAAGTGGCTGCCTCATCTCAGGTCTTAATGCCATGAATCTAGCGAGGTTACTCACCTAAGTTCTTCCTTCCGTTGATCCAGAAAATCCTTATGTATGTGTGTTTCTCTTCCCTTTTTAAATATTTTCTTTCTTATTTTATTTTTTAGTAACTCAGGGTAAAATGGTTTCCTGGCCAAAGCTGATTATTTATATGCTTTTTCCACTAGGGTTTTGGCAAGACAGAATTCCATTTCTGACCTGACCATCTTCATGCATTTTGTATTTATATTTTAACATTTTCCTCCTAAATACCCCGGCCACCTTAGTCCATTATGGTTAGTACCTTCTCTCTTTTTTTTCATTTACTTTTCCAGAAAATGGCTATCTTTAATTATTTACCCAAGTCATGCTAAATGTGTGACTCGGTTCTTATTTATGCTTCTATTCTTTTCTAGAAATCTCCTTTTTCTATTTTTACCTACACAAGCATACTGACTTCTATTTATGTTTTATGTCATTTTGATGTCTCCTTTTTTTTTGCTTTAACACTTTCTTCTCACAGAAAATATACATATACATAGGTGCCTATATTTTATTTCTTGCTTTACAGAAAATGTATATAGGCATATCTTCCACATTTAACTTGGTTAAGCCTAAGTTAAATTCCAATGTTTTAAATAAGAATTTTACTTTCTTATTTCAAATAAAAAAATTCTGTCTCTTTATTTATTTATTTTTTTCCAAAATAATGCATGTGGTCTGAGGACAGAATAATTCATATTTCAAAATTATATTTGAAATGTTTTCTTTTCCCTATATTTTTTTTCCACAAATTCTTGGATTTTCCCTGTGCCATTTCAAGTGTGCGTGTGCACACATATCCTTGCACACTATCCAATTCCGAGAATTTCACCATATTTGAATCTAAATATTTCAAAATTAAATCATTTTATTAAAATGGTTTTTCACAAAATTTTAGGGTATTACAACTTCTATCTTAGCTGGATCAACTGATAACCCTTCTTTTGAGACTACATGGTCAAGAAACTTCACTTCCTTCTTCCAAAAATGACACTTCGAATGCTTCGTTTTCAGTTGATGTTGCTTTAACGTCTCAAGCATTATTCTAAGATGAATATCATGATCTCTTTCATCCTTGGAATATATTAAAATGTCGTTTATGAACACTAATATGAGCCTATCTAAGTTCTCTTGGAATATTTGTTTCATCAAGTCCATAAAGAAAGTACGCACATTAGTCAACCCGAATGGCATTACTAACCACTGGTATGGACTATATCTCGTTTGAAATACCATTAAAGGAATACTGTCCTCTGCCACTCTCAGTTGATGGAACCTTGTTGCCAAATCCTATTGGGTAAATATTTTGGCACCACGCAACTGATCAAATAAATCATTAATTCTCGGCAAAGGATATCGATTCTTTATCTCCTTCTTATTCAACTTACTATAACCGATGCATAATCTTAGCAACCTATCCGGTTTCTTTAGGAATACTGTGAAGGCTCCCCAAGGAAAACTACTAGGTCTAATAAAATTCTTTCCTTCTAAGTCCACTAGTTGCACCTTTAACTTCTTCATCTCAGTAGGTGTCATCCTGCTAGATGGTCTACTTGCGGGTTCAGCTCTAGGTACATTATTTATTTGAAGCTCAATAGCTCATTTCGGTAGTAGTCTTATCACCGGCTCAAAAGCATCTGCAAATTCTCTTGCAACCAAAACCCAATTCACTTCATCTTCCACTTCCATTGCTTCCAACAACGTACAAATATCCACACTCAAGTTATTAACTGAGTATATAATTCAATCACTTCTATCAGGGTGTCTAACTGATATTTTACTATCCAGACAATATGGCCTAGCATCATATTTGCTCAACCAATCCATATCCAAAATCCTAAACCATACGAGATCAAACACATATAGACTACATGCAAAAGTATAACCTAGCAACTCAAATTTTAGATGGTCACATCTCATCCCTAGCGTTGCATACCCTCCTATTGGATTAGCCATTCTTAAGGAAGTAATAAGGTATGACGGTTCTAAACATAACTTATCTATCAAACACTAAGATATAAATGAATGCGATGCACCAGTACTAAATAGTGTCCTAACTGGTAAGCTTTGAATCAAAAGCATACCTTCCATCATAGACTTTCCCTTCTCAGATGCTGTTGGTCTTGATGTAAATGGCTCCAAAGCAAACACCTTTCCTTTGTTAGCCGTGGCTACTTCTGGACATTTTTTCTTATAATGCCATGCCTGATCGCAATTAAAGCACTTCACATTCTACTTCCCTACAACCATCTTGCCATCACCAGATCGACATTCGTTAGCATAGTGCCCATTCTTGTCACACTTGCAATAAACTATAACAGCTCTCCTCTTTTTGGTAGCCCCACCTCTCTAGCCCCCTTCTTCTTAAAGAATTTCCTCTTCTTATTCTAAGAATTCTAATTCTTCACTGACTTCTCTTTCCCAAAGGTCAAAAGCATTTCTTCATTCCTGATAGCCATCTCCACTACTACATTCGGTGGACCTATGAGATGTGGTATAGTTACTCTAGTAATCTCCGGCCTCAACCCCCCGTTAAACTTCTCGTTCCTCTTGATAACAGTGTCAATAATTGCTTATCCATACCTGGATAGCTCATCAACTTTAGTAGAGTACTCCAACACTGACATTTCCTGCACTCCAACTCCATAAACTTTCTAAGCAAGGCTGATTTTGCTACCTTTGACAATCTTGCCTCGAATCTCCTTTGACATTCTGCCCAAGTCAACTCCTCTTCTGGCCACCCCATTCCACCAGAATAAAGCAGCTCTTTACAGCTGTCTTGAAGTCAACCTCCTTTTCTGATCATCGTTCAGACCCAATTCAGCAAAAGTACTTTCACAATGCAAGAGCTAGAAAAGGCTTTCTACCTTGATTGATATAATCTTGACTTAGCTTAGCATAGTTATTACCAACTGGCGATGTTGGATTGACTCCTCCCATATTAGCAGCATTTCCTAACGCTATTCCTACAGCTACTCTGGCTTGCAACAGATTGATGAAAAACTGATACATAGTCCCCATATCCATTAGTGGGGTCGTAGCACCTACGTTGGCATTTACATATTGATTAGCAATTGCCTGTCGACCCTGGTTCCTCCTTGTGTTGAGTCAAGAATTTCATTGGTTCGGTGCTTCCGCCACCTAGATTCATTCTTTCATTTCCTGCTTCCATATCTTTCTATCTTGTAAATCTACATATAAGCCTTAGTAAGATGCATAAGAACGGTCTAAAGAGAGAGGGGAATAGAGATAGAATATAGCAAATACAAGTACGTTTCTATAACATTATCACATACCCTAATCTTATTCTCTGATTTATTAGGATTATGTTTTCATAACCTCTTTTAATCTTTTAAGTTTTGTCATGAAACTATGCTTTGATACCAACTTATAACATCTCCTATTTTGAGGCCTAAAACTAACCGCTACGGATGCTATAGTCATCCATATTTATTAATTCCCGACAACAAAATACGACAATATTGATCATATCAATAATCATAAGCACATGCATGAAAAATATTAAACATAATTTATCTTCGCAAATCTTCACATTTCATTTCACAGATGATATTTCATATCCATTACATAATCCCATTCGCAAACCCACATTCATAGAAATTATAATTATTACAAGATACTCCAAAAGTGACATATGGTTATGCCTCCTTGGTTGATCAGATCAAATACTTAGCAATTATACAACTTTGACATTACATCTAAAGAGACAAAACCAAAGTACACAGTAAAAATAGATAGACCTCATATTAGCTAGATTGCCTCTTGCACGTCTCTAGAAGCTTATTCATTTAACTGAAAACCTAAAATCCCTTATTTCCGACCTACTAAAGTGAGTACCTGAGGGTTTAATGGGAAACAAAATAAAAACTTCAGGTTAGACAACAATCTAGTGTAAATAATAACCTACCATCTCAAACCAAGTAGATATCTAGTGAGACCATGCCGTTGAGCGGAACGAGTTTTCTCCTCAGTAGTATCTTAACCAACTAATTAGCCATATACTATGCTCCTATAACCATAATGGTTAGAAAAAAATAGCATTTATAATTATACACATGTACTTGATTACCCATCCCAATTTATTAAATTACCAATCGTAATTTCAAATGACTACTCATCATAATTTAAACCGCTCATCCGTCTTATTTTAATCTAACTACCCATCTAATAATTATGTGGACCACCCAATTCACATATAAGCATTTTCAAAGTTATGTAGACTACCCATCTCATATATAATTATTACTTTGATTACCCATCCCTTACCATATTGACTACCTATCACATACAGTTCCATTGTCTAAATTATCTAGACTATCCATTACTCACATTACATTAATTTACAATGTGTGGACTATTCACCACATATCCCATAGTTTTTCTAGGAAGAACACGAACCCTTCATTAACCTTATAGAGACCATCCATTTTTGGTATGATGTGGACTCTCAATTTCACATCCCATAGTTTTCCTAGGATGACTATGAACCCATCATTTAACAATTTGATTCATGTTACTCACATGTTTAACTATGTATACTAGTGTCCCCAATTAGGTTATATTCCCTTAAAGTTATAAAATTTCAAAGTGACATACATTGGTATCCCCAAATAATCAATATCAAACTCATTTAAGAAAATGCATTTGAATCCCCAATGATATAGTCTCATTTATAAAATATTTAGTTTTTCCAAACTAATATACTTTGGTGTCCGAAATGATTATGTCAACATCTACAATCAAAATAGCATTTATATCCCCAATGTTTAAAATTGAAGTCATAAACAATAGGCTCACCACCCTTAATTTGGTTAATATAGATCAATGTCGAAATTTATACTTTACAATGCATTGGTATACCTAATTATAACGTCGAAGAAGAAAGCTAAAGGCTCTCCGCCCTTAATAAAAAGATAAGCGATAACCTTTCCACATTATATATCATCGAACCTTACCCAAGGTTAAAAGATAAAACTTAAATTTCCTTAAAATATAAAACTCTTATCGAAAATGATGTTTTCGATTTACATACACTATAGGTTATTTGCCTTATTTAAAACAAAGTCGACGATAATATTCATGGCAGCAATGTCGCACGACATCAAAGCCAAAACAATGAAAAAAACCTCATCGAGCTTGACGAAAAGCGGCTTCAAGACCATCAACAACATTATAAAGTAGTTTACTTAACTCATTTCGGCTATTATGCCGCTAATTGTATAGGGACGACTTCAAAAGCATTTAAAGTAGTGATATGTGGCGTTTCTTTATAACGTACTTAAATACTTCAACTATTGTGCCGCCTAGTGTATATGTGCGAAGTCAAAACATAGGCAAAGAGAGATGAATCATGGCGCTGTATTGCTGCCAAATCTAGATTGCCGCTGATGTTCACATCGATCCAGTTAGAATCACTCCATAACTACCCAAGTAGTTATCATGTACTTCTCACCTCATTGATGTCGATAACTATGGATGCGGCCATGTATTAGGCTCGGAGACGGTACTTGCTACATGGTATTATCGTAGTTTATATGAAAACTGTTTTATTTCCAATAAAAGCATATATATATATATATGTATGTATGTATATATATATATGTGTGTGTGTGTGTGTATCATTAAACCCAAACTTTTATCCAATTTCTATTGGATAAAAACATCCTTTAACCATTCCTTTACAGAAAGACTGCCACATACCATTTTCAAGCTCCAAAATATTTATCAACTTTAGTTAATTAATAACCTTAGTTAATTATTAGTTTAAATGCTTATCTAGCATATTAAATTCATAATAAATCATATTCACTTGGGAAAAATCCCAAAATTTCACTCGAGAATATCTATCCTCTTCTTTATCATATAAAAATTTCAAGTCCAAAAACCATATTTAATTATTTTAAATAATTAAAATCTGAAATTAGGCTATTTCCTTCTTAGGAAATTCATAAAGTATTCAATTTAATTTGAAAAATTATGAAATAAAAAAATTGTAACTAAAATATTATTTTACTCAACATACCAAAAAATCAAAACTATCAGAGATTAAAAAATTTAGATTTTATAAAAAAGTTTAAAAATTCCCATGAATCGTTATTCTAGCCAAATAATAATTCTACAACCATATCTTGGAGAAAATCTAGTTCACATGCTACCCATTGCCGAATTCAAAACTGGAAAATTGAGATGAAATATTTATTATCCACCTTAGAATTAATTGTTGAAGTTGAGATTTGATTTGGATTTAGCTTCCTCTAAACTTTGCTTGAATCTCCTTTGATTTCGTGCTTCTTCCTCCTAAGTTATGGTCGGCCTCTTCGGGTTTTTTTGATTGTTTACGTTTATAAAAAATGAAAATGATATGAAGGAGAGAGGGTTTAAGTGGTATAAGATTGGTCTATACCTGAATTGCCCTTCTCTTATATCCTCCTATATTTTAAGTTTTTCAAACATTCTCATTAGTTAATTTATTAAGGCACAACCTTATTAATGACCAAATCTCTTTTTTCTTAACTATTTACATTATTCTATTTAATATATCCAATTAAACATACTAAATAATGTTAAACAAAAATCATTGGTGTTACAGTTAGCCTCTCTCTCCTTTGGGATTTGATGAAGTTGTTGGAGGGTTTCTGCTAAAGTTGCATTACCGGGCCTGTGCGGTATATCTGCAAAGAACGAAAAGGACATTCAGTAATAAGCAGAATATGAAACTGGGATTGTACGAAAAGGTCAAGAATAGAACTTATGGGGAGATAACCATCGCTGTGCAAATCCAGGAGGACAGTGAACGAAAAAGAATTCATCCTTAAAATAGATTTATTTATTCGAAGTGCCAACCACTATTCGGGAACCCCTAAACAGCTCTAATAAAACATAGGAATGATTTCCCTTGCGATGCTTGTAGCTGAATAGATATCAGATCTCTTTATTGCTAGGGCCTTAATCGAAATGGTGAGCAAAGATTATGAATAAGCTATGAAGGAATGCGTAGCTATTTGGATGGAGCTAAGCTGGAGTCAGTCTCATAAAGTGCAGAATTCGTTAGATAAATTGATTAAATGGCGGGATGCATCCTGCCAAGCACATATGCTTATTACATATTTTACACCCATTCAACGAATGATGTGCTCTGATGGCACATAAGAACCAACACATCCTCAAGTGGGATTTCGTACTTCTCATAAACTCTCCTTAGTGATCCTTCCTCGATCTTTGAAGCATCAGAATTGACAGGACCATCTAAGATGATAACATCATCAAGAGTGTAAGGAGCGACTTCAAATTCCGGGCCTTCTGTGGCCTCCACTGGAACTTTCGAAATAAGTTTCTCTACTTGGGGTTTTCTCCTGTTAAGGTATAGGTTGTCGAGCAGATGGGGATGGACTTGAGCTTGACTCAGTGTCTACTTCAGTGTATCTAACAACTGATAGGCCTGCAGCTTGACGGAGAGACACTTGGAACATTTATGACCCACAACCATCAAAACTCAACACATAATTGATATCAGATTGATTAAAAGTCGTATCTCATGCTGAAGTGAAAATCTAATGTAGTGTTTTGCAGTGCCGATTTCTGATATTATGCAACAATTCATTTAAAAAATCTAGAGTTTGTTCGAAATGACCATCATCATTGACCGTCCCAACGGGCTTCATATCATCGACTACACTTTGGAAATGCATTAGAATTTTTGAGGTAGTATTTGGAAAAATCTGAATGTTAATTGATAATGCAAATTTCACAAGAGCGTTTGAAAACAAAAATCCAACAAGGTTAGGATCAGTATCGATCCATACCCTTTAGTGGACCTTCAATCCTTTTCCACTTCATTCTTACGATCCAAGGCATAGGCATCGATGTAAGGTTCAATACGCGTTCATCTCCATTTCCACCGCCTACCTAGAATCACTAATGCTCAATAAGTTGACTGGTTTTTTCTATTCAAATTCGAGTGTTGGGTCGATCATGAAATGATGATTCAATACCAATTGTGGCACAATGAAGTTGGGCGGTGACTGGAATTTGGGGGTCACGCTGATGGCAACGGCATTTTGAATGACGACAGGCAGTGGTGCAAAGCTCAATGTTAATGGTGGACGAGAGCATGAATTTGATGGTAAGAGATAATTTAAGGAGGAAGTGAAACAATTCGAGTATATAGCCCACGAACCAAGAGAATAGGTAAAGAAATCGTCTACTTCTAAGGCTTGGATCGGTATCGATCCATTCCTATGGATCGGTACCCAACAATACAAATATACATATAGCATATATAAATATACATATAACATATGTGTATGCACGTGCATCTGGTGTTTCACAGGAGTATGTGTGTGCTTGGGATCAAAGCATGATGAACGATTAGAGCATATATGCGTACACATACTCAACATTCAATAAATGGAATCAAAAGAAAACATATTCAAACCTAAAAAATCCCGAAAAGGTACCGGTTCAAAATTACCAAGCTCGGAAGGACAAATCGTGAGAGCATGCTCCTGTATTATAGTCCCAGATACTAGTAAAGCATCGTAACGAATGGCTATAGACATAGCGCTTTATCGAAAGGGTCCGGGGAAAGGATAGATAGTACTCAAAGCATTGATTGGAGTCTGATATGGAAAACCCGACTTGTCTCGATTCAAAGCACATCGTGTTTAAAATAAGATTTACCTTATGGGGCAAGTGTTGTCCAACCTTTTGACCAAGTAGTATCTAGGCAAACTTGACGAGTCTAGCTTGAAAGCTATCGAGGAAAGAGGTTCAGAGAGATAGCCGTAATGTCCAGAAACCAAGTATGACCAAGATCACGAGATGAAAACATGATCATCTCATAAACCTCGAACTCAAATCCAACTATCTAATGGATCGATACTGATCCATCACCATGGATCGATACCGATCCATAAATCTTCTCTCGAAAAACACCAACTTCCTTATATGCTCAAGTGTTGGTCATAGCAACTTATTTCAAGCTCCATAGATCGATCGTGCATCTTTCGCTATTGAACACTACAAGCACTTGAAACCAGTAACTTCATCCCTCTACCGGTCCATCATTTGGACTTAGAAACAAGCTTATAGTAATACAAACAAGTTAAAAATCACAAAGCTAATGACATATCACTTCATTCTAAAGTCGCAAGAAGGATCCATGGATGGGTATCGATCCATAACTTCCTGCTGACATAGCCACGTTTTCTCAAGGGCAACTGCTGCTGGATATTGAAGATCATGGAGGGAGACGTGGTAGAGCATTTCACATTAACCTCTAGCTATAAATAGGCGCTAAGGGCTCATTTTGGAGGATCATTTTACTTCTTTGCAATTTTTACATATTTACTTGTAATTTCCCGTGGAGTGATACAGAACGATAAAAACTATACTTGTGAACAACAAGATAATCAATAAAAATTTCAAGTGGACGTAGGCAACAACGACTTAGCCGAACCACTATAAATGTCTATTGCCTTATTTCTTACTCATTTTCAATTACTTTTCTTCAATTTCATTCTCTACTAATTTCTTAGGTGTTTGTATCACATTATGGTACTAACAATAGTATTAATTGGGTGTTTGAAAAAGACAAGGGTGGAATCATTTAAAATGTCTTTTTTCCCTTTCCTTTTTAGATCCGTATTTGATTAAATCTAGATCTAATATATATTTTCCCATCTTCTCTTAAACACTAAGAATTCATCTATTTTTAAGATATCTATTATCTAGCCTTTTGACCAGGTAGTATATGGACGAACTTGACGAGTCAAACATGAAAGCTATCAAGGCAGGAAGCCCAGAGAGACATCCCCAAAGTCCAAAAACCATGTATGTACAGAACCATGAGGTAAAGACCAAACTACTCTAAGAGATAGGGATTCAAAATCAACCCAAGTGGTGGATCAGTATCGATCCATAATTTTTTATTTGATCCAGTTTCAACTCCTTCCACTTGTAATTGATGATGCCAAAAGCCTATTTCAAGTTTCATTTTATCAATCCCATGCAATTTTTTATCGATCACCTTAAGGACTTAAAGTCAGCAACTCCATTCTTGCATCGATCCATCATTTAGACATAGAAATAAGCTAAGAAGGATGCAAGCAAGATGGGAATCATGAAGCTAACCATGAATCATGCCAAGATAAAGCATTTAGAATGTTCCATATGGAGATCGTATGGATCGGTACCGATCCAAGCCCATGGATTAGTATCGATCCACAAATATTGAAGATTTTTCCATCATTTTTGGAGAGCTAGTTTAGTCTTGGAAAATAATGTATAGATCGTGGAAGCAAGTTTTTAGGAAACCTCAAACTATGAATAAGAGGGTAGGGGCTCATTTTTTAGGATCTTTTTCACTTATGTACAACTTTTATATAGTTCCTTTGTACTCCCATGGATCCATAACAATTTATAAGAACAGAGGTGTAAAAATCACTATAAACCATCAACAAAGTAAAATGAACGTAGGCAACAATTAGAAGAACCACTTTAAAACATTGTTGTCATGTTTCTATGTGCTTTTATTTAGTTTCATCACTCTTTTCTCTACTATGCTCATTTCGATGTTTATGCCATTTTTGGTTTAAAAATTTTTGCGCTTTCATTGAGACCCACCTGAATTCGATGATTTAAGATTTGAAAAAAGTTCAAAACAATGATACAATCTACTAGGAAGATTGTTAATGGAGGAAATCAACAAGGAGCTAACTCTCATCCATTTACATAACCAGGGATGAGATAAAGATCACGATGAATGGATTGCAAGAAAAGTTGATAGCACGCCATGAAAGATGATGGAGATTTTTTCAGTAGAATGAGACAAATAGGAATAACTAAAGTTGCAGCAAACTAGAACCAAAAGTCAAGAGCTGGAGCAAATGCACTTGGGAGCCGAGTCGATCAAATCAAAATGAACCTCGAACAAGTCATACAAATCGATACCGATCCATAAGAACACAAGGGCATGGCCAATGTTGACTTGGGTGGAAATGATGTATGTTTAGGAGATAATGCAAAGCATTTAAATGTGAATCTGAATGCAAAAGAATAACCGGAAGAGTACATGCCAGAATTCCCTTGTGGAAACAAGGGGCGGGCTGAGAATGCAAACCGAAGAATTCTTTTAGATGACAACAACATGTTTGCGGAGATGGGAAGACGAGCAATGAGGGGTGGATTGCGTAACAAAGCCTGAAGGATGTATACAAGAGTCCATTCACTCCAAATATTCAGCACACTAGGAATCCACCTGATTTCAAGCTACCTACATTGGAGACATATGATGGGAAAATTGGTCTGATAGTTCCTTTGACGAGGTACATCTAATACATGGAGTTGTTGAGTGCATATAAAGAGATCATGGGACAGTGTTTTCCTTTATATCTAATAGATTTGGTGGCATTATGGTTTAGGTAGCTAGAGAACGGTTTCATTAGTACAAGGGCCAAGTTAGTGAACAGATTCATAAAGTAGTTCCAGGTCCATATTTCACAACCCAAGAATGTAATGATACTATCCAGCATGAAGCAAAGGGCCGGAGAGACCCTTAGGAGTTTTTTTTGACAAAATTTAACGCAACCACTTACATGGTTGATAAGCCAGATCCATCAGCGATTCTGATGGCTGTAGTTTTAGGAGTAGCGGATAGAGGGATTTTAAGGTCACGTTGGAGCAGGGTCCACCAATGGACCTCGCTGAATTTTATCATGAGGTCAGAAGATACTATTAGAACCTCTTTTATTGGATTTTAATGATAACAACTATAAAATTATGCCAAAGAACCTCTAAGCTTACTTGTAGGTACGTAAGTATCAAAAAAGATACAAATAAATAAGTTCAACATGAAGATACATCGTACAAAAGAGGATAAAAGTATATACAAGGAGAAATGACGATCGACATCAAAATTGGGTAGAAATTGAAGAAAACAAATAGGTTTTATATCTAGTTTTTGTCTGTCTAGATTTCATGTACAATCTCAAATTTGATAATTGCACACACGTGAAACTATATTTTGGAAAATTATCTTTGCAATATAACTATTTTATAATACATATTTATTCAAGGAAAATAGTCAAAATATAACATTTCAACATAAATGAACAAAAAAGTTCAACTTCAGACGCCCGGATTTTTCGTCTCAGATGTCTATGTACATTAAAAAAAGGGAACTTTTTTGTTCAAATCTAGAGGTCTGGATTTTTCCATAATAGATGTCTACAAATATCTGATATAAAATATCCAATCGTCTGGATGCCTATAGCCAGGTTTTTCATTTGAATTTCTAAAAATAGAAAATTATTATGAAGGACAAAATTTCTCAGTATTTTAGCTTCAAGGACAGACCTTCAGTATTTATGCCTGAAGGACAACTTTATTTAGATATCAGTTTTTTAGTTATTGATGGCAATTTTGAGGTATCAATTTGTAGTTATCGGTAGCAGTTTTTAGGTATCAGTTTTTTATTTTGGTAGCAGTTTTGAAATAATGTTTGTCCTTATGAATAATTTTGGAATAATGTTCGTCCTTATGAATAATTTTGGAAGAATGTTTGTCCTTGTGGTTAAAAGATTGAGGTCGTGTCCTTGAGACTAAAAATACACAAATTTTTGTCCTTTAAATTGATTCCCCTGTCTAAAAAGACATCTCCCCTTTTCTTCAACAGTTGCATCTCCTGTTTTGAACAGTCCTCTCCAATGGTTACTACTATTCAATTAGAACTTTTAAAATCTATAAATAGAGTTGAAAATTCATTTTTCTAACAAAAACCAATTCTTTCTATCTTTCTAATCTATACTTATTTGTGATTTACAAATATTTTCAACTATTTACTTCCTATAATTACACGTTTAAATCATCATTTAAAGGTGATAATTGGAAGGATGCACTTAATAGACTTATCTGTTTTATGTAGAACACAATTAGTCAAGAAACTTACTACCATTCGTAGTCAAAGTCTTGTTGTTGTTTTTCAAGCACAAAGTCCTATTTGGAAGCTTAGGCAGTTTGTAATATAAAAGTCCTATCCGATAGCTCAAGCGGTTTGTAAAACCTTTTCTTCTGAGTTAAGTGAGGGTATAATTGTAAATCCAAAAGGAGTCTTGGACGAATGTATAAGGAGAAGTTCGAGCCAGTTTAAAAATCTCCGGTGTGCTTTACTTATTGCAATTTTTATATTGTCAGTTTGATATAGTTTTTTAGTAGATATAACCATATTACTCAATCCACATACTTTCATTTGATATCAGAGCCTGGTGTTCTACTGATCATAACAACTACCTAGAACGATAACCGATAAGAGAAGATCTAGTCAGAGCTCAAAGATAGTTGAGAGAATTTTTTTCTTCTAAAAGCAAGAAATTGGAAAATTGAATCTCAAGACATACGCAATGTGGCTACACTCTGATTAAAGTCAATACATAATGATTCTATTTATAATGATCTTTTAGAATCATATGATAGTTTATCTAAAAAAATTAAATTACAACAAAAAGTCAATAATGCTGCTTTCAGAAATTAAAGGATTATGAACTTAAATATGATAAACTAAAGAAAGATAATGATTTCTTAATAAAACAAACTAGAATTTTTGAAACTACCATTAAAGAACTTGTTTCTCAAAATAATATCCTTTTAAAATAAAACGAGTCATGATTAATAATAATGCTAATCTTTTAAAGGAAAATAAATCTTTTCAAAATAAAGTTATATTTTTAGAATTTTTTTAAATGAATCTAATTTTAAACTTTTTTTCTTGAAAAAGAAAATAGTGCTTTGAATGTTAGAAATTTAGATTTAATTAAAGATGCAAACTTCTAAAAGAAAATAATGTTATTTTGCAAAAGACATTTTATGACTCTAAAGCGAATTTTGACAAATTAATTGAGAGAATTACAAAATTAAATAAAGGAAAAGATGATTTATCTTCTTTAATGATAAATACTAAAGCTTACAATAATAAAAGTGGTTTAGGCTATAAGTGTGATAAAAATAAAAATAGTACTAGATATGCGTTCATGTATACACGTTATACTAGTACTAAAATAGAGATAGTTAGAAAACCACTTCATGCCATGATAGTATTTTACTTAGAAATAGAGAACATTCTTTGAATACTAAATCAATGACAATTAATGTTGATATACGAGTTCCTGCTAATCTGACCAATCATTATAGATAGTTATACATTAGCAATAATTACAACACTGTGATTAATAATAAAAATTACGTTTTTAAAGTATCAACGACATTCAACTGGATATGGTTTCCTAAGTCTTAAACCCTATATTTATTTTGTAAAATGAGTATCATTGTGCTTACATTTGACATATCTATTAGATATTCATTAAATTGCATTAATGTTAAATTATTTTATTCACCTATCTATGATACTTATCTCTATTTTACATAAAAAGGGGTTCACTTATCTTAAAGAGCATATAGATTTATTTCTTAAGAGAATTATTACATCTAGTGGGAGTTATTAAAATATAATATGCATATGCTTTTAGTCCCTTTTGATAAAGAAAAGGGGAGAAATTCATATGCATATTGATAAGGGGAGATATTATACTTAGGGTGAGCTTTAATCATATTATAATATCATTTTATATGGATTTTTTTTTTTTAAACTTGTATAGTTGTCAGCATAAAAAAGGGGAGAATTTTAGAACCTCTCTTGTTGGATTTTAATGCCAACAACTATACAAATATGCCAAAAAACCTCTTAGCTTACTTCCATGTACATAAGTATCAAAAAGAGACAAACAAATAAGTTCAACTTGAAGATATATAGTATAAAAGAGGATAAAAGTATATACAAGGAGATATGACAATCGACATCAAAACCGGGCTGAAATTGATGAAAAACATAGGTTTTATATCTTAATTCTTGTTGTTCCATATTTTATGCACAATATCCAATTTGATGATTGCACACACACACTCAATTATATTTTGAAACATTATGTGTACAATGTAATATTTTATAATACATGCTTATTCAAAGAAATTAGTCAAAATATAACATTTCAAAGTGAATGAACAAAACGGTTCAACTTCAGACGTTTATTAAAGATTTTTGTGTACATTTAAATGAAAAAATAATTAGTTCAAATCTCGTTGCCTATAGCTGGGTTTTTCATTTGAATTTCAAAAAAAGATATGTCCCCTCTTCTTTAAAAGTTGTATCTCATGCTTTGAATGGTTCTCTCCAATGGTTATTACTATTCAGTTAGAACTTTTCAAGTCCAAAAATAGAGTTGAGAATTCACTTTTATTCTAACGAAGAACCTGTTCTTTTTATCTTTCTAATCTATACTTACTTGTGATTAACAAATATTCTAAAATATTTACTTCCTACATTTACACATTCAAATCATCATTTCAAGGAGATTATAGGAAGGGTTATCCTGTTATCTAGAACATAATCAGTCAAGAAACTACCATTCGCAGTCGAATTCCCGTTGGAGGCACGAAATCCTATTTGGCAGCTTAGGTGGTTTGTAATATAGAAGTCCTATTCGACAGCTCAGGCGGTCTGTAAAACCTATTCTTCTGGGTTAAGAGGCGGTATAATCGTTAATCCAAAAGTAGTCTCGGACTGGACGTAGAACGAGAAGTTCGAACTAGTATAAAAACCTATGGCGCACTTTACTTATTGCAATTTTTATACTGCCAATTTTGATATAAGTTTTTATTTAGTAGATATAATCATATTACTCGATCCACGTAGACTCTCATTTGGAATCGAAGCATGGCATTCTACTGATCATAACAACATTCTAGAACAATGGCCAGAAAGAGAAGATCTAATCAGAGCTCAAAGACAGTTGAGAAAAAGAAATTTTTTGAAAGCAAGCAATTGGAAATTGAATCTCGATACATGTGCAACGTAGCTACACTCGGATAAAAATCGGTGTAATGATTCTATTTATAATGATTTTTAGCATCACATGATAGTTTATTTAAAAAATTTAAATTGTTACAAAAGGCCAATAATGTTGCTTTACAAAAATTAAAGGACTGTGAACTTAAATATGATAAATTAAAGGAAAAAATTGATTTCTTAATGGAAAAAACTAGAATTTTTGAAACTATCATTGAAAAAATTGTTACTCAAAATAATTTCCTTTTAATAGAAAATGAGCTTTTGATTAATAATAATGCTAATATTTAAAGGAAAATAAATCTTTTCAAAATAAGATTATATTTTTAGAAAATTCTTTAAATGAATCGAATTCTAATTTCTTGTTTCTTGAAAAAGATAATAGTGCGTTGAATGCTAGAAATTGAGACTTAATTAAGAATGCAAGCTTTTAAAATAAAATAATGTTTTCTTGCAAAAGAAATTTTGTGATTCTTAAGCGAATTTGACAAATTAAATAAGAAATTTACATAATAAAGGAAAAGACGATTTATTTTCCTTAATGATAAATACTAAAGTTCACAGTAATAAAAGTGGTTTAGGCTATAAGTGGGATAAACGTAAAAATAGTATTAGATATGCATTCATGTATACACATTTTAATACAACTGCTAAATTAGAGATAGCTCGAAAACCACTTCATGTCATTATAGTATTTTACTTAGAAATGGAGAACAATCTTTGAATGCTAAATCAAGGACAATTAATGTTGATATACGAGTTCCTACTAATCTGACCAATCATTATGGACAGTTATACATTAGCAATAATTATGACACTATGATTAATAACGAAAATTATGTTTTTAAGGGATCAATTACATTCATTTGGATATGGTTTCCTTTGTCATAAACCATATATTTTTTTTGTAAAATTAGTATCATTGTGCTTACATTCGACATATCTATTAGATATTCATTAAATTATATTAATGTTAAATTGTTCTATTCACTGATCTATGATACTTATCTCTTTTATATGTAAAAAAGGGTTCATTATATATATATATATATATATATATATATATATATATATATAAAGTACGTAGATTATTTCTTAAGAGAAATATTATATTTAGTAGGAGTTATTAAAATATAAATGCATATGCTTTTAGTCCCTTTTGATAATGACAAAGGGGGAGAAATTCATAAGCATATTGATAGGGAAAATATTATACTTAGAGAGAGCTTTAATCATATTATAATATCATTTTATAAAGAATAAATATTTTTCAAAACTTGTGTAGTTGTCATCTTCAAAAATGGGGAGAATGTTAGAACCTCTCTTGTTGGATTTTAATGACCACAACTATATATTTATGCCAAAGAACCTCTAAGCTTATTTGTAGGTACATGAGTATCAAAACGAGACAAACAAATAAGTTCAACATGAAGATATATGGTACAAAAAAGGATAAAAGTATGTACAAGGAGATATGACGGTCGAAATCAAAACCGGGATAAAATTGAAGATAACAAACAGGTTTATATCTTAATTATCATTGGTCAAGATTTTATGTACAATCTTCAATTTGATGATTACATACACAAATATATTTTGAAAAATTGTCACTATAATATAACTATTTTAAATACAGATTTAATTAAAGAAAATAGTCAAAATATAACATTTCAAAGTAAATGAACAAAACAGTTTAACTTAAGACATCTGGCATTTTTGTCCCAGACGTCTGTGTACATTTAAATACAAAAAAATTTAGTTCAATATGGATGTCTGGATTTTTCAAAATAGGCGTTTGTAAGGCATCTAGACATCTAGTACAAAATATCCAGACATCTAGATGCCTATAGCCAGATTTTTCATTTGAATTTTCGAAAAGACATGTCTCTTCTTCTTCAACGGTTGCATCCTCAGATTTGAATAGTTCTCTCCAATGGTTACTACCATTCGATTAGTACTTTTCTAATCCAAAAAATAAAGTTGAGAATTCTCTTTTATTCTAATCGAGAACCAATTTTTTCTATCTATTTAATCTGTACTCACTTGTGATTTACAAATATTCTTAACTATTTACTTCATACAATTACCGTTTACATCATCATTTTAAGGAGATTATAGGAAGGGTATACTTAATAAACTTGTCCATGTTATCTAGAACATAATTAGTCAAGAAACATACTACCATTCGTAGTCGAAGTCCTGATGGATTTTTTTTGCACGAAGTCCTATTTGGCAGCATAGAAAGTTGTAATATGGAAGTCAGCTCAGGTAGTTTGTAAAACGTATTTCTTCGGTCTAAGTGAAGATATAGTCATAAATCTTGAAGGAGTGTTGGACGGGACGTAGAATGGGAAGTTCGAACCAGTATAAATATCTCTAATTCATTTTACTTATTGCATTTTTTAAACTACCAGTTTGGTATAAGTTTTTATTTAATAAATATAATCATATTATTCAATATGCATAGACTTTCAGATACCTACATCAGCAGGACGCTAAAGCGGATACAGAATAAATTAATGTTGTGGATGGCAGAGGACCATTGACGCAGCGGATATACGAAAAACAAATGAATCTGTGAAAGTAGCAATTGGTGGATTGAGAAATACTGAAAGGCCCAAATTCGTTGATCCGAAGATACCGAATTCTAGCTATCTCTGACACGTTGATCGCGCACGATACCGTGAAAAGAGATATACAATTCTTCGAGCGTTGATCAAGCGCACTTGATTCCGCGAATTGGCTTCAACGATCGAAGATTCGAGCGCACTCGAATGTCGAAAGTGGAGATAGGAGATCACACTCAATTACCAATTTAATGAAAGCACAAAGCTTCACAAACAAAATTTTATTCAAACATAACCATCCCTTCAAGTTACAACGCACGCCCTATTTATAGCCCTTTTACAACCCGGACCCTTAAGTCGTTGAACGACTTACGACTCACTTAGGTCGTACGCGACCTAACAACATACACAGCACCCAAAACAAGATGACCTACGACCTAAGGAAGATCGTTAGCGACTTAAAACAACGGCACCTGTTTACATATATACTACATAGTGACTCACAAACACAACGACTTAACAGATACAACGACATAACGACTTAAAATGACACGACTTAACGACTTACGACTTAGCTTAGGTCGACAGCGACTTAAGAAACATCTCCAGGAAAATCTTCATGCGACTTAACTGAGATCGTAACTCGTTCGCGGCTTAAGGAACAGTGGTTATCTGGACAACCTGTGTTAGGTCGTTCGCGGTCCTTTTCAACGACCTTAGGCTTAGGTCGTACGCGACCTAAGGCTTTATTAACTCGTGCCGCCTCTTTGCTATCTCGCTTCGCTTCTTCGTTAGCTCCTGTGGCCATAGGTCGTAAACGACCTAAAGATATCGAGCGACTTAAGACTTGGTTAAGTCGTGACTTCTTGTCTCGTGACTCCTTAGGTCGCAAATGCCCCAAAACTCCTCCTTTAGGTCGTGGCTGACTCAAGCCTTGTGAATCTGTAGCTTGCGCTGCATCATCCTCCCCTAGTTGACAGAAATTCGACCTCGAATTTTCACCATTTACTTCCACAACAATCTCATTCCCACAATACGGAATTAGGTATTTGACGTTGAAAACATCAGAAGTATGAACATTATCTGGTAATTTCAATTGATACGCATTCTCATTGATTTTCTTCAAAATTTCCACTGGACCAATTTTCCGCGCCTCCACCGGAAAACGATTTTTTGTCAACACTGCGTAGACCAAATCACCCTTGTTAAATTCAACACTTCTCCGCTTCAGATTCACGGATCGCTTATACTTCTCATTCGACTTCACCAATCGTTCCTGAACGATTCTGTGGCATTCTGTCAAACCATCAACAAAATCAGCAGCTCGTTTAACTGTTTCCTTCGGTTGTGGCACTATCGTTAAATCCAATGGTCCCTTTGGCAAGCTTGAATATACAATCTGGAATGGACTGAAACCTGTACTACGATTCACCGCATGATTATGAGCAAACTCTGCTTGACATAACTTCACATCCCAACTCTTCAGATTATCTTTTACAAGACATCGCAATAAATTTCCCAACGATCGGTTAACCACCTCTGTTTGCCCATCAGTTTGCGGATGGTAAGCGCTACTAAAATTCAGCTTCGTTCCGACCATCTTCCACAAACTTAACCAAAAGTGACTCAGAAAACGAGTATCCCTATCTGACACAATAGATTCTGGCAATCCATGAAGTCGATAGATCTCTTTGAAAAATAACTGAGCAACATGAACAGCATCCGCCATCTTCATATAAACAATAAAATGTGCCATTTTCGAAAATCGATCAACCACTACATAAAAGGAATCATTCCCCCTTTGAGTTCTAGGCAACCCCAAAATAAAATCCATACTCACATCAACCCAAGGTTTAGTCGGTACAGGTAACGGCATATATAATCCTGCATTGGTCACTGTTCCCTTCGAAACCTGATAGATATGACATCCCTCCACAAACTGTTCAACCTCTTTCCTCATTGACGGCCAAAAGTAAGATTGAGAAATCAAATGCAACGTGCGATCCCGTCCTACATGTCCTTCCTCGTGCAACTCCTTGATAATCTTCATTCTCAAGCTGCTATATGGTATACATAATCAATTTCCCTTAAACCGAAAACCATCCACCAACACAAATTCTTCAGCACTCCCCTCCTTGACTTTCTCAACAAATTTCTTAAAGTATGGGTCTTCTTCAATCAACTCTGGCAATAGTTCAAACCCTATCACTTCAACTTTCATTGTCGTCAACAAATGATTCCTCCTGCTCAATGCATCTGCTACACGATTTGTCACCCCTGATTTGTGCTTAACAACAAAAGTAAACTGTTGTAAATACGCGACCCATGAAGCATGCCTAGCTGAAATCTTGTCCTGCCCTTGTAAATGCTTCAAAGCTTCATGATCCGTATAAAGAACAAACTCCTTCTGAAACAGGTAATGTCTCCAGTGCTTCACTGCTTGAACAATCGTGTAAAATTCCACGTCATAAGTGCTATATCTCAACTTAGCTCCAGACAATTTCTCACTGAAATAAGCAACCGGTCTTCCCTTTTGACTCAAGAATCCACGGATCCCAACTTTAGATGCATCGGTATGTAACTCGAACAGTAACTGAAAATCCGGTAATATTAGAATTGGTGCGGTCGTCAATAGTGTCTTGATCTTCTCAAAAGCAACCCCTGCTTCCTCTGACCATGCAAACTTCTTTCCTTTCATGCAATCGGTTATTGGCGCCATTACACTGCTAAAATATGGAATGAACCTTCGATAGAAAGATACCAACCCATGAAAACTTCTCACTTCAGTAATTGTCTTGGGTTATGGCCAACTCCTGACAGCTTCTACTTTACTTTCATCCACTTGAATTCCTTCTTTCGACAGAACATATCCCAGAAACAAAACACTGTCCGTCATAAACACGCACTTCTTTGTTGCAGCATAAAATTTCTCCTGTCGTAGAATCAACAGTACTTCACGCAAATGCTGGACATGCTTTTCCATACTTCCACTGTAGATCAAAATATCATCAAAGTAAACTACCACAAACTTCCCAATGTATGGTCTGAAAATCTGGTTCATCACTCTCATAAAAGTACTTGGTGCATTCGATAAACCAAACGGCATAACCAACCATTCGTATAAACCTTCCCTGGTTTTGAAAGCAGTCTTCCATTCATCGCCCGGTCTAATACGAATCTGATGGTATCCACTCTTCAAGTCAATCTTTGAAAACACAACAGCCCCACTCAACTGATCAATCAAATCATCGAACCTCGGCATAGGAAATCTGTATCCCACAATAATCTTGTTTAGAGCCCGACTGTCCGTACACATCCTCCACGAACCATCCTTCTTTGGCACCAATAAAGCTGGCACGGCACATGGACTCAAACTCTCCTGAACACGCCCCTGTTCTAACAGCTCCTCCACCTGCCTTCTCAGTTCCTCATGCTCCTTAGGACTTATCCTGTAATGTGGTCTGTGTGGTAATACTGCCCCTGGAACAAGATCAATTTGATGTTGAATATCCCTCAACGGTGGTAACTCCTTCAGTAATTCTTCAGGAAACACGTCACTGAATTCTTCTAATACCGGTTTCACTTCCTCTGGAACATCAATAGATTAAGTAGCTTCATGTCCAATCAACAAAAATACCTCTGGACTCTCCTCTACTTCTTCAATAAATTCCTTCAAAGTCAACAGAGTCTTCAGCTCCTCAATCTCCTCTGATTTGCTTTCTCCTTACTGTCTCTTCTTTGGAACCAAAATGATCTTAACACCTTCAAACATAAAGCTGTAACTATTGGTCCGACCGTCATGTTGCACTGCTCGATCATACTGCCATGGTCTTTCCAAAAGTAAGTGACAAACATCCATCTCCACAACATCACACCAAATCTCGTCTTTATACTTCTTTCCAATGGAGAATGGAACTCGAACTCGTCTGTCAACCTTCACCTCTCCTCCTTTTCTCAACCACGCTAACTTGTAAGGATTTGGATGCTTCTCCGTTTTCAGCTTCAACTTTCTCACGGCTTCAGTAGAAAGAATATTGTCACAACTTTCTGCGTCAATCACAAACTTACAAACCTTTCCCATAATAGTGCATATTGACTGAAAGATGTTACTTCTCAACCAACTAGCTTCTTCTTCCTGCTTCGGTATTAAACAAGACCTCCTCATCATTAGATTACATCCTTCATCTCCTGACGCAACATCCTGTTCATCCTCCTCAACTGGACTAGGATAACCTTCCCCAACATCCTCACCTTCAACTTCAACAATCATAGTTTTCTTCTTCGGCTTCGAACATTCATTACTCTTGTGGCCCACTTCCTGGCAATTATAACATTTGAAACTGTTGTTGGCCTTCACCTTCGCAACTTCATTCACAACTGGTTTACTGACAGATTTAGAAACATTAGAACTCCCACTAGCACCCTTGTTCTGAATATTGGAACTTGTAAACACTCCACCACCTCGTCTTCCCTGCTTCTCCCAAGCCAACGCTTTCTGATGTGCTTCTGCTACAGATTTAGGATCAAACATATTCACCATATCTTGAATCTGCATTCTCAACCCTCCAACAAATCTAGCAGTCAGCTGTTCCTCTGTCTCCATAATGTCATTTCGAGCAATCAGTTGATAAAATTCATCAGCATAATCATTAACAGTCTTTGTCCCTTGTCTCAGATTCTACAGCCTCTGATACATGAGTGATTGATAGTTGTAAGGTAAGAATGTAGCCTTCATCAACTTCTTCATCTTCTCCCATGTAACAATCCTTGACTTCCCCATTCTCTCCCGTGTAAGTTTAGTTTGCTGCCACCATGCCATAGCTCTACCCCTCAACCTAGTAGCAACCAACTTCACTTTTCTATGCTCAGGAACCTCCTTGAAATCAAAGATCTCTTCAACATTAGACAACCAATCAAGAAATTCTTCAGCTACCATTCCACCCTTGAACTCTGGAATTTCCATCTTCATACCTGATTCCCATCGACGATCATCATCTACATCCCTATATAAATTTCGAACTTGGTCTCGATCTCTATAATGAAAACTAGCTCTATCACCATCTTCATCAAAATCAAATGTATGTCTATATCGATCTCGACCATCAACATCCCTTCGATCACGCATGTCTCTTCTACTATGTCTCTCTTCTTCTCTATATGGCTCATTTTCAAATTCTCGTGGAGTTCTCCTCTCTTCATGTCCATAGTCATGGTGATCTCTCCTTGATGAAATTGATGTTTCTCTTCTTTCTCTAAAAGATTGCGGTGGTACCCTCCTCGCTTCCGTAACCGATGGCGAAACTCTGTTTCCTCCATGGTTCGGGACTGGTGATCTCCTCCTTTGATTTTGATTCAAATCATTCATCAACTTCTCTAACTTTCCAATGCCTTCATCAAATTTCTCATTAATACGTTGTTCCATTTGCTCGGCTTCTTCTCTTCTATACAACGCTTCAACATTTTGATGACGATTAGCTCTCCTGGGTGGCATGATTAAATCAATACAAACACTTCAAAACTTCACAAATCTTCTACAAATCAAACTTCAACTAGCTCGCACAAGTTCAACAAGTTCGGCCCTAACTTCAACCAATAATACCAAACTGATACACGATCCAAACTTAACACAAAGTTATGTTCGGCCTTCACTTAAACTCCTTTCAACCTTTGATCCAAAATGAAATGGATCGAAAGTTTCTAACTTGTTGCAACTTCAAGATGAACACGATGAACACCAACTTCAAACTCCTTGGCTCCAAGACTTGGCTTAGCTATGATTGGCTAAGTCAAGCTTTGATACCAAACTAACGCAGCGGATATACGAAAAACAAATGAATCTGTGAAAGTAGCAATCGGTGGATTGAGAAATATCGAAAGGCCCAAATTCGTTGATCCGAAGATACCGAATTCTAGCTATCTCTGACACGTTGATCGCGCACGATACCGTGAAAAGAGATCTACAATTCTTCGAGCGTTGATCAAGCGCACTTGATTCCGCGAATTGGCTTCAACGATCGAAGATTCGAGCGCACTTGAATGTCGAAAGTGGAGATAGGAGATCACACTCAACTACCAATTTAATGAAAGCACAAAGCTTCACAAACAAAATTTTATTCAAACATAACCATCCCTTCAAGTTACAACGCACGCCCTATTTATAGCCCTTTTACAACCCGGACCCTTAAGTCGTTGAACGACTTACGACTCACTTAGGTCGTATGCGACCTAACAACATACACAGCGCCCAAAACAAGACGACCTACGACCTAAGGAAGATCGTTAGCGACTTAAAACAAAGGCACCTGTTTACATATATACAACATAGTGACTCACAAACAAAACGACTTAACATATACAACGACATAACGACTTAAAATGACACGACTTAACGACTTACGACTTAGCTTAGGTCGGCAGCGACTTAAGAAACATCTCCAGGAAAATCTTTATGCGACTTAGCTGAGATCGTAACTCGTTCGCGGCTTAAGGAACAGTGGTTATCTGGACAACCTGTGTTAGGTCGTTCGCGGTCCTTTTCAACGACCTTAGGCTTAGGTCGCACGCGACCTAAGGCTTTATTAACTCGTGCCGCCTCTTTGCTATCTCGCTTCGCTTCTTCGTTAGCTCCTGTAGCCATAGGTCGTAAACGACCTAAAGATATCGAGCGACTTAAGACTTGGTTAAGTCGTGACTTCTTGTCTCGTGACTCCTTAGGTCGCAAATGCCCCAAAACTCCTCCTTTAGGTCGTGGCCGACTCAAGCCTTGTGAATCTGTAGCTTGCGCTGCATCAACCATCCATAGCAGGGTCTGGTAAGGATAAAGTAAAAATAATGATGGATGTTGGCATTGAGGAATTAAAGCAGCAATGAAGGGAATCAAAATTATCTTCTTATAGACTTAAATGAAACCCATGAGCGGATTTACCTTGATACCAGAGGATAGATCCTTTATCCAAAACCAGCAAGGAAAGAGTCCACGAATCATGAAAGGACATCCAAAAGGTATTGCCTATTCCATGAGCTGAATAGGCATAACACAAATGATTGCAAGCACTTGTGCGACCTAATTGAGGAATATGTCAGAAACAACCAATTACAATAGTATGTGAAAAGTCGAGCCACTGTGGTGGAATAAGAGCAGCCATCATTCATAGTGAATGGAAATGACCTTGGACCAAGGTCGAGGATAATTATCTCTTGATTAGGACAGCAGGGAATCAGGTTCAATTCTTACATTCTATCTTTGTTTTCAATAAACTACGCAATATTACATTTGAGCCACTCATTTGTATATGGAATCTCGATCGGTCTCTAGGCATACTCTATGTTGGACGTTAGGTTGTAATTCCCAATAAGGCGGCTATCGCAATGTTTGACTTTATATTTTTTTAATGTTTGAATTCGATTCCATTAGATGAATCCTTGATTATTGAAATTCACATGAATGTGATGACTAATATTGATTATGGTAGTCCCACTGGATAGACGGGCCAATGACCACAAGATACAAGTTCCCTTTCCGAAGAGCAATTGAATAGACTTGTATATTATTGATTAGAGATCGAAGTGTAATAAGTAAGTTACCTCATCGAAGTATGACCGAATGAGCTTGCTTGTCATTGAGTCTCCGCATCGATGAACGAGCGGATTGGGCTCAACAAGGGTCTAAAGAGACCATGGATTTGATTATTAGCCCCGAAAGTCCATGAATTCGATTATCGGTCCAAAGAGGCCATGAATTTGATTATCGACCTCAAACGGTCATGTACTTGATGAACGGTCCGGAGAGACCGTGGATTTGATTATTGTCACCGAACGACTACAAATTTGATGAATATTCCAAAGAGACCATGAATTTAATTAGCGGCCCCAAATGACTATGGATTTGATTAATGGTCCAGAAAGACCATGGATTTGGTTATCGGTCCCGAATGGCCATGGATTGGATTAACGGCACGGAGATATCATGGATTTGATTATCAGGCCTGAATGGAAACTGATTCAATTAACGATATAGGAAGATTGTGGAATTGACTATTGACTCTGATGGCCATGCATCCATTTAACAATCCATTGTGATTGAGCTTTAAATTAACTATCTGGAGCGATCAGGAATTGAAATGATCATCGAATGCACGAGCCGGGGAAATCAGGACTTATATTATGGCTTCGAACTCCATTTGACCTTGGAATGATTCATTAGCAATTACTGAGTTGAGTCACTGATCTCGACGTAAGACTGCTATCCCTTAGATAACCATAGGGTGATCTTGATTAGTGATACAGCCCACAGCTTACCAATTCCGAGAGAACACAGGATCATTGTTTATGACTAAACTCAAGCAAGGCTGGAATTCATAACTATCACAATCTGGAATAACCTTTGATTTACGTATGAATCCAAAGGAACGGGATGATTTGCAATAGCTAATCAGTTGTTAAACATAAGATTCAATTACCAATAATCCATCGACTTATACATTTCTTCTTAAGCAAAGCACACCTTCCATTCGCAAGGTGCGCTTTGGGAGGTAAGTGTTATCCAGCCTTTTGATTAGGTAGTGTATGAACGAACTTGACGAGTCAAACTTGAAATCTATCAAGGCAGGAAGCCCAAGGAAATATCCCCAAAGTTTAGAAACCATGTACAAACAAACCATGAGGTAAAGACCAAACCACTCCAAGAGACAGGGATTCAAAATCCACCTAATTGGTGGATCGGTACTGATCCAACCACTTAGATCGATACAGATCCATAAATTTTCATTTGATCTAGCCCTAACTCATCCTACTTGTAAGTGATGGATGCTAAAAGCCTATTCAAGTTTCATTTTGTCGATCATATGCAATTCTCTATCGATCTCTATGAGCACCTGAAGTCAGCAACTCCATTCTTCCACCAATCCATGATTTGGACTTAGAAACAAGCTAATAATGATGCAAACAAGATGGAAATCACAAAGCTAACTATGAATCGAGCCAAGACAAAGCATTTAGAGTGATCCATATGAAGATCTTATAGATTGACACCGATCCAACCCTATGGATCGGTACCAATCCATGAATATTGTTGAGGTGTGTTCTCAGGAGAACTATTCTGGGTATGGACAACAATGTGAAGATCGTAGTGGCGAGTTTTCAGTCAACTCTAGCTATAAATAGGAAGACATGGGCTCATTTTTAGGGTCTTTTTCACTTCTGTACAACTTTTCTATAATTCTATTATACTCCCATGGTTCCATACCAATCCGTAAGAACAGAGGTGTAAACAGCACTATAAACCATCAATAAAGTTAAATGGACGTAGATAATGATTAGGCGAATCACTATTAGACTCTGGTGTCTTGTTTCTGTATGTTTTTATTTATTTTGTATACTCTTTTCTCTACTATATTCATTTGGGTGTTTGTGCCATTTTTGGTTCAAACAATATCTATTTTATCTTATTTATTTATTTATATATATATGGAAATATATATATATATCACATGTATGTATATCTCTAAACTATTATATATGGTACTATAAATATTTATATATAAATAATATGCATATATTATAGTATTTTCAAACACACACACACTCTTAGGCATACATGTATTCCTGATATTCATATGAAATTGTCATATGAATATGTAAGTGTAATATATATGTATATAAAATAGATATAAATCTCGATATCTATAGTGTGTATGTGACACCCACCTCTATACCTATACTATTCAAGAGTATTATAGAGTAATACTGTCAGATAATATATAAAATGAGGCTATATCACATACACACGTGAATATTTCCTTAAGTTAAAACTGTTACGTATTATGGAATCAAATAAATAATTCACCTATACGTACATATTATCGGCACTAAGTAACAATTATGTATTCTTGCAGGATAGAACAATACATAATATATAGTAAATAACAAAAAAAGCAGAGTCAATCGCAGTGATATCATATATAATATATAACATAAAGGTCTGTTTAAGTACAAAACATCTCAATATAATGTTATGAATATGCAACTTAGTATTAACTATATACAATGAATTAATGGCATATAAAGAACATACAACATCCTAATATATATGTCTCATCTAAGCCCAATAAAATACAAGCTGGTCATGTCATCCCTGTTTCTGAAATGCCTTGGACTGACCCGTGTATTATTTATAACACATGGGCCAGACTATGTCTAAATCAAGGGTTAATATCCTTACCAGTGTATACTAATATGATACTACACAAAATGCTAATAAATACAGGAATACACACACACACACCCCAAGTATTTAATCATAACATCATAAATAATCTCAAATGTATTATATAATTCTAATTGTTACAAATCATACATATCGATATCATCACTCATCTCAGAGTAAATCAAATCAAAAATCATGAAATCAACTAGAAATGGGTGATTCTTACAAATCTAGAAATTATCATCATCAAAATCAAGAAACTATCAATAAGGAGATATCATCAAGTATAGGTTAGTTAACTCACAATAATTCACAAACATGTTACTCAATCTCCATAATAAAAGTATCCTCATCAACATATCAAAATAGGATAGGCTTCCCATTCATACATAATAAAAGATATGAGCACCGTACTCTGGATACATATCCAAACATAATCCTATCTCCTTATACTAGAGTGCAACCCCTGCGTTGCACACGGTAATGTTGTTAAAAAATATTATTTATATTTTAATTATTGCTAAAATATATTTTTGTTGTGCAATATATGATAAATTTATTGTGATATGTTAGTCATAAACTAAAGTCATTTGTAACATTCAGATATAATGTTGATGGTTCAATACTCGCTAACTACATATCTTTGTAAAAATTAATGCCCCAATTCAAAGAAATTATAATTAAAATTGATACTGTATGCATAAACGATATATATATATATATATATATATATATATATATATATATATATAAGCGAATACGTGACTTCACTATTTTGTTAATATGATTATTGTATATATATTGAATTATCATCTTTCTTGAAGGATTTATAAATGGATTAATGAATGTTAAACAAATTGAATTTATTTGAATAATTTGACGTAATGATTGACATATCTAATTAAATATAAGGAGTTAAATGTAAAAAAAGTTAAAATTAGGAAGAGTATTTTACAAATTTGTATTGAGAAGAGCATAGGTAAAGTTATCTGCATGTGAACTTTCTTTTTAAATCAGACGTGAACTTTCATTCATTTTTAAACAATTTTGTCCTTGTAGTTAACCATATATTTCATACTCCTGTAAAATGGTCATGCTTACAATTGTGATAGTCGCAGAATAATGTTATGTAGCATTTAGTTGAGTTATGCATTGGGTATGGTTTGATAATATGTTGAAGGTGAGAATGTTTATATAATCTAATATTTAGCGGTTTAATCTATGAATTAACATCGTTATGTTGTGAAATATAAATTTATCTTTTAAAGGCTGTTAAAAATGAAATTATGTTATGTAATATGTGATATTTTTTTGAGATAAACGAATTAGAATAAAAGAGTTATTATTATTTATATATACATTTATGTTATGTGATTTATATATCTTCATATATCTTAATAAAGAAGAATTTTTTTTATTATTTTTCTCATATACATGAATATTGTATATACTGAAATTCTTTTATTTTTAGGATTTATTAGATGGATTAATAAATATTAGTTAATCAAATTTATTTCAATTGTTTAAATTTTAGATTACACGATTAGTTAAATATATATACTTAAATGTAAAATATTGATAGATAATTGAGAAAGGTATCTATGTAATTGTAAAAAAAAAATTAGGCATGTGAAATTAATAGAATTTTACAATGTAATGTATGATAAATTCATTTAGTGAATTAATTATAGAAATAATTTTTTGTTGTTATCAATGTGTATGATTTTTACTACGTAATTTATATATACATTTGCATCTGAATGGATTTTTTTACCAATTTGTTATGCGCCTATAATATACACATTGAAATTTCATATTTTAGGATTTATTAATAAATGTTAGTTGATTAAGTTTATCAATTAGTTTAAATTTTAGATTCATAATTAATTTAAATGTGTGGACTATAACGTAAAATTTTGAGAAAGAACCGTGAAATATTTGCAAATAATTGTAGGTTCCTTTAATAATAGATATTCAAATGTAAAATAGTATGAAAAGTTTGGTAGAATAATTGTAAAGCGGTAAATCATAGGATTTGGAAAATAAAATACCCACTTAGAGAGAATTAAGGAGAACACGGATAACTCCAAGATTAATGAGAGAGCTTTATATTCTTGTGCTTTACTATTATTTAATAGATATGAATAAATCAGAATAGTATGGATATATGGGGACTAACTACACTTTAGACTTACCCAGTCTTTAGAATAGTCAACTCATGATAGGATATGTACTTATACGCCAATCCATTACCACACACACACACACACACACACACACACACACACACATATGTATATATATCAGAACCAGACGAGAGACCAACAATATGTCTGCTTGCTTCAGGAACCACATGTGGTCCATATGACACAATTCCTACAATTATCGGTTACTCTTACCTCTCCTCTCACAGTGTCGTGAAAATGATCCACCATAGACTAGACAACGCATAACCTCTACAATCACGATTGCTAACACTTGTGCCTCAAGGGCAACTGACTGCTGGCTTATGTGACACAGGGGCCCCAAACATATAATACTAACACAAGGCTAAACATAATCATAAACAATGTATCACATATTGGGGGCACGCCTCCTCAATCAGGCCATCAGGGTGGACACTGCCTAATCTGTTTCACTCCCGAAACATAAAAGGAGTCGGACCCAGTGTGGATGACATATAGTACTTCTAACCTATATCAACTCATAGCTCTAGAAGTAAGCCAACACACGACTCTATATAAGTTAACACATGACTAAGGCATACCGGAGCTCTAGCTACTGACCAACACAAGGCCCCAACCGTAAGCCAACACATGACTAAAATATACCCACCACAGTGAGTATCACCACATACACATAAGCGTATCCCCTTTTGAGTTATATTTACTTACAATGAATAATCAAACAAGTAACATAACGACGTCCCATAACACCCGCACGTTATTCAGATAATTATTCAAAGCTCATAAACTATACTCGATCCACACTAGATATCTCTCTATGATAAGTCCAATGAATATTCGAAAAAGTATTACCGAAATTTCCATACCAAAGGGTATACTAAACCATTTATTTAAACTTTTCGTCACATAGAAATGAATCTCATGTATCAAATATAAAGAATGTCATCATTGTATCATAGTAAAACTTCAATCAAATCCAAATCAACGGTGAATCATTCGTATAATTATTATTAAATAAACAACAAAGAAATAACAAAATAGTAATATGAAATAAATATAAAAAAATAAAAAAATACGTAATAATAAATCATTTGCAACATATTATTTGTATAACAAAATTAATACTTAAAATGGGATAACAAATAATACTACATCAAATAATTATAAGACATTCAAACTAAATTAAATTTATTCATAATCAAATAAATTTATTACCAAAACTTGATCTATATCTATTTGCATATTAAGGTTCTCACCTTTATGATAAGACGATTAAAACTATTTAAACAATACCTTTAAAATTACTTTGTTAATTTATTATATTTATACTCATATATATATATATATATATATATATGTATGTATGTATGTATGTATATGCATATGTATATGTATGTACATGTATATGTATATATTTACAGTATTCAATGATTATATTAAAGTTCAAGAATAGATTTCGCTTATTAAATTCAAAGGTAAAAATATATTCTAATTATTAATTGCTAAAGTTTGCCCAAATATAGGATTGCGCTTCCCCACAAGATGGAACCCAATTCATTCAAATAATTTAGCTTGTAAACATGCTTCCTTAATGATATAACGGTAGGACAATGTACGAAATAATAGTAGTTCTCTTCGACAAAACAATTAAACTAATAAGGGCAAAATATGGTAACACAGAGCATTGCATTGTCAAATACTTATCATCGGAACAACAACAAATCAAGGCATTTGGATATGAAAAAATTCTCTCATAAATACACACACAAACACACCATACATATACATATATACTGATATATACACACAAAAATCAGAACGCTGCCATATCCACAAACAAATCAATACACACAAATTATTTATGCACATAGCACATATGGATATGCAAGCACCCAGCAGTTACATAACCAAACACAGCCTACACGTGAATACACACAACACTCACACAACTAATAATGAACATTAGCTATTATGCAGACTTTATCTCATTTGTAAGCATGAGGCCGGGTTTCACATTGCTTCGACCCGGTCCATTTATACTTTAGTGATTTTGGCCCGTGTACATGTATATAAATATGACTGCTACTGACTGTACAAAGTAAGATGCAAGTATAATAAAATAAGATCATTCTTCTTTTATAAATCTCTTTCATGGTATCAGAGCCTCTGCCTAACGGCATCATTGGCTAATCAGTTTTCTTGCTATTGATTGAACTCCATCAGAGAGATTTCATCATCTGGAGTTCTGCTCTTCAGATTAAGAATCATCATCAGAGACCTTTTCTGATAATCAAGAAACAAGTTCTTGATTACATTCACTTCAGTGAGAGCCCTGCCTGAAGATTCATCAGAATCTTGGCTGCATCTGAGTCATCATCGAGGTCTGAATCATCGTTTTCAGCACTGATCTCCACTTTTCACCTAGCTACACACTGAAATTCAGTGTGATACTCAATTTCAGTGTGCATTGCCAAGGTTAACGGCACCATCTTGCTAATTCAGTGCCCACCATGTCAGAAGCAGGAGACAATGAATCCTCTGCCACTTCAGTTCTTGAAACCACCACCCTATCTCTGATTAAACCCAAAAGCCATCTCAACAATATCCAACTTGATGAGAACAACTTCTTGCTCTGGAAATATCAAGTTGAAACTGCCATAAATGGCTATGGTCTTGAAGCATTCATCAAAGGAACAATTGCAATTCCACCTGTCATGACAAAAGACAGAGAAGGAAATGTGATAAGCAATCAAGATTATGTGAAATACAAGAGGCAAGATAGTCTATTATCAGCATGGCTTTTATCATCAATCGGTGTCAATTTGTTGCATCAAATTGTTGGATGCAGTTCTTCTTTTGAAATCTGGAAAACTGTAGAGCAGATTTTTAATACTCAATCTGCTGCTCGTATTATGCATTACAAAAGAGAACTACAAAACTTGAAAAAGGAAAATATGTCAATGAGAGAGTACTTAACCAAGATTAAGTCACTCTGTGATCTACTTGAGACAGCAGGCCACAAGATCTATGAAACTGAGCAGATCTTGACCATAATGAATGGCCTTGGAGAGGAATATGAGTCAGTTATTGCTCTCATCTCTTCTAGAGAGACACTACCCAATATGCAATTTGTTCACTCCTCTCTTCTTGCTCATGAAGGCAGAGTTGAACAGAGAAAGTCAAGTACATCAGATTATTCAGTTAACTATGCATCAAACTCAAGAAACAAGAATCAAGAAAAGACACAAACAAACAGAGGTGGTTTTAATCAGAGAGGAAGGGGAAGGAGTGGAAGATGGAACAACAGTAATAGAGTTAAATGTCAAATATGTGAAAAATTTGGCCATATTGCAAGCAAATGCTACTTCAGATACAATACTGATAGTAGTAATACTAATCAAGGTCAAGGTGTACAAAAAGGTTTTAATCCTAATGCAAATGTAGCCCAATTAAGAAACACCACAAGAAGTCAAAATGGAGACACTCAATGTACTCAAATGAATCCAGAATCTCTTACCAGACCTGAAGATATTCACTGTGAGGATGGTATCCAGATTCAGGTGCTACTAATCATCTAACTAACAACATTCAGAATTTGAATCTTAGTAGCAAAGAATATTCAGGTACACAATCTATTTTTATGGGTAATGGTGAAGCTGTAAGTATAACTCATGTTGGAAATGGCAGCATCAAAGGTAAAAGACAACTTTACATGAATAATTTGTTAACTGTTCCTCACATTAAGAAGAATTTGATTAGTGTATCAAAATTTGCCAATGACAACAATGTATACTTTGAGTTTCACCCAAAATTCTGTACTGTTAGAGACTTATCAAGTCAAGATATATTGTTACAGGGTAACCTGCACAATGAGCTGTACAAATTCAATTCTGGGAACACAAAGAAATTCATTCATAAAAGACCATGGTGCAACAATTTAGAAACTAATGTCACTAACAAAAGGATTGTATTTGATGTATGGCATTGCAAATTGGGACATCCCAATGTCAAAACTGTAAAACATGTTCTGAAGAATAATAATATTTCTTTTGATAATATTACTGTTCCTTATATATGTACAAGTTGTCAACTTGGCAAAAGTCACCAGCTACCTTTTGCAGAATCTACTACTATTTACAATAAACCACTTGAACTTATAGCTACAGATCTTTGGGGACCCACTCCAGTAAATTCAGACTATGGATTCAGGTACTATATCTCATTTGTTGATGCATATTCTAGGTATACTTGGATATATTTTCTCAAGGCTAAATAAGAGGTATGCAAAGTAGTCATTTAATTTATTAGTCAAGCAGAAAAACAGTGTAATAGTGAGGTTAAAACTATTCAATCAGATGGAGGTAGTGAATTTAAACCTCTAAAAGAATATTTCCAGAACAGAGGAATTATACATAGAGTTACTTGTCCACATACTTCTGAACAGAATGGTTTAGTGGAAAGAAAACACAGACACATAGTTGAAACTGGACTGACACTGTTGGCTCAGGGGTCCTTACCAATGAAATTCTAGCCTGATGCATTTACTACATCAGTCTATTTAATTAAAAAACCACCAACTAAGGTTCTCAACTGGAAAAGTCCAAATGAAGTACTATTTAATATAAAACCAGTTTATTCAGAACTAAGAACCTTTGGTTGTCTGTGTTTTCCATGTCTTAGACCATATAACACTCACAAGTTGAGTCTCAGATCTGTTCCTTACACATTCTTAGGATACGCTAGTAACCAGAAAGGATATAAATGTCTCAGTAAAGATGGCAAAGTATATATTTCAAGACATGTTGTATTTAATGAAAACATTTTTTTCCTTTTGCAGATAAAACAATACAGACCACACAGAAAGTATACAACACAAAGGTATCAATACCACCAATACCTGAAATCACTGACTGGAACAGTGGGCAAGAAGCTGATAAGACATCAGAACCACAACACACTTTGTCATCCATCAGACCAGGTCATAGTTCAACTGAGTCTAGTGATCACTTCAACATCTCACCACAAGACTGTTCCAACTCTGAAGAAAGTTCAGAACATAATGAAAGCAATTCACCATGTTCAGAACACTTCAGTGTCAATGAACAACCCAGCATACCTGCAAAAACAGATCATCATATGATTACAAGAGCTAAAAGTGGCATTTTCAAACCCAAAGTATATACAACCTGTCTAAATCAAAAGGAACCTACTACTTATGAAGAAGCTATCAAGTATGATCACTGGAAATCAGCCATGGATGAAGAATATAATGCCCTCATAAGAAACAAAACATGGAGCTTAGTTCATCCACCCAGTCACAAAAATATCATTGGAAGTAAATGGACATACAAAGTGAAAAGAAATCCAAATGGTAGCATAGCAAGATACAAAGCAAGGCTTGTTGCAAAGGGATATACACAACAGTTTGGTTTTGATTTTAATGAGACCTTTTCTCCTGTGGTGAAACCAACTACTATACGAATTATTCTATCCATAGCTCTACACAATCAGTGGAATATTAAACAGTTAGATGTAAACAATGCCTTTTTGAATGGGGATCTACAGGAAGAAGTCTACATGCAACAACCAAAAGGATACATTCAAGGTAATAATGCAAACTTGGTATGCAAACTTCACAAGGCTATTTATGGACTCAAGCAGGCCCCAAGGGTTTGGCATGAAAAATTTCAGACAACTCTGATCAGATTGGGCTACAAGCCAACCAAGTCAGATAACTCTTTGTATATAAAGACAAATAATGGGCAAACTGTCTATCTACTGGTATATGTAGATGACATATTGATTACAGGCAGTGATAACAGTGAAATCAGCAAAACTACAGTTGAATCAAACCTTCTCTATCAAAGAACTTGGTGATTTAAATTATTTTCTGGGCGTAGAAGTTATAAAGAAAAGCAACACAGAGCTAGTTCTGAGTCAAAGTAAATACATCACAGAGATTCTTGTCAGAGCAAAAATGAATCTAGCTAAGCCCTTACCTATCCCTATGACTAGTAATCTTCGCCTCTCGAAAGACAAAGGAGAACTTATTTCTAATGATTGACAATACAAAAGTATAGTAGGGGCTCTACAGTATGTTACTATCACAAGACCAGATATATGTTACAGCGTCAACAAAATTTGCCAATTTATGCAACGACCTAGGGATGAGCATTGGAAGGCAGTAAAAAGAGTACTGCGTTATCTTAAAGGAACAATTAATCATGGAATATCATTACACACATGCAGAGAATTAAATTTACATGCTTACGCTGATGCCGACTGGGCTACCGACCCAGACGACAGAAGATCCATCTCTGGATTCTGCATTTATCTCGGTGACAACCCAATATCATGGTGCTCTAAGAAGCAGGCCACGGTCTCAGCTCCAGTACCGAAGCTGAGTACCGAGCAGTTGCTCGCACAACTGCGGAATTAATTTGGATCGAGCAGTTACTATTCGAAATTGGAATAAAATCAGTAAAAAGACCAATAATCTGGTGTGATAACCTGAGTACTGTTGCTCTCTCCGCCAACCCAGTTCTTCATTCCCGAACAAAGCACATCGAAATCGACCTGCACTTCGTTCGAGAACAGATCAACAAAGGAAAACTTGACGTTCGTCATATTCCTTATGAATATCAACGTGCCGACAATCTAACAAAGGCCCTCTCCACCAAAAACTTCTCAAAGCTCAAAATCGACTTAAAGGTGGTTGACTGGGACACTAGTGACAAAATTAAAGAAACTCAGGAAGGAGTGGAGCAAGACAAGCCAGGTCTGAGGAAATTATGAGATCCGGCTTACTTTCGCATATGATTTTTTTATGGCGGCGCAGAAGCAAGAGAAGGGCGAAAACCCAAGATATTTTTGAGGGGGAATAATAATGAACATTAACTGTTATGCAGACTTTATCTCATTTGTAAGCATGAGGCCGGGTTTCACATTGCTTCGACCCGGTCCATTTATACTTTAGTGATTTTGGCCCGTGTACATGTATATACATATGACTGCTACTGACTGTACAAAGTAAGATGCAAGTATAATAAAATAAGATCATTCTTCTTTTATAAATCTCTTTCAACAACCACACTCATTACTCCATGCATGTAGCAAATAAAAGGCAAAGACAGCAAGTCATGATAAATAATGGTGTATAGGCACATACACTCAAATGCTCACACATATCCCCACACTCCACACAAACACATATGCATAAACACTGACACTCAAGCACTCTAAAGCAGCATGCACGCACACATCTAAATTTATAGATAACACACGCAATAGAGCACTCCAAAAACACAGCTACTAACTTACATTTATAAATATATATACCCGCACCCATTAACACATCACATTTTAATACTCATTACACAAAAACACTTGCATTGCTGTACGCATACACCCACACAAACTGCCATTCACACACACACACACACAGAGTCATCTAAACCACACTATAATTTATACAGCACATTTACACCAGTACAAACACATGCACTCCTATACAACCCAGCAACATGAATACAACTTACCCATCAATTTTCAAACAATATTATTATCAAGAATTATTGATGAAAACACAAATGTACGAGGGATAAATACTTACCTGAAACTGCTCTTCCTCCTTCCTCCCGATTGCACGACCTTTCACCGCATACCATCCTACTTCTTCTTTAAATTGCACAAGCCCAGACTTACATTGCATCAACAAAAACCCTGATCGCTTCCTTTCTATTGACATCCAGTAGTTGTGTACGCACCATATTATATTGCTTCTTAGCGAATCATTGTGGGTTAATGTTTATTGAATACAAAATTGCAAACGATTAAATCAATGAGCTCCAGTTAAACATTTCAGATTTTTAAGACGAAGAAAGTAACAGTAGGTAATTTCAGTAGTAGAATTAAATGTCGAGTGGGATTAAAGGTTGAAATTAGTTTCTCCCCCATTGCAACTTCCACTCTCTCTCTCCGATGAAGCCAAGCTTCGAATAGGTACGTGGGATTTTATTTTGGAATTCGGGTCTAGCCTTAAAATTTGAATTCCTTCTTTTTCCCTAAAAGGAACGGGATGATTTGTATTAGTAGAATGAGAAGAAAAGTCAAGAAACAGAAAGGTATGGAAATATGTTTAGGCTAAGGATAATTGGGCTTGAAATAAGTTATATATATATATATATAAAACTTATTATAAAACTAATTTTCTATATGAAACAAATTACCGTAAAATTCCAAACAAAATTTTACATTCACAATAATCAATTGTTCAGCCAACACAAAAAAATTATTTTCCTATATTTTAAATCATTTAAATTCAAACATTTATTATTCTCATTTTAAATCTAATAAAAACAATTTTCTATTAATTTATCTTTCAATTCTTAAACGAATATTCATTTTCAAAACTATTTAATTTCATTCTTAATTAAATATTTATTATTAAATATTTTTAAAAACCGGGTTTTTACAGACTACCATCCCACAATTTACTTAGTAGGAATCTATAACATAACTAATAACTTTATTCTCAATTATATTAAATACAAATAAAATAATTATTAAACAAATCTCAATATTCTATCCCTACTAAAACTTCAATCACAAAATCGTTTTCATCAAACAACTTCACTTCAAACTAAATTTCAAAATATTAATTCTAAAATGCTTTATCTTTTCCAAAATACTTCTCTTTGATTAACACTGTCTCTTTTTATAGATAGTTCATGCGAATTTCATAAAAACAAATACTTCCCACTTGAGTTTTCATTTTGAAATTAAAACATCAAAAACTTGATTTTACCGATGATTCATATCAAAAAAGTTCCCTTATTAACTTAAAATATAATACCCAAATAATTTGTGATCACATAAATTGTAATATCCTAAAATCTTATAATTCAATTCCAAATATTAATAAGTTATAAACTATTCAATTATAACTACAAATTCATAAATATATTCTTTCTCCATTATTATGATCATGATTTAATAAATATAAAGCCATATCTAATTCATTTATAACAATAATCTTCTTTTTTATCTAATACTTAATAATGTCCAAACCTTTTCAGCCCGCTTCGAACATCAAAATACCACTTCAATAACCAATATATCGTACAAACAATAACTCTTTTTAGTATGCATTATATAATATCACAGAAACACATTACACATTAGTAATAGAAAACAAAGATCAAAAACTAAATCTATTTTAAAATCTTAAATAATACATATGTATATTCAAATAGAAAATTAATTTAACACAAACAATTATCAATAACCAAATAAGTATAAATAGTAATGACCTAAGCACTCAGCGAAAAATAGATAAGTAAATTCACCGCTGCGCACTCTAATCGAATCAACACCTAACAACTCAATATTATACCACACAAGTTAGTCATTTTACATTTTAATACTCAAATTAGAATCCAATATCTTTATGTATCTCTACTACTAATAAAGAAAATTCGTTCAACTAATTTACTCGGTGTCTTTTGGAATTCAAAAATGCCCTTGCTTTTCGTTTATACGTTTGCGCTCAAACAAAATATCAACGTATACAATAATACAAACGGCCCGTGTGCGAAGCACGGGCCCATACTTGTATAAATAAAAAATATGTTCACTAGATGATTATACCAGTAATTATGCTAGTTACAGATTCCTACTATCCTTATTATAAGATAATTGTCCAATACACCCAAGGGATAGAGACTCTAAGTCTCTTCTAGGCTAATGACTTGTATATCTTATAATATTGTTCTGAACCTGCTATGATATCATTCTGTGACACTCCACCTCTATACATATACTATCTAAGAGTATTATAAAGTAATACTATCAGATAGTACAGAAAATGATGCTATATGGAGTCCACTTATGAATATTCTCTTAGATAAACACTAGCATGTATTAAAATATAAATTCACCTATACATACAAAGTATTGACATTAAGAAATAAATACGTACGCCTCAAGAACAGAACAATACATAATATATAGTAAATAACAGAAAACGCAGAGTCAATCGTAGCAATAACATATAATATATAACATAAAGGTCTGTATAAATACAAAACATCTCAATATAATATTATGAATATACAACTCTGTAATGAATCAATGGAATATAGAAACATACAACATCCTAATATATATGCCTCATTTAAGTCTAATAAAACACAAGCTAATCATAACATCCTTGTTCCTAAAATGTCTTGGACTGACCTGAGTATTATAAATAACACACTGGTTAGATTATGTCTAATCAAGGGTTAATATCCTTACGATTCAATATACCAATGTACATTATTATGATAATACCCATAATGTTAATAAATACAAGATACTATATATATAATATCTAAACATAATATCATAAATAATCTCAAATGTATTACATAATTCTAATTGTCACAATTCATATATATTGATGTCATCACCTATCTCAGAGTAAATCAAACCAAAAATCATGAAATCAACTATACATGGGTGAATCATCCAAATCTAGAAATTATCATCATTAAAATCAAGAAATCATCAATAAGGAAGTACAATCAAGTATAGTTGGGGTGACTCATAATAATTCCTAAACATATTTCTCGGTCTCAATATAAAAGTATCATCATCAACATATCAAAGTAGGATAGGATGCCTGTCAATATACAATAAAAGATACGAGGATCCACCATACTCTGGACACATATGTAGATATAATCTCATCTCCTTATATATGAATAAATCAGAATAGTATGGATATACGGGCTACACTTTAGACTCACCTAGTCTCTAGAATAGTCAAGTCATGATAGGATATGAACATATATGTTAATCTACTACCACGCACATATATATCAGAACCAAACGGGAGACTGATATCACATCTACTTGCACTAAAAGCCACATGTATCTATATGACATGACTCCTACATTCATTTATTACCCTTACTTCTCCCCTCTCGATATCATGACAATGATCTACCATAGGCTAGAAAACTTACGGCCTCTACTGTCACGACTACGGAAACTTATGCCCCAAAGGTAACTGACTGCATGCCTATATGACACAGGGGCACCACACATTTAACATTAGCATAAGGCTAAACATAGTCATAAATAAGGTGCTACAGATTGGGAGCACGACCCCTCAATCAAGCCGCTAGGATGGATACTGGCCAATCCGGTTCACTCCCGAAACATAAAGGGAGCCAAACCCAATGTGGATGACATATAGTACTCCTAATTTATATGTACTCATAGCTCTGAACAAAAGCCAACCCATGGCTCTGTATAAGTTAACACATGACTAAGGCATACCAGAGCTCTAACCATGGACCGACATGCGACTCCAACTGTAAGCCAACACATGACTAAAATATGCCCACCGTAATGAGTATCACTACGTACACTCCTCGTTTGAGTGACATTTAATTATAATGAGTAATCAAACAAATAATATAATGGCGTTCTATACCACCATATGTTATTCGAATAATTATTCAAAGCTCATAAACTGCATTCGATCCATACTTGACATCACTATATGACAAATCCAATGGACAACTAAAAAAGTGTTACCGAAAGTCCCATACCAAATGGTATCACTAAACCATTTATTCAAATTTTTCATCACATAGAAATGAATCTCATGTATCAAATATAAAGGATGTCATCACCATATCATATTAAAACATCAATCAAATCCAAATTAACAGTGAATCATTCATATGATTATTATTAAATGAATAAGAAAGAGATAACATAATAGTAATATGAATAAATATAAATAAACAAAACAATACTCAATAATAAATCATTCACAATATATTATTTTATATTATAAAATTAATACTTAAAATGGGATAACAAATAATGCTACATTAAATAATTATAAGATATTCAAATTAAATTAAATTTATTCATAATCAAATAAACTTATTACCAAAACTTTATTTATATGTATTTATATATTAAGATTTCTCACCTTTATGATAAGACAATTAAAACTATTGTTAGTATCAAAAATGGCATGAACAACCAATAGATTAAGTAGAGAACAAAAAGTGATGAAAAGTAAATTAAAATGAGAGAAAATAGAACAATACACTTCTATAGTGGCTCGGCTAATTGTTGCCTACATCCACTTGATTTTTATTGATGATGTCTCTGATTTACAACCACTGTTCTGATCGCTCGGTATCACTCCAATTACTAGAAATATATGTAAAATTGCTAGTGAGCTAAAAAAATCCCCAAAATGATGCCCCTCCATGCCTATTTGTAACTATAGGTCATGGGAAAAGATCTAGCATGTCATCCTCCACATTCTTTATGATGTAGCAGCAGTTATACTCGAGAAGACGTGGCCTTGTCGGCAAATATCTATGGATCGGTACCAATCCATAGGAATGGATCGATACCGATCCATAAGAACATCTTATGGATAGTTCTAACCCCTTGGATCAAAGTGATACATCGTTAGCGACATTTCTTAACTTGTTTATATGGTCATGAGCATGTTTTTCGGCCAACGGGATGGATCGATGGAGGAGTTGAATTGTTAATTCCTTGTGGTACTTGAGCTATTTGATATTAAATGGCATGTGAACGATCCATAGAGTTAGGAATGGGTTTCTAACATCAACACTTGTTTGTTGGAGAAAAATGAAACAAATCTGGAAAGATTCTATGGATCATTACCGATCCATAGCTACGGATCGATACCGATCCATCACTTTAATGGATCGGGCTTTGATTCTTTTGGAGTGCCTTTGTCTTTGCCTTATAGTCTTGATTATGCTTGGTTTTTATACTTTACGGCTATATCTCTGGGCCATTTACCTCAGGATCATTCAAGTTCTGTTCGTCAAGTCAGTCTAGATACCGCCTAGTTAAAAGGCTGGATAAACTTGCCCCCTAAAATACATCTTGTTGCAAACACGATGTGCTTTGAATAGTGACAAGTTGGGTTGTCATATCAGACTCCTACCTATGCTTCAAATAGTTGGTATCCTTTCTTCGAATCTTTTCGATGAAGTGTTGCGTCTATAATCATTCATCATGATCCTTCGCAAGCATCTAAGACTTTAAATTGCAGCATGCTCTTACGATCCACCATTTCAAGCTCGATAATTTTGAGTTGATTCTTTTTCTAGATTTTTTAGGTTTGAATTTGCCTTAAATTGGTTTTCAATTATTGAATGTTGAGTCTGCACACACAGGTGCATTGATTATCCATTTCGCCCTAGTTCTATGTATATGTTGGCTCCTGTGAAGAACTAGGTACATATGTATATGTATGCCATTTTTCATTTTTGAACATCGATCTATCGGTACCGATCCACAGGCATGGATCAATACCGATCCATAGCCTTAGGGTTCGGCGTGTCTGACGCCTATTTTCATGGTTCGGGCATTAAATAATTTGTTAAAACCCTTTTCATTCTTTCATTTTTATTTGTTATTGCCTCCGTGCTTCGTCTACCTTTGAAAATCTTCGACCTTGAGATCAAGTAAAACTCTGCCACTCTCCGCCTTAACAACCAAATGCTACAACCTCGACTTGAATTGAATCGCTATCTGAACAGACATCACATTCATGCCCAATCCTAACTGTGCTTACCTCGATCCTTGGACTCAAGCCTTAAAATTTGAACAAGGCTATTAGATCGAATCTAAACATACATGGTCAGGATGGAGATGAACGTTAGTGAGAGTGGAATGCTTTGAGGATGAACGACCATGCTTAGGGTAGTACTTCAAGTTGCCAAGGCTGGAATTTCCTCAATGGCTATGGTTCGGTACCGACCCGCCCTTGGGATTTTCTACCTTGGTCGATTTTGAGAAATCTAAGCGTATCCACTTGGAACCAAAACTCTAAGATGAAATTTCTTGAATTTGTGGTATGTTGAATGCATTGATGATGACTCAAAGCCCGATAGGACTATTAGGGATGACGATCACTTCGGATATCCTTCAGATTTCTAAATAAACCGTTGCACAATATCGAAAAGCACTGCACGACATTGCACTACACTACACCTGATTTTCAGATTGGCTTGGGGCATGACTTTTAATCAATCCAATACCAATTATATGTAGAGTTTTGATAGCTATGGCTCATAGACATTCCAAGTATCTCTCTACTTAATCTATAGGTCCATTAACCATCATATTTGCCGAGTCAGATACCAAGTTAAGCTCAATCGTAGCTCATTTTGCACAGCAAATTCTGATGCAGGCTGCACTCGACTAGAAAAATATGCAAGTAGACCAACATGCTCTAGAAGTCACAATGAAGCCCGTAAAGGGTCCTAAAGTTGAACCTACCCCAGATACTCTTGACGATGCAGTCATACTACATGATCTCGTCGATTCTCCTGCTTCCAAAATCAAAAAGGATCACTTAGGAGAATTTGTGAAAAGCACAGAATTCTATTTGAAGATGTATTAGTCCCAACACACCATCATAGAGCACTCCATCCATCAGGTGGATATACAACATGTAATAGGTATATATGCTTGGCAGGATGCGTCCCACCATTTAATCGGTACATACGACAAATTCTACATTTCATGCAACTGGCTCCGGCCCAGATTCATTTGAACATTTATGCTTTCCTCTATAGCCTGCTATATTTTCTTGCCCTTTGACCAAGTTCCTAGCAACCAAGAGATTCGATAATTTTTCAGCTTTAAGCGTCGTAAGGGAAGTCCTTCCCTTCTCTTTTTAGGATCTTTTAGAAGCTGCCAGATCACAGTCGATACTTGGGATAAATTAACCTATTTCAAAGAGGAATTATTCTTTGTTCACTATCCTCCCTAGTGCGCGCAGTGATAGAGATCTCCACGTAAGCTTCACTCTATCCTTTATCATGTGGTTCCACATCCATAACTTTTTCTCTTTAGAACGCCTTTTTCATTCTTTACAAATGTACCGTGTAGTTTTGCAACTTTAGCTGAGACTGTCAGACAACTTCATAAAATCCCAAGGGAAGAGAAAGAGGCCAACACATTGCTTAGCAATGAAAATCTATGTTCTTATAACTTGTTGGAATTCAATCATAGTGCTAGTGATACTTTGGAGAATGGTGACGGTGGTGAGGATGATTCTTCATCTGAAGATGATGGAGATCACTCACTGATGCCCTTAATTCAAAGTCTGTTGATCAAGACTGGCCATGTACATGAGCACACCGAAGAGGGTGAAATTAGGGATGAGGGTGAAGAAGCAACTAAACATGGTGAAGTGGGTGAGGCAACAATGATCAGCAACCTCTTTAGAGGAAGAACCTTAAGATTAAACTTAACAAAATGAGGACTCCACCTCTACTAGCTATGTCTATATTTGAGACTCTTATACAGACTTCGAAGGACCCTTTTTCTGGTCTCGAGCCAATCCTGGATGTAATCAACTCCTTTGACATCACCAATAAGAGTGTTGAATATGCTAGGTCCCCCATTCGTTTCCAAGAGGATGTGCCTTCTACTAGTGCAGGGGAGATTACCCATGTCAACAAAATTCGAATCCATGGTCCATTAGAGGGACACCAAGACACTTGCGCACACACACATGCATTGCACTCTGCATAGCTCAAATAGTGCTCTTATATTGTCAAAGCTGATTTATCTTCGCTTTACTCACAGGTCCATGGAGTGAGTGGATTATACAAGGATTTCTAGGATCAGATGGGATATCAACCGAGGCACAAACCAACTGCACAGCCTCATAAGCTCGATCATGATTTTGATTCTCACCGGAGTTTAAGCCACAATTATGGAGGCACAGAGAAAGAATACATGCCATATGCTTCATCTTCCATGCATAGATCTAGATCCAGGTCTCCCCCATCTAGAGGTTCGGAAAAATAGTCTCATCACTATGACAACTTCCTTCATGATGACCTTTCTCGTGCCGCTCTTTCTCTACCAAGCAACCAGCATCGTCTTATACCTCTCAGTGGTCTCATGTCCATCGAAATCCACTGGTTATGATTCCTCTTGACGCGATAAGGCACCTATTGAGAAGCCAGCTGAACAGCCTATCGCTGAAAGAGAACAGTCAATCACTTCAAATCCTCAGATTGTCAAATTACAATGTCACTTTCTGAAGATCAATTTTAAAGACAGCAAATTCATTCTAAACTTAAGGATATTCCTGTGCACATCAAGGATGAAATAGTTGCATATGTCGATAATGTATATGATCAGTATTTTACTTAGAAGAGGCTGGCTGAGATAATCTTAGAATATTCCAAGAATTTAAAGGTTAAGATTGGAGGAATAAAGCTTACTACGAACCAGAATGATGAGATCACTGCCTATCTCGATAAAGATATTGCTGAGTTAAAGAAGGCCTAGGAGGATGCCAATCAAAAAATCAAGGAGCTGAAGGCAACGATTAAGCAAGAAAGAAAGAATCATATAATCGAAGTGGAGTCTGTTCACCATAGAAATCATGATTTGGCCAAAGAATTAAAAGCATTAAAGGAACAACTCGAAGAAGAAAAGTAAGATGAGGCTTTTCAAACTGCTCGTTGTTACTGTAAAGAACTGCTCGATGCATGCAAGGAGGGAGATGATGCATGCAAATAAAGTGATGACGCGCTTGATAAGGCGAAAAAGTTGATGATTTGGTGACATCCAAAGATAGGCAGATTAGGATAGCCTTGATCCACTCATCACCAACTACAATGCCAACTTCTTAAGTTCTGAGATTTGGTGTGGCTCGATAAAGCTTATCCTCGCACCTTGGCGATGGCGTAGGAGAAGATAATGCAAGATAAGCATGAACATATAAAAGGAGCTGAAATAGACTTGGTGGAGATGGAGAAAGAAATTTTAAGTGCAGAGGAGATCGAGGTGCTCAGAGTAGGTGAACCTATCTTGTGTCCAGAGTTGGCTAATACATTTCGGTGAGATCAAGCTAAAGGCTCTAGCACCACACCTGAGGATATCACAATAGATCTTACTTCTTAACCTCCAACTGCTTCAATCAGTTAATCAAACCCTGGGTATGATCCAGATGTGCCACAACTTCTCATGCCTAGCATGTTATCTCCAATCCTAGAGGGAAACTCGAATGGTACGCCTACCTACACAGAGCCTATATCCGGTGAAGGTATATCATTAATCTCACCTATATTTGAGAAGGCACATATGACAACAGTCGATGTTGCTAATCTCTCCTTTCATCTATCTCAAATTACACGTCAACCAACAACTCCAATTCTTCCCAAAAGGAGCTCCCAACCAGGGCCAACATCAATAATGACCTATTCAATGGTGGTGACTATCTCTGGAATAACTTCAAGCATTCATGTTAGTGATATTCCACATCCCAGTGCACAGAAGATCGGACCGCTGGATGAAGGACGGCCCGGTGAGTTTTAAGAGATTCATATCAACGAGGATGTTTTAATGATGGTGAATTTAGGGCCTATTATAAAGCCCACTATGCAGGAGATCCATAATGAACAAGTCCTGGATGCCATCAAAATTAAGTAGGAACCGACAGACTTCATCCCTCCATCGTTATCCATCTCTTCATCTAGCAATCCCATTTTCATCTCGGTTATGCTATCTATGGCCGGAAGCACTAAGAGCGTGTCCATCACTTCATCACAAAGCACTTTAGTAAAGGGCCAAGGAAGTAGGGGCGAGGAGGTAAGAGAAAGAATTAGGGCTCAGGTGGACAGTCTTCCAATGATGGAAAGAAAGAAATAATGCACAAGTCGAAGACATGATCGTTTACCTTCTTTATGTTTTTTGTTGCATAAAAGTACTTAGGTGTTATCTCGCCTTTTGGCAAGGCCATGATACCAAGGAATTGGTCTGAAAATAAGGACGGTCTATTCTAGAGATCGATTGTACATAGGTTAGCTATGGATACCGATAAACTTTTCCCGAGGGATCAAGCTACAATTAATATGACATGACAAGAAAAGCTACAGAAGCCAACATTTCAAATTTCAAGTCGATCGGAGTTCGTATGCTTAAGTTATAGGTCGATCAAATTCTAGGAGAAGAACGTTCTGTTCGTATCCTTATGTTCGCATCGATCCATTTCATATCAATCGATAGATAGGCGTCTCTTCATATCCATCCAGGCAAACCCACTTCATATCTATCCAAATTCACCCACTTCACATCCATCTTCAGTAACACATGAGTCCACTTCGTATCGATCCACTGCCAAATATGCTTCATATCGATCGGCCATAGATCGATACGAAATCAACACCCCCCGTCGATACGAACCCAACCGTAAGTGATGTGAAGTTGCCTTTGAGTTATCGATTCAAAAAACATAAGTTCGTATCGATACGAAGCAATTATAAAGCATCGATACGAAGTTGAGTAAAATAAAGCGATACGAAAGGAATATCCTGGGTCGGTACGAACAAGGCACATTCAAGTGGAAGACTCGATCGCTCGACATAAAAAGTGGATCGATCCAAAAAGTTAGTGCCACGTCATCAGGCATCACGTGTCCAGAAGTGATGCAAATAGAAGCGATGCAAATTCAACAGCCTTCAACAAGTTCAAACTTGCATATATCATAACTCAAAATCTATAAGTTCAAATGCTGCCAAATTTTCGTAGGAGCTTGCGTACAACCCCAAGAATGTCAATGATCGATCTAGACTCGATTGGAAAATATCTTGATCGATACGAATTTCTTTCTTATCGATCATGGACTGAGTCCAAACGGCCGGGGATCTCTCACATGGGCCCGCCCACGTGAGAAAAGAGGTCTTCCGAGATCCAAGCAAGATATTTTCTGCCTACGTCTATAAATAGCAGCCCAGGACCTACTAAAAAAAGACTTTTGGCTCTTCTACGTCCAGACTCTGCCGAAATCACTATTGTAATCGAATTTTACTGTTGTAACTCATTGTAATCAGCAAGAAAACATCAATAAAAGTCGGCTATTTCATAGTGGACATAGGCCATACGTCGAACCACTCTAAATCTATGTGTTTCTGTGCATTTTTCTTGTTTATCGATTGGTGTATTTGTTAGATCTTCCTCATTTTCCATTTATATTCTTCATTTTATCTCTTCAAACACATCCAAAGAGTGTTGTGTCCAATTTTAGTAGAAATACTTTGGTGATTTCATTGAGAAAACCCAGTTTTTCTCTTGCTCGTTGGATCTACTACCATTATCAGATTGCAAGAATCTAAGGAGAAGATCCAGATTTCAAATTCAGAAGTTCTTCCATCCTATTCAGATTTGTACCAAGTCCAGGAAAGAGCTTTTCTATCCATCATGATCAACACTAGGACTAATTCAACTGCTGCAAATCCAGAAGAACGGGACATACAGAATCCCACGCAACTTCCTCTTGCCGACCAGAATGCTGCCGGACCTTTAGATCCGCAAGGCCCTATAACCAGAGAAGAGTTTCAAATGTTAATGCAAAAGCTAACACAAAGCTGCCGGCAGCTTACTTAGCAACTCCGTGATAACGCAGAATTGACCAATCAACTAAATCATCAACGATGAAGGAGATTCAGAAGGGATTGGACTTTCTACTCATCCATTGAGAGTTCAGCCTCTTCTAACTACCATCATAGATCTACGCCCACGGCTAGACGGAAGCTATACACAGGCTACTGGACATCAGCGCACCTTGAATCTTGGGCAACCGAGAGCTGGTCCGTCAACCAGCCATCAGACTGGACCCTCCTCCCGAGGAAGTACTGTTCCCCATCATGCTACTGACAACCGCACTGCTATAGCTGCTATTGAGTTGGAAGTTGATGCTCGGAACCGAACGGATCCGATCCATCATTAATATAATTATACTCGGGAACCTTATGTTCCCAATGACCTAGAACCAAGGAGGCGAGACATGGACCGTTGACTGCGACTGGCCCACCCTTGCATTGTGGAACCTGAGCACACCTTGGCTCAACATGCCCAGAAAGTCCTGATGCCGGATATCTCGACAATGTCAGGGCCTCACCAATGATGACTGGGGAATCTCCTGGAGTCATACTCCTTTTATTGATGATATACTCCACGCTAAACCTCCTTGATGATTTAGAATGCCAACTCTACGTGTTTATGGGGGGAGCTCTGATCCTAACCAGCACATATTAAAGTATGAGTGGTTAATGAATGCTGCACGAGCCGATGATGCGGCCAAGTGTCGAAGTTTACCGATCACCCTAAGGGGCATTGCAACTATGTGGTTTACTCGTCTACCACCTCGATCTATCTCATGTTTTGACCAATTGGCAACGAAGTTTGTTAAACAGTTTCACATGCATATCACAAGGCCGAAAGTTGTTAATACCTTGTCCAGCATCACTCAAGTTCATGGAGATACACATAGACGCTATTTGGAGAGATTTCATGCTGCATGTGATGAGATTAGTAATCTCAATGATAACTTAATTCCGATGGCACTAACTAAGGGGATTGATCCCGATTCCGAATTTGGCAACTGGTTGGTCAAAAAACCCTCTACGTCATTGGACCATTTCTATTCCAAGGCATCCTAGTTCTTTAGAAGGGAGGATGCAAAACAGTCTAGGAAAAAGGATGACACAGGGCCTAGTGTGGAAGGAATTCAAAGCAATGTTGCTGTTAAACAAACCAGGGAGCATCCCGGAAAGGTACAATTGAACATACAGAATAAACAGAGTCAACAGAGAGGCAATGGAAATCAAAACAGGGAACAGGATCAGAATCGTGGGCCACGATGTAGGGCTCCTATGTTTGACAAGTATACTCCTTTAAATATGTCGTTGGATAATGTGTATCTGCAGACCTGCAATACTATCCAATATAAGAAACCTGCTCCGAAGCCATCGTCAAAAAAAACAGATTCAAACGGGAAAAGTTTGCAGATTTCCGAGAGCTATGGCAATAACACGAACGAGTGCCGTCATTTACAGGATATTATTGAGAAGTTGATATGAGAGAGAAAATTGGAGTAGTTTGTACGAGTGTCGCGGTCAGGAGGTGCAGGCCCATCGAATCAAAACCAAATACCGAATCAGGTGAGACCAGAGGAACCCACTCATATTGGCGGGTGGCTAGTGATTAATACTGTTAGTTTTGGTCCTCATCCAACAGACCGAAGCTGGAAGGAAATGGAGTCATATGCCAGTTCTATTAGGCATGTGAGCTTCGAATGTTGTAGTAGTTTGGAAGAGGGGGCTTTGGCCAAGCAATTGAAAATGATGACATATGACATCGTATTTCGAGATAGGGATGCCGACAGAGTCAAAGCCCCAACCATTGATCCACTTGTCCTTTTAGCTCAGGTAGATCCTGCTTGGATGAAGAGGATCTTAGTAAACAGTGGAAGTTCAGTGAACATACTGTTCAAGTGAGCCTATGATCAGATGAAAATGAAAACAAAAGACTCGAAGCCTTGTTAATATCGTATTCATGGCTTCAATGGGAGTGCAACTACCTACTGGAGTGGTGGATCTACTAGTGGAGTTGGGAATTAGAGAACGTCGGAGAGTTAGGATATTACAGTTTGTTGTATTGGACATAGACATGCCATACAATGCTTTTTTCGGCCGATCGGCCCTAACTGAATTCAAGGCTGCCATTCCCCCTTGGTGTTTGACTTTAAAATTCCCTACCGACAATGGAGTTGGAGTCATTCGGGGATACTAGGCTACTGGACGAGCCTGTTATGTTGCCGAGCTGCGAGAGGCGCAGCGAAAGGAAAAAGGAAATGGCGTAGAGGAATCTCTCTACGTCCGTTTCGTTGAGAATTGATGCCTAGGCCAAGGCCCGGGAACCCCAACCAATTCACAAGGGATCTTGACCCAAGAGATACCAAAAGTGAAGACAAAAAAAAAGACAGTCAAGCTTTCCCATTCGAGCTAACGATCGATATTCCGATCGATAATAATGACGACTCTAAAATGATAAAGACTGGATCTCGGCTAAGCCAACGGACGCAGGAAGAATTTCTTGAATTTCTCCAGGCAAACCTTGACGTTTTTTTGGACACATTCTGACATGTGTGGAATCTCCCAGACATCGTGAGCCACACATTGAATATTGACCCGCGGTATGTCCCGGTCAAGCAAAAAAGACATGGTATGGATCCAGAGAGTTCTGCCGCCATTAAGGAAGAGGTTGATAAGCTTAAATCGAATGGATTTATTTGAGATGCATTATACCCGACATGAATGTCCAATTCTGTACTTGTCAGGAAGCCTACGGGAAATGAGAACATGCGTTGATTACTTAGATTTGAATAAAGCTTGCCCTAAAGACAGTTTTCCACTTCCCGAATCCATCAGCTTGAAGATTCAACGGTTGGACATGAACTCTTATCCTTCATGGACACATAATTTGGTTACTACCAGACACCCATGTACCTGCCTGATCAGGAGCATACCAGCTTCGTCACCGATCTGGGAATTTACTACTACAGAGTCATGTCGTTCAGACTAAGTAATGCCTGAGCAACTTACCAACGGCTAGTTAATCGAATGTTTGCTAACCAGATTGAAAAAACCATGGAGGTATATGTGGAAGACATGCCTGTGAGGTCACGATTCTCCACTAATCAATCAAAGACCTGGAAATGATGTTCAAAATCCTCCGAGAGTACAAAATGAAACTTATCCCATTGAAGTGCCACTTTGGGGTCGTTTTTGGAAAATTCCTTGGATTTATCGTCAATGCTCGAGGAATTGAAGTCAATCCCTAGAAGATCTGGGAAATCAGAAACCTTGAAACTCCACGGACTATAAAGCAGGTTCAGAGCCTCAATGGGAAAGTAGCAGCACCGAGCAAGTTTATTTCAAAATCCACCAATAAATGCATTCCCTTCTTCGACCTGATCAGAAAAGGTAAACAAAACTTTGAATGGATGACGAAATGTGAGGGCACATTCCGAGCACTAGTTCAACACCTCTCCACACCACCCATTCTTTCAAAGCCTATTGATCACGAGAGATTGTACATCTACTTGGCGGTATCAGAAAACGCAATCAGTGCTGCCCTAATTCGGGAGGAGGACCGGATACAACGACCGATATATTATATTAGCAAACGACTGACCGGAGCAAAGAGTATCTATCCAAAGATGGAAAAGTCGGATTATTGCCTTGTTATTGCCTTGAGGAGGCTCCGTTCGTATTTTTAGGCTCATGCTATCACTGTATACACCAACCAGCCATTATGATAGGTCCTTACGCGACCTGAGATGTTTGATAGGTTACTCAAGTGGAATATCGAGTTAAGTCAGTTTGACATTACTTACACTCCAAGGCGAGCTATTCAAGGACAAGTCCTAGCAAACATCATCGCTGAATTCACTATCCCAGAGGACTTGCCCGAAACCAGTGAATCTCCCAAGTATACCTGGAAGCTACGTACTGATGGTGCATCAAATGACTATTGCTCAAGCGTTGGACTTGTAATTAAACTCCTAAAGGCCGATCTATATGCTATGCTTTAAAGTTCTATTTTCATGCGACGAATAACAAGGATGAATACGAAGCCTTACTTGCTGGACTAAGGCTTTCTATAGGTTGAGAGTTATTTCTATAGAGATTTACTATGATTCACAATTGGTCATGTGCTAGGTTCGGGGGGAGTACCGGGCCAAAGGCCGAAGACTAGTAGCTTATCTTGCTCGGGTGTAGGAAATATTGAATCTGTTCGATTATTATGCCATCTATTGCATACCTCGAGAGCGCAATCAGAAAGCCGATTCATTAGCAAAGTTAGCCAGTACAGGTGAGGCACAACAAATGGGAATCATTTCCGTGGAAACACTATCTTCCTCGTGCATTGGTCAAATGGAAATAGATTAGGTATTTGAGGTCTCTCCCGATAAGGAGTCATGGATGACTCTATTTAGGAACTATCTTGAGCATGAGACCCTACCGAAGCGCAGGATTGAAAAGAGACAAGTTCTTTGAAAAGCTTCACGGTTCACTATTCAGAATGGAGTCATGTATAGAAGAGGTTACTCTGTTCCTTTACTCTGGTGTATCACCCAATGAAATTAAACGAGTATTGCATGATGTACATGAAGGAGAATGTGGCGATCACATCGAGGGGCAATCTTTTACCAAGAAAGTGCTCCGATATGGATACTATTGGCCGACTATAAATCGTGATGTATCGGATTACTCCAGAAAAATGCGAGAGATGTCAAAAACATGTTCGGATTCCTAAAGCCCCACCTACCGAAATAACTCAGATGGTCAGTCCATGGTCGTTTGCAGTATGGGGCATTGAAATTATTGGTCCTCTACCCCTACCCAAAGGCGGTGCGAAGTACGCCATCGTTGTAGTTGATTACTTTACCAAGTGGATGGAAGCTGAACCCCTTGCTACAATCACAATGAATAAAGTGATCAACTTTGTAGTATGCAACATTTTTTCTTGATTTGGTCTCCCACATACAATCATCACTAACAAAGGAGCCCAATTCGACAGTGTTGAATTTAAAAATTTCTGTCAACGATTCCACATCCAGAAGAAATTATCTGCAATTGCACACCCTTAAGTGAATGGACGGGTTGAAGCTATTAATAAAGTTATAAAGTCTATTCTGAAGAAATGATTGGAAAAGGCTGGAAGCAAATGGGTCGATGAACTCCCTATGGCCCTATGGGCTTATCGGACAACCCACAAATCCACGACCGACCACACTCCATTCTCTCTTTCCTATGGTTCAGAAGACGTTATTCCAGTCGAAATGGATGTACCTTCTCATTGTGTGACTTATTATGATCCGAAAACGAATGCTATATTACTTGCCAAATTTCTAGATTTATTAGATGAGAAGCAAAAAGAGGCTGATTTGAGGGCAGCTGCATACCGAAGTTGAGTCACCCGTTTATACATGCCAAGGGCCGCTCTCGAACCTTTGAACTTGGCGATCTCGTCCTTAAGAAAATTTACCCGATTCCTTCACATATGAAACCGACATGGGAAGGGTTGTATGTCATCGAACAAAATCTTAGAGACGGTACATTTAAATTATCAACCGTTGACGGTCTCACTCTACCAAGATCCTGGAACAGCAAGAGTCTTCGTCGCTAGTACACATAACATGCTCTGTTTATTTATTCAGTCTATTTTTCATTTGCAATTTGTTTATGCATTTCGAAATTTGAATTTGTAATAAGGCATCTGACTTTGCCGTATTTTCTTATTTCAGCAATAAAATGCAATCTCTTCGAGCCAGAGCTGTGACTTTTTGAAATGCGTCATTTGACCATTACTATGCATGGAGAGCTAAGTTCCACCATACGGTGGGATTTATTCAAATAGGAAGTGACTGTGATACGATCGATCACTCGCTAAGTGAAACTCGATCTCGGGGGCAAGTTCTCACACTTAAGCCAAAAAAGGATTGATACACGGCAATCCTCTAACTAACTCCAGATTCCCAGAGTGCGAACTGGAGTATAAACTTACAAATGCGATTTCGAAGAGGGTCGATTCGTCCACCTAACGACTTCGCACGTATTCAAACCAAGTTCGAGGAGGATGGACCCGTATATCTAATGACCTCGGTTGTTAACTCAGGGTGGATGTGAGTCGACCATCCATGATCCTGATAGATCCGCCATTCCCAGAGTGCGAACAAAATCCTAAAGGCTAAATAGATGTGACTGACCATCTATCGTCCACTCTAGATTCGGGAGTGTGAATTGGAGTATAAACATGAATAACAAACGGGTGTGATTGACCACCCATCAACTAACTTCGGATTCCCAGAGTGTGAACCGGAGTATAAACATCAACTAACTCTAGATTCCCAGAGTGTGAGCTGGAGTATAAACATCAACCAACTCTGAATTCCCAGAGTGCGAGCTGGAGTATAATCATCGACTAAATCTAAAATCTTCGAAGTGTAGATTGGAGTATAAATACAAACTGGTTGTAAATCAACCACCCGTAAGACAACTCCGAGTCCCTGAAATGCGGCCGGAGTATAAACATAAATCGGGTGTGACTGACCACCACGAATCATTCTAAGTCCCCAAAGCATGGACAAAGTTCTAGATATCAAACGAGTGTGACTGACTGCCCATGAAGTAACTTAAGTCCCTGGAGCGTGGACATATCTCTAAATCTCAAGCGGGCATAATTGACTATCGATGTACCAGTGCAATCCCTAAAGCGTGGATGAAATCAATGATGGATGAGTAGGTGTAATTCAACCACCCGAACTCGTCTCGTTTCAGCCTCGATTCAACAGAGTTGAGCTTGAAATATTAAAGGTGAAAAATAATGACCTACCAATCTTTTCAACTTATCCCTGGAACTGGGAGTAGAACTTAAGTGCCAGCCACTGATTGAGACATTGCGGCATCGAAATTCGACTTAATGCTCGATCGCGACCCGAAGCCATAGCTCCAAAACTTAGCAACTAAACCCGGGTCTGATTCAAGAACCAAAACTTCACAATTGTATTGAACGGAAGTTCGAGCGCTGAAATACTTTAAAAAATGAACATAAACTGAGTTGAAGACCAAATGGAATTTTATTTCAACTATTCTTTGAAAGAAAAGGATGAATACAAAATTATTCCAAAAAAAAATCCTACTAGCGGGTGCCGACCCACATCTATACACGACCTACAAAAAGCAAAAGTAGATTCCTATCTTTCTACAGAAAATGAGCCGAAAAGACATGTCTATTCTCTATTTTTCCTCGGATTCTTCTTCGGCGTTGACCGGCTGGAGCTGCTACTTTATTTGCCTCATTGAGCCCTTGCCTTTTCGTGGAGTAACCTCCTCCTCCAAGCTCACATGAATTGGAATGCTTCCTAAAGGCGGATTCAGAGGGATATTATCAATGTTAGAAGGCGGAGGAGGCACACTTGTGACGACAAAAATGCTACTGGCCCGCGCAGGAAAAATCATTCTTAAAGGAGCTGGACAAGGACCTGCCATCCCACCTCCAATGCTACTGGCCCGCGCAGCTGCTTCCATTTCAGCATTGATTTCAGCAATGATCTCCTCTTCATGCATTGTTTGGGCATCTCCAAGGACGCTAGCAGTTGGGCCCGAGGAGCTGGTCACAGGTACGCCTCCACCCATAATAAATGGCAAATCGACAAAAATGTCACTATGATGACCGAGAAGATCCTCCATCATCTTTTCATTAAAAGTAAGCATGCTCCCCTGTGCTCCGTCGGTTGGCGCAGTAGCCATTGTAGTAATGCTTCTGTAATAAGGGCCTCCTGCACGTGGTGCGACTCTTGCGTTACAAGGGCATGGTTGATGTAGCTCCTGTCACTGAATAGAGACAAAGAAAATGTTATTAGTGATTGCTCCAAGTAACGCTTCTAACTTTGAATGAGCATAAGAGGTGCTTAGAATACCTTCCTAGGTTGACTCGCGGGTAGCTGAGCAACGTCGGAAACTTGCTCGTGAACTGGAGACAACTACGATTGATCAAGATTATATGCAGGAGTAGACCGAGGATCAACCACAGATGTAGTCTTGAGCCGGGTTGGTGCAAGAGTTTCAGAACCAACATCATGGTGCATAACACCAGAACCCTCTCCAGCATTCGAATGCTGAGTGCCAAGTTTCTCCTTTTCATATGTGATCGTGATATCATGGAGAACTTTTCTTTCATCTTCACTCAGCACTCGGTTCTCTAGTTCGAATTCATCAATTGATCCAACTTGGTGTTCTGCCTTCTCGTCTTCTACCAAGCGACCACAAGCATTATACAAGTGCGATGGATAATTATCGAGCCAAGTTAGGTTTCGTTGTTTCAAAACATTGGCATTGTATGTGATAAGAAGATCTTCGATATCGACCTCCAATCAGGTCTCTACCATCTTCACTTTGCTCTCAACCTTGGTCTTGGCTTTCTGGATTTTGAGCACTGCCGCATCCCTCTTATTCTTAAAAACCATGGCATGTTCACATGCCTCCTAAGCAGCTTTATTTGCATCGACTTTCTCCTTGATGATTTATGAAAATTTGGCCTTATTCTCCTCAAGTTCCTTCAGCGCAGCATCCCTTTCGGCCATAACAATGGTGTTTCGACGGCCCATGTAAGGATCCGCAAATCCGTACTCCTTGAATAGACACTAATATCCATTGATTAACTCAAGATGAAAGGAAATACGAACCATTATGGTTAAAGAAGAAGAAAAAGATAGAAAAAGTAAGAAAAAGATAGAACATAACAGAAAGAAAACAACAGAACAATATCAGAATCTCACAATTGCAATGGAACAACATATAATAGATAAATGAATAATCTTTAAACAAAGAACTATATCAGTTATTACATTATATCACATTACATTATCAGAGTTTACAACAACTACAACAAACAACAACAAACAGTGGAAAAGAAATACTATATACTAAATGATACGCCATGCCCTTCAGCTTGCCTCCAATTCTCTACAGCAACTCCCTAATTCCAGAATATCCTGATAACCTTACTCTAGATTGCCCGTGTGGAAATTGGTGGGCACCCAGAGTTTAGGAAGAAAACAATAAACTCCAGGTCAGTCATGGGACTGGTGTGAGAACATAAACAGTTTATTTTTTTAAAACAAAACAGAGGAATATTTTTAAAGTCAATTCGAAATGCTTTTAAAAATGAAACTACCATAAGACCTCCCGGCACACACACAATGCGAACACAGACTTGAGGGAGATTTCTCCTTATGATAGTCAAAGATGCTTACTACGCAAAATCAAATCATTTTGATATTATTATTAGTGCATAGTGTAGAAACACATTCCGAAAGTAGAATATAAATCTTAGCCAGCATAGGTACCATTATATTATGCCTACTATAGCTACCATATTAAATGGCAGGTTCTACAACTAAAACCGTACAAGGTTCGTATTGTTTCTTTGGATTTCCAACAAATGGTCAGGCCAAGGAACTTCCCATTGCCATTCGGTGCAGAGACATTCGATGGTAATCCTTTCGTTTTCAAAAATATCCGGTCTTCAACACCGGTCTTCAAATGCAATCCATAACGACATATCACATATTCGAAATGGGTTATATGACCCCAAGGTCCTTTCCCGGCTAACCCGAATAGTGAGCGCTTATTCAAAAATAAGCGTGGCATTCAAATTCAAGCAAATCACAACAAATACCCATTCAAAGGAAAATATTGATAGTCGGTTATTGAACTATCAATGGATATGCACAACATCACCAGATTCCAAATAATTTTTCAAATTATTTATTTTCCAAAAATATCTTTACAAGATATATAATTTCAATACTTCAAAAATAAATCAATATTTAATTTTAGACAAATTCCCCTTTCTTTTATAAATTCCATAGTGAATTTATATTTCAAAATGTCTACTGATATACAGTTTTCAATAGATTTCAAATATTCATTTCAATTTATCTTTACAAAGATAAATTCTAAAAAACGTTTCATTTCATATTGGAAAAGCATTTCCATACTTATTAATAATAAGTAGTTCACAAATCTATTTATTTTCAACACTTGGGAAAATATTCAATATACTTAAATCACAATTAAGTATATATTTTATTCTTTAAGGAAAGTGTTCTTTTAGACACATTTATTTGAGTCAAAACGAACATTGCGTAAAACATCGTTACGACAACTCAAAATCATTAGTATAGGGATTCGAAGTTAAGATAGATATATAAATCCCAATACTATATAAAACATCTCCTTTCGGAAATCATTTACTATAACAACAGTGTTATAGTCAACCATTTCCTTCTATTTCTCGAAAACGTCTATTTCAACAATGAATGTTGAAATCTATGGTTTCCAACCTTAACACATTTTAAAACATCGTTAAATCGTTTTAATTCTATTTAAAATACCACCTCCAAAACATTTTCTTTAACATATCATTCGCTATCCAAAAGCGTGAATATACTTCGTTAACCAATTTCATCATTTCTATACATTTTATTTTAAAGGATTATCCATTGTCCAAAATCGTGGATATAACTCCTTTAATAATTTCTACATTTACTTTATCAAATTCAATTGATTTGGATTTATAAAACAGTGTTTATAAATCCTATTTCTATTTAGTTTATAACAACTTCAATTTATAAATCTCCTTTATTTACCTATTCAATTTATAACTCAATTATATACCAAAAGTCCATATTATAAGTTAAATACTTATAATTTATTTGTTTACAAAATCGTTCTTTTAAACTTCCCAAATTATAAATCTTATAACTTATAAGATTCATTTATTTACCCAAATCTATTCTTTTAATAACTTTACAAAATTTTTAAATCTTACTACTTACTAATTCCATTTATAATTTCACCATTTGTAATTCTATAATTTCATTCACTTATGAAATCCATTTACACTTCATTCTAACATTTATAATAACTCGTTTTATAATTCCAATATTTTAATTTATAAATATCAATTTTATAAATCTTTTATATAGATCAATTTATATTATTATTTTAAAACGTCTTTAAACTCCTTTATAATTTCATCATTTTGATTTATAAAATAATCAAATTTTGTAAATCCTATATTTAAACCTTTTACAATAAATTCAAAAATCCCAATTTAAACTATTTCATAAAATCATTAACCCCATATTTTCAAAAATCAACTTTTAACTATATTTCTCAAAAATCATAATTTTTATAACATTAAAATTATAACGTTTATTTATTTAAAACGAATAAATTCCAAAAAATATATTTTATAAAACATATACTTTCAAAGATCACTTTTAAAATCCTTTTAAAATTCCAAAATTGGCCCAATGATGCTACACACCAAATAGTCAATCACGACGACGACGACATCATATATCTGTATATGATAATCAACAAATATTAAAATATCTATAATCAAATAAATACTGTTGAGGAATCCAGTTGGATCCCTCCAACCTGTTTCCCTGCATCCACAAACATTAGCACAATACCAATTCTATTTCCAAACGAAATATCGTGGTATATAGGATTTAAAATATTATCCTCTATTATACGGCACAATAGGGTCTCATCTGCTATATAATGCGGGAAATCAACTCCAAGTACATAAATAATACCAATTTCACTGTACTGTGAAATATTCGTGGTATATGTTTTTAATAAATAACATCCGCTTACTAACGGCGTATAATGTCTATTTTAACAATCAGTAGATAACAATCATCATTCAAACATACAATGAAAATTTTTAAATCTAACTATTTAAAATTAAAATCGAAACCGATTCGATTGAGTGAGAAGTTCTCACCTCGGTTTCAATTTCGTTTTCAGCTTTTATTTCGAATAAAATTAAACACGCGTTTAATTTTACCCGAAATTCTCACTAACTCCAAATGACTCCAATCTAGTTCCATTGCGTAGTGCTCATCCATACGAACCCAACGCAATTCGTTTCGTGCGTTTTCGACCTCGTATGAAAAAGATATCAATTTTTAAAGTTCGTAACACAACATAATATAATTATTTACTATTTTCTTTTATAATTTATACCATAATCTAATCCAAGCCGTGCATTTCTTTTGAGACCAGATCATGGCCGCACGCTATCTTCCCCTTCATCACGCGATTTTGCTCCAGGCAACGAACGTAAACCGAACCCATGACTCACGTTCTAGGGTTAAATATTGTGACCACCACGATCAACTTCAGGCCGATCAACAACCATGCTTTTGAAGCTCACGACGAATGCTACCTTCGGCTGCAAGATGGTGGAACTTGGCCTCCTATTTTGCCTCGAAAATCGTGCCGACCGTGGCGCCTTCCAGCTCCAATTGCCGTCGATTCTTTGCTCCATTCACGATCTTAACCGTTGGATAGCAAGATCTTGGAGAGCTCTACATCTTTCATGTTGGAAGTTTCTCGAATTGATGTTTGGATTTGAAGAAATTGAGGGAGGAAGATCTGTGATTTTCGGCCATTAATATTGTAGTCGGCGGCTACAACTTAGGGTTAGGGTTTTGGTATAAATTTTGAGAAATGGTGGCCTTTTATAGAAAATTGCGCGACACTATTCACCCGAAATTTTTCCGAACACCAAACGAAGCGTGCCGGCTGATGTTTCTAAGGTTTACCCCACGTTCCAAACACAATGGAACGTTTTTCGGAGGCTAATTCGATCATCTGTGCGAGTTACGGCAATAAACGATCGATTTTAAATTAAACCGATTAAACGAATTTTCTATGCGTTTTGGCTTGCCTCGGACAAACAGTAAATCCGATTGACACGAAATTTGAACCCATACAATAATATAACATTATGGATCCGATGAAACTGGTTTCGTCGGAATTCGAGACTGTTTGAAAAATGGCTATTTTAACTCGTCAATTAAATATTAAAATATTCAATTTTCCACAAATTAACTTTTAATTCAATTTTAAAAGTTCTAAAATATCGTTCTAACTCCAATATGATAAAATAAAATTTTACAAATCATTTTCAATCATATTTAACCTAATTTCCAATTATTTCTGTGTTTACAACTATTAAATTATCGATTTAATTATCCAATTAAATCCAGATATTCGAAAAATAAATTATTCGACTGTTTAATTTCACTTATTAATATTTAAAATCAATTAAATATACGAACTTTAATTAATAGAAACTCTGGGTCGTTACAGCCCATCTCCTCAACCAAGGCAAAATGCATCTGTTGCATCCTTTCCATAGACTAATCTGCCTCATCGGCTTTCTTAATGGCCTCTATTTATGATCTCCTAGAAGACTCGCTCTCATCATGAAGCACTTGAATAATATGGTCCTTTTGAGCAAGATCAGTTTCTAACTTCTCAATCGTTTTTGCTCGCTCGAAGGCCACCATCGATGCTTTGCCCGCGGTCTTCATCCACTCTCGATATTGGCTGTAAACGTCATGGATGTAATCGTGCATAGTTTGTTCCGCCTCAACTGGAATTCTCTTTAGACGTGGAGGAAAGATGAAGCCATCAAAACAAATGTTTGGAAAGTCTTTTTTCAACTGGGTGATTCTGATTGCTCCTTCCCCAATGGGCTCGATGACAGCTTGCTTAATGATGGTGGGAGTTTCAGCCTTGGTCCTACGATGCTATGAATCAGATCTTTATACTTGAGAAGGAGGCCTTTGGCATGAAGGTTGCAAGGGTTGTTTTCCATGGTCGGAAGGTTGTGTTGGAGCTCGATGAGGCGGAGAACGTGACTAGGATCGATGTCTATATTCTCTGTCTCTGTCCCTCTCCCTTTCATGGCGCTCCTGACTGGAATAACCGCATTCGTGGTCTCTATCGACTTCCCTTCTATAGGACTCGTAATATGAGTTGTATGACGGGCGTACTGAGCAAAGCTTCCTAGCATAAATTTTCGCCTTGTCATCGTACCTGTGAAGTAAAAGAGAAGCAGAATCAATAATCTCCAGAAATGAACAACTTATGATTGGAAATCGTGTAGTGCCATGAAGTGTATGTATGCATGTGCTAAACCCCCCGACCAACCGGTTATGTCGGCCACACTCGTAGGAAGTGACTCACTTAAATCTAAAGCGCTTTGAAGCCCTTTCAATCTGGTGTCGTGTTGGAGCAACACATAGTCTGGGATTAGAACGTCGACGAGTCCTTCGAAAGGATTTTCTATTTGTAAGTGAGGAGCCTCTGAAACTCTAACACCAGAGATTGGCAGGAACACGACCATGGATTTCCATCTTGAAGACTTATGACATTTATGAGCGACTGCCTTGCCTTTCCTCCTTCCCTCTAAATCTCGAGAACTGTCTGGGGTCCCGGCTATGGGCTCGTTTTCAGTGGGCGTATCTTCTTCATCGCCCGCCTCAGCTATTACAACCTCAAATGCTCTACGCTTAGCCTGTCTTTCCAGGACTGCCCTAAGAGACCCCTCAAGTCTTATGCTCTGGTTTTGATCAATTAGCCCAACAATCCTCAAATTTTTATTTGTCAGCACTGAGTCGATCTCTCTCATTTCACTAGGCACCTCTTGAAGAATCCATACTATTTCTTTAAATTAGGCACTTTTGGGTCGTGATATTGTGGTTGTAAAGGAAAGAAAACATTAGATTCAATGTCGATTGCAATTATCCCGTTAGCCACTAGAGAAATTGTGGCACTTACGTCTGGTTAACCACCGACTAGCGGACCCTGGAGGGCACCAAACTTAGAACCACTCCGTCTTGAAGTAGCTAAGCCTGGTCCAGGATCCAATCACCACTTGGCAATTACTGACTGCCTCTAGGAGTGTGAATGAGGGGTTATCTCCCCGACTCTTGACATTTAACAAGTATCTGACTTCTTCTGGAGTTAGGGGCCAAAAGAGATGCTCTATAAAAAAATGAATAGGCTGTTCAAAAACGCATATCCATTCGGATGCAATTATGACCACTACTACAAAACAGGCCATTTGCATCGCCTCATTTGAATCGGTTGAAGTAAAAACTGATGCAAATAGAACTATTTGCATCAGTTCTATCTTAATAACCGATGCAATTGGTACGTGAAAAGCAATAGGTCATAAAAAATAAATTTTGCATCAGTTGTCATCAACAACAGATGCAAATAGTTTCAATTACCGCCATCCCAAAATTTTCTACCGCTTATTTCCCCTTCATTTTCCCTAAAACGGATTTCGCCTGCTCCAAAACAATCAAAACCCTACAAATTGATTTTCGCCGCTTCACGTTAAATCCGACCTTACCACTTTCCCAAAGCCCTTTCCATATGCTGCCTTTAGCTCGTTCCTTTTCCCAAGCTATTCGACGACACACAAAATATTGGCGTGTGACACCCCGTTAGAAGCACATCTTTTCACAAATTCGAAATCCAATTACCAAAATTCTAACTTTCGTGCCTCTGTTCCAACATCACCTCGTGGTCGAGTATGTTGAAGATCGAAGTCAAGCGACAATTTGGCACTGTGGAGTTCAAGGTTGTTTGCGTCTGGTCGAGTTCGTGATTATGTTGCTCGTCCCGTAGTTCGAGTCGTCCATCGATTTCGATTCAGGTGTGAAGGAGATCGATTTGCTGGTTGTCAGTGTGGAGGAATTGTGAAGTCGATTTATGGTGAATTAGGGAGTCGTGATTTTGGGTTTCGATTTTTTGGGTAGAGTGGGTGAAGTGGTTGAGATCGCGGTTGCAGGTGAGTTCGATGATGCTATAGCGAAGGTCGCGATAGCGGATTTGATATCAGTTGTCAATGATTTGTTTAATTCGGTTGTGAATGTTGCTGTATATGATAGGAGCTGGATGAAGATTAGATGATTGGCAAGTGAATGGGTAGTGAAGCAGTAAGATGGTCGAAGGAGAAGTTCGATGATTTTGGGTTTTGGAAGGGGGTTGTTGGTTGAAGGAAGTACTGAGTTTTCAGTGGTGGAACTGATATAGTAATCGTGGATGCAATGGAAGGGGTAGTTTAGATTTACGACTGCAAGGTGACGATGGAGACTATTGGGGGCTGTGGATGGGATGAATGTGTTTCAGGTGAATGATGGTTTCAAGAAGTGCTGCAGTGGGGGTATTTCTGGTTGTTTGTGGTGAGTTGCGCTGTTAGTTATTGAAATGGTGATGATGTTTGGTTTGGGGAGTTGTGATGTATGGGATGATGGTGAGGTGCTGCAGTAGAGGGGCTTGTGTTCACAGTGTGGTGATGCTGAATGGATGGAGTGAACGTGGTGTTACTGGTATGGCTTTGTGTTTATGATAAACGCAGTTCTTTTGTGATGAGTGGCTAAGGGTGATAGCAGGGTTTGGTTTAGAGTGCTAGTATTGGTGTTGGATTTGGCCGAGGTAGCGAGGAGATTTCTGGTTGTTTGGTTGAAAGAGGAAGTGAGGTAATGGAGGAGATGCTTCAAGTGATGGTTTCGGTGTTGTAACAGTTCAGATTGACTTTGAGTTTGTAGTGGTATTTTGATGTGGGAGGAGTGGCAGTTTGAATGATAGGTTCTGATGGTTTGGAATTGGAGTAGGTGCAGAGTGTTGATGTCAAAGAGCAGTCTAGTTGAAGCAAACATTTGGATGGTGGTCTCAGTGATGTGTGCTCCGGTTGAGAGGTGGAAAAAGGAGAAAGAGTGGTGGTGGAGCTCTGGTTGTGGTTTGTCGGGCTATGCCAGTAGTATTTCAAGATCTTGATGCTGATGACTTTAGGCACCCTCTTGGCAAACAGGTACTTAATTCTTTACTTTTTTTTTCTGAATTTTTTTTCAATTAATTTGGCATATGCATTGATTTTTCATTTTCATCATGCACCCTTTTACTTTAGCAAAAGAACCATAATAATTGACTTGTTAATTTTGCAGGGTAATTTTTGTAGCATGGTTTTTAACCTATCCTTTTGTCATTCTAACCAAATTAAAAATTTCTAAATGAATTTTTTACTTAATTATTCTGTACTTTCATATGTAATTAAAACTTGTTACTAAAACCTCATTTTATGCAAGCTCAATTATTGCATATGCACCACAAAGTTCTTATGAAGATGAGTATGGTCCATTCTGAAATAAGTACATTTTTTGTAGTTATTGCCTATGTATTTAGTCAGTGTTAGCTAGAAGTGAAGTTCATTTTCTATCAAAGTATAATATTATAACTTAGATTGACAAAGTTGATTTACTTATAATTGAATTTGGAAGGAGTGCTACTTTCATTATTTTCGTCTGTGCACGTTTGATGTGTGTTCGGGTTCAATCTGGTGAGGATTCTGCAACTATTGATATTGAGCAGGGATCTGACCTTGACATGGTATGTATATCTTAAGTTTTTTTTCCTTTAAATGAAAGAACTGCATGTTAATTATATAATCGCTGTATGTAAAATATTGTCTGTGTTTACTTTTCTACGTACCTGCTGTATGTAAAATAGATAATCGCTGCTGTATGTATATATATAATTATTTTATCAAAGATTTGTTAATTTGACCTATTTTATTCCTTTTGTTTCAAACAGACCAGTTTTGCACAAAATGTTTAAATTGTAGAAGCCAATTTTATTTTCTTGAAGGAGTAATCACTCAGAAATATATAGTTTTATTGTAATCGTTTCAGTGGACATCGTACTTCAAATATAATAGTTAAGTACACTATATGTGCTTTATATTTCTACATTTATATTTGTTGTGTTAATTGAGCACCTATAAATACCTGAATGGTTCCCTCTATGGATGCAAATTGACTTAAGATTAACATAAGTAATCTTCGTTAATAGAAGATGTTTATAAATTGATATTTGTAGATGCCCAGCCAAAGTTAATGTTTGATAGTGTCAAATATATTATTTATAAACTATAATTCGATGACCGTAGTTATTATTGAATAATTCTCTGATAAAAGTATAATTTTAGTTTTTTTGTAAAGTTAAGTAGATACCAAATATGTTGTAGTTAAGTAAATACTAATGTAATGTAATCATTAATAGGATCCTAATGCCTAAAGGCCATAGGTTACGCCTTTATTTATATTATATATGTAGGGCTTCAGATTGTGGATCTAAATGACAGGGTTTAATCACTTGTTAACTAATGTATTTCATGTATTTTCTTTTTGATTTGAATATGTCAGAAGATATATTTTGTATTATCATGTTAGATGATAGACTAGGCATCATTAGCTAAAGAAGAAGTGTGCGTGCTATAGTTGACATATATTCTGCTTGAACTCCTCAGTACCCACACATATCAGCTGTGGCATTATGAAGACTGATAGTAAGTTGTGACTTCTCATGCTTATCATCTTTGCTCTCTATACTATTTTTATACTTATGGGATCAAATCAAAATTGAATCATTCTTCTATAAAATCATTTTTATATGTTTTGTTTTATTATTGTTGTAATTGTTATATATTGGATTATATATATATATTCTTCTGTACATTGTTTTTCAATGTTTATTTTATGGAATTAGGTGTTAAATCGGTTTAGACTGGTTTCATGTTCTTTGATACTTTTAAAGTGTCAATCGTTAGGGATAGAGCATTTTACTCTCTTTGGTTTGTTAAATGCACATTACATGTATAAGTTTCTAGACTATTAAGAAATGTTTATGTAAGACTCATAAATTAATGCAATATGTCATGCATATCCCTTTCTACATGAAAAAGGTGATTACCCCAGTATCTTATTGCTTTTATGTTTCATTGTGCACCTTATTAGTGTGACACATAAAGAAGTAACTGTATTGCTAATAATGTATATGGTAATAGCTTATGTACGTTAATAAAGAAATTATTTGTATTACTATTTTTTTTTATTTGTACTCGATTGTCATCATGAAGCGTTTGTTTAGTTTGCACTCTGCATTTGCATGAATTCCTATATTTTTATTGACAACAAAGTATGTGTCTGATATGATATGCACTTGGCATTAGGATTTAGGAAAAAATGTTTTAAGGAATGAAAACATATCCATGTGATTCATGTTAATAAACATATTCCATGTCTAATTGTAATACCCTATCTCAAGTAATTTGGAACATGGAATTTTACAAAAATTATTCTCTATTTTTGATTTTTTTTCTATATTGCTAATGCTATAATTTTCTTTATTGCAAGGGATCCCTTTCAGACTACAAATCATGGTCACAAGTTCACTGATTTGGTCATGATTTCGAGGGTGGTAGGCGATTCAGGCGAATGGTCGAAGGTAGGTTGTCGACTAAAATTGGAGGAGTTGTCGAAGTCGAAGACGAGTCAGAGGTTGTTGAAGGTGAGTTGAACTGCTGTTCGATTTGTTTGAGGTGATTTGATGTTCTTGTTTTTTTTGGTTGGTTTCTATTGGGAGGAAGTGGTGATGAACCAAGGCAGTGATAAGAGATGTTTCAGAAGTTTGCCATGGATGGGTGAAATGAACAATGTAATGGCTTGGATGACTTGAGAAATAGATGACAGATTGGTTGTGGATGGAGGCAGAGGGTTGAACTGTATTGATGGTTTGTTGTGACAGTAATGGGCATGTAGTGGCAGTCTGTATAGTAGAGGATGCTGTTAGAGGAAAATGAGTTTTATGCCTGACTGGTATGGCAGTTTGAAATGTAGCATATCGGTGTGGTATGTAGGCAGAGAATGGGTAGTGAATAGAGATGATAGGTGATTGAATTGTGGTCATAGGTCATATTGGTGACTGAAATGGTGGGTGGGTGCTTGTAAGATAGAGGTGTTAGTGGGCAGTGGTAGAATGGACTATCGACAGGGAAGGTGGTAACAGTTTTGTACTGTGATATGTGGTATTGAAGTAGCACAGTCAATGTTGATAATGGTATGAATTGTTGTCTGTGCTTGTTGGAAGTGAAGTGGTGGCAGCGTGGTGTTGCAGCGGTTATGGCAACTGATGCTCTGTCGAAACTGCCCCTCCACCAACCATCTACTGTCACCAAACCCCTTAAGTTCAACTGTACATCATTCAATCTGCAGACAGTTGCACACCATTCTTCAAGCCACAAAACATCACCAGACTGCAACAGCCTCAACATTTCCATACAACTACAACTTACTTGCTTGACACCATCACATTCATATCCTTGGCCACCCAATAACACTCCGCCCATCACGTAAATCCTCAACCACATAAAACTTTCAACTTCGAACTGCCACATTCTAAACCATACACTACCTACATTATAAACCATACACTGCTGCAAAATCACCACATACTTGCGTCAAACAAATCTGCATCCATTCAAATCAAATTCACCCACCTCTGCGACTTCCAAACCATCGGCCATAGTTACTGAACTGCTGCACACACAAATTTTCATATCATAACTATTGCATTCACTTCTCCATCCACCAATACTCTACTGCAACTACTACCAAACTGTTGTGCCAAATCACTGCAATTCAACACCAAAAAAACCAAAACTCAACTTCGGCTGCAACAGTCTCTAGAAAGCCACTATAATTCCTCCTCCTCACTTAAACTCATGCAACCCACTAATTCCATCGCCAACCAAATCGCAAACATCAGTAGTCAATGTGCAGTAGTTGTATTAGCTACAGTTCTGTCTTCACGTTGACTATTGCCTACAATAGTCAATGTGCAAAAAAGGCAATGGAGTTACCCCCTGAGCGTGCCTATCCTTTCTATTTAGCGGCTGCATCCGGTAGGTATGTATTTTTTTCAGTACAAATAGGTAATTAAAAATAGTCATTTGCCACACGATTCTTATTTTTTCTCTGCATTTCAATATCACACATGCGCCCCTCGAGTCACTGATTATGATTTATGACATGCTCTTCCCTGTAAAGTTATTTAAAGTAGATATAATGATGTGTATGCACCATCAAAATTGTAGAGAGGTCTTTAACAGAATTTCGAGTGAACTAATTTGAGTTTTTATGTGCAGGAGGAGTTACATCCATGGATACTTTTCTTGAGAAGTTTTTCCCAATTGTATATAGAAAAGGGAGGGCGGATACAAGCACAAAACAGTACGGCAAATTTGACAGTTTACCTTTAACTATGTTCACATCATACAGAAGAGTGTGTATGTTTCAAGGCAAGCAGTGTTTTTCCTTGTATGAGCAGAGGAGATGATGGGTAGATGGTCAGAGCGAGGGTGACAGTGATGAATGGATCAGTGGGTAAATTTGTTGATGAACTGGAGTTGTATTGGAGGACTGTAGTGGTTTGTTTGTGATTGTAGTGGTGACAGGGCTGTTGTAATGGTGATGGCAGAGAAAGTTTGTTGTGTGGCTGCTTTGGTGAACTGTCGTATATAGCGGAGGAAGTTAACTGTCAGTATAACAGAGGTTAACTGTCAGTATAGTCCTATTTAACAATTTGATTATCATAAAAATAGGTAAATTTATTAATACAGGCAGAATGTAGTATTTTTGTTGGCATTTATTTTTTACTATTGACTGTCTGATTATGTACTGTGGAATTTATTTATGTTTTTCATTCTTTTGTAGAATTATTAAATCTGATTATGTATTTTCCATCAAATTTAATTTTGAATGATTGTAATATTGCATGCAATAATTGTTTGTTATAATCAATAATATATATATATATAGTCTATTTGAGTACTGTAATAATGGTTTCTGAGAATGGCTTTTTTGCATCAGGTATAAATAGCTGGTGCAATAGAGGGATTAGTTGCATCGGTTGTTATAAAAAACTGATGCAATAGAGGGATTAGTTTGCACTGATTTTCAACAACAACCTATGCAACAAGTTCCTTTGTTGCATCGGTTTTCATTACAACCGATGCAATATGCATGATATTTTGCATCAGTTGTTAGTAACAACCGATGCAAAAAGGACCTTTTTGCATCGGTTTCAGAACTGATGCAAAAGTGTTAAGCCTGTTGCATCGGTTGCATATGCATCGGTTGCTGAACTGATGCAAAAGGGGGGTAAACAACTGATGCAAATGGCCTGTTTTGTAGTAGTGGACGGAGCAATCCCTAAGTAGCCAATACTTCTTGTATAAAATGGTTAAATGGGGGAAGTGTCCCAGCTATGCACGAATGTCGGTTAAAAGCAGTATACCCTTCTAGGGGAGCATGCAGCCTATCATTTGGCCTCGGAAGCAGAACATCGTTCGGCGATAGCCCGTGGCGTAAGAAAATTCTCCTCAACATGTATTCAGAAACATTAGATAGCACCGAATCTTGTGGGTTCAAAATGAAAGTCACTCCCAGTAGCTCATCCGAAGCCGGGCTTATGATTTCGGCTTCGATTTCTAGCAATACTATTATTGTAGAAAGTGGACTTTGAATCTCCGCTGCTGTGAACTTTCGGGTCCCACAGCTAATCAACTCATCAAAAATCATCGTTAGATGACGATAATCCCATGTGTGACCCAGTGTGAAGTGCATGAATATGTTGTGAAATGTAGTGTTTTATGGTACTTAAGAGTGTTCTATAAAAATTAACAAGGTGTTTAGACGACGAGACTTTGAAATCCAATCGGAATGACCGTCATCGCTGACCATCACAACCGTGCCATCTTGACTTCAAAAATTAGGTCCATGTTAAGTTCGTCAAATTGGTTAAGTTACAGTTCCATTGACAAGCTTCGAAAGGCAGTTAAATGTGCAGCGAAATGGTTTAAGTCCAAAAATGCAAGACAGAAGCTCGTCGGAGTTAAGAGTTCGAATACGCATGAAGTTTCGTATCCATTCAAGTCCAAACTTGGATCATTCCTTATAAAGGACTTAATTTCATATCGGTCAAATCATTTCGTATCGGTCAAAAACCGTTATTTCGTATTGGTCAGAAATATTCGTTTTGCATCGATCAGAAAACATCAACTTCGCATCGGTCGAGTGCATCAACTTCGTATCGATCAAGAAATCTCACTTCACATTGATCGAACACCTCAGGCAGATGATCGAAGTGAAGATGATCGATACGAAGTTCCTAGTTATAGATCGATACGAAATAAAGCATCTTCTTCCCTAATTCGTGGATACGAAATTAAGGCCAAACAATTGTCCACCAGCTCCTTCGTATCCCTACTCACTCCTTCTTCTCCAATTAACATAAGCGCCAACCAACCTTCCATCAAACTCCGGCATCGCTCCAACAAACCTCCGACGTCAATGTCGCCGACGACCGACCATGAATGTGAATGGATTGGCATTCGAACTCGAGTCTCATCGTTTTTATGTGGAATAACTTATCAATTACCTAGTTAAAGTATCGATGCAAAGGATTGAAATATTGTTTGGTTCGAAAGTGACAACGGGTTTCTTCTTTCCTCAAGTTTTTAAGCGATACGGACGGGCTGGGATATAAACAAATAAGCAAGTACATTTATTCTTAGTATAAAATTGCACATATATATAAAGGGCAGATGTCGATTCGTATCCTAATACAAACTGACCGATTGAAGAGGTCTATACCATAACCGATACAAAGTGACCTGTTCGTATCCATTGGCCATCGATTCAGGAACCTCCTTCATATCCATCTATGCCAGAATCGAGATGAAGCATTTCGTATCCATTAGGCTATCAATACGAAACGCAAAGCAATGACTTTTTTGAACCGTTCGAACCCATCAGAAATGCATCGGTACGAATTATTTTAAAAGGCCAACTAATTCGTGTCGATCACTATCAATACGAAGATAATATTTCAGCTTTTCACATCGATCCAGGAGAGCATTGATACGAAGAGATACTCTGAAACAACCTTTAAGCATTGTTACAACCTGAATTTCACATCGATTCAGGAGAGGATCGATACAGAATTATATACAAGAAAACTGACAACGACTCGTGAGCATGCGAACGTTAACGAGAGTCAGGTTAACGTACATGCGTGTATGTCGGACTAATATTCAATTTTCAAAATTCACAGGTTGAATGCTCACCTGGTGACAATTACAACAACGAACAACAGTTTGATGTCCTTCAATACTCAGTTACAATAGTGCATAATACAACCATTGGTAGCCAACAATTCACTATTTGTATTACGGAAGATCAATCAAAGGCTACATCTTTCGACAAGAAAACAACAACCGTTCAATAAGTTAGATAAATTTTTTAGAATGAAGATTGCAGTTTTTCAAAGCATATCATTTCCTCACAAGATGTACTTTGGGAGGCAAATGTTAACCTGCCTTTTAGGAAGGCCGTGATACCAACGAATTGGTCGGAAAATAATGACGGTCTATTCTGGAGATCGATTGTACATAATTCTGCTATGGATACTGATAAACTTTGCCCAAGTCCGAATCCAGCTGCAATTGATATGACACGACAAGCAAAGCTACAGAAGCCAATATTTCAAATTTCATGTGACGACCGCCCATGACTCCCGCACGGAAACAAGGGAATGGTGCGCTGAAGGTGTGCCAGGCAGCCATGGGTGACCGTCAAGGTAGAATAAACATCGCAGAATCTATCGTACAACTCACAGCGCATGGATAAAATACAATAGAGAAATATAATATAGCGAAGCTCCATAGAACATGACATCATCATATAAGCATCATAATAGTTTTATACAAACATATGAATCATCCATACATCAAAGCCTCACTACATAACACTCAATCAAATACAGCAGTGGAATATCCAGTACACATAATAAGAAATAATATGCAAAAGCCTCCTGCTCGTCTTCGTTGTCATCAGCGTAAACCTCCATGAACAGCACCTGTCACCTGCTACCTAGTATGCCCATCCCAACATGGATAAACAGCCCAAGGTAATAAGAGGGGACATAAAACCTTGAGTCAGACAAAGTCTAAGTGAGCAGTAAATCAACTATCAAACGTACCAAAAGAGTATAAGGGATAAAAGGAATAGGAACCAAACCATCGCACTCCACCTCTTTCTACAGTGATAGCTCCCAGACACACATTAAGGAGAAGCAAGCATAACATAGCAGGCAATTAAAGTAAAGCAATAATCACTCGAGTCAAGGTCGATGTTTTCCAAATACAAACCCCCAAGGCCTAAACCAAGATCAGATAAGCACCTAGAAAACACCGCTCTTGAGACCGAATGATAATACAACCAAACGTCCAAACATCCATGACTCTGGCTATCACTGTTAACCTTGCTTCGAAATCACCGTTAATTGAATGACCGACTCCTTCCTGAGCCATCTATCAAGGGCTAATGGTAACCTCGGTTCTAGACATAACTCCGCACGTCATCATGACCCGTGCCTAGGAATTTTCGCAACTACCCAGAGTACTCGACCACCTACCTGTAGTCTTTAGGGTGTCCAGACCACCTACCTGTAGTCTTTAGGGCAATCCTTGTACTCTTGCTTTGAGTCTGCTAGAACCTTCAACAACGATGAAATCCAAGCCTTCTAGTCATCCTCCTTGACAACTATTCTCAACCTAGCCCAAACTACCTCTTGAGCCATCCATTATCAATCAATTCGAACTACCCTTCAAGTTATCAACATGCTTGGAGTAATCCTTCTCGATTATACCAAGGTTACATCATATCATGCCTCGCCTCATCTTCATCTTAGCAAAGGCTCATCTTAACATCATGGTTTGCCTCATCGCATCATGGCAAAATTCCATCTCAACATCATCCAATCCATACATATGAGCTTCAACATCCACTACATATGCCTTAAGCAACTTTCACCATTCAAGAGCCTCTTCCGTAGCTTTTGAATTGTCTTTGACCATACTTGTCCAAATCTATCAACTAGATAACTCATTCACAACAATCAAACAAGGCAAACATTAATCCAAACAAATAAGTAGTCAATCAAGATCTAAATAGGCATTTATAACTAAAATGGCAATTTCGTAAATAAATGAGAATAGATCTATCATACATGAATCATGGGTTTTTAGCATAGATCTAACAAATATAAATCATGGGTTTTGTCCCTACAACTTGATGAATGAACTTGCATAAGTAAACATCTTCATAAGTAATGGATCTATACTTAGATCTAAGGAAAATGCATAAAATCACTATCTACAACACTCCAACAAACCACCAAACCAATATACTCCTTTGGGTCCGCGTGAGAGATAACCACCACTCACCGAATCTCCAAAACAACTCAAAAACAAATCACTTCAGATCTGGACAGCAAGGATTCAAGCTTGATTCGTCGAAATCTCGCTTGAAACGATGAAATCTCACTCAAACGGATGAAGATCTTCAACTTTGGCTCTTCAATCTTCAATCTTGTTCCTCGATCTTGGATGGATGTTAGAACTAGATTGGAATGGAGAAAAGAAGATGAAGAAATGTTGTAGTCGAGCTCTCAAAATGGCAGCACTTCGTCGCTTCAAAATCCGGTGCCAAAAAGTGAGCCAAACCCCTCTATTTATAGGTTGAAATCCCCCATGAGTCGTCCGCCCCTATGAGTCGTCCACGACTCATGACTCACGACTCAACGCAGCACAAGGCAAATACGACATAACACACACACACGGCACAGCATGCACACGACTCAAGCCCCTACCGACTTAACAACACACGACCTAAGAACACACACGAGCCAAACTATCATGCCGACTCAACGACCCAACTAATACGGCCTAACGACTCAACAACCCCTACGACTCATCACCTAGCCTAAGTTCCAACGAATTACGACTCAAGACCCTGCCGACTCAGCTACCCACGACCTAAGCCTTAACCCCTTAAGCCGCTAACCCATGAGTCGGCATCCCTTATGAGTCGGCCAACTACTAAATCGGCGATCTCCTTGGCTCGGCCATGCCTTAAGCCGGTCACTCTATGAGTCGGTCAACACCTATGGGTCGGTCTTCTATGAGTCGGCCATCTTCTTAACCCACTAACTCGGCAACTCACTAACTCGGCCAAACCTATAGGTCGCTACCTCTATAAGTCGGTCAGATTCTCAACTCGGTCCACTAGTTAACTCGTTAACGACTCAACACTTAACACACGAGTTAACTTCCTATACGACTCAGGCTAGAGACAACATAAACAACACTAACGACCTGTAAATTCTACGATTTATCGACACGTAAAATACGGGTCGTTACATTCTCTCCCCCATAGGAATTTCGCCCCCGAAATTCCAAACAAACAAGAGCAACCAAAACTATTCTGCATGCCTACCATCCATAGCAATCAACAAACCATGCATCCAATTACTATCCTAGCATGCAGAATTCTAAGACTTAGAACAAGTTACAAATTCATGAGATGTCACGACACCTTAGGGCCATACCTCGAAGAGTTCAGGATGAGCTGCCTTCATCCTCTCTTCCTCCTCCCACGTACAGTCGTCAACATCATCACTCCATTGTACCTTGAGCAACGTAATCGTCTTCCTCCTAAGCTGTTTCGTGTCGGTTTCAACAACACGAAGCGGCTTACGAGGTCTCGTAACAATTGGATCAACCTCCAAGTCTTCACAGCTATCAGCAGAAACCACTGCAGTTGGGTCATGCACATACTTCCGTAGATAAGATACATGGAAAACACTGTGCACACCCGCCATCTTTTCCGGTAACTCCAATCTATAAGCGAGCTTTCCATTTCGCTCGATAATCGGGAATGGTCCAACAAATCTCGGAGTTAACTTTCCTTTCTTTCCAAATCGAATAACATTCTTCAGAGGAGAAATCTTCACAAAAACCATATCACCTACGTCGAATTCCAAATCCTTACGACGATTATTGGCATAACTTTTCTGACGATCTTGGGCTGCCTTCATTCGTTGCCGCATGATCCCTATACAATCCGAAGTCCGTCGAATCATCTCTGGCCCAAGTATCAGTTTTTCTCCAGTTTCCAACCAACATGTCGGAGAGTTACACGGTCTTCCATACAGTGCTTCATATGGTGCCATACCAATACTTGACTGGTAACTGTTATTGTACGCAAACTCCACCAAATGAAGATGATCTTCCCATGATCCTCCGAAATCCAAAACACATGCTCTGAGGAGATCTTCCAAAACTCGGTTGACTCTCTCAGTCTGACCATCTGTTTGAGGGTGGTAAGCTGTACTCAAACACAACTTAGTTCCCAAAACTTCCTGGAAGCTCTTCCAAAATCCACTAGTGAACAATGGGTCTCGATCGCTCACTATACTCTTCGGAACACCATGGAATCGAACAATCCACTTAACATACAACTCAGCCAACTTCGATGCAGTCCTAGTTGATCGAACAGGAATGAACCTTGCACTCTTAGTCAAACGATCTACAATGACCCAAATCCCTTCATTCCCTGTCCTGGTTCTAGGTAGACCATCGATAAAATCCATCGACACTTGCTCCCACTTCCATGTAGGAACCTCTAATGGCTGAAGTAATCCACTGGGCTTCTTCTGCTCAGCTTTCACCAACTGGCAGTTCATACACTTGGAAATAAAATTTCCAACATCCTTCTTCATACCTTCCCAATAATAGGTTCTCTTCATATCCCGATACATCTTATTTCCACCTGGATGAATTGTCAACTTCGAGTGATGACTTTCCCTAAGAACTTCATCTCTCAATCCATCCACATCGGGAACAACTAGTCGTCCTTGCTTTCGAAGCCAACCCTCTCGATCGACTTCAAATCCTTTATCCTTTTCTGGATTCAATCCAGATTCCAAATCTCGGATAATCTTGACAAGCTTATCGTCTCGCTTTTGGCTCTCGCCAATTCTCTCCACAAGAGTAGGCCTTATCGATAAGTTTGCCAACATCTCAGGTTCCAATTCACATCTAGGCCTGAAGTAAAATTCAGCCAAATACTCTAGACTCTTCCATTCTGAAAACATGGCTCCCAATCCTGCATGTCTTCGACTTAACGCATCTGCCACTGCGTTGCCTTTTCCCGGAGTATAGGCTATACCAAAATCATACGATGCTAAAAACTCTAGCCACCGTTGCTGTCGGAGATTCAAATCCTTTTGGGAGAACAGATACTTCAACGACTTATGATCCGTAAACAACTCGAATCGAACTCCCAATAGGTAATGTCTCCACATCTTCAAAGCAAAAACAATCGCCGCTAACTCCAAATCATGAGTCGGGTAATTCCTTTCATGCGGCTTCAGTTGTCGACTAGCATACGCAACAACTTTATCCTTCTGCATCAGCACTACTCCAAGTCCAGTACCACATGCATCGGTGTAAACCACCATCTCATCATTCCCACTTGGAATAGTTAAAACAGGAGCACTTATTAGTCGCTCTTTTAGGATTACGAAAGCTTGCTCACACTTATCATCCCATCTGAACACTTGGTTCTTCTTCGTCAATCCTGTTAAGGGTGCAGCTATCTTGGAAAAATCTTTGATAAACCGACGATAATATCCTGCTAATCCAAGAAAACTTCTCACATCGGATGCATTCTTAGGTCTAACCCAATCCTGGATCGCTGCCACCTTAGCGGGATCAACCGCGATTCCATTTCCAGAGATAACATGGCCTAAGAACCTCACTTCACTCTTCCAGAAGTGACACTTCGAAAACTTAGCCTTCAACTGATGTTTCCGCAAGATTTCCAAAACAATACTCAAGTGCGTCTTGTGCTCTTCTTCAGTTCTAGAATAAATCAGAATATCATCCACGAACACAAGCACGAACTTATTCAACTGATCTCTGAACACTCTATTCATAAGATCCACAAAATATGCTGGTGCGTTGGTCAATCCAAACGGCATTACCAGCCACTCATAAAATCCGGATGGTGTCCTAAAAGCAGTCTTCGGCACACTATCCTTAGCCACTCTCAACTGGTGAAATCCCGTTGCCAAATCCATCTGAGAAAACACCTTAGCCTCGTGAAGCTGATCAAACAAGTCATCTATTCTCGGCAATGGATACTTGTTCTTCTTAGTCACCTTATTCAGCTCACGATAATCCACACACAACCTCAACGATCCATCCGCTTTGGTTGCGAACACAACTGGTGCACCCCATTCGGACACACTAGGCCGAATGAATCCTTTCTGCAAAAGGTCATCAACTTGCACCTTCAGCTCTTGCTGTTCCCTAGGCGCCATCCGCCTAAGAGGCATCACAACAGGTCTGGCTCCCTCAACTAGATCGATACAAAACTCGATCTCCCTATGCGGCGGTAACCCTTTGACTTCATCAAAGACATCCTCAAATCCATTCACAATAGGCACCGATGACAGTCCATCCCGTGGAACAACCAGCGAATACATGAAGCTCATGAAGACGCCTTCTTCATGCATACATCGTATCACAACCTTTCGCCCTTCCACATTCCCGACTGTCACCTCCAGCCTCTCACAATCAATCCTTGCCGCATACTTTCTATGCCAGTCCATACCCAAAATAATTCCGAACCCCACAAAGTTCAGAACAAAGCAATCACAAGCAAAAGAGCAATCATGACTCGACACAACTAGACCACGGCATATCATACCCAAACATGACGAACCCCCAACTGGATTAGTCACAACCAATGGCCTATCAACAATATCCGGTTTCAAACCTAACCGGCCTACAAGATCATCACAAACAAAAGAATGCGACGCTCCAGTATCAAACAACACTCTAACTGAAACACCACAAATAGAAAGAGTACCTTGAACCACCACACTCTTCCCCTTCTCTTCAGCAGTAGGAGCTTTTGAAGACGACGGCACAGCTCCCATAGCATAAGCTTGCACAATCTGCCTGTCCTTCCTCGGCTCTGGACAATTCTTCTTGATATGTCCCAGCTTATCACAGTTATAACACTTTCCCTGCACCTTGGGATTCTTGCAATCTCTGAAGAGATGGCCCTTCTGCTGACAGTTGTAGCAGGTCACTTCACCCTTCGGCTTTTTCTGGCCATCCTTACCCTTCTGTTGCTGCTGCTTCCTCTTTTTGTTTCCACCCTGCTGTGGTTTAGACTCTTCCTTGGTCACAGCAACAACAGAACTCTCCCTAGGAAACAAACTCTCATGCCTGAGAGCTTTCTCCACAAGCTTCTCAAACGGATCGTCCAAATGATCCACCAACTGTCTCCCAAGATAAGTGTCCAAGCCTGTCACAAACTTCTCATTCTTCTGATAGGAAGAATCAATATACGATCTGGCATACTTGGACAAAGCCTCAAACTCAGAAACATACTCAAGGACCGATCTCCCACCTTGCTTGAGCTCTACAAACTTATTGAACAAAATAGATTTCTGAGCTGTAGAGATGAACTTAGCTTCAAATCTAGCTTGGAATTGCTCCCAAGTAATCTCTTCCTCCGGAGTATCTATGGTGATAGAGTTCCACCAATCAGCAGCTCTTCCTTGAAGCTGTCTTGATGCGAGCTTCCTCTTAGTTGCATCCTCAATTCCCAAGTCACCAAAAATCCTTTGACAAGCATCAATCCATCTCTGCACCTCAATGGTCGATTCCGTGTCCAAGAAAACCTTTCCTCCAAGAGAAGTATAGTCCTTGCAAAGCTTAGCAAAATCCACTGGTCTTGGAGCTTGAACTTGAACTCCCACATCCACTGATGATCCTGAAGCTGGTATTCTCCTCATGATCAAGTCATCATGGCCTCAAACATAGGAGTATAATCAACAGCTTCCCTAGCAGCACGGCTTTCCCTCGCAGTTTGTCTCTCACTTTGACTCATCCTTAATATCTGTAAAAAGAATGATTAGAACTACTTAAGAAACAACTGCATAAGGAGTTCAAATCCTTCTAAGCTATTATATTATATATAGTAATCATCCATCAAAATACAATTACGTCTCTCATACGTAGTTACGTCAGCGAGCGTTGGCTAAAATCGATTAACCAAAGCTCTGACACCAATTGTGACGACCGCCCATGACTCCCGCACGGAAACAAGGGAATGGTGCGCTGAAGGTGTGCCAGGCAGCCATGGGTGACCGTCAAGGTAGAATAAACATCGCAGAATCTATCGTACAACTCACAGCGCATGGATAAAATACAATAGAGAAATATAATATAGCGAAACTCCATAGAACAGGACATCATCATATAAGCATCATAATAGTTTTATACAAACATATGAATCATCCATACATCAAAGCCTCACTACATAACACTCAATCAAATACAGCAGCGGAATATCCAGTACATATAATAAGAAATAATATGCAAAAGCCTCCTGCTCGTCTTCGTTGTCATCAGCGTAAACCTCCATGAACAGCACCTGTCACCTGCTACCTAGTCTGCCCATCCCAACATGGATGAACAGCCCAAGGTAATAAGAGGGGACATTAAACCTTGAGTCAGACAAAGTCTTAGTGAGCAGTAAATCAACTATCAAACATACCAAAAGAGTATAAGGGATAAAAGGAATAGGAACCAAACCATCGCACTCCACCTCTTTCTACAGTGATAGCTCCCAGACACACATTAAGGAGAAGCAAGCATAACATAGCAGGCAATTAAAGTAAAGCAATAATCACTCGAGTCAAGGTCGATGTTTTCCAAATACAAACCCCCAAGGCCTAAACCAAGATCAGATAAGCACCCAGAAAACACCGCTCTTGAGACCGAATGATAATACAACCAAACGTCCAAACATCCATGACTCTGGCTATCACTGTTAACCTTGCTTCGAAATCACCGTTAATTGAATGACCGACTCCTTCCTGAGCCATCTATCAAGGGCTAATGGTAACCTCGGTTCTAAACATAACTCCGCAAGTCATCATGACCCGTGCCTAGGAATTTTCGCAACTACCCAGAGTACTCGACCACCTACCTGTAGTCTTTAGGGTGTCCAGACCACCTACCTGTAGTCTTTAGGGCAATCCTTGTACTCTTGCTTTGAGTCTGCTAGAACCTTCAAAAACGATGAACTCCAAGCCTTCTAGTCATCCTCCTTGACAACTATTCTCAACCTAGCCCAAACTACCTCTTGAGCCATCCATTATCAATCAACTCGAACTACCCTTCAAGTTATCAACATGCTTGGAGTAATCCTTCTCGATTATACCAAGGTTACATCATATCATGCCTCGCCTCATCTTCATCTTAGCAAAGGCTCATCTTAACATCATGGTTTGCCTCATCGCATCATGGCAAAATTCCATCTCAACATCATCCAATCCATACATATGAGCTTCAACATCCACTACATATGCCTTAAGCAACTTTCACCATTCAAGAGCCTCTTCCGTAGCTTTTGAATTGTCTTTGACCATACTTGTCCAAATCTATCAACTAGATAACTCATTCACAACAATCAAACAAGGCAAACATTAATCCAAACAAATAAGTAGTCAATCAAGATCTAAATAGGCATTTATAACTAAAATGGCAATTTCGTAAATAAATGAGAATAGATCTATCATACATGAATCATGGGTTTTTAGCATCGATCTAACAAATATAAATCATGGGTTTTGTCCCTACAACTTGATGAATGAACTTGCATAAGTAAACATCTTCATAAGTAATGGATCTATACTTAGATCTAAGGAAAAATGCATAAAATCACTATCCACAACACTCCAACAAACCACCAAACCAATATACTCCTTTGGGTCCGCGTGAGAGATAACCACCACTCAGCGAATCTCCAAAACAACTCAAAAACAAATCACTTCAGATCTGGACAGCAAGGATTCAAGCTTGATTCGTCGAAATCTCGCTTGAAACGATGAAATCTCACTTAAACGGATAAAGATCTTCAACTTTGGCTCTTCAATCTTCAATCTTGATCCTCGATCTTGGATGGATGTTAGAACTAGATTGGAATGGAGAAAAGAAGATGAAGAAATGTTGTAGTCGAGCTCTCAAAATGACAGCACTTCGTCGCTTCAAAATCCGGTGCCAAAATGTGAGCCAAACCCCTCTATTTATAGGTTGAAATCCCCCATGAGTCGTCCGCCCCTATGAGTCGTCCACGACTCATGACTCACGACTCAACGCAGCACAAGGCAAATACGACATAACACACACACACGGCACAGCATGCACACGACTCAAGCCCCTACCGACTTAACAACACACGACCTAAGAACACACACGAGCTAAACTATCCTGCCGACTCAACGACCCAACTAATACGGCCTAACGACTCAACAACCCCTACGACTCATCACCTAGCCTAAGTTCCAACGACTTACGACTCAAGACCCTGCCGACTCAGCTACCCACGACCTAAGCCTTAACCCCTTAAGCCGCTAACCCATGAGTCGACATCCCTTATGAGTCGGCCAACTACTAAATCGGCGATCTCCTTGGCTCGGCCATGCCTTAAGCCGGTCACTCTATGAGTCGGTCAACACCTATGGGTCGGTCTTCTATGAGTCGGCCATCTTCTTAACCCACTAACTCGGCAACTCACTAACTCGGCCAAACCTATAGGTCGCTACCTCTATGAGTCGGTCAGATTCTCAACTCGGTCCACTAGTTAACTCGTTAACGACTCAACACTTAACACACGAGTTAACTTCCTATACGACTCAGGCTAGAGACAACATAAACAACACTAACGACCTGTAAATTCTACGATTTATCGACACGTAAAATACGGATCGTTACATTTCAAGTCGATCGGAGTTCGTATGCTTAAATTATGGGTCGGTCAAATTCTGGGACAAGAATGTTCTGTTCGTATCCCTCTGTTCGCATCGGTCCATTTCGTATCCATCGGTAGACAGGCTTCTCTTTGTATCCATCCAGGCAAACTCGCTCCGTATCTATCCAAACTAACCCACTTCGCATGCGTCTGTAGTAACACACGAGTCCACTTCGTATCGATCCACTACCAAACATGCATCGTATCGATTGGCCACAGATCGATACGAAATCAACACCCCCCATCGATACGAATCCAACTAGTAAGCGATACGAAATTGCCTCTGAGTTATCGATATGAAGAACATAAGTTCGTATTGATACGAAGCAATTACAAAGGATCGATACGAAGTTGAGTATAATAAAGCGATACGAAAGGAATATCCTGGGTTGATACGAACAAGGCACATTTAAGTGGAGGACTCGGTCGCTTGGCATAAAAAGTGGATCGATCCAAAAGGTTAGTGCCACATTATCAAGCATCACGTGTCCAGAAGAGATGCAAAACGATCGATGCGAATAGAAGCGATGCGAATGCAGCAGCCTTCAGCAAATTCAAACTTGCATCGAGCATAACTCAAAATCTACAAGTCCAAATGCTACCAAATTTTCGCATGAGCTTGCATACAACCTCAGAAATGTTCATGATCGATCTCGACTCGATTAGGCAAAATCTAAGTCGATACGAATTTCATTCGTATCGACCACAGACCGAGTCCAGACAACCAAGGATCGATCATGTGGGCCCGCCCACGTGAGAGAAGAGGTTTTCCGAGATCTGAGCGAGATATTTGCTGCCTACGTCTATAAATAGCAGCCTAGGACCTACTGGAAAAGAACTTTTGGCTCTTCTACAACCAGACTCTGCCGAAATCACTATTGTACTCAAATTTCACTGTTGTAACTCGTTATAACCAACAAGCAAAAATCAATAAAAGTCAGCCATTTCATAGTGGACGTAGGCCATACGCCGAACCACTCTAAATCTGTGTGTTTCTGTGCGTTTTTCTTGTTTATCGATTGGTGTGTTTGTTAGATCTTCCTCATTTTCCATTTATATTCTTCATTTTATCTCTTCAAACACATCCGAAGAGTGTTGTGTCCAATTTTGGTACAAACATTAGGCACTTCTGGTTTTAGTTTTTCGTTCGATCTTGTGCGGACTCTGCCCCCGCTTTTACTTTTTAGCTTGGATGTTAATAACACTTGTACTTGTTTGGCTGTGAACAAAATTCTTTTGTTTTGTTCAAGTCTTATATGAATTTGCCTAAGTGTTTGAGAAGTGCGCTCTACATTCAATGTGTTTGCGATCCACTCCTCATTGTCTTCGTCGGACTAAGAATTTAGTCTGTTTCATTGCTTGTGGGTCAGGAATGATCTTTGGGATATCTATCTACATATGACCATGTTCAACTCCAAAACTTAGTCAAATTTCGATTGCTTTAAATTTTAACTCAACATTATTTTTAAGGATGTTTTGATTGTTATCGCATCTATCCCCGAGCGTCAATTGTAGTAATTGATCTTCAGATAGTTCTCTGGACATCTTTCTTCAAAGAACATTTACTGACCATGCCAAACTCTGGACGTCGATCGGAAATAACCACTCAGCATAGCAGTTTAAACTTCCTCATATAAGATGTTTGCCTTCGATTGTCCCTAAGTTTGGGCATTGATCAAAGCTCGTGAATAAGATCTGGCCTGTCCTCGAGCGTAGACCTTTTGCCTTGCCTACTCCAGGCAAGGTGTGGATTGTTAATGAATAAATTCATTTACCCCATAAGTGTGTAGAAAGTAGATTTAATCAAGAAGAGGCTTTGTCAAGGCTAGTTGAGTTCGTCAAGATGAAGTATGCATCCACAACAACTTTTTATATAGTCATGTCAAGCATCATATGTAGTCCAAGTTAATATGCAAGTCAATATTCACGTCAAAGTACAAGTTACAATTTCCAGTCAGATTGATATGCAAGTCACAAGATCGAATCATGTTAGTATGCTAGTCAATATACAAGTCAATATGCATGTCGTAATCCAAGAATCAACACACCAAATATGCTACACAATTTTTTGATATTCAATTCCTTATGTGTATAAAGTTCAGGTGTTATAGTCGGCTAAAATCTCCAGATTGATTTAGGGTTATAAAGTGAAAAATGTAAGAAGTAGGATAAGAATCATTTGCCTTTGGGTTCATATGTATAGGGGTAGAGAAACTTCAGCACTCGGCTCTGTCCTTCCTTTACTGTCTTCGATATGCTTGACTTCGACGGCATAACCAATGACATTAGCTTTGTTGTTGCATGGTTGTTGTATCATTAGAAAATTCATATGACCTTAATGAACTGCGGCATTGATGGTTCCTGTCTTGATAGTTGACATCCTTTATGAGTAGGTGTTGACACCGATTTGAATTGATGCAAGTATGAAACAATTCCTATAAAAGGAGGCATTGGTAATTTTGAGGATATTGACGGCGTTCACCATTAACATCGCTTGCATAGATGCACAAAATTCCCCAAACGTTGATGAAATGTGCTGCATGAAAGACGATGTGCGATGTTCACCATTAGCAATGTCAATAGTGGATGGTGTTGTCATTGTTTAGCAGCATTATTTGGAAGTGGCATTGAACGTTAATAAGGAGCATGTGAATGTTGAGAAAGAATAACTTGCTTTAGTATAATATAGTATAATATAAGCACCATTGATTCTCGATGTCAATTTCGGTGGCTGATAAAGGGCAACAACAATAGATATGGATGAGTAATAGCATATGATAGTGGTATTAATAAGGAGCGACTCTGATTGGTACCGACGTTGATTAAATGTGTTATCGACCTTAGCTTTGCTGATAGAGATGTTACTTGTGTGGCGACGTCGAACAACAGTGACTATGAATGAGGTGATATCGAGTAAGTGAAGTGTTAATCCTCGGCTATATTAATGACGGTCGGCATAGATGATAGGAGGTATTGTCTTCAAGCGGCATTGATAGTATGCGACGCCGATGAATTACAAAGTAACTTTGTTCACGGTGTTGCTCTTTTAGTTACTTGTAGAATTATATATGTTTCTACTTCGATGAAGCACAATAACGTCTCCTTTTAACTCTAATCAACCTTCATATCCCCAATGTTGATTATTTACATTAGGAGTGTATCGCTGATCACTTGTCTTCGAGAGTAATGATGACAGATGACATGGTCAAAGAGCAGTTCTCCAACATAAAAGGTGATGTCATATTCGTACCTAATACTGCATATCTTCGAAGTCAATATTGGCGATAATATTTGCCTCTATTATAAAGGAGTCATTGACTTTCCAAGTCAATTTCGTCGACATCATCTTCCCGCCTATTGGCCTTCTCCGTTAATCTTAGCCATTTATTTAAAGTGAATCAATAGTGGTTATTCACCTTCCTTTCTTCTATAAATAGCTAAGTTTCTCCCTTTCTATTTTCTTACCAACAATAAAAAAATTCAAGCAAGAAGTCAAATATTCCAAGGAACCATAACTTCTTAATTTTCAAGCAACCGACTTCTCTTTTAGGTATGATTTTCACACTGATCCAATTAACAAGTTGGTTCAAATGATTTAGTATTAAGGTTGCTATTAGGGTACGATTTGGGTTTTCCCGATTTTAAATTGGCGTTAGAGTTTAACCATGAAGTTTTGATGTTTATTAATTTGGGTGATAACAATCTAGATTAAATTAGAAGTAGATTTTATTCTATAGGTATAGGTTTTGATGTCAATCGATGTAGGTATTAAGTCTGATATGTTCTAGGTTAATTGACGAAGAAGTTAATCTATTAGACTCGAAATCCATTATTGATTAACTATGTCGACACTCACGATGTTGTTACGATGATCGACACAGATGGTCTTTGACGTTGCTATAATACTCGAAAATGTCATATTATCTTGTTATTTCACTAGCTAATATTTTTAATATGAAGCTTTTATATTGCAAATAAAGGGAGTGAAACACGGTGATCCACTCAGAGTTACAAACGTCTCTGTTATTAAGAGGTCTAAATAAATTAAATGCGACATTAATAATCTTGGTATTAATTAAAGTCGATGTCATGATACTAGCATGACCCACAATGTCATTAAAGCCCTTTATTAACCCATTATCTTGACAACTCAACACCTTTATGTTGTTAATGATTAAGACGAGATTCATCAACCTTTCATTGTCAAATGAAAGTGTACATCAATTAGATGTGACATCATCCAATCATAAATGACACTGTTTGCTTTCATTGTTAGTTTATAAAGCTCTAATTTAATACCGATAATCTTATTGTTTGTCACAACTGTTTTGATATTATTGCTTATAGTATTGTTATTATACATGTTATAAGTTGTTTGACTGATTCATATCGACCTGCATCATCATTATTCACTGATATTTATGACTCTCATCGCTTTAACATTGGTCGCAACAACAATATTTACAAATAATTTATGAGAGAAGCGATGTGATATTTGGCATCGATACGGTCTTAATCTAGCACCTTAATAATGCAAAACTCACATATTGTAAGCAAGGGGTTTTCAGGCACAAGGAAGAAGTTGCAAAAAAAATTAGTCTCAGGGACAGCAAGTTTGTTTTTTAGTCTGAAGGACACTTTGTAGTGTAAATCACAGAATGATAGATGTAGCTATCATTTTCTATTTACACTATAAAGTGTCCTTCAGACTAAAAAACAAACTTACCGTCCCTGAGACTAAATTTTTTTGTAACTTTTTCCTTGTGACTATTTTCCTGTTGTAAGCAATTGAAATGAGATATGTTAACCTTTTACTGTTAAATGTGACCTTACTCAATTATAAACAATATTATCTACTTTTGTCACCGACATTCAACTTAATACCAATAGTCTTATTGTTTGCTATCACTCTATCTATTCTTAATACTATAAGTTAAGCTTCATAGTGATATAATTTGTGTTCTGACTAACACATTATCAACTCATTCCATTTTAATTTATTGACGTCGACAATCTTCCTTACTTAAACATTGGTTATAGTAGTGGTGTTCATCAATGCAATATGACATTCATCATTGTTATAGCTAATGACTTATGTTTATTAACGTCGCGTAACCATTTTTATTTAATTTTGATATAACTTCTTCAAGGGACTTTGTCATTGGAATCAAAATTAAAGTCATTTAATAGTTGTTATCTTGCGAATAGCATAAACTTTGTTATTTAGAAAGCAGATAGAATACTTGGAAAATAATTTTTAACTTGTAGTGTGGTAAATCTTTTAGATAATATAAGCGTTATTATTTTCCTAAATTTGGAATAATATCATCTGGTAGGAAGATGGAAGGTCAACAGATTAGTAAGAAGTCCAATGAGAAGTCCAGCAAGGGACCTAAACATTCTCCCTCAGTTAGCAAGAAAGGAGATAATCTTTCGAACCCTTCGTATATAATGACCTAGGAAGAAGTAAACTCCATCTTTGAGCAGTTCGGAATTATTATGATCAGGGCTGTTCCTACTGGTCCTACAGATAACATTTTCAACATGCTAGAAGGATATTTTGCTTTTACCATGATACACATTTGGCACACAGGATATCTTCCTTTTCCCAGTTTTCTCCTGAGATATCTTGAACATCTAGACATCACTCCTATTCAGTTTTCACCAAATTCTTATACATACCTGACTTGCTTGGAATTCTTGGCCAGGGAAGCTAGACTTCCTTCACTTTGTGCTGAAATCCTTCACTTAATAGCCGGCCATACCAAAATCAGTGAACAACAAGTTCATCATCTATACTGAATTCATCCTCGTCCTAAAAGTTTGATCTCTGATACTATTAATAAGACGGAAGGATGGGAGACACAATTCTTCTTCGTCAAGTGCCACTCCAAGATCGGAGGATACCACCGGTAAGTTTCTCATCCTTGATTATCCTTGTTTGTGTATTATCCTTAACTGATAGGTGTTCTCTTTCAGATCCTCCTTCCAAAAATCTAAACCTTACGACCAAAAGATTGTGGACTTCCTGATCCAGATAGTTGAGAATAAAAGAAATAGGCTCACATTTTTAGCCGCATTTAAGCTCCTCTAATATTCTATCATCTTAGATCACTACAAGATCTTAGGAGAATCACTAATGGTCAAATAAAATTATCATGGAAAGAGCTCTTTGGTGATGGGAAAATCAAAATTCTTCACTTCTAACTCACTAGATCAGCCTAATTCTGCTAATAAGTTTCAATATAGCCAAAAATGGAACTCTTATTGGTTTACTAATTTTTTTTCTCCTTAGACTCATCTACCTTCCTTGTTTCTCCTAAGGAAACAAGGGTCAAAAGTTATGTTTCTAAAAAGAGAAGAGAAAAGATAAAGCTTCAGACCTACCTCAGTCAATCAAACATGTTTCTTTTAAGGACTCTATTGCCAAGGCCATCGAAGAGTTGGATGAAGAAGATATGGGTAATGACGCTCTTAATGAAAATCCTTCCTCCTCCAAGGTAAATGGTCCAAAATTATGAGTGAGTTAACCCCCACTTCTATGAATGAGGAGGGGCATGTAAATATCGATCCAAGTCCCAAGGCAGTAAATTTAGATAATGCTTCGAAGAAGACCAAGGAGGCTCAGACTCTCAATCCCATCTTAAATATTACTTCTTCTACTTCCCCAACATCCATCAGCCGCATACTTGCCGATCTAGGTTTGCTTCTTTCTCCAATTAGTCCTCTTCCTTCTAAGGCTCAAACTCAGTCCTCAGTGATGAATTTTAGGGAACTTGCTTAATTAACCTTTCAATCTACCTCCATCACTTCTCTTGGATTGTTGCAACTTCCAGCTTATTCTGATGATCACCTTTTCCTCATTCTTAAATAACTTTTATCGATATGTTTTTCTATTCATTTGGTTAAACTTAACAATATAGATTCCATTCGGACTTAGACGGGTTATATACTCCAGGTAGGAAAGCATATGTTTCTTCTTCAAGACGTCTCCCAAGGGCCTTCCAATGATGTGTTCGTGCTTAAAGAAATGATCCATTTGCTTAATAATAGTATGTTCGACATGGCGAGAGATGATGCTATTCTTGAGAAGGAAAAACTTACTTCCTCTCTTGGTTAGGAAAAGAAAGCCAAGCAGTTGTTGGAAGAGAAGACAAAAACTTGTAAGATGAACTTGAGCTGGCTAAATAATTCAAAGTAGATCTTGAGAAAAATCTAAGTTGGCTGAGAAGAACAAACTGCTAGAATACCAAGTGAAAAGGAAGTCTAGTATATTAGATTACTCTAATAACATCATCATTGAGGCTAAGAAAAAAGTTACTTTCTTTCTTGATGTCGCTCTTCCTAAAATCACCGAAAAGTGTTATGAAGATGATTTGTACATGGCGTACATTAACGATATTCGAAAATGCCCAAATTTGGACTTTATCCCTACCATCCATGAATGGGAAGTTCAAGAAGAAGTTTAATCTTAGGATGAAAAAGGACAAGATGACTCTGGAAGAAGAATTGCTTGTTGAAGAGGAAGTTAATGTTGAAAAATGGCTTACCTTTGATGATGCCCTAATAGATGGGGGTACAAAATTCGATGAAGAAGAAGACAATAACGATGACGATGCCGATGACAACAATAATGATCGTGATAACGATAATGATCGTGATGATAACCAGGGTGATGATCATGATAATGGCAATGTTGGCGATGTTAGAGTTGATGGAGTGGGTCGTTCTGGACAACCAGACGATAAGGATGGGTCTAATGATGCTAATTTAGATTCAAATGTCCAGGATACAGAAACTACCAACATATATGGCCCTCCAAAGAATGATTCTTCTAAGGAAGGTAGTGCTTCTCAAGGCCAAAATCTACAAAAATGGAAAAGATTTCCTTATCTTCAATTCCACTTTCGCAAGTATGGATCTCTTTATTCAAGTACTTTATGTTATCAAGTAACTCTTAGTCAATATATTAATTACTTTAGATAAAGAGAAAACCAAAATATCATTATGATGTTATGCTTGAAAAGAAGCAAATGGAAATATACCAATTGAATAGAGAATTGGATAGACACTTAAAATAATATAACAAATTGCCCGAAAAATATAAGAACCTTGCAACCAGCGCATAAAAACTAAGATATTTTAAAGGGAAGTTGCTCCTCGGATGAAGAGGGCACACCTTTACCATGACAAACTCTTAGCGAAAAATGCAGAATTAATGATACTCTTTGGATGTTGATTGACGATAGGAGTGCATTGGATGAGTTTTTCTACAAGGCTTACTCTAGGGGTATATTTGTTAACTTCTAGCTCCTACCTCGGCGACAGATGCGAGGGTTTGCTAAGATGTTTCCATCTTAGATACCTGGATGAGCATATGTCTGATTCTTATCCCAGGATATGTTGGAATCTTCCCGTAGCCACTTCCTTTCCTCTTTCTTCTCGCTCTCTTCCCCCCGAAAACTTAAATATAATAAGAAGAGATTTATTTCTGAAATGTATAAGAAATCAACCTTATATGAACCTGAATAATTGTATATTATTATGTGTAATTCAAGTAGATTATAAACTTCTCTCCGCTTTTTTTTCTATTGTTTAGTCTAATTTTCATGTTTTGGACAGACTAAGGAAAAATTGAGTGGTCCTGTTTCTATGGAATTGTTGAACAAGTTTGTCAAATTAAGAAGGATTTTAAAGAGAAATCCCTAATTCATAAGACATCACAGCTAGCGAGGTACTACTTTCTTAGAGACTTTCAAGAGGTTCCTCACTTTTGCTTCGAACTTACCATGCGCAACTAATATGTTGTCGTACTAGCTCTCCGGCAAGGGAATGGGACTATCACCGATTTCCTCCAGTTTATACTCCGAAAGGAACTGAAGCTTATTTTGACTCTACCCTCACCTTATCGGCTAGGTCATTTGAAAGGGCCAAAATTGCTGGTTCGAAGCTTTAAAATCCAATCAAACATTTGAAAACAAAATTGTGATGTAATTCAAACTTCCTTATTGTCCGTAAACTTTTATTGTTACTAAATAAAAGAACTTTCTTTTCACATATTGTTTCTTATGTATTTATTCCTATTTTGCTTGTTCTTAATAGCAAACTCAGTTAGTGCATATATTACACCCCCAAGACATTTTCTCACGGGTAATTGAAATTAGAGATAGATTACTAGCTGATGTCGAAAAGAGGAAGTCTTCTCACGATGCTTCATCTTTGAGATTTTCAAATAATCCAGAGGCGCATGAGAAGCATAGGAAATATTATCAATTAATTCGACATTTAAAAAGAAAAATGGAGTAACCTTGAGCCTAGAGTATCAGATTGATGAGAAGATTAAAGAATCTCTAGCATTGAGAGAAAAGATAGACATGACTTCAATTTCTGAACCCTCAATTGAGATTGTTGACGAAATGGCCAAATTATATCAACGAATAAATTATCTTGAAGTGGAATTAATGAAAAATCAAGTAACTTGTCAATCTCTAGAACATATTGCAAGTGGAGGTGATTCTAGCCTTCCCATTACTACTTTGGGATGAAGGATAAGATCTAAATCTCCTACTTGCCAAGAATTTCCTAATTTGTTGAACCTACCTCCAGGTTTGAAAAATGAAACAATCTCTAACTGGAGTAGTTGAGTTAATTTGAATGCATGCAATACTTCAACATGAAGTGGGATGAAAAAGTATCTCTGCATCTGAATGATCATGAAAGCAAAGTTGAAAAGCTTGAGCGCGAGAAGTACGTTCTCAAACAAGAGATTAAAGAGTTAAAGAGCATGGTTCAAACTTTGAGAGAAGCCAAAAAGACTCTCCATCATGCTTTGAATATCCAAATTGATTCAGTTGATGATGCAAACATTGTTAAGAGGAAGGAAAAGAAAATTAAAGAACTTCTGGACATGGCAATTCACCACATTATCGATCCTTTACTAGAAAATAACACACAGCCTTGAGCCTGAGCAATGATTTGCTTTAAATAGAATTTTCTTTTATTTGATTTTTGTACCTATAACTTTTTATATGATGTATTAGATTATAAATAAAATTTTATTTGAATGACTGTTATCTCCGTTGTAGTTTTGATTTGGATACTGGTTCTTACTTGAAATTACACGACGATCAATGTCTCGCTTTTTCTGTACTTTGAGCTTTTGATGTATAACTTGATATATTGAAATTTGTGTCTCCATTAGTAGATATTCAAAAGTTTGTTTAGTAATGGAGATTCCTGTTAATTGAATTTAAATCTGAATTGAGGATTGATTTAGCGATGCCCTATCACTAGAAAATCATTCTGTCGACAATTTGAGTAGAAGTTCAGATAGCCACTCTGATCGGATAGTAATAGAAGACTAGAACACTTGTCGGATAATAAATGAAGACTAGAAAACCTTCTATGACAATAATAAAAGAAGGCCAGAAATTCCTTATCTGACAATAAAAGAAGACCAGAAATCCATATCTGGTAATAATAATAAAAGACCAAAAATCCATATTTCGCAATAATAATAGAAGATCGGAAATCCATATTTGGCGGTAAGAGAAGATGACCGAAAATTCCTTATCTGACAATAGAAGAAGGCTAGAAATTCATATCTAACAATAACAAAAGAAGGCCAAAAATTCAGATCTAGCAATAATGGAAGAAGGCCAGAAATCCATATCTAGTGATAATAGAAGAAGACCATAAATTATTTATATGACAACAGAAGAAGATTAGAAATCCATATCTAGCAATAATAATAGAGACCAGAAGGTCATATCTGGCAATAATAATAGAAGACTAGAAATCCATATTTTGAAATAATAGAAGAAGATGATAAATCCTTATCTGGCAAAAATAATGGAAGACTAGAAATCTATAACTGGAAATAACAGAAGAAGAACTGAAATCCATATCTGGCGATAACAAAAGAAGACCAAAAATACCTTATCTGACAATAGAAGAAGACCAGAAATCCATATCTGGCAATAATAATAGAAAATCAGAAATCTATGTCTTGTAATAATAATAATAGAAGACCAGAAATTCTTATTTTGCAATAATAATAGAAGATAAGAAATCCATATCTGGCAATAATAGAAGAAGACCAGAAATCCATATTTGACAATAATAATAGTAGAAGACCAGAAATCCATATTTAGCAATAATAGAAGTAGACTAGAAATCTCTGGTGATAATAGAAGACCGGAAATCTTTTTTGATAGTTGAAAATTGCATTTGTTGGGAGCATAAATGTTAACACAAAAATGGATCAACACTCTGGATCGAGTGTGAAAGCACCAGTGTAGATAATCAGCATCATAAATCTTAGATAAATAGTAGAAGTAAGAAAAAAGGCTCATAATTTTTATAGTGGTTTGGATGACTCTGGCCTACGTCTACTTTAACCAATCTTTATTATCATTATACTAGTTGAATCTCTTTGGATATAAACTAGTTAGTCCTTAGATCTAAGTTACAATGAGTTAGAATAAGTCACAAGTACAGAGGTTGACTAAAGAACCACAGTAACCCCCTTGATGACTATTGTGAGGGATAAGAAATTTGAAGAAGTGAAGGAATTCTAGTAGAGTAATGGCGACTATCTCCTCGGAAAAGTTCCATCTCTAGTTGTAGGTAGGTGAGTATTTATAGGGGAATTCAGTGAGTATTGGATCAGAAGTCCAAGTGCAGAAGAGTCCAATTATTATGCTAAGTCATCACCGAAAATCTCAAATTAGTCCAAGTCATTTCTGTGGATCGCTAGCTGTCCATAGGGGATGGATAGCTAGCTATCCATCAACTTAGCATATTTTTCTACTAGAAGCTTTACTTGGTGCTACGAAGGAGCTTGAAAAGTTTGAGAGCGATCTGACCTATCTTGATGGATCGCTAGCCAGCCATAGGGGATGGATGGCTAGCTATCCATACACTTAGCATATTTTTGAGTGATTTTAGTTTGGTTGTCCTCCTATCTTCTGTTTAAGTGTCTTGCCCAAATATCAAGTTGTTTGAAGTTCGTTTGATCATCTATCTTCATGGGTTATCTGGTCTAGAAGAATCGTCCAAACTCACTCAATACTTAACTAAATCATATAAAACTTCACATATGCAATGTAGATGAGTAGGAGAGCCTCTCTTATGGATCATAGGTCATGGGGCCCCCTCCTCCTGGGTCGGACCTGATGGATCAAACTGGTCCAATTCGAAGAAGAATCATCCATAACTCACTCAAAACTTAACAAAACCAGATGAAACTTTGCAGGTATTCTTTCTAGGGAGTATGGGACCTACCCTATAAATTTTAGGTTGCGGAGCCCAACCTACATGGATCGCTAGTGACCCATCTAGTTAGGTTGCTAGCGACCCATCAAACAACCTCCAGATGATCCCATTTCTCTGTGAGCCTTTTTTTATGTATTCTAAGTATTTTCTCAAAATTTCAAGTCAATCCAACTCCGTATGAGTTCTCTAGATCCATTTTAAGTTAGCTACTTTGGTCAAAAAGCGGGTAAACCTTTGCCCCCCAAAGTATGCCATTTGAATGAAAGGCGTGCTTTGCTTAAGAAAAAATTCCTATTTTCGGTCTTCAATAGTTTATCTTTCCACCTGCTTCAGCCTTAGTGAATCATCCAGTTCTCTCGGATTCTCTTGCAATCACAAATAGTTCCAAACCTATTACAGCCTAAGACTCTAGACTCTTCCTAAGTGTAATCTATACATCACAATCATTATGATTTCATTCGAAGTTGTTACATCACATATCTCTAATTAAATCACATGTTTCAAATTACATCACATATCTCCAATTATATTATATATCTCCAATTACATTACATATCTCTAATTTTCCCATGTTCATTTGGGATTTACATCATTATCATTTTGCTTCTCATTTAGAGTTGTAACATCATATATCAAAATCACATTATGCATCAAAACCACATCATATATCAGAATCAAATCATATATCGAAATCATCTTGTGTTTATCCAAGATTTATTAGTTTTATTCTATTTATAAGGCATGCAAATCCTTTTATTAATCCAGATTGGTTCGATCTCTCTGGATCGTTTAATGTTTAGTTTAATGCTTAAGTTAAAGGGGATGATCTCTCCAGACTGTTTGTTTATTAAGTTAAAAGGGATTAAGTAGGAACATCCGATCACTCTTCGGCGAGGGGACTTACTTCTTACACTTCGATCCCGTCTATCTGGTCAAGACTCTAAGGCGATAATATCATACAAGTCTATCCAAAGGGACTTGCACCTTGCACTCCGTTCCCGTGTCGAGATTCTAAGGTGATAAATATCAAAAAATTCCATCCACTCGCTTTTTTGGCAAGGGGACTTGCACCTTGCACTCCGGGCCTGTGTCGAGACACTAAGGCGTCCAATACTAGTCATCACAATCAAAGTGGATTTTTCAAAATTCAAATATTCAAATCAAAACAAAGAAGAAAAAAATCAAACAAGCAGGAATAAAAAAAAGGAATCCTAAATGTTCGCCTCAGAGATCCAACTCAGTGCGTGCCTAGAGACCAATCCAGGTCTCATACACCCGTAAGCGGGTGAGATTATTATTGTTCTAGATAGTCATCTCAAGCATCCGAATCAGAGAGTGCTTAGGAACCGTTTGGGATTCCATACATGTGTAAGCGGCCTGAGGTTATTATTGTAGTCTTCTCAGGCATCCGACTCAGTGCGTGCCTAGGGACCGTTCGAGATCCCATACATGTATAAGGCGCCTAAGATTATTATTTTCTAAATACAAAAAGAAAAGTGCGGAATAAGAAATGAAGAAGCAAATCATAGGAGCCGGATCCGACTTCCATCTACCCCGATCATGGAATAATTCATCTTGGCTCAAATCCCTAGGCATTTCTTAATGCATTTGCCACAGATGGTGGTTGTTCTTGCAATTATACCGTAGTTCCGTTCCTCACTTATCGTGGCAGCTGGTTGTTCCAAACTATTTCTTCTATCAGATCATGAAAATGTTGGCACTCCATTCATTTCATGCCCATTCAGCTCATGAAAGATGCAAAACTTTCAAGATATTTTCTCTCGGTTAGTGGGCTCCCTCCTAAAGCTATATTTTTCTCCCTGTTCTAGTGGGGGTATCCTGAGATGTACTCTTCTAGCCACACGCCTGTGTTCTGATTCATAACTCTAGCTTCATTCGGACCTGCATCCATCGAGGATGTTCAACTTTATATTATTCTATCGGTTACATCCTAGTAGTTGGATTAGCTCCCACACCATTAATTCCTGATGTTTTAATAGTCACCTCGGCATTGGGATTGATTCCAATGTTGATTCCAGAATTACCCTCAAGTATCGTTTACTTGGGAGTGAGGGCAAGACTCCATCTTGTTCCAATCTAACTCCGACAGCTCCTACGTTGTTCCTTGGAGATCGGTTCCTATTCTTTGTAGATCTAGCCATCCTTTGCTACTCCATCTGCTGGAAGAAGCCATCCATCATCTCCTGCTGTCTAGCTAAGATTCCATCCTGCATCTCTTTCATAATACTTTTCATCTCCTCTCTAATCACATAGTTGCGCTGATGAAAATTTGAGGACATCTCCTGGCTGACCCAGGCTCTAGTTGATTTGCTACGACTCTAAATTTAGTATTAGGCCTACTCATCTTCTCCAAGTCTTAGATTCAAAGTTCAAGTCTTCAGATATAGCCCTGAGTTCAATTTACTCAGTGAAAGCACTAAAATTTTAGCCTAAAAAATGGATCAACACCTTGGATCGAGTGTGAAAGCACCAATGCAGATAATCAACAGCAAACATCTCAGATAAACAACAAATAAAAAGCAGAAGTAAGAAAAGAGGCACATAATTTTTATAGTGGTTCAGCCGACTCTGTCCTACGTCTATTTTAATCAATCATTATTATCATTATACTAGTTGAATCTCTTTGGATATCAACTAGTTAGTCCTTAGATCTAAGTTACAATGAGTTAGAATAAGTCAAAAATACAAGGGTCGACTAGAGAATCACAATAATCCACTTGACGACTATTGTAAGGGATAAGAAACTTGAATAAGTGAAAGAATTCTAGTAGAATAATGGCAACTATCTCCCCAAAAATGATCCATCTCTAGTTGTAGGTAGATGAGTATTTATAGGGGAATTAAGCAAGTATTGGGCCAGAAGTCTGAGTGTAACAGAGTCCAGTTGTTTTGCCAAGTCATCACCGAAAATCTCAAATCAATCCGAGTCATTTTTATGGGTCGCTGGCTATCCATAGGTGACGTGTAACGACCCGTAAATTTTAATAAATAAATTGGTTATTTTTAATTAACTTTTGTAATTTAATTTAGAAAGAAATAATTTTTTTATAATTTATATTGGAATAAATGTTAAGAATGAATTTTAGCAATGGTTAATAAAGGTAAGTAATAAACTTTTAAATGTTAGTATAAATTAAAGAAATGATTGGGAATCATATTTATGAAATAATAACTAGAATACAATTTAAATAATACCAATCCAGTTAATAAATTTATGAATTGAATGGAATACCAATTAATGAAAATAAATCTAAATGTTATGTTTGGCTATAAATTGAACATAAGTGAATGAAATTTATAGTATGAAGATAAATGGCAACATTGATTTGAGAAATAAAAGCTTATTAATGCGACTAAAGGATTAACGGTAACGACTTTTGTATGTTACCTATTTTGTAGCTGGTTGATTTTAAATTGGTAACCAGTTACAAAAATTATAATCTAATATTACGTTAATGTTAACTAAGGTAATTATCAATAATTTGAATGAAATTCAAATCAATAGGAATAGTGTAGATGTATACTTAACTACAAATTGAATATATGAAAACAAAATGTAAGTATTGAACTAAATTAATGAATTTAAATTATAATAAATGATCATTAAAAATTCAATATTCTGTAAGTAATTATAATGTATGGGGTTGATAATAAATGTTACTTTAATGGTAATTAATATAATAATGGAAGTGTGAATGTAAATGTAACAGAAACGTAAATTTATTTTAAGGTAGTAATTGGTGAATTAGGAAATAAGTTCAAATTTTGTTAATTGTTGAATTAATACGTAATGTATGTAAAGTAATAAATTGGTATAAGAATGGAATTAAGGTAATTCATTAGTTGGTTTTAAAACCCTATTTGATGTGTTCAATTGATAGAAGTGCACATTTAGAAATGTAATATTTATTCAAATTAAGATGTAAATAGGCGTATACTAATGTAATGAAATAAAATTAGCGTTATATATGGAATTATAATATGGTATATGAGAAAATTTATGTAATAGTTTTGAATCCAATGCTTAATCCATCTATAATATGACTATTGGTTGATTTAAAGTATAGAAAGCAAGATTTATTAATTTAATTGAAGTATGAAATTCAATAATTGAAGTTATTGCAAAATAAATGAAATTAAACGTTTAAATATTACGTTATTGAAATTAAGATGAAATTTGAGGATAATAATGTAATAAACCATGATCCAAGGTTAATTTCATACGTTTGACAATAATGAATGGAGTAATTATTAATTTATATAATTATATGGAATTATTGGGAATTTTCTTATAAATCCTGAATTCGATAAAATTAAGGTTAGAACGAAAATATATAAATTTATCAACTTCAAAATTGACATCTGAACTTGTTTAAATTTTTGTGAATGATTAAGAAATCAAAAGGGATGAAATTTGTCAATTTAAGAATTTAAATTTTGATATTTGATTTAATTAGCTAATTTATTAATTTATTTAATTAATGGAAAAATAGCCATTTTGGCCACTGACTCAGATTTTGACGAAACAAGTTACATCGGATCCATAACGGTGAACTATTGTAGGATTTCAAGTTTCGTATCGATCGGACTTGTCATTTGATCGTATTGGCTTGAAACGCCTTGAAATCGATTAATTGAAATCAATTGAAATCAATTTGAAAAATATTGATTTTAGCATAACTTCTTCATACGATGGAATTTGGACTTGAAACCTTTTCAATTGCGTTTAAAATATTTTAAAACATCTATTTTGATATATGGGTTGACCCAATTTCGTTCCCGAGTCGAAATGGGCTTTTCGGGCCATATATCGTTCAGCACGTTTATAAATCGGGTCCATCTATTCTATTTCAGTTATCTATAAATACCCTGTTATAAACCCTAGCCGCCTCTATTCCTCATTTCTATACGTACAGAAACTTCTGTGCTCCTCTTCCTCAATGGTTGCAAACCCAAATTTATCCAATTCAAATTTCAATTCAAAAACCAACTTCAAAATTCAAACTCCTCAGAAAAATTTGGAAAAAATATATAACGAAGCTTTCGATGTACGCATCTCTGTTCTGTGGTTCATTTTTCGATCTGGGTTTTCGTTTGACCGAAAATTAAGGAAGAATTTTCGGCCGTCCGTCGCGCTGCGATCAACTGCGACGGATCATCAGATCGTTTCTGGGTTTTGTAAGGGGCTCGCATGTTTCGCATCGGAAGTGTTTTCTCGTCAAATCAATGGTTGGATGGGGGGATAATTTCGATTAGGGTTCATGGGTTAGTGGTGGCGGCTGATGCAATTTGGCGCGAGGAGGAAGGTCGGGTGGGGTCGCGCGCCATGGGGGAGGGTCGTCGTTGGCCTGGGATTAATCGCGAGGCTCACTGGTGGCGTGGAGGTTGACCGATCGAAGGCGGCTCGTTCCAGTTTGAACGCGAGGTCGCGATTTTCACCGGCCTAGGGTTTCGCACTTGGTTGACTGGATTCACGTGAGAAACTTCTGAGGGTGACGTGGCGTTGACTAGGTAGTTTTTTTTCTTTGTTTTTTTATTTTAATTTTAATTTTAGATAATCAAGTGTGTATAACTTTTGCATACGTGATCCAATTCACGTGCGGTTTTCTCTCCTAGGTTCGTATTGGAATTTTGGATATTTTGGCGTTGGTTTGGACGGATTCTGAGAATGTTCAAATTTTAGGTTTAAATTGGATTTAAATTCAAAAGGTGAGTGTTTTAACCCACTCACAACTTATAAAATTTCTTATGTTTATTAAATTAAATTTTTGTTGTGATTATGCATTTATTTATGATTTTTTCCGTATATTCAAATCATCATCTCGGTTAATTGCATTTATTTAAATTAAATCGTTATTTAATTTATTTTTGAATATAACTACCCGTTAAATACCTGTTATATATATTATCAGTAATCTATTGATATTGATTGATTTTTTTGGATGATGATTGTGATGGATGTATGATCTGTTGATGGATGAATGGATGTTGTATTATATATTATTATAAACTGCAAATTATTATGCATTTTTATTTCATTCGGGATTGCGGTTTGAAATGATATATAAATGTAATTTTATTTTAAATTACGGATTGAAATGATAAATATCCGTATCACTTGACCATAGGATAGAAAATTATATACAGGCACCGCGGTCTAGATATATATAAAATATTTTGACACGATTTCTATGGTTTTGTAAAGAAATATATGGGTTATATAAATACTGATTTTAGATGTTATAAAAACGTCAAATTTATTATTGATTTTAGCAATTTATAAATAGGCATTGAAATATAAAATAAGCCCAATAACAAAGTTTGATTATTTTATATAATATGGTTAAATGAATATTGATTTTTGATATTTTATAAATATTATTTTTATATATAGTTAAATGCTTGAATTTAAGCTATGTATAAGTTTGTTAAATAAAAATTTAATTAATAATAGAGTTTGATTTTTATTTTAATAAATGTGAGTAAGTATATTTAAATTTATTTTAATATAGAGTGTAATGATTTAAATAAATTAAGGTTGGGAGATAAATTGGAGATTTATTTGGAATTGAATTTATTTAAGAATTAAACTCTAAAAGGTTGATGTGAAATTTATTAAATTGGAAATTTTAAAAGATATAATTATTATAACTTGATTTTTGGGTCTAGGTGAATTAAATGATTATTTCAAGTATAAATGAATTGAAGAAAATATTTAGTTATTTGAAATTTGAGTTGTTTAAATGAAAATGGGTTCATTATGTAAAATATTTCAAAACTAAATAATAGAAGATTTGATTATTGAATCTACATTTATCAAATTTAGTTTTGGAATTTTGGAATATTTAAAGCCTTGAAATATTTTATCGAAATTGAAATACATTATCGAAATTGAAATGTTTCGAAGTTATGAATCTCAAAGTATTATGTTTTAAATGTGTTATCTTTCTAGAACTTTGATTTCGACGTGTTAAATGTTGAAAGTGTTATGATTTTTGAAAAGGATAAAATTTGAAATAAAACGATATTATATTGATTTGGGTTTTATAAAAAGGATATCATATTGATTTGGTTTTAAGATGGAAATGATATAGTATTTATATGGTTTTGAAATGGATATTATATTCCGGTTTTAAAGTATAAACTATTTTGAAAAGACCGCGGTGTTATAATAACGTTTGGTTATTGAAGAGACCGGGATCGGAAGTTGTCATACTCTCTGCCAACTCCGAAACCACTTTAACAACCGTGTATGTGGTGGAGATTCCATAATAAAGTAAGATGGTAGCGGCGTTTCCTTTGAGGTAAATACGTAGACCCAACTCCCGTGGGTTGGTATAAGGTGGCTAAAATATGAGCGATCGACGGGTTAATGAGGTAGCACCTTTGATCGGACACATCCCTTCGATATTATACTTTGACTTTTGGATTGATTTGGTGGCCACTTTTGATTTTTTTTTGGGGGTGTGGCTCGAGGTAGGTGGTAGCTACGCGGTATGCGTTACCACCGACCCGGAAGCATAATTGGTATATCTACCCTGGCATTGCCTAGTTGTGCTGTGTCACCTACCCTAGCACGCCTTGTACGAGTTTGGCTTTCTCCCGTAGCCCGTGTGGTATCCTCTGGTGGCTTCCCGATCAGGAGGGACCATGATATTGGATGGACTACTGGGACTATTACGTGTTAAGGTGGAAAATATAAAGCCTTAATGCTATTTAAAAGTAATTTTATTTTATTAATAAATATTATTATAATAGCGAAATATTAATACATAGTAAATAGTTTAACGGATCCTTAGGAGATGTGAATCCCGAGCATCTCTTAAGTTACTGCTCTCTTATTTATTCTGTTGATTTAACTCACATAAGATATTTTAGTTCTAACTCGAGTGTTTTGTTTTTCAATTCGCTCGGGTCAGTCCGAGCATTACAGGATTTGAAGACTTTATTTTGGAGGACGAAGACGAAGATATTATTACTATTATCTATTATATTATTCACTGCACCATTGTATTCCGCTGCATTATTAATATTCTCTGGTATGTGTGACTCTAATATTGTATTGTATAAGTAAAGAAAAATCAAATGTTTTGTAAAACAGCTTCATGAACTGTTTATTTGATTATTATATTTTATCGTTCCGCTGCAAGATTCTATTTTTTTTTCCTTCTCTACTTTTTCTTATTTACCCCATAACAATCTGCCCTTCTGTATGGTTTAAGTCTGACGTGTGTGGTTTATCGTCGATTTATATCGTACGAAGAGGCGGGGCGTTACATGACGGATCGCTAGCTATCGATCAACTTGGCATATTTTTCTACTAGAAGCCTTTATTTAGTGCTACGAAGAAATTTAAAAGTTCAAGGGTGATCCGAGCTATCTAGATGGATCGCTAAATATACATAGGGGATGGTTCGCTAGCTATCCGTAGAGGATGGATCGCTAGCTATCCATCCACTTAGCATATTTTTGAGTGATCTTTGTTTGTTGTCTTCCTATTTTCTATTAAAGTGTCTTGTCCAAATATCAAGTTGTTTGGAATTCGTTTAGTCATCCGTCTTCGTGGGTCATCTTGTCTAGAAGAATCGTCCATAACTCACTCAGTACTTAACTAAATCACACAAAACTTCACACATGAATATAGATGTGTAGGAGAGCCTCCCCTATGGATCATAGGTCATATAGCCTACTCCTCATAGGTCAAACCTGATGGATCAAACTAGCTCAATTTATAGAATAATCATCTATAACTCGCACAAAATTTGACGAAACTAGACAAAACTTTGCAGGTACTCGCAGTAGGGTGTGTGGACCAACCCTATAAATTTCAGGTTAAGGGTTCCAATCTACATGTATCGATAACGACCCACCTAGTTAGGTCACTAGAGATTCATCAAACGTCCTTCAAATGATCTCATTTTCTCTACGAGTCATCTTTTATGTCTTCTAATTGTTCTCTTAAAATTTTAAGCCAATCTGACTCCGTATGAGTTCTCCAGGTACGTTTTAAATTAGTTGCATTGGTCAAAAATGGGTAAGCAATTATAATTCATATCTAATGGATCTTACTCTAGAAGATTCGAGTAATTTGATGTGTTTCTTGGCTCAGATTTTGATAGATCTCCTTTAGAAGATTCACTGATTTAGGGTGCTACTTGGCTCGGATTTTGATAGATCTTCCTCTAGAAGATTAACTGAGTTGGAGCACTACGTTGCTCGGGCCCTTATCACCGTCTTAGGTGATGCTTTAGGTTTATTTTCGGTGCATTTGGTTAGCTATCTTGAGCAGGACCAAAGATTTACTTGATCTCCCTTTATGAGGCTCTTTAGTGAGGCCTTTGATGATACACCAAAGGCTAGTTCGACGCTTTGGACAAGGCAAAGGCCTACCCATCTTCCCTTCAGGAGGTGCTTCAATAAGGCCTTTGATGACGGCACTGAAGGCTGGTTCGATGCTTTAGTGAGGCCTTTGATAACAACACTAAAGACTTAGTCCATCCTCCCTCTAGGAGACGCTTTAATATGGCCTATGATGACAACACTGAAGGCTTGTTCGGTGCTTTAGTGAAGCCTTTAATAACGACACTAAAGGCTACTCCTTCCTCCCTCTAGGAGGTGCTATGTATAAGCCATCTTAGCAGGGGACAAAGGCTTTAGCCCCTTACTACCATCTTAGGCAGTAATTTAGGCTTTCCATTATTTTTAGGAGAGTTTTACTCCTCAACCTTTTAAATACACTTAGAAGATTTTACTTTATTGATGATTGACTTAACTTCTTCGTACAAATTCACTTAGTTTTCCTTGTCCTAAGAGATTTTAATTATTCCCTCCATGCTTCGGTAGTGATTGGTGTCGTGGCCGGTAAAGTGATGGTAATGATAATATAATCCTTTGAGATGCCTTTCATCCTTTGGTCGTTTCTTTTACAAAGGCCAATATTTGAGCTTGTCTTTAGTCAAGAGATATATACTCTCATAAGATGTGGAAATAAGGCGGTTCTTAGAAAGTCGCGGTCTTTTGAAAATTAATCCTTTGGAATTCCTTTGGCTTCTTATGAATAATAGGCTCCTTAACATCCGTAACAAGCTTTATTTTTAAAGAGTCCTAAGTCCCATTTAGTCCATGAGAATGGTTAAGAATACTTTCTCATCTCCTAGTGAATCGATTGATATCTTTCGTTATTTCTCTTTCAAAAATTGTCCCATTGGCATTGAGTTGAACCTCTTTTCTTATTTCCAAGAAGACATTATCTCTCTTGCACTGTCTTCCTAGGGCAAAGATCAGTGATGGTCCTAGATGGAATGGATTCAAGCTCCATTTGTCTGGGTTATACGATGCTACTTATCTTCTTTTATTTTCCATGATTTGTAGTGCTTTGACTCTTAATACTTGTTCTTCGTGAAGCCAAGGGTCATTACTGACTAGGTAAGTGAGCCTAGTGGTTCGAGACTTGGAGGATTCTTGTATAGACATCTTAACTCGGTTAATTGGCATGCCTAAATAAAACTTGGTTGATGTAGTCAAAGGTAGGTTGGTTTAGAATGGGATAGGCTTGGTTGGGCAAATCCTTTAAGTCCTAAATATGTAGGCTAGTGCAGTTCCACTTAGGGTTTTAATGAAGTTGAAGGTTCAAGACCTCTTTCTAGTGCCAAAATATTAATGAATAAATTCGTTTACCCCGAAAGTGTGTATAAAGTAAAGTTGCGTAAGAAGAGGCTTTGTCGAGGTTAGCCGAGGTCATCGAGATGAAGTATGTGTCCATAACAACTTTTCATATAGTCATGTCAAATATCATATATGGTCCAAGTCAATATTCATGTCAAAGTAAAAGTCACAATTTCAAGTCAAATTGATATGCAAGTCATGAGATCAAATCAAATTAGTACGCTAGTCGCTATATAAGTCAATATGCAAGTCACAGGATCGAATCAAGTTAGCATGCTAGTCACTATACAAGTTAATATGCAAGCTACAATCCAAGAGTCAACTCGCCAAATATGCTATGCAATTGTTTGATATTAATTGCTTATGTGCACAAAGTTCAACTGTTACGATCAACCAAAATTCCCAAATTGATTTAGGGTTAAAAAGTGAAAAAATGTAAGAAGTGGGATAAGAATCATTTGCCCCTTTTTGCAAGCTCCTAAGTTTATGTTTATAGGGGTAGAGCGGCTTCGACATTCAGCTCTATCCCGCCTTTATTATCTTCGACATGATTCACTTCGATGGCATCAACAATGGCATTAGCTTCATTATCGCATGGTTTTTGTTTCATCAGTAAAGCCATACGACTTCAATGATTTATGACATTGATGGTTTCTGTAATGATAGTCGACGTCCTTTATGTGTAGGTGTAATACAGTTTTGAGGTGATGCAAGTATGAAGTAATTCCAACAAAAGACGACATTGGTAGTTTTGAGGATATTGACAACGTCCACTATCAACATCGCTTACATAGATGCTTGACGTCCCTAAATGTTGATGAAATGCGTTGTATGAAAGATGAGGCGCAATGATGACCACTGGCAAAGCCAATAATGGATGACGTTGACGTTGCTTAGCACTATTATTTGAAAGCGCTTTGAATGTTAATGAGGAGCGATATTAATGTTGAGAAAGAATAACTTGCTTTTGTATAATATCGACACCAATGATTCTCGTATCAATATTCAATGGCCGATGAAGTGCAACAACAATAGATATGGTTGAGCAGTAGCATATGATAGTGGTATTAATAAGGAGCGGCTTCGATTAGTTGCGACGTTGATTAAATGTGTTATCGACCTTAGCTTTGCTAATACGGGATGTTACTTGACTGACGATACTGAAGAGCAGAGACATTGAATTCGGGCAATATTGAGTAAGTACGATGCCAATCCTCGGCTATATTAATAATGGTCGGTATAGATGATAGACGATATTGTCTTCAAGCCGCATAGATGGGATGCGACACCGATGAAGTGTGAAGTATCTTTGCTCATGGTGTTGCTCTTTTAATTACTTGCAGCATTATATATGTTTCTACTTCAAAGAAGCACGATATCGTCTCCTTTCGATGCTAATCCACCTTCATATCCCCGATGTTGATTATTGGCATTACAAGTGTATGGCTCATCACTTGTCTTCAGGAGTAAAGATGACATATGACATGATAAAAGAGAAATTCTCCAACATGAAAGGCGATGTCATATTCGTATCATATATTGCATATCTTTGAAGTCAATATTGGCGATAACATGGATGCTCTGCCAAACTTTGGGCGTGAGTAGTAAAGGTGAACCACCTCGTTTAGCCTCTAAAAATCTATTCTTCTGCCCCAAGTCTTGGGTTAAAGAGTTACTTGGCGTCTATCTCCAAACACCAAATGTGTTTGAACTTCATGCGTCCGACAAGGGACTGCAGAAGTTTAGTTGGAACCTATCTACGGGCACCTTTTGCATATGCAAGTTTAATTAAACATAACTGACATGCATGTAAAAGTGTATATTTATACTCTCATATTAAATATTCTATTATTAAAATAAATTAGCATATTAGGATGTGTTACATGTTTTAATCAAAATCTAAAATGTTTTCAAAACCTCATTCATTCATCTTCATTTGGGGCAAAATGGTAATTTTATGTATGAATTAATTTTGGAAATATTTATTTGTACATTTTAATTTTAATTTGTAGGAAATGAAGTTCAAATATGAGGAGTCTTCATGGATGCATGCATGCACATATGTTGAAACAAAAGAATGAAGAAAATAAAAGAATTCATGCAATATGGAGGAGCCCACCTACCCACTAACAAATGGACCACAATTAAAAACACAAGCACATATTAGTGGAGATTTAAAGGAAAAAGTGCATGTTAATAAGGATTAATTAATTCCCTAATGATTAAATGGAGGTTACACAAACTCAAGGGTATTTTAGGTAGCTCACTAAAAATGGAATCAGGGTTTTAGACGTGTATAAATACTCCTTATGTTTCATGTAATGATAACTTCACTTTTATGCAAAATTGTAGCACAAAATCAATCTTAAATAAAATATTTTTTTAATGGCTTTTTAGCATTGTTCTTAACTTTCATGCACTTTCATTTAATTCTTTATTTTATTATTATTTTATTTCATGCTCTTTTATTTAGTTTATGCTTCTTTATTTCATGTTAGTAGTTAGTTTTAACTTATGCAATTAGTATAGTTTTGTTTCGTGCAAGTAGTTAACTCTATTTTCTTTGGATTAGCTCTCATTTTTCTTGCTTTTTATGTTAAATCGCTTTGTGTTGACATGAATCCAATTATGAGAAGCTAAACCCCTTCAATTTAGGGGTAATGAACCTCTCATGAATCATACTAAATCAACATAAAACGGTTTCGTTTGTGGTCACTTGTTTTGTGCTTAATGGAAATTAAGAGTGATGGTAGCCTTTGCTAAAAGAGTGATGGCAGTTTATGTTTCTTTTTTAATGAATTTGATAGCTTATGTTGACAACTTAAATAGACTATGCTTAATCCAATATACACATAAACTATTTGACTATTTTCCTAAATGATTTTGATAACGAAAGTCAAACTAGAATCAAAATTTGATGATTTATGTTACTAGTTCATAGTAAATAGATCGTGCTTAAAATGGATTTTATTTTTAATTTCATGATCATTTCATGAGATTTTAGAAGTGGGTTTGAATAGTATGTTAGAGTTTGATGGTTTAAATTGTGCTAATTAATAGCACAAATAAGCCATGCTTATAATAAACACATAATTTATTTCTACTTAAAATATATATAAGTGGATATAGATACATTTTGTGTTTGATTTATATGAATGATTGAAAGTGAATTTACTTCTAAATTGCTCCTTAACCTCATAGTTTTATTCACTTTTGCTCTAGTTTGATTTTTACAATTTTATTAGTTTAAAAAATTTAAAAACCTTGGGCTAATTTGATTGAGTTATATTAGAATTGTTGCTTTCTCCGTGGATCGACCCATACTCGTATACGGACCACGATTGTACACTGTGCGCTTGCGGTTATTATTACATTTTCAACGGTATTTTAATTGATAGAACTTTCCATCGTTAAACAAGTTTTTGGTGCCATTGTCGGGAAAAAGCAATTTAATTTTTATTTTACTTTTCGAATTATTTTTGTAGTTGTTTTATTTTATTGTGTGTTATTTTTCATTAAAAAATAGCACAAATTTTTTGAATTTTTCACCATGCTTCACATTTTGTTTTCAAACTAATTTGTTTTTCTTTGTTCTCTATTTATTCCCTGCTTTTGCTCTCTATCATTACATTTCCACTATGTGTTATTCACTGCTACTTGCAATTTCTTTTTGTTTTTGTTTTTGTTTTTATTTTTGTTTTTGTGTGTTGAAACTCATTTTCACTGTGCATTGTCTGTCCGAACTCCTTTCAAGTTCAAAACTACATTTTTTTTCATTACAATTGTTCAAACATTACATTTGCTTTCATTTGTTTCTATTACATTTCATTTATTTTCAGCGTGTCACCCAAACTGCCACAATTCAACATCACCATCCCATGAATCCCCACCCTTCCAATCACCATTGCAACCTCTGTCCATCATTAGAACCATCAATCCACAACCTTTTATCCCCTCTGCTCAACCTACCACCAACATCACCTACTTGAGTCCTTACCTCAACTATATTACTGCAAAATCCATCACCCATCTCTTGCATCCAACTCTACAACCAACTAACTCACTCTACAAACCCAATAGACCACCAACCACTCATTATTCCTTTCGTCTCCTCAAACTCACTACGACCAATCTCCAACCAACCACCCCATCTCCTACTCCATCAACCACCACCCTCTCCTGCAATTCTCCTTCAAACCAGAATCACCACGATCAAAACAACATGCAACCACATCAATCCACAAACCACCTGTACAAACACATTACCACACTTCTGCTGCAACTTCCAGACCAAAATCTCCATCACCTTTCTCACTTCCTCCCTGGTACACCATTCACTTTATTTCGTTTGTGCACAAAACTGCGACTCCACCCACTCTACAATATATTAGCAACCACAACACTGCCACAACAAAAGCGCCGCGACTAGCACCATTCTCACCACCATTCTCTTCATTTCAGCAAAATCCAATACCAAACAACTCAACAATAACTCTCCACATCACATCTACCACCTGAAACCACAACTCCACCACCACATTCTCCTCAAACATCCTATCTCCATTACTATTCCAACCAAAATCCACAATCCACAACTTGAAAACCATCTGTGACACTCAACTCCAACCAAGCTCTGACTTCTATCACCATTTCTGCACATTAAACCCAGACTCCTCAAATACCAAACTGCTAGAACCACTTCACCACTTCCTCCAAACCAAAAACTCCAATAATCCACCAACAATCGACCCCGTACTGCATTGTACGCCTCCCCTTACTTCAAATCAAACAACAATCCCTTAATCACTGAACCATCGAATACCTCCGTCACCATCTGAAGACCAAATCACAACTGCCAAAATCTCCAGCTGCAACCCCAAATTGCGACCCAATCCAACCTTTCATCCAAAACTGCAAACAGCAATCAAACCGCAATCTCACCTGAACCAGACACAATAAAGTCGAACAACAACTCCTCCCCTCGCTCCACCAAAAACGCAATCCACTCTCATAGTCCGCCACTAATTTTTTCAATCATATTGTGTTTTCAATCGTATTGAATTTTAATTGTTGTTTTTAGCAGAAAACAAAAGGGGATTAGGGTATTAGAGGGGTTACGTTAGGGTGCGTAATTGAGCCGTGTCCTTGTGAAATTTTTTTTACGCCCGTGTGTGGGATTATTTGAGTTTAGGTTTTCTTTATAGAGTTTTTATAAAAAAGTTGTTTTCGATTTGTTCCTATATAAAAAAATTCGTTTCTACACTTTCACAGGTTGCAAATTGTAGGAAATCAAAAGGAGAAAAATTGCTTGCTAAAAATTGTTCTTCTTTGCTTGCATTAAAATAAATTTGCTACTTTTAAATATATTTACTAATAACTCTACATGCTCTGTTATCGTGTTCTTGACTCTTGTTCTTATTTTAATTGCATTGTTGGTTGCTTGCATTTATAAAAAAACAAAAACAAAATAAAATTTCATTTGTAGTTGCATTATTAGTACACGTTTAATTTTTTTTTTTGCATTCATTTTATCTTATTTTCTTTTCTAAGGGAAATACCCAACTTCACATATGGTGGGGGATTTCATCACCGCTTTCTTGGCCCACAAATTGCATATCATCTTAGAATTTGACTAATAATAACGGTTTGACGTTCGACTTAAGAGGGCCACGAGGTCATCTAGGGCAAAACTGTACCTTGACAAGTTGATTTCTTTTAACAATTTGTTTTTTGGTATCTAGGTTGCGGTAGAGAAATAATCATTTATAAATATTACGGTGGTTCGTAAATATTATAGTGACTATTTCTCTGAAGGTACTTAAAACTTTGGCTGCTTTCTACGTTGATTCGTGGTACACCGATAACTCTTGTCTAGTACAGGATAAGAACTATTTTATTGAATTAATTCAAAGTATGATCATATAGTTTTGGGTTAGGAGCTACTAAGGATAGAAAATTTGTAATTAAGTCCTTGCATTCATTTAGTCGCATTAGTTCATACATATCTAAACAAACAAAACAAAAATCTAAAAGTAAACAGAAAAATGCACATTTTCCTTAACTTAGTTTTTAAAAAAAATCCAAAAAATCTTTTCAAAAACAAAAACTAAAAAAATAGAAAAAAAACAAAAACATATTAATAAGCAAAAAGATTTCAAAATCCAAAAAAGAACCAAAGTAGATATTCCTTTTGAAAATAATTTCTTTTTGGTAAATAATTTTCTTTTTAAAAAACAACCAAAAACAAAAGAAAAGAAAATTTTCACTTCATTTCATTCTCTAAACCTTGTTTCATTCCCTTAATCTTGATTTTAATGTGTTTCTCTCCTTGATCTTTTCACTTGTGCATGAGTACGTGAACTCATGATATAACGAGAAATCATTTAAATCGAACGAACGATCCTCCAACGATGACTAATGAAAACCCTCTCCGAACTCTCATGGATAGAATCTTTCCCAATAGAGTTTCTATTCTTTCTTGTATCACCTTACCCGCCCCAATAGGCAATCATTTCAAAATTCATTCAAATTATGTTGCCACGCTCCCGAAATTCAACAATTTTGAAACGATGACCTATACATCTTCTTAACAAAATTCAAACAAGTCTATGCAATCATTAAACTACAACAATTATAAGAAGATGGATTCAAACTTCGGTTAATTCCATTCTCCCTTACCGATTATGCTGAAAAATGGTTGTACAACTTACCTTCGAACTCGATCAATACTTGGGACGAATTTGTTAAGGTTTTTTTTCTTAAAAATTCCACCCCTTGGAAAAAAACAACGAAAATACGAAACAAAATTGTGAATTTTCATCAATTCAGGGGCGAACCGTTCAGAACAACTTTGAAAGATTTAAAGAGCTTTTGATAAATGTCCACACCATAATTTTGAAAAATATTGCCAAATTTTATATGATGGACTTGAAACTAATTCACAAACCATGCTTGAATCGATGTGCCAAGGCAATTTTCTCACCCAAAATCATGACGATGCTTGGCACTTCCTTTAGAACTGGCCGAAAAATCATCCTGATGGGAACGTCCTAACGAGAAATTCATTTATTCACGATCGAGCACACACTCTATAGGATCATCGTTGGCTTTGAAAGCTAAATTTGATGCAATTTTCAGTCAATTCGATAACATTTTCTCATCCAATCAAATGAACCAAGCTTCCCAACCATTGTGTTATAAACGTAACGATCTGAATCACATCCTCGATAGTGTCCTTATTCGTTAGAACAACTCAATACTTTTAACAAGGTTAAGAATGACCCATTTTCTCTAACGTACAATCCTGATTGGAGAAATAATCCTAACTTTGCACGGGACCAAAGTAATTCTAATATGAATTTGGTTCGACCCAATTTTCAAGCATTTCCAAACAATGCTTCAAACCCTCCCTTTCAGCCTAACCACTTTAACCAAAATCTTACGCCTCCGTCTCAAAATCAACCGCAACAGTCTTTTGCTCTTTAAGACGATAAACGAATGACTTCATTTGAGAAAAGTCCTGAAACTTTGGCTAAAACAACAACTCAAAACCTCCTATCTAATAGAAATTTGCAAAATTTGTTAACCTTGTACATGCAAAATATGAGTCAATCAATTGCTAAGCTCGAAATGCAAATGAGTCAATTAGCTACTTCCGTGAGTGAACGTGAACGAGGCGCATTCCTAAGTCAGCCAGGTCCGAATCCTAGAAATCAAAACATGAACTCGAATCAAGCTCATGTCGTTCAAGATAGCAATGTGAACCAAATGAATGCTATCACGACTTTATGTTCCGATAAACTAATTGGTAACCAAGCTGTCAATCCAAAAGATTTATCGAAAGCTCATCTTGACACTTCGAAAATGACAAGTGATTCTGAAAAAAACATCGAGTCAAATATCGAATCAAATTCCAATCCAAATTCCTCTTCTACTCAAGTTGACCCGCCTATTAAGTATCGAATTCCATTTTCACATCGACTTCAACCTAAGAAACATTTCGACCAAATGGAAAAGATATTGGAAATTTTCGAACAAGTCAAAGTAAACATCTCCCTCCTTGATATCATTCAACAAGTCCCAACTTACGCTAAGTTTCTAAAGGACTTCTGTATTCAGAAATGACACATTCATGTATCCAAGAAAGTTTTCTTAGCTGCTGGTCTTAGCAAAGTCTTATCTCAATCAATTCCCATAAAATACAAAGATCTTGGATGTCCGACGATCTCATGCACGATAGGAGACAAGATAATTAATAAATGCTTATTAGACTTGGGTGCGAGTGTAAATTTGATTCCTTATTCAGTGTACTAGCAACTTGGCTTGGGTGACTTAAAATCAACGAAAGTAACTCTTCCATTTGCCAACCGTTTGATAAAGAAACCCATGGAATAAATCAAAGACGTACTCCTAAAAATCGGTCAATTAATATTCCCCATCGATTTCATCATCCTACAGACACAACCTGTGAATAATCTGATGTGTCAATCCATTTATTCTGGGAATACCTTTCTTAGCCACTTCGAATGACCTAATCAACTGTCAAAATGGTTTAATGAAAATTTATTTTGGCAACATGACTTTGGATCTTAACATCTTCAACCTCGAAAATCAATCGAATGAACCACTTGACCAAACATTGGAAGTTAGCTCCATTCAAATTTTTTTTGACAATGAAACAGTTGAGCTTAACAAAAAATGCGAGACCGAATATGAATAACTATTTCAAGATGAGCCTAACAAGATTGAAAATGCACTTCCGTTTGAACCCCTCATGGTTGAATATGACCTTCAACCGAATTCTTTGACTGAGAAACTTCCTGAGTTGAAACTCAAGCCTTTTCCTGATCACCTTAAGTATGCACACTTAGGTGATAACGAAATATTTACTATCATAATCTCTTCAAATATTTCTCTTGATCAAGAAGCTCCCCTTCTTTCAATTCTGTCAAAAAATAAAGAGGCAATTGGATGGTCGATTACCGATATTAAGGTAATTAGTCCCGCTCTTGTTCAATATTGCATCCACTTAGCTGAAGAAGCCAAGCCTGTTTGTGATGCACAATGAAGGCTAAACCCCAAAATGAAGGATGCGGTTCGAGACGGAAGTCTTAAGCTCCTCGATAATGGACTTTTATATACCCTCTTTGATAGTTCGTGGGTTAGCCTAATTCATGTTGTGCCTAAAAGTCTAGACTTATTGCTATCACGAACGACGCTAACAAACTCATTCCAACTTATACTCAAAACAGGTTGGCGTGTTTGCATTGATTATCAAGAATTAAATGATGCAACACATAAAGATCACTTTCCTCTTCCTTTCATTGACCAAATGCTCGAACATTTTGTCGACCATGATATTTATTGCTTTCTTGATGATTATTCCGGTTATCACCAAATTTCGATCGCTGCCGAAGATCAAGAGAAAACGACTTTCACATGTCCCTTTGGCACCTTTGCATATCGACGTATGCCATTTGGCCTTTGCAATGCTCCTGCTACTTTCCAAAGATGCATGGTCAGCATCTTTTCTGACATGATCGAATATTTTTTTAGAAGTATTTATGGATGATTCTTCCATCTTTGGAAAATCTTTTTCCGAATGCTTACATCATCTTGAGATGGTTCTGAATCAATGCAAGCACAAATACTTAACGTTAAATTGGAAAAAATGCCATTTTATGGTCAAACATGGTATTGTCCTTGGGTATATCATTTAAAACAAAGGCATTAAGGTAGATAAAGTGAAAGTTGACGTAATTGCAAATCTACTCATTCCTAAATTTGTCAACGACATTCGTTCATTTCTAGGACACATTGGTTTTTATCGACGCTTTGTGAAAGACTATAGTAAAATTGCTCAACCTCCGGCGGCTCTTCTTGGAAAAGACATTCCATTTGAATTTAATTCTGACTATGTTTCTGGTTTCGAAAGTCTCGAAAATGAACTCATTTCCCCTCCCATCATTTGTTCACCCAATTAGGATCTTCCTTTCGAAATAATGTGTGACGCTTCTAACTTTGTGGTTGATGTTGTGTTAGGACAACACATCAACAAAATTATTCATATCCTACTACGCTTATATGACTCTAAACGATGTTCAACTCAATTACACAACCACCGAAAAGGGCTTCTAGCGTTAGTCTTAGTGCTCGAAAAGTTCCGACCATATTTGATCAGCTCATACATCACGATTTACACTGACCACTTCGCTCTTAGGTACCTTTTCTCCAAAAAGATGCTAAGTCTCATTTAATTTGTTGGATCCTTTTACTCTAAGAATTTGACCTTAAAATCAAAGACAAAAAGGTTCCACCAATCTAATTGCTGATCGTCCATCGTGTCTTCCAAACGCACCTCTTCTTTACCGATCAACGAGAACTATCTTGATGAACAACTCCTTTCTGTTTCCATCGGTCCATCGTACGCCAATATAGTGAACTATTTAGTCACTAAGGAAACTCTTTCATTTTGGTTGAAATAGAATAAATATAAATTTCTTTCCCAAGTCAAGTACTTCTATTGGGATGATCCATGCTTGTTTAAGTATTGTTTCAACCAAATCATTCGACTTTGCGTCCCAGATTGCGAAATTAAGAGTGTTCTTTCATTTTGTCATGACCAAGCTTGTGGTGGTCATTTCGGTCCAAAGAAAATAATAGAAATTTGCTCCAATGTGGTTTTATTGCCTACACTTTTCAAAGATGCATTCGAGTTCTGTAAAACTTGTGAGCGCTGCCAAATGTTAGGAAAAATCTCTTGATGAAACATTATTCCTTTGAACCCCATTCATATGATCAAAAGCTTTGATATTTGGGGTATTGACTTTATGGGACCGTTTCCCAACTCTTTCGGAAATCTCTACCTTCTTGTTGTTGATTATGTCTCTAAATAGGTTGAAACCATTCCATGCAGAACAAATGACCACAAAGTTGTTGTGAAATTCATAAAAGAAAACATCTTTTCGAGTTGGAACACCTCGAACAATAATAAGCGATAACGGAACCCATTTCTGTGATCGATCATTTGAAACTCTGATGAAGAAATATATGATAACCAACAAGTTATCAACTACTTATCATCCTCAAACCTGTGATCAAGTTGAAGTTTCAAACCGCCAAATCAAGCAAATTTTAGAGAAAATTGTAAATAAAAATTGAAAAGATTGGTTAAAAAAATTGACAGATGCGCTTTGGGCTTACAGAACTTCGTATAAAACCAATCTTAAGATGTCTCCTTTTAGATTAGTACATGGTAAATCATGTCACTTACCTGTTGAATTTGAACATAAAGCATTGTGGGCGATTAAGAACACAAATTTTGATCTTGAAAAGGCTAACGAAAACAGAAAATTGCAACTTATAGGAAATTAGGAACGACACATATAAAAATGAGAAAATTTACGAAGATAAAACAAAAAAAATTCATGACAAGTCAATCCTATGAAAAACATTTTCGCCAAATCAAAGAGTTCTTTTGTATGACTCTCGACTTCATTTGTTCCCTGGAAAATTAAAATCAAGGTGACAACATCATACGTGGTACGTACTTTTTTTTCCATACCGTGCCATAGAAATAGAAAACCCTATAGATGTGTCGATTTTAAAGTCAATGATCATCATTTAAAATCTTACTTGGAATTAGTGAGTGATCGAGGGGGGAGCTTATTATACTTCATGAGCCACACTATGTCTAGTAATAAATTTTAACCCTCTCTTGTAAATATGTATATATTTTTCTCCGTTACACTCACTATATCATGCATTGACTGTGGGGACATGATCAAAATCAAGTGTAAGGGGGAGTCTCATGTTTGTTTTGATTTTTCATGGTTTATTTTTATTTTGATTTTTCATGGTTTATTTTTTGCATTTTCTTTCCAAAAAAAGAGAGAAAAACCCAAAATAAATTTTTTTGATTTACTTTTGAAGAAACACGATAGAATAAGTATATGTTTTTGGTTATTAAATTTGAAATTTTTGAAAAATTACTTGTCTCAACAAAAATAAAAAGAAAAGTTTGATTCAAGTAACTATGGTGTAACTAGTATGTAGGAGGGTTCATATGTGATAATTATGAAGTATATCCTAATTGTAATCTTTGTCTAAAAGAGTGGTTGATTTAAAGTAAAGGCGATAACATTTTTTATCTTATAAGTAAAGCTGTGTTAAGATGATTTTGCATAACTCTCTCTTTTAAGAAAAAAATAAAATATATAAATATTTTTTCATAATAATGAGAAACACCTAGAGTCATGTGTTCACACGTAAATGTTTACACTCGCCACGCTCTGTACACTTCTCACGTAAGCCCAAAAGGCAGTGCATGATCGGGATATCCGGCCTCAGTATATCTGAGTTAGGTGTGCAAATAATAATGTTAATATTTTTCAAAATAGAGAGAGCAAGCAATTGAAACCCAAGCACTATCTTCACTTAATTGATTTGACTTGATTTTCAAAAGAAATAAAAATGTCAGTTTGCAAAACTTTGATAATTAACTAGTGGATTCATTTAATAGTTGCACTATGTTGTCAACCGAAAGAATTTCCAAATTATTGATGATATTTAATCTTGTTAGAAGTTTTGATGAATAAAATGACTAAAATTTCTTGATAATAACCAAAACTTAAATCAAACTTTCTCGTGTCAATTTAAAAGTAAATTCTTCATTAGTAAATATTTTTGAAAACTTGCCTCATGTAATCACATTAGAATTTGCATATCGCATTTGGATTTTGTGGGTAGTATCCGCTGAAAACTCTCACGAGACAACACTCGTCCTACTAGGGACACCTAGAGGTCTAATGGTTTATTGCATACGATAAATGCAATCGTGTTTCCTACAAACATAGATTTATCCTAATTTTAGTTTATTCAAGGATGAATAAAAAGATAAGCGTGTGGGTATTGATGTGCATGTAAAAGTGTATATTTATACTCTCATATTCAATCTTCTTTTATTAAAATAAATAAGCATATTAGGGTAAAACGTGTTTTAACCAAAATCTAAAATGTTTACAAAACTTCATTCATTCATCTTCATTTGGGGGCAAAATGGTAATTTTATGTATGAATTAATTTTGAGAACAATAATTTGCACATTTTAATTTTATTTTATAGGAAATAAAGTGAAAATTTATAGAGTCTTCATGGATGTATGTATGAACATATGTTAAAAGCAAAAGAATGAAGAAAATAAAAGAATTCATACAACATAGAAGAAGCCACATACCCACTAACTAATGGACCACAATTAAAAACACATGCACATGTTAATGGAGATTTAATGGCAAAAGAACATGTTAGTAGGGATTAACTAATTCGCTAATGATTACATGGAGGTTACACAAACTCAAGGGTATTTTAGGTAGCTCCCTAAAAATGGAATTAGGTTTTTAAGCATGTATAAATACCCCTTATGTTTCATGTAATGATCCAATTCTCTTTTATGCAAAATTATAGCATAAAATCAATCTTAAATAAAATATCTCTTTAATGGCTTCTTAACCTTTTTCTTTACTTTCATGCACTTTCATTTCATGCTTTCTTTTATTGCTATTTTATTTCATGCTCTTTTATTTAGTTTATGCTTCTTTATTTCATGTTAGTAGTTGGTTTTAATTTTTGCAAATAGTTTAGTCTCATTTCATGCAAGTAGTTAACTCTCTTTTCTTTTGATTAACTCTCATATTTCTTTCTTTTTAGTTTAAATTATTTTGTATTAATATGAATTTAATTACGAGAAACTAAACCCCTTCAATTAAGGGGTAATGAAGCTCTCATGAATCATGCTAAATCAACATAAAATGGTTGCATTTGTATTCTCTTGTTTTGTGCTTAATGGAAATTAAAAATGATGGTAGTTTTGTTTCATTTTAGTGAATTTGATAGCCTATGTTAACAACTCAAATAGGCTATGCTTAATCCAATATAAACATAAACTATTTAATTTTGATAGTGAAAGTCAAACTAGAATCAAAGTTTGGTGATCTACGTTACTAGTTCGTAGTAAATAGTTCATACTTAAAATAGATTTTATTTTTAAATTCATGATCATTTTCGTGAGTTAGTGGTTTGAATACTGTTTTAGAGGTTGATGGTTTAAGTTGTGCTAATTACTAGCACAAATAAGCCATGCTTATAATAAACACATAAAATATTTCTACTTAAAATAAAAATGAGAGGCTGCAGATACATTTTGTGTTTGATTTATATGAATGATAGAAAGTGAATTTACCTCTAAATTGCTCCTTAATCTCCTAGTTTCATTCACTTTTGCTATAGTTTGTTTTCAACAATTTTCCTAGTTTAAACAATTTCAAAATCTTGGGCTAATTTGATTGAATAATATTTGAATTTTGCTTCCTCCGTGGACCGACCCGTACTCACATACATACTACGATTGTACACCGTGTGCTACGGTTATTATTACATTTTTGACGGCATTTTAATTGATAGTATTTTCCGTCTTTAAACAATAACACCATTCATAATGTAAAATAAGTCATTCCCTTTATAAAATGTTAGAAATGATAGATTATGTTTGGTTACACAGCTTTGATTAAGCGCGTACAAATTTACATTCAAATGAAATAGTGTCACAAGTGTTCACTATTCCATGCCCGTGGGAGTGAGATCCCATCTACTATTACTAACTTGAACGTGTCATCTCCAAGCTTCTGTTCAATCGAGTGTGGACCATTCCAAGTCAGGCTCAAATTCTTAGACCCAGAGACGATTCATTTGAGAATGAGATTGCCAATCCCAAAGGTTCGAGCTCTGATCTTGGTGTTGTAGTATTAGGCGACTCAGTTTCAATATGCGACTACTCTCAAGTCGGCTTCATCATGCTTCTCATCGATCATATCGAGAGACTCCGGTGGTAGTTCCTCATTCGTTCGTGGATTATTGTGAGTTATTTAATGAGAAGGTACTTTAAGTTCAACTAGGATCATAGCCTCTAATCCATATGTTAGGGCGTATGGAGATGGCCAGTTGCTGACTTAGGGGTCATTCTATAGGCTCGTTGTGCTAATGGAAATTCATCAACCTACTTGCCCTTAGCCTTCTCCAGCTACCTTTTTAGAGTGGACTTGATGATCTTGTTCACTGATTTAACATGTCCATTCGCTTGGGGATGTGCCTCTTTGGCAAATCTCTTCTCGGTACTATGCCTGCAATAGAAGTCTTTGAATTTGGCATTGTTGAATTTGGTCCCATTATCGGAGATGATCGTTAATGGAACCCCAAAACGATAGATGATGTTTTAGACCACGAAGTTGACTACTTTTTTTGTAGTGGTTGTGGCCACCGGCTCTACCTCATCCCATTTGGTGAAGTAATTAAATGCGACAATGGCGCACTTTGCACTACCATTAGATATCAATAATACGCCAATTATAACAATTCCTCAAACTACAAATGGCCAAGAGCTGACCATTAAATTAATCTTCGTTGGTGGGGATCTCCGTATTTTGGAGAATCTCTGGCATTGTCGCACTTTCTGGTATAATCAGTTGCTTCTCAGTTAACGGTTGTCTAGAAATATCCATACCGAAGGATCATCTTTGCTAGGGTTTGCCCTTCGATGTGGTCACCACAGGCCTCTTCATGAACTTCCCTCGGGACTTTCTTGGTCTTTTTGTTGGTGATGCATCGAAGCATAGGGACAGAGAATCCTTTCCTGTAAAGTACCCCTTCTTGTATGATAAATCTTGCAGCTTTATGGAGGAGTTGACGTCGTTCATTCTTCCTATCTGGAAGGATTTTTCTATATAGATAGTTCTTTATTAGAGTCATCCATGACTCCTTCTTAGGTTCAACCTACAAGATCCAATGGACATCACCCTCGTTGATGCTCGAAGCTGACAGTACTTCCAATTGAACTAGGCCCATGGGCTGCGCATCTTCAAAACTGGCTACCTTAGCTTATGAGTCAGCCTTCACATTTTCTTCTCTAGGAATACGCATTATCATGTAATATTCAATATCACTAAGCAGCTCAGGGGATCATTTTTGATAAGGAGCCAGCCTCGCTCCTTTCGCTTGAAACTCCTTTCACACTTGACATACCACCAGCTAGGAATCATAAAAGATATGCAAAATTGTAACTCTTAGTTCCTTTGCAATCTTGTGTCCTGCAATTAAAGCCTTATATTATTATTTGTTATCATCATGGGAAAGTCAAGTTTTAAGGCGTAACAAATCGGGTGTTCTTCAGGAGACAATAGCACGACTCCAGCGTTGGAACAACATTCATTTGATGCAATGTTTGTGTACATCTTCCACCTAGCATTATGGTCTCCACTGCTCTCCGGAGTGTCATCTTGCGTAGTGTATTCAGTAGTGAAGTCCGCGAAAGCTTGACCCTGGATAGCTCTTCGAGGGTGATAGGTAACGTCATGTTGGCTTAATTTAATGTTCCATTTCAATAGTCTTCCAAAGGTCTTAGCTTGTTTCAAGACCTGTCTTAAAGGCTAGTCGGTTTGAACCTTGATCGGATGTGACTGAAAGTAAGGGCAGAACTTCCTTGAAGCGATCAATAGACAATATACAAGCTTATCTAGCTTCAGATTGTTTCTTTCTGCTTCTTCCAACTACTTACTGATGTAGTACACCAACCTCTTAATTCTAAACTCTTCATGCATGAATGTAGTGTCGCACCGACACTGCTAGATAGATAAACAAGTCATCGCCATCCAGTGGTTTTGATAGAACGAGAGGTCTCTCTAAGTGATCCATCAAAGCTTGGAATGCATCTATACATTCTTGCATCCAAGTGAAGTTCCTTTTACCTTTCTTAATCACATCAAAGAAAGGAACGCATTTGTCAGTGGTTCTGAAGATGAATCGACTCAGGGCGGCGACCTTCCCATTTAAGCTTTGGACATCTTTGATCGTCTCTGGGGCTTGGATGTTCCTCAATGCTTCGATCTTCTCCGGATTAGCTTTGATCCCATGGGAGCTCATGATGAAGCCTAAGAATTTCCCTGATGCAACGCCAAATAAGCATTTCAAGAGGTTGAGCTTCATTCCATATTTTCGAAAAACACTGAACAACTCGGCCAATCCATCGACGTGGTTCTTCGATCGTCGTAACTTCACGAGCATATCATCTACATATAGCTCTCTCGAGCGTCCAGTCTGGTCTTTAAACATCATGTTCACTAGCCATTGTAGGTTGCTTTAGCGTTTTTTTAATCCAAATGACATAACAAGATAGCAGTGTAATCCTAGATCGGTTATGAAGCTGGTGTGTTCCTGGTCTGGTACATGCTTTGGGATCTGATTATATCTAGAGTATGCATCCATGAACGAAAGCAACTCTTGTCCAACCGTTGAATCCACTAGCTGATCTATTCTCAGGAGTGGAATGCTATGCTTCGGGCATGCCACATTCAAGTTAGAATAGTTGACGTATGTCCTCCACATCCCATTTGATTTTTTCACCAGAAATGGATTCAATACCCATTCCGAGTATAGGGCCTCACGGATGAAGCCGTTATCCTCCAACTTCTCCACTTCTTCTTTAAATGTAGCAGATTTCTCCGAACCTAGCTGTAGCATTTTTGTTTCATAGGAACACACTTCGGATTAATATTCAATGCATAGCTCCTTGTCTCCAATGATATTCCACACAGTCCGAGTGAGTCCAAATGAACACATCCAGGTTAGCTTGGAGAAAAGTGGTTAATTCTTCCATCATCCTCGTGCTAAGCTACGATCTGACTTTCAGGACCCGCATAGGATCGTCATAACTAATCGGGAAATTGATCCTTAACTCGGCTGGGGCTGCCTTTCCGTCCAATGGCTTTTTCCTCAGATCCATATCCTTATGGAACCAACTATGTTACCTAAGCCAGAGCTCTAGCGGTGGTTGTTGTTAGAAATGCGGATTACGGATCTTAAGAGCTAACACTAGAGGGGGGTGAATAGTGTTTTGTGGATTTAATAAATCTTTTTCAAACTTATGTAATTTAATCACCAACAAATTTAATGCATAGACACAGATATAATCATAGAATCAGACACAGATGCAAATAATAAATAGAAGCAATAAAGGAAAGAACACACCAGGATTTTATACTGGTTCGAAGTTACCCTACATCCAGTCCCACAAAATTGTACAGATTTCTTTTCAAAACAATCTCCCAGATTACACCCTCGATTTCAAGGCCACGAGATATACCCTCCCGTATTCGAGTCCGAGGCAAACTCTCTTGATTTACCAGGCCAGAAGATCACCTAATTGATTTCCAGGCCAACAATCACACCCAATTGATTTCAAGGATCAACCGCACCTTTTACTCAACAGTTTGGTTTACAAATAATCCTATAACTCTGAATAGCACCGAGATCTTATGGAGAGAGTGGCAGAGAATCAAACAAGAGATAACCAAGTTCGATTCACTTGGTATTTCGGCAAAGCATAGCTTGGGATACTTTAGAAATAATGTGGAAGATGTAGAGCGGAGAAGTTGAATGAAAATCTGGTAAAAATTCATTTAGAACTTACTGGTATTTATAGAGATCACTAGCCATATCTATTCATGAAAGGATACGACAAATAGACACTTCTTTTGAAATTTGGAATTTGAAAATTAACGGGCACCATGTCGACATAGGTGGGTAGGAGTATGTCGACATGCTCTAGGCAAAAAATTGTGGTTTTGATTTTCTTATTAAAATTTGTTTCTATAATTTTTCAAAACAATTTCTAAACTTTTATAAATATACTTTACTATAGTTTAACCATATAAAAGAGTTTAAAAAGTAATTTTTAATATATAATTTTAATCCATAAAGTGATTTAAAATCTAAGTATACAAATATTCAAAAGATAAATATTAAAACAAGAGATAGTTTAAAATCAAGGACAATTCTGAAATCAAAAATATTAAAAATGATAAAGATAATTTTGAGGCTAAAGTATTTCAAACAGGAGAGATGTCTTTTTGAAAAGAAGGTTTTGAAAAACATTTTTAAAATAAGAGATATACTTTTGAAAAGCATTTTCATAAAATTGGTGGATATCAATATAAGACCACTATATGTTCCACTAGATATTGTCGTGGGTTCCATCCCACTAAGGTTTCATCCCTTTAACAGGCTTGAAGTGGATTCTATTCTACGAATAAATTTCGAATAAAGATGTCAGTGCTTTCAAGAAGTTTTAACATAATTCTAGACTCAATACTATTCTTGTACTTTGAAATCTTGAACTCTTGATATCTTGATACTTATGAGTCTTCAATCTTGATATCTTCGATCTTTAAATTCATTAGTCTTGTATCTTTATACTGTACAGTCTTCATTCTTGATACCTGCATGTTTGTATCCTGCATATACATATATATCTAAACCATAATGTTAGTATTTATATTTTATAATAAGTCCTAAGGTTGTTTTCATCAAAACCATCCTTCTCAAGGACTAACAATCTCCCCCTTTTTGATGATGACAACCTATGTTTATAAAATATACTTCACCTTTACTATAACTCCCCCTTAATCTAAGCCTAACCACTCTACCTACTCTATTTTATAATTCTCCCCCTTTTTCATCAACAAAAACTAATACTATACCAATATATATAACTCCCCCTAAATCTAATATTATCTAAACTAAATAGTAATAAGGAAGTATAATAAGTGAAATTTAAATTTATTATATATGATGCTATATTTACATATATATATATATATATATATATGGATTATAGACACACAAATATATTTAAGTACATAAGTTATAGAATTACACTTCTAATGAGAGTTTTTGGTAATTAGAGATTTTTGAATTGAACAATTTGGATGAAAACAAATGTTTACACGTTGTTCCATCAAATTCTCATCTTTGTCAAAAAATACTCCGCCTACGTAGACCACCTTATCGTCTTTTTCCATAGATGCTTCTTCCTCTTCCTCTTCTTCTTCTTCTGCTTCGCTGTGCTCTAAAGGGTTATGCACTTAAATGTTAGGAGAATCTTCTTCGATCACAATAGGATTTTCATGATTATCCATTAGGAATTTTTGAAAATTCCGAAGAATTTTGTTTTGCTTTTCTTGTTTTTTGACATCTTTATTTGCACAACTTGAAGTTCAGTCAACATTTGTATGGCATCCTTCAAAGATTCCTCAATCTTTATTACATGTGCCTGTGTAGTGCGTTGAAATGGACCAGAATGAGGAGAAGGAAAAGAAATTGTGTCATTTTGGTTTGATTTTGTGGAGGAGGCCATTAATTTTAATTTTCAGAAGTTTAATATAGAGAAAGAGAAGTGAGAAGGCAGAAAAATTCGAAATACATAGGTTTATATAACTACCAAATTATTTTTAGAGGGAAAATCAAATTTTCAAAATTTGTCGTTGTATGTCGACATACCTGTGAAAAATAATTTGTTTTTCTTTTATTCCTTTGTTTAAATGTTAGTATGTCTATATTCTATAACTCGGTTATTGAACAAATGCCTAGTTCTGTTAGAAATGCGGATTATGGATATTTACTTATATTATCTCTGAGAAAATGATATCTGATATCAATATGTTTAGTCCTAGCATGATGATTATGATTTTTAGATAAATTTATTACACCAGTATTATCACAATAAATTGGTGATTTTGAAAATGTTAATCCAAAATCTTTTAAGGTTTGTTGCATATAAATGACTTGAGAGCAAGCCAAAGCAGCAGAGATATATTCTACTTCGGTTGTGGATAAAGAAATAGTATTTTGCTTTTCTAAACCATGAGACCAGAGAATTCCCTAAAAAGTGACATGTTCCACGTGTACTTTTTCGGTCAGATTTGCAACCAGCATAGTCAGCATCATAATAAGAGATTAAATCTAGTGAATCGTTTTTAGGGTAAAATAAACCATAGTCAAAAGTATGCTTAACATATCTTATGATACGTTTCACAGCTTTTAAGTGAGTCTCTTTGGGTTGAGATTGATATCTTGCACGGAGACAAACACTATGCATGATATCAGGTCTAGTCGCAGTGATATATAGTAGTGAACCAATCATTCCCCTATATAGTTTTTAATTTACATCTTTTGAAAGATCTTCTTTATTTAAATCTTCATTAGTTGCCATGGAGTGGGTTTTCCACTTGCAGTAGTCATACCAAATTTACTAACTAGATCCCTAGCATATTTTTCTTGACTAATAAAAATACCGTTATCTAATTGTTTTATTCATAAACCTAAGAAGAAAGCAAGTTCATCCATATGACTCATCTCAAACTCTTTTGTCATTATTTCAGAAAATTCTTTATTCATTTCATGATTAGTTTATCCAAAAATAATATCATCTACATAAATTTGTACTAGTTGGATATCTTTTTTATTTCTTTTAATGAAAAGAGTATTATCTACTTTACCAATTTCAAAATTTGATTGTAATAAGAAAGATCTTAGTCCGTCATACCATACTCTAGGAGCTTGTTTCAGACTATATAGAGCTTTCTTAAGTTTGAAAACATGGTTTGGAAATTTTTCATCTTCAAAGAGTGGGAGTTGTTCAACATAAACTTCCTCTTTAACAAATCCATTTAGAAAAGCACTTTTAACATCCATTTGAAATAATTAGAAAGTATTATAATTTGTGAAAGCAAGTAGAATTCTAATTGCTTCTAGTCTTACTAGGGGTACAAAGGTTTCAACAAAATCTATTTCTTCTTCTTGACAATAACCTTGTGCGACTAATCGAGCTTTATTTCTAATGACCTCACCTAGTTCATTCATTTTATTTTTATAAACCCATTTAGTTTCTATTATAGTTTTATCCTATGGTCTAGGAACAAGTTCTCAAACATCATTTCTGGTGAACTGATTCAGTTCTTCTTGCATAGCAAGAATCCGAATCATCAGACAATGCTTCCTTTGGATTCTTAGGTTCAATAGATGATATAAAAGCTACATTACTCATGTTATTTAGTTGGTTTCTAGTTCTAACAACAGATTTAATATTTCTTAGTATATTTTCCATAGGATGATCTTTTAAAAGCTTAACCTTTTTATTTGGATGAATGGGTTCATTATATGTTCCAATTGATTCATTAATTAGGGTAGCAAAATTTTCTTCATCATTAATTGTTCAATATCTTTGAAATTTTCATCAAACGAAACATGCATTGTTTCTTCAATTGTATTAGTTTTTAAATTGAAAACCCTGTATGCTTTATTCTATTAGAATATCCGATAAAGATTCCTTTGTCATATTTAGGATCAAATTTATCTAAATTATCTTTTGTATTTAGAATAAAACATTTACTTCCAAAGATTCTAAAATAAGATACCTTTGGTTTCTTCATGTAAAGAAGTTCATAGGGTGTTTTATTAGTTAATGGCCTAATTAATATTCTATTCAAAATGTAGTAAGCTGTAGCAACTGGTTTAGCCTGGTAAACTACTATCTGAAAGCATTGTTCTAGCACACTCTTGAATCGTCCTATTTTTCCGTTCTACCACTCCGTTTTGTTGTGGAGTTCTTGGAAAAGAGAAATTATGAGTTATTCCCTTTTTATTGCATAATCTCTCAAAATTTTCATTTTCAAATTCCCCACCGTGATCACTAAGAATAGTTGTAATTTTTAAAGATAGTTGGTTTTGAAGTCTTTTTGTAAAAAATTTAAATGAATCAAAAGTATCACTTTTATGTTTATAAAAATTGTCCATGTAAACCTAGAATAATCATCTACAATTACAAAGACATATTTATTGTGATTTATTGATTGAATTTGAGATTGACCAAAAAAAATCTAAATGAAGTAACTCTAGAGGTTTTGAAGTCGAGATCATATCTTTTAATTTGAAAGTACTCTTCCAAAATTTTCCTAATTGACAAGCATCGCATATACTATCTATTTTAAAATTCATTCTAGGGAGACCTCTTACTAGATCAAGTTTAGAAATTTTAGATAAGTGTTTAAAATTCAAATGTCCAAATCTTTTATGCCAAATCCAAGGATCACATGTATTAGCCAAAAGACATAGATTGTCATTTGACATTTTCATACTAAGGATATAAATATTTTTCTTCCTAATTCCTTCAAATATAATATTTGAATTATTATCTTCGATGTGACACTTATCTTTTTCAAATTTAATTTTGTATCCTTTATCGCAAAGTTGATTAATACTAAGTAGATTGTGTTTCAGATTTTTAACTAATAAAACACTAGAAATAGTAGGAGTTTTAGAGTTACCGACATTGCAGATGCCAATTACATATCCTTTTGAGTTGTCTCCAAAATTAACCAATCCTCCATATTTGTAGATAATATCATTCAACATATATGGATTACCAGTCATGTGTCTTGAACATCCACTATCAAGTATCCTTTTATTCTTCTTGATTTGTACAATTTATCCATTGAGAGTTGATTCCTCAAGGGCCATATAACATTTTTCTTCCTGCACATACAAACTTAGTAGAAAATTTGATTTTATATAATAACTACATGCAAACTTATGAGACAATAATGATTTGAAAAGATTTAAACTTGGGTTAACAAAATTCCCAAAAATAGCCATTTTTTTATAAATTTTCAAAATTCAGGTTATGATAACTTTGAAAACCTTGCTCCGATACCAAATGTTAGAAATGCGGATTACGAATCATAAGGCTAAAATAACACTAGAGGGAGGGGTGAATAGTGTTTTGTGGATTTAATAAATCATTTTCAAACTTATATAGTTTAATCACCAACAAATGAAATATAGAGACACAGACATAGTCACAGAATCGGACACAGATGCAAATAATAAATAAAAGCAGTAAAGGAAAGAACATACCAGGATTTTATACTGGTTTGGAGTTACCGTACATCCAGTTCCGCACAATTGTACGAATTTCTTTTCAAAATAATCTCCTGTATTACACCCTCGATTTCATGGCCACGAGGTACACCCTCCTGTATTCGAGCCCGGGGCAAACTCTCTTGTTTTACAAGCCCACAAGATCACCTAATTGATTTCCGAGGCAACAATCACACCCAATTTATTTCAAGGCTAAACCGCACCTTTTACTCAACAGTTTGATTTTGCAAATAATCCTATAACTCTGCATAGCACTAAGTTCTTATAGAGAGAGTGACAGAGAATCAAACAAGAGATAATCAAGTTCGATTCACTAGGTATTTCGACAGAGTATAGTTTGGGATTCTTTAGAATAAGTGTGGAATATGAAGAGGAGAGAAAGTGAATGAAAACCTGGTAAAAATTCGTTTAGAACTTACTAGTATTTATAGAGACCAACGACCATATCTATTAGTGAAAGGATATGACGAATAGACACTTGTTTTGAAAATTTAAAATTTGAAAATTAATGGACACCATGTCGACATGGGGTGTAGGAGTATGTCGATATGTTCTAGGAAAAAAATGGTGATTTTGATTTTCTTATTAAAATTAGTTTCTATAATTTTTCAAAACAATTTCTAAACTTTTATAAATATACTTGAATATAGTTTAACCATATAAAAGAGTTTAGAAAGTAATTTTTAATATATAATCTTAATCTATTAAGTGATTTAAAATCTGAGTGTACAAATATTTAAAAGCTAAATATTAAAACAAGAGATAGTTTAAAATCAAGGACAATTTTGAAATCAAAAATGTTAAAAATGATAAAGATATTTTTGAGGCTAAAGTATTTCAAACATGAGAGATGTATTTTTGAAAAGAAGGTTTTGAAAAACATTTTTAAAGTAAGAGATATATTTTTGAAAAGCATTTTCATAAAATTAGTGGATATCAAAATAGGACCACTATATTTTCCACTAGATGTTGTCGTGGGTTCCATCCTACTAGGGTTCCATTCCTTTAACAGGCTCGAAGTGGATTCCATTCCATGAATAAATTTCGAATAAAGATGCCAATGCTTTCAAGAAGTTTTAACATAATTCTAGACTCAATACTTATCTTGTACTTTGAAATCTTGAACTCTTGATATCTTGATAGTCATGAGTCATCAATCTTGATATCTTCGATCTTTAAATTCATCAGTCTTGTATCTTTATACTGTACAGTCTTCATTCTTGGTACCCGCATGTTTACATCCTACATATACATATATATCTAAAATATAATGTTAGTATTTATATATAGAATAAGTCCTAAGGTTGTTGTCATCAAAACCATCCTTCTCAAGGACTAACAGTTGCTATGTGTGCAGAGACTTGATGCAGATAGTCCTCTCTGCACCCTTTCTTTTTTCTCTTCGCCCTACCTCTTTCATTTCGGTGACGTAGCACTCACCACTAAGCCACTGATCCCCTTGAACTATGCCTGTACCATTTTTAGTTAGGAATTTCATTGTTAAACACCAATGAACGATGGCTGCTGTAAATTCAGCAAGGACCGGTCGGCTCAAAAAAGCGTTATAGGCAGAGTAACTATCCAACACAACAAAAGGCATGATTATCATTCTCTTATGGTAGTCCTCTCCAAGAACCATCGATACATGCACACATCCCACTGGCTCAGTAGCCGTCCCATTAAAAACTAGATCTGAGATTTGCATAGCCTTAAGTGCTTCACCTCCAAAAGCATCTGCTCATAGGCTCTTTTGAACAAGATGTTGACTGAACCCCCCCATCAACTAAAACCTTCCTCACTACACCTAGTCCATTCATGGCCGAAATAACTAGTAGATCAATAGTCAAGGCCAGTACCCCATCAACATATCTATTACGAAAAACGATATCATCTGTCATACTTCTGAGTTGCTTTGTCGAAGCACCGTCTTCAATAGCAAAACAGCTCTCATTCACTGCATATTTTAAAGCACCAACATACCGCTCCATATCGTTCCAACTCTTCTCAGTTTAATGTGGTCCATTGATTATAGTATTTGTTACAGGACGTTTCTTAAGTCGCTTAAGTTCACCAGCATTAGGCCTGGCTTTCCCCCATTGGGATGTCGACACATGGGGGTTGGAGTTTCCTTACCCGCCATTCTATGGGGCTTTCATAATCTGCTGCAACTTCATTTTACAGATCAATTCTTTAATCATATTACGTAAATGTATGCATTCCTTGGTGTTGTGACCATGTGTCCTATGGAACCAGCAAAACTTACCAGATTTTTTTCTCCTTCTCAGTCAACTCCCTAAGAGCCAGCTTCTTGTTCTGCGTAGTGCCTTAAGTTGCGAATTAGATATTCCTTATTGAGTTATTCAACTCGGTATAGGTATCATACGTAGGAATATTGGGATGATTCCTATTAGCTCAGTTTTCTGGCAAGCAAAGGAAGAAGGAGGCAAAGGCAAGTAGGAGTATAGGAAACAGAACTACTATACCAGATGCTTGGTTCGGCATTTGTAGAAATGCCGAACTAAACATATGGACCAGCATGCCGAACTAGATATTTGGTCCGGCATCAAATGGTATACCGGACTAAGTATCTGGTCCGTTATCCTTAGAGATGTCGGACCAAACATTTGGTCCGACATTATCTGATATGCCGGACCAAGTATTTGGTCCGACACAACACATCAATTGCCGAACCAAACATTTGGTCCGGTGTGACAAACATGTCGAATCAAATGTTTGGACTAGCAAGTAAGGTACTACAAGGTATGATCACCAAACCAAAGCAAAAAAGGACCACCAAACCAAACAAACTTCCTAACCTAAATTCTGATTCAACTGTCCCCATCTCAAATGCCGAACCAAACTCAGGAAGCTATACTTCTCCTCCACACTTCACAAATCCACTCTATAAATACTGGAGCTTCTCAACTACAATGGGGACAGATTTTTAGAGAAAAAGAGAGAAAACTCTGCTGAAAATCTATCACTTTGGCTACTAAAAGATTTTACTCGCTTCGAATAATTTTGTACCTGTAATCAAATCAAAGAGAGAATAATAAGATGGAAAGTGGATGTAGGCACATTCGGGCTGAACCACTATAAAACTATGTGTTATTTACTTTCCTTATCTGCTTTTCAAACATTGAACTTGTAAACTATCCATGCACTTGCTAAAATTCATTACATTACACGTTGGAACATTTAAAAACCCTAAATCAATCAAATCAAATCAAATGAGACTTAACTAAAAAAATTCAAATTTAAAGGTGTTCGTCCAACTTTTGAGCAAACATTTTTGGTGCTTTCACTGAGAACGAGCCGTATGGAGAGTCGAACTCTTCTGTCCACCATCCTTCCAAACCTTTACTCAACATTAGAACATGACTCCCTCTAGGCGCAACACCGATAATGGTAAGAACACGACCATTGCCAATATACTCAACCCCATCCAAGAAGATCAAGAAAATTCGACTACTCACTCCCAACCTCCAGACTCGGCTGTCAACCGAGAAGATTTAGATAGGGTTGTGAATGAGATAACTGACCGCTTCACTACCCAGCAAAAAGCTTTAGTGGACCAGCTCATGACACGCTTGAAAGGCGTGGAGGAATCCACTTACAATAATGAATCTCGAGGTGAATCTCAATACGGAGAGTCGCATAGCCGGAACAGATCCCTGCAAATGAAGAACTCAATCAAGAAGACATAAGAACTCAAAGCTGAGCCAGGACTCAACCCGAAGCCGGTCTTGATAGAGCATCAAGAGCTAGGCCCAGTCACGAGGGCACTAGGAAAGGACAAACTGTCGATGACCCTATCTTGCTTTGAGCTAATCATCGTCAATCCATCCTCAACTATGTTTGTAGATGCCATCAAAGGGAAACACCCACTTCTTCTAGGGCTGCCCCAGAATCTAAGGAGAGGATGACACCCCTCTTCAGGGAATATCTCAGACGCAAACAACTCGAAAGAGGTATAGGGGCAAGGGTGTCCAGCCCCTTCACCAGGGACATAGAAGCGATAACCACTCCTTGAGAATGGAAGATGCCCACTATAGATCCCTACAAAGGCACATCCGACCCATCATCCACTTGTAGCGCTACACCTAGCACATCTCATGAATGGAGCAACAAAGGTGTGATGTGTAAATGTTTTTCGTTGTTTCTGTCAGACTTAGCAACCACATTGTTTTGTCGTCTGCCTCATGGCTCCATTAGCTCTTATTCATCCACGTTTTGTACTGCTGCTGCGGCAGCATTGAAACGGTTGCTGTAGTGGTTCTCCAGCTTTCTATTTTATGTCCAACAAGGAATAAACATCTCTGGGCTGTTCCACATGGATTCGAAACTGACTTATGAAAGGCTTACACCGGTGGCACTATATGGAGGTGTCCACCCGATTCGAATCTTGCAAGAAGGTTGAAGAAGGAAAAGATTTTAACTCTTCAAGAATTATTCTTTCATGAAGCCGGAAAATACATGAGATTGGAAGATGCGATGGCTCACCGACATAGCGAGCAACCCACAGGGGTTCTAGAGTCCAAGAAAACATGGGTGCCCCACCCCAAGGAGAGGGGCGTAAGCCAAACAATGAAGGAAAATTAACCATCAAGGCAACTTGGGAACTGAAAAGGGCAATAAGCGACGATACAGTCCTGGACCGAGATTCGATTCATACACTCCTTTGAATGACACTATGGAGAACATTTACTTGGCTACTCAACACGAATTAAAATACAAACGCCCTCCATATAAAAAAGAGTCAGAAGCCACAATTAGAATAGGGAAATATTGTCGCTTCCATAAGTCTCACGGGCATAACACCGAAGAATGTCAGCACTTGCGGGATCTTATTGAGGAGTACATCCAAAAAAAGAAACTGGAACGGTAGGTGCAGCAAAGACACAACTCTCTTGCTCCAGTCCACGAGGGACCTAGGCTGCACCCGCAAGGAAACAACAAAGGATCAAGAACAAGCCACTCCAACCAGGAGAAGATAGTTGTCCAAACCATATCTCGAGGCCCGTATGTGGCCGACGGAAGTTGGGCCGAGATGGAGGGGTACGGACTGTCTTCGAAAGATTGGGAAGGATATGTTCATTCCATTACTGAAGGACACACCGCAAATTGGAGAGAAAGGGCCAGCATAACCATCAACAATGAAGATTTGGTTGGAAAGCAGTATCCGCATATTGATCCCATGGTTATCTCCGCCAAGGTCGGCCCGGTAGAGGTGTTTCGCATATTAGTTGATACAGGAAGCTCAGTGAATATTTTATTAAAACATGCCTTCAACAAAATGATGTTACCAGTGAAAGATGTATCCCTATGTAATAAGCCCTTACACGGGTTCACGGGGGAGGCTTGTTACGCTTTCAATCGCACCCCATTAAAGTTCTAACGGATCAACCTTTGAGGCAAGTCCTACATAAACTAGACACGTCAGGGCGACTGTTAAAATGGTGCATTGAGTTGAGCCACTATGACATTACCTACCAACCGCACACCACAAATAAGGGACAAACCTTGGCGGATTTCATAGCTGAGTTCACAATGCGAGATGAGGAGGCTGTGGTAAGGGCTGAGATGATGCAGCATTGAACGAGCTCAGCTCGGGGGTAGGTTGTCATAATAGTCACACCCCAGGGAAAGAGATTAAGCTATGCACTGAGACTAGAGTTCGCTACAACCAATAACGAAGCTGAATACGAGGCAATAATAGCCGACATAGAAATCATTGAAGAAATAAGAGTTAAGTCAATATGTTTGCACAATGATTCACAACTAATTGCTTACCAGATCCTTAGAGAATTCCAAATTCATGGACAAAAAATTGCGTCCTACCTCAAAAAGGCCAAAACCCTCCTTGATGAGCTGGACTACTGCATAATAAAATACATCCTACGAGGGGAAAATCAAGAGGCGGATGCCCTCGCCAAAGGGGTTAGCATAAGAACCGAACCAATGCTGGGGGTACTCTCATTATGAGACAATCCACATCGAGTTTCGAGTGTGCAAATCACGACGATCACAGACAAGGAGGAGACATTGATGACCCCCATCGTTAGTTACCTACAAGAAGGAACCTTACCAACATATCGAAACGAAGTCAAGAGAATCTTGAGGAGGGCATCTCGCTACACCATCTAGAACGACATGTTGTACCATCGCGGCTTTTCCAGTCTGCTACTAAGGTATGTCGCCAGGGATGAACCAAAGGTTATCATTAACAACATACATCAAGGAAGTTGCGGTGGCCACACCGGATGGCAAACTCTAGCCAGAAAGATCCTGCGTTATGGATGCTTTTAGCCCACACCGAACAAGGATGCGACCGAGTTTGCTAGAAAATGCGATAAATGCCAAAGATTTGCCAAAATCCCAAGATTACCACCTACCAGTTAAATCCAGATGGTCAGCCCCTGGCCCTTTGTCGCGTGGGTAATTGTTCTGATCGGGGAACTCCCTATGGATTGAGGAGGAGCAAAATACGCTGTAGTGGCAATGGATTATTTCACCAAATGGGTGGAAGTGGAGCCTTTAAACAAAATTTCATCTACCAAAATAATAAACTTCCTAATATGTAACGTCCTGTGCAGGTATGGGGTGCCGTAGAAAATCATATCGGATAACGGACTTCAATTCGATAGTGAAGAATTCTCCAATTGGTGCCATGAATATGCGATTGCCCGAAGCTTTTCAGCTGTAGCATATCCCTAGGAAAATGGACAAGTCGAAGCAGTGAACATGGTGTTGAATACACTAATCAAGAAGAAGATAGGAAAGTCCAAAGGGGCATGGGTCGATGAACTGCCTAATGCCTTATAGGCCTACCGAACTCTTATAAGACCGAGCTAGGGCACACGCCATTGGCATAAGGATCTGAGGCCATGCTGCTCATCGAAACAGTCACCCCTCGCATAGTAGGATACATTACAATCCAGAAGAAAACGAGGAACTCTTGAACATGTCACTTGACCTGATCGAGGAAAAAAGAAACGTTGCCGCCCTCAAAGCCGCCGCCCATAGGCAGAAAGTGGCAAGGTAGTAAAACTCTAAGGTGAAGCCTCGAACACTGTAGGAAGGGGACTTTGTACTCAAATGAGTCTTCCCTGACTTGAAACACCAGGTCTAGTTTGGAAAGGACCATTTGTTATTCGTAAGGCTCTTCACAATGGAGACTACATCTTATCCACGGTAGATAGAGAGGTGTTTGGGAAAGAATGGAATCTCTAACACCTCCACCGCTACTTCTCTTGAGTTGTAAAGAAACATGTACTAAAGCAATAAAAGAAAAACAGTTGACGTAGGCATATTTCAGCCAAACCACTATAAAAATTTTGTGTCTTGCATTACTTATCTTATTTAAATATTCTTTCGTTTAATTATTTTATCTAATGACTATTCCTACTGTGAGCAATCGCAAACACTCGCCAGCAGCAGTGGGAGTAAGATAGCCATGATAAAAGGTACGAAACAAGCCTTAGCAATTCACCACTGACGATCGGCACCCTCAAGCCAACAACGATGAACCGACCATAAGCCACGAATTAGGCACAATTTATCGCCTAGGCAGTTTATCATTAGCGTTCGGCTTGCCGAAACTGCCAATCTATTACAAGCCCCACGATTAAGGCGTGGCTGCAGCCAAGGGTAGTTCGCACTTGAGGATCGACATTACACATGCAGGCAACGATAAATCGAATAATACTCACGACACGGGTATTATCACGAGCAGTTATCTTTCACGATTGGCCTTGAATATAACAGTGATTTTATGGTTCTCTACGTGTCTGAATACTATAACGATTAACTAAGTCGTAAATAGTTCACAAATAGACAAAGCAGACTATAAAAATCACGCATCACAAAAGTGATCCCAGATAAACATACAAAAAACATAAGTTGAACAGTATAACGTTAAAATTTTCTCATACAAAGTTTGTCGCTTATATTTATATACATATGTAGAACGTCCATACGTCCTCTAAAAATACATGCAAAGAAGGGAAAATGAAATCTCCTCGATTAAGAAGGGGGGACATCCTTGCCGCTCGACCCGCTTCCTCCAGCCATGTCCTTCGAGAACTTGGATTTCTCAAGAGACTCGTCTTCCTTCCGTGAAGGCCCAACTTTCCTCAATGACATCCTAACACAATGCAAGTATAAATAATAATAAGTTTTGCAATCCAGAGTAGGTAATGGCAGAGCTAAAGTAAAAGGACGAGATACCTATAGTGACGTGATGTGGATCACCAAGCTCTTCGAGATCCGAGCCGTCCTCATCATCCTCGTCCTCAGCCAGTTTTATCCCGCCTTTTGGCAAGGTTGTAGGCAAGTTGATTTAACTAAGTTGATTTCCTAGTTATCGAGGATAGAACACGGTAGGTTTGAGTCGACTGGATGGATAAGTAACGCAGCACATTTGGAAGGTTGTTCGACGTTGGCCGTTTGGCATGAAAGTCGCTCGACATGGAAGTCTCTTGGTATGGAAGTCACTCAGCAAGAAAATCATTCGGCGTGGAAGTCGCTCGGAACAGGAAGTCGCTACAGGAACAAGAAGTTGCTACAGGAACATGAAGTTGCTACAGGAACAGGAAGTCGCTGCAGGAACAGGAAGTCGCTACAAAAATTCATTCGTACCATAATGAAGGATGTTGGCTCGGCTATGGTCCTGATGGGCCCGGACTACTCAGAAAGCCCAGGAACTCGGGACTTACCTATAAATACAGAATATGGGGGTTCAGAAAAAGGATCTGAATTCTGTTTCCCTTCTTCTTTCTCATTAAGGCTACTCTGCCATAATTGTTTTGAAAACTCCGGATTGTAACTGCAATTGATTCTCATATCAATAAAAAGGAATTTTTTGGAGTGGACGTAGGCCAGAATCTGCCGAACCACTATAAAATCTGTTGTCCTTTACTGCTTTCTTTTTAATTTTTACCGCTCTTCATATTTATACTCTCCACATACACTCTATCTGTTATCTGTGATTGTTAGTTGGTGCTTTCATTTATATTTGGGTGTTAGTGACCAATTTTTGCGCTAACATTTTGGTGCTTTCACTGAGAAGGAAAGCACTTGGGAATTTTGGAGCTAGGAACATGGATTCTAGAAAGAAATGGCTAGGCCATTAACAAGGAAGCAAGTGATAGAAAGAAGCAATCAAGAGGGAAGTCAAGAGGCCTCCTCTGGAGCTGGAGCAGGTCAAGCATCCATCTATATCACTAGGGACGACATGGAGACGATGCTGAAAAGGCAGGAAGACATGATACAGAACCTGCTTCGATAGGTTGGACATGTTGGAGCACAAAGTCAAGGGAATGGACCAACCACGGCTGCTGGCATTGCAGAACAAGGAACTAGATCTGTAGAAGTTTCTAGAGGTCAACACCAGAACCAGACTGGATGGATTGAAGGAAATCAGCAAAGCCTCGGGGGCAAACCTTCAGGATTGGATACTGAGAGAGCGGTGAATGAAGCTCAACAAGCAGGGACCAACGTAAATGTAAATGACCAACATGAAGAGTACTACCCGGAGTACCCCCTAAGACGTAGGGGGCAAGTTAGAGATGCAAACAGGGAACTACCCCTGGATGGAGACGAGCGGATGGATGGATTAATAAGAAGGATTATGAGAGGAGAATTGTCAAGCGGAGGCATAGAGGAAGTCAGTTGGAGTCCATTCACTCCGAATATCAGAAATTCAAGGAATCCTCCAAAGTTCAAGTTACCCGCGCTGGATCCTTATGATGGGAAATCAGACCCAACCATGCATGTTACCAGATATATCAGGCATATGGAAGTGATGGGGGCATCCGAGGAAGTGATGGCATGATGCTTCCCTCTATATCTAACAGACTTGGCTGCGCTTTGGTTCAGGCAGGTAGAGAATTGATTAATTAGTACATAGGGTAAGCTAGTGGAACACTTCATGAGATAGTTTAGGGTCCACATGATGCGACCAAAGAGTGTGATGACCTTAGCTTCAATGAAGCAGAGGATCGAAGAGTCCATAAGATATTTTCTATTGCGATTCAATGCAACGGTGGCTCTAGTAGATCGTCCGCATCTATCGATGATTTTGATGGCGGCGGTAGCAGGGGTTTCAGAAGGCATAGAGTTTAAGGATTCTTTGGTAAGAGATCCACTACAAGACCTTGGAGAATTCTATCATGAAGCTGGAAGGTTCATTCGGCTAGAGGATTCATGCGTCGAAAAGCGAGAAATAAACGCCGTGCAAGGCGAAGGAACCTCCAAGGAACTGACCTAAATAGACAAAGGAAAGCGGAAGCAGGATGACAGATACGATGGTCCTGACAAACGGAAGAAATTCTGAGAACCCAGATTCAAACATTATGCTGGCTTGACAGCAAATCTAGAACAGATTTACAGGAAACTCGAGGGGTACCTCCCCTATCGAAAACCACCCAGGAGAGATCCTACGAAACGGGAACGTAGAAGTGGAAAGTATTGCCTATTCCATGAGCTGGAAGGACATGCTACTGATGAATGCCGCCATTTGAAGGATGAGGTGGAAGAGCATGTTTGAAATGGTAGATTGCCACAGTACGTGAGAAATCGGACAACGGCCATAGGACCTGAGCAACTACCACCTGCACCCAACAGAACTAATCCTGGATCGGAATCGCGACTCGTCATCAATTGTTCATGATGGCATGGGCCAAATTCAAGACTTGAACTCTGGTCGATTACATAAAATTCTTAGGTTTTGATTTCAAAATAAGACAGATATTCCGCTTACACATGTGAGGGAACCGGAGAGATCCCCAGGCATGCTCTGAGATGGTAATAGACTGCTCTACCCAGAGCGGCAGTATTTATTTTTTTCCTTTATTTGTGGTTAAACATTTGGAATTTTAATTTAATAAATGAACTTGAATTTCATGAAATAAACCTTGGACCGGAGAGTTAAAGGATGAATATTGGAAGTCAATTTGAAATTAACGCTTTACGACCCTACCCGGAGAGACAGGGTCCGGAGTGCAAGAAGTGAGTTGCTTCGCCGGGGAGAGACACACTTCAACTCACTTAACATCATTCCCCATTCACCGGTGAGTGATTGGACTGGGGTTCGATAAGAGCCCGGAGTGGATGTAATCGGCCTAGGATTTAGGCCATGACATCGCTTAACGTTCAAGGACACTGAATCGGAGTGCGGGGAGTGATGCTGCTTCGCCGAAGAGCGACAGGATCGGCTCACTCAATGCTGTTTTCCCTTTACCGCAGAGTGACAGGATGAGATCCAGTAAGAGCCCGGAGAGGCTGATATCGGTCCAGGAGGATCAGGGCACCGCTTAACATTCATGGACACTGAATCGGAGTGCAGGGAGTGACGCTGCTTTGCTGGAGAGCGATAGGATCGGCTCACTCAACACTGTTTCCCCTTTACTGTAGAGTGATAGGATGGGATCCAGTAAGAGCCCGGAGAGGCTAAGATCGGTGTATGATGACCAAGACATCGCTATATGCCTTGTTGGAGTCAGAGTGAAAGGGATAGAAAGCAACGCCGGAGCGTAACAGGATCTTTCTATTCGACCATCGAGTTTGGAATGGACTTGGCAAGGGTCCGAAGTGACCATTTATAGTCCGGAGAGGCTGTAGAATTTAATTCCGGACTTCCACAAGTGGAAATGAATATCAATTCGACTTCGAACAGCCATGAACTTGATCAAGTAAACTATATCTATTAATAAAATAGGCACTCACGTTGTTGGATTCGAAGCCATTCAAAACATGCCTTTTATCAAAAGGCATGCTTTGGGGGGCAAAGTGTTATCCCGCCTTTTGGAAAGGCTGTAGGCAGGCGGATTTAACTAAGTTGATTTCTCAGTTATCGAGGATGGAGCACGGTAGGTTTGATTCGACTGGATGGATAGGTAACGCAGCACGTTTGGAAGGTCGTTCGGCATGTAAGTCGCTCGGCATGGAAGTCGTTCGGCATGGAAGTCACTCGGAACAGGAAGTTACTCATACCATGATGAAGGATGTTGACTCGGCTATGGTCCTAATGGGCCCTGACTACTCAAAAAGCCCAGCAACTCGGGATTTACCTATAAATACAGCATATGGGGGTTTAGAAAAAGGATCCGGATTCTGTTTCCCTTCTTCTACCTCAATAAGGCTATTCTACCATAATTGTTTTGAAAACTCCGGATTGTAACTGTATTTGATTCTCATATCAATAAAAAGGAAAATTTTACAGTCGACGTAAGCTAGAGTCAGCCGAACCACTATAAAATCTGTTGTTCTTTACTGCTTTTTTTTTAATTTTTACTACTCTTCATATTTATACTCTCCACATATACTCTATCTATTATCTGTGACTGTTAGTTGGTGCTTTCATTTATATTTGGGTGTTAGTGACCAATTTTGGTGCTAACAGCCAACAACTCATACCCCTTGATAATGGCTTTGGTCTCCTCCACTGTGAACTGGCTGTTCACCATCCCAACATCATACACAGCCCCTTCTTCCTACGCGGCTACGACCTTGGACTCCACGATAAGATGAGTATGGATTCCTACCATCACATGAAGGTTTTCATCCATCCATTGAAGGTTCCTTTGTTTCCAGAAAATATAATAAGTGTCCTTCAGCATCTGGCTGACCGTGTCATAGAAATCGTTGGATTTATCGACTTCGGTCCGGAGGGCCACCACCTTATTCATGTACTGCACCTGTCTCTCCTCAACTGAGCACGCTCCACCTTCAACTTGTCGATCTCAGTCTGATATGAGTCCTTCTCCTTTTGCTACTTTCCTTGAGACTCCTTCAGCTCAGCTAAGGCCTCTTCCAGTTTCTTCACTTTCCCATTAAGGAAGCGGATTTACTCTAGATCCTTCTATCGAGCCTCATCCACTGAACCGATAGCCATGTCAATATGTGTCTTGCATAGGTCGATAGCCTCTTTCCTTGCCTCTTCCTTCGCCTTCGTTATCTCGAAGGCGTAGGATGCTTCGACTTCCTCTAACTTAGCCTCTTTCTCCTTGAGCGCCTTGTGAAGATCCTCCATCTCTAGACGCAACTGCACATTGGCACTCCCAACTTCTTCACTAGATTTAGCCAAATGGGACTGATAATCAATAACGATTCTGGTCTCATCTGTAATCTGGACCATCCTCATTGTCAAGTTAGCAAAATCTAGAGTCTTCGCCTCATCTAGGATCCGGACTAAGGGATTCTGAGGTAAAAGGAACTCGGTGTTAGGATACGCCACACGATGACCTGCATAGTCGGGATTTATATAAGGATGACTTTCAAAGGAACTCCACATCGGCTCTTAATAATCCGAGAAAAAAGGATCAATGTTGCCCTCTCATAACTCATCTAGCACTTTTGCACTTTAGAATCCATCGGATAGTGACGGTAACGATAGGAGGAAGTTTGGGAACCAGGTGAGGTGGCTCCCTTATCCGGGGACCTCGCATGTTTCTGGTAAGAGACACGGCTCTCTACCTTATTCGGGCCTAACGGGGTCTCCCTAATATTCTCTTGCATGGTTTTTTCCTCCTGAAAAGTCGTCTTGGAAGAAACGGGAGCCATTTTCATCCGTTTGAACTGCTCAAGCCATCTGGACACTTCATTCCTCCTTGGCGTCCTCCTTTTCCCTGGAATACAAGTAACAACATTAGAACCAAGAAGTGGAGAGAGCATAAAAATGAAAACACTTAAGACACTAGGACACTACAAGCTACTACAAACCCTTAGGATAATCTAGATCATGTGACCGGGTCAGGGTCTTACTCAAGAAGGGAATACACCGGGACGGGGCTCCACTCGAAGGAGGGAGAACACACAATGACTAGACTTCATTGGATTGAGGAGTAAGTGGAGGCCTAGACCCCTCAAAAAATAAAAAAATTTCAAGAAGTATCTCAAAATACATACAGTAACCAAAAGTACCTAGGGAAAGCCCGAATTCCTGGCCGATTCCCGCTCCACCTTGTACTAGAAGAGGCGGTATTCCGCTCAAAACATCCGAAGCCACATTTTCCTGTGAAAAATCAACGGCAGGAGTCGACCTTGGGACTAGCTCGGAATGTTTTAACTGTTCGGGCCACTCTTACATAGCCTCGGCATTCTTTAAAGGATCCATGCCCAATCCCTTGTTGCTTATAATATCCACGTCTGGAGGTACATGAACATCCCATTCCGTCGCTTCAGAATCACTCTCTGATCCTTCCTCCTCTTCACTTTCTCCTTTCAAATGAGAACCTCCCTAGTCGCCAGGGGAAGGAGGATCTCGAATACGCAGAGATTTCCCTGAGCGGAGAGGACTAACTGCGCTCTTCTTATGTCTCAGTTATTTCGAGGCTTCAGCCACACCACCCTCCTCATCTAAACCCTTACCTTTGTTTCTGTCACCTCCATCTCCTCCAGCTCATGTTGCTCTCTCAACCGAACTTGGCCTAATCTTGTACAGGAACTGTCTAGGGCTGATCAAGTTGTCGAATCGGAGGGCTGCATCACGGAGTTGGAATGACGCTTCCCGCTCAGCCTCTGGGATAGCCAATATTTCCTTGGCCATATTTTTCAAGCCGTCATCCTCTGCCTCCTTCACACAACCTGAAAATTATGGAGCAATAAGAAGCCAAGTCAATAGAAAGCTTAAAAGAGATAATAAGATAACTTACAACCAGAAGTAAAAGCATGTTGGGCCATTGTATCGTCGTGTATAAAGAAATATTCCCTCTTAAACATACTAAACTTAGAATATAGATCCAGGAAGGGTTTGAATTTGTGGGCGGACTCTAAACTGATTAAATGACTCCCCTTCCGATAACTCCTCACGTTATACAGATATCTAATCTCTCTATGGGTGGGGGGTCTCTGATACCGCTTCGTGAATATCAGGTGTCAGGATAGCATAAGAATTTCGCTGAAGTTACATGGGAGCAACCTTCAAATAGATCATGAAGCTAGCAATCTACTTGGTAAGCAGAGGAATCGCACCACACATACAATGATACTTGCTATATGCCATATACCCGCTTGGGGGAAAACATGCTTTATCATCTGGACTAAGTAATATCATGTCCCGGCGATCAATCCCAAATGTAGTAACTATAGAGCTCGGCTTCTCTATTGTCAACAAGTTGGGATAACACTCCAATGGCCTAAAAAGCATTTAATTAGGAGCATATCCTTCTACCGAAGAGTAAGTAGAATTGAGTTGCCTATAAAGAATGGCTGGAACATCAGAAGAAGAAGGACCAGCCCCGACAGGCTATGAAGCAGCAAACTTGGAACGAATCTCACATCTAGAAGACATATTTCCTATGCAAGAAAATGAAAGTCAAGCGAAGGTCCAAAAAATAGAAGTTAAAACAAGCATAGAAATCTCCTATTGTCTAGCCCAATTGAATCCATACCCCTAGCCTAGCCATCTCGTGGGAAGACTTGCTTTTGGCTCGACAAACTAAAAAACAACGCGCTTGGAAAATCTAGTTCAGTATTATCCTATGACAAATGACGAAACAAAATCCTCAACTACTGATCGAACCAAAATCCTCACCCACCGACCCAAGGCACACCCCCTATAGAGCCTTACCTATTCTTAGTTTTAACACAATACCCAGACAATACACAATACGGGTTCGAATTGCAAATGAGAACCAACCTATGCTTTCAACACCCAAGCAATAACCATTAACTGGTCAAACAATCTATCGAACACCTAATAGGAAAATGGCCCTACATGAAATCGGTCACAATCTCTCACGTTCAATCAACTAAATAACATCTCTCAATCTACCATTCCCACGACCATCAAAATACTATAATCATTCGGATGCTCGTTCAAACGAAGTACCTCCTCACCAACTCAAGACCGTAGTCATCCATCCCTGCTCTAAAACTCTCCTACACATCAAAACCCTAGAACTCTAATAGTAGGTAATCGAATTAAAACAGACTTACCTCAAGTCATGCTGGCATGAGAAAAGACGAATTCGAACAAGAAGAAAACGAGCATAAATTAGTTGCAGTCGACCTAGTAGAGTTGAAGAAATTTGATTTAGAGAAACTGAAATAAAAGAGTGAAGGGAAGAAGGCATATTTAAAGGTGAAGGAGGGGAAGTGGAATGGTTACCAGTCTCATTCGGTGGTAGAAGCTCAACGCCGAACCAAAAACAAAGCATCCTGTGCAGTTACACAACATACTTTGGAGGGCAAGTGTTGGTTCGGTTTTTTGGCAAGCGAAGGAAGAAGGAGGCAAAGGCAAGCAGGAGTATAGGGAATTACCGGGCCGGATGCTTGGTTTGGCATTTGCAAAAATTCCGAACCAAACATATGGATCGGCATGCTAGACAAGATATTTATTCCGACATCCTATGGTATACCTTACCAAGTATTTGGTCTGGTATCCTTAGAGATGCCGGACCAAATATTTAGTCCGACATTCTCTGATATGTCGGACCACGTATTTGGTCCAGCACAACACATCAATTGCCGGACTAAACATTTGGTCTGGTATGACAAACATGTCGAATCAAATTTTAGACCAGCAAGTAAGGTACTCCAAAGTAGGAGACCGGTCCAAACCAAAAAAGGACTATCAAACCAAGCAAACTTCCTAACCTAAATGCCGATCCAAATGTCCCTAGCTCATATGCCGAACCAATCTCAAGAAGCTACAACTTCTCCTCCACATTTCATAACTCCACTCTATAAATGCCGGAGCTTCTGAACAACAATGGGGACAGATTTTTGTAGAAAAAGAGAGAAAGCTCTGCTGAAAATCCATCACTTCGACTACTTAAAGTTTTTGCTCTTTTCGAATAGTCTTGTACTTGTAATCAAATCAAAGAGAGAATAATAAGATGGAAAGTGGATGTAGGCACATTCGAGATGAACCACTATAAAACTTTGTGTTATTTACTTTCCTTATCTGCTTTCTAAACTTTGAACTTGTGAACTGTCTCTGCACTTGCTGAAATTCATTCCATTACGCGTTGGAACATTTAAAAACCCCAAATCAATAAAATCAAATGAGACTTAACTAAAAAAAAATCAAATTTAAAGGTGTTTGTCTTACTTTGGAGCAAACAATTCCTATTATCTGGCTTTCGCTTCCAGGCTCACTATCACTATGCTTCTTACCATCCTTCTTGTCGCTAATATTTATATCCACATTCCAGGAACTCCCTTCAGACTATTTTACTACAATAATTCTCCATATCATTTCAGCTAAATGCCTAACATCATCCCTTCTGGGACGAATATGTGCCCCTTCTAGGTGTAAGAACTGATATGCCTTCCTGTAAAAGATGTCCATCGTCGATGGGGCTTTCATTTCCAACCATCTTTGAAAATCAGTATTGGGATGAATTCCCCTGATTTGCGTTATCAATACGATGTCCTCTTGAGCATTTCTTACTTCCGCTGTTGCAATATGAAATCTATGCAAAAAATCCTTTAAAGACTCTCATGCTCCCAGGAAGAGGTTAGAATATGACATCACGTCTTTTGGACATGTCATGTGCATACGTAATTGCACTATGAATTTTTGCTAGTTGATCAAAGGACGATATAATCTCAACAATAGCCAGGTGAACCATATCGTTGCTGCTCCCTCCAAAAAAATCGAAAAATATCGACATCTAATGGCATTAATATCCCTGGACGAATCCATGTGCCAGTCATACTTCATCAAATATTACTTCGGATCCGTCTTCCTATTATATTGGCATTATTGGCATTACAAACATCTACGGGTATTCCTCCCACAAGATATCCTCTGTGAAAGAATTCCAGCTTGGGGTGGAATGCCACTCATCATTCGTCCAGTGTTGATTCTCACTTATCAATCTCCTACCTATTTTAATCAAATATGTTTCAGGCGGGTCTATCGAACGGTGATGAACATAATCTACCCCAAGTGTTTGGCTCAACAAACCCTTTCTGTTGGTCTTATGATATCTGTGTTCCTCTAACTCTGGAGCAAAAATTCGTTCAATAGTTCTATACACATAGTCTCTCCATGGAAGATCTGCATCACCTACCCATATTCCAACATACAGACATAAGACGGTATTCCTAGAAGCCAACCCCGCAGTATCACCTAAGTGTCGAGCATCTAGATCCACGCTTGATGGTTCAGTAATGATCCCTCTTAACGGATTGGTACCGATCCGTAAGCCTTGGCCGTCGCTTGGTCCTGCCTTCTATCTCAACTTCCCGGCTTCCTTCGTTATCATCTTTTGCTTTCCAGCCATTTGCCTTTGCTCCAATGACGGGGAACTATTAAATTCTGAATTAGAAGGCATTCTGTCCCTCTTGCTCCTCCTACGATTACTGGTTAGTTGATTCAACAAGTCCAAGCTCTACTTCATCTGTGCATTAAACTCGCTGTAGCTTTCTTATAACTTGTCTTCCATCTACTTCATCATGCGGTCCATCTCAACTATGTTGACCACATCAGTTGGCTTCTGAACATCCATGGTGGTTAGCTGCGTAACCTCATCGACTTGCTAAGGATCGATCTCCTCAACATCTTTAGCAGCACGCGAAGTGGTAGAACGGTCTCTTCTAGGGGCCCTTGTAGAAAGCTCTCGTGTAGATTCTTGAAAATTTATGTAGTTAGAAATTCAAAAAAATAAAGGAAACTAGATCCGTCTCTCGAATTTAGACTATCAAATAGTAGATGATTTATCCAAATAGGCTAGAGAATCAGTTCTCAAAGAAAGCACCAAAATGTTAGTACCAGCATAAACACCCAATAGATTACGTAGAGAATAAAAAGTGATGATAATTAAATGAAAATGAGAGAAAATAGAACAACACACGTTTATAATGGTTTGACTAATCGTTGCCTACGTGCACTTGAGATATGATTGATGATATCTTTAATTTACAACTGCTGTTCTTATCGTTCGGTGCTATTCGGTAACCAATTACCAGAAATATATGTAAAACTTTTAGAGAGCTGAAAAGATTCCTATAATGATGCCCCTACATCTCTATTTATAGTTTTAGGTCGTCAGTAAAAGCTCTAACATGTCTTCCTCCATGTTCTCCATGATGTAACAGCAGTGGTACTCGAGAAGACATGGCCTTGTCTATAGGCATAGATCGTTATTGATCCACAAGGTCATCTTATGGATGGTTCTGGCCACCTTGGATCAAAGTGATACATCGTTGGCTTCATGTTTCTTGACTTGTTTGTACAGTCTTGAGCATGTTTCTTGGCTAATGGGATGGAACAGTGGAGGAGTTAAGTTGTTAATTCCTTGTGCTTGAGCTATTTAATAGCAAATGTCATGTGAACGATCCATGGAGCTAGTAATGAGCTTCTAACATCAATAGTTGGTTTTAGGAGGAAAACAGAACAAATCTGGGAAGATTCTATGAATCGGTATTGATCCATAGCTATGGATCTGTATCGATCCATCAAAGCGATCCATCGCTTTGATGGATCGGGCTTTGTCATTGCCTTATATTCTTGATTATACTTGATTTTTGGACTTTACGGCTATCTTATGTTCATCAAGTCAGTCTAGATACCACTTGGTCAAAAGGCTAGATAACAACTATTTAAACAATACAGTTAAAATGACTTTTTAAATTTGTTATTTATATTAAAGTTCAAAAATATATTTTGCTCATTAAATTCAAAGGTAAAAATATACTCTAATTATTAATTACTACAGTTTGCCCAAATATACTTCCCCACTACAAAATAGTAGGAGTTCTCCTCAACAAAACAATTAAACCAATAAGCCAACATATGGTAACACAGAGCATTGCGTTGTCAAATACTCATCATAGGAACAGCAACAAATCAATGCACAAGGATAAGAAATATACTTATTACACACACAACATAGCGCCGACTCACAGCAGCTCCCATTTATATTCACAAAATCACAGCAACTGCCTACCCTCAAACACATACATATACACTCTAATTTATACAACAGATTCTCACCTGTACAAACACATGCATATCCTATACAACCCAGTGGTATAGGTGAGAATGTGTTGTGTTCTTGATATTAAAATTGTTTGAATTGATGGGTAAGTTGTATTCATGTTTGAACCCACCAATATGAGTACAACTTACTCATCAATTGAAACAGTTTTAATATCAAGAACTATTGATGAAGATAAATGTATGAGGGACAAATACTTAACTGAAACCGCTCTTCCTCTTCCTCTTGAATGCACGACTTTTCACCGCGTACCATCTTTGTAATAACCCGGATTTTTGGGCATCCGGTAATTGGATAATTAATTGAATTTATTAAGATGAACAGATAAATTCTGGTAATAAAAAAAAGTATATATATTTTAAGCATTGATTGGATTCAATGTATTAAATTAAACTAGTATGATTTTCTTAAGTGTGTAAGTAGATTTTCTTATTTTTTCTAATTATAGGTAAATAAAATAAGTGAAAAGTTAAACATTTAATATAAAGATATTTACAAATATAGAAACTAAATTTAAAATATAGTATAAATATATCTATATAAAAACATATTACATAAAAATTACACTGTAAGTAAAATATTTACAATTTAACAAATCTAAGATAAATAACAAATGTAAGTCAATTATAATATAGTAATGACATATGTTAGAAAGTTAACAAGTGTCATAAATTTGTCTTAAGATAAAGATATAAGAAAATATATTCATTTTGATTCCCTCTCATTTTCTTTTTCTATTTTCATCTTTCTAAACAAAGAGAAAAACAATGAAAATCTGAAGAGATTGAACCAGAAATATATCAAATTTAAACTTCATCTAGTTTTTTTACAAATTCTCAAACCTGAACTCAAGAGATTCAACTCAACTTTATTAACAGGCAAGGCCAAAGGCATGCAAAACTAATTTGTAAACAAAAATAGATTCAAGAATCAGGTTTCTATCAAAAACTATGTCCTGATCAAATCAAGGCGGACTACCAAAGTTTCCAATTTTCAATACATGAAAAAAAAGAATAGGTAGGAGTATTCTGGTTTTAGAAGGAAGGTGAGTAAACTTCACCTAAAAAAACTTAATCTTCTTATATATTCTATTAACCATAGTAGTAATAACTGTGAAAATGTTTTGTAGGAATTTATAAATATGTTATGCTTGATATATATGTACATATGTATCTGCATGTCTGAATATATGTATAATTACCTTTGTTTTAGTTTTACAGACCATAGACTCACTCAAAATTCCAATCACTCTCTATATAAACCATCATAGGTGATGATGTTTGAAGAGTTTATGTTTGGAATAACTTGATTACTGTTTTAAAAATATTTTTAAGGAGCAACAACAAGTAGTTTATTGGGTAATGAAATTTCAGTAAAAATATAAACTAAATCCAGAAAAATAAATCATTTAATTTCTATATTTCAAATGCATAACTTGGTTCGCCTTTAAGAGTGATGATTTTTGGCATTTGAATCCAAATTTTTAAGCTTGCGATCTATGTGAATTTGAGAATTGAAGGGTTTTGGGTGTGACGTCAAATTACGATGATGAGGTCACTCGTGCGTCAAGGCGGTTGGCTGGAAGGTGTAATGTTCGGAGTGGCATCAGGTAAAAATAGTGGATGAAATTCCTACAGCATGGATTGATGAGGAAGGGTAGATATAGGATTTAACGTCGCTGGTGGCATAGCTTTGTTTGAAGGGTCATGGTGGGGTCGATAGGCGAAGAAAGGACTGCGCACCGAGTAGGAAGGAGAAGTAGGGTCTAGAAAAGTTGGTGACGGAATACGATGGGTGATGTTCGTCTGAGGAGGTGCGGTGAAATAATTTTGCAGGAATGATTGTTGTCAGTTTTTTTTTGTGGGTCAGGTTCGAAACTTCACTGATGAGTAAGTGTTGTGGTTCTAGGTGAGAGGAGAGGTCGGGGTGGTCGCATGTGACTGAAATGGATGATTGTCAGTGAGGTTGGACGGCCGTAGATGGTGTGCACGGATATGCATGCGTGCACACAATGACTGGAAATTGGATTTGGTCAGGGTAGAGGAACAGTGAAGTGGAGAACAGAGGATCGGGGGAGTTTTTAGTCTGGACCGAAGGAGTTCTCGAGTTTTTACCGTGTCTTTCTCGAAGTTGTTGACGCTGGTGACATCTCGTGTTTTGTTCGGGATTTCAGTACTTTGGCTCGGCAATTCTTATGATTTTCCTGGGTGTGTTTCTGATAAGTTACTGGTTTTAGGTTTTAAAAGAAAGTCAAGTTTATAATACCCAACTTATTAGTATAAAGAAATGAACAAAGTTTTAAAGCAAAACAAAACAAGTTTCAAAGTTATAGGTAATTATCAAATTCCAATGAAGCTTAAGCAAGTTTTAAGTATTTAAAATTTTTAATGATTTGTTTCAAAGAAAATATTTATCCAGGTTTTAAGCATATTTAAATTTCAAGGAAGATAAACCAAATTTCCTAAATAGTTATTTGAATAAGGTTTTGAGCAAGTTTTCAAGTTCTGAAATTTAAAATCAAATGTTTAATTTGTCTTAGTTGAAATAATTATACCAGAATTAATTATGTAATTAATTCCAAATTGTTTCTCAAATAAAGTTTAATGATACAATGAAGTTTTTAAGTTTAACAAGAATTTGTCTTTAATTGACTAAGGTTGAGACTAATTAGGAGTAAAAAAAAGTTAATTTATTATTTACTTATTGTAATTAAATTTAATGGTGTAATTTTTAGATAGTTAATGAATGTAATTAAGAGATGAATCATTTGCTGGAGTTTGAGTGATGATGGATTGATTAATTAATTAAGGTGATTAATTTTAATTAATTAGCCTGATTAATTAAAGATAATCACTTAGTAATGAATTAATTAAGTATAATTACTTAGAGAACTAATTAAAGAATAATTACTGGATGTAATTAATAAAAGGGGAATTACTTAATGAAGTAATTAGAGTATAATTACTTAATGGAGTAATTAAGGATTAATTACTTAGAGAAATTAATCAAAGAATTAATATAATTAAGGGGTCAATAAATCAAAGGAAGTAATTACATGATAGTTAATTACTGTTTATGATTAATTAATGATCAATGTAATTAATTATAGTTAATTAATTATTGGAAGAAATCAAGGAATAATTACTTAATATAATTAATTAAGAATTAATTGGGTAAGGAAGCTGGTCAAGGGTTAGTTAATAAATGAATATGATTAATTGAAAAGATAATTAATCAACGAATTGATTATAGGATAATTAATTTGAGTAATTAATTAAGGATAATTTACGTGAATGGTTAAGGATAGTTAACTTATGAAATTAATTAAGGCTATATTACTTAATGTAATTAGAGTATAATTAGTCAAGGGTGATTAATTAAGATGGATAATTAATAGACGATTAATTAATTAGTTTGTAATTATTTAATTAATTTGTAATTAATTAATGTTAAGTAATGGTAATCTAAGTGATTAAAGATTGGTAATTAATTTAATTAGAGATAATTAAATTAATTTTGGAAGTAATCAATCTTGTTTATAAATGATTGAATAATGATAAGTGCCTTGGATTGGTTGATATCTCTGGTACGAATTGCTTTGTGATATGATATGTTTGGGTGGACAGTGATAATGTGGTTATCTAAATGATGAATTGCTATAAAAAGGTGACATCTTGAATTTAAAGTTGAATGGTATTTCACTTGAATAACTTGGGTTAAGATGACCTTGGATTCGAAGAGACCGGATTCGGGTATTAGTAAATATCCGAAACCACTTCGATTCTTTATAGATTGATATGTGAAATCAATAGGCAGGTATGGAATAATTTAAGTGAATTTGTCCATTTAATCTAAGTTTTTGTACTTAGAAATTGATGTGTGAAATAAGTGATGTCTATAACAAATTGTGAATATGTAAATTTATATGAGTTACCCCTGGTTTTATGTTAGTTTTATGCTATGGTATTCCATGTTTGATGGGTTTACTCATGCTGCTTTCCAGCCTGACCCGGATGTTACTTTGATGTAATGCTCGGGTCAGACCGATATTACAGATTTCCAAGTAAGGACGTTCTGGAGCTCAGGAGACGAGCTGGATGGCAATAATGTATGGAGTGTTTCCGTTGTATTATGTTGTTGTTTATCCGAGACATGTTGCTTTTAGTATCAAGTGATTGTGAAAATGTGTGTAACTCTGATGTATTAAAATATAATTGATAGATATAGTATTCTTTTGTAAACTGATATATTTGATATTATATTTTGATCTGCTGCACATGTGAGAATCTGTGTTGTGTTTATGTTTCTTCTTCTTCTATCTCTTTTCTTCTTTTCCTAACTATTCGGAATTTTCGGGACCAAAATTTCTGGGTCGTTACATTTGGTATCAGAGTAGAAGGTTAAGCGAGAACCTTGGCTCTGGTGAGATATTCATTTAGGATAGGGTAAGTGGTACCCTAGGATGAGTTGAGTGTGTGTGTATATATATGAGAGCGTACTTCTTATTTTCTTATATAAAGATTTTAAATGATTTTATATAAGAATATATTTTGATATATAAAGCAATATTTCTTTCTAATAAATATTAAGGCAATTGGTTGTTAAATTGTTGGAATTAAATTAAGAAATAATAGAAATACAGCCAAATTGAAATTAAATAAAGATAAGTTTGAAATGGATTCAAACTAAAATTAAAATTCTTGAATTTGGGGAAAAGTTTCAGAATAAGATGATAATTTGAATTGGTTTCCAGAAATGATAATCTTGATAATTATCATAAATGGTTGTTGTATTTAACAATGAAATGTTTTACGGAAGTAACCATTTGATGAGTATAACTTATAAATTAAAAAGGATACAAATTAAAGTGGGTTTCAAATTGTGAAGTTCTGAATTCTAAATTTAAACATTTGAAATTGTTTTCAAAATGTTAAAGGAAATAATACTATTCAAACTATTTTAAATGTAATCTTATTTTAGAAAAAAAAGTTGTTTGTAAACTTTAAAAGAATTTGTTTGAATTAAAACCAAGAGTGGTTTAAATTTTAAAATTTGGCTTGGTGGGCCAAGAAGTAAATATGTGTGGATATACCTAATATCAAAGATGGTTTGAAATAAACTCTAAATGTTGGGTTTTAAATTTGGAGTGTGATGTAAAACCCAAAGCGATAAGTTTTTGAACTTATAAGTGGGAAGATTATTAATGTGAAGTTAAATAAGTTTGAATGATCAACCTGATTTGGAAATTTCAAGATGAAATTAAGATTTAACTTGGGAAGTTAAATGGTTGATTTGAGTTGGGAGTTTGAGTGATCTCAAAATGGATTTGAGATCCGAAAATTGGAAATGGATGGATATTGTAAAATAATTTGAATGATATTAACCTATTGTTATTAATAATTTGTAAACGATGAATTGGATTTGTTTAAAGAAATGGGATATGGTAATATATTCATTATTACTTTAAAATGGAATTGATATGAATTGAGAGTGGTTCAAATTGAATTTGAATTGAATTAATTGAAATTGTGATTAAAATTGAATAAGTAAATTCAAATGGAATTCGATTTGAATTTGGAAAGAAGTTGAGATTAATTCAACTTAAATTGGGGATTAAATCAATTTCAATGGAAATTGAAGTTATTTATATTTAGAATTGAGTCAATTTCAATGGAAGTGGAAATTTTAATTAAATTGATGGAATGGAGATTGGGAATTGAACAGTTTGGCTCTGGACTATTTTCAAAATAAATTATTTTAATATAAATCTATTTTTTCCAAACTATTTACTTTACAACTTTTTAAACCTAAAACTATCCTGTACTTGTTTTACAATTATTTTTGGAACTATTTAACAATTTTTCAACTATTTTATAAACTAATTGCTGTTTTTCAACTACTTTATAACTAATTACTATTTTACAACTATTTTGCAATTATTTAAAATTTCTATAACTATTTGACTATTTTCCAACTATTTTACAATTACATAACTGTTTTACAGCTATTTTACAAATTAATAATTATTTTTCAACTTCTTATCTATTTTTAAATTCTTCAAGCTATTTTCAAAATTTAAACTAGACAGAGTTCAAACTGTTTATGATTAAATACCCAATTGAGATAAGAATAGAGGTGATAATCCAAATGGGATTGAAACAAATGTGAGTAAGTGGATAGAAATTTAAGTGAATGTGAATAGAAAGGACAATTGATTTGGCTAATAATCATTAAAGATAGATACGTTTGATGTACGTATATTATTCTATTCGCACAGTGATTTGATCCAAATTCGGGCACAGAATTTCGAGATAGTTTATCGATCCGAGTTGGGATTTTTCACTCGATTTTCGACAGCAAACCTGGATATGGATTGTTGATTGGTTTTGGATATTCTCTATCATAGTTATGACTATGCAAGGAGAATGACAGTTTCTGATCAAGAAACCAGATCTGAGTCCGCACTAGGAAGTCGGGTGGACGATACTAGTTCGGAAGTGAAATTGTGTGATCAAGTGAGCGATCAGATTTGTATAGCATACGGATGATACGTGTACATCGTACGTGTATGAATGATATTGATATTGGAAATTTGTGGGTAAGAAATGTGAAATGGTTTTTAAAATGAATGGTATATTTTGTGAGATATATGATGAAATAAAGTGGGAATTGGATATTTCCATGATATAAATTTACTTTGGAAGCAAGTAATATGGTAAGTGACTTTATAGAGTAATAAAATTTGAATATTTGATTTAGAATAAACAAAGTTATATATCTTTGTTATATAAGATAAAACTCCCCTTGTTGAATCTATAGCCAGAAGAAAATGGTTTTTGAAAATATTTGAAGTATAAAAGGAGTTTATACAAGTTTGAAATGATCCAAAGATTTTTCAAGGATATATATATATCTATATATATAAAGGATTTTGGAAAAAGGTTTTGGGAACCTTTGGATTTGGAAAGGCTTTTGATTTTTTGGGTAAAATCAATATTGGAATTTGGAAAGCCTAGTTTGAGAATTATTGATTTTGGGAGAATCGATTTTATGTAACGGAGCTTTGTATGAGATCATACTAGGTGTATGATTTGGAAGATACAATATGTGTATAGTATAAAGTGTTTTGAAAATGGCTCGGGAGAAAAAGGCGCTCCCTTGAAATGAACTTCTCAGGAGTACCATAGGTTGGTACTGCCTTGAGCCTCCAAGGGGGAGGTTCTAAAGTTGATCCTATGAGGAGTCCGCACAAAACTAGTTCCTGAGGATTATGTGTAGTGTGTAGCTAAAGTCGAGGGCGCTGAGGCCTACAGAGGCATTTGGGTTATGCTGTGACGACAGTGTAACTCGATATCACTGCGATCTACTATAGACCATAGTGAAAGTCGTGTGAGCCGCTGAGAGCCAACAGTCTACGTTTGATTTTATATCGGTAGACTGCGACCTATGGTAACATAGCGAAAGTCGTATGTGCTGCTGAGAGCCAACAGTCTGCGTTTGATTTTACATCAGTAGACTGCGACCTATGTAGGAGTGGAGAAGTTTCATTTTTGACAGCGAAAATCGAGGGTGCAGATGCCTATAGTTACATGGACTTTTGTTGTGATGGCAACGTAACCCTGGAATGTAGCTGCGATCTATTGTGGGTTCCTTGGCGTAATCGAGGGGTGTGGAGTGCCTACAGTTACATGGACTTTTGCTGCGATGGCAAGGTAACCCAGGATGTAACTGCGACCATAGATGGGGGTGATGATTTCCAGAGCATTCTCACCAAAGATATTTCCTCTATTTTCAAAAATGTTTTCTATATTTTCAACAAATTATTTTTCAAGTATTTTCACTGGGTGTTGAAAACGGGTTTACCAAGTACTTATAGATTTTCAGTCTTACACCTGATCAACGTATGGCCAAATTTCTGTAAGAACAAGGACGGACTTGTTGAAACATCGAGTTATAAAATGATATTTTTATAAAAATTATTTTTGTAATATTATATACATATTTTAAAGAAGTGTTTTAAAAATGATCAAAGAATAATTTTTCTGATAATAAGCATTTTAATAATTCTGGCTTCATTCCTTTTCGAGGACGAAAAGATTCAAAGGGGGGAGGAATGTAATAACCTGGATTTTTAGGCATCCGGTAATTGGATAATTAACTGAATTTATTCAGACGAACAGATAAATTCTTGTAATAGAAAAAAGTATATATATTTTAAGCATTGATTGATTCAATGTATTAAATTAAACTAGTATGATTTTCTTAAGTGTGTAAGTAGATTTTCTTATTTTTTCTAATTATATGTAAATAAAATAAGTGAAAAGTTTAAACATATAATATAAAGATATTTACAAATATAGAAACTAAATTTAAAATATAGTATAAATATATCTATATCAAAACATATTACATAAAAATTACACATGTAAGTAAAATATTTACAATTTAACAAATCTAAGATAAATAACAAATGTAAGTCAATTATAACATAGTAAAGACACATGTAAGAAAGTTAACAAGTGTCATAAATTTGTCTTAAGATAAAGATATAAGAAAATATATCCATTTTAATTCCCTCTCATTTTCTTTTTCTATTTTCATCTTTCTAAACAAAGAGAAAAACCAAAAAAGATCTACAGAGATTGAACCAGAAATATATCAAATTTAAACTTCATCTTGTTTTTTTTACAAATTCTCAAACCTGAACTCAAGAGATTCAACTCAGCTTTATTAATAAGCAAGGCCAAAGGCATGCAAAACTCATTTGTAAACAAAAGTAGATTCAAGAATCAGGTTTCTATCAAAAACTATGTCCTGATCAGATCAAGCCGGACTACCAAAGTTTCCAATTTCAATATATGAAAAAAAAGAAATAGGTAGCAGTACTCTGGTTTCAGAAGGAAGGTGAGTAAACTTCACCTAAAAAAAACTTAATCTTCTTATATATTCTGTTAACCATAGTAGTAATAACTGTGAAAATGTTTTGTAGGAATTTATAAACATGTTATGCTTGATATATATACATATGTATCTGCATGTCTGAATATATGTATAATTACCTCTGTTTTAGTTTTACAGACCATAGACTCACTCAAAAATCCAATCACTCTCTATATAAACCATCATAGGTGATGATGTTTGAAGAGTATATGTTTGGAATAACTTGATTACTGTTTTAAAAATATTTTTAAGGAGAAACAATAAGTAGTTTATTGGGTAATGAAATTTCAGTAAAAAAAAAATAAACTAAATCCAGAAAAATAAATCATTTAATTTCTATATTTCAAATGCATAACTTGGCTCGCCTTTAGGAGTGATGATTTTTGGCATTTGAATCCAAATTTTTATGCTTGCGATCTATGTGAATTTGAGAATTGAAGGGTTTTGGGTGTGACGTCAAATTACGGCGATGAGGTCACTTGTGTGTCAAGGCGGTTGGCTGGAAGGTGTAATGATCGGAGTGGCATCGGGTAAAAATAGTGGATGAAATTCATATAGCATGGATTGATGAGGAAGGGTAGATATAGGGTTTAACGTCGCTGGTGGCATAGCTTGGTTTGAAGGGTTATGGCGGGGTCGATAGTCGAGGAAAGGGCTGTGCACCGAGTAGGAAGGAGAAGTAGGGTCTGGAAGAGTTGGCAACAGAATACGATGGGTGACGTTCGTCTGAGGAGGTGCAGTGAAATAATTTTGCTGGAACGATTGTTGTCAGTTTTTTTTGTGGGTCAGGTTCGAAACTTCACCGATGAGTAAGTGTCGTGGTTCTAGGTGATAGGAGAGGTCGGCGTGGTCGCGTGTGACTGAAATTGATGATTGTCAGTGAGGTTGGACGGCCGTAGATGGTGTGCGTGGATATGCGTGCGTGCACACAATGACTGGAAATTGGATTTGGTCAGGGTAGAAGAACAGTGAAGTGGAGAACAGAGGATCGGGGGAGTTTTTAGTCTGGACCGAAGGAGTTCTCGAGTTTTTACCATGTCTTTCTCGAAGTTGTTGACGTTGGTGACATCTCGTGTTTTGTTCGGGATTTCAGTACTTTGGCTTGGGAATTCTTATGATTTTCCCGGGTATGTTTCTGATAAGTTACTGGTTTTAGGTTTTAAAATAAAGTCAAGTTTATAATGCCCAACTTATTAGTATAAGAAATGAACAAAGTTTTAAAGCAAAACAAAAACAAGTTTCAAATTTATAGGTAATTATCAAATTCCAATGAAGCGTTAAGCAAGTTTTAAGTATTTAAAAAGTTTAATGATTTGTTTCAAAGAAAATATTTATCCAGGTTTTAAGCATATTTAAATTTCAAGGAAGATAAACCAAATTTCCTAAAATAACTATTTGAATGAGGTTTTGAACAAGTTTTCAAGTTCTGAAATTTAAAATCAAATGTTTAAATTTGTCTTGGTTGAAATAATTATACCGGAATTAATTAATTCCAAATTGTTGCTCAAATAAAGTTTAATGATACAATGAAGTTTTTAAGTTTAACAAGAATTTGTCCTTAATTGACTAAGGTTGAGACTAATAGGAGTAAAAATAATTAATTTATTATTTACATATTGTAATTAAATTTAATGGTGTAATTTTTAGATAGTTAATTATTGTAATTAAGAGATGAATCATTTACTAGAGTTTGAGTGATGATGGATTGATTAATTAATTAAGGTGATTAATTTTAATTAATTAGCCTGATTAATTAAAGATAATCACTTAGTTATGAATTAATTAAGTACAATTACTTAGAGAAGTAATTAAAGAATAATTACAGGATGCAATTAATAAAAGGGGAATTACTTAATTAAGTAATTAGAGTATAATTACTTAATGGAAATAATTAAAGATTAATTACTTAGAGAGATTAATCAAAGAATTAATATAATTAAGGGGTCAATAAATCAAGGGAAGTAAGTACAAGATAGTTAATTATTGTTTATGATTAATTAAGGATCAATGTAATTAATTATAGTTAATTAATTATTGGAAGAAATCAAGGATTAATCACTTAATATAATTAATTAAGAATTAATTGGGTAAGGAAGCTGGTCAAAGGTTAGTTAATAAATGAATATGATTAATTAAAAAGATAATTAATCAACGAATTGATTATAGGATAATTAATTTGAGTAATTAATTAAGGATAATTTACTATGAATGGTTAAGGATAATTAATTTGTGAAATTAATTAAGGCTATATTACTTAATGTAATTAGAGTATAATTAGTCAAGGGTGATTAATTAAGATGGATAACTAATAGATGATTAATTAATTAGTTTGTAATTAATTAATTAGTTTGTAATTAATTAATGTTAAGTAATGGTAATCTAAGTGATTAACGATGGGTAATTAATTTAATTAGAGATAATTAAATTAATTTTGGAAGTGATCAATCTTGTTTATGAATGATTGAATAATGATAAGTGCCTTGGATTGGTTGATATCTCTGATATGAATTGCTTTGTGATATGATATGTTTGGTTGGACAGTGGTAATGTGGTTATCTAAATGATGAATTGCTATATTAAAGTGACATCTTGAATTTAAAGTTGAATGGTATTTCACTTGAATAACTTGGGTTAAGATGACCTTGGATTCTAAGAGACCGGAGTAGGGTATTAGTAAATATCTGAAACCACTTCGATTCTTTATAGATTGATATGTGAAATCAACAGGCTGGTATGGAATAATTTAAGTGAATTGGTCCATTTAATCTAAGTTTGGTACTTAGAAATTGATGTGTGAAATAAGTGTTGTCTATAACAAATTGTGAATATGTAAATTTATATGAGTTACCCCTGGTTTTATGTAAGTTTTATGCTGTGGTATTCCATGTTAGATGGGTTTACTCACGCTAGTTTCCAGCCTGACCCGGGTGTTACTTTGATGTAATGCTCGGGCCAGACCGAGTATTATAGATTTTCATGTAAGGACGTTCTGGAGCTCAGGAGATGAGCTGGATGGCAGTAACGTATGGAGTGTTTCCGCTGTATTATATTGTTGTTTATTTGAGACATGTTGCATTTAGTGTCCAGTGATTGTGAAACTGTGTGTAACTCTGATGTATTAAAATGTAATTGACAGACACAATATTCTTTTGTAAACTGATATTATTTGATATTTTTATTGATCCGCTGCGCATGTGAGAATCTGTGTTGTCTTTATGTTTCTTCTTTTATCTCTTTTCTTCTTTTCCTAACTATTCGGAATTTTCGAGACCGAAATTTCCGGGTCGTTACAATCTTACTTATTCCTTAAATTGCACACGTCCAGATTCCATTGCATCGACAAAAACTCTTGTCGCTTCCTTTTTACTAACAACCAGTAGCTATGTACGTGCCATATTATATTGCTTCCCAGCTAATCATTGTGGGTTATACTGAATACAACATTACAAACGACTAAATTAATAAACTCTAGTTAAATAACTTGGATTTTTAATACGAAGAAAGTAACAGTGCGTAATTTCAGTTGTAGAACTAAATGTCGAGAATAATAAAACGTGATAGGTTTAATGGTCGAGATTACTCTCTTTCTCTCTCTCCGAAATGAAGTCGAGCTTCGAATATGTATGCGGGATTGTATTTTGGAATTTGGAGTCTAGCCTTAGAATTTGAATTCCTTCTTTTTTCCTGAAAGGTACGAGGTGATTTGTATTAATAGAATAAGAAGAAAAGTCAAGAAAGAGAAAGTCTGGAAATATGTTTGGGTAAAGGATAATTGGGCTTGGGCCATGATAAAATAAGCAAGTATGTATGTACACATACATTTATTTTTCTTTTTTTTTTTTATAAAACTAATTTTCTATAGGAAATAAATTACCATTAAATTCCAATTTTTATTTTACATTCCTAATACTCAATTTTTCACTCAACATAATAAAATTTTCTAGAATTTTTTCCCCATATTTTAACTCATTGAAATACAAACATTTATCGTTCTCATTTTAAATCCAATTTTAAACAATTTTCTAATTACTTTATTTCTTAATTCTTAAACAAATATTAGATTATTAAGTTTCATTCTTAATTAAATATTTATTATTAATTATCTCTAAAAACTGAGTTGTTGTAGTTTATGTAGTTATACATGTGTTTATACTTCATTGTGCTATGTTGTCATGTTGTTGAATATATACATCGTATATTTGAATTAAAATCTAATCAAATTACTTAATAAATCAAAACAATTTTAAATGAATTAAGATTTATTCAATAAATAGATTAAATCTTATGTTGGTTAATATACTTTATATGCCAATTATGATCCAAATATGTTTTTTTTTAATTTACCATTTTCACCCATTGTGAAATGGATTTGGTCCCTAAATGACATCAGAGCCCATATTGTCTGTGTAGTCTAATTAGCCAGCATTCGGGGACAACTAATATACTTTTTCACCCGATAGATGTCTAGAATAGTAGTGTCTAGGTTTAGGATTGAATAAAAAATATTCACCCCTCCCTGGTTACTATTCTGACCTAATAGGTGGAGTAAGTCCAAAAAGTTAGCCTAGATGGCCTAGAGTTGTTTGGGCTTTAGGCTAATTTTCAAATTAAGATTTGAAAATTTAAAATTATATTTTAAATGTAACGTTAAGTTTAAAATATAAAAGGAATTTATAAAAGTTATGAAACAAATTTAAATTTCTCAAAATTATTTTGAGAAGTTAAATATTTAGTTTCAAAACTTTAATATATTTAATTAATATTAACTAAATAAAATAAAATAAATAATTAAGAGTTAATTAGTTAAAACATGTATTCATTGATATATTATGTAACTATAATTATTATAGTTATATAGTAATCCAAAAACTGTTTAAGATAAATTAATTAAGAAAATTGAATTAATTAAATTGTTTAATTAAATAAAAGGATTTATTGAATAATTAACTAATGGTTAATCAAATAATATATATATTAATGTGTGTGTGTATAAAAAATTATAAATATTATAGTTGGTTATTTATCTTAAATGGTTTATGATGAATAATATAAATTTTTTTGAATTGTAAATCCCGCCTTTTGGCAAGGCCGTCATATCAAGGACTTGACTAGAGGCAGAAGACAGTCCGCTCCAAAAGTCAGTTATCTGCAGATTCATGGTGGATACAGAAAAACAATTGTCCAAGTCTGGATCGAGCCACAATTAGCATGATATGACAAGCAGAGATATGTAAGGCGACATTTCAAATTTCTGGTCAATCGGAGTTCGTATGCTTGAGTTATGGTACGATCAAGATCCATGTGAAACATGCCCATCTCGTATCCATCATTTCGTATCCATCAATTTGTATCCAGCATTTCATACCCATCAGCATTGATACTAAATGAACGTAACTCCATCACTCGGCATCCATTATTCGTATCTATATGGTTCAACCACATAACGATAGACTTCGGCACTTTCCAGATCGATTGTGCTTCACTTGACCAGCAACTGCATTTCTCGTATCAATCACCTACTTGATTGATACGAGTAACAGAGCTTACAATCGATACAAAGACAGTGGAAAAGCATCGATATGAGAAGCAAGGCATCATATGGATACGAAAGAAGCGGCCAACCCAAAAGAAGCGGCCCTATGCACAAAATATGGATCTCCACAAAGTGTGCATGCCACGTCATCGACACGAAGAGATCGATACGAAAGCTTCAGCCACTCTATATTTGCAACTTTGATATCGATTAATAACTCCACAACCACGAATCCAAATACAATGAGATTTTCACAGAAGGTTGCATATCATCTCCGAAACATCCATGATCGATCGCAGCTTAATTGGAGCTACTTCCGACCAATACGAAAGCAATGTGGATCGATCGAGGATTGATCCCAAATGGCTCCAGATCGGCTGTGTGGGATAATCTAGGCTTGTGAAAGGGAATTTCGAGATTCAAGGCAAATATTTCCAACTTCACACCTATAAATAGCACCCTCGTTGCAACTAAAAAGGAACTTTTGTGCTGCTACTAGGGTTAAACTCCAATGAAATTCGAGTGTTAGTCATTGTACTATTGTAGTTCAATTTCTAATTAGTAATAAACATCAAATCCTTCGAAGTGGACTAGGCTATACTGCCGAACCATTATAAATTCTTGTTTTCTTTCTGTTACTGCTTATTTTTCTTGGTGTGATTGTTAAATTAGCCTCATTTTCCATTTTACTTCTTCGTTATCTCTCCACCTACATCCGATGAGTGTTGTGTTAATTTTTGATACAAATACTTTGATGCTTCTACTATGAGAACTCTGCTTTTTCTCTGATTCTGTGGATCCCCTATTGTTGTTTAATTGTTAAAATCTAAGGAGGAGATCCATATCCATCTTCTAGTGGTTCCTTCTATTCTATTCAGATCGTTCCAGATCTAAGAAGAACCACATTCAACATAGTGTGATTAGCAGAACCGCTTCCAACGTCACTAATCCTGAAGGAAAGGATAGGAAAAGTCCTACGCAACTGACTACCATAGGCCAAACATCAACTGGAGCTCCAGATCCACCAGGTCCAGTAACTAGAGAGGATACCAGAGCCTCATGCATGAGCTCACTCAAAGCCATCAAGAGCTCACTCAATAGATCCGCGCCAACACAGAACTTATGAACCAGTTGAATGAAGCAAAACAAGGGAAATCTAGAAGGGAGCATACCTCTTATTCCTTGTCTGAAAGCTTGACGCCATCTGACTTCTATCACAGATCTACACACAGCCGATTAGATGAGAATTACGTGAAAGCCTCTAGGCAGCCGTACGCTGAAAATCCTGGATAGGTCGAGATAGGCCCTTCTATAGGGCATCAAGCTGCACCCTCCTCCCAAGGAGAGGCTCTTCCTTGCAACACTACTCATGACAACGTTGTTATTGCTATATATCTGGATGTCGAGACACAGAACCAACCATACCAGCCCCTTGTCACCGCATTCATGCCTAGGATCCTCACCTTCATGAAGCCCGAGAGCTAAGGAGGCGTGGAACAGACCGTAGATAGCGATCAAACCGTCCTCATGATATGGAACCCGACCGTGCCTTGGCCTCGAATCTTCATATGCTTGATATTCCAACTATGATACGCTGGATGATAAGAGAAAGTCAAGGCCTCACTAATGTTGACTGGGGGATTTCTAGAAGTATCATCTCGTTCACCAATGATATCTTACATGCAAAACTACCCCGTCGATCCAGGATGCCAACCTTGCCGGTGTATGAAGAAAATTTGGATCCCAACCAAAATATTCTGAAATATGAATGGCTTATGAATGCCACTCGAGCTAACGATGCAGTTAAGTGTGGAAGCTTACATAACTCCTTAGGAGGCATGGCGACTATATGGTTCACCCGTCTACCCCCAAGATCTATTTCATGTTTCGACCAGTTGGCTACTAATTTTTTGAGTGGTTTCGTATGCATGCTACATGACCGAAGGATGTTAACACCGTTTCCAGTGTACTCAAGCTCTAGGAGAGACTCTAAGGCATTATCTGGAATAGTTCCATGTTGCTTGTGTCGAAGTTAGCAATCCCAATGACAACTCTATTCTGATGGCATTGACTAAAGGTATCGATCTTGATTTTGAATTTGGTGATTGGTCGGCTAGGAAACCTCCCGCTTTGTTAGACCGTTTCTATGCAAAAGCAGCCCAGTTTTTGAGGAGAGAAGACGCTAGATGGTCTAGAAAGCAGGATGTCTTGAGGATCAGCAGTGAAGGTATCCAGAGTAATGTTGCAAGCAGATGGGGTGATGGCTCCGGTAAAGTGCGGTTAAATATTCAGAATAAACAAAGTCGGCAGAAGGGGATTTTCTGTTCCTTTACTCCAGTGTATCGCCCACGTTGAAATCAAGCGAGTGTTGCATGAAGAGCATGAAGGAGAATGTGGTGATCACACCAGGGGGTGGGGGCAAGCCCTTACAAAGAAGATGCTTGGATATGGGTATAACTGGCCAACCGTAAACCGAGACGCATCGAATTATGCTAAGAGATGTGATGGGTTCCAGAAACATGTAAGAATTCTGAGAGCCCCGTCAGCCGAGATTATTCAAATGGTCAGTCCATGGCCGTTTTCCTAATGCTGTATTGATATATTAGGGTCCCTACCTCTAGCCAAATATGATGCGAGATCAAGATCTATGTGAAACACGCCCATCTCGTATCCATCATTTCGTATCCATCCATCTGTATCCATCATTTCGTATCAGCATCGATACGAAATGAACGTAACTCCATTACTCGGCATCCATCGTTCATATCCATATGGTTCAAACCATAAAGATGGACTTCGTTACTTCCCAGATCGATCGCACTTCACTTGGCTAGCAACTGCATTTCTCGTATTGATCACCTACTTGATCGATACAAATAACAGAGCTTACAACCAATACAAAGATGATGAAGAGGCATCGATGCGAGAAGCAAGGCATCAGATGGATACGAAAGAAGCGGTCAACCCAAAAGAAGCGTTCCCTATGCACAAAATATGGATCTCCACAAAGTGCGCACGCTACGTCATCAACACGAAGAGATCGATACGAAGGTATCGATACGAAAGTTTCAGCCACTCCATATTTGCTACTTTGATTGACTAATAACTCCACAATCAAAAATCCAAATACAATGAGATTTTCACAAAAAGTTGCATACCATCTCACGAACATCCGTGATCGATCGCAGCTCAATTGGAGCAACTTCCAAGTTACACGAAAGCAATGCGGATCGATCGAGGATTGATCCCAAACGGCTCCAGATCGATTGTGTTGGCCCACCCAGGCTTGAGAAAGGGTATTCTGAGATTTAAGGCAGATATTTCCAGCTTCACGCCTAAAATAGCACCCTCATTACAATTTAAAATGGACTTTTATGCTGCTGCTTGGGTTAAACTGCATTGAAATGCGAGTCTTAGTCGTTGTACTATTGTAATTTAGTTTCTACTTAGTAATAAACATCAAATCCTTCAAAATGGACGTAGGCTATAACGCCGAACCACTATAAATTCTTGTTTTCTTTCTGTTACTACTTATTTTTCTTAGTGCGATTGTTAGATTAACCTCATTTTCCATTTTACTTCTTCATTCTAATCTCTCAAATTACATCCGACGAGTGTTGTGCCCATTTTTGGTACAAACAATAAATATAATAAAATCTAATTAAATTAAGAATTAAAAATTAGTTAAAATATGATTCAATTAATTATAGTTGAAAGTTAAATGAACATGATTAGTTAATAAGAACCAAAATTAATTAAATATGATTTAATTAATAGGATTAAAATTAATTAAGCATGATTTAGTTAATATGAATTGAAATTAATTAAACACGATTTAGTTAGTATTTATTAAAATTAACCAAATATGATTTAGTTGACAAGATATATATATAGATATTATGTATGTTAAATTAAATTATAACAAAATAAATTAAACTTATATAATATATATATATGTGTGTGTGTGTGTGTAAATAAAATTTAAGTGGAACTAAAATAAATCCAAAATAGGTTATGTTATATGTGCCTGCATAAAGTACATGTACCGTGATTTCAAATATGTCCGACATTTGAATCACTAAGGTATTTCATTAGAATAAATTATTCCTTAAGTCGATATCACTCTAATGTGTATATTAAAGATTATGAGTCCCAAATATATGAAGTTATCCTCTATCATTTATATATTGATATTGCTTGCATATTCAGTAGATGTTGAGCCAACTCAAGATAGGGATGTTATGTATAGCATATTATTATGTTGCCTAGATAAGGTAAGATACATGCATGTATTTATTACGCAAACTCAAAGTATGTGCATTATATATAACCTATCGTGAAATGATAGGTATGAGTCAATAATCAATCTTAGTTCATTGAGAAAACTCAAGGCCAATGTCGAGATTAGAGAAAAGGCCACAGCAAGGAGTTGTATATAATACAACCGTTAAAAAGATATCCATCACTTATAGGCATATATTTGTTGAGAAAACTCAAGGTTAGAATCCCAAAACAAGTGAGTCCTAACACTCACTAGAGAAATCATAATATTTATATATTTCTCTTAGGGTTGTGAGAAATATAAAATCTTGTGGGAGCCTTATATAAAAAATTAAATTGATAGAGTTAGGGGCATAACCTATGGGTAATTCTATAATTTATTATAAATTATTAACTCTGTAATTAATTCCTATTTGTAATAAAAAGTTTTTTCTTTCTATTATACATTTGTTATAATATCTTATAAATAATTGAATGTTTAGTTAAAATATATTTAACAGAAAATCCATAAATGGTGTATTTGTGATAGTAATTACAAATAGTTGTAATCATAAGTATCGTATTATGATATATATATATATATATATATATATATATATATATATATATAATAAACACGTCATTTTAAATATCCCTAGTCAAGATGTATCGAGACAGGATATCGATACATCCGTTAAGAGTAGAGTACATAACACTCTCTAAGAGTTGGATAATATATTACTCATGAATGTTGAGGGCAACAGGGGTTACATACTAATAGTTTTGGATAACTATGGAATAACTCACTTTGATGTTTTTTGTTGGTTAATATAACAAAGGTCAAAAAGAAAATATTGATATGGCTATTTTATATAGTGCACTTGATTTGAGAATATTGTTGATCTTTAATATGAATGCTCTGTTTTGATTATAGTTAAATCGTGATATGACATCCATAAAGTGGCTATAGTTGGATAAAGTGGAAGTATTGGTAGTGAAAAACTATTTAAGAGAGGATTTGTCTCTTCTGTTATATGAGGTTAGTATCATGGTCAATTGAAGTCAACACAAGATCTAAATCTCTGGCTAGAGTAGTTTAGTAAGTAATAATTGTTACTATTGAACCAAGGACTTTGACTATAGAGTTGAATATGGAAAATATTGGAATTTTGACCATTACCGAATTCTATAAGTCCAAAAGTGATATACTTTTGACAAAGAGAAGTGGTGTAAAAAAATTACACTACTAAGTCCTGCTTAATAATGTAAAATTGGATTTTTACCAAAACCAAGTAAGCAATAAATATGGTCAAAATATCACATCACCTACTAAGTGAGGTATGAACGTTAACATTCGAATTGTTAGATATTAATCGCTGACATTATTTACACCTAAATAGTCACACAACCAAAATGTTGAATACTCATTTTACCGCCCGATTTAATTAATTTATAACTATCATAAATTAATTAAATAATTAGTGTTTATGAAATATTAATTATAAAATTTTATTTGATGTGTAGAATAATGTTAACAATGTATTTATAATAGTTTTAAATATGTTGATCAATATAAGATATTAGTACGTGTATAAATTTGAATTTAGTTGCAATATACATTTTTTGGGTATGAAGTTTATTGAGGTCCAGAATGGGACATATAGTATCCAACCTTGATTGGCCTTGTAGTGGTCGTCTATTTGACGGCGTAAAGTGGAGTTGATCCTCTTTTCACTCTTTAGTCTCTTTTTTTATTTAGATCTTGTCCCTCACTTATCACTACTTTTTTGCACTTCCCTTTGCTGCAAATTTTCGACCAGCAACTCATCATCCTAACCTCAGAAATTCAAATACAACTTCACATTAAATTCTACTTCAAGTTAATTGTTAAATTCTACTTCATTTTAATTGTCGGTGGTGATCAGTTCAGGAGCCAACACCTTTCTAAATTTGAATCTTGTTCAAGGAGATAATCTCCTCGTTTCAATGTGTACCAATTGGCTTTGGTGATAAGGTAATTCTCTAATCTATAATAATGAATTAATGTCTAATTAATTTCTATATTTTATACTATTTAAATAGATAGATGATGAATCTTATATATCAGCACATTCATATGATTGATGGTTGTTTGGTTATATGCATATACTAAAAATGAAAATAAATTTATTATATACCCTGACATAATACTCAGGGCTATAAAAAAAATATTTACTAAATGAAAATAATATATTATTTAAAAAAAATTATTTAAAAAATTCTATAATTAAATTTTAACATCATAAAATCTATGTTTTATTCAGTTTTTAACTAAAAACTCTACTCCGGAGAGTAGAGTCAAGGAACTCAGTTGCTCGCCACACTGATCCCTCATTTTAGTTAGCTTAACCTAGAGTTTCAATTCCCCTGCCTTTTTTATTCAGTTTTTAACAGGGAATAACCATTGTAAGCCTCAAAGGAAACACAACTTGGCTTGCCATGACTCGAACTCTCAACCTCAAAGAACTTTGTTCCATGGTCGCTAAGCAGCCCTAACCAACTGAGCTATGGTAGCGGACAATACAATCTATGTTTTAACTGATGAATAATTTTATTTATGCTAAGAATTTTTTGGCAATATTAGCAAAATTATACATATATTTATAATTAATTTAGATAAGATATAAGTATGTATGGCTTAATATATTATAAATGGTATAGAAGTTTTTTTTTCAAAACATTAAAAATATAATTTTTCTTTTCAAAAACAATTTTTATTTTTTTAATATTTTTATTTTATATTTCTTTGTTTTAAAAGCAGATTTAATTATTTAAATAATTGCATAATTGAAAAAAATTCTGGGCCGAAATCATTAATATATATATATATATATGTTAATTAGTCATTTACATATGTACATATATTTTACACACACACATTCATGTCTATATTCAAATTTTTTATATATATTGTTAGGGATGCGGATTAAGGATCTTAAGGCAGAAATAACACTAGAGGGGGAGTGAATAGTGTTTTAAAGAATATATGAATACATGACTAAATTAAAACTTTCAACACAAATCTAAACAGAATTCTAACACAGAATGATCACAGAACATATAACAAATGCAAATAGTAAAGTAAAGCAAGTAAAAGGAAAGAACACACCGGATTTTATACTAGTTCGGAATCCTCCTACATCCAGTCCTGTACCAAGGCAATATCCTTGTACAGATTTTTATAAGCCAATATCCAAATTACAACCCTAAATTTCTAAGGCCTTGAGGAACCCTCCTATCTCCGAGTCTGGGGTAAACTTTCTTGATTTATGGGACACAAGATCACCCTAATACTTCTTAATAACAATCCTTTTGAATGGATAGACTCTATGGACTTTTTGAATAAAAATTGATCCTATAACTCTGAATAGCACTTTGATCTTTAGTAGAATGATGGAGAATCAAATAGAGAGAGTATCTAAATGATTTCCTATTGAGAATTTGGCAGAATGATGGCACGATCTTGAAAATATGAAGTTTTATGGATATGGAATGGTGGAGAAGAAAGAGTGAAGAAAATAAGAAAGTAGTTGTTAAAAAAATTCGTTTTGGAAGCCTTTATATAGATGCACAACAGTCATAACCATTGGCGAAAGGTTTTCTAACGAATGGACACTTCTTTTGAAAATTGAATTTTGAATCCAACTGTCACCATGTCGACATGGGGTATCCCCTTATGTCGACATCCCTTAGTTCAAAATTATAGAGATGTTGTTTTGTAAAGACAATTGAATTTAAAACAAGTTGAAACTTCTCTGAAGCAAAGTAAAGTGTTTAAACAATATTTTGAGGTAGAGAATGAATATAAAACATTATTTTAAATATATATATATATATAATTGATATAGACCATCAGTTATATAAGTAATATTTAAAATCAGAATAAGTTTTGATGTTTTAAAAATAGAAGTTTTTAAAATCAGAATAGAGGAATATTTCAAGGCTAAAACAAAGTTTGAAAATATTTTTGAAAACATGATTTTGAAAGCTAAAACATTTTGAAAACAGATTTAAAAACATTTTGAAAAATCTATTCAAACTGAAATTGCAAGAACCTTCCTACAGAGCTCCTCCATAGGACTCGAGAACTTGTACAAAGTAGTTTAAATGATTTTGATTTTCGTGGGTTTGTAAGCCACTTGTCGTAGGTTTGTAAGCTACTTGTCGTGGGTTTGTAAGCCACTGGTTTCAATAGAAATTGGGTTCCATCCCAAAAGAAAATTAGAAGAAAGATAAGAGTGCTATTATGAAGTTTTAACAAAATACTAGACACTTATCTTGAGATCTTGAAATATTGATTCTCTAGAGTCTTGAATCTTGAATCTCTAATCTTCATCTTGATGCTTGAGTCTTTATACTGATCAGTCTTCGATGATACCTGCATATACTTCCTATATACATATATATATATATATATATGGAATTGTTAGTATATATTTTATAAAGTAAAGTATAATAACTATATAACTCTTTATCATGGAATTTATCTTACTCGGATTTTCAATTATTTTGGTGTGGATGTTAAAAAGGAAGAGTTTGTAAGTAGGAAAGTGTTCAATCATGGGAACATTTCCCTTATGAAAATCCCACTTATGTTTCAACCGTATGAAACACTTACCGAAAAGGAAGAGAGACTTGCTCTTGAAGAGATGGAAGAAGAGGGAGAAGAAGAGGAAGAAGAAGGGAAGGAATGGAAATTGAAGAAGAAGAGGAAGATGAAGAAACCTCTTTGGAAAGTATAGAGTATCCACATACACCCGTCAATCCGTCCAACAAAACCATACTCAAGAACCAAAAGATACTTTCTCAAAACCAAAAGGTTCTTAAGAGATTTATTAGGAAGAAAATGGATAAAATCTCTACCAAGATCGACAAGTTCTTTGGGAAGATAGGCAGGAAACTTGGCTTGTCCTCATCATCATCTTCATCAAACTAATCCTAGCCATTATCTCTCTAGCTATCGTTTATCTATCTTTGTATTTTCTATTTTTTTGGTTAATATTATGTAATGTTAACTAATATAAGCAATTATATCTTATTCTCTATTTTCCAGCTTTATATATCTCTGATAGTTATTTATTTTAAGTTTATATAGGTCCACTAGTATAAAAATAAACTAAGAAATCAAAAATAACTCAACTTGGTCATTCTGTCTAGACCATGTCGACATGCCCCATCCCCCCTATGTCGACATATAACAGTCAGAAAGTAGTTACAATTTCTAACTTTAAATTCTTGTAACTACCAAGTGACAATTCATTTTGAACGGCCGATAACTCCTATAAATACCTATTTCTTCCAGAAAAACTTCTCTACCTCCATTTCTATTCATCTCCTCTCATACTTCAACTTATTTCTTAAATTATGGCTTCTCCAATTAAGAATTTAAGAGAAAATATTGAAGAAACTCTTACTTCTTTCAAGAATATTCTCTCTTTTATACTTAGAAATCAAAGGCACTTAGAATTAAGCCAAATGCAGATGATCAAAGAGCAAGAGAGGCACTTCGACGCACTTCGTTGGATGTTCTCAAGCCTTAGCAAAGACGAACCCGAAGCAAATCCACCGGTCACTCTCGACAAAGATAATTGGGATGTTATCAAAACTGATCCTATCTTTGGAGAAGATGGATGGGTGGAAGTCCCAATGAATGTCTGATCATTATGTATGTTTGTTTGTTTGTTTGATTTGATTTGATTTAGATTTGATTAGGATTTGATTGAATTGTTTACTTAAGTTTGATTTGGATTTGGTTTGTATATAACTTCATATACTATAAATGATTAGTTTGCTATGTATGATATTGATTTGATTGTCAAGTTACACTTATATATATGCTCACACACTTGATCACTTACACGTTCACTTTACACTTTTATTCTATATATACTTGATTATCTTAGAACAGGTAAATCTTTTATTCCTTTTTGCTGATGTCAAAGGTGGAGAAAGTTATAAAAATATATGTGCTTGATGTAAGGGGGAGTCATGGAATAAAGGGGAGTTGTAGTTTTAAGAAGAAATCACGGAGTAAGGGGGAGTTATGGTATGGTAAGAATATTTTATAAATAAAGGTTGTCATCATCAAAAAGGGAGAGATTGTTAGGAACTGAGTTGATGATGTTTTGATGACAACAACCTTATATAGTTATTATACTTTACTTTATAAAATATATACTAACATTTCCATATATATATATATATATATATATGTGTGTGTGTGTGTGTATAAGAAGTATATGCAGGTATCATCGAAGATTGATCAGTATAAATACTCAAGCATCAAGATGAAGATTAGAGATTCAAGATTCAAGAATCTAGAGAATCAAGATTTCAAGATCTCAAGATAAGTGTCTAGTATTTTGTTAAAACTTCATAATAGCACTCTCATCTTTCTTCTAATTTTCTTTTGGGATGGAACCCAATTTCTATCGAAACCAGTGGCTTACAAACCCACGACAAGTAGCTTACAAACCTACGACAAGTGGCTTACAAACCCACGAAAATCAAAATCATTTAAACTACTTTGTACAAGTTCTCGAGTCCTAAGGAGGAGCTCTGTAGGAAGGTTCTTGCAATTTCAGTTTGAATAGATTTTTCAAAATTTTTTTAAATCTGTTTTCAAAATGTTTTAGCTTTCAAAATCATGTTTTCAAAAATATTTTCAAACTTTGTTTTAGCCTTGAAATATTCCTCTATTCTGATTTTAAAAACTTCTATTTTTAAAACATCAAAACTTATTCTGATTTTAAATATTACTTATATAACTGATGGTCAATATCAATTATATATATATATATATATTTAAAATAATGTTTTATATTCATTCTCTATCTCAAAATATTGTTTAAACACTTTACTTTGCTTCAGAGAAGTTTCAACTTGTTTCAAATTCAATTGTCTTTACAAAACAACATCTCTATAATTTTGAACTAAGGGATGTCGACATAAGGGGATACCCCATGTCGACATGGTGACAGTTAGATTCAAAATTCAATTTTCAAAAGAAGTGTCCATTTGTTCGAAAACCTTTCGCCAATGGTTATGACTGTTGTGCATCTATATAAAGCTTCCAAAACGAATTTTTTTAACAACTACTTTCTTATTTTCTTCACTCTTTCTTCTCCACCATTCCATATCCATAAAACTTCGTATTTTCAAGATCGTGCCATCATTCTGCCAAATTCTCAATAGGAAATCATTTAGATACTCTCTCTATTTGGTTCTCCATCATTCTACTAAAGATCAAAGTTCTATTCAGAGTTATTGGATCAATTTGTATTCAAAAAGTCCATAGAGTCTATCCATTCAAAAGGATTGTTATTAAGAAGTATTAGGGTGATCTTGTGTCCCGTAAATCAAGAGAGTTTACCCCAGACTCGGAGATAGGAGGGTTCCTCAAGGCCTTAGAAATTGAGGGTTGTAATTTGGATATTGGCTTATAAAAATCTATACAAGGATATTGCCTTGATACAGGACTGGATGTAGGAGGATTCCGAACCAATATGAAATCCGGTGTGTTCTTTCCTTTTACTTGCTTTACTTTACTATTTGCATTTGTTATATATTCTGTGATCATTCTGTGTTAGAATTCTGTTTAGATTTGTGTTGAAAGTTTTAATTTAGTCATATACTTCATATATTCTTTAAAACACTATTCACCCCCCCTCTAGTGTTATTTCTGCCTTAAGATCCTTAATCCGCATCCCTAACATATATTATCTAGGCCGAAATCATTATCATTATTAATATATATATATATATATGTGTGTGTGTGTGTGTGTGTGTGTGTGTGTGTGTATGTGTGTGTGTGTGTGTGTATTGACAGTTATTAGCATATACACACATATATATCCAAAAAACTTTCGGATTTATAGTAATTTGAAATAGACTAAAATTAAAATTATTTTACAGCTATTAATTATAGTAATTTCACACACCATTCACACACATATATATATTTATTATATGACAGTATGTGTGTCTGTGTTTACATATAATTTTTTAATTCGTAAAATTCTTTACATATAAATTATTTAAGGTTATATATATAATATACTTCATACATAAGACTTGATGCATATTGACTATACATTTGGATCATATACTTGTATACAAGTGGGGCTAAAACGTCCATCATGGTGTAAATCCCAGCACTTATACATGGGCATGTGAAACCTTGCATGGGTTGCTATGTTACACATGCACGCACAAATATTTTTGCATACAATACATGTATATATATATAATACAGTATTAATTACATAATATAAAACTATATTATAAACTTAAATAATAATGTTCTAAATAAATTAGACTTCATAGGCCCAATAGAGATCCAAATGGCAAAAAATTAAAATTCACTTATTTCTTCTGCTACGGGGTGGCCTAGTTCCAACAATGGTATCATAGTCCAATGGTCTATACAGTCTAAATTAGTCATATTATGGTTAGCTACTTTACCTCACATCTCAGATATTAGGGTGTCTAGAAAAGTAATATCAAAGGGTTGGGTTTAGGTAATCAATTCCCTACATAGCTACCTGCCTGACTCGAAAAGATATATGAGCCTGAAAGCTGTCCCTATAGAAAAGTGAATTGGGCACTAGGCTAATTTCCAAAATTGTTTAAAAAAATTAAATATTAGATTTTAAATTTAAATTTAAAATAAGATATACGTATCATAAAAATTATTATATAATAAAAAATCCAAAATGTTTGAAAACAAATATCAATTGATTTTGAAATTTAAAATTTATTAATAAGATTAATAAAATATATTAATTAAATAAGATAATTAATTAATAAATTTTATATTATGATAAACATATTGTGATATATATTATGTTGTTTTTAAAATGTTTAATATAACATAAGTATACATGTATATATATAAAATGAATTTATAATTTATTATAATCTAATAAAAATTGTTTAATTGAATAAATTAATTAAAGGTTAACTAATTAAATGATACACACATATATAAGACACGTTTGTTATACTATAATGGTTATAATATATAATAAATATTCTATTAATTATAAAGTTAATTACTTAAATAAGATTTAATTAATAAAAAGCTATACATAAGATGGTTATATTAGTTAATTAAATTATAACCGTTATATAATAATAAAACTTATGTAATACGATTGTGTAAACTACAGATGGAACATTAAAGAAACCCAAACCGACTTAAGGTTCAGCACTTGAATCATAAGAGTATTTCCATAAGAATTACATTATTCCATAAGTCGGTATCACTCGATATTATATATTAAAGAATATGAATATTTACTATAATGGTTTCCTCTAAAAATTATATATTAATAGATTGCTTGCATACTCTTTAGTTGTTGAGCTTTCCTTAAGCTAGGGAAGTTATGTATCGTACAATTAATATATTGAATAGACGAGGTAAGACAACAACATATATTTGTTAAGCTTTCTTCAAGTTATGTGCATTATACTTTGACCATTGCGAAATGTTAGGTCCAAGTGAATAGTTACACTTTATTTATATATGTAATTATTTTCATTTTTGAATTTTCAAACTTTATTAACCATTTCGTGCGAGCTCTAATTACAAAACATTATACATGAAAATTGTCAAAAAAATGCTAAGAATGCAACGGTTTAAGTTTCATAGCCAAATTCAAACGTTTGTGGATATTCCCAGTTTTACCTTTATTATATTTAATTTAATTTCTTTTGTTAAATTTTCGGTTATTTTTTGTAGGGTGTTGTATTCTTCCACTCTTAACAGAATTTCGTCCCTCGTAACTCCAAGGATGGAAAAGTGCAACTCGTATGTATGAAAATTAACACTTACAATCATCTACCCATCCATCAACCACAGGTAAACATTATCCTTGTTTCAAATTTCTAATGCAATATGTACTTGTTGGCATGGAATGCATATGAACCTATCCTAATGCAAAAATTAGGTGGTCCCTGATCTAGTCGGTCTGCTGAAATGCAAGTGCTTATACCATATATCCAAATGTATGCAACATCCTATGTAAATGTACTAGCAATTCTATATCTACGCGCATCCATTCAATCCATATCCAACGACCATATGTATATAACTTAGTAAAATAAAAAAGTGATTGTTTGAGTGTATGTTGACTCAAGAATATATTTACCTAAGTATGCAGAGATCAATCTAATAAATACATCCATTAGCAACCATCATCCAAAAAATGTCCTATCGGCATATTCGCAACCACGCCTAGCATCCAATAGTCCCCAACTATGGGGTATACTAAGCTAGAACCTTTATACAAAAATAGTTTATACTTATTTAACTAAAATGGAAACGTATTAGAAAAGAGTTCCGATGGGTAGCTCGGATCTTCCCCTCAGGCTCCCATGTGGAGTCTGTAGTCTCCATTAGGTTGTCTCCCTAATGGACCTTAATAAGATTAATAAATTTATTGCGGAGTCGGTTTGTACTATGCTTAAGAATACAGTGGGTGCACGATGAACAAGTGACCCCCTTTCTACTTCCACCTCCTCTAGTTGACTCGGCTCGACGAAAACTTTTGGACTGTGTACAAACTTCTGCAAGTGCGACATGTCGAAAATGTCATGTACTCCTGCTAACTTTTCAGGAAGCTTCACCCTACAAAATAACTTCCCTGCTCTACCTATTATCGGAAAATGCCTTATAAACCTTGGTTCTAACTTTCACAAACTACCGAATCTAATGACATGCCTAAGCGGTGTGTCCTTCACAAAAACAATACGCCTACTGCAAACTCCAACTCCGTGTGTCTCCTATCAGCATAAGATTTTTTGCCTATCTTGGGAGGTTTTCATCCTTATACGAATCTAATCTACCTTCAATGATGTCTCCATTACCATATCTGGTCCAAGAATAATCTTATCTGTAGCGTCCAATCAACAAGACGGCGATTTACAAGGCCTCCTATATAACGCCTACAAAGGTACCATCCTAATACTTTCTTAATAGCTATTACTATAAGTAAACTTCATTAGTGGCAAGTATTGCTCCCAAGAGCCTCCAAAATCTAAGATACACATTCCAAAGTAAATCCTCCTACACCCAATGCGCCCTCTTTGTTTGTCTATTCATTTGTAGGTGATAAGTGCTACTCAAACTCAACTCAGTGCCTAAAGCCTCCTAAAGACACCATCAAAACATACTGGTGAAAATTGGATCTCAATCTCTAACGATGCTAGAATGAACCTCATGTGACCTAATTATCTCTCTCGTGTATAGTATTGTCGAAGATGTAGCAGTCCTCATACTCCTAACCAGAACAAAATGAGCGCATCTGGTCAGTCGGCCAACTATGACCCAAATACTCTCATTCCCTCTTCTACACCTAGGTAGTCCATCAATAAAATCTATAGAAAATTCTCCCATTTCCACTACGGTTTATCTAATGGCTACAATAATCCTCCTAGCTTCTTCTGCTCCACCTTTACCCTTTCAAAAGTCATATATTGGGCCACGTACTCTGTCGCATGCCTCTTCATACCAATCCAATAAAAGACTCTCATCATATCATGATATATTTTCTCCACCGAGATAAATGGTCATCTTAGAACGATGATACTCAGTTAGTACCTTATGTATCAAATCCCAAATGAGAGGAACACATAATCTACCATCTCTTCATAACCACCCCTTCGAGTCTAGTGCCTTAAATGACTCGACCGCTTTCCTCTACCAAGCTTCTCAAAAATATCTAATAGCTCCTTATCATGCTTCTTACTTAACCCTATGCGATCCATAAGAGTAGGCTGCACATCTAACGCTGCTAAAAATCCTAGAATAATGTTTAATGATGGTCAAAACTTAAATATAGAGATAAACTCCAAGTGATTCAACTCAAAAAAACTTACGACTTGACATTGCATGCTTCCTACTCAAGGCATCGGCTTCAACATTGCCCTTGCCTGGAGTATAGAAGATATCGAAATCATATGATGCCAAGAACTCTATCCACCTCTGCTGCCTTAAATTCAAATCCTTTGGGAGAATAAATAATTCAGAGACTTATGATTCATATACATTTCAAACTTCTCCCACATAGATTGTGTCTCCATGACTTGAGTGCAAAGACAATGGCCGCCAACTCAAGATCATGGGTAGTATAGTTTCTCTCATGGCCCTTTAATTATCGACTAGCATAGCTTGCCACCCTCCCTTCCAACACCAAGACCATGCCCAATCCCCTACCACAAGCATTGATATACACCGCGAATGCCTTCGTACCCTTAGGTAATATTATATTATGTGCACTAGTCAACGACTCCTTCAGCTTGATAAAAGCATCCTTACACTTCGAATCCTACGAGAAAATAAATTCTTCTTGGTAAGGCAGGTCAGAGGGCATAAATTTTAATAAAGTCCTTGATGAAGTTCCTATAGTAGCCCGCCAAACCAAGGAAACTCCTCACTGCGGTGGCATTTTGCAGCACATGTTAGTCGTATATTGTAGAAAATTTATTAAGATTGATAACCAGCCCACACTCAGAGACAATGTGTCCCAAAAGTGTACTTCCTTGCGCCAAAAGTGACATTTGAAAAACATTGCCTTCAACTTATACCCACGGAGGGTATTGAGCACTTCTTCTAGATGCATCATGTTCTCCTCCTTGCTCCTCGAATAGACTAATACATCGTTGAAAAACACCACCATGAATTTATTAAGCAACCCTTTAAAAACCAGCTCATTAGATCAACGAAGTAGCTAGGTGCATTGGTTAGTCTAAATGGCATGACTGACCACTCATAAAGTTCATCAGTTTATGAAAAGTAGTATTTTGAATACAATCATTGGCTACTCAGAGATAATGGAACCCAATAGCCAAGTTATGCTAAGAGAACACCTTCGCTCCAACTAACCGATCAAAGAGATCATCTATTTGGAGGCAATATGTACTAATTCTTCTTTATCTCCTTATTTGGCTCATGATAATCGATGCAAAGCCTCATAGACCCATCTTCCTCGGTGGTAATGACAGCTGGTGCTCTCCACTCTAAAATACTCCTTCTAATGAAGCCTTTCTCCAATAACTCTTTAACATGGTTATTCAGTTTGTGTCTTTCTTTAGGAGCCATATGCCTTAAAGGTAAGGTAACAGGTATGTCATTCTCCACAAGATAAATCTAAAACTCGATCTATCTTTAAGATGGGAGATCGGTAACTTCGAAAAAAAAATATGCAGTCTCGAACTATTGGCACTAAATCTAACTCATCATGTGATAGGTCTAAAGAATATATAGGTAAGTCAACATGACCAAACCTATGGGATCGTGATAAACCTCTAGACTATGTCCACTATAAGTAACCAAACAAACAACTTTCCTATCATAATCTAAGATCACACTGTTCATGGTTATCTAGTCCATACCTAAATCAAACCACACATAGAAAGTCCTAATCAGAATCGAACTCGACCCTTAAAATAAACAATTTCGAACTCCTATAAATCATATAAATATGCCAATCCTTCAATAGGGTTTGATACAACTATCGGGTCTGTAACTATGCCAGTGTCTAAGTACAACCCGTCTACAAGTCTACTAGAAATAAAAGAGCGTGATTCTCCAATGTCAAAAAAGATATGAAAGGATAAATCAGATAGAATTAACACACCTTGAAGTACGACCATCTTCCCATTGTCCATTACTGAAGGCACATTCGAGCTGGGAACCGCATCTAGTGTGTAAGCTGAAACCACTTGGGTAGAGGCCTTCAGTGATACCGGACCCTCCCTCCTCATATGCCTGAGTTATTGAAGTTGAAACATTTGATCTTTGAGATGTTCATCTAGCACTACTTCGAAAAATGCCCCTTCATGCTGAATTTCCTACATTTCAACTCCTGCTCCATAATCTTCCCTTAAGCCCCCGTTCTGCTCTAGTGCTGATTCTACTAGGGTGCCTTTCCCCCCGACTTCTTGGAGACACTCCCCACCTCTTCCTTGGAAAATGTATTCAGAAAAGATTTCTCCACCAAATCCTCGAAAGTCACACCCATGGGAATGTGACTAAGGGCCGAATCTTGAAGAGGTCGGTTTAGCCTGTTTGTAAACTTCAAAGCTTTCTTGTGAGGGGTATTTATTAACTCCAGACCAAACCTAGGCAGCTCATTGAACTGATTTACACACTGCTTCACTAATATTTCTACTTACTGCAAACGTATGAACTTCTCCAACTGCCTACTTTATCATGGAGAAAAACATCATCTCGGAATGCCTCCTAAATTCTCCTTAAGTAATCTCTTCCTCATTGGCATCTGCCACTACCACATCCCATCAATTCAGAGCCTCCCACTGTAAATGCTAGGCAAAATGCTGGCTCCTAACATCGTCTTCAAGACCCATCAATCTGAAAATCCTATCACAAGTACGAATCCATGCTTTTGAGTCCATATAAGATTTGGTCCCCATATACCGCTTCCTTCCTAAACTGGAAAATTCCTTACATAGCTTGGAAAAATCGACGACGGGTTGGTAGTTAGGGACTACACTTGACACCTAGTTTGTGGATCCTATATTAGAGTTAAGCTTGATCTGTCCACTCGCTTGTAGATACCGACAGAACCATATCGGACGTCCACGCTCGAAATCTCCAATATTTGCGATTGAGGAATTTATTAGCAACTTTTCCATCGATAATTTTGGCAAGACTAAATGATAGTGTTTTTCTATATTATTGTTATATATAAAGCCTTTGAAAAACATTTTATTTATACATGTATATACTTGTAGAAAGCCATTTTGAAAAATTAATAGAAAGAGCTTTTTCTATTCAAAATATTTAAGCACATTCTCTCAATACGTACCTGGCTCCTAAGGAATTTTAAAGCTATGCTCTAATACCAAATGTGATAACCCACACCCCTCTAATAGACCGATCCAACAACAGTGACTTTCAAAATCATGTTGTGCCAAGAAATACGAGCTATTGGTTTTTTTTAAAACATTTCAGAAATTGAGAATATAAAGATCAAATCTAAGACATTCTATACTTTCAGATCTCACAACAAAAGGTAGTAAAATATAAATACATAAATAATTATCTTAGAAAATATCCAAAAAAATGTAGTCTCAAAACATACGTAGTTATAATCCAAAGTTTATGGAAATATAGAATATAGTCTGATAAGCACTAAGGACGATAAATAGTTAATTGGAGAGTGACAAAAAGTAATAAGAAATGCAAATACCAAACTTGCCTCCCCATGTACTATGTTTGGGCCAATCATCTATAGCCTGGTTCTCCAGTGATGGGAAAAAATGAAAGGTGTGGGTTAGACAAAAGTCCAGTGCATGAGTTACATCACTAATATATGGTGATCACATGCAATTGACTTTATTTATAATCTATGTGACCTAAGGTGTCTTATATGAGTTTGTGAACTACTTACTAAGATCAGTTCCATTAGTCTAAGGAATACAGCTCTAAATACATGTAACACCCTTAACTTTAGTTAAAATAATTTATAGATTTAATTAGATAAATAAAATAAAATAATATGATGATTAGAGTGGTAAGGTTATTGAGATTTGAATATAATTAAAGTCATGCCTTAACCAAATAAATCTATAAGCTTGTTTTATAACTTATACACATATTAGAACATGGAAAGGATAAAATAGGAATAGATAGGTTTTATAACCCCTAAACCCTTACTCCATTTTATTCATGTTTTCGTAAATCAAAACAATTAAAGAGCTTAAGCAAGGCCGACCATTAATCACGATCTAAGTCGCGAATTCAAGTAGAGATTCAAGGAGGAAAGCTAGGAAGATTTAAAAGCAAGGTTCAAATCTCAATCCATTATCAAACAAGGTGAATAATGATCTATACCATCTTATATTGTTTTATTTTGATTGATTTAAATTTGGATTTAAGAGCCAAACGTATGAATGATGATGACATGCCATGATTAATGTTTGCCATGTTTTTATTTAAATGATGAGTTATGAGAATTTTACATAGCAAATTAACACAGTTTTAAGTGTAAAACCATTAGCAAATGATTTCCAATCGCTATGATTTTCACATATGTTGTTTAAAACATTATTTTGGGGATGAGTTTTAATTCATAATTTTCCAAGCAAGTATGGATCTTATTTGAATTTTTAAGTGAATAAATTAGAGAGTTTTAGGTTTTAATAATTAAAAATAATTAAAATAAGTTTTTAGCCCTGAAATTTTTATGTCGAAGAGTATAGATAAATTGAATTATTATGATTCTTAGGGATTATTCCTAAGAGTTCAGGGATAATAAATAATTTTCTTAAGTCTAAAAGACTTATTTGTTCAATTAATATGTTTATAAAATGGGTTAAATTGCAAACATGTTTTGTAATGATAAGTATTAGATGCAATAGTTTTTCTACAAAAGAAATTGATAAAGTTTTGCTAGCCAATAAACTTTGGGAAAATTGTAGAGGTTTGGTGAAACGAAACAAGTTTATTGCACTTTTTAAGTTAATTACAACTTTACCATGTTGATATTGGCCATGTCGAGCCACATCCAACTGGTTCTTAGTGTCATCGACGAGGCACAAAACAACGCTTCATGATGTCAACGAGCTTGGCATGAAGTGGATTAGATTTGCGCCTCGTTGAGGCCGAGGTAATTAAGGTAAGAGAAAGGACTCGACATGGGCATGTCGATGTTCATACATGCCGCAATATATAGAGGCATATAGCCACTTATATTCACCAAATCACCAACTTTTATAACCTCATATTGATCTGTTCTATTAAATGATTTCAAGTTTCAGCCTCGTTGACCCAATGGCCACTGAGCCTAATGCTTTAAATTGTTATCGAGCTTATGCTGCATTTAACTAGTTCTCGATCCATGCCAGACCGCTTTTTATTTGTCATCGAGTTTACCCTATGCCGCATTAATATTGTTATCAAGCTCTGTCAATGCTTGTAAATAGTCTTCGAGTTTTCAAATAGGTGGATAACTTATGTATCATGAGGATCGATGACTTCATTGTCATCGAGGCATGATGCCGCATGTTTAGTCTTCGAGTTGTAATAGGTGGAAAGCCTTATGCTTTTGCATCAGCATGATATGATGTCGATGTTGAACAAACTATGATTTTTTCAAAGCAATAAACTTTATATCATTTTCAATCATGTACATGCCAATATAAAAAGGGTTTACAAATGGCATTAGACTTTGAAATTACTTAGAGATGATGTCCTTGTTTAAATTATGGGTTAAAGATATTAACCATATTTCAATAAGAAAATGCTCACAAGGAAATAAGGTATAGATGTTTTATTATTATGTTCAATTGATCAGTCATTATAAATGCTATTGTTATCATATTCATATCATTGTTGACCCATAATTGTATTTTCGAGTATTAAGGGCAGAATAACCAGCTAAGTTGATCGAATAGTGAATATAAATTAATTTATCTCCTGTGTGAATAGAATTGCATCCAGGAGATCAGGTACACCAGAAAGTAGGATGCCCAGAACTGACCAAAAGAATATTAAATTAGACAGGTTGTTAGTTAGCCCATGAAAACTATATTATGAGATAGGTTACTAGCAGGGTCCAATAAGTTCTTAGTGATCCCATGAAAACTGTTCGAAATATGTTACTGATAGAGATCAATAGGTTTATAGTTAACCCATGAAAACTATGATTTGAGAGAAGTTATTAGAGTATCCAATAGGTTTATAGTGATTTCATGAAAATTATGATTGGATAAAGTTGTTGGAGAATCCAATAAGTTCATAGTAGTCCCATGAAAACTATGATTGGTATTGGTAGAAACCAATATGTTCTTAGTGATCCTGTGAAAACTATGAAATCGAACAGATAGTACGTAAGGTTGGAACAGGTTATTAGTTAGCCCATAAAACTAATAGGTTAATAGTAACCCTATAACTATAAACTGAGACAGGTAGTCACATAAATTGGGATGGGAAATCTAGGGCATCTTGCAGTTTTGCATATCATCATATTATATTATCTTTTAACCATTGCGGATGCACGTGCACAGCATATGGTTATTATAATTATGGTTAGATGCTAGGGAGAAGTATACCCATTCCACTCAACGGTATGGTCTCACTAGATATCTAGTTGGTCGGAGATGGTAATTTATTGTTCACATTGGACTTTTTTTGTCTGGCCCATAGTTTTTGTCATTCCCTATAAACTCTTCGGTACTCATTTGAGTTGATCGAGGGTAAGGGTTTGTCAGGTTCTCTTTAGATGAATAAGCTTCTGGAGACGTGCATGAGGCAATCTTACTAGTAGCAGCTATATATCTGTTTTCTGATGTGTTTTGATTATGCTTTTGTGTTGTAATAGCAAGTTGTATTAAATGCCAAATATTTGACTCTAATCATCCAAGGGGCCATCTTAATATATCGCTCTTGGAATATGTTGCGATAATTATATTTTCTCCGAATGTGGTTTATGTGTGGGATTATGTAATGAATCTGAAATGCTATCACAAAATGAAATGTGAACTTTGTTTTTAAATTGTGTTTGAAAATTTTCATATTCTTTTGCTTTTGGTATAATCAACGTATCTATCATAGGCGTATTTTGTCATCGAAAATTAATATCCATGGACGACTGCAACATCTATTGCATTAGTTAATGCATTAAAATGAGAGATGTTATAGTTTGGTGTCAAAGCATAGGTTTATGAAAACTTAAAAGGAATTTAAACATAAAGATTTTGAAAACATAATCCAATGAATCAGAGAATAAGATTGGGGTTAGGATGACGCAATAATAACATACTTGTATTTTTCTATATATAGGTATGTATTCCTCTCTTTCTTGACCGCTCTTCTGTATCTTACTAAGGCTCGCATGTAGATTTACGAGAAAGAAATGTATGGAAGTAGGGAATGGAAGAGTGAATCTAGATAGAGGAAGCACCACAACTAACAGAAATGCTCAACCTAATACCTAAAGAAAGCAGGGTCGACAGAAAAATGCTAACCAAAATGAAAATGCCAACATAGATGTTGGAACTCCACCAGTAGATATGTGGGCGATGAATCAGTTCTTTGTTAAATTAATGCAAGCTGGAGCGGTTGTAAGAGTAGCTAGAGGAAATGTTGTAAATGCAGGAAGAGCAAATTCCATGGCGCTGGTTGGCAATAACTATGCCAAGCTGAATCGAGATTATACCAGTTTGGGTAGGAAGTCTTTTTTGGGGACTAAAGATGTTGTAGAGATGGAAAATTGGATTTTGAATTGTGAGAGAATCTTTGCTAATCTTTGTTTGGACGACGAGCAAAAGGGAAGATTGGCTTCGGGCAATTGCAAGATGCAGCATTGTTCTGGTGGAATGGAGTTACCGTGGGTATGCCAGAGAAAATGTTAACTTGGGCAGATTTCCAAAGGAGATTCGAGAAGAGATTTTTGTTCTAGGTATCTAAGTCTTCTTTGCTTAGGAAATTTATGGACTTGGAGTAAGGAGCAATGTTGATGATTAAGTATGCTACTAAGTTTGATGAGCTATCGAGATATGGATATGCTACCATTGACACTATCATTAAGAGGAATGAAAAGTTTATTCGAGGATTGAAGTTGGAAATTGCTTGCCCAACCATGCTACATCTTCGAGACTCGAGAAATGTTGTGGTGGAGGTGGCAATTCAGAATGAAGAGATGCTTTCTAATTTTGGAATAGAGAAGAAAATTGAAACTCAAGATTCTCAGGGTAAGAAGAGAAAGATCTTTGAGAAGAAAGGAGCTCAGAAAGGAGGAGTGCAAAGAAAGGGAAGGATGGTTTAGTTTGCTACAAGTGTGATAAGAAGGAAATTTTACTCATCAGTGTCGGTCTAGCAATGGGAAGAAAGTTACTGGTAAGAAAGGAGTGAAATGCTTCAACCGTGACCAGATGTGGCACTACAAGAATCAGGGTCTAGAATCAGTCAGAGCGGACAAGAGAAAAGTTTTTTCTATGGAACCATTATCTCTAAACCAGCAACAGCTGAGAAGGGAAATTCTATGATGGAAGGTATGCTTTTGATCCATAGTATACTAGTTAGGATACCATTTGATACCACATTCATTATATCTTAATGTTTGGTAGGTATGTTATGCTCATAACCTTCATACCTTATTACTTCCTTAAGGGTTGCGAATCTGATAGGAGGATATGTAACGCTGAGGATGAGATGTGTCCAGTTAGAACTTGATTTATTAGGTCATAATTGCATGCAATTTATATGTGTTTGATTTTGTAGGCTTCGGGGTCATATTGGGTATGGATTGGTTAGATAGATATGATGCTAGGATATTTTGGCGGTATAGGGAAATATCATTGAGACATCTTGATAGCAGTGACTGAATAATATACCCTATCAAGAATTCGAGTCCAGGAATTTGTGCTTTGTCGAATTCTATGGAAGTAGATGAAGAGTTGAATCGGGTTTGGTAGCAAGAGAGTTTGAATATGTTTTTAAGCCGGTTACAAGACTATAACTGAAACGAGATATCAAGTTTCGAATAGATCTTGTGATAGAAGCAGAACTCGCAAGTAGACTACCTAGAAGGGTGACACTTATCGAGATGAAAGAGCTAAAGGTGCAGCTAGTGGACCTAGAAAGAAAGAACTTTGTCAGACCAAGCAGTTCGCCGTAGGCAGCGACTACGGTGTTCGTGAAAAAACTAGATAGGTCGTTGAGGATGTGTATTGACTATAGTAAGTTGAATGAGAAGACAACAAAAAATATGTATTCTTTGTTGAGAATCGATGACTTATTCGATCAGTTGAGCGGAGCTAAAGTGTTTTTCCAATTGGATTTGGCTATAGGGTTCCATCAACTAAGAGTGGTAGAGGACAGTATTCCATTGACAGTGTTCCAAACAAGATATGGTTAACAAGGGGTTAGTGATATCATTTAGACCAACTAATGCGCCAGCTTTCTTCTTAGATTTGATGAACAAGATTTTCAGAGAGCACTTGGCTAGGTTCGTGTTGGTGCTCATAGATGATATTTTGATATATTCTTAGGATGAAAAGGAGTATGAGATTCATCTTAGAATAGTATTATAGACACTGAGACAACGTCAGCTGAAAGCGAAGTTTTCAAAATGCCATTTTTGGAGGAAAGAAGTAAAGTTTCTTGGCCATGTTGTCCCAGGAGAAGGGTTATAAGTTGATTCTGCTAAGATTCAAGCGGTTAATAGTTGGAAGAGGCAGGAGATAGTGACTGAGATAAGAAGTTTTGTTGGATTGGCTAAATAGCACAGGAGATTTATTAGGAATTTTTGATGCATAACAGCTCCTCTGACTAAGCTAACCAGAAAGGACATTAAGTTTGTTTGATCCAACAGATGCGAGGAAACACCTTAAGCATTTATTGACCAATGTGTTCATATTAGTTGTGCCAGATGGTAATTAAGGGCACGTAGTCTACATATGCATATGGGATTGGATTAGGAGCTGTATTGATGTAGAAGGGTAAGGTAATTGCCTATGCTTCTCGACAGCTCAGACCACATGATGTAAGATATCCCACCCATGATTTAGAATTAATAGCGGTGAACTTCGCAATGAAATTGTGGAGAAATTATCTTTTGGGAGAAAGATTTGAGTTGTACATGGATCATAAGTACTTAAGGTATTTATTCTCCCAGAAGGAGTTGAATGTGAAACAGCAGAGGTGGCTGGAGTTTTTAGTAGCTTATGATTTCAGTATAGAGTATACACCAGGAAAAGGTAATAAAGTTGTGGGTGCTCTTAACAGAAAGCATTAGAATGTGGCGTTAGCTATATTAGCAGAATGGAAGGTTCTAGAGGCATTGACTATTTGTAGTGTGCCATTGGGATCGACTACTAGTTCTAGTCAGAATACTGCCATGATATGCCGCATGAAAGTTTGACCAGTTTTGATCGAAAAGATTACTTCTAAACAGAGAGTGAGCCATGTTGTCCGAGAAGATTGAAAGGCTAGATATTGGAACCGAGATTGATGATTTGAAAGATTTTTGTCTTGACCAGAAATGTTGGTTGATAAAGAAGGGATAATCGTGTGTTCCGAATGTTGGAGACCTAAGAAAGAAGTTCTTAGGGAATGTCATCGATCGAAGTTTATGATTCATCCTTAAGGAACCAAGATGTATCGGGACATGAAGAGAAGTTTCTTCTAGGAAGGTATGAAGAGTGATGTTGGCTTACGGATAAATCAACGTTTAAATTGCCAGCAAGTAAAATCCGAACATCAAAAGCCGAGTGGGTTGGTTCAGCCTTTAGATATACTAGTTTGGAAATTGATTCGATATCCATGGACTTTATTGATGGGTCGCCAAGGTCGAATCGAGGAAATGAGAGTATATGGGTCATAGTGGACAAACTGACCAAGAGCACCCATTTCATTCCCGTTAAGTCAACCAGGATGGCACCTGTTTTGGCTAAGTTATTTATGAAGAACATAGTTAGACTGCATAGGATTCCCAGTTACATAGTCAACGACGGAGATACATTTTTTACTAGTGGGTACTGGAAGAGTCTACAGGAAGTGTTAGGTACTAAGCTTAAGATGAGTACCTCTTATCACCCTCAGATAGATGGGCAGAGAGGAAGAGTCAATAAGGTACTCGAGGATTTGTTGAGGGATTTCGCACTAGATTTTGGTGGATCATGGAAGACCACCTACACTTGGTTGAGTATTTCTATAATAATAGTTATTAGACAACATAGGAATGGCGCCTTTCGAAGCTTTGTATGGAAGGCCATGCAAGTCACCAGCATGTTGTTTGGAAACCGAAGACAAGTTAGTCTTATGTCCAGATCTACTGAGAGAAGCAACAAAGAAAATTGAGTTAATCTGAGGTAGGATGAGAGAAGCTCGGTCTAGATAGAAAATTTACGCAGACAGAAGGCATAAGGATATAGAGTTCTCAATTGGAGATAATATTTGTATCAAAGTATCACTAATAAAGGGTGTGATACATTTTGGAAAACCGAGGAAACAGGCATCGAGATATGTTGGACCTATTCCTAATTATAGAGAGGTTTGAAAAGCTTGCATATCGAGTAGAGTTACCGAGCATTTTGGCAGGTGTCCATAATGTTTTTCATGTTTCTCACCTTCAAAAGTATGTGCATGATCCAAAGACTACTATCACTTGGACTGCTTTGGAAGATTTAGTAATAGAACCGAATATGACTTTTGTCAGGCAACTAGTTCAGTTTGTAGCGGGAGATGAGAAGAAGTTAAGGACCAAGACACTCAAGATGATGAAAGTTTAGTGGAGCGACAACGGCAAAGAATGTACTTGTGAGAAAGAGGAGAGGATTAGGGATACTTATCCTGATCAGTTTTTAAGGTATGTTCTATATTTGATATGTGTGTGTGTGTGTGTGTGTGTGTGTGTGTATAGAGAGACTATTTGCTAGTTAGATAGACTAGTATTGTTATTAGGTAATGTTGTAGATGTTTGCATGGTTGATATGCTTAGTATTTAGTGCTTATTGAATTTCGAGGACGAAATTATTTAAGGAACGGAGCCTGTAACACACCTAATATTAATTAATATTATTCAAGATATTTAATTAGATAAATTAAATAGAATGATGTAATGATTAGAGTGATAAGGGAATTGAGTTTGAATATAATTAAGGTCGTGCCTTAGCCAAATAAATCTATAAGCTTGTTTTATAACTTAAACATGTATATGAATAGGAAAGGGTAAAATGGAATATATAGATATTATAACCCCTAAATCCTTGTTCCATTCTATTCATGTTTTCATAAAACAAAACAATCAGAGAGCTCAAGCAAGGCCGGCCATAATCACAACCTAAGTCACGAATTCAAGTGGAGATTCGAGAAGGAAAGCTAGGAAGATTAAAGGCAAGGTTCAAATCTCAATCCATTATCAAACTAAGGTGAATAATGATCTAAACCACCTCATATTGTTTTATTCTGATTGATTTAAATTCGATTTTAAGATTAAAACTGAATGTACTAATGATGATGATATGCCATGATTAATGTTTTCCATGTTTTTATTTACATAATGAGTTATGAGAATTTTACATAGCAAATTAACACGATTTTAAGAGAAAAATCATAGTAAATGATTTCCAAATGCTACGATGTTCGAAAATGTTGTTTAAAACATTATTTTGAAGATGGATTTTTAATTTCATAATTTTCCAAGGAAGTATATATTTTATATGAATTTTCTAAGTGAATAAATTGGTGAATTTTCGAGTTTTAGTTATTAAAAATAAATAATATAAGTTTTCGCCCTGAAATTTTTATGTCAAAGAGTATAAATAAATTGAAGTATTATGATTCTTGGTGATTATTCCTAAGAGTTTAGGAATAATAAATAAATTGCTTAAGTCTAAAGGACTTATTTATTTAATTAAAATATTTATAAAATGGGTTAAATTGCAAAAATGTTTTGCAATGATAAGTATCAAGTGCAACAGCTTTTTTGCAAAAGAAATTGATTAAGTTTTTTTGCTAGCCAGTAAGCTTTTAACAAATGTAACGTATGCGATTTTTCGTCCACGAAAGCCGACATCAATACATCCACTGTATCAACTGCCGAGCAATCGAAGGCCGGAAACCGTACCGTTAGAGTTAAAGAAAAAGGTAGAAGAAGAGAGAAAAGGAAGCAACAGAAACAGAAAGAAATAACAGAACAACATCAGAATCTCCCAATCGCAGCGGAACAACATATAATAGATAAATGAATAATCTTTAAACAAAGAACTATATCAGTTATTACATTACATTACATTACATCACATCATCATAGTGTACAACAACAAACAACAACAAACAGGGGAAAAGAAATACTATATAATAGTAATACGCCATGCCATCCAGCTTGCCTCCAGCAACTCCTGAATTCTAGAATATCCTGATAAACCTTTACACTTGACTGCCCGTGTGGAAATTGGTGGGCACCCAGAGTTTAGGAAGGAAAACAATAAACTCTGAGTCAATCATGTGACTGGTGTGAGAACTAAAACAGCTTATTTTTCTTTAAAGTAAAAATAGAGGAATATTTTTAAAGTCAATTCACAATGCTTTTAAAAATGAGACTACCATAAGGCCTCCTGCACACACACACAATGCAAACGCAGAATCGGAGGAGATTTCTCCTTATGATAGTCAAAGATGCTTGATACGCATTAAAAAGAAACATTGGATATTATTACTAGTGCATAGTGTAGAGAAAAATTCATTTCGAAAGTAAAGATATAAATCTTAGCCAGCATAGGCATTCCGCACTTATGCCTACTATAGCTACCATCCAAACAGTGGGGCGTCACTATAAGTGAATGATAGGTTCTACAACTAAAACCGTACAAGATCGTATTGTTTCTTTGGATTTCCAACAAATGGTCAGGCCAAGGAACTTCCCATTGCCACATGGAAACGCCTCTGGAAAGACGCCCCGAGAACCTAACCGGATCTCTGCCAACACAAGGCCGGATTACCTTTCAAACTAGGTAACTACTGACACGAATATGCCATCCCCCGATCGTAGCCGATCTATCCGAGGATCCTCGATTTCCAACAACCACAAAATTTGCAGCAACAACATAGGTTAAATATTTGGGCTCCATACCATGATACCACCTCTATCCAGAAGGAATGACATACACTAAAGGGGTGCTACCCCCTAATAACCTTGCCGCATCCTTCCTGTTTTGACCATTTCCGGGGTGTGAGGTCCGACGAAGTCTCGTCCACAAAGCCACGCTTTATACAAAAGCTGTGCTTTGGGTCAACAAATGATCATAGAAATGATCACCAAGATAAAGGATCAAACAAATGATCATATCACGAATGATCAAACAATGATCATTTCACAGCAACACTCAGCATGCCACACTACCAAATTGGGAGTATATCACTAATAACCTTCAACTACATAACCTCTGAGCTCGTACGTCTCAGAGAAGGGTGTTAAGCTAAGAGAATAAATTCTCCGCCACCAACAGAAATATATTTGAAAGAAATAAGCTTTATATCTCAATTTGTAATGTCAGACATACAATCCATACAAGTCTGTTCCGGGCTCGAACAGAACCGAAGGCACTTCCAAAGAAGTCCTTGCAATCCGGATATTCACTAATCACGACCGGACTTCCCGTCACTAAGGGTGATAAAACCTCTATGTCGGAGATCAGCCGATGCAGAGTAACTCAACGGTAATCCTTCCGTTTTCAAAAATATCCGGTCTTCAACACCGGTCATCAAATGCAATCCATTACGACGTATCACATATTCGGAATGGGTTATACGACCCCAAGGTTCTTTCCCGGCTAACCCGAATAGTGAGCGCTTATTCAAAAATAAGTGTAGCATTCAAATTCAAGCAATCACAATAAACACCTATTTAAAGGTAAATATTGATAGTCGGATTATTTAACTATCAATAGGCGTGTTCAACATCACCAAATCCAAATAATTTCCCAAATTATTTACTTTCCAAAATATCTTTACTAGATATATAATTTCCACACTTCAAAAATAAATCAACGTTTATTTTTAAACAAATTCCCATTTTCATTTATAAATTCCATAATGAATTTATAATTCTAAAATATCTATGAATATACGATTTTCAAATCGATTTCTAATATTCATTTTTAATTTATCTTTAAAAGGTAAAGTCTCAAAATATTCAGTTCATATTGGAAAACATTTCCATACTTATTTAATAATAAGTAATTCACAAATCTATTTATTTTCAACATTTGAAAATGTCAGGACCCGATTTTTCGACTCCCGAAATTCGACATCAATACGTCCACTGTATCGAATGCCGATTAGTCGGATGCCGGAAAACCGAACACTGAGGGTTTTAAGAAAGAAGAAAGAGGTAGAAGAAGAGAGAAAGAAAAACAGAACAGAAAGAAACAACACAACAACGTCAGAATCTCACAATTCGCAGCGGAACAACATATAATAGATAAATGAATAATCTTTAAACAAAGAACTATATCAGTTATTACATTACATTACATTACATTACATTACATCAGAGTGTACAACAACAAACAAACAGCGAAAAAAAATACTATATACTAGTAATACGCCATGCCATCCAGCTTGCCTCCAGCAACTCCTGAATTCTAGAATATCCTGATAAACCTAACTCTTGACTGCTCGTGTAGAAATTGGTGGGCACCCAGAGTTTAGGAAGGAAAACAATAAACTCCGAGTCAGTCATGTGACTGGTGCGAGAACTCAAAACAGTTTATTTTCTTTAAAATCAAAATAGAGGAATATTTTTAAAGTCAATTAGCAATGCTTTTAAAAATGAGACTACCATAAGGCCTCCCGCACACACATGCAAACGCAGAATCGGAGGAGATTTCTCCTTATGATAGTCAAAGATGCTTGATACGTATTAAAAGAAACATTTGATATTATTACTAGTGCATAGTGTAGGAAAAATTTCGAAAGTAAAGATATAAATCTTAGCCAACATACGACCATTATCGTATGCCTACTATAGCTATCATCCAAACAGTGGGGCGCCACCATAAGTGAATGATAGGTTCTACAACTAATACCGTACAAGATCGTATTGTTTCTTTGGATTTCCAACGAATGGTCAGGCCAAGGAACTTCCCATTGCCACATGAGAACGCCTCTGGAAGGACGTCCTCGAGAACCAAACCGGATCTCTGCCAACACAAGGCCTGGTTACCCCTAACTGGGTAACTACTGACACGAGTATGCCATACCCCGGTCCTTTGGGACGTTTAACCGAGCGCTCGTCATCAACATCACACCATAATAATAAGTGTTTCAACATGAGTAAGCATCTGGGCTCCATACCATGATACCACCCTTTTCCAAAAGGAAATGCACATACCCTAAAGGGAGCTACCCCTCATAACCTTGCTGCATCTTTCCTGTTTTGACCATTTCGGGGGGTGAGGCTCGACGAAGTCACGTCCACAAAGCCACGCTTTATACAAAAGCCATGCTTTGGGTCAACAAATGATCATAGAAATGATCACAAAGACAAACGATCAAACAAATGATCATATCACAAATGATCAACACAATGATCATTTCACAGCAACACTCAGCATGTCACATTACCAAATTGGGAGCATATTGCTCAAAACCTTCAACTACATAACCTCTGAGCTCGTACGTCTCAGAGAAGGGTGTTAAGCTAAGAGAATAAATTCTCCGCCACCAACAGAAATATATTTGAAAGAAATCAGCTTTATATCTCAATTTGTAATGTCAGACATACTATCCATACAAGTCTATTCCGGGATCGAACAGAACTGAAGGCACTTACAAAGAAGTCCTTGCAATCTGGATAATCTCTAATCACGTCCGGATTTCCCATCACATATGGAGATCTCTATACCGGGGATCAGCCAGTGCAGAGACAATCAACAAGAAACCCTTTCGTTTTCGAAAATATCCGGTCTTCAACACCGATCTTCAAATGCAATTCATAACGACGTATCACATATTCGGAATGGGTTATACGACCCCAAGGTCCTTTCCCGGTTAACCCGAATAGTGAGCGCTTATTTTAAAAAAATAAGTGTGGCATTCAAATTCAAGCAAATCACAACAAATACCCATTCAAAGGTAAATATTGATAGTCGGTTATTGAACTATCAATGGATATGCCAACATCACCAGATTCCAAATAATTTTTCAAATTATTTATTTTCCAAAAATATCTTTACAAGATATATATTTTTTCAATACTTCAAAAATAAATCAATATTTATTTTTAAACAAATTCCCCCTTTTCATTTAAAAATTCCATAGTGAATTTACATTCCAAAATATTTATGAATATACGATTTCCATTCGATTTTTAATATTCATTTTCAATTTATCTTCAAAAAGATAAATTCAAAATATTCACTTAATATTGGAAAACATTTCCATACTTATTTATTTATAAGTAATTCACAAGTCTTTTTATTTTTTTATACTTGGAAAATATTCAATATACTTAAATCGAAATTAAGTATATATTTCATTCTTTAAGGAAATCATTCTCTTAAACATATTTATTTGGGCCAAAACGAATGTTGCGTAAAACATCGTTACGACAACCCAAAATCACTAGTATAGGGATTCGAAATTAAAATAGATATATAAATCCCAATACTATACAAAACATTTCCTTTCGGAAATCATTTACTATAACAACAGTGTTATAGCCTACCATTTCCTTCTATTTCTCGAAAACGTCTATTTCAATAATGAATGTTGAAATCTATGGTTTCGAATCTTAATACATTTAAAACATCGTTAGATCGTTTTAATTCTATTTAAAACATCACATCCAAAACATTTTCTTTAATATATTATTCACTATTCAAAAATGTGAATATACTACGTTAACCAATTTCATCATTTCTATTCATTTTATTTTAAAGGCTTATTCACTGTCTAAAATGTGAATATAACTCCATTAACAAGTTACAACAATTTACTTATCAAAATAAGTAGTTTGCGGATTTATAAAACAATGTTTATAAATTCTATTTCTATTTATTTTATAACTATTTTCTTTATAAATCTCCTTTATTAACCTATTCAATTCATAACTCAATTATATACCGAAAGTCCATATTATAAGTTAAATACTTATAATTTATTTTTTTACAAAATTGTTCTTTTAACTTCCCAAATTATAAATCTTATAAATTATAAGATTCATTTATTTATCCAAAATCTATTCTTTTAAATAACTTTACAAATTTTATAAACCTACTGTTTATAAAATTCCATTTATAACTTCACCGTTATAATCCTATAAATTTCATTCATTTACGAAATTCATTCACAATTCATTCTAACACTAATAAAAGCTCGTTTTACAATTCCAATATTTTTAATTTATAAATATCAATTTATAAATCTTTTATATGGATCAATTTATATTATTCTTTTAAAACGTCTTTAAACTCCTTTATAATTTCATCATTCTCTTAGATTTACAAAATAATCAAATTTCATAAATCCTATTTTTAAACTTTTTATAATAAATTCAGAAATCCCAGTTTAAACTATTTTATAAAATCATTAATCCCATATTTCAAAAATCAACTTTTAACCGTATTTTTCAAAAATCATAATTTTATAACATTAAAATTTTAACGTTTATTTATTTAAGATGAATCAATTCCAAACATATTTTATAAACGTATACTTTCAAAAATCACTTTAGAAATCCCTTAAAAATCAAAATCGTTATTTTTAAACTTCAAAATTGGATCCGATGATGCAACACATCAAATAGTCAATCACGACTTTCCAATATCATATATCGATATGATAAACAATCAAATATCACAATATCTAAAATAAATTAAATACTGATGAGGAATCCAGTTGGATCCCTCCAACCTGTTTCTCTGCATCCACAAACATTAGCACAATACCCATTCCACTTCGAGGTGGAATATCGTGGTATATGGGATTTATAAAATATTATCCGCTTAATAGGCTGCGCAATAGGGTCTCATCCGCTATACAATGCGGGAAATCAGTCAACTGCAATATATACATATGCCAATATATATATATATATATATATATATATTGCTATATATATAGATATATCCTACTATATCTAATATCACAACCAAACAACAATCAATAAATAACTGCAAATCCAACTTATAAATTTTTGAGTGAGAAGTTCTCACCTTTGCTTTTATTAGCAATCCATTTCCCTTCTTGACTCGATTTTTCTTGATTTATACCTTGTATAAATATTTACACGATCTGTTAATATTCGAACAGATCAAATAATAAATTTTCGTTTGATAATTTTGATTCATCGGTGATTTCATTTTAATAGTTAAATTAACTGATGATTTTGTTTTAAACTAATTTTCTTCTTTTAATAAATTATTCTTAGTAACACAAAAATAAATTTAGATTTAAATTAATTTTTTTTTTACACTAATATTCTCTAACCATTTCTAAAACAATTAAATTAACAATTTTTCTTCTTTATCATTATTTTCCTTTCAACCAAATTTCTGTTAAATAAATTTATTTAACTAAACATTTTACTTTCAAACTAACTTTCCTTTTACTGTAAATTAAAATCTCATTTACACATATATTTATTTTCTGTTATAAATTTAAAAACTGCATATACATATAGTTATCATAAAAAAAAAATTATAAATAATTTCTCTTTAAATTTCTGCAAGTACAACAGTAAATTACTTTACTGTAATTTCTTAATTTCAAATCAAGATTTTAAAATTTTACCTACTGTAAAAAAAATTAAATACTGGGACTTTTATATTTCATTTAATAAAACAATACCTCTCTGCCATCGCGATTCCACCACGTCGCCGATCGAACACCAACCTTCAACTCGAACAACTGTAGCCTCTTCACTCGCCACTACCTCGACCACTACCTCGATCCTGATGTGCTTGAGAACCCCCTAACCTGCGCGACGTCGAGACCCTAGGTCGAGCGCGACCGTCTCCGTGCCAACCCAGACGCCAGTCACCCCTCCAGGAATCGCGTGGCACCGCGATTGACCGCGACCTCCCTCCAAACTCCAAGCGCCGCCTCTGCCATGAACGTGAACCCAAGCCTCGTGAATCCCCATCGCGACCTCGCCTCTTGCCTGCGCACACGCGCCTCGCGATTCCAATCGAAATCGACTCGAAAGCCCCTCTGCCATTTTTTTTTCTTTTTTCTTTTTACCTGAGACGTGAATGAATGCGAAAGAGGGGGGTTTCATTTTCAACTGGAAGCGAGAGATTTCATTTATATATTTTTTTACTCGGCTGCGGCCATTTTTTTTCCTCGATCGATTTGCTGTTGATTTTGATTTGAACGAAATAGAAGGGAGTTGCGTGTTTATTTAAAAAGGGATGGAGGGAGAAAGAATTTCGTGCTTGCACGATCTCTACATGATCTCAGGCGTTATTGAAGGAGAGTAGCGTGATTTTTGGAAAGGCAACGTGCTGAGGTGACAAATTATAAATTTAAATTTAAATTGAATTCAATTTAAATTTGCAACGCGTTTACTCAACGTACGCTCACATAACAACTCAGAAAAATACGAAATTTGAAATCCGAGAATAATTCAATATTACGGATCTAATGGAACTGGTTCCGTCGAATTCCGAGACTGTGCCCCGGATGGCTATTTTTAAATATCGATTCAAACGATAGAAATTTCAAAACTGAACAAAGCAGTTTCAAATTCAATTCTGAAGCTTCTATTATCTTCAGTATTTTCAATATGAATTTTACAAGCCTTTGAAATATTTTTAATCGGCCTAAAATTGAAGATTCAAGTTATTATTCAACTTTCAATAGATTAAACTCTATAATTTAATCGCCAAATTCATTCTGAAAATTTGAAATTCAAGTCAAACCATCATTCAAATATTTAAAATTAATTAAATATTTTCAAATTAAATTGTTCAAAATTCTGGGTCGTTACAGAAAATATTCAATATACTTAAATCAAAACTAAGTATATATTTCATTCTTTAAGAAATCATTTTCTTAACACATAAATTTGAGTCAAAACGAATGTTGCGTAAAACATCATTACGACGACCCAAAATCACTAATATAGGGATTCAAAGTTTAAATAGATATATAAATCCCAATACTATACAAAACATTTCCTTTCAGAAACCATTTACTATAACAACAGTGTTATAGTCCACCATTTCCTTATTCCTCGAAAACGTCTATTTCAACAATGAATGTTGAAATCTATGTTTTCGATGTTTAACACATTTTAAAACATCGTTAAAACGATTAACTTCATTTTATAATATTCATTTTCTCAAGCATATCCATTTTATTTATAATAATATATTCACTGTCCAAAAACGTGAATATACTTCCTTAACCAATTTCAACTTTCAATTTATCAAATTCCATTGATTTCGAATTTATAAACGATGTCTATAAATACGATTTCTATTTTTTAGAACAACTTCGTTTTATAAATCTCCTTTATTAACCAATTCTATTTATATTCCATTTACATGTCGAAATCCGGTTTATAAGTAAATTACTTATAATTCATTTATTCACAAATCCATTATTTTATATCAACAATAAATTTATAAATCAAAAATTCTTATTTACTTATGAATCTAGGTTCAAACTTTATTTTTTTAACACTTATAAAAGCTTGTTTTATAATTTCTATATTTTTAATTTATAAATATCAATTTTCATACAACTTTTATATAAATTGTTTATAATAATTCAAAAATCCCAATTTAAACTATTTTATAATTTATCAACTACTTATTTCAAAAAAAATCACATTTTAGTTATATTTCGCAAAAATCATAATTTTAAAATATTAAAATTTTAACGCTTATTTTATTTAAGATGAATCAATCCAAAATTTGAATAAAACATATAATTTCAAAAATTACTTTAAAAATTCTTTTAAAAACCAAAATCATTATTTTAAAACTTCAAAAATGAATCCGATGATGCAACAGCACCAAATAGTCAATCACGACATCCAAATATCATATATCGATATGATGATCAACAAATATCACAATATCTGTAAATAAATCAATACAGTTGAGGAATCCAGTTGAATCCCTCCAACCTGTTTCCCTGCATCCAAAGATGTTAGCACAATACCAATTCCGCTCCAGTACGGAATTATCGCGGTATATGGGATTTATAAATTATTATCCGCTTAATAGGCGGCGCAATAGGGTCTCATCCGCTATGTAATGTGGGAAATCAACTCCAAGTACAATAATAATACCAATTTCACTGTACGGTGAAATATTCGCGGTATATGTTTTTAATAAATAACCTCCGCTTACTAACGACGCATAATGTCTATTTTAACAATCAATAGATAACAATCATCATTCAACATTCAATCAACAATTTTAAATCTAACTATTTAAAATTAAAATCGAAACCGATTCGATTGAGTGAGAAGTTCTCACCCTGATTTCAATTCCGTTTTAGCGATTTATTTCGAATAAAATTAAACGAGCGTTTAATTTTACCCGAAATTCTCACTAGCTCCAAACGACTCCAATCCAATTCCATAGCGTAGTGCTCGTCCATACGATTCCAACGCAACTGGTTTCGCGCGTTTTCGACCTCGTATGAAAAAGATATGAATTTTTAAAGTTACACGTATTTATATATATAAATTTACAACATATATCTATAATTTTAACCCTAACTTATCATGGCTGTTGATTTCCTTTCCCCATCATCAGGCCGCACCCCTCTTCCTTCCTTCATCACGTTTCCTTCTACATGTCAATACGCGTGAAAACAAACCCACCAAGGCCGAGCTAGGGTTTAGAACCACGGCCTCCACGAGCATCGAAAGTTCATCAAACCACAACCATACGAACCACCATTCGAAGCTCCACCTTCACCATCAATATCCTGAAGCTCGGCCTTCAATATTGCCTCGAAATGCGTGCTGAACGTGCGGCCTTTACATGCAATTTGTCGTTGATTCTTGACTTCGATTTCGATCATAACCGTTGAGATTGAAGCTCTCGACGAGCTCTACAACTTTCATGTTGAAAATTTCTCCTAATTGTTGATGGATTGAGATAAAATTAGGGAAAAAACGATGAATTCCTGGTCGTGCATCAGGTTGGAGGCGGCGGCTGAAGAGAATAAAACCCTAGCCTTTTTTTCTTTGCAAATAATGAATTTTTAGGGGCTTATATAGAAAAATTCTCAAACACTATTCATCCCGGATTTTCCGAACTCCAAATGAAGCGTGCCGGTTGGCGTTTCTAAGTTTTACCCCGCGTTCCGAACACAATGGAACGTGTTTCGAAGGCTAATTCGGTCATCTGTGCGAGTTATGGCAATAAGCGTTCAATTTAAATTAAACCGATTTAAACTATTTTCTAGGCGTTTTAGCTTGCCTCGGACAAACGGTAAATCCGATTGACTTGAAATTTGAAAAAATACAATAATATCACATTACGGATTCGATGAAACTGGTTTCGTTGAAATCCGAGAACATTGAAAAATGACCATTTTAACTCGCCAAATTAATATTAAAACAATTTCGATGCGTTTCGAGCTGCCACGGTCAAACGAAAACTCTGATTGCTACGAAAATTGAAATCCGATAATAACTAACTATTACGGATCCAATGGACCTAGTTTCGTCCAATTCTGAGACTGTTCGAAAAATGGCCAATTTCACTAGTCGATTAAATATTAAAATATTCAATTTTCACAAATAAACTTTTAATTCGATTTTAAAAGTTCTATAACATCATTCTAACTCCAACATGATTAAATGAAATTTTACAAATCAATTTTAATCATATTTAACCCAATTTTCAATTATTTATGTATTTTCACTATTTAATTATCGATTTAATTATCCAACTAAATCCAATTATTCGAAAAATAAATTATTCGACTTAAAAATTTCACTTATTAATATTTAAAATCAATTAAATATAAAAAAATTAATTAATAGAAATTCTGGGTCGTTACAATCTTCCCCCCTTAAAGGAATTTCGTCCTCGAAATTACAAAGTAAGAAAAAGTTACAAGATCCATTAACTTTCCAAAACAAACCATTCAATTTATACTTTTCTAGTCTCTTAAGTGTTTAACTTTCTCAAAATTCATAGTTAAACTTCATACAATATCATTACTAAATTTTCCAAATCCAAACTTTAGTTTTCAAAAATTTTCCAATTTTCTCAAAAATATACTAACGCCTTAAATTTTCGGAAAAATTCGCCATAGTCTCCTTTGCGCGGCTCGATCTGAAAAAAAAATGACAGTATATATATATATATATCACAAATATACATCTCATCAAGTGATGAGGCATCCCACAGGGAAAAAGGTGTAAAAGTACGGTATGTAATCCGAGATATGTACCTTATATATTATTAGCGAGCATATACGGCTAATATAGCACGAAAGCGAGCTCCAAATGCGAAGCAAGCGCAATCCGCACCTACTAAACACTCAACAAACAACATGAGAAGATGCATATATGAAAATAATCTCAATATACATCATATAGCAACATAATAACTACATGTGCCAACATAGCAATGCATTCAATAGAAATAAATGCAACTACCAAATCAATATAATTTATTTCTCATTAATATTCAATGAATTTGTTTTCCAATTTAAATCACATTTGATTCATTAACATTGGAATTTTACTAACATTCATTTATTCATTTTCCAATTAGTATACATTCACTAATTTATTCACATTGATTCGCTTTCAATCCAAATCAAATCCAATTCTATTCAAATTTACATATTATCCATTTGAATTTAATTACTTAGCTTTCAATTTCGCTAATTCACTTTCATTAACATTTAATGAATTATATACAATCAATCAACAATCAAATAACAACCAATGTTTATTCAATACAACCAAATTTATTCACTTTACATTCAATTTGGTTCAACACTTTTAATTCCAATTGGATCATATTAAATTGACTTCCATTCAATTTATTCAACTTCCAATAACATTAGTTTCTAATGAATTAACACTTATATTCATTAATTCATATTAATTATTTACATTTAATTGATTAACATTCAATCCATTTATCAATTGAATTGCTAATTCCTTTAACAATTTAAAGCTGAATTTCATTTATATAACTCAAGTTCACATTCTTAATGACTTCATTTCATTAATTCACTTATTAATTTACTTCGATACCAAAATCCATTCCATTCAACATCACTTAAGTTTCTTTTCATTCCAAACACCTTTTGTTTAACTTAACTTAAGTTCCCACTCATAAATTCAATTCAGATTTCATTTCTATTTAACTTTTTACCAAAGTCAAATTTCACCATTTATTCAAATTCCATCTCATTTTGCTTAACAAAAATTGTTTTAACCACTTCAATAATTGGTTTTTACTTATCCTTTCCCATTCCATAAGTTATACAACTTATTTATTAACTTCTAAATCCAAATTTCCAAACAACTTCCATTTAAAATTACTTGGCAGCAATCCCTCTTTTGGAAACCCGAAAATGAACACCAATGATGTCGTGATCATCACCGGAATTATTTTCCAGCGACCGAAAAGAGTTTAGAGCTTTAATTTCTCCAAAACAATTTTCCAAAATATCAAATCCTTTCAAAACACTTCTCTGGAATTTTATTTTCAGATTATAAATCATATTTATAAATCTTTTACTTATATAATTTTACTTCTTATATATAGATTATTTCACAATTGTAAATAACATTAATTATAACTTCATACTTATAATTTATTTGCATATACAATTATTCTTTTACAACTATTGTTTTCATTTAACTTAATCAAACAACTAAACAAACAATTATATACACTTTAATAATTCTGAAAAATTATTCTTTTATATATAAAATATAATCAAGGTAAAATTATTTCATTTACCCAACTTAAAACAATATCGTGCCGAATTGTTCTGAGTAAGTGTTTAGAGATCCCTATCGATAGAGTTGTACGGACTATACCGACCAGAATCCATATACCACTCAACAAACCAATCATCACAACATAAAACAATTTTATATTCACTAGCAAATACGCACTTGTATCTATTATTACACTCACACTCATGCAAGAATACTGCTGACTCTATCTCTAATGAGTTATACCCAACAGAGCTAAGGTTGTCGCGTAACCATAAGCCCTGATACCAAATGTAACGTATGCGATTTTTCGTCCACGAACGCCGACATCAATACATCCACTGTATCAACTGCCGAGCAATCGAAGGCCGGAAAACCGTACCGTTAGGGTTAAAGAAAAAGAAAAAGGTAGAAGAAGAGAGAAAAGGAAGCAACAGAAACAGAAAGAAATAACAGAACAACATCAGAATCTCACAATCGCAGTGGAACAACATATAATAGATAAATGAATAATCTTTAGACAAAGAACTATATCAGTTATTACATTACATTACATTACATTACATTACATTACATCATCAGAGTGTACAACAACAAACAATAACAAATAGCAGAAAAGAAATACTATATAATAGTAATACGCCATGCCATCCAGCTTGCCTCCAGCAACTCCTGAATTCCAGAATATCCTGATAAACCTTTACTCTTGACTGCCCGTGTGGAAATTGGTGGGCACCCAGAGTTTAGGAAGGAAAACAATAAACTCCGAGTCAGTCATGTGACTGGTGTGAGAACTAAAACAGTTTATTTTTCTTTAAAGTAAAAATAGAGGAATATTTTTAAAGTCAATTCGCAATGCTTTTAAAAATGAGACTACCATAAGGCCTCCCGCACACACACACAATGCAAACGCAGAATCGGAGGAGATTTCTCCTTATGATAGTCAAAGATGCTTGATATGCATTAAAAAGAAACATTGGATATCATTACTAGTGCATAGTGTAGAGAAAAATTCATTTCGAAAGTAAAGATATAAATCTTAGCCAGCATAGGCATTCTGCACTTATGCCTACTATAGCTACCATCCAAACAGTGGGGCGCCACCATAAGTGAATGATAGGTTCTACAACTAAAACCGTACAAGATCGTATTGTTTCTTTGGATTTCCAACAAATGGTCATGCCAAGGAACTTCCCATTGCCACATGGAAACACCTCTGGAAAGACGCCCCAAGAACCTAACCGGATCTCTGCCAACACAAGGCCGGGTTACCTTTCAAACTAGGTAACTACTGACACGAATATGCCATCCCCCGATCGTAATCGATCTATCCGAGGATCCTCGCTTTCCAACAACTACAAAATTTGCAGCAACAACATAGGTTAAATATCTGGGCTCCATACCATGATACCACCTCTATCCAGAAGGAATGACATACACTAAAGGGGTGCTACCCCCTAATAACCTTGCCGCATCCTTCCTGTTTTGACCATTTCCGGGGTGTGAGGTCCGACGAAGTCTCGTCCACAAAGCCACGCTTTATACAAAAGCTGTGCTTTGGGTCAACAAATGATCATAGAAATGATCACCAAGATAAAGGATCAAACAAATGATCAAATCACAAATGATCAAACAATGATCATTTCACAACAACACTCAGCATGCCACACTACCAAATTGGGAGTATATCAATAATAACCTTCAACCACATAACCTCTGAGCTCGTACGTCTCAGAGAAGGGTGTTAAGCTAAGAGAATAAATTCTCCGCCACCAACAGAAATATATTTGAAAGAAATCAGCTTTATATCTCAATTTGTAATGTCAGACATACAATCCATACAAGTCTGTTCCAGGCTCGAACAGAACCGAAGGCACTTCCAAAGAAGTCCTTGCAATCCGGATATTCACTAATCACGACCGGACTTCCCGTCACTAAGGGTGATAAAACCTCTATGTCGGAGATCAGCCGATGCAGAGTAACTCAACGGTAATCCTTTCGTTTTCAAAAATATCCGGTCTTCAACACCGGTCATCAAATGCAATCCATTACGACGTATCACATATTCGGAATGGGTTATACGACCCCAAGGTCCTTTCCCGGCTAACCCGAATAGTGAGCGCTTATTCAAAAATAAGTGTAGCATTCAAATTCAAGCAATCACAATAAACACCTATTTAAAGGTAAATATTGATAGTCGGATTATTTAGCTATCAATAGGCGTGTTCAATATCACCAAATCCAAATAATTTCCCAAATTATTTACTTTCCAAAATATCTTTACTAGATATATAATTTCCACACTTCAAAAATAAATCAACGTTTATTTTTAAACAAATTCCCCTTTTCATTTATAAATTCCATAATGAATTTATAATTCCAAAATATCTATGAATATACGATTTTCAAATCGATTTCTAATATTCATTTTCAATTTATCTTTAAAAGGTAAAGTCTCAAAATATTCAGTTCATATTGGAAAACATTTCCATACTAATTTAATAATAAGTAATTCACAAATCTATTTATTTTCAACATTTGAAAATATTCAATATACTTAAATCAAAACTAAGTATATATTTCATTCTTTAAGAAATCATTTTCTTAACACATAAATTTGAGTCAAAACGAATGTTGCGTAAAACATTGTTACGACGACCCAAAATCACTAGTATAGGGATTCAAAGTTTAAATAGATATATAAATCCCAATACTATACAAAACATTTCCTTTCGAAAACCATTTACTATAACAACAGTGTTATAGTCCACCATTTCCTTATTCCTCGAAAACGTCTATTTCAACAATGAATGTTGAAATCTATGTTTTCGATGTTTAACACATTTTAAAACATCGTTAAAACGATTAACTTCATTTTATAATATTCATTTTCTCAAGCATATCCATTTTATTTATAATAATATATTCACTGTCCAAAAACGTGAATATACTTCCTTAACCAATTTCAACTTTCAATTTATCAAATTCCATCGATTTCGAATTTATAAACGATGTCCATAAATTCCATTTCTATTTTTTAGAACAACTTCGTTTTATAAATCTCCTTTATTAACCAATTCTATTTATATTCCATTTACATGTCCAAATCCGGTTTATAAGTAAATTACTTATAATTCATTTATTCACAAATCCATTCTTTTATATCAACAATAATTTATAAATCAAAAATTCTTATTTACTTATGAATCTAGGTTCAAACTTTATTTTTTTAACACTTATAAAAGCTCGTTTTATAATTTCTATATTTTTAATTTATAAATATCAATTTTTATACAACTTTTATATAAATTGTTTATAATAATTCAAAAATCCCAATTTAAACTATTTTATAATTTATCAACTACTTATTTCAAAAAAATCACATTTCAGTTATATTTCGCAAAAATCATAATTTTAAAATATTAAAATTTTAACGCTTATTTTATTTAAGATGAATCAATCCAAAATTTGAATAAAACGTATAATTTCAAAAAATAGTTTAAAAATTCTTTTAAAAACCAAAATCATTATTTTAAAACTTCCAAAATGAATCTGACGATGCAACGGCACCAAATAGTCAATCACGACATCCAAATATCATATATCGATATGATGATCAACAAATATCACAATATCTGTAAATAAATCAATACAGTTGAGGAATCCAATTGGATCCCTCCAACCTGTTTCCCTGCATCCAAAGATGTTAGCACAATACCAATTCCGCTCTAGTACGGAATTATCGCGGTATATGGGATTTATAAATTATTATTCGCTTAATAGGCGGCGCAATAGGGTCTCATCCGCTATGTAATGCGGGAAATCAACTCCAAGTACAATAATAATACCAATTTCACTGTACGGTGAAATATTCGCGGTATATGTTTTTAATAAATAACCTCCGCTTACTAACGGCGCATAATGTCTATTTTAACAATCAATAGATAACAATCATCATTCAACATTCAATCAACAATTTTAAATCTAACTATTTAAAATTAAAATCGAAACCGATTCGATTGAGTGAGAAGTTCTCACCCTGATTTCAATTCCGTTTTAGCGATTTATTTCGAATAAAATTAAACTAGCGTTTAATTTTATCCGAAATTCTCACTAGCTCCAAACGACTCCAATCCAATTCCATAGCGTAGTGCTCGTCCATACGATTCCAACGCAACTGGTTTCGCGCGTTTTTGACCTCGTATGAAAAAGATATGAATTTTTAAAGTTACACGTATTTATATATATAAATTTACAACATATATTTATAATTTTAACCCTAACTTATCATGGCCGTTGATTTCCTTTCCCCATCATCAGGCCGCACCCCTCTTCCTTCCTTCATCACGTTTCCTTCTACAGGTCAATACGCGTGAAAACAAACCCACCAAGGCCGAGCTAGGGTTTAGAACCACGGCCTCCACGAGCATCGAAAGTTCATCAAACCACCACCATACGAACCACCATTCGAAGCTCCACCTTCACCATCAATAGCATGAAGCTCGACCTTCAATATTGCCTCGAAATGCATGCTGAACGTGCGGCCTTTACATGCAATTTGCCATTGATTCTTGACTTCGATTTCGATCATAACCGTTGAGATTGAAGCTCTCGACGAGCTCTACAACTTTCATGTTGAAAGTTTCTCCTAATTGTTGATGGATTGAGATAAAATTGAGGAAGAAAACGATGAATTCCTGGCCGTGTATCAGGTTGGAGGCGGTGGCTGAAGAGAATAAAACCCTAGCCTTTTTTCTTTGCAAATAATGAATTTTTAGGGGCTTATATAGAAAAATTCTCAAACACTATTCATCCCGGATTTTCCGAACTCCAAACAAAGCATGCAAGTTGGCGTTTCTAAGTTTTACCCCGCGTTTCGAACACAATGGAACGTGTTTCGGAGGCTAATTCGGTCATCTATGCGAGTTATGGCAATAAATGTTCAATTTAAATTAAACCGATTTAAACTATTTTCTAGGCGTTTTAGCTTGCCCCGGACAAACGGTAAATCCGATTGACTTGAAATTTGAAACCATACAATAATATCACATTACGGATCCGATGAAACTGGTTTAATCGAAATCCGAGACCGTTTGAAAAATGACCATTTTAACTCGCCAAATTAATATTAAAACAATTTCGATGTGTTTCGAGCTGCCATGGTCAAACGAAAACTCCGACTGCTACGAAAATTGAAATCCGATAATAAATAACTATTACGGATCCAATGGAACTAGTTTCGTCCAATTCTGAGACTGTTCAAAAAATGGCTAATTTCACTAGTCGATTAAATATTAAAATATTCAATTTTCTCAAATAAACTTTAACTCGATTTTAAAAGTTCTATAACATCATTCTAACTCCAACATGATTAAATAAAATTTTACAAATCAATTTTAATCATATTTAACCCAATTTTCAATTATTTCTGTATTTTCACTATTTAATTATCGATTTAATTATCCAATTAAATCCAATTATTCGAAAAATAAATTATTCGACTTAAAAATTTCACTTATTAATATTTAAAATCAATTAAATATAAAAAAATTAATTAATAGAAATTCTGGGTCGTTACAACTAATTGTAGAGGTTTGGTGAAAAGAAACAACTTTTTATAGTAATATTGCAATTTTTAAGTTAATTACAATTTTACCGTGTCAATAATGGCTGTATCGAGCCACATCCTACTGCATCCCAGTGTCATCGACGAGACACAAAACAATGCTACGTGATGTCAACGAGCATGGCATGAAGTGGATTAGATTTGAGCCCGTCGAGGCCGAGGTAATAAAGGTAAGAGAAAGTACTTGACATGGTCATGTTGATGCTTATACATGCCGCATTTTATACAAAGAGGCATATAGCCACTTATGTTCTAGTGGATCACAAATTTTTATAACTTCGATATCAATCTGTTCTGTTAAATGATTTCGATTTTCAGCCTTGTCGACCCAATGTTCATCAAGCCTAATGCTTTAAATTGTCATTGAGTCTATGCTGCCTTTAACTAGTTGTCGACCCCAGCCTGGCCACTTTTTAACTTCTCGTCAAGTTTACCCTATGCCACTTTAATATTGTTATCGAGCTTTATCAATGCTTCTAACTAATCTTAGAGGGTTTAAAAGGTGAATGACCTATGTATCATGAGGATCGATGACTTCATAATCATCAAGGCATGATGTCGCATGTTTAGTCTTCGAGTTTTAATAGGCGGAAAGCCTTATGCTTCTACATCAACATGATATGATGTCGATATTCATCAATCTAAGGTATTTTGAAAGCAATAAACTATATATCCTTTCCAATCATGTACATGGCAACATAAAAAGGGTTAACTAATGGCATTAGACTTTGAAAATACAAAGATATGATTTCCTTGTTTGAATTATGGGTTACAGGTATAACCATATTTCATTAAGCAAATGGTTAAAAGGAATTAAACTATGCATGTTTATATTATTTTCTACGTTTGATTAGTCATTATAAATGTTATTGTTATCATATTCACATCACTGTTGAACTTTAACTGTGTTTTAGGTTATTAAGGGCAGAATAACCAGCTAGGTTGACCAAATAGTGAATATAAATTTACTTAACTCCTGTATGAGTAGAGTTGCATCTAAGAGGTCAGGTAAACCAAAAAATAGGATGCCTAGAACAGATCAAAAGATTGTTGAGTTAGACAGGATCTTAGTTAGCCCATGAAAATTATATTATGAGATATGTTATTGGCTGGGGCCAACAGGTTCTTAGTGACCCCATGAAACTATATCCCAAATACATTATTGATAGAGATCAATAGGTTCATAGTTAGTCCATGAAAACTTTGATTTGAGATATGTTATTGAAGTATCCAATAGGTTCATAGTGATCCTATGAAAACTATGATTGGATAAACTTATCAAAGAATCAAATTAGTTCATAGTAATCCTATGAAAACTATGATTGATATAGTTATTGGTAGAAACCAATAGGTTCATAATGATCCCATGAAAACTATAAAATTAGACAGATAGTCTGTTAGATTGAAACAGGATATTAGTCGGCCCTAAAATATTAATAAGTTAATAGTAACCCTAGAAACTATAAATTGAGACAGGTAGTTAGATAATTTGGGATGGGAAATTTAGAGCATATTGCAGTTTCGAATACCATCATATTAAGTTATATTTTAACCATTGTGGATGCAAGTGCATAACATAAGATCATTATAATTATGGTTAGGATACTAGTGAGAAGAAAACCCCTTCAACTTAGCGGCGTGCTCTCACTGGATATCTAGTTTTTGTCTGACCCGAAGTTTTTGTCTTTCCCCTTAAACTCTCGGGTAATCATTTGAGTAGATCAAAAGTAGGAGTTTTTAGTTTCTCTATGAATAAGCTTCCGAAGACGGTAGGAGGCAATCTAGCTAGTAGGAGCTGTAGATCTATTTTCAGCTGTGTTTTGATTCTTCTTTTATGATGTAATGACAAGTTGTATTGAATGCTATATATTTGACTCTGATCGTCCAAGGGGACATCTTCATATATCACTCTTGGAATATGTTATGACCATTATATTTTCTCCGAACCTGATTTACGTGTAAGATTATGTAATGAATTTGAAAAGCTATCATGAAATGAAATGTGAATTTTTTTAATTTTGTTTGAAAATTTTCCTATTCATGTGCTTCTGGTATTATCAATGTGTCTAACATAGCCACATTTTAGCATCGAAAACTAATAACTATGGATGACTGCACTTTCGTAGCACTTAGTTTCGGACCTCAAAATAGAGTATGTTACAATACACCTACAGCAAACACCTCGTGAAGGTCTATACTTAGGTTCTGTGCCAACTCGCTATCAAATAGGCCTAAATCCCGATCCAAAAAAAGCCCATCGAAAACATAGAACCATCTCAATGTTGGCCGTTGGTCGGTAAAAAAAATAGTACAGAGCTATTTATCTACACACTCAGAATCTCATAGCAGAAGGATAAAATATAATAATAACAAAAGTACCCATTTTATTATAAATTCAATTTTTTATTTAAAACTATAACAAAATACCCATAATCACTATTGCATATCCATGGTACAATATTCCAAACTTACAACATCATTTTTATTTCATGGGTACACCAAAAACTACAAAAAAACAACAAGTAAATAAATAGACTACTGCCACAAGTCTAATTAACGTCTCCGCCTTCAGCATCACCCTTCCTAACCTATGTTGTAATGAGGAAGGAGTCGGAACAACATATGTCTAGTGAATTAAAATCTCGAGTCTTACTATATTAGTACTTAGACGGTATAATTTAAGTAGGAATATGTCTTATGTATTCTATCTACATTATAAGTCTTTTCGAATATAAGCCCATAGCCAACTTTTTATCAACTCAATAACCCTACCTATCGTCCATAATGTCCTATCAATGTAAGAGATAATACTCAACTCGTTTAATATCTTTTAATGGGAATAAGGTAGACTCGATCATTTAATACCTTATTAAAGGCAGTTCCACGTCATTTACTACCTTTAATCCCAAGGCGGACTCCTCACCAGTAACTATCTGACTGACATTGCATGGAATCTCTTCAGCCACTTTATACTTCCTCTTGAAGCGGGCTCTTTCCTGAGATATCATTTATCGTGCTTGGCTCATAACCCCGACCATTTCCTACTTCCTACGTAGAGAACAGGCGGGCCCCTCATACAACCACTTACTACCTTCGATCTCTAACGTAGGTCCTTCATATTATGACCCGTAACCCATGGTGACGGCTCACATTAGCCTGACTATTCGCGTGTACTATAAGCCAAAATAGTTGCGCAGACTTCTACGTACTTTCGATGACCTCGCATCCCTATAACTTAATCATAATTTATATCACATTTTACATATATTATTATGCATCTAACCATTTCCATAATCAAAACTTATAAGAAATTTTCTTAGTCCGCCTTCAATAAAAATTACCTTCCCGGGGGGAGGGTTTGATAAAATTAATAACCTATTTAACTATACAATTGTACGATATAATTATACGTTAATTACGCTAATGTGTGTGTATATATATATAGCCATGCACATGCGCACGCCTAGTATTTTCTAAGCATGCAAAGTTTATGCCCTAAATTAGCATTTAAATGTTAACTCCTTAAATAATTATACAAATCTCGTTCCATATTACCAATAATACCCAAAATTTCAATACTCATGTCAAAAGTTCCAGTCATAGAGTTGCATACAATTATAATTTAAACCCAATTTATTGCAATAAAATAATGGAATATATTGATTCTAGAAACTTGAAATTCCAATTTTACACTATATTCAACTCCCTTTTCCCATAAAAATAAATAAAGGAATTCGTATTTAATTAATGGAGCAAGCAGTACAAACTATGAATAAAATTCGTACCTTATACACTATTCCTTAATCATAATCTTTCAACCAGATTCAAAGAAAAGAATACGGAGTGGAATAGAAGATAAAATTATCAAAACTACAAATATACATTATTTGCATTATTTTAATATATAAACAATTGAAATTCTAATATAGAATTGACATTTCATATTGAAGGAGTTTGGAGGATTTATAATATGATGCTTTCAAAAACTAAAACACCCTAAGGCATATTAAAACCCAAACTATAGTAGTCAATTACTAAAATAGAAAAGCTAAGATTTCCACTCATAGCATATCCTTGTCTTTGCCTCCTTTGGATTTGACATGCCCTTATATCTGTATCTCTTCATTTTAATTCACACACACACACAAACAAACATACATAAAGAAAGGGATTTATATATCCGAAATCCTAATGGAGTTATTCTAAATCTATAAGGGAACGAAGTAGCAGAGCTTTTCAAATGTTCCCAAAATAATTTATGTCAAAAAGTGAAGGGTCTAAGGTATTATTTATAATGATTGGAATGCACCAGAACCGTTGGGTAAAAGTTAGTTGGAAATAATAAAAATCTGAATGTTTAGTGTAAAACCCTACCCACAACTTCACGGTCGATGGTCGACCCCCTACCCTACCGGTCGACTGCTAGTGGTCGACTGGTCCTAAAAAGCCGTCGATCGTGACATTTTTTTAGGAAGATTTTTGTGTCGTTCTTTTTTATTTATTTTCTTCCTTAATTATCATTTAACATTAATGTTATTTTTAACGTTTAGTTAAACCCCAAATATAACCACTTTTAAATTTCAAATTTAAGAATTATTTAATTATTTGAATTTGAAATCTATTTAAAATAACTTTGAATTTGAAAACTTCAAACGTTCAAAACATTTTCATTTGAGCTCTGCTTTAAGAACATCATACATGAAATTGATCAGAATTTCTCCACGAACGCATTGGCACAACTTCCATGGTCAAACTTTGACTTCTGCAAAAGATTCATTTTTAGCCTTATCTTATTTAATTAATTCATCCACTTTATTTATTTCTTATTAATTTTAATGGGCCGTTATACCCTCCCCTCTAAAAAGGATTTCGTCCCCGAAAACTTTCCACGGGGCGAACAGTGCAATCGTGTAATAAACATCCATGTTATAGAATCAAGTTATCTACATAACCATCTACTCAATAAAAACTGCAATGCTATTATGTATGCAGACATATTATAGGTGAGCTCAATCCTATTATGAATGCATGTGTTGCGACATATAGGCATGTATGTAAACATCCTAAACATGCAAAAAGTGTTCTATATAAGTACAAAAGTGATAGTAAAAGTGTAGCAACCATCTCCTACCATCCAATCTAGCAACCACGATGTAACAAAAGAAAAGTTTACCAGTGAAAAGCTTAGGATGAGAAGTTCTTATGCTTTCTGCTGGATTCTCCCTTCATTGCACTCGAACATCCTAATTTCTTTGTTGTGAAGTTTCCTATTTCTGTTCTCCACCCTACTTGTCGTGGCATGGAATGCTATTAGCCCTGTCTTAATATCCCCCAACTGATCAGGCTCTACTACAGTGGTTATGCTATGAAGGCATTTCTCAAGCGTGAAACGTTAGTAACATCATGGGCTCTTGCTAACTTATCCAGTAACGCCACGTGGTAAGCAAGTTTTCCTATTCCTTACAAAATTGGGAAAGTCCCAACAAATCTTTTGTGCCAACTCTCTCGAATTTCCAAATCACACGATCTATCTAATAGGGGAAACTTTGATAAACAGCATATTTCCTACTTTAAACTCTAAGTATTTTCTTCGCTTGTCCGCATAGGATTTTTGGTGATCTTGTGTGGCCCTCATTCGCTGCATAAACAATTCTATCCTTTTTATTTTAGCATGTCAAACATCTAGTGGCAAAATTCTATCATCTTCTTCTTCACCCCCATCCAATACAAAATTCTTTCCATTCCCCTATTCATCCGTAGTGAAGGGTCATCCTTAAATGGTGTCACTTCTCAGGCTAAATTTTTTTTTTCCAAATTCCTAAATTTTTTGGGATTAACGCATCCTTTATTCCTAGGTACTAACTTAATTTCCTTATTAACTTCCAGTCTTTCCTACAGTTTATTACTAGTCAAGTGTTCTTGTGAAATTTTCTTATTCATGTTATTTTTCAATATGTAAATATTTATCCAGTCATCTAGTCCCATTCTTAAAGTAAACACAATGAAAAAACACGAACATGTCATATTCTATATCATATGCTTTTCCAATAACCTAAGAGAGACAACTATCGATAACAATCGCAAAAATTCTAAAAGAAAATTTTGCTAGAAGTTTTCATTTATCATTAACCAGTGAAAATAATGTTGTGGTCCTAACACTCCTTACTCAACTAAGATGGCAATTCTGATATGTCATTCCACTATCACCTACCATCCTTAATTTTCCTTCTTAATTTCTAATAAATGTGGTCCATTCATTACTTTAGTTAATATACACTTAATAACATTAATATTAAAGTTGGACCATCTCTAATCGATCCTTATTTAAATCCCTTTAATCTTTTTCAAATTTCCTTTATTATTCCAATTCAAATCCACATCAATGCCATATTAAATTTTTTAATCAGTCCCCACATAATTCTTTTTAACCCACATTAATTACAAAATTATTTCCCATTAAATTTGTAGTTAATGTCCATAAATCATAATCCGTTAATTACAAACAAATACATATATAGTCATAAATTACGCTATTTATTTATTTCTAATCTTATAAATTAAGCATGGTAATACGTATGTCAATATATTAATTTCTAAACTAGAACATTCCTTTCCACATTTTAATTCATCAAAGTCATCCTTCTAAAATGGATTATTGTTATTATTTTTCCACAAATTAACCAAAGTGAGATATTTGCTTTGTTTGAAACTATAAGGAATTTTTTTTTCTTTTTAACGAAATAGAGAGGGTAAACTATGGAAAAGAATATCCACATCTTACACATCTCTTTCCTTTTTGGTGTATCCCTTGTTATTTCAAACGACACACTTTTATACATATTTTAGGATTGGATAATTATGGAATTTACATGGAACTCGCTCTAATTAAGTCTAAGCATAGAAATTTGTATTCCAAGTCAACCGAGCAACCTAACTTATGACCCAATTATAGATATAGAATATCCTCATAACTTTACCTATCTGGGATTGATTTCTAGATCAAGTTTTACATGCTTCCTATTTTATTCATATCTTAAAACTTTTACACTGCCTTACCTAGGTAGTGGTCCCTACCAACTCTATAGAATTTTTACTTAGTTCTCACCATTATTAAAGCTAAAATTTCAAAATTATAAAGTACCTTATTTGAAACCTTTACCTTTATAGATATAAACTTGGAAACCTTTTTTTGTTAATTTCAAAAATTGCATAGTCCCCAAAATGAGTCATGAAAAATTTTCCTTTATCTACCCAACTTTTCCTTTTTAAAGACTTCCTACAACACAAACTTATTTCTTTAAAAGTTGTACTCCTAATTCAAAACATTTAAAACTCAACTATTAAACTAAACTATTACTAAACCAAAAATTCAAAAATTCCATAAAGAGTAAAATAATTTCCCTTCTGAAAAACTTTCTACAACATATAAAATAAATTTCAATAAATTATTCTCATGCAAATAAACCTATTACATTAATTTTTAAATCATCATTATTACTCCACAAAATGATGGTTTATATTTATGAAAAGTTCACTGCCTAATATTTTAAGGATATATTATTATTATTTTCCAATTTTAAATCCTTTTAATTCTATTACAAAGGTTATAACTTCAATAGAATTTCAAAATAACAAGAATTTCTTATTAGACATTCATTATCTCAAAGATGCTTTTAATTACAAGAGAATTAATTTAATAGACCACATGCATGCAAAATTTCTAACTTCAAGTTGTTATATTATGCCTAAAATATATGTTAACATCTATTACTTTATTACTCAAAATATATTGTCACTTAGCTAAATACTTTTTTAACTTTGTTTAAGTCTCATTTAAACTCCAATGATCTTTCGAAATCCTTTATCAATCCCAATTTATTTATCTTTCGTTATCATTTTATAAACAAATTCTAAAAAAATGAATATATAAAATTCCCATCCTCACATAAATGTTTTTCCTTATAACATTCACAAAATTATCCCAATTCATTTATTAATTATCATATTTTAGTTATATCTAATTGTCAATTTTTTTGCAAAAACATCTTCAATAACCTTAAACAATGAAAAGTGGAGTAGACATGGATAACTTCTATCCCATTAATTTATAACTAGATTACCGATTCTATTTTATATAAATTCCTAATGCTATATATCAATCCTAATCTCCCCTTTTTTTGAACCAAGGAAACATATTCAATCACTACCGACATTGCGATTCCTGAACAGTAAACCTAGGGAATAGGCGGTTGGCCCACCACAACCACTATTCCAAGTAAGCTTGACCTTTCGGTTGACATGGTGCAGGAGGTGGGAATTGAACCTCAAACTTCCCATGAGGGAGGCGTATCACCCCACCACTAAACCAAGCCAGCGGACCTCAAACCTCCCATAGAGGCAAATCTCCCAGTAATGCCTCTATTTATTTTTCACTTAACTAATTGGCTTTTACTTCAGCAGTTATTCTTGATGTTTTCCTTATACGAAAAAGTTCCTCCCATCCTAGTTATTCTTATCCTTCTATTCTCTATCCCTTAATTAAGTTCCATTTCCATTTATTCCCTTTTTCAAAAGAATTAAAAAAAAGGAACTTTCGAGTTTATAAAATAGAAGAAAAATCATCGGTCCATCCTATGCTGTATTTACATTTATTTTAAAAAACAAAGAATATCCTTTTTAGAAAATCGAAAACTTTTTGACTCAACCAATTTTAAACTAGAATTTCAAAATTCAAAATTTCTTTTTACCATGAAAAACCTTTTAATAGGAAAATTTTGACTCAACAAAATTTAAATTATGAATTTCCAAATTTTCTTACCTTTTCAAAAACAACTTACCAATAAACCCTTTAAAAACTTATTTAAGACATTTCAAGGAATTTTCAGAAAAAACCTTTTATCAAATTCTTTCACACGGGGTTGGACTTAGAAATTGACTTTAATTTTCCTTTCTTTTGAACTTCTTTCTTCCCTACTCAACCTTTATAAAAATCCGATTATCTCCTTGTGTAATTAATGCACACCTTCTTGTGGGTACTTGCTCCACTCCTTTACATCTTGCTTCATTCCTTATGTTCATTTATTTACAACACATGGATTCTTACCTTCCATCTATTTTTATGTATTAGGCTTGGCCCACTAACCTTCGTCTGTATAATTAAGGCTATATAATTATACTGTCTTATAATATTTAATTGCAATCTATCATGTTTATTTGCTATTTCTATAATTGTACTGCCTCTCATACGTATACTTATTCCCGTTGATCGGGTAACCTAAGCTCTGATACCAAATGTAATATTCATCATAAATGGTGGTGGCTACAAATCGAAACCTCACCAATTGGTTTTATGGCCAACCTCTTAACTCCTTGGCCGGTCGTTTAACTGGCTGACCAACCCACTTTAGGACATATAGGGGTAAGAGACAAAGCTTTTACATGGTCCATAATGCGAGAATCTCCATCATGCTTTAACCAGCTTTGATATTAAATGCAATAGTACGCTCTGAAATGGGCCTAAATCCCAACCCATAAAATGCTTGTTGAAACTTAGTACCATCTCAAAGCTGGTTGTTGGTTGGTAAAAAGAACAATAAAGATCTATTTATCTGCACATTCAAAATCTTATAGTGGAAGGATAAAATATAATAATAACAACAATAACCATTTTATCATAAATTCAAAATGTTATTTAAAACCATAAAAATATATTCATAATCACTGTTACATATCCATGGTACAACATTCCAAAATTACAACATCATTTTTATTTAATGGATACGTCAAAAACTAATGAAAATAACAAGATAATAAATAGACTACCGCCACAAGTCTCATCAACATCTCCAAATTTAGCATCACCCTTCCTAACCTGTGTTGTAACGAGGAGGAAATCAGAACAACATATGTCCGGTGAATAAAAATCTCAAGTCTTACTATATTAGTACTTGGGCAGTATATTGTAAATAGGAATATGTCTTACGTATACTACCTACATCATAAATCTTTACAAATATAAGCCTATAGCCAACTTTCTATCAACCCAATAACCAATATCTATCGTCCATAATGTTCTATCGGTGTAAGAGATAGTACTCAAGTCACTTAATATCTTTTGACGAGAATCAGTCAGACTCCGACCATTTAATACCTTATTAAATGCAGGTTCATGTCATTTATTACCTGCAATCCCAATGTGGACTCCTCACTAGTAACTATCTAGTTGACATTGCATGAAATCTATTTAGCTATTTAATACTTCTTATTAAAGCATGCCATTTCCCGAGATATCCTCTACGTGCCTAATCCATAACCCCGACCATTTACCACTTCCTATATAGAGAAGAGGCAGGCCCTTACACAACAATTTAATACTTTCAATCTCTAAAGTAGGTCCATCATATTATGACCCATACCCCATGGTGACATCTTACATAGCTTGACTATTACTAGGTATTGGTAGCCAGATTAGCTAGGTAGATTTACCCTATAGAATTTGGGACCAATCTCGCGTCATCATAGTTACTTATTATAGGCGGTGTCTCACATCAGCCCTAAAGTCACACTATTAGTAGCCAGATTAGCTGGGCAGACTTTTATGTACTTTTGGCCGACATCGCATCCCTATAACTTAGTCATAATTTATATCACACTCTATATAATATCACACATCCGCCATTTCCACAATCAAGGCCTTATTAGGAAATCTTTCTTATTTCATCTTTAACATTAATTACCTTTCTAAGAGGGATTTAATAAAATTAACCATGGCCTTATAAGAAATCTTTCTTATTTCACCTTTAACATTAATTACCTTGCTACGGGTATTTAATAAAATTAATAACCTATTTAACTATGCAATTATACGTTAATTAAGCATATATATGTATACACACATACGCACTTAGTAATTTATAGGCATGCGAAATCTATGCCCTAAACTAGTGTTTAATTGTCAACTCCTTGAACAATTATACAAGTTGCATTCCATATTACCAACAATGCCCAAACTTCCAATATTCACACCAAACATTCCAATCAATAGACTTATATACAATTAAAATTTAAACCTAACTCATTACATTAAAATAATGGAATATATTGAAGTTGGAAAGTTACAATTCCAATTCTTATGCTCTATTCAACTCCTTTTTCCCATAAAAATAAACAAAGGAATTCTTATTTAATTCATGGGAATAACCAGCGCAAACTACGGAAAAAAATCATAACTTACACGATATTCCTTAATCAAAATCCTTTAACCAAATTCCAAGATAAAATAAAGAGTAGAATAGAAGGTAAAATTGTCAAAACTGTAAATCTATGATATTTCCATGATTTCGACACAAACAATTAAGATTCCAACACAAAATTGAAATTTCGCATTGAAGGAGTTTTGGAAGTTTATAATATGATATTTTTGCAAACCAAAACTCCCCAAGACATATTAAAAATCAAACTATACTAATCAATTACTAAAATAGAAAAGCTAAGATTTCCACTCATAGTATATCCTTAGCTTTGCCAAATTTGGATTTGACATGCCTTTAACAATCTCTACCACATCTCTTCCTTTTGATATATATATACACACACAGAGAGCAAGGAATTTGTATATATGCGTTAGCTTCATAAAATTAGAGAAGAATTGATTGGAAAAATAAATAGAATATAATACAGATATATAGGATTTCTTAACTAAAACCCTGATGGAGTTTTTCCAAATCTATGAACAGACGAACTGACGTAATGTTCCCGAAATAATTTGTGAATTAAAGTGAGGGGTCTAAGGACTTATTTATAGTTGTTGGAATGCACTGTAACCGTTGGATGAAAGATGGCTGGAAATAGTAAATATTCAGACGTTAAACATGCAAAATCCTAGCCTCAAATTCATAGTCAATGGTCGACCGCCCTAGCCTACTGGTCGACCATTACCGGTCGACTGGTCCTAGGGAGCGGTCGACTATGACATTTTTTTAGGAAGATTTTTATGCCATTGTTTATTTATTTATTTATTGTCTTCTTTAATTATCGCTTAACATTAACGTTATTTTAAATGATTACTTAACCCCTAAGTCTAATCACTGTTAATTTTTAAATTTTAGATGTAAGAATTATTTTATTATTTTAATTTGAATTTTGTTTAAATTATTAAAATTTTGAAAGCTTCAAACATCCATAACTTTTTCGTTTAAGTTCCATTTCCAAAATATTATATATGGAAATTGATCAGAGTTTCACCACGAACGCAACGAAGTAACATCCGTGGTCAAATTTTGACTTTGCAAAATCTTCATTTTTAGTATTTCTTATTTAATTAATTTATCCACCTTATTTATTTCCTGTTAATTCTTATAGGGGTTACAAGGTCGAACAACTAATTGAACCTAAAAGAATACGGATCGACTAATAACCTTTGGAAGCATTCCTAATATACGATGGCATACAGTATCATCCTTTGGACTTTGTTTCCAAATTTACAACTACACGTATCATACTTACACATTGAGAGGAACCCTCAATACCGAATCACGTTGAAGTCATCTTAGGGCATGCTGCATCCGTGTCCAAGCGCAATGGTAATGGTGCCACTTATCACACTGCATCATGCATCCACCAACAATGTCACGTATCAACTGAAGAACCTCCTATTAGCGCTGGACTGCACCGCGCCAAGCACCCACCAGTAATATGGCACACACACCAAGGGACCTCCTGTTAATGCCTTATGCTTAGTGCACGTATGCAATCGAATCACCTTTTATTGCATGTTAGATTCATTGAATATATAATGTCTATGCCTTATTGCCCATGTACACATCCACTTATTTCGGTAACATCCATGGGTTGGAAATTAGGGAACTAATTTCCTTGCTAATCTACTATTTTATCACATATATACACACATACAAAATTTTAAAACTTAGGCCTTAGGCCAAGGTTAATCTGGGCCTGAAAATTGTTAACCAGTCGACCTCTTATTACCGAAGCGATCTACTGGCTCAAGTAAACCTATTGACAGATCGACATTGGTTATTGTTAATTTTTAATTTTAAACCACTTGCTTTATTAATTAATTATTTTAGTACTCATTTTCTTCTCTCTTTATAATTTTAGCAATAAACCCTATTGTTAACTACAATTTCAATCATTTCTTTATTGATTTTGGTATAACCGTATTTCAAGTTTATTCAGGGTAGGATTAATGTCAAAAGGGTAAAGCTATACATGTATATCAAATTCTAGATTCAATATTCAGGATGAATAAAAAGGGAACATATGCATATAATTTAGATTTCTAAAAATTCCCAATTAATCATAAATTGTAGATGAATAGTATCTCTAATTTAGATTAACCAAATTCTAGATCAAATAAGGTATAAACAAAGTCAATTACATATTAATAATCATATTTAACAATTAACCCACCTACCTCTAGCAAGCTATTCTCATCCTTATTCACCTGGAACAGTCCCCAAGAGGTTCTTCGATCTCTCCTTGATTCGATTATATCCTCCTTCTCTAGTATTTGAAATTAATTTGCAAGCTTTTATTTGAAGAAAGTTGATTTAGAGAGAGTAGAGAGTTAAGTTTTGGGAGTGACAGAGTTTTGGTACGATCGGTATTAAATTAGGGTTCGTCGTATTAGGTTAGGGTTCTATTTATAGGGGATGAATCAACACTAGGCGTTAGATCAAAAATTATAAAATATTGGTCGTTTGGTTTAAGGGAACTCTGACTTGGAACTCTTGACCAGTCGGCTGCTTGGTCTTGGGCGGTCGACCACTAGGGGTCGACCGATCTAATCCGAGGTGTCGACCAGTGGAGCTTTGCTATTTTAAAATATTTGTTTCCTTAATTATATATTTAATTATTTTCGATTCTAAATTTTCAAACTTTAACAAATTTTCAATACGAGCTTTGGTTAGAAAACATTATATTTGAAAATTGTCTAATCACTACGAATACAATGGAGCAAGTTTCGTAGCCGAATTCGGACATTTGTGAAAATTTCATTTTACCCTTATTATATTTTATTTAATTTCTTTTGTTAAATTTCCGGTTAAATTTTGTAGGGTATTACAGCTTTTCTACAATTTGGGTATATGAAACAGTTGATGAACTATTAGGGCTAGTACACAGTGATGTATGTGAACCAATGCTTGTAATAACTAAAGATAATAGTTCTTACTTTGTTGCTGTCACATATGATTTCTCAAGACTAGGTATGTATATCTTATGAAGAATAAATCTGATGTATGAGAAATTTAAGGAGTATAACAATGTAGTTGAAATTCAAATGAACCAAAAGATTAAAATTCTTCGATTTAAACGAGAAGGAAGGTACGTTGGAGAAGAGATCCAATAGTACTTCGAAGATAACGGGATTATCTCTTAGGTTACTCCACCATGTACTCTACAACATAATGGTATGTCAGAGCGAAGGAATTGTACCCCATTAGATATAGTTTGTTCCCTGATGAGTAAGGCTGATTTTCCTCTATCCTATTGAGGATAAGAGTTAGAAAATACAACGCATATGATTACTTAGCACCTAATAAATTTGCACCTAAGATGCCATATGAGATATGGCATAGGAAGAAACACCGCTTCAATTATCTGAAGGTATAGGGTTGTTCGGCATACGTAAAGAATGATGGCCTTGACAACTGGAGGCGAGATCGGCTTTTTGTAAGTTTATAGGATACCCCAAGAACTCTAGAGGTTATATTTTTCTATGATATAGAGAAAAAAGCGATTATTTCCGCACACGTCGTCTTTTTGGAAAAGGAATTTATTCCTTCTGTTAAAGGATAACAGTAGAGTTATAGACTCGAATGGGATCCGAGAGACTAACACTAAGGCTGAAATAGTGGATGCCTCGTGTTCGCTAGCATACGATAGCATGCAACCTATTTGAAGGTTTAGTAGGGAATCTCATGCACCAGATATATACTACGGTTTCCTTATGGACGAAGAAAAGGAGGGCCAAGTCTTAGATGATGACACTCCTCTATCATGCCAACAAGCACTACGGAGTAAATAATTTGCACTATGACTTAGAGAAATTGAAATTAGAGATGAATTCCATATACGATAAAAAATATGGACTTTGTCTAACAAGCCCAGAGGAATAAAACCCATCGGTCGCAAATTTATTTTAAGAAAAAGCTGAATGTAAATGGAGAAGTAGAGACTTACAAAGAGAGGCTAGTGTGAAAGGATTTCATCAAATTTAAGGTGTCGGTTATAATGGAACTTTTCATTCATAGCCATGTTCAAGTCCATTCATATTATGCTAGCTACTGTAGTATTCTATGACCATAAAATATGGAAAATGGACATCAAGATGACATTTCTAAATGATGATTTAGAAAAAACCGTACATATGTCACAACCAGAGAGTTTTATAGTCAGTGGGAGTGACGGCAAGGCTTCAATTTGTTAAAGTTCATATGTGGACTTAAACAAACTTCAAGGAGTTTGGATCAAGTATTCTGATATGGTAATCAAACAGTTTGATTTTTATCATAACATAGAGGAAGCATGTGTATATGTAAAGGAACAGGGAAAAGCTATCGTATTCTTTTTGCTATATGTCAACTGTTGACCCAATTATTCGTTATGAGTATGGAAACCTGACCGAACCTAGGAATGTGATCACGTCAATGAGGATACCATCGTGCCGATGCTAGGCTTACTTTATGAACGAGTTAACATCGGAGAGAAGGCTCACCACCCTCAGGCAGATGGTGGTAGGATGGGACCTTTGTTATTGGGTCACTGCTTGGGGAGAATGCACGCTAAGGTGGGTGGAGTGGGCGGAGGTTCTTGCCTACGGTAGGGAGTATGGTAGTTTGGAGCAGACTGGAAGACTTTCCCATGGTTAGAGACAATAGAGGATGATCTTGTGAAGAACTAAGTACACAAAGTAAATACACAATGATATATAGTGGTTCAGCTTAGTGTGGCTTACGTCCATTGTAATGTTCCCTTACTATATCAACCTCTTACAATTTACAGACTGTTACAAGAGAATAATAAAGGAGACCAGACAAAATATTACAAGACTATAATATCCTAGTCTAAGGATCTCACGAGGAAGAGATCTGAGGGAAAACCCTTTGGGAGGGCCGTCCCTTGAGTAGGATTCCCAGAGACAGGTTGAAGGAGGGGTCTCTGGCAGTGGTCAAAAGGTACACGCTAGTAAGGGGTGCCGCAAGATGGAGTGATAAGCTTGCTATTGGAGGCGATGATGGTGGTAGAGCTTGGTGGGTGGAGCATGGTGGGTTGAGTGGTAGAGCTTGATGGAGGTTCTTTAACGGAAGTCGAGTGAAGCCGCCATTAGAGAGGTTTTGGAGGAGGAGAGAGTTGGTGAGTGAGATGGGTTGGAAAAATCATTCTCTCCGTTTGTCCCTCTGTTTCTCTTTTTTTGTCTTTGTCCCTTTGCCATGGCATCAAGTATATATAGAGGATGTGTGGGTGCGAATGGGTGGTTGCGATTATAGAATAATGGTGTAGGAGAGGCTCTGGACCATGGATTGGAGAGGATGTAGGATGGGAGCCAGATGGAAAGTAGATTCGAGCCCATGGCTTGGATTACTTACCAGTTGGAAAGAAGTATCTATAGTAGACCTAGGAAAGGCTGTAGGCTTTAGTGGGTAGGGGTGTAGGCATTCTGATTGGCTATTGGAAAGGTTGAGCAGAGGAAAGGGCTATGCGTAGAGCATTATTGGCAAAGGAATAGTACTTTCTCTAATGGCGTGTACTTCAGAGCAGTTGGACTGGGAATGTTTAGGGCACTTCGTGGCAAGCTATTTCGGATATGCGGGCGGTCCTAGCTAGTAGGTTTAGGATTGCTAAGGACATCAGGCGATTGGTCTATCGCGGTCTGGGGGGGTCCTTGTGCAGAAGTAGTTGGGCAACACGAGATAGCCAATCCGATGCAGGCTAGAAACGGACGTAGTGTCCAGCGGAGGGTAGACATACAGTCCCCGATTGCAACCATGTAGAGAGCAAAGTCAACGGATGGACATGTAAGAGTGGAGCTACTTTTGATACTAGGATCATGCTAAGGGCAGACCCATGCCATAGAGTGGGAGGAAGGCCACTAAAGAATGGTGTTGCATTGAAGGTGTGGTATTTGGCACATGGATTAGGATGAAGGACCAAATTGGGCAGGTGCCGAAGAGGCTAGGAGTGGCTCTAGCTGCTAAGGGAAGGGATGCTAAGGAAGGCCCGGGGGCATAACCTTTGGGATATGCTTCTAAGAGAGATTGGCTACCCACTTCAGAGGTTCGTCAAAATGTTGGAAGCGCTCAGTACCTCATTAAGGAAGGCGGATCGACTGTTGGATGAGCTTCCATCTATGATGTCTCTAGATATGAAGTTGGCATGGTTGGCTGCTGAAGATGATGGATTAGTCACACATTGGTAGGGGAATCTAGCTGGCTAAGTGAGGATCCAACGGACGAACTGACTTTAGGAGCTTCTTCAGAAATTTTTTGTTTACCCAATAATATAGGCAACATTTTTCCCTCGAAGTCTATCCTTGCTTGCTAGGGTAGACTTGAATGCTTCGGGCTGATCCAGATCGGAAAGGAAGACCCATATGAGAGCTAAGACCCATGGTAGAGCCATCCCTAGAAAAGGCTTTAGCAAGAACTCATGCAAAAGACGGTACTGTCCGGCCGTAATTGGGAGATGGTCGCTGGAAGTGACGCTGGCTGCTTCTGGCTAGATTGTAGGATTATGAGGAAGAATGGCTATGGCTTGTTGATGAACTGAGGTGTGAGAACTGGAGGGCAGACTCGAGGGGCTTTCTATAAAGTGTTCTGGATTTCGAAAATGGGTTGCTCCTAAGTCGTAGGTTTGCTGATTAAGAGCCTAGCTGGTGCATTCGCCTTGTCGCTAACTGTAGAATGGGGGAAGACACCAAAAGGACATCCCTTAATAAGCCTAGAGCGATTGGAGCATTGCTCGATTTGACGGGATAGACAATGCAGCCTGTAAAATACTCTGGTTGCTCCAGATGGGTTTGGGTGTCTCGGTGTTGCGATATTTAAAGAGCTAATATAGGACGACCGTAGATGGGGACAGTTGTAGGAGTGTTGGAGGAGGACTTATATAGGGGATCCATGTCGTGTCGGTTCCAAGCGAACATCGGGTAGCAGTCGAAATGCGCGTTGTAAGTGTGTCACTGGTTTAAAGCTTCCTGGTGTGAGTTGAAGCACATGGCTACCTCCAGGGTCTGCAATAGAGATGCACCGTCGATGGAATAGAGATACAATCCTGAGCCCGAGTAGAACCCATGCCGAACTGGAGCGCTATGGCCTACTTACTGTTCTGGGTAAATAGGATGGGCGGATTGGATGCATTTCATAATCTTAAGTGGTCCTCATGAGACCCCGGATATGTCGTAGCTTGCTTTTATCAGACTCTCCTAGGCAGTGGTGGATGCCCCAAGGTGTAGAGGAGGATGTTGACAAGGGTACAAGAATGTTGGTGATGCCCGAATTGCTTGGATGAAATGACGAAAGTGGTGACTGTACTTCAGGATTCTATCTTTGTCTGAAGTAGGATGTACGGCTACATATGCCATAATATAGGAAGGCGTGCATGCTAGCTTTGGAAGGAGGCCATAGCGGCCCGTTAAAGGGGGCGAAGAAGCTGCTGATTGCCATGCTGCTCTTAGGGAATGCCACATGAGACTGAACAGGAGATGCATGCAAAGCCAAGGGATTTTTCGAGGTTTCCATTTGATGCTTGTATCCACTACCAATGGTCTCAGAAGGAGGACAAGGGGTTGAATTCTAGACTGCTGCCAGTGGAAGATGCTCCTCAGCGTCAGACTCTAGGTCCCGTCCTTCAGGTCGAGAGGTACCGCCCTCAGGTTGCTTGCCAGTACTGCAAGGGAGAAGGAAGGAGAGCAGGGGGCGCTTTGCCGGCCAACGCAGTAAGTGGAGGTTCGTGGAGCACATTGTGTGGATCCATGAGGGCTGAAGGACGCAAATGGGATCATATCTCAGGGGAACATGAGACTGTAGCTGCTTTTCTCAGAGGAACATGTGATTGTAGACCAACAATTTGAATTCCCCTCTCTTTTGGTCGGCCTTCCTTTTTCTTGGTTGGAGGAAGGAAGAGGACCAAGAGACTTTTGCAACTGAAGCTAGGATGCCGGCTGCTGTTGGATGACGTCGCTGCTGTGAAGCTTTCAATCTTGTATTAATGGGATCGGACTCCAAGGTGGGTGCTAGAATATTGGCCCAATTATTCGTCACGAGTACGGAAAAGCCAACCGAACCTTGGAATGAGATCGCACCGACGAGGATACCGCCACGTTGACACTAGGCTTACTCTATGGACAAGTCAATCCCGGAAGGAAGGCTCATCTTTGGTAGAGGGAGTGAACCCGTTTGAGACACAAGATTAATTGTGGGCTGACCACCCCTAAGCGAAGGGTGGTTGGACAGTCCCTTGCTATTAGGTCGTTGCTTAGGGGGAATGTGGAAAGAGATGGGCAAGAGCGGCGGAGGCTCTTGCCCACGGTAGGTAGGCAGGCTGAAGCGGATGTGGAGACTTGCCTATGGTAGAAGTCGACAGAGGATGATCCTAGGAAGAATTAAGTGCAAAAAATAAATACACAACGATATATAGTGGTTCGGTGCAGTGCGGCCTACGGCCATTGTGACATTCCCTTAATATATCGACCTCTTACATTTTACAAACTGTTATATGAGAATAATAAAGGACACTAGACTAAATATTACAAGAGTATAATGTCCCAGTCTAAGGGTCTCGCGAGGAGGAAACCTAAGGGGAGACCCTTTGGGAGGGCCATCCACTGAGGAGGAGTCTCGGAGATGGATGGGATCTTGAAGGAGGGGTTGCAGGCTGTGGTTTGAAGGTAGGCGCTAGAAGAAGGTGCCGCTAGCAAGAGTTGTAAGCGTACTATTAGAGGCAAAGATGGTGGTAGAGCTTGGCATGTGGATCACGATAGGTTGAGTGGCAGATCTTGATGGAGGTTCTTTAACGGAAGTCAAGCAAAGCCGCCATTAGAAAGGTTTTGGAAGAGGAGTGAGTTGGTGAGAGAGATGGGTTGGAGAAATTTTTCTCTCCATCCATCCCTCTGTTTGTGTTTTCATCTTCATCACTTTGCCATATGTTATGGCGTCGATTATCAAGATTATAGAACAACAGTCTAGGAGAGGCTCTGGGCCGTGGATGAGAGCCAACTAGAAAGTGGATTGGAGTCCACGGCTTGGATTGCTTACCAACCGGAAAGAATGGTCTATGGAAGACCTATGAAAGGCGATAGGCTTTAATAGGTAGTGGTGCGGGCGTTCTCAATAGCTATTGGAAAAGTGGAGTGGAGGAAAGGGCTACGCGTATAGTACTGTTGGCAGAGGAATAGTACTTTTCTCTGATGGCATGTACTTCAGAGCATTGGATAGGGAATGGTTAGGGCATTTCATGGCAAGCTTTTTGGATTAAGCGGATGGTCCTAACTGGTAGGTTTAGGATTATCAAGGACATAAGGCAGTTTTCCACCGTGGTTGGGTGGATCCTTGTGTATGAGTAGTTAGGCCACACGAGATAACCAGTTCTGTTTCGGCTTTGAACGACCAAGGCATCCGATGGAGGGCGGATGATGGAAATGCAGGGCTCGGTTGCAGCTGTATGGAGAGCAAAGTCGACGGATGATCAAATGAGAGCGGAGCTACTTCTGATACTAGGATCAGGCAGAGAGCGGAGCCGGACCTTAGAGGGAGAGGAAGGCCGCTAAGGAATGACATTGCATTGATGGTGTGGTATTTGGAGCATGGATTGGGATGAAGGACCGGATCGAGCAAGTGCCAAAGAGGCCAAGGGCTGCTCCAGCTGCTAAGGGAAGGGATGCCAAGGAAGGTCCGGGGCGCAAACTTGGGTTATGCTTTCAGAGAGATTGGATGACTGGATTCAGAGGATCATCAGAATATTAGAAGCGCTCAGTACCTCGTTGAGGAAGGTGGGTCACCTATGGGCTGAGCTTCCATCCATGGTTTCCCCGAATGCGAAGTAGGCGCATTTGGCCACCGAAGATGATAGATTGGTCACACGCTGATGGGGTAACCAGCTGGCTGAGCGAGGATCCGACGGATGGATTTGGGAGCTTCTCCAGGAAGTTTTTGTTTATCCAAAATTTTGGGTAACATCAAAAATCTTCCATTAATTGGAAATAACATTTTGTTGTTGCAATCAATGAAAACTGGCTTTTCAAGGACTTCTCCATGAAGGATTTGGGAGAAGCATCCTTTATATTAGTTACAAATATCTATAGAGAAAGATCTAAGAGGCTTTTGAGATTGTCCGAATCCATTTATATATATACACCATATTGAAGAGGTTTGTTATGGAGAATTCCAAATGTGGAAACATTCCAATGCATTCTAGAATCATCGTTTCTAAGAAGGATGCTTCTCATGCTGATAAGGAGAAAGAGCATGTGAAAAGATTCCATATGATTTGATCATAGGGTCCATATTGTACGTTATGCCATGTACTAGACCGGATGTGGCATATGCATTAGGATGCATGAGTTGATACCGTTCTAACCCTGGAGAAAAGCATTGGACAACCATAAAATGTATATTGAAGTATTTAAGAAATCCTTGGGACTTGTTCCTCTGTTATAGGATTGGAGGACCTCCTTATAAAGGGGTATACGGACTCTAGCTTTCCAAGAGATATAGATGATAGTAAATTAGTGTCTAGTTATGCCTTTACTCTTAACATAGGGCCATCATTTGCAAAAGTTCCAAGTAAGAGAGAGTTACCGATTCAATGATGAAGGCCGAGTACATTACACTCAATGAAGCGGCTAAAGAGGTGGTTTGGATATGCAAATCTTTAAGTGAGCTCAGAGTGATTCTTGATATTGGGAATCCAATGGCGTTGTTCTATGACAACGATGTTGCAATACAGATTGCCATGGAGCCCAAAGCACATAAAAAATCATGATATATTCCTTGCAAATTCCACCTCATCAAGCAATTTATTGAGAAGAAAGAGGTCATGGTATAGAGGGTAGATATACCAAGGAAAACATAGAAGTTCCATTCACTAAGGACCTAACTCGATCAAGTTATGGAGAAACTGATGGAAGGGGTGGGAAAAAGATTCCAAAATTGGGCCTAACTGCAGGTGGGAGATTTATAGCGTTAGGAGTATGCACTAGAGGTAATTCTGTAATTTATTATAAATTATTAACTCTATAATCAATTCTCATTCGTAATAAATTGTGTTTTCTTTCTATTATATATTTGTTATAATATGTTATAAATAATTAAATGTTTAATTAATATATATTTAACTGAAAATCCATAAATGATGTTTTCGTGATAGTAATTACAAATAGTTGTAATCATGAGTAATGTATCACAACATATATAATAAACGCATCATTTTAAATATTCATAGTTAAGATGTATCGAGATTGAATATCGATACATCCTTTGAGACTAGAGTATGTAACGCTCTCCAAATGTTAGATAGCGTATTGCATATGACTGTTGGGGGGCACCAAGGGGTTACATACTGATATTTATTGGATAACTATAGAATGACTCATCCGATAGTATTATGTTGGTTAATATAACTAAGGCTATACAAAAAATTATCGATGTGACTATGTTATGTAGTTCTTTTGACTTGAGAATACTATTGACCTTCAATACGAAAGCTCGGCTTAGATTATAGTTATATTATGGCATGACACCCATCGAACGATTATAGTTGGTCGAGTGGAAGTATTGGAAACACTATTCAAGGAAGGATTCATCTCCTCAGTTATATAAGTTATTATCATGGTCAACTGAAGTCAACAAAAAGTCAAAATCTCGAGCCAGAATAGTTTGGTTAATAATATTGTTATTATTGAACCAAGGACTTTAGATTTGGACTATAGAGTTGAATATGAACAATATTGGAATTTTTACCATTACCAAATTCCATAAGTCCAATGCGATATAGTTTTGACGAAGAGAATTGGTGTAAATAATCATCACTACTGATGACAGTTAATAAAATAAAATTGGATTTCTCCGAAACTAAGTAAGCGAAAATTTTGACCAAAATGTCACACCATCTACTAAGTGATGTGTGAACGTTAATATTCGAACTGTTCGATATTAATTGCTGATCGAATTTACACCTAAAGAGTCACACAAATGAAGTGTTGTATACTCCCCCATCTGATTTAATTAATTTATAACTATCACAAATTATTTAAATTAATTTTTATTTTTGAAATATTAATTATGAAATTTAATTTGATGTGTTGAAAAATGTTAAAAATTGTATGTATAATAGTTATAAATATGTTGATCGATATAAGATACCAGTTTGAATTCAAATTTGAATTTAAATGCAACGAACATTGTTTGGGTTTGAAGTGTTTTGAGGCCCAGAATGGGACATGTAGTAGCCGGCCGTTATTGGCCTTATAATGGCGTGAAAGGCTATTTTTGATTTTAGAAAGGAAAAAAGGAGCGAGAAAGAAATAAGGATCATCTCTGTAATGACCTGTAAATTTCGATAATTAAACTGGTTAATTTAATAAGATTTTTGTAATTAAATTTAAGAAGAAAAAAAAAGAAAAAAAAACCTTTATAATTTATAATGAAGTGAGTGTTTAAAATGAAATGAAAATAAAAAGGATATAGTAATGGTTGTAAGTTACTATTTAATTGGTCTATTAATGTAGTTATAACTGTTACATTTGGGTATTAAATTGAATATATGCAAATAAACGTATGGTAATGGAGTGAATTCAACATTTTATAAGCAATTCTGATAATTAGTGGAAATAATAAACTTGAGTGTAATATAAAGTTAGTGACAACATTTATGCAAGTCACCTTTTTATTTAGGGCTGTTAAATTCAGAGTAGGAAGTCAATTACATTTAAATGTAGGTAAATGTTCATTAATGTGAGATAGGACTGTAACTGTAATGTGTGAATGTTAATGAAATGACATAAATGGAAATTTATATTTTATTTATAAGATGAAATAAAGGAATGAAACCAAGTTGAATAAATTGATTTAGGTTTTATTTATGATAAATGTATATATTTGGGAAATTCAATATAATTGAAAATAACAAGTTATTACAAAAGAAAGATGAAAATTGGAATATATATTTTTGTAAGGAAAGATAAACAAATAATAACTAGGTTTATAGAGTGATAACAGATTTAATAAAAGAGTAGGATTAAAGCACGGTAGTTATTGGAAAGTAGCTAATTGAAATTTGGATGAATTGGGATTTTTTTTTTATGTATTAGTACAAAAACCAATTTTAATATTACCAATAAGAGGATAAGTTAATAGTCGATTCAATAACATGATTGAGAAATTAAATATATGGATTTATTGGGAATTTAAAACTTATACTTTTTTTTTGATAAAATACAGCGTTTTGCACGCAATAAATTTTTCAACTTTTATTACATATTATATATATATATATGTTCTTCTTATTATTATTTTCTTATATCCACCTCTATTTTATCTTTCTATTTTTATTTTGTCTAGACAGTCATGCTTATTTATATCTCTTATTTATGGCTTGGAAGAAACTAAAAGGGTATGCGTTATATTATCTTAATTGCTTGCCTTTTTAATTGCCTACTCTTTATTTCTTTTAGCTGTTCATTTTCTTTTGGCCATGTATTGTACTTGCTATTCACGTACAAAGCTAATCATTCTCATATCTCATGCAATTCTAGAAAGAAAGAAAATTTAATACATCAAGCTATTCATTTATACCCTCTTTCTTTCTTACCTTAGCCCTCCACCTCATTCATAACTGTGTATTTCTTTTTGCCATTCAAATAAAAAGATTTATTTCCCACTTCTCATTTTTATTTGCCTAGTCTCTGTATTATTTTCCTATGTCTATCTCTTGACATTTATTTCTTTATTTATTTGTCTAGACCTTATTTTATCTATTAAATATTTCTTATGTGTATATTTTATTTAATAGCTTGGAAAAAAAAAATTCAATACTTTGTTTTAAATTACGCATACGCTAAATTGTTTATTTCTTACCTTTTTATTTACCTATCTATTTAATTACCATACTTTAGTTATGTATTACTCTTCCTAATCACTCCAAAATCTTCTCCTTATCTCATTCCTTTTTCATTTGCATATAAGATTAAATATATATGTTTCTTTTACCTTAAACTTTTGACCTTTTCAATTCTAGCCTCTTTATTTCTTACCATTCTTGTAGCCATTCATTTTTCATTTTTTTTCCTTTTCTAAATTTAGCTCGCCTAAGATTTTTATTTATAAGAAAACTCTAAAATGCATATTTTGGTTATAAATTAACGTTCATCGAAATCTAAATCTTTTTTAAATTCTAGTTTTCAAATCTTTTAGTTTAATTGAATAAATTCACAACAACTTTTATTTCACTCTTGTTCTTTAAAATAGATTGTATACCTTTTAAAAATAAAATAATTTATACCGTTACGTATATACACTTTTGTAATAGATTCTGGGTAAATGATAAATGAATGAATAAAAACCCAGTGTAAACAAAACATATCTTAATAAGTAATAAATTTCAAGATTCATAAAGAAACTGTTTAGGTATGCATTTAAAGGGCACGTTATCTGATGGAGTAAATAATGTATATAAGAAAACGTATAAGAATTTAGGCGTCATTTTGAGCGTAAAATTTTGAGTTAGTTATTGCGTCTATAGTGCGCATTCCAAATGTGTATACCGTAACTAAAAATGGTTAAATAAATCAGTAAACGTACATTTTTTAGTAACAGGGAAGCATATCCGTTTCAATTTTCCTTTAACCGTGACTAGCCATTTACCTTTTTAGGGACATCCCTTTTCTCTTTTGCTGCAACTATTTTATTTGGTATAAAATCTTTGATTTTTCTAACATTCATATCCTTAATTTGTGCGTTCCTTATTTTATCTATCAATAAAACTTTCATCTTTTAAACTAAATCATCAATGCAAGTTTCTTGTCACGTAAGCAGTATATTTTTTTCCTATCAGCTTGCCTCCCTTAACTTCATTTTTGAAAGATTGCGAAGTAAAACTATTCCTGTAATAATAAAATATGTCAAACTTCATTTTCTATGTAGTAGAACCAAATTTCAGTTAAATTTGCTTTATATTTGCAACTAAATGTTATTTAACCTACATGGCAGAAAATGATAAAAACAATGCAATAACTTTAGATATCACATGCATAGACTGCTAATTTATTTCAGAAAGAAACGGATACCGTATATTACATATATATTATTTCCTACCTGAAACTATTGGCAACGTTCGAAATTTCCTCTTCAGTCAAAGCAAAATATGTTTGATGTGTCTTCCTATAATCATGCAAACCCTTTTGGAAATACTCGGTCAACAAAAAAAAACAAATTTCTTTTGCCATTCCTTTATCAAATCAACGTATGTTACTTTTTGATATGTGGTCCAAGATACCAGTGCAAAAATTAACTATTTGATTTAAATATTCTTTGCCTTATAAACGCAATAATTCAATATCACATATCAAAGCAAAAATATTTTCTTGCCTTTTTTATTCCCGTTTGATTTGCACACGTTACTTTTCCTTGCGTGCAAAGCTTCTGCCTATAAATACAAACCTCATATCACATTTCCCCACCTCAAAATTTTCTGCATCTCTATTTGCTTCTTTCTTTTTCGTGAGCAGGGAAATCAGGTAATGGTTTTATTCATTTTTTTCCTTCCTTCTTCTTTTCGTTTATTATACTTTGTCGTCCACTTCATGCTCATCTACACCCTACCTTCCTCTCTCCATCTAGTGAAGTGGTCAAGTCAATATTTGATTCCATTCGTTCAGTTTATTTCGAAATTTTGTGTTAAATTTTACTTAGTTTTGATGTTGAATTTATTCGTTTCCTTTTCAAGAACAAAAAAATCTGGTCGCAGCCTTCGCAACTTTGATCATGCTTCTGTGCATTCTCTTTTCAAAGTGTTACCATCGTTTTAAATCAAATCTTCGATGGCATTCAGGTGAGTATTTCTCACCAGACAAACATACCTATATATCTGTGAATTTATCACAAGTGTAATTATAAACTTTTATTTAAATTTTATCTGCCTTTGATATAAGCGTATGATGTTAAACCCCATTATTAATTGACACATCATCAGTTGTTTATTTATTTTATATTATTGCAGTTATACTATTTAATGCTTATTTACTGTTAAATCATCACTGCAAGTTCCCTGTAAATTTGAGATCGTTATAGGCTGAAATGATAGGCCTGTACGATAATTATTTATTCATTTATTTATTTAATTGTTTAATTTTAAATATTTGACTTGGGATTGCGGGTTTGAAATGATAGAACCCGGGGTTTTTGTAAATTGCGGATTGAAATGATATATATCCGTATCACTTGACCTAGGCTAGAAAAATATATATACAGACCCGTGGTTTATATAATATTTTTATGAAATGTTTTAAAAAAATATTTTTAAATAGAAAGTTTATAATTTTTTGGTTTAAATGTATTTGAATGATTTTTTTTTATTTATAATGATTTTTGAATGAGTCAAATGTTAAATAAATGAATGTTTATGTAAAATTTTGGAGTATAACTTATTTTGGAAAATTCTGAATTTTTGTTAAAAGTGATATTTTAGTTAAGTAAAATAATTGATATAAGTTTTATTTTGGGAATTTAAAACTTAATGGTTAAGTTAATAAATTACAGCACTTAAATGTTGTCTTTTGTAAATAGACTGTTTTAACCTGTAACTTTAGGTAGCATTTTATAAGTGCTACGGAAACTGAATTTTGATTGTTTTAATAAAATTTATGGAAATAATCTTTGGAAAAAAAAAGCTTAAATTTTGGAATATAATATGAATAAACAAGAATAAGGAATTGACTTTAAATGGTTTTAAATGGAAGAATTTAACTTTTAAATGTGAGTTGAAAGGCAATTAATTCCTAATTAAATTGAATAGATTTAAATGGTATTTTATATTAAATGAAATGACTGATGTTTAAATAAATGATGTTTGAAAGGATATTATGATATTGAAATGTATTTGAAATTTATTTTGATTTTTAAAGTATAAATACCATTTTTTTAAGTTGTAACCACGGGTTATAATAACGTTTGGTTGTTAAAGAGACCGGGATCGGATATCTGGCATACTCTCTGTCGATACCGAAAACCACTTTGACAACCGTGTACGCGGTGGAGATTCCAGAATGAAGTAGGATGGTGGTGACGTTTTCTTGAGGTAAATACGTGGACCCGACTCCCGTGAGTTGGCATAAGGTGGCTAAAACAGGAGCGATTGACGGATTAATGAGGTAGCACCTCTGATCGGACGCACTTCTTCGTATTCCATTCTATTGCTTTTGTGATTGTTTGGTGCGCACCTTTGATTTGGGAGTGTTGTTCGAGGTGGGAGGTAGCTGCGGCTACGCGTTTCCATCGGTCCGGAAGCGTAATTGGTATATCTACCCTGGCATTGCCTAGTTATGCCGTGTCACCTACCCTAGCGCGCCTTATACGATTTTGGTTTTGCACCATACCTATGGAGTGCCCTCTGACGACGCCCAGTACGGGAGAGATTACGGTACTGTATAGACTATGGGATTATATTACGTGTTAAGGTGGAAAATGTAAAGCCTTAAAGCTATTTAAAAGTAAGTTTATTTTACTAATAGACATTATTATAATAGCGAATATTACTACGTAGTAAATAGTTTAACGGATCCTTAGAGGATGGGCGGTCCCAAGCATCCTTTAAGTTACTTGCTCTATATTACAGTACACTTGAATTAGCTTACACTATATAAGTATGTATGTCCTGACTCGAGTGTTTATGTTTTATTTTACGCTCGGGTCAGCCTGAGTTGCAGTTCAGTTTTCATCCCGGAGCTAGGATTTCTGTAGATCACTTTCAAGCTGCTGGCAAACTTCCCTTCCAGTTCTTTATCTAAATTTATGAAATCAAGACTTGTGGACATTTGGATTGTTCTACTGATGATTTAAAACTATATTTGGATTAAAGACTATGTAATTTTTATTTGATTGAGACTATTTATAGTGGCTTCATGAACCACTAAGTATTTTTAAATTCCGCTGCGAGTATTTTGATTCTGTGTGTGTGATTCTGTGATTAATTATTTACTGTATATTTTGAGATTTGCCAAATTTTATTTACAACGCGTTATTTTGAACAATTCAAGTCCGACATGTGCGAATGCGAATGGTTGAAAATATCGGGTCGTTACAGTTGGTATCAGAGCTTTGGCTCTAGGCAAAACTTAGAATGTATGGTAAATTTGATTTACAGAATCACTTTCATTCGAGCTTGAATCTCTTCTTTTTCGAATTTTGGAACGTTCCTGCGGTTTCGAAGTTCATTCGTGTCCCTCACTGTTCATTTTCTTTCGATTCTGGAGTATCCCATAACCCCACTTCGGATGATCTTTATAGTGAATTGGCGGTCTCGCTAATATTCTAATAAAGGTGTGAAACTCCTTTGCAATTAGCATTGATTCACCAGAGATTTATATTTATCCTCGGTTTAGATGCTAGTATCTTTGGTTATTCTGAACTCTATCTCTTCAGATCGAATGTAGATTTACCCTAGAAAATCCACATCGATCTTATTCTTTAAGTCACGGTTTCCCTGGTTAAGGTTGCCCGCAATTTATATAAACTTATCTGGTTCCTTATTCTGTTATTTAATCATCGAATCTTCTAATTCCAACTTATCTTTAAATCAAAATTCTCTTTGATTTGAGTCCTTCAAATTTGAATCTCTATACTTGTTTTGAAAATTTATTCCTATATTTGGGAAAAATCTAATATTATATATACGTATAATTTTCAGAATTTAACTAGTTGTTTAGAGATAATAGTGATTGATTTTATTTATGGTTTTGTAAACCATTGGTTTTGTCTTATATAAATATAATTGAACTATAAAACATGGTTATAAATTTATTTGGAAACAGAAATGAATTTAAAACAAGAATTTAAGTATTTAATTTCTGATAGTTTTAAACCTTGTGTTTAAAGCCTTAAAAGGATATATTGTTATTTGAATTATTTTCGAATAGAAATTTGTTTCCAAAGAATTTTAAGGTTTTAAAAATTAGTGCTCTTCTCTTTGTCGCTGGAAAATAATTTCGGTGATGACTGCAGCATCATCGACATTCATTTTCGAGTATCGAAGTGAAAAGACCACGCTGTAGTTTTGCTTCAAAAATTTAATTGATTTGAATTTCTAAAATATGACTTAATTTATAATATATATAGATATATGATTTAAATTTGATTTGACATATACTATATGTATCTATTTATTTATCTCTAAAGTGTTTGAAGTTAATTGGAAATTTAATTCATAAATTTATGTTAAAAGGTGATTCTAATGATAAAATAATGTCAAATTTTGAATGAATATTTAAACTTGAATAATAGAATTGGAAATTTTTTTCACTTGTATAATATTAAATTACATGCCAATATAACTTACCTAAATCATTCAGAAATTAACTATGTAATTGGATAATGTACAATATAAAAGGATTTTATAAATAAAATTTGAGTGGTTATAATAAATGTTATACACTTAAAGTTTCAGTTACAAAAAGACAAATAGAGGTAAATAGAATAAAAAAATAATTGAATAATATACAATGTCAAATGGTGTTAAAGGAAATTTAGAAATAAATTGGAATAGTTATAATAAATGTAATCTACTTAATATGTGCGATAAGATATATTAAGTAGAATATATTTAATAATAATCCAGAATAAAGAAGAATTAAATTTGTTGAATAAAAGATGATTATTATAAATGACTATACAAATTTATGATTTTAGAAATTGTTAATTTCAAAATAATTGGATAATAAGATAATTAATTTGGAAATAGTTAATATTGATTTAACTTCAGTAAAAATCAAATGAATTAAATCAATTATTGAATATTAATTAATTTAAATTGAATTTATATGGTTTAAATAAATGATTCCATTTTGAGTTTCAATTTAGTTTTCTTTCAGGGTGTTCTATTCTCCTACCTCCTTCCTTTTGGGGGACGAAAAGTTTTGAGTGGGGGAGAGTGTAATGACCTGTAAATTTCGATAATTAAACTGGTTAATTTAATAAGATTTTTGTAATTAAATTTAAGAAAGAAAAAAAAGAAAAAAAAACCTTTATAATTTATAATGAAGTGAGTGTTTAAAATGAAATGAAAATAAAAAGGATATAGTAACGGTTGTAAGTTACTATTTAATTGGTCTATTAATGTAGTTATAACTGTTACATTTGGGTATTAAATTGAATATATGCAAATAAACGTATGGTAATGGAGTGAATTCAACATTTTATAAGCAATTCTGATAATTAGTGGAAATAAAAAACTTGAGTGTAATATAAAGTTAGTGACAACATTTATGCAAGTCACCTTTTTATTTAGGGCTGTTAAATTCAGAGTAGGAAGTCAATTACATTTAAATGTAGGTAAATGTTCATTAATGTGAGATAGGACTGTAACTGTAATGTGTGAATGTTAATGAAATGACATAAATGAAAATTTATATTTTATTTATAAGATGAAATAAAGGAATGAAACCAAGTTGAATAAATTGATTTAGGTTTTATTTATGATAAATGTATATATTTGGGAAATTCAATATAATTGAAAATAACAAGTTATTACAAAAGAAAGATGAAAATTGGAATATATATTTTTGTAAGGAAAGATAAACAAATAATAACTAGGTTTATAGAGTGATAACAGATTTAATAAAAGAGTAGGATTAAAGCACGGTAGTTATTGGAAAGTAGTTAATTGAAATTTGGATGAATTGGGATTTTTTTTTTATGTATTAGTACAAAAACCAATTTTAATATTACCCATAAGAGGATAAGTTAATAGTCGATTCAATAACATGATTGAGAAATCAAATATAAGGATTTATTGGGAATTTAAAACTTATACTTTTTTTTTGATAAAATACAGCGTTTTACATGCAATAAATTTTTCAACTTTTATTACATATTATATATATATATATATATATGTTCTTCTTATTATTATTTTCTTATATCCACCTCTATTTTATATTTCTATTTTTATTTTGTCTAGACAGTCATGTTTATTTATTGGATTGCTGCTTATTTATATCTCTTATTTATGGCTTGGAAGAAACTAAAAGGGTATGCGTTATATTATCTTAATTGCTTGCCTTTTTAATTGCCTACTCTTTATTTCTTTTAGCTGTTCATTTTCTTTTGGCCATGTATTGTACTTGCTATTCACGTACAAAGCTAATCATTCTCATATCTCATGCAATTCTAGAAAGAAAGAAAATTTAATACATCAAGCTATTCATTTATACCCTCTTTCTTTCTTACCTTAGCCCTCCACCTCATTCATAACTGTGTATTTCTTTTTGCCATTCAAATAAAAAGATTTATTTCCCACTTCTCATTTTTATTTGCCTAGTCTCTGTATTATTTTCCTATGTCTATCTCTTGACATTTATTTCTTTATTTATTTGTCTAGACCTTATTTTATCTATTAAATATTTCTTATGTGTATATTTTATTTAATAGCTTGGAAAAAAAAAATTCAATACTTTGTTTTAAATTACGCATACGCTAAATTGTTTATTTCTTACCTTTTTATTTACCTATCTATTTAATTACCATACTTTAGTTATGTATTACTCTTCCTAATCACTCCAAAATCTTCTCCTTATCTCATTCCTTTTTCATTTGCATATAAGATTAAATATATATGTTTCTTTTACCTTAAACTTTTGACCTTTTCAATTCTAGCCTCTTTATTTCTTACCATTCTTGTAGCCATTCATTTTTCATTTTTTTTCCTTTTCTAAATTTAGCTCGCCTAAGATTTTTATTTATAAGAAAACTCTAAAATGCATATTTTGGTTATAAATTAACGTTCATCGAAATCTAAATCTTTTTTAAATTCTAGTTTTCAAATCTTTTAGTTTAATTGAATAAATTCACAACAACTTTTATTTCACTCTTGTTCTTTAAAATAGATTGTATACCTTTTAAAAATAAAATAATTTATACCGTTACGTATATACACTTTTGTAATAGATTCTGGGTAAATGATAAATGAATGAATAAAAACCCAGTGTAAACAAAACATATCTTAATAAGTAATAAATTTCAAGATTCATAAAGAAACTGTTTAGGTATGCATTTAAAGGGCACGTTATCTGATGGAGTAAATAATGTATATAAGAAAACGTATAAGAATTTAGGCGTCATTTTGAGCGTAAAATTTTGAGTTAGTTATTGCGTCTATAGTGCGCATTCCAAATGTGTATACCGTAACTAAAAATGGTTAAATAAATCAGTAAACGTACATTTTTTAGTAAGAGGGAAGCATATCCGTTTCAATTTTCCTTTAACCGTGACTAGCCATTTACCTTTTTAGGGACATCCCTTTTCTCTTTTGCTGCAACTATTTTATTTGGTATAAAATCTTTGATTTTTCTAACATTCATATCCTTAATTTGTGCGTTCCTTATTTTATCTATCAATAAAACTTTCATCTTTTAAACTAAATCATCAATGCAAGTTTCTTGTCACGTAAGCAGTATATTTTTTTCCTATCAGCTTGCCTCCCTTAACTTCATTTTTGAAAGATTGCGAAGTAAAACTATTCCTGTAATAATAAAATATGTCAAACTTCATTTTCTATGTAGTAGAACCAAATTTCAGTTAAATTTGCTTTATATTTGCAACTAAATGTTATTTAACCTACATGGCAGAAAATGATAAAAACAATGCAATAACTTTAGATATCACATGCATAGACTGCTAATTTATTTCAGAAAGAAACGGATACCGTATATTACATATATATTATTTCCTACCTGAAACTATTGGCAACGTTCGAAATTTCCTCTTCAGTCAAAGCAAAATATGTTTGATGTGTCTTCCTATAATCATGCAAACCCTTTTGGAAATACTCGGTCAACAAAAAAAAAACAAATTTCTTTTGCCATTCCTTTATCAAATCAACGTATGTTACTTTTTGATATGTGGTCCAAGATACCAGTGCAAAAATTAACTATTTGATTTAAATATTCTTTGCCTTATAAACGCAATAATTCAATATCACATATCAAAGCAAAAATATTTTCTTGCCTTTTTTATTCCCGTTTGATTTGCACACGTTACTTTTCCTTGCGTGCAAAGCTTCTGCCTATAAATACAAACCTCATATCACATTTCCCCACCTCAAAATTTTCTGCATCTCTATTTGCTTCTTTCTTTTTCGTGAGCAGGGAAATCAGGTAATGGTTTTATTCATTTTTTTCCTTCCTTCTTCTTTTCGTTTATTATACTTTGTCGTCCACTTCATGCTCATCTACACCCTACCTTCCTCTCTCCATCTAGTGAAGTGGTCAAGTCAATATTTGATTCCATTCGTTCAGTTTATTTCGAAATTTTGTGTTAAATTTTACTTAGTTTTGATGTTGAATTTATTCGTTTCCTTTTCAAGAACAAAAAAATCTGGTCGCAGCCTTCGCAACTTTGATCATGCTTCTGTGCATTCTCTTTTCAAAGTGTTACCATCGTTTTAAATCAAATCTTCGATGGCATTCAGGTGAGTATTTCTCACCAGACAAACATACCTATATATCTGTGAATTTATCACAAGTGTAATTATAAACTTTTATTTAAATTTTATCTGCCTTTGATATAAGCGTATGATGTTAAACCCCATTATTAATTGATACATCATCAGTTGTTTATTTATTTTATATTATTGCAGTTATACTATTTAATGCTTATTTACTGTTAAATCATCACTGCAAGTTCCCTGTAAATTTGAGATCGTTATAGGCTGAAATGATAGGCCTGTACGATAATTATTTATTCATTTATTTATTTAATTGTTTAATTTTAAATATTTGACTTGGGATTGCGGGTTTGAAATGATAGAACCCGGGGTTTTTGTAAATTGCGGATTGAAATGATATATATCCGTATCACTTGACCTAGGCTAGAAAAATATATATACAGACCCGTGGTTTATATAATATTTTTATGAAATGTTTTAAAAAAATATTTTTAAATAGAAAGTTTATAATTTTTTGGTTTAAATGTATTTGAATGATTTTTTTTTATTTATAATGATTTTTGAATGAGTCAAATGTTAAATAAATGAATGTTTATGTAAAATTTTGGAGTATAACTTATTTTGGAAAATTCTGAATTTTTGTTAAAAGTGATATTTTAGTTAAGTAAAATAATTGATATAAGTTTTATTTTGGGAATTTAAAACTTAATGGTTAAGTTAATAAATTACAGCACTTAATGTTGTCTTTTGTAAATAGACTGTTTTAACCTGTAACTTTAGGTAGCATTTTATAAGTGCTACGGAAACTGAATTTTGATTGTTTTAATAAAATTTATGGAAATAATCTTTGGAAAAAAAAAGCTTAAATTTTGGAATATAATATGAATAAACAAGAATAAGGAATTGACTTTAAATGGTTTTAAATGGAAGAATTTAACTTTTAAATGTGAGTTGAAAGGCAATTAATTCCTAATTAAATTGAATAGATTTAAGGGGGAATTATTTTAAAGGACAAAAATTTCTATATTTTTTGCCTCAAGGACACGACCTCGATATTTTTACCACAAGGACAAACATTCTTCTAAAAATTATTCACAAGGACAAATATTTTTCAAAATTATTCATAAGGACAACAAAACTGATACCGAGCTAAAAACTGATACCTAAAAACTGCTACCGATAACTACAAACTGATACCTAAAAACTGCTACCAATAACTAAAAACTGATACCTACAGAAAGTTGTCCTTCAGGATAAAATATTGAAGGTCCGTCCTTGAGGCTAAAAAGCTGTGAAATTTTGTCCTTGACAATAATTTCCTGTAGATTTAAATGGTATTTTATATTAAATGAAATGACTGATGTTTAAATAAATGATGTTTGAAAGGATATTATGATATTGAAATGTATTTGAAATTTATTTTGATTTTTAAAGTATAAATACCATTTTTTTAAGTTGTAACCACGGGTTATAATAACGTTTGGTTGTTAAAGAGACCGGGATCGGATATCTGGCATACTCTCTGTCGATACCGAAAACCACTTTGACAACCGTGTACGCGGTGGAGATTCCAGAATGAAGTAGGATGGTGGTGACGTTTTCTTGAGGTAAATACGTGGACCCGACTCCCGTGAGTTGGCATAAGGTGGCTAAAACAGGAGCGATTGACGGATTAATGAGGTAGCACCTCTGATCGGACGCACTTCTTCGTATTCCATTCTATTGCTTTTGTGATTGTTTGGTGCGCACCTTTGATTTGGGAGTGTTGTTCGAGGTGGGAGGTAGCTGCGGCTACGCGTTTCCATCGGTCCGGAAGCGTAATTGGTATATCTACCCTGGCATTGCCTAGTTATGCCGTGTCACCTACCCTAGCGCGCCTTATACGATTTTGGTTTTGCACCATACCTATGGAGTGCCCTCTGACGACGCCCAGTACGGGAGAGATTACGGTACTGTATAGACTATGGGATTATATTACGTGTTAAGGTGGAAAATGTAAAGCCTTAAAGCTATTTAAAAGTAAGTTTATTTTACTAATAGACATTATTATAATAGCGAATATTACTACGTAGTAAATAGTTTAACGGATCCTTAGAGGATGGGCGGTCCCAAGCATCCTTTAAGTTACTTGCTCTATATTACAGTACACTTGAATTAGCTTACACTATATAAGTATGTATGTCCTGACTCGAGTGTTTATGTTTTATTTTACGCTCGGGTCAGCCTGAGTTGCAGTTCAGTTTTCATCCCGGAGCTAGGATTTCTGTAGATCACTTTCAAGCTGCTGGCAAACTTCCCTTCCAGTTCTTTATCTAAATTTATGAAATCAAGACTTGTGGACATTTGGATTGTTCTACTGATGATTTAAAACTATATTTGGATTAAAGACTATGTAATTTTTATTTGATTGAGACTATTTATAGTGGCTTCATGAACCACTAAGTATTTTTAAATTCCGCTGCGAGTATTCTGATTCTGTGTGTGTGATTCTGTGATTAATTATTTACTGTATATTTTGAGATTTGCCAAATTTTATTTACAACGCGTTATTTTGAACAATTCAAGTCCGACATGTGCGAATGCGAATGGTTGAAAATATCGGGTCGTTACAATCTCACTCTTTAGTCTCTACTTTTTAATTAGATCTTATCCATAACTTATCATTACTTTCTTGCACTTCCCTTTGCTGCATATTTTTGACCAGCAACTTCCCATCCCAACCTTAAAAATTCAAACATAAATTTACATTAAATTCCACTTCAATTCGATTGTTGGTGGTGATCAATTCAGTAGCCAGCATCTTTCTGAATTGGAATCTTATTGCAACACCATATAACAATTAATAAGAAATTAATTAATTAATAATAATGCCACAAACATCAAAATTTAATCACAAATGTTACAACATTGAGTTCGTGGCGATTTTCTTATCAACTTTCATATATAAAATTTTGCGATCGAAGCTCAAACAAAAAAGTTATTGACATTTGAAGTTTTCAAATTTAAAATAATTCAAACGAATTAAATTCAAATTAATTAATAATATTAACATTTGAAATTAAAAATGTTGATATATTTGAACATTAACGAAAACTTAACATTTAAGAAAGACATTAATGTTAGTAATAAAATGGGTACTTATTTCTATTATTATATTTCATCCCTTCCGTTGGGAGATTCTGAGATAGATAGGTCTATACGTTGTTCGTTATATCAATTTTACCAACCAATAGCTTTCTTTGAATGGACCTAAGGTTCGATATGCTTTTATTGTGTCAAAAATTAGGCCCATTTCGGAGGGGATTGTCACATTTGGTATCAAAGTTTAGGTTACCTGATCATTGGGAATAGTTATATGTAAGAGTGGGTATTCGTTATTTTTGAAAATATTTTTCAATGCCCTACTATATATATATATATACACTTTTATGAATATAATCAAACACACTAGGCAAATTTTTATTTTAACAAATAATACTACCTTAGGAAGAAGTTTACTTCAAACCTACAGATAATTGGTTATGGCTGAAAACAACTGCTCAGAGGCTGGGAACCCCACCATCCAGGAAATACCTACCATACAGGGTATGCCAGACTGGTTTAAGCTATAGCTAAGGAACGTGGGGCAAGTTCCCATTCCTTAACAAGCCACACCATTCCCATTAGTTGCTTCGCCTACTGAAGCATTCCCCCACCCATTAGACTTCCCTAAAATGTTTAAAGACTTTCAAAATATGGGAGGATAGGAGTATATGAAGGTTGAAGATTTTGTTGAAACAAAGTCTTAGATTAACAATTGTGAACATATATTCTGGGAGCTGGGATGGGAAGACTAGTTCAAGAGGAGGATGGTTGCATGAAATTTAAAGAGGAAGGCGCTGGATTGGTAAACCATAGCAGTTGAGGAGTATGCTGAGGAAGGAATTACTTGGGTTAAATTTAGGGCCTACTTCGAGTCGTGATTCATGTTCAAAGCTGAAGTAAGGTTGCAATTGGAGAAGTTTATACAACCGAGGCAAGGAGACTCCATGTTGAAGGAATGTATCAATAAGTTTCCGAAATTAGCTAAGTTTGGGTTGAATCTGACTGACACCCTTGCAAAGAAGGCTATATTGTTCGTTAAAGGCTTGAATTCACCACTTAGAGAGTTTCTTTTGACCTAGGTACCCACAGCGCCACTTATGAGATAATAGTTGAAGTGGCCCAGCTTCATACTGTTGGTACTAAGGAGAAGGTGAAGTTAGGACATGCATAAAATCAAGGTGGAGTAAAGAAAGGGGGATTCTGGGATGATAAGAATTGGTGCTCAAAGCTAGAAAAGGAGGGACAAAGTGGGAAAGCTTATGCCATCAAAGTTGTACCTGTCTCAAGTAGACCTCCTCGCAGAGACAAAAGAAAGATGGAATGGAAGGAACAACTATTATCTTCGAAAATACTATTCGTGCCTTATTTGACTCGGGAGCATCACATTCATTTATAGCTGGAAATGTAGTCAACTCCTTAGGTCTAAAAACCCAAATTGTCACCAACATAATAATCATGTCAAATCCTATTAGGGGATCAATACATCTTTCTTTGATTTGTAAATACCTAGTAGTGGATAAATGCAATGTTAATTTTACATGTAATGCATGTGTTCTAGGTTTTGAGGGGTATGGACTTACCCTAGGAATGGATTGGTTATCTTACTATAGTGTTGTCTTAAATTATGATAGAAGGATCATTTGATTAAGGAGTTGTAAGGGTTGAGATATTTATGTTCACTGTGCATCCTAAAACTCAATCGAGTTAAGCTATTTATATTCTCTTAGCATATCACAAGATGGGCTCTCATCTATGCCCATAGTCTGAGACTTTCAAGATGTGTTTTAAGACGCCTCCGGTCTCCCACCTCAAAGGGAGATCGAGTTTAGGATGATTTGGAGAAAGAAGCTTGACCTATCATGCTTCCATGAATACATAAGGCCTCCAAATTAAGGCAAGAGTTGGATAACTAGATTTCGAAGCTATTGCAGAAAGAATTTATTCACCGTAGTACTTCAAATTAGGGAGTACCTATTGTCTTTGCTGCTAAGGCAGATAGATATTTAAGGGTATGCATTGTTATTGAGAGCTTAATAAGATGACCATGAAGAATAACATCCCTTACCTAGGATAGATGACTTATTTGATCAGCTTGTTGGAGACAAAATCTTTTCTTAGTTGGACTTAGCCACTGGATTCCACCAACTAGGGATAGCTGAGTGTAACAATCAAAAGACCACTTTTTGCACTCCAGATGAACTGTATGAATCAGAAGTAATGCCTTCTAAATTGAGAAATGCCCAATGCATACTTTGTAGATTTGATGAGTAGAGTTTTTTAAGGATAGCTAAATAAGTTCATCGTAGTGTTCTTAGACAACATTCTAGCATTCTATCAAAGTGAAGGTGAGCCTGAAAATCATTTAAGAGAGGTGCTAGGGACTTTAAGAAGGCACCAATTAAAAGTCAAATTCTCAAAGTACCATCCTTGAAAGAATAAAGTGAGATTTCTCGATCATATTGTCTTCAAGAAGGGATTTTCTGTTGATCATGTGAAGGTGGAAGCTATTCAAGACTAGAAGATTCCAAAGAGCGCCATGGAAGTTAGGAGTTTTCTTGGGTTAACGGATTACTATAGGAAAGTCAAGGACTTTGAAAAGATAACAATCCCATTGACTTGCTTAACCAAGAAAGAATTAGTTTTTGCATGGGATGAAAAATGCGCAGAAGCATTTGAGAAGCTGAAGGAGCCATCGACTAGTGCGACAGTACTTATTATTCCAGATGGGATGAAACCTTTCGTTGTTTACACTGACAAATGTGGTACAGGGCTAAGAGCTATTCTAATGTAAGAAGGAAAAATGCAAGCAAGCAGTTGAAAGACCTTGAGAAAAGGTATCACACTTAGAGTTAGCGACTATTGTTTTCGCTTTGAAGATATGGAGGCACTATCATTTGGTAGAAAGGTTTGAGTTATTCACTAACCATAAATCCTTAAATACATGTTTTTCCAAAAAGATTTAAATCTTAGGTAGTAGAGGTGGATGGAATTTATAGCATTATATGACTTTGAGATACAATGCACCTCCAGAACAAGGAATGTTATTGCCAATGCCCTTAGCCGGAGGCATGTTACTTTTGGTGCCATACATGAGTGAATGTTGTTAGAATTTGTCTCGAATTTAAATTTCCCACCGCCATTAGAATTCACTCTATGTCATCTCGCGGCTATGGAAATAAGGCCAGCATTGATGGACCACATCAGATAAGAACAAGAAAAAAATGCCTCTGGGTGTTCCAATGGTGGAGGATCTATTAGAGGAAGTATTAGCTGAGTGTCACCATTCTCAGATGACTATTCACCCTGTAAAGACAAAATGTATAGGGATATGAAGTAAACTTTTTATTGGCCAAGGATGGAGAAAATGATAGTGAAGTATGTCTCTGGGTGTTTGACGTGACAAAAAAAAGGGCGGAACAAGAGAAGCGTGCAAGATTGTTATTGCCTTTAAAGGTGCCAACTTGGAAGTAGGAGCACATATTGATGGTCTTTATAGATGAGTTACCTAGGAGTCAAAGAGGCAACAAGGCCAGTTGGTTATAGTGGATAGGCACAATAAAAGTGCCTACTTTATTCCCATAAGGAGTAATGCGACTATTACATCTCTGGCACAAATATATATCAAAGAAATGGTACAACTGCATGAAGTTTCGGTCAACATTGTTAGTGATAGAGATCCCTTATTCGTTCGTGAATTTTAGAGGAGTTTGCAGTCAGCTTTAGGAACGATGTTAAATCTTAGCACCTCTTACCACCCGCAGATTGATGGGCAAAAAGAAAGGGTGAATAGGATTATGGAAGATCCGTTGAGAGCTTGTATCATGGATTTTGAAGTACATTGGGAGCAATGTTTATCATTGGTAGAGTTTGCATACAACAATAGTTAGCAAGTGGAGGTTGGCATGGAATCCGTTTAAGCCTTATATGGGAGGACATGCAAGTCATAACTACCAATTTTTTTTTACGTGGACCAAATTTGATTTGTGAGACCTCAAAAAAGGTAGAGATAATTTTTCACAAGTGAGAGAGGTGGAACACGTTGTGCATGCCTGCCATCTTCTCAAGTAAGTCAACTCTGTATGCTAGATTCCCAACCCTCTCAAGTATCAGAAAAGGACCAATGAATCTTGACGTTAATTTTTCCTTAATACCAAATTGAACAACAATCTTAAATGGAGAGATATGGACAAATACCATATCGCCGACGGAGAACTCTAAATCATGTCTTCTTCTATCAGCGTAGCTCTTCTACTTATCTTGAGCAGCTTTCATTCGTTATCGGTTGATTTCGATCTTCTTCAAAGTCTAATCATATCTAGTCTATAAATCATTTTCTCGCTTGTTTCCCACTAATATGAAGGAGTATTACATGATCGGCCATATAAAGTATCAAATGGTGCCATACCGATGTTGGACTGATGACTATTGTTGTATGCAAACTCTACTAAGTGCATATTATAACCATACGAACCACCGAAATCAAAAATGCAATCTCGCAAGAAATCCTCCGAGATATGATTCACTCTCTTGGTCTTCCCATTGGTTTGTGGGTAATAAGCTATACTGAGATGCAACTCTCTCCACAATGCCTCTTATAAGCTCTTCCAAAACCCACTAGTGAATAAAGGGTCTCGGTTGCTCATAATGCACTTCGGCACACTATGGAATCGCACAACCCATTTCACATACAACTTGGCTAACATGGATGTCGTTCTACTATAGTTTATTGGTAAACATCTAGCACTCTTCGTCAATCTATCGACTATGATCAAGATGCTATAGTACCCTCTTTTGGTTCTCGACAATCAATCGATAAAGTTCACCGAAACCTATTCCTATTTCCTCTCGGGAATCCCAAGCGATTGCAGCAAACCACTCCGTCTTCTTCTACTCTGCCTTTTACCAACTGACAATTCATTAACTTCGAGATGAATGCCCTAACGTCTTTCTTTATCCCTTCTCAATAAAATGCTCGCTTCATATCGTAGTACATTTTATTGCCGTCGGGATGTATAAAAATCTTGAACGATGGCGTTCTCGTAGCACCTATCGCTCAATCCATCGACATTAGGAATAAACAATCTCTCATCCTTACGAGAGCCGGTCATCATGGTCGATCCCATACTACTTCATCTCCTCAGACTCTACCCCTTCTTCTATCTTTGCTATGATCCCCCTGTAACAACTTTGTTTTGAGAGCCACATGAAATAAAATTTAAAATAGTTAAATGGGAATTTGTGAATAATTTGGTTTCTTCCAAGTATTGGATTTTTGGATAAATTAGACAATGGATATTTTTTTAAGATAATAGAATCGGTGAGAGAATTTAATGGGATATATATATAATAATCTTTTTATCAGAACAATTATATACTAATGGGAAATTTAGATGTTGGATATTTAAAGTTAAACGGATTGGTTTAAATTCATTAAAGAAATAGATTGTAATTAAATGATATTGGAAATTTAAGATATGATATTTTCATCTATGCAATTTTCAAATAAATCCAATTTCATGAAAGGTGGAGATTTTGCTTGTCAAAGCTTTTAGTTATTTATAAAGTGGCATAGGAAGTGTGTTTCATAAACGACCATTTTCGATATATTGATATTTTTATTTCATTACCTTGTAATAAAAAGATAAAAATGGATGAATTAGGGAAGTCATTAGTGATGTTAATTAGAAAATTTATTTCACCATGTATAGATTTGAGAGGGAAAAGAATTAAATTTATGAAACAAAATAATGAAATACAATTTTATTTGAATGGTTTAGTAAACAAACTAAGGCCCAATAGCTTACATAAGGAAGAAAATCCTCCTTACGGTTCTTACTGTATGTTCAAGCATTCTGAAAACAAGTTGGAAACTAGTTTTTTGAAAAACCCTTGAAGGAAATCCACTTAATTGAATTCAATAAAAATTCCAAGAAATTAAAATAAGAATCAAGTAATACTCTCAAGCCTTAAGTACTTTTCAGGAAGCATTTAATCTCATATTTTACAGTGGCTGGATACCTTCTATCCTCTTTTGGTTGTGCTAATTCTAGGGTTGGGTTGAAACATAAAGCTAGGTCGATTTTGAGGGTTTTAGCAAGCTTCTTTAAGGAATCAAGGTGAGTAACCCTTACCATTCTCTTTGAATCATTTTGTATGTCTGTATAGATAGATTTAACTAATGATTTTTGATGTAAAATAGAATCAATTACCACAATATGAAATATTATCTGCTAAAGGTTTCACCTTTATATCATTAGAAAACTTGGTGTTCAAATTGATATTGTGATACATTGTCTAGATTATTATGGATGCATGCACACTTGAGAACACCTTCAAATGACCTGGAAACGAAATGCCATCGTCAGAGATTGACGGAGCACTTACTGGAGTGATTTCCTAGAGCAGGAGAGTTCCAAGGAAAGTGACAACCGGTCGACCGGTGGCTCTTCACCGGTGGATCGGTAGCAGCTACCTGGAGCCAACTCGGCTCTAAGCAAAGCATCCTCACCTATCGATTTCTTTGCTTCACTTTTCACTGGCTGTCGACTATGTTTTTGGAGGGCTTACTGCGTCATATCATTATGGTAATTTCAACTCATGTCTTATTAAATGTGATACATGCACATACAACTTAGTAATACATTTTATAAACCTATAAACTTACATGGAGTTTTGAAAATCCATATATACACACACACATATTTATACCCTTTGCTATCAATATACGTTTATGACATATTATCTGTTATATTAATACACATACACACACATATAGCTGAGCAATAAATGGTTTATGAACTTTAAAAGAAGTTTGAAAGTGTGTGTATGTATATATATAGTATTTTGAAAGCCATTCCATATGTGTTGAAAGGCAAACTATTACTTATGAACAATAATTCCTCCGCTAGTATTTTATTTGCGTTATTCCTTTAGCTAGTTGTACCTTTTTAGGATTTCTATATGACCTTTGAAATAATGTTTTCCTACAAATTATTACTTCTATGGGAAAAGAAATATAATTAAACAATTCAGTAATACTAAGTAGTATGGGACATTTGGTATCACTTCTTCGGTTAATTGTACAACTAGTTGTGTATAATATTTGAGTGAGTGGAATTTACTTACCTATAGTAAATGCTTATGCAACACCGAGTGGTATGGGACATACAGGCACCACTTGAGTGATTGCAATTGGGAGTACATAAAACTTTTGATAAGCATTGGTCAATTTTGGTTGACTTGCGATATGCTCGTCTTTAGTTGGCAACTTGTGATGCGCTCGTCAATTGTAGTGACTTGCAATGTTCTTGTTTATTGTGTTGATTTGCAATGTGCTCGCATTTAGTTGTTGACTTGCGATGTGCTTTTTTATTATAGTGACTTGTGATGTGTTTGTCTATTGTAGGGACTTGCAATTTGATCGTCTATTATGCTGATGCGCAATATGCTTGTCTTTAGTTATCGATTTGTGATGTGCTTGCTATGGATCATTTCCATGCTAATTAATTGATATGATTTTGATGTGGTTGTTATTATGATTTCGATAATTGCCGATGATTGGCATAGCTTAACTTTATGACACGATGATCTTATAATTGAGCCTTATTATTTGTAGTGCAGTACACTATATGGATATTTATATATCTTTTATGTTTATGCATGCTCATTATCTAATCTCACATTTGATGATATTTAGAGAGAGTTTGGCCCATTTATTATTTTTTAATAGTCGGGTCAGACCGAGACTTGGCAGGTACATGAACTTAGTGACTTTGGATGTGGGCTAGCTCGAGTAGATCTACATTATGTTGTCTATGTAATATTGTTACATTTTGGGATGCTAGTCTTATATGTATGTTGTTTGCATTTTTATGAGATGTAGGCTCGTTTTGTTGAAGAATTTTGGATTCCTATCTTAGTCTATGTATATATATTTATGTGAGTCTATTACACTACATATTGACTCACGTTATGTCATATGATATGAGCCGTATCATATTTTCCCACTGCGATTTGTGATTCTATGTTGTATACTATGTGATATATTGTTCTGCTCTATATTAGCCAACGTGTTTTTTACTTTATTCCAAGACTATTTATGTCCTTATATTTTGTCATGAGCTAAAGCTGACGTGATAGTATTAGCCCAAAAGAATAGACACGAATAGTTTCTCCTATCCAGCCTTATTCTATGTATCACTCGATAATATTACTTATAATTTTCTTGGGTAATATGAGTATAAAGGTGGGGCGTTACGTCCATGCTAGTCTAGAATCTCGTCTCTGACTAGTACAGATCCACTCAATCAAAGTAGGTGTTAACCTCAGGCTAGCCAACACTTCTGGCTCTAGCTCAAATCGAGGTCAAAAACCATAGTCAGTAATAGACTCAAACTACTTCCACTCCAAGAACATTGCTTCTAAGTTAGCATGTCTACTACTTAAAGCATCGGCAATCACATTTATGTTACCACTGCATAGGAAATGTCAAAGTCCTAGGAGGCAAAGAATTCCAAATATTGTTGTCGTTGAAGATTAAGACCCTTCTAGGAGAAAAGGTACTTCGATGACTCATGGTCTATATACAACTTGAACCACTCCCCAAGCAAGTAATTCCACAATATCTTCAAAGTGAATAATATTACTGTCAACTCTAATTTGTGATCAAATACTTTGTTTCATGATGTTTTAACTGCTAACTAGCATAGGCGACAACATTTCCCTCTACATCAACACTGCACCTAACCCAGTACACAGGCAGTTGTATATATTGTCAACTCCTCATTCCCTCTCGAAATGACTAACATCATTGCACTCATCAACTTCTCTTTAAGACTCATGAATGTATGCTCACACCTCGCTTCCTAAACAAAAGTCTTATTCCTTTTCGTCAAGTTGGTTGATAGCTCTACTGCCTTGGAGAAGTCCTGGATAAAACATCTATAGTATCCCACCAATCCATAGAAAATTCTCATGTATGTAGCGGACTTGGGTCGATTCCAATCCTGTACCACTGTTACCTTTGTAGGATCTCTTGTAATACCTTTCTCGGATACCATGTGACCCAAAAATTGCACTTCCCTTCTCTAGAAGTGACATTCGAAAACTTCATCTTCAATCAGTGCTTCCTCAACACCTTGAGCATACTCCTTAAATGCTCCTTTTGTTCTTCCTCCATCCTCGAATAAACAAGGATATCATCCATAAACGTCGGTACGAACCTGTTTAGTTGATCCCTGAAGATGCATTTCATAAGATCAACAAAGTATGCCAGATCATTAGCTAGCCCAAATAGCATAGCCAACCACTTATAGAAACTAGATGGTATAAGTAAGGTGGTAATCGGCACACTCTCCTTTGCTACTCTCAAATGGTGAAATCCCATAGCCAAATCCAATTAGGAAACACCTTCGCACCATGGACCCGATCGAACAGCTCATCAATACGTTAGAGTGAATGCTTGTTCTTCTTCTTCATCTTATTCAGCTCGGCATAATCTACACACTACTTTAGAGAGCCATCTGCCTTATGGAGAATATTACAGGTGCACCTTACTCGGATATGCTTCTAATGAACCTTCTCTTCAATAGGTCATTAACTTGCACCTCCAACTCCTTTTGCCTCTGGGTGCCATACGTCTTAAGGCATAACTATCGATCTGGCATCCTTTGCTAAGTCTATATGAAACTTGATCTCTCTTTATGGTGGTAACCTGGTCACTTTCTCAAATATGTTTGGATACTCTCCAACGATAGGCATAGATGACAACCCATCCTATGGAACATCGATCAAATATAGAAACCTAACCATAATCCCATACTCCAGCAGGCAGGCAACCATACTGTTCGCCGCTCCAAAGCTCGAGTTGTCCTCAACAGCCTCTCAAAATCCAGTACTACAGCATACTTCCTTTGCCAGTCCATCACCAAGATAATCCCAAACCTGAAAAATTAAAAAAGAAAAAAAAGAAATCACAAACAAACGTACATCCATGACCCGATAAGACCAAACCACAGCAAACCATACACAGCCTACAGCAGTGTTTGTCACAATCAAATGTCGGTCAACTATTTTGGAGTTCATTCCCAGTCTATCTACCAAATCACCGAATAGGAAGGAATATGAAGCCCCAATATCAAATAAAACACATATGGGAACACCATAAACAGAAAGCATCCCTTGAATAACAACGCTTTTCCTCTTCTCTTAGTCGAGAGAGCGCTCGATGAAGTCGGAACAACGCCTGAAGCATATGCCTTCATAACATGTTTCTGTTGTAATGTATTAGGACAACTTTTCTGTATATGTCTTAAATTGCCATAGTTGTAACACTTCTTATTTCTGTCAACCTTGCAGTCTCTGACCAGGTGACTCTTTTCTCCACAACCATAACAGATGGGTTCCCATTTAGCCTTCTTCTAAGCATTCTCCCCCTAAAACTACTTCCTCTTTCTATATTATTTCTTCTTTCCTCCACCACCTTGTTGTGGTTTTGGCTCTTCCTTAGTGACAACAACTGATTTAGACTTGTGGTATAAACTCTCCTGACGTGGAGCTTTCTCGACAAGTCTCTCAAATAGCTCATCGATATGACTCACAAACTTCTCCTCAAACATAGCCTTGAACTAGTCCCAAATGAAATGATCCTCGGGTGTAGCAATAGCAATGGAATTCCATCAGTTCATGGCCCACCCTTGAACCTTTCTAAAGGCTAGCTTCCTTTTTATGACAACTCCTGCTTCTAGGTTACCAAAGATATGCTCGCAGGTGTCCAACCAATCCTACATTTCAATGGTCCACTCCGTTCCAAGACATGGTTTCCTCCTAAGGTGGAGTAATCCTTACATAGCTTAGCAAAGTCATCCCTTAGCACTTGCATCTGAGAACCATCGCCAATAGCAAAATTCAGAGTAGTCGCTTGGGTATTTTGCAGTTTATTCGCCATCATTGTGTTTGAACATCACCTGCAAGTCAGGTTAGCAACCCCTGAACCTGCTCCTTCCTCAACTCCAGAGATGAAGTTCCTCACAATGTTCATGTATACCGGCTCATTTTTGATCAATAACAAGAATGATCAGTATCTCCTATAAAAAATTGTATCAATGGTATGTGTATGCATGCGACTTATATACTATACACACACACTACTACTACGTAGTTTTGAAAACCAAAATATAATAAGTATGCTTTCTCATATGTCACTTGATCCATTCTAAGGTGATAGCTCCTTCCCTATCTCTAATGAATCCAAATATCAACTTAGGTCATTTATGCAACCTGGCTCTGGTACCAAATGTGACGACCGCACTACACCTTTAGAACCCAAGATACCTGTATAATGCGCTGTGGAGGTACTCAGCCGATGCAGGATGGTAGCCAATGGTGTAAAGTAATAAAAATATAAGCACAGAACCTGTAGAACATCTCACAATGCATAGGAAAAAGATAATATAATAACGTGGATGTAAAATAGGCGATACAGTAATAAAATCAAATGAAACATAAATAAGAACATCATAGTGCATCAGGTTCACAAACTATACAAGAACTCAAATAAAGAGTTATACATCTAAAGTACCTGAAATAAACACTAAAACTATCTTATAAAATATAAGTGCTAATATAGCTTCATAATACTGCATAAAAAAATATAAGCGATCGTAAGCTCCAAAGTGTAGATATATGAAATCATAGCCTTCTTCATGTACTCCATACAGCTCCATGCGCTATCCAGACCTGTTATCCCTAATCTACTGATTTAGGAGTACCCGAGATAATAAGAAGAAAAACATAAAACCAAGGGTCAAACAACACTCTAGTGTAAGCGATATATCATCTCAAAATACTATAAAAAACCTTAAACGCTACATAGGGGCATAGGTACGAAGAACCATACCTGACATGTCCCTACAACTAAAGAGTTTGCACATAACAAACATAATATGCTTCTCTACGAATACAATAAAGGTATACTACAAACTAAGTATGATGACATGTGTCCAGGTCTTCCTATCCCCAATACATATCTCCAGTGACATTCCTAGAGTGATAGACTATCGAAAAGGACAATCAAAACAACCATAGTATCCATCAAACAATCTTTACTATCACTCCATGTGCTCTAGATATATGATAAATCATATGGCCTTTCCTATGCAAGGGACTAATGGAAATCCAAGCTTTAATTGTACCCATCTTCAACCCAAAACTAACAATAGACACTTTCCCCCAATCCAAAGTATACAGATCTAGACAATTGATCCGGTTTAGCTAAACAAAGTACCAATAAGCATCCACATAGTACCCCTACTCTTGAGTACATTAGAAAACACTTCGAGTATGAACGATCCCTTAGCATGTATATCCAAGCCATTTACTTGCTCCATGTAGTTATTATCTTCAAGGAACCATTCCACATTCTTTTATTCCACAGTGGAACTGTTTAACATTTTATCCATGGGTTATCCTTCTTAAAACCCGCACTTTTTGAATTTCCATTCTCACAACTCCCTTCAACATTGAGCCGCCATCATCGGGACTTAACTCCATTTACCCTTGAGTTGCCATCACCGAAGTCCTGAAGCTATCCCAAGGTCATCTGCCCTTACTCCAAGCTTACGCTAGAAGATCACCAAGCGGCCCAACTACTGCCCTTAAGCCTCGACATGCCACGATGCAACCCCAAGTACCCTTCCTTGTTCAGTACTTGGGTATAACTCTACCAGACATAAAAGTCTATTTGGTCTCATATGGAATCACCGAACAACAAGATACACCAGATATCAAATGTTTTTCGGTCTTCCTTGCGGCTGCTACTAGACATCAAATACTGTTTGATCCTCCACGTCATCACAAGATAGCAAACGATGTTCGATCTCCCATGACACCGTCGAACAGTAAATGATGTCTGGTCTTTCCCCAATGTCGGACCAATCTTACCCCGAGCCAAGTCCTCCAAGCCCGAAGTCCAAGCCGAGCCAATTAATCACTGAGCAAGCCTACCACCAAATAAGCCACCACTGAACCAAACTTTTGTAGTGACTCTAACTTCTGTTTTCGCATTGATTTCAATGATACGCTACGTTCTACGATCTGAATGCCTTCCGTGTGCAACGACACAACTCTCAACAATCTAAAGTAAATCCATAGATGTTCAATTTCATGGTTCCTAACTCTAAGTCACTCCACTAAATGTTTTCAACCATACATGCATCAATGCAAACACCACACATGTACCAAACAACATTCAAACATGCAAACATACAATAATTCATGGCAAATTATCCAACTTTCACTTTTAAATAGCATTAAAACTTAATTTTAACTGTAACAATGGGTTTAGAACATGTCAAAACCTATAGCTACATGCATAGTAACATGAGAGATGATAAATCACTTACTAAACACCTAAAAAGTGAAGATTTACATGTAAATCGAGGCAAATATGAAAATCAACAGCCAAGCCCCAAGTTTTCTTCCCCAAAAATGTATATTTGAAAATCTCTAATGAATTTCCTTGCCAACCTATCCCTAATCTATGGTTTAGACTTGATTTGGAAGAGAAAAGAGAAATTTTTGGGTGGAGAATGAGTTAATAGAGGCTTAGATCTATCGAGGAAGTGGTAAAATGATTTGGGGATGATGATTAAGCCTATCATGGCGTCCAAATCTGAAATGGGTTACTGGGCTTGCCCCCAATTCACTAATTACGCACTAAGTTGCTCCAAAAACTGTCAATCTTCAAATAATCATCTTCTAGTTAGAAAATCCAAATCGTTATTTTGACCACTCTATGGAAAGTGAAATTATCTTATCTTTCCAATACAAGTGGTCCAGGATACTGATTCAGTTTCTATAAAAAGTTATGGCCCTTACAAATTTCAAGGGATAAAATCGTCCATAAAATTCTCAATATAGAAAAATATCACTAGTATGCATTTTCTAAAGTTATAGAGTTATATAACCTCATATCAATTTAAAAATCATATTTTACAACCCTTCAATACATGAAATATGGGTTGTTATAGTCTCCCCCTTTAGAAATTTCACCCTCGAAATCCCAAATGCAAACAAACTAAAATCAAACATGGCTACCTCGCATTCCTAACATCCACGAGCAACCATATCAAGCATCGAACATGCACATAGAAGTAGGTATTAATATCTACGCTTACACAAGCATATAGGATACTATACTAAACTACAATATATGATATTGAAAGTGAAAGTAAATCTAATAAACAGATGTCTCACCAAATAAAGAGCACTGAATAAGCATACCTCATGTTCTCCTAGGTCTCCCAGTTACAATCGTCTTCGCTCTCACTTCACTAAATCTTCACCAGCTTTACTATCAATTTCATAAGTTACTTCGTACCATGTTTGACGATAGGAATATGCCTATGAGGTCTTGAAACTTCTGGTTCAATCTCGATACCATCAAGCTAGTTCATTTAAACTATCACGCTTGAGTCGTGCACAAACTTCCAAAAGTGAGAGATGTGGAACATGTTGTGCACGCCTGCCATCTTTTATGGTAATTCATCTCTATATGCTTCCCAATCCTCTCAAGCATCAAAAAAGAATTGATAAATCTCGATGCTAATTTCCCTCTAGTGTCGAATCGAACAACATTCTTTAACCGAGAGATCTTGACAAACACCATATCATAAACGGAGAACTTTAAACCACATCTTCTCCTATCAGCGTAACTCTTCTGCCTATTGTTAACTGGGATTTTAATCATGAAGATTTCAACTAAAAGTAGAAGGCTAAAATGAAGATGAAATGACTCACGAACTTGGAAACACACCTAGAAGAACTAGAATAAGGAACTCAAAAGGTAGCAAGTCCAATGGAGCAAAGGAAACCTTTCGGTACCCAGAGCTTTTTGTAAGTTTTTAAGCCACATTAGCATCTTGTACTTCGAGTACTACTTCCAACAATAATTGACAAGTACTTTTCTCAAAGAATAGACAAGCAATACCAAGGACTAATGAGAAGAAAGCAGGATAATACAAGCTTTATCAAGGAAATCGTTGAGAGCGACTCAACCTCAATGGAAAGGTATTTGGAAAGAATCAAATCGGGGATAGGAGAGAAAAGTAGGTAAGAAGGAGAAGCTTTTGCCAATACAAACCTCTCGACATTGAGAGGAACCTCTTGTTACCAAGAGGTCCATATGGGAAATGGGCGGGCGTGCTATCTCCACCACCAGTAGGCTTGCATCTGGACCTTACGAAACTCAACCCTATAGAATTGCAGAGTAATTTCTTTATAAATACCAATCCTATAGCAATCGAATAGGGATCTGCTAGAGCTTCGGACCTTGGATCTTCTCATCTCCTATCTCTCTATATAATAATAGGCTAAGTTGTTGGCAGTTCTAGACTAAGGAACCTATCAACACTTTGTACTAGTGACTCTAATCTCTCTCTAAATCTCTATTAAATCCCTAATCAGAAAAAATATAAAGTGGACGCAGGCCAGAGATTGTCGAACCACTATAAAAAATTTGTATCTCTCTACTTTTCTATGCTTTTTTGCTATTTCTACTAGATCTGATCCGAAAATAGGTCATATTTGGGTGTTATGCTACCTTTAGCGTCAACATTTTAGTGCTTTCACTGAAAAATTCAAAGTCAGGATTAGATCTAGCTTGTTGTATTGGATTTGGAAAAGTCTAGTGGTTAGATCTAAAAGTTTTGCTCAAGGAATTTGGTAGCTTGCTAAAGGAATCTCAATAGCACCTAGAAGGTCCAGTAGATCCTTAGGAGTAGTAATTGGTAGTGATGAAGGAAATCCTCACTAATTGGAAATTAGTAATCAACACACGATACCAGGATCATCTGTAGTAGAAAGTGGTTAATAGAGGCGAGTTTGATAAGATGTTGTAGGAATTAAACCAGAAATGGTGGATAACCAAAAAGCTTTGATGGATAAGATGGATGTTCTACTAGCCCAGCAACCGCAAAGGACTAGGAGGAATAGGAGAGAAGATTCTCCTATAATATGAAGAAAAATATTTGTCGTTTCTTGTCGGAACAAGTGAAAGTAAAAGGGAAAACAACAGGAAGTTGCTGTTGGATTTGTGGAAAGAGCTGCAAGAGGAAACAAAATTGATTCCCTTGTAGGAAAACAACTCAATACTAAGAGGATTTCTCTGGATATCGAGAGGAATTTTAGAGAGGGGGATAGGAAGTAGATGCCATGGATTTATCCGATTATGAAGATGAGATGCAGTGTGATGGTGATGGTTGTGAGCTAGGCGTTGAGGCTAATGGAGCTGGTGTTCAAAAGGCTACAACAGACATAGCCGGATGCCAATGGAATATCGAAGGAGCGGTTCTTCTAGAGACTAGAGAAATTAGAAGTCAATAGGCAATCCGAGACCGCTTGTGGAGCAAAACACCTAGTGCAGCCCCTAGTGGTTGTCCGATGGAATACCGTACCAGCAAGGAATACATAGTAGACATGGTTAAGCGATTTATTGAAGAACGAAAAGGTAGAAAGAATAAGGATTTGGGTGTTCTGCATCAAGCAGGACACCGTTCACGGAGAATACAGTGAGAGAGAATATCCTAAGAAGTTTACGATGCCGACTTTGCTGTCGTACAATGAAACTACCAATCTTAGAAAACATTTATTTTAACATGAATAGCACAAGATTGGTGCTAGGGTGATGGATGCAGTTTGGTGTAGATATTTTTCCATCTTTTAAGGAGGAATCACGTCAATGTGGCTCACTAGATTCACATCGAGATCCATATCGACCTTCGATGAGTTGGCTAGGAAATTCATGGAGCATTTCCAATTGGATGCTACACGACCCAAGGATGTGATGTCCTTATTGAGCTTATCTTAAGGGCCTAAGGAGTTGTTGAAGGGTTTCTCGAACCGGCTTAATGTTTGCTATTACTGAAGTAATCCAAAGGAGGATTTGGCATTCACTGCATTAGTCCATGGCATTAATCCAGATATGGATTTCGGTAGATGGCTAAAAATGAAGCAACCTACAACCATGGAGTAGTTCCATAAGAAGGCTAATCACTTTATGCACTGGGAGGAGGCAAATTTAGCTTCAGGGAATACTTAGGGGGACAATCAAAGTGTAGCACCCCATAATTTTGATGATAATTAATTAAAAATAAATTGATTAATATAATAAAATAGGATTTTTATAAGCGTTAGAATTTAGCTACGAAACTCACACTATTTGGTTTGTGGCAATTTTCCAATCAATTTTCATATATAAGATTTTATGATTGAAGTTCAAACGAAAAAGTTATTAACATTGATTTAGGATTGTAAATAATTATGTGTGTAATTAAGGAAATAAAGTATAATTAGTGAAATAAATTAAAGTTAATTAACATTTGTTAACCCTAGTGGTTACTTATTGGTTAAGTAAGTTAACTTAATAAAAGGAGAAATAAATTATCTCGAATGGCTTATAGAGGAATCAAAAAAACAAAAATATGACGTCGTTAATTAATTAACCAAATACACAACAATGGTTGGCCTCTAATATCGACTAGTAGGGGGCAATGGTCGAATGATTGAGCTGTCAATTAGAGAATTTTGACGTGGTCAAATGGTCCAGATTTAAATTAAAAGAATCTAACAACTGGCATTGGTTCAAATCTAATGAATATGGACCTAACCCCCTACTTCTTCTCATATATTCCGAAGTAACGACGAAGCTTGCCATTTTCTCTCCTCCATAAATTATTAAACTTAAATAAATCTACAATCTATGTATGTAGATATAAATGGAGAATAGTATAGGAAAATTGAGAAGAAGGATAGGGTTGAATCAAATCGTTAAAGCCAACGTAAATTATAAATCCAGATCTAAAATGTAAATTAAATCCAAATCTCTTTTCTAATCTAGGTTTCTGATAAATATGTGCATGCTGCTGGTGTATATATCCAAGTTAGAAGAAAAGGATGTCAAAATGGAATAATTGGAATTAGATCTTGAGATTTGAAAAGATAAAATGGTGAGTGTGAAATTATATATTTCTATATAATATTGGATTTATACCGTTATAAATCTATTCATGTATGCTTAAAATATAGTTTGGAGTTATAGGCTAAGATAGTATACATGTACTGAATTTATAAACCCTACCTACATATTATGTGATTGATAACTTGAATTATATATATTGCATATATGTGGAAGTATTGGGTAGTAGTTGTCCCTGAATTTGACAAATTATATTGTAATTCCAGAATTGTTTATTAATTGATTTATGCAAGTAAATGTAAATTATAATTTACCAAAATAAATTGTTAGGATTTAAGTAGTATTTTAATCAATTAGAATATAAGGTGTTGCAACGTAAGTATCTACGTATTAACAAGTTCGGTTTCGCAATTAAAAATGTATCATTTGAAATAACAAGGAATACGCCTAAAACAAAGAGATGTATAAAATAGGGATATTTTATCATATTTCATACTGTCTATTTCAATGACTATAAATATAATTTTAGTAATTCCAAACGTAACACAAATTCCCTTTTTAGCTAAGATATAGAGATTTATAGTGTTAACTTTTCCTTTTAGTGAAGATGTGATTCCAATGCATTAAAACTTAGGTATCACTAAGTATGAATTAAAGAATTGAAGTTGTGCTAATAATAACAGTTAAACTATAAAATAAATATATATAAATATATGCCATAGAGACAAGGTGGAATCCAAATAGTAAATGATAGTAGGTAGGTAAGTAATAAAATGAATATAAGTAAGATAGAAATAAAATAATAATATGAAAATGTAGGCAAGTATTATTTTATAATAAAAGGGTATGGAAAGTCCACTAAACATGAGAGTGAAATAAAGGTTAAAAAGTGAACAAAGATAAAAATTAAATGGTGAGAAAATGGTAGTAAATGGGAAAAGATATTTAGATCTTTAAAAAAAGTAGTAAAGGACCTTAAACGGAATAAGAAGTAAAAGCATGAGGAGGTAAGGAAATGTTATTAACAGTTGAAAATTTAAGGCATAATAATCAAACAAGTAAGAATGAATAATATATACACACACACATATATATACATACATGCATACATACATACACACAGATATATATATAGAGACAAACATAGCCTCAAGTATGTGTTTATGACGAATGTGAATTTATTAAAGTTAGTAACTCAGATGGATAAGAATGGCAATCATTAGAACGAGTAGGAATGCGAGGTCAGTAGTGTTACACAAAACAAGTCTGCTACTACAAGGGGATACCAGCGGTTGCATATACATTATACTGATGTCGGACATATCCAACATTAGGACCCATGGAATTATATACGCTTGAATATAAGTAAAGGAATATCCCAAAAGGATCTGCTTTAATCTTTTAGGAGGGATATTACCTTGATTGCATTATGCAAGCTAATGGGATGGTGAGCAAGGTCGACTCTATGTTAGTGTGTTGGTACCATATTAAGGAGTAGGAGTTATACATAGATCAAGAATGTCATCGTTCATGAGAGGTCGGCGAAAAGACGAGGGTTACACCTAAACACTCTATACCTCCTACTATTGTAGGTAGGTCATGCACCGCTATAGTTGTTTGCTGCTTTAGGGAAAAGGCTAGATAACCCTTAAGAGAGAGGTCTTTCAAAACGAATTGGGTAGTACGAAGAGATGAGACCTTTATAATCTGTGGAGCTGAGTCCAAAATAGAAAGTAGACAAGTAGTAAATCCCCAATTTGAGATAGAATACGGCTAAAATATTATGACACCATTATTAGTCACTATGAGGAGTTCCTTAGTATGCATAATGATGAGGATGTGATACTATGTTGATGATGGATCCTTATGAGGTGTTGGGTTACAATTACTAGTGGAGACAGTATCTTGGTCCAAAGGGAGTACTGTGTTATTTATATAGACACGCACACATACTTAGTTATAGTCTACTTTGAGTAGATGGGGAGTATCGTAAGTGGACGTGGAGTCAAGACGACTAAGTAAATAAAAAGAGATAAAATGTGATGGAAGGCAATCAATATAAACTAGTGTTAAGTATAAAGTGTATAATTTTCCCTTTACCAGAACGTTGCTCTGACCCCCTCCTCATTACAACCCACGTAATAACTTTAGAGGGACATGTACTAGTACAACGTGAGAACGGTGAAAGGATAGGTTTCTATATTTATGCTCGGCATAAGGACATTGGATATTGGATGTGTCAATCATGGTCAGTAACTATATGATTTATTATACTTTACTATTCCATTGTGAGTTATATCGACAGTGCTCTGATATGCATAAATTTATTTATTTGCAAGATACCAAACCATGGCCATGCTTTGGTAGATTTTGGTTTTGATTTTGTAACATCCCCACTTGGAGGCCCAAAACTAACGGCTACGGAAGTTGTAGTCATCCATAATTCATAATTCTCGACGACCAACTGTAGTAATGTGGATGCATTGATATAATAGAAACACATGAATATGAAAAAAAATTCAGATTCATAAAATATATTTCTCATTTAACTTCAAATCATATTTCAAATTCATTACATAATCCCAATGCGTGAACCAAGTTCATAGAAAATATAACTACTATAAAATACATTAAGACCGACATATGAAGATACCCCCATAGTTGATCAGAGTCTAAACATACGCAATTCAAAAACTTTGCCATTACAACCAAAACACAGCAGAATCAAACAGAAAAAAACTCCTGATAGCTAGCTTGCCTCATGCACGTCTTCGAAAGCTTATTCATCTAAAGGAGAACCTTGAAATCCTAACTCACAAACTACTCAAAATTAATTGAGCACCTGAGAGTTTAAGGGAAAAACATAAACTTCGAGTCAGACAAAAGCCTGGTATAAATAACAACCTGCCATCTCAAACCATATAGATATCTAGTGGGACCACATCGCGTAGTAGAACGGGTATTCCCCTCACTAGTATCTTAATCAAAATTGATCATAACCATATACTATGCACCTGCATCCATAATGGTTAAAACATAACATAATAATATATATCATGATGATATGAAAACATGCTATATATATTCTGGATTTCCCATGCCCATTCATTTGACTATCTGTCTCGGTTATAGTTTCTATGGTCACTATCGACGTATTAGTTTTCATGGGATGACTAATAACCTGGTCATAACTTATGGACTACCTATTTGGTTTTGTAGTTTTCATGGGCTCACTAAGAACCTATTGGTATCTACCAATAACTTCATCCGTTATAATATTTCATGGGACAACTATGAACCTATTAGATTATCTAAAAACTTCTCTCATGTTATAGTTTTCATGGGTTAACTATGAACCTATTAATCTCTATCAATAACTTAATCTAGATATAGTTTTCATTAGATCACTAAGAACCTATTGGCCCCTGCCAATAACATTTTCCTAACATAATTTTCATGTGTTTCATATGTACCTATCTAAACTGACAACTCATTGATCAGTCTCTGGGCATCCTATGTTTTGGTCAACCTGACCTCCTGGATGCAACTCTATCATACAGGGTTAGCTCAATATGTATTCACTACCAGGTCAACCTAGCTGGTTATTCTGCCCTTAATACCCCAAAATATTTTTATGGGTTAATTATAAGTGAATATGTTTCTAGAAGAAGCACACATAATAACTTATCATAATGATTCAAACATTTATAGTTTAATTTCCTTGTAATAAATTTTCAAATGAAACATAGTTAATACCTTTAACCCATTATCTTTTATAAGGAATACTTCTTCCGAAAACTCCAAAATTGGATGTCCTTTCAAAACTCTTTTATATTGCTATGAGTTTCTCTTTAAAAATGAGATTAGGTTCCTTTTTTTGTAAACTATGGCTTTCGAAACCTTAGGCCTTCCCTTTCAAAAATACTAAAATACATCCTTCGAAAGTATTCAAATCTTATTTTCAAAACACTTGAATATATGCCTTTCGAAACACTCAAACCATCTCTTTCGAAAGCATCAAAACCTACCTTTTGAAACCTTTAAAACATACCCTTCGAGAGCATTAAAGCTTATCTTTCGACGCCATGTAGTCCAAGTAGAATTTACAGAAGCATAGCTTCGAAACCATTTGAAACTATCTCTCTCAAAATCTTTGGGTTTAACCGTAAATATAACTTCTGGGTTGAAGTGAACAAAAGCGAAAGTAACTCTTTCGAAACCATTAATCTTCAAATAAAAGAATTTAGAGAAAACAAATGGCTTCGGAACCACCCTTTCGAAATCAATATTCTTTAAGTTAAACATTTGGAAGGACAGCTTCGAAACGACCTTTCAAAACTATTGCCTTCAAATACATTAACATAAGTGGCTATTGGAGCTCTTTCGAAAGCATTAGGAAAAGGGGCTTCAATATTAATAAAAAAAGCTTTCCTTGCAAACTCATTGTCAAATGGCTATAAAGAAAAACGGCCATTAACCCATTCGAAAGGTATGAAGACGGCAGTTAGGTTTTGACTAGGTTCAGAAGAAACTACCCTTTCGAAAGCCCTTTTTGAAACTTAATATGCAGCTACTCAATTGAAAGAAACTTTTAAAACAAAGGTATGTGGCAAAGTAACTTTAGTCCTTTCAGAACCATCCTTTATGAGCAAAGTAAGCAACATCTCTTGCGAAAGCAAAACGAAGGCAAAGGGGTTGATTCAAAAGCTATTAAAATGGCATCAACCACTTCAAAAGCAAACTTTCGACACGATCCTTCCGCCTTTTTCTAATGCGCTACGTACCAACTGGTTGATACCATATGCATTGATTTCGAATTGGTTTGGTGGAGGTATGGTGTCGAAAGGTTGGGGATGGAAGTGGTGAAGTAGTGATTTAAGCAAAACTGATTTATGGCATTTTAAAGTAATTCCTTTTCAACTAAGTTACCTTATTTTTCAAAATATGATTGGTTTCCAAATACTATACCGAAATCTTTTCTAAAATGGCTGCCGAATTTATCAATTAAAAATTTAAAACATTTTAACAATGAAGCCCTTCCCCTTTACAAAACAATTAAAACATTTAAGTCGTCAAGCTTAATAAATTTAATTTCCATAGAAAATCACTTAGGAAAAATCCCCAAAAACCATCTTAATTCACTTTTAATATGTCTTCTAACATATAAAATTTCGAACACAAAATACTTTATGTAGTTGCTGAAATTAATTTTAAACCCAAATTATCCATTTTCTCCATACAAAATTCATAATAAATTATCCATTGCTTGGATAATTATGAAAATTTAAACTCACCTCCAAAATAATGTTTTTTTATAACATACTAAATCCTCATGGCACTCACAACCCATTTAACATGATCATAGCCTTAAAATCGAATTAAATATTTTGCAAACACACTTGTTTAAATCAAACATGGTATATAATCAAAGCATATCATCATTCACATCATCCAACTGTTTTAAATTTTAAACCCAAACTCTAATGTTAATTAAAAACATAAATGAGATGGTTTTGATTATTACTAACCTTATTTTATATAAGAAACTTGATATTTGAACTTGCTTAATTCTTTTTACTTGAATCCTTAGCTTTTAATTGATTTTTATTCTCCCTTTATTCCTACGGTTATGGCTGGCCTTGTTCTCTTTGGTTTTTGTTTTTATGGAAGTGTGAAAATAAGAATGAGTTAAGGGTTTATGGGTTATGAGGTTATATACGGCTATTCCTATAATACCCTTGCCATATTCTCTTGAGTAGTTAACTTATAAAATCATTTTATAAGCCCATTCTTATTTTATTTAGTTAAGCATGGCCTCTATTTAGTTTTCAAATCTCAATCTCCCTTATCACTCTAGTCTTTACATTATTCTATCTAATTTATTTAATTAAATCTTCTAAATAATGTTATTTAAAATTATGGGTGTTACAAGCTCCCATCCATAAAGAATTTCATGCTCGAAATTTGGTAAGGACTAAATACTAAACATAGTAATCATATGTAACACCTCCTAACTATCATACCAGACTATTTTATTAGAAAACAGTTTATATAAAGCAAATATGGAACATAACCCCTACAACAAATCAGGATAAGTATCTCTAATCCTGTCTTCTGTCTCCCAAGTACAGTCCTTCTTGTTGTTGCTTTTCTGAACTTTCACCAACTTGACTGTCTTGTTTCTTATCTTCTTCTCATCTCTTGCTACAACCCAAACTGGTTGTCTAAAAAAAGTCAAATTCGATTCTACTATTAAATCTTCCAACGTAGTCAGGGGAATAATCATCTCTAGATCATGCACATACTTACGAAGATGAGACACATGAAATACATTATGGACCCTGCCATACTACTCGAAACTCTACTCTGTATGTGAATTTCTGATTCCCTCTATAACTGGGAACAGACCAATATATCTCAATGCCAGTTTTCCTGACTTTCCGAATCGTACCTCACCCTTCATCGGTGATACTTTAATGAAAACTCTATCTCTAACTGAGAACTCTAAATCCTTATGCCTCTTATCTCCGTAACTCTTCTGTCTAGACTGAGCCTCCCTCATCCTTTCTCAGATCAACTCAATCTTTTTGGTTGCCTCTCTTACGAGATCTAGACCCAAGACTAACCTGTCTTCAGTTTCTAACCAACATGCTGATGATTTGCATGGCCTTCCATACAAAGCATCGAAAGGCGCCATTCCTATGCTATTCCGATAACTGTTATCATAAGAAAACTCAATTAAATGTTGGTGATCTTCCCAAGATCAACCAAAGTCTAGCATACAGGTTCTTAATAAATCCTCAAGCATCTTATTGAATCTTTCTGTCTGCTCATCCGTCTAAGGGTGATACACAATACTTATCTCGAGCTTGGTCACTAACACATCCTGTAGACTCTTCCAGAATTCACTAATAAACAAAGCATCTCTATCACTCACTATACTACTAGAAATTCCATGTAATCTAACTATATTCTTCATAAATAATTTACCTAAAACAGGTGCAATCCTATTGACTTAACTGGAATGAAATGGGCACTCTTAGTTAACTTATCCCTATGACCATGAACTTTCATTTCCTCGATTCGACCTTTTAAACCCATCTATAAAATCCATGGATATCGAATCCCATTTCCGAACTGGTATCTTCAAAGGTTGAAGCAATCCACACGGTTTTTGATGTTCGGCCTTCACTTGTTAACAGTTCACACACTTCCTTACCCACAAGCCAGCATCCTTCTTCATACCTTTCCGGTAGAAGCTCCTCTTCATATCTTGATGCATCTCGGTTCCTCCAGAATGAATCGTACATTTGGTTCCATGACATTCCTAAGAACTTCTTTTCTAAAGTCCTCAACATTCGAAACACACAACCGTCCCTTCTTTCCCAACCATCCCCTCTGGTCAAGATTAAATTTTTTTAAATCATCAATCTCCAACCCAACCTCAAACCTTCTAATCTTCTCAGCTAACAATGAGTCTTATTTCTGCTTAGAAGCAATCCTTTTGATCAGTACTGATCTAACTTCCAAGCAAGATACCACGACAGTGCTCTGACTAGAACTAGCAGTCGATCTTAACTACACACTACAAGTAGTAAAAGCCTCAACATCTTTCCATTCTGCTAACATGGCTAAGAACTTCTTTTCTAAAGTCCTTAACATTCGAAACACACAACCTTCCCTTCTTTCTCAACCATCCCCTCTGGTCAAGATTAATTTTTTTTAAATCATCAATCTCCAACCCAACCTCAAACCTTCTAATCTTCTCAGCTAACAATGGGTCTTATTTCTGCTTAGAAACAATCCTTTCGATCAGTACTGATCTAACTTCCAAGCAAGATACCACGACAGTGCTCTAACTAGAACTAGCAGTCAATCTTAACTACACACTACAAGTAGTAAAAGCCTCAACATCTTTCCATTCTGCTAACATGGCTAAGACCACATTCTGATGTTTTCTGCTAAGAGCATCCGCTACTTTATTTCCTTTTCCAGGTGTATAATCTATACCAAAATCATAAGCCAATAAAAATTCCAGCCATCTCTGTTGTCTCATATTCAACTCCTTCTGAGAGAATAAGTGTCTTAATGACTTATGATCTGTATATAACTCAAATCTATCCCCTAAGAGATAATGTCTCTATACTGTCAATGTGAAGATCATCACTGCCAACTCTAAATCATGAGTAGGATATCTCAGTTTATGCGGTCTAAGCTGTAGTGAAGCGTAGGCAATAACTTTACTTTTCTACATCAACGCAGCCCCTAACCCAGTTCCACATGCATCGGTATACACTACTAACCTTGGTTTCCTTCAAGAACCACTAATACAAGTGTGTTGTTAACAAATGCTTTAACTTAAGGAATGCTGCCTCACATTTGTTAGACCAAGTAAACTTCACATGCTTCCTGGTTAGCTTAGTCAAAGGAACTGCTATACGTGAGAAATCCTTAACAAATCTCCAATAATAACCAGCAAGTCTAAGAAAACTTCTGATCTCAGTCACCCTCTCTAGTCTCTTCCAGTTCTTAACAGCTTCGATCTTATCTGGATCAACTGACAAACCCTTCTCTGAAACCACGTGGCCAAGAAACTTAACCTCTTTCTTCTAAAAATGTCACTTTGAGAACTTTGCCTTCAGCTGATGCTGCCTCAGCGTCTCAAGCACTATTCTAAGATGAATTTCATTGTCCCTCTCATCCTTGAAGTATTGTCATTTATAAATACTAATATGAACCATCCAAGTACTCTTGGAAAATATGGTTCATCAAATCCATGAAGAAAGATGACGCATTCGTTAACCTGAATGACATTGCTAACCACTCGTGCGAACCATACCTAGTCGAAAATGCCGTCAATGGAATGTTGTTCTTTGCCACTCTTAGCTGGTGGAAACCTGTTGCCAAATCCAATTGAAAAAATACTCTGGCTCCACTTAACTGATCAAATAAATCATCGATTCTCGGCAAAGGATACTTCTCTTGGTCGTCTTCAAATTCAGCTTACAATAGTCCGTACACATCCTTAACGACCGATCCGGTTTCTTCAAAAATATCGTGGCTGCTCCCCAAGGCGAACTGCTTGTATCTAATGAAATATTTTCCTTCCGAATCCATTAACTGCACCTTCAATTCCTTCATCTCGGTTGGTGTAATCCTGCTAGGTGGTCTGTTTACAAGTTCAGCTCCTGACACAAGATCTATCCGAAACTCAATGACTCATTTCGGTGGTAGTCTCATGACTAGCCCAAAAAAATTTGCCAGCTCTCTTACTACCTGACCTGGCTCAACTATTCTTTTTCTTCCATAGCACTCAACAAAGCACAAGCACCCCGATCTGAATTCTCTATTGAGAATATAATTCGGTTATGACTATTTGGTTGTCTTAGTGATATTTTCCTATCATGGTAAAATATCCTAGCATCATATTTCTCTAACCAATCCATACCCAAAATAATTCCGAAGTCTACGAAATCAAAAACATACAAACTGCATGTAAACTTATGATCTAACAAATCAAGTTCTAACTAGTCACATCTCATTTATAGGGTTGCTTACTCTCCTATTAGATGCACAACCCATAAGGAATTTATAAGTTATGAAGGTTTTAAACATAACCTATCAACCAAACACTGACATATAAATGAATGTGATGCACCAATGTTAAATAGTACCCTAACTGACATACTTTGAATCAAAAGTGTATCTTCCATCACAGTCTTTCCTTTCTCAGCCATAGTTGGTCTAGAAGACGATGGTCCAACAACAAAAACTTTTCCTTGTCCGTCCTGATCGGTTTTGGACATTGATTCTTATAATGCCCAATCTGGTTTCAGTTAAACCACTTCACCCCTTTCTTGTCTGCAGCCTTCTTCCATTTTCCAGTTCGACATTCATGAGCATAATGTCCCTTCTTATCGCACTTAAAGCAAACCAGATTAGCGTTCGTCTTCTTGGCAGATTCTTCCTTCTAGGTTCCTTTCTCATTAAAGAATTTCCTCTTCTTACCCTGAAAACCCTGAGTTTCAACTTACTTCCCCTTCCCAAAAGTAAAAGGCATCTATTCATTTCAGATTGCCATCGCCACAACGACAGTACTTGGATCATGAAGATGTGGCATTATCACCCTAGCAATCTCGGGTCTTAATCCTTGAATAAATTTCTCATTACTTTTAATGACGGTGTCAATGGTAGCATATCCGTCTTTGGATAGCTTATCAAACTTCGTAGCGTATCTATCACCGACATCTCACCCTGCACTAGATCCATGAATTTTCTTAGCAATACTGACTTGCAATTTTAGATAAAAACATTTCTTCGAATCTCCTTCGAAATTCTACCTAAGTCAACTCTTCCTTGGGAACTCCGGCGGTAACACTATTCCAACAATGAAGCGTTGCTCACTACAATTTTCTAGAGGCAAGCCTCCTCTTCTGCCATCGTTTAATCCCAAGTCAGCAAAGATCCTTTCACAATGCAAAAGCTATATAACGACCAATAATTTTTAACCATTAAAAAATATTTAATTTTATATAAATTTTGAATAAAAAATTGTCTTTATTTATGTAGTTTATTTAATATGAACTTGAATAAAATTTTGAAATGATAATTTCGATAAGATTTAAGAAAATTATTTGTATTAGAATGAAGTTCAATATATTAAATGTGTTGTAATCAATAGCAAGAATTGAATAATAAATGTTGAATTATTTAGAAGAAAATAAAATAATTGATTTATAACTAGAATTCATTTAAAATCTAATATTGATTCATTGTAAATTTAATTATTATGATGCTTTAATTTAAGAAGTGAAACTAAGTGTATTTGAAGTTAAGGCAAGAACATTGGTCGGATAGAATTTGAACGAACGTTTTATTTAATAAAATGATATTTGAGATAAAATTTACAGATACGTTTTATTTGACTATGATTCTAATTTTATAAAGAAGGTAATAGTTGTTTATAAATGGAAAGTTGTTTTAAAACTTAATATTTAATCTTTTAATTTATAAGCGAAGTATTTGGAATTTTATTGGTTACATTAGCTTTGTCGTTAAGTTAATTTGTATATGTATTTTTATTTGAATAAAATGATTTTGAAAGCTTGTTTATATTTTATTTTGGGTACGAATGAAATTAGTGTGATTTTAAAATTAAATTTAAAAAAATAAATTTATTTTGAAAAACAACTCGTTTTAATTAACGTGTAAAATAGTCTTTTTGGTCACTATCTCGGATTTCGACGAAACTAGTTTCATCGAATCCGTAATAGTGAATTATTATAGGATTTCAAGTTTTGTAGCAATTGGATTATCTTTTTGTCGTGCGAGCTTAAAACGCGTAGAATTTATTTTCACAACTTTAATTAATATAATTCAATTTTGAAAAGCCATCTTTTAATGCCTCTCGATATATGTTCCATTGTGTTTGGAATAGGGGTATAACATATGGAATGCCAAACGGCACACTTAGTTTAGAGTTCGAAAATTTCGTGGATGAATAGTGCCATGGAAATTTTCTATAAATAGCCTATAGCCTTCCTTTATTTGCAAGCGTAATCAGCCGCCATTAAAAATAACCCTCAATCCAATGGCCATCGTCGATTGGAGCCTCTAGATGTGAAATTGGCTAACTACTTCAACTAGGAAAATGTAGAGCACGGCAAAACGAGCTTAACCAAAGGTTGGATCGTCGAATCGATGATCAAGGCAGCGGCGAGACTCGTCCAAACATGAGTAGAAAATATGGGCTCACCGTGCGACGCGTGTGAGGTGCTAGTGCGAAGGGCGAATGGCGAAGCTGGACGGCGCATAGTGGCAGGTGCGGCGGCGTACGACCGTGCTGGCGCACTTTCGAGCATCGTTCGCGATTTAAAAAAATAAAAAATAAATTAAAAAGCACGTGAGCCTGGAGAGAATGCGCATGTGAACAGCAAGTGGGAAGAAAGGGTTAGAGTTTTAAAATTAAATTATTTTGTTAATTATATTTTAATTATATTGAATATTATTTAATCTTTAAAATTTTCATACGAGGTTGGACTCGAGCAAAACAAGTTGCGTTGGATTCGTATCGAAGTCGTTTACGATAAGGAGTTGGATTGGAATTTATTTGAATCTGAAAAAATTTCGGTTTCAAATAAAGACGAGTGATTAAACCTGCTCACGAATACTAAAATATTTTCGATGTTCGTTAAATTGAAATGATGAAGTGAATTAATTTTATTTGTTGTTGTTTGGTAATTTAACTGACATGGAAATCGACATAGAAATTGACTTGATAGAAATTTTGAATTAACAGTTAAATTGAAATTAGAATTAAACTACTGGTTAAACTCCCTATTATTGATAATCAGTTAATAGTTGTGTTATATCGCCTATTTGGATGTTGATTGTGATGGATGCCTTTTTGTTGATATGTTGGTTGACTGGGTGTTTATTTATTTTGACATATCCCTGTTATCACCGTGTATATTATTTGATAGCATATAAAACTGTTATTTGAGTTATATTAGAATAAATTAAGAAATAGGTTGAAATGATATATACCTATGACACTTTCATTTGGATTCAAATGATATATCCATCCCTACGGTTAAAATTTAAATAACTATTCACTTGGCCATATGATAGAAAATTATATACGGACACTGGATTGGTTAAATTAAATGGTTTTAAATTCTTGAATTTGAAGCTATTTAAGTGATTCTGTTTTAAAGAAATAAAAATTGAATTTATGAAGATTGAATTATCTTCAAGTTTGAGCTTTGAAATGTTGAAGGTGAAATTTGTGAAAGAAATTATTTAAGAATTTATTTTGGGGTTTAAAGTTATAATAGGTATACGACTTGAGTTATGGAATCGAATTGCTTAAAGGTTTGAAGTTTATTCGAACTTCGAAAATTTATCTTAATTAAAATAATTTAGATTGATATTTCAAATTTAGGCTCAGAATTGAATTATTTTAAAGTTTTGAATGTTAAATTGAACATTGAAGTTTAATTTGATTAAAGTGATTTAAATCAGTAAATTGAAATTGAACTTGAAATTTATGTAAATGGAAATGGTTTAAAATAAGAATTAAATTGAAATTTGAACCATTGAATCGAATCGTTGAATAGAATTTGAAGTTAAAAATGAACGTTTTGAAAGTGAAGTTAATTCGAATTGAAATCAAAATAAAGTTGATTTGAATTTAAATTGAAATTGGGTCAATTTGAATTGATTTAAGATTGAAGATGATTTGAATTAGAAAAATATAAATTTAATCAGTTTGATTGAAATTTGGACCTGAGTCCATATTTATGGGAAATGGAAAAAAATGGTTTTAAATTTGAAACTATTTTCACTATAAACTGATTTTAAATTCATCTTTTTAAAATTTCAAATTATTTAAATTTTCAAATCATTTAATATATAACCTATTTTAATATCTAAACTTTTTTACTATTTTAATTATTCAAACTATTTTATATCAAAATATTTCAATATCTAAACTATTTTAACTATTCAAACTATTTTATATCAAACTATTTTAATATTTTAAATATTTTAACTATTTTAACTATTCAAACTATTTTACATCAAATTATTTTAATATCTAAACTATTTTAACTATTCAAAGTATTTTCAAAAATTTCAAACTGTTTATGTTGGGAACTGTTTATATCTAAATCGTGGATCTAAATGCGAATTTGGTTAAAATGAAGTTATAACCTAAGTTGAAATTCGAAGCGATTTTTGGAAGTGAAATTGAGATATTGTAGTGAAAATGATTTTCAAGTGAAATTGACGTATTTTAGTAAATACGATTTTTGAAGTGAAAAGGATATTTTGAAGTGAATATGATACCTTGATATCAAGTATGAATCATTTTGAAATGCAAAAGAACCAACCAGTGTGTAAAATGACATTTGGTTGTTAAAGAGACCGAGGCTGGTTATTGGCATACTCTCTGTCAATGTTGAAACCATTTTAACAACTGTATACGTGGAGGAAACTCCAGAATGAAGTGGTTGGATTTGGTGTACGTTACTAGATTTGAAGAAAGATAACGATGACGGATAGCCCCGACACTTGTGTCAAATTTGAAATGACTAAAACAGAATGGTTTAAACCAGGCCAAATGGGCTAGTTCCCCCTAGCGGACAACTATTCTTCGATTTTTTTCTTATGCACTCAGTCCATACTATTACCTTTGCTGTTGGTTTTGATTGGTGCACCTAGATTTGAGATAACCTTCCTTTGACTCGATATGGGATGGGTGGACGTTGTGGGCGGTCGTTGCGGCGATGCTTTACCACCATCTCGATGACTCGAACTGGTAGCATACTACCTTGGGCATTACCTCACATGCCTTGTCATAAATTTATCCTTATACGAGACCACTACGGCTTTGGTTTAGTGTTGTCATATCACGGCGCATCCCTATCTACCGACGTTCTATTTGTTGTATTATATGCAAACTGTACGACAATGCTTAAAAACGCGTTAAGCAGGATTAATTGTAAAGCCTTAACGCTAAGAAAAATATTTATATTATTGAATAGACATTACATATATAGCGTATTCTACTATATGTAAATATTTAAACGGATCCTTATGAGATGGAAAATCCTGTAATATCTCTTAAATTATTGCATGTACGTTGTACACTAGATAGAAGATGAAAACTATGTAAACATCTCCTACGCTATTACACTTCTATTATATGTGATATTGATTTGACTTACATGAGGATATTATGTTCTAACTCTAGTGTATTGTTTTATTTTATGGTTCAGTCAGCCATGAGTATTTCAGTGCATTGAAGACTATTATTCTAAAGGATCAAGATGAAGATTGGTATATTATCATTACTAGTATTATTCCATCATATTGTTTGTTCTGCTTCATTATTATATTGTTCTGTTTTATATATAACTCTGATAGATGTTGCAAAATTTTAATCAAATTTATTGTATAAATATCTTCATGAACTATTTATATGATTATTATATTGTCATTTTTGCTGTGAGATTCTGTATTGTTTTCTTCTTTTCTTATTTTTCTTAATAAAACCCCATTGATTATCTTTGTTTTGAATTGTTTTGAGTTGGACATGTGTGGTTTATTGTCGACTTAAACCTATGAAACGTGGGTTGTCACAAGCTAGTTCTCTACTTCTATAGCATCCTCTATTCCTAAAAATGGCTTTCCACCAAGACTGGTATAATCCATGCTCAGCTTAGCATAGTTGTTGCCAACTAGGGACACGGGATTGCTCCTCCAACATTCCCAGCATCACCTCCAGCTACTCCTATAGCTGCTCCAGCTTTCATCAGATTGACGAAGAACTGATACATCATCCACATATCTATTGGCGGATTTCTAGCACCTATGTTGGCATTTGCATTTGGATTAGCATTTTCCTGTCGACCATGGTTTCTCCTGTTGGGTCGAGCATTTCCATTGGTTATGGTGCTTGCACCGACTAGATTTCCTCTTCCATTTCCTGCCTTCATATCTTCCATTCTCGTAAATCTACATACGAGCTTTAGTGAGATACATAATAATGGTCTAAGAGGGAGAGGAGTGCGTACTTATAAGTATATACATAGTAAATACAAGTACGTTGTTGTAGCGTTAAGCCAAACCCCGATCTTATTTTCTGGTTTATTGGATTATGTTTTGAAAATCTTTTAGGTTAAATTTCTTTTTAAGTTTACACAAACCTATGCTCTGATATCAACTTGCAACATCACCCACTTGGAGGCCTAAAACTAATGGTTACAGATGCTACAGTCATCCATAATTGTTAATTTTCGGTGGCCAAATGTGGTAATGTTAGATACATTGATATAACAGAAACACATGAATATGAAAAAAAATTCAAATTCATAAAACAAATTTCTCATTAAATTTCAAATCATGTTTCAAATTCATTACATAATCCCGATGCATGAACCACATTCAGAGAAAATACAATTATTACAAAATACACCAAGAGCGACATATGAAGATGCCTCCATGGTTGATCAGAGTCTAAACATAGGCAATTAAACAACTTTTTAATTACAACCAAAACACAGAAATCAAATAGAAAAGACTCCTAATAGCTAGCTTGCCTCCTGCATGTCTCTAGAAGCTTGTTTATCTAATGGGGAACCTGAAAACCCTAACTCTCAAACTACTCAAAATTAATTGAGCAACCGAGAGTTTAAGGCCGAGAAAACATAAATTTCAAGTCATACAAAAGCCTGGTATGAAAAATAAACTACCATCTCGAATCATATAGATACCTAGTGAGACCACGCCGCTTAGCAGAATGGGTTTTCCCCTCACTATTATCTTAACCAAAATTTATAATAACCATATACTGTACTCTTGCATCCACAATGTTTAAAATATAACATAATAATATATATCATTTGACATGGAAACATCCAATATACTCTGGATTTCTCATTCCTAATCATTTGACTATCTGTCTTGGTTATAGTTTTTATGGTCACTATTAGCCTATTAGATTTCATGGGCTGACTAATAACATGTTCATAGCTTATGGACTACCTAATTGATTTCATAGTTTTCATGGGCTCACTAAGAATTTATTTGTATCTACCAATTACTTTTTTCAATTATAGTTTTCATAGGCTCACTATGAACCTATTGGATTCTCCTATAAGTTCTCTCATGTCATAGTTTTCATTGTTTACAATGAACCTATTGATCTCTATTAATAAAGTAATCTGAATATAGTTTTCATGGGATCACTAAGAACCTATTGGCCCCTGCCAATAACATTTTTCAAACACATTTTTCATGGGTTTACTATGAACCTGTCTAAACTAGAAACTCATTGATCAGTCTCTGGGCGTCTTATATTCTGGTCTACCTGACCACCTGGATGCAACTCTACTCATACAGGAGTTAACTCAATTTATATTCACTACAGGTTCAACCTAGCTGGTTATTCTGCCCTTAATACCCCAAAATATATTATGGGTTAATTATAATTGAATATGTTTATAGAAGAAGAAAACATAATAACTGATCATAACATAATGATTCAAACATTTATAGTTTTATTTCCTTGTAATAAATTTTTAAATGAAACATGCTTAATACCTTTAACCCATTATCTTTAACAAGGAAAACTTCTTCCAAAAACTCCAAAGTCGATTGCCATTTAAAAACTCTTTTATACTGCTATGGGTTTATCTTTAAGAATGAGATTGGGCTCCTTGTTTTGAAAACTAAAGCTTTCAAAACTTTAGACCTTCCTTTTCGAAACCATTAAAATATATCCTTCAGAAGTATTCAAACCTTCTTTTAAAAACGCTTTAATACGTGCCTTTCGAAACAACCAAAATAACTCTTTCGAAAGCATCGAAACCTTCCTTCTGAAACCTTTAAAACACACCCTTCGAGAGTATTAAAGCATATCTTTCGACCCTATTTAGTCCAAGTAGAATTTACAGAAGCATGGCTTCGAAACTATTTGAAAGTATCTCTTTCAAAATTTTAGGTTTAACCGTAAATATAACTTCAGGGTTGAAGTGAACATAAGTGAAAGTAACCCTTTTGAAATCATTAATCTTCAAATAAAAGAATTTGAGGAAAACAGATGGCTTCCGAACCACCCTTTCGAAATCATTAGTCTTTAAGTAAAACAATGGGAAGGACAGCTTTGAAACGACTTTCGAAACCATTTCCTTTGAAGACCTCAACATAAATGGCTACTGGAGTCCTTTCTAAAGCATTGGGAAAGGGGTTTCAATATTAATATACTAAAGCTTTCCTTTCGAACTCACTGTTAAAAGGCTATAAAGAAAAGCGGCTTTAACCCATTCGAAAGGTATGAAAACGAAATCTATGTTTTGAATAGGTTCAAAAGAAACTACCCTTTCGAAATCCCTTTTTAAAACTTAATATGCAGCAACTCAATCGAAAGAAACTTTTAAAACAAAAGTATGTGGCAAAGTAACTTCAGTCCTTTTGAAAGCATCCTTAAAGAGTAAAATAAGTGGCATCTCTTTCGAAAGCAAAATGAAGGCAAGTGTTGATTATGAAAGCTATTAAAATGGAATCAACCCCTTCAAAAGCAAGCTTTTAACACGGTCCTAACACCTCTCTCCAATGTGCTACATACCAACTGCTTAATACCACATGCATTGCTTTCGAATGGGTTTGGCGGAGGTATGGTGTCGAAAGGTAGCAATTGGAAGTGGTGAAGTAGTAAATTTAAGCAAAAATGATTTATAGCCTTTTAAATAATTCATTTTCAACTAAGTTACCTTATTTGTCAAAATATGATTGGTTGCCAATTCTTTTACCAAAATCTTTTCTAAAAAGGCTGCCAAATTTATCAATTAAAAACTAAAAACATTTGAACAATGAAGCCCTTCCCCTTTACAAAACAATTAAAACATTTAAGTATTTAAGCTTAATTGATTTAATTTTCATAGCAAATCACTTTGGAAAAATCCCCAAAAATCATCTTAATTCGCTTTTAATATGTTTTCTAATGTATAAAAAAATTCAGACCCTTGGTAAAATTAATTTTGAACCCAATTTATCCATGTCCTCCATAAAAAATTCATAATAGATTATCCACAGCTTGAATATGAAAATTTGAACCCATCTTCAAAATAATGTTGCATAACATATTAAATCCTCATGGCATTTGAAACACATTTAACATGATTTTAGCCTTAAAATCGAATCAAATCTTTTTCAAACACACTTGTTTAAATCAAATGTGGCATATAATCAAAGCATATCATCATTCAAATCATCCAACAGTTTTAAATTTTAAACCTGAAATCTAATGTTAACTAAAAACATAATGAGATGGTTTTGACTATTATTCACCTTATTTTGGATAAGGAACTTCAAACTTGATCTTGCTTAATTCTTCCTTGCTTGAATCCTTAGCTTTTAATTGATTCTTATTCTCCCTTTATTCCTAGGATTATGGCCGACCCTGCTCTCTTTGGTTTTTTGTTTTTATGGAAGTATGAAAATAAGAATGAGCTAAGGGTTTAGGGGTTATTGTAACATCCCCCTCCTTAGAGGCCCAAAACTAACGGATAAGGATGTTATAGTCATCCATAGTTATTAATCCTCGATGATCAGATATGGCGAAGTTAGGTACATTGATACACAGATCACAATAATACAGAAAAAATTTAACAATTCAAAAAAACCATTCCACGTTCCATTCAAAACCTTTTATGTTCATTACATAATCCCCAAAAACGTTAACCACCTTCAAAAAATATAAATTATTACACATACACCAAAAGAAACATATGAAGATGCCCCTTGGTTGATTAAAGTATACAGTAAGGCTAATAAATCTGCCTTTACATTCAAAATACACAGCGAGAAAAGATAACTCTAAATAACTAATTGCCTCTTGCAAGTCTCTGGAAGCTTTATTTATCTAAGAAGAGAACCTGAAATCCCTAAACCTCAAACTACTCAAAATCAAATGAGTACCCGAGAGTTTAAGGAGAAAACAAAAACTTCAAGTCTGGCATAAAGTCTGGTATGAATAATAATCTAATATCTCAATCTATTTAGATATCTAGTGAGATCACGCCGCTTAGCGGAATGGGTTTTCCCCTCACTAGTATCCTAAAACCTTTTCAAAACCATCTACTGTGCTCTTGCATCCATGAAGGTTAAAACATAGCATTTCAAAATATTAAGATGATATCCATATGTAAACTTTTTGATTTTCCATCCCCAGTTTAATTGACTCCCTGTCATATTTATAGTTTCTAGGGTCACTATTAACCTATTAGTTTTCATGGGTTTACGAACGATCTTTTTATAATACATGGACAACATACCCTATTTTGGAGTTTTCATGGAATCACTAAGAACCCATAGGCCCCTGCCAATTAACTTAATTAATTTATGGGTTATTCTAAACCTATTGGTCATTCCAATAACTCATCTTTTATCCCATTTTTCGTGGGTTTTCTATGAACCTATGGATTCTCCAGTAACTCCCTTCTTAGCCTAGTTTTCATGGGTTGACTAGGAACCTACTGATGCCTTTAACAACTTCTTTCTTATCATAGTTTTCATGGGTTGACTACGAACCTTTTGATTGATGTCAATACTTAATCCGAATATAGTTTTCATGGGTTCACTACAAACCAATTGGCCTATATCAACCATCCTTAATACATAGTTTTCATGGGTTTACTAAAAACCTGTTGGTTACCCCCAATAACTTTCTAATCATAGTTTTCACAGGTTTACTATGAACCTATCTCCCGAAAATCTACAAGATTTAGGCATCTTATAATTTGGTCTCCCTGACTCCCTGGATGCAATTCTACTCATTTAGAAGATTAATCAATTTATATTCACTACTGGCTTAACCTAGCTGGTTCTTCTGCCCCTTTATCATCAAAATATAGTTATGAGTTCTTTGTTATATGAATATATTCATATTTGAAGAAGCAGACATTACAACTTAACAATACCTCACCTGTGGGTTTAATATCCCTGAAAACACTTACATATAAAACATGGTTAATCCCCTTTAACCTATACTTTTATCAAGGAATACTTCGTCAAATTTACATACTTGAAATCCTTTCAAAACTCCCTTATTTAGCCATAGGTTTTTCCTTTACAAATGAGTTTAGGTTTAAAAAGCCTTTTGACACCTTCGAAACCTTGCTTTCGACCTCATAGGATGACCTCCTTCGAACTTCAAAACATTAGGCTCCTAACTTTCGAATACTTTAAAACTTCTCTTTCGAAACCTTTCGATTGTGTTAAATCATTAACCTTTAACTTTGGAAAATAGCTTTAAAATCAAGTGAAAGTGCCCCTTTCAAACTGATTGGAAGTTTACCTTTCGAAACCATTGGAGGTTACTCCTCTGAAACCATTGAAAGTCCCCCTTTCGAAATCATTGGAAGTTTACCTTCCAAAACCGTTGGAAGTTACCCCTCTAAAACCATTGAAAGTCCCCCTATCAAAATCATTGGGTTTAAAACATCATTCTAGGTCCGAACATATGCAAAAGCATCTCTTTTGAAACCATTCTTTATTTTATAAAAGTATTTCGGGGAATACTTGATGGTGTCGAAACCATCCTTTCAAAAGTATTTCGGGGAATACTTCGAATCCTCTACCAAAATCATTGCCTTCGAAACCCCTAACCCATTTCGAAAGCATTAGAAAGTGGCTTGTATTTATAAAAACTAATAGTACCTTTTGACAGCATTGATGTCTTCAATATAATTTAAAGGCATTTAATCACAAAAGGGTTTCGATTTGGTCAAAACTACCCCTTTTGAAAGCATCACTTTAAAAACTTAGTAGCTTCTTCTCAAGCTACTTACTTTAAAAACAAAGGTGGTGGTTCTTCTTTGAATTCTTCTTTTGAAATACCCTTTCGCAACCCTTTGGTTTCAACTGCCTCGAAACCATTTAGTAAACAGGCAAATTCTTTTCTTTTAAAAACAAAACAAAGGTATCGACACCTTCGGAAGTTATATTTCGACACCCTTCCTTCTGCCTTTCTCCAATCCACTACATACCAACTAAGTGCTACCATGTGTATTGGTTTTGTGGTAGAGGGTTTGGACTAGGTCAGAGGCGGAAGCTCTGGCTCGAAAGCACCTTCGAAAGGAGGTGGAACCTGCTTTTCTGAGCTTAAGGTTGTTTATACTAAATAAAACAAATCTTTTGTAATTAACTTGCCCACTTGTAAACACATGATTCGTTACATTAAACTTACAAATTACTTTACAAAAATTTTCCGTATTTTCTCAGATCTAAAAGCTAAATAACATTTAACAAATAAGCCTTTCCCATTAACAAAGCAATTAAATCATTTAGGTCTTCTTATCAAAATAATTTAATTTCAATATTAATTCACTTAGTAAAAGTCCGCAAAATTTTTAGAAATTAACTTTAATCATGTCGTTTAACATATTAAAATTTCAAACACAAATTATTAATATAATTTCCGAAATAAATTTATAAACCCAAATAACCATATTTTCCTTTGAAAATTCATAACTAATTCTCCATGGCTTGGAAAATTATAAAAATCAAAACCCAACTCCAAAATCATGTTTCACATAACATATAATTTTTCCATGGTATTTAAAAATAATTTATTCTCGATTTTTCCCTAAAACTATGCATATTTCTTTTTAAACAATCTTATTTAAACTAAACAAATCATAAATCAAGCATATCATCATCCGGTATATCTTAACAACAAATTTTCCCTTAAATCTGAAAACATATGATTATAAAACTAAAAATAGAGATGTGGTGATTATTATTCACCTTATTTTGGATAAGGAAATTGGAGATCGATTAAGAATGATTTCTTCTAGCTTGATCCTAAGCTTTTACTTTGATTTCTCTTCTTATCTTCCTCTAAATAGTCGACTCCCTCTCTTATTACCTTTATATATTTTTTGCTTATGTTAAAATGAATGTGTATGGATAAGAGAAAATAGTATAAGGGTTGGAACATGGGCGGTAATTTACTCTATGGCCCTTATGATAAAAATTAGTTAACACTTAACCATTTTAGCTTATTCATTTTAAATAAGCATGGCCACTAATATTCATTTACCAATCTCAATCTCTTTATCACTTTAAATTATTCTATCTAATTTATTATAATTAAATCTTCTGAATAGTGTTATTAAAAATTAGAGGTGTTATAGTTATGGGGCTATATACGACTATTCCCATAATACCCATGCCTTATTCTCTTGGGTAGTTAACTTACAAAAACATTTTATAAGCCTATTCTTATAATTTTATTTATTTAAGCAAGGCCTATATTTGGTTTTCAAATCTCAGTCTCCCTTATCACTCTAGTCTTTACATTATTCTATTTAATTTATATAATTAAATCTCTTGAATAATGTTATTTAAAATTAGGGGGGTTATAGATTTAGTGAAAATTCAGATCCATTGGGGTGCAGGCTGTTACATTCGGTATCAGAGCTCAGGTTAGTCGATCTTACGAATTAGGAAACATTGAGTGAGCATATTTATATATTTTTTCTATAATTGTAAATACATTATGTGTCAAATCTTAAAAATTCCAACTATAGATTAGTTGCAACATACCTTAAAAAGATAGGCGAGTCGACTATGTATCGGGACAATGGATGAAATTGATGATATATACCTACCTCCATTACACTACGGAAAATAGGTCGTTATGGAAATGCGTTGACCTAAGGGAGCATAAATATGACATATGAAGAGTCCCTGAAGCTGGATAGTACTTGACTCCCTTGCAGAGCACAAGTTGCTTTATGGTTGTAGATCTCCACAAGATTTTTGATTGATGATGTACAATAGGTCCAGATAAAATGGGAAAGAAGACTAGATCCTAAAAATGAAAGCAGTAGGAGAATGCACTGCAATGGTTCTCACTTAACCTTTAGCTCTGATATCACTTAACGACCCGCAAAACCATACCTCTTGAGTCGACACTAGTCTCCATCAAATCAATTCAAGATGAAAATACGAACCATTAAGGTTAAAAAAGAAGTGGTAGAAGAAGCAAATTGAAATCAACATCAGAATCTAACCATCGCAGCGGAATAAAATATAATAGATAATAAATGATCTTTACACAAAAACAAATCTGTTTATACATTACATCATCAGAGTATAAATAACACACAGCTGGACAGTAATCATAACCTATCCTCACAAAACTGAATGCACAGCTAATCAACACAGCGGAATATTTAAAACAAGTACGGGAGTACATATCGCCATTCAGCTCGTCTCCTGAGCTCCATAACATCCTTTTCTGTATTCTATAATACTCGGTCCGACCCGAGCATTATAGTGAAATAACACCCGAGTCAGTCTGGAATACTAGCGTGAGAAAACCACACTCAAATTGATTATTAAAGTTTCAAATTCTTTTGAAAACAAAAGCATCTCGTAAGACCACGCCACAAATAAACATGTCGAGTTTTTACCTTACGATAGCCAAAACACTTTTTATCAAAATCCTCTAAAATTATAATAGTGTTTATATACAAATACTTATTCAAATAGCTAAAATTGTTACATGATTAAATTCCAGCATACTAGCCACAAAGTGGGTTATACAAACAAAAACCGTAAAAGGCGCGTAGGGAGAATGAATTTCGAACTAATGGTCAGGCACTGGGGTACCACCTGTCACAGTACGTGGCCTAGATCACCGTACCGAGGATCCCTCCCGATCCCCTGCAACACAAGACCAGGACTACCCCTTGCTGGATAATCCCGAGTAAGATCACCTCGCAGTTGGGATCATCAACCGCCCACACAGCCGAAATAGAAAGGGACATCTAGATAGGGATGACCTTACCCTAATGGGTGCTACCCACTTAGCCTTGCTGCATATTCCCTGATTTTCAGTCATTCCCGGTTGATGAGGCTCGAGGCTAAGCGTTACCTTTTTAGAACATATCACTTAGAATGTTCATCGTCCTCCTGACGATGTTCCGAAAGCATTAATCCATACAAGTCCGTTACGGGTTCGAACGGAACCGAAGGCACTACTCCTACTACATCCATTTTAGGATCACCTCAGGATTAGTAGCGACTTGCCCTTGCACTTCACTGCTCCAACTTCGAATCCAAACTCATGTTTTCCACACGAAAACGTTCAAACCGGATCGAAGTGGTTTTCAGGAAATAAATCCCGATCCCGGTCTCTTCGAAACGATCAGCGCATTGGCCAATATTGATAGTCGATTATTTAACTATTAAATAACATTCACAAACAACCATCAAACATAAATAATTTCACCAAATTATTTATTAATCTGAAAATATCTTCACAAGATATCTTTCACTTTTCAACCCTTTGAAAACAGTTTTCAAACCACACTCTTCTCATGGAATGAATTCCCAAATATTTATTTCCACTGAAAACATCAAGTACAATACTTTAGATTTTTAAAATAATTTAAAACACTTTATTATAAATTATATTTTAAAACATTTAAAATAAAAACTACTTTAATACCTTATTCAAAAATATATACTTTAAGAATATTTAAAATAAAGCTACTTTATAAAATATAAAACTAAAATTTTCTCTTTTAGAAACATAGTACCAAGCCACCTTTAAATAATTACTACTATAATAAATTTGAAAAAACTTACTTTAAAATTTAAACATTTAAAAATAATAAATTTTCTAAAACATGCTTTTAAAACAACTTTAAAGTTTTAACTTATACTTAAAAATTTGCTTTGAAAACGTACTTGGCTATCCAGGGAAATACACTTCTCTTCACAACTTTTAAAAATAAACCACTATTTATTTTTAAACAAATTTTTCCATTCCTTTAATAAATTCCCACTGTGAATTTATTCTTCCAAATATCCACTGATATATTACTTCACTTTTATAAACCCAGTTTATAAATTCCATAGTCTCATTTCCCTTTAAAAATTCCAATTTGAAGCATTTAAATCAATTTTCAAATTGATTTCCAAATTACCATTTTGATATAAATTCCTTTACTTAGTCAATTTATTCAAAACCCATTAACTTCAGATTTTATTTCTTAATTATGATTTAAAATCTTTTTAACTGAAAATACCAATTTCAGATTTCCCAAATTCCTTCTTTATCCTTTCAAATAATTTTAAACCTTTAAATTTAAAATAAATTCTTCATTCCTTTAAATAATATCACTTAATTTTTTAAATTCATTATTACTTTGGTTATTCAAAATCCCCTTTTCCATACTCAGAACTTATTTATTAGAATTTTAAAATCACTTTAATTCTTTTCCAACTCATTCTTAAATTTATTCAAATTCTCTATAATTATTTTACTTAAAAATTCACTCTTTTATTTTCTTTTCAAAAATCCAATTCTATATATTTTGATAACTCAGTGTATCGAAATATATTCAAGCAAACCATAGCATTCAATATTCCAATTATCAATAATATTCATCGCAAAATATCAAATATTCATAACACAGAATATTAAACAATCTAAATAATTTTGAGGAATCCAGATGGATGCCTCCACCTGTTTCCCTGCATCCACAGATGTTAGCACAACATAAAATACCAATTCCACTTCGAGGTGGAATATCGCGGTATATGGGTTTATATAATATCATCCGCTATTATGCGGCGCATAGGGTCTCATCCGCTATATAATGCGGGAAATCAATCACTCCAATATATACTATATACTACTATATATAATATAGCACATCAAATCAATTCAATCATTCAACCCATTATTTAAATTTAACCATTTAAATTTAAATAGCAATCCAGAAGAGTGAGATTAAATCACCTTTGATTTTGTATGCAATCTACTCCAAACCGGCTTGTTTTCTTCACGGTTTCAGACCTTGTATAAATATTATATGGTTTATTAATATTTGAAGTAATCGAAGAATAAATTACTATTTATTAATTTAATTGGCTAATAATTTAATTAAAAAAATTATTTTTTTCTTTTTTAAAAAATCTTTTAGTAACTTAAAATAATTAAATAGGTTAATTTAAACCAATCTAGTAAATTAAAAATGTATATATGTATATTTATTGCATTTTAATGAAATAAAATATCTTTCTAGCATATAGGTATATATAAAATAAAAACGGAAATGGTTTTTATACTTCACCGAAATACATTTTCTTTTCCTTTGTATATGACCACAGTAACATACTTATTGTAGATATATTATTATTTTTTCAACCTAGGTGTATTTTTTTTCCTTTACTGTGAATAACAAAGCAGTGGTTTTCTTTCTGTTAAATTTTTTTTGGCAAAAGAAATAATAACCTACGATTTAAATTAAAAGTTTTTAAAACTACGTAATACAACATAATTTGAATTAAATTACCTTAACGATCGTCTACCCAAACCCCACGACATCGCCACTGCTCGAGCACCATCGCGCCCCCATCATGCAAACCCACCGCTGCCTTGATCGAGCACCAACCCAGCACGTTCAGACCTTCGGCCCACATGAACGTGCCTTCACTTGACAGTCGAGATCCCCATGCTCGCCGCACGATGCCTAGTTACTTCGACCACCCTGAACTACGACGTGCCAACCTCCTAACTAGGTGCAATCGCCAACGCGCCTGCTTCTTGCCGACCATCGAACGCAAACCCTCTTTCGACTTCCCATAGCTCGAGATCGAGCTACATCCAGCCTCGGCCCAATCGATTCTGAGAATCGATTTAAGTAAAAACATGATTTGGGTTCGCAATCTGTTTCGTTCGGCATTTTTTTGAAGAAGATCGATCTGATTTGTTTTGAGTAGAGGGGAAAGGCAATTCGATTTTAGGATGATAAAGGAAAAAATATTTTCAAATTAAACTGGATAAAGAAGGGAAAGAATACTCGGCCTTCGTTTGATTTCACTTACCCAACTATGAAACAGAGAAAAAGGAGGAAGAACGAAGAGCTAAGAAAATAGGAAGCTCGGCATTTTTTCTTTTTTTCAAATTGAACGATCTGCTTGCTTTTAAAAGGAGAGGAAGGGGACAAAAAAACACGATGAGATGCTAACGTGCCAGCTTCAACTTGCAACAGTGTTTTGGAAAGGACAGGGAAAAGTTCTGATTTGAGATAATTTCAGCTGGAGGTGGCTAGGATATAAATATATATACATTTGAATTTAAATTTAGATTGTCTTGATTCGTAGCCAAAAATCTCGATCTCCGATCGAGGCGTGCCGCCAGGCGCTTAATGTTATACCCCTATTCCGAACGCAATGGAAAAGGTTCCAAGTCCTAATTCGATCGTATAGAGAAGATAGCTTTTTGGACCTAGTTATTATATTAAATTTTCGATATAAATTCAGCGCGTTTACTTACCGTGTGCTCACACAACAACTCCAAATGCTATGAAAATTGAAATCCGATAATAGTACACTATTATGGGATCCAATGGAACTAATTTCGTCGAAATCCGAGACTGTGCCTTGGAAGGCTATTTTTAAATTCAATTTAAACGATATAATTTCAAAACTATACAAATCACTGTTAAATGCAATTTTAAAACTTCTATTATCCTCAGCACTATCAATATAAATTTTACATGCCTTCAAATTATTTTTAACAGGCTTAAAACTCCAGATTCAACATTTTTCCTAACTTTAAATTATTTAATTTAATAATTAAATTACCCAATAAATGGTGATATTTGAATTCAAGTTAAAAGTTAACTTTCAAACATTTAAAATCAATTAAATATTCTGATTTCAAACATTCAAAAATTTTGGGTCGTCACAGCCATAGTGTTTGCTAAGAAGTCGGACGGACCGTTAAGGTTGTGTATCGATTATAGTAAGTTGAATGAGAAGATGATAAAGAATCGGTATTTATTACGTAGAATTGACGATTTGTTCGACCAATTGAGTGGAGCAAAATTATTTTCCCAGTTGGATTTAGCAACATGGTTCCATTAGCTTAGAGTGGCAGAGGATAGTATTCCTTTGACGGCATTCAGAACCAGATATGGATCGTACGAATGGTTAGTAATGTCATTCGAACTAACTAATGCACCAGCTTTCTTTGTAGATTTGATGAACCGAATTTTCTGAAAGCACTTGGATAGGTTCGTGTTGGTTTTCATAGATGATATTTTAATATACTCTAAAGATGAAAGAGAGCATGACGTTCATCTCAGAGTGGTGCTTGAGATGTTGAGGCAGCATCTGCTGAAAGAGAAATTTTCAAAGTGTCATTTCTGAAAGAAGGAACTGAAGTTTCTTGGTCATGTAGTCTCAGAGAAAGGGTTGTTAGTAGACCCGGCTAAGATGGAGGCGGTGAATAATTGGAAGATACCAGAGATAGTGAATGAGATAAAGAGTTTTCTTGGATTAGCTAGGTGTTATCCGAGATTTATAAAGGATTTTTCATGGAAAGCGGCACTGATGACCAAGCTAACATGAACAGATGTGAAGTTCTTCTGGACTGATATGTTTGAGGAGACATTCCTAAAGCTGAAACACTTAATGACGAATGCATCTATGTCAGTTGTTCCGAAAGGGAATCAGGATGTAGTGCGGTAGACGGATGCATGTGGAATAGGATTAGGAGTTGTGTTAATGCAAAGGGGTAAAGTGATTGTCTATGCGTCTCGACAGCTTAGACCGCATGATGTTAGATATCCAACGCATGATTTGGAATTAGATGCGGTAATTTTTGCATTGAAGGTGTGAAGATATTACCTTTTGGGAGAAATATTTGAACTTTATACAGATCATAAGTCGCTGAAATATTTATTCTCTCAAAAGAAGTTGAATATGAGACAGCAGAGGTGGTTAGAGTTTATAGCCGCTTATGACATCGGAATTGAGTACACACCAGGAAAGGCAACAAGGTTGCGGATGCGCTTAGCAAAAAATATCAGAATGTAGTGTTGGTAAAGATAGTTAAGTGGAAAGATTTAGAAGCATTGACTACATGTAGAATACAGTGGAGATCTAAAGCTAGATCGAGTAAGGAGACTGCTATGTTGTCATGTTTAGAAGTTCGACTAGTGATGATTGAAAAGATTGCTTCTAAGTAGAGGGAGGATCCATTATTAGTAGAACGGATATGAACGTTAAGAGATGGAATAGAGGGCGATGACTTGAAAGATTTTAGTCTTGACTAGAATGGGTGGTTGAAGAATAAAGGAGGGTTATGTGTTCCGAATGTAGAAAGAATTAGGAAGAAAGTTCTTGAGGAATGCCATCGTTCGAAGTTCACTATACATCCAGAAGGAACTAAGATGTATTAGGACATGAAGAGAAGTTTCTTCTGGAAAGGTATGTAGATGGATGTAGGCTTAAGGGTGAAGTAATGTCTGAACTGTCAACAGGTGAAAGCTGAACATCAGAAACCGAGTGGATTACTTTAGCCTTTAGATATTCCAGTATGGAAGTAGGATTCTATCTTAATGGATTTTATAGACGGGTTGCCAAGATCTAATAGAGGAATTGAAAGCATAGGGGTCATAGTGGACAGGTTAACCAAGAGTGCACATTTCATTCCATTTAAGTCAACAAGGACGGCACCTATTTTAGTTAAGTTGTTTTTGAAGAATACTGTTAGATTGCATGGAATTCCTAGTAGTATAGTAAGTGATAGAGATTCTTTATTCACTACCGAGTTCTGGAAGAGTCTAGATGACTTTAGGTACCATGCTCAAGATGAGTACCGCTTACCATTCGCAGATAGATGGGCAAACGGAAAGAGTTAACAAGTTCTTAGAAGATTTGTTACGAACTTGTACGCTAGATTTTAGGGGATCATGGGAAGAACATCTACACTTAGTCGAGTTTTCATATAACAACAGCTATCAAGCTAGTATAGAGATGGCACTGTTTGAAGCTTTGTATGAAAGGCCATGCAAATCTCCTATTTGTTGTTTAGAGACCGACGATAAGTTGGTTCTTGGTCCGGATTTGGTTAGAGAAGTTGCAAAAAAGATTGAGGTAATTAAAGCTAGGATGAGGGAAGCTCGGTCTAGGCAGAAGAGCTATGTCGCTAGCCAACAGAATGACTTAGAATTCTCAGTTGTAGATTATGTTTTCGTCAAGATATCATCGATAAAAGGTGTAATTCGATTCAAGAAATTAGGGAAATTGGCAACGAGATTTGTTTGACCATTTCCTATTGTAGGTAGGACCGAGAAACTCGCATATAGGGTAGAATTACCAAACAGTTTGGCAGAAGTTCACGATGTTTTTCATGTTTCTCATATGAGAAAGTGTATTTGAGATCCAAAGACTACTATAGCACCGACTATATTAGAGGATTTAGTAATGGAAACAAATTTGACTATAGTTAGGAAGCCGGTTCGTACAGTCGTGGTTGATTAGAAGAGGCTAAGGAACAAGACAGTCGGTTTAGTTAAGGTTCAGTAGAGCGACGATGAGAGAGACTATACTTGAAATTTGAGAGCATGATTAGAGGCGCTTATACTGATTTGTTTCATGGTATGTTTTACCTTTATGATTGATTTTGATGAGTGTCATATCGTAATTTCAAGAAAGAAATTCTTTAAGGAGGGGAGTCTGTAACGACCCTAATTTTGATTAACATTATTTAGGACATATAATTAGTTAAAGTAAATGAAATAATGTCAGTGGTTAAGGGATTGAGATTGGTATATCTAAGGGGTAGCCATGCCTAATAAATAATGAACTATAAGGAATTTAAAATGAAATAAGTAAGGGAAATTAGATAAGGCAAAATTGGAATATGTCATATTCTTATACCCTAAACCCTCATACCACTTTCATTTTACACGTTCATAAGCAAAACAAAATTTAAGAAGAGGAGCGACCGCCATTAGAAGAAGTAAGAGGAAGATAAGCTATATCAAGAGGAAGAAGCTTAATCAGCTTAATCCAAGATCAAATCTCAACTCCTTAACAACAAAGCTAAAGGTGAATAATGGATTACATCTCATATTGTATGATTTTCATTTGCTAGATTGAGATCCGAATTTATTTTTCGAATGTTTTGCCATGTTTTGATTGTTTATATATATATATATATATATATATATATATATATATATATATGCTTGTTTGTGATTTAGGCTATTTCATCTAGATTTTATAATAAGAATTAATTTATAAAACCTATTAGATGACATCCAAATGACTTGCGTTTTTTATGACGTCAGAAATATTATTTTAGAGATGGGTTTCAAGTTTCATAATTTTTTGAATTATTGTGGATTTATTATGAAGTTTCTAGTAAAGATAATGATATATTGGGTTTAAATTAATTACAGCTATTATATGTTAATTTTGTATCAGAAATTTAAATATGTTAGAAAACATATTAAAAGTGATTTATTGGAATTTTTGGAGAATTTTCCTAGGTGTTTTATTAAGTACATGAAATTATTTAAGGTATGGGACATAAATGTTTTATATGTTTAAAATAGGAGAAGGGGCAATCTGCTAAATGTTTTAAAATATAAAATACAGAATTTGGCAGCACTTTTAGAAAAGATTTTGGAAAAGAAATTGGCAACCAATTATATTATGACAAATAAGCAAGTTAATTGGAAAGAAATTACTTTATAAAATAAGAAAATAGTTTTTGTAAAGATTTGTTGCTTTGCCACTATCGGCTGCAATCTTTCGACTACATAGCCCGCCTTCGACTAAGTTGAAACCAAAACACATGGTATCAATGCCTTGGTACGTAGTGGGTTAGAGTTAGGCGAAAGGTATAAGGTCGAAATGTGCTTTCGAAGGGGTCGAGACCCTGTTTTGCTTTCAATAGAAAATCCGCTTTCTTTGCTTTCTAAAGATTGGTTTCGAAAGGGTTTAAAAATTTCTTTCGACAGAGGTTGTCGCCTTTTGTTTTAAATTATATTTCAACAGCGTCGAAACATTCACTGCAGCAATTCTACCTTTCGACCTAGTTGAGGCTGCTCTGACTTTAAACATGGTTTCGAACGGGTGCTTTCTATTTTAAATTACGAGCCACTTCTCCATTGCTTTCGAAAGGGTTGGTGTCAATAACATCCACTTTCTTTTACCGAGGAAAGTTGCTTTTAAAAGAGTGCTTTCGACTAATTTTACTTAAGACCCTTTGTTCTATTGAAAGATAAACCCATAGGTTTCGAATAGAATGGTTTTAAATGGTTTCGAAATTATGTTCCCCAAGCTTTTGCTTGAACCCAATGATTTCGAAAGGTTTATTTTGAGTAAAGAACCTTAATGTTTTCAAAAGGTTGTTATAAAGGTTTCGAAGGGATACCTTCAATGATTTCAAAAGGTTTACTGTAGTGTTTAAATGGAAGGTTTCCATTGTTTTCGAAAGGCATGTTTAAAGTGGTTTTATAAGAGGATGTCTAAGGTTTTATAAAGCTTTCGAAAGGATAATTCCAATGTATTTAAAAGATCTACTATAAATGGTTTCGAAAGTATGTTTTGGTCTTTTGGTCTAAGGTTATAAAGTAAAGTAGTTTACTTGTATCGAAAAGGGTACTTTCAATGGTTTCGAAAGATGTACTTTCAATGGTTTCGAAAGGTGTACTTTCAAAGGGTTTTAAAGAGAGTGTTTAAAGGTTTTAAACAAAGGTTTCGAATGTTGTCATCAACGATGTTTTGTTTAAAGTATAAATAACATGGCAAAGTGATTTAAGTAAATCTTAGTATTTTCCTTGCTTAAGTATGATCTAAAGGTTAAATCAATTTGAAAGAAATGTTTTCAAGGAAAATTTGATGGGGCAGTTGACCGTAATTAAATGACTCAAATATTAGAATACCTGGGGGGACCAGTATGAGGTCGCGCCCTATACTTTAGCTAATATCCCCTAGCTAATATAAGTCCAAAATTCCAGTGTGTAGGGCTTTGTCACATGTAAAACTAAAATGATGTTCACAAAGAAAGGAATATGCAGAGTGAAGATCGATTATTGGTGAGCCCGCAAAACCATTAGGATTAGTTGACCTTGGGAGAAGTAAGTTAGGGACAGACTGTCTAGAAGAGTATCTAACAAAAGTTAAATTATTTATTTCTTTTGTCTGGTAGGCCCAAGTCAGCCAAATGTTAGTAGTTAGCCCTAGAAAACTATAGTGCTCGAACGGATAGTCCATTAATTACCTGGTTTGTATGCATACATGATATTGCTATTATTGCTTTAACCAGTTTGGTTGCAGGATTTTGATTTGCAAAAGATATGTTTTAGAAAGGGATATTAGTGAGGGAAACCGGTTCCGTTAAGCGGCGTGTCTCACTTAATATCAGATAACTAAGATGTATGGTATTATTCACACCAGGGTTTATGTCTGACTCGAAGTTTGTGTTTTCCCCTTAAACTCTTGGTTGCTCAAAATTAATTTGAGTAGATTGCGAGTCAGGTTTTTCAGGTTTAGTAGGTGAATGAATAAAGCTTCCGAATACATGCGGGAGGCATAGTTAGCTTTTTAGGAGTTGCTATCTTGTTTTATTTCCATTGGATGCATTAAAACTTTTGTGTTTATTTAATGCATTGATCAACCAAGGGGCATCTTCATATGTCGGCCTTGGCGTATTTTGTAATAACTATATTTGATCAAAACCAGGGAGTCGACTATGGGATCATGTAATTTGAATATGAGATATTCTTTTTAAATGTAATCAAAAAAGTTGTTTTAATCTATGCTGTTTTTTCATATTCATGTACTTCTGATGTTATGGATACCATTAGCATTACTGTATTTTGTCACCGAAATTAATACTATGGATGACTCAGCATCTGTAGTGTTTAGCATCGGGCCTTAAGATAGGGGATGTTACAAAAATAGTCCTGTTAAAAATTGATTTTCTGGAAGGTCTGCTATATTAGCTGGAAAACTGTAAAAGTAAGGAAATTTCATATACAACTTAGCTAATATAAGTAAGACCAGAAGTTTATAAAATAAATTTGAAAATTTATTAGCTGCTAAATGTAAAGTAATGTTAAGTCCCAAAAGCCTTAAAGTTTTGGGAAGATAAATTTTGGCGAGCAAAAGACAGAGAAAGTCTGTTGCAAAGCTATAGGTCAGTGTCCATGTGCCTTAAAAGATGAAATTTATAAATGAGCTTGTGCGCTAGTTGTTATTTTACACCAAAAAATGTTTTTGAAAATTGAAAATTTATCGTGTGGTAGGATAGAGTTCACAATGGACGTTAAACTATGGACCAAACCACAATTGCGTAAGATGTGGCATGAATTGTTTTGGAAAAAAAATACACTTTCAAAAGTTTTTTTTCCAAAATTCATGATTTTAGAGATAAATTACTTTTATGGAGAATTTTAATTCTTAAAAATTTTCCTAAATATTTACAGGTTTAATATAAAAAGAGTTTTGAGTGGAAAAAGTGCAAAAAAAATTACATCTGAAATCCCACAAGCTTAGTAAGGGAAGAAGTTGACAGGTTAGGAAGTAGGAATTTTACTATGCAGTAGAAATGAGAGTAAAATAAGATATAGTTTATGATAAGGGAAAAGATGTCTTGGATATGGAATCTATTTCTTCAAACCTTGTCGGTAGATGAATGAAAATTGGTTTAAAATAATTCTGTTGTAAAATTTTAATAATTTAAAATAAAATTTACTTATTCGGACTGTACTTGGAAAAGTTGGAAAAAAGATTCGGAGCAAAAGAGAAGATTCCAAGGTACAGTGAAAAGGGTACACAAGTGAAGGATGGAAATATGAAAATTTTCGTCTAGACCCTTTTCCAGCATAAGAATATAGGTTTAGAAAAATTGATATTTCTAAAATATCGATGTTAACAATGATGTGCTAGGATTTTATACTTCTCTTCATGGAAGTGTGGAAAAATTTGGATGCAAAAACAAAAAAAATTATTTTCAAAATTTGCATACATATAGAACTACCAGTATATTTAGGTTGCTTGCACCATATTTAAAATAATGCATTCATATAGGATGCGCTGATTAGAATTATTTTGCATACATATCATGTATTATGATACACCGCGCACTTGTACACGACTGGTTGTAAAACTTGGTTGGTTAGTTTAGAATGGTTGCGCATTATGTTACATAGTTCATCCCTTGAGAAGTTTTGAGGATGAAATTCTTTTATGGGGGAGAATATATCACCCTGTACTTTTAATGATAATTAATAAAATGAAACTAATTAATAAATAGTAACATCAAAGGATAGAATTTTTACAAATATCAGAATTTGGCTACGAAACTTGATTCGTTGGGTTAGTGGAGATTTTCTGATTAATTTTCATATAAAAGATTTTACGATCGAAGTTCAAACGAAAAAGGTATTAACATTTGAGTATTTCGGATCGTGAATTATTATAAATGTAACTAAAGAAATAAAGTATAACTTGTGAAATAAATTAACGTTGGTTAAATCTAATGATTACTTAACGGTTAAGTAAGTTAACATTAATAAAAGGCAGAAATAAATTATCTCGGATGGTTTAGAGTAAGAATCAAATAAACAAAATATAACGTCATTAATTAATTGACCAAACATACAACAACGGTCGGCCACCAATATCAACCGGTTGACTGATAGGGGGCGACTATCGACTGGTCGAGCTATCAATTGGAGAATTTTAACATGGTTGAATGACCTACATTTGAAATAAAAGGATCTAACAACTGGCATGAATTCAACTCCTATAAATACAGACCTAACCCGTCAAGTAGAGGTGGTTGGAGTTTCTAGCTTCATATGATTTCAGTATTGCATACACCCAAAGTAAAGGAAATGTAGTGGCAGACGCTTTGAGTAAGAAGCATGCAACATTGAGTTCCTGTTATTAGATTGGAGTCAGTTGGAGTTTATTTTTGGATTTAATTTAAAACCATCGTTAGAGTTTGTTCTAGGTTTTTTGGTAGCTTTAGAGATTAGACCAGCCCTCATGAATCATGTTTATTCTAGTTAGAGAAGTGATTGGACATTAACTGGTATTATAGAGCAGTTAGAGAGATGCGAGGAACGTTCAAATCTAGATAGATATTCTATTGACTAAAGAGGATACCTATGGTGAGATGGTAGGTTGTGTGTACCGGAGCTTAGGGAGTTGATTAATGAGGTTTTTTTAGTCTTGACATTCTAGGATGAATATTCATCCCTGTGGAGGCTTGATGTATAGGAATATGAAGAGAGTTGTTTATTCGCTGAGTATGAAGATGCAAGTGGCAGAGTATGTTGATAGATGCTTGAATTGTCAGGGGTTAAGGTGAAGCAGAGAAAGCCAAGTTGACCATTACTTTTTTTAGACGTTTCAGAGTGGAAGTGGGAGAACATCGATGGATTTTCTAGAAAAAGTACTTAGGAGCCCAAGGGGAAATGAGAATTTTAGGTCATTGCTGATTGTTTAACCAAAAGCGTTCATTTTGATCTAGTACGGAGTGCGTGGATAGTAGCGTCATTGGCTATATTATTTTTAGAGAGGTAATTAGATTGTACAAAGTTTCTGTAAGTATAGTCGGTGACAAAGATCCACTTTTCACTAGTGATTTTTGAACGAGACTTCAAGACGCTTTAGTGACTAATTTAAATCTTAGTACTACATATCATGCACATATAGACTTATAGATCAAGAGGGTGAATAAAGTATTAGAGGATTTATTGAGAACTTGCATTCTTGATTTTTGTGGTGAAAGAGTTTGTGGTATGCCCTAGAGTAATTATGTAGTTACATAGATCAAACTATGTAATCAATCCCGCGATATAATTAATTAAGTAATTAATTAAAAGTATATTATCAAGAAAATCCTTAAATAAATATTATCTGGTTTTGCTACACATAGTTGCGATCGTGAGTAATTAATCAGAAAATAAAATAACATTTTTTTTAAATAATCTTGGTCAGGATGCTTCAAGAAAGGATATAGGTATATCCTTTGAGGCCTGAATGTGTAACACCATCTAAACATTGGGCAATGTATTACTTATGGTTATTGGGGGCACCAAAGGGTTGTGTACTCGTAGTTATCAAATAACCAAGGAATGACTCATCGGAGTGTTTCCTATTAGTTAATAATAACAAGGTCAAACAGGAAATCTTAGGGTGACGATGCTACACAGCTCACTCGATTTGAGAATACGATGGAGCATCAATGTGAATACTCCATTTTGATTATAGTTAAATCATGGCATGGTGATCCATCGAGCAACTATGATTGGGTATGAATTGAAGCATTGAGAGTAAAACACTAAAATTCGTCTCCTCGGTTGTAAAAGGTTAGTATCACAATCAATTGTAGTCAACTCAAAGTCAAAATATTTGGCTAGAGTAGTATAATTAATAATAAGTGTTATTATTGAAATAAGGACTTTGTTTATCAGATAAATCAAGTTGAATGTGAATAACACTGAATTTTGACCAATATCGGGTTTTATATACTAAAATGATATAGTTTTGACGAAAAGAATGTGTGTAAACTATCGTTACTAAATGATTTAAGAAAATATGAAATTGGATATTGTCGAAAAGATCCATAAGTGATGAATTTGGGTAAACTATCATGACACTAGTTATGGTGACGTGTGAATGTTAATATTTGAATTGTTTAATAGTAACTGCTGACTAATTCATCTCACAACCACATTTGTGAGTTCTTTGAAAAACCAAACAATTTAATTAGTTTACAAAACGCTTTGAATTAAGTAATATCTAAGAAATATTAATTATTAATTTATATTATGTTTTGGGTGTTGTTAGTAATTATTTGGAAGTATATATAAAAGCTATATGTGCGCATATCGATAAACGATTACGGTATATATTTAAATAGGTTTAAATAAAGATAATTACTTAAATGGATTTTGGATTCTTTTCGTCCATTAAAGGAGCATGGTACGGCTAGCCACAGGAGGTAAAAATTAGTCTAAATACTGATTTAGATTAAAATTATAATTAATAAGAGAAGGTTTTAAGGAGCAGACCGAGAAAGGTTTTCATTCTCTCCATAAAAACAAAATCTTTCACATTGATTTCATTTGATTTTTTTGCTCTTCTGTCCTATTCTCTTCAATGGCTGACCACTCCTTCATCCACTCCCCATGGTAGAAATTTTTACTCAAAAATAACATCAAACAAACAAAATCAAATGTGGTTCATTCTATCGATGCAATGTCGATTGGCGATTCAAGCAATCTAGAGTCAATTCTCAAATCAAGGTGTCATGATGTGCTAGATCTAAATAGGTACTAGTCTTATTTTATTTCACATATTCATACATGCTCATCACTGACCCATGTAGATTTATGTAATATTACCATTAAATTAGATTTGATGTAAATTGTTATATATGTTGTTTTACACATGAAATTTAAAGTTAATTATTTATTTGCAAGAATTTTTTTTGTTTAATTTTGTGTTGTTGTATGTTCGTCGTCACAAATTATACTTTCTTTAATATCTAATTTTATGCACACATCTACGTAAATAATCAATTTTCACTTCAATCATGATTCAATTTATCCAAGATTTGGGCATCTAAGATTTTTTTATACATATGTTTTTTGAATTTTTTTCTTTGTGACTATTAACTCATAATATATATACATGCATGTATGTATCATTTTGGTCATGTATACATTTTAGTAAATACGGGTACACACAGAGATACACATACATATAGCGAAATTAGAATTAAAAAGTATATATCCGGTATGCTAAATTTTAGTTACATTGTTAGCACAAAGCATCCTTTGTTTTGGTTATGGTTCAGAACGTACGTACATACGTACGTACATATATGCATACGTACGGTTACATTTTTAGCACAAAGCATCCTTTGTTTGGTTATGGTTCAGAACGTACGTACATACGTACGTACGTATATGCATACGTACGTGTGTGTGTTCTTAGATGATTTGATATAAATAACAAATATGGAATAAAAATAATCTAGATCTGTTGTAAATCTAAATGGGAATTGAAAAGATTTTTATTTGGCATTAAAGGGCCATTAAGAGAGAGAGTTACAGTTTTAAATTGGCATTTAAGAGGCAATTAATGAGAGTTGTCTCTCTAGATAACTCCTTTGTATATTTTACATAGTTAATTTCATAATAACATGGCTGTTAAACCCCCGTTTAAACCCCGTTAAATCTTTGCTATAGCACATAACGCTCTTCTATTGCTACGCTTTTTCAATATAACGTTACTAAATAGTAGATCTATTTTAAGCCCTACTATTTTCCACTACATCTGCTAAATCAAGGATTTTTAGCACCCGCTTTAGCAGATTAATATAAAAGGTTGGTTTAACTGTTTCTCTTTTAAACCAAATCAACAAAGTTAGGGAAAAGACCTAATTTTAAGGCCTGAGTGCTCGATATAAGTTAGAAATCTATAGTAGTCACCAATATGGACTCCATAAATTATGATATTCTTTGGTTTTGTTATATAAGATTAAAAATATTTCTTTTTACTACCTAAATGATGTGAAAATGTGAATAAATTAACTTTAAATATTTAGTTTTGTGTCTAATGAAACTTTTTGCACCACCGCTATATCCCTGCTTTACCCCCGCTAATTTTTTTTGCATATCCACCGCTATAGAATCACTAAGCGCTTTAAATGCACAAATATGTATAAACTATATGTTTGGGTATGTGTTGTACTATCAGTATGTGTATTCAAACCATGTAAATATATTATAGTATATTAATACATATGTGAATACTTAGGCATTTATATTTCTGATATACATGTGAATTTATCACATATGTATGTAAGTATAGTATAAATAAATATACAATAGACATAAATCTCAATATCTATGTTTATATGTGTGTATATGTGTGTGTAGTTATACACATGTTCGCTATTGTGATATCATGTTAAATAAAATAATTAAGCAGAAGCTAGTTAATTATAACACACACATATATACTATTCCATGAACGTTGCTATAATAATTATTGTAGTAGTACATTTATCTTAAATTGTTGTGATAAAATTAAATTAAAAATTTAGAATCAATTAAGTTATTTAATTAAACAGAATAATTTAATTAATTTTTTTAATTAAATAATAAAATTTAGAATGAATTAAATTATTAACTAAATAAATATATGTATATTGTATATAAGTTTATTAAATTATAACAGTTATAAATAATTTGAACTTGTGTAACTATAAATGTATAAAACAGTGTAAGTGGAATTGAAAAAAAAAAACCAAAAGAGATATTTGGATTAAGCACGTACGTAAAATACGTTCATCATGATTTCAGATGTGTGTGACACTTGAGTGACGAGAGTGTTTCATAAGAAACACATTATTCCTTAACTTAATATCACTCCGCGTGTGTGTGTATTGAAGAATTTGTTTCCTTAATATATAGAGTCTCTCTCTGATATCTACATATTAATAGATTATTTACATACGCACTAGTTGTTAAGCAAACTCAAGCTAGGGCCGTTATGTTTAGTATTATTAATATATTGCCTAGACGACGTAAGATACACATATGTATTTGTTGAGCAAACTCAAGGCATGTTCATTATACTTAGGCCATCGTAAAATGATAGGTATGAGTGAATGCTCTTTCTTGATTTGTTGAGAAAACTCAAGATCGAGGTCGAGATTAGAGCAAAGACCACCATTAGGCACTACAGCAAAACAAAAAATGTTTGTAGCATCAATTCTTAGCGTTTCCAGCCTATATGCTTAAAAAGTATACACAAAGGGTGTGTTCGCGGACAAGAAGTTAGAACAAAGAGTAACATCCGCGAATATTTATGTTTGATGTATCGACGTAAGAATTAAGTCAGCGCTCCCCTTGCATGCGCACTAGTTGTTAAGAAAACTCAAGCTAGGGGCTGTTACGTTTAGTATTATTAATATATTGCCTAGAGGAGGTAAGATACACATATGTATTTGTTGAGCAAACTCAAGGCATGTTCATTGTACTTAGATCATCGTGAAATGATAGGTAAGAGTGAATACTCTTTTTTGATTTGTTGAGCAAACTGAAGATCGAGTTCAAGATTAGAGCAATGACCACCATTAGGCACCGCAACAAAACAAACTATTTGTAGCATCAATTCTTAGCGTTTCCAGACTATATGCTAAAAAAGTATACACAAAGAGTGCGTTCACGGACAAGAAGTTGGAACAACAAGTAACATCTACGAATATTTACGTCTGATGTATCGACGTAAGAATTAAGTCAGCGCACCTCTTGCATACGCACTAGTTCTTAAGCAAATTCAAGCTAGGGAGTTACGTTTAGTATTATTAATATATTGCCTAGAGGAGGTAAGATACACGTACGTATTTGTCGAGCAAACTCAAGGCACGTTCATTATACTTAAGCCTTCGTGAAATGATAGGTAAGAATGAATACTCTTTCTTGATTTGTTGAACAAACTTAAGATCGAGGTCGAGATTAGAGTAAAGGCCACCATTAGGCATTGCAACAAAACAAACTATTTGTGGCATCAATTCTTAGCGTTTCTAACCTATATGCTAAAAAAGTATACACAAAGGGTGCATTCGCAGACAAGAAGTTGGAACAACGAGTAACATCCACTACGTTCGAAAAAATTAAGTCAACGTCCCCCTCCCCTTCAAAGATTTTTACAGTATGAAAATGAAGAGTTTTTCTAGAAGCAGTTTTTTACGTCTGATGTATCTCCTATACGCCGAAGGTAAAAAAATGTTATATCAGTATTTCCAGAACTTAGCTTTTACATACTATTCAACCTTTAATCTCTAAACTTTAATCCAATATGTCCACGAAAGCTCTCCTGACCTTCAATCCTCCCATCTCTAATTCAATTGGTCACCAACGCTTCCAGGATATACTAATATAATAAAAAACGCTCCGAAGGGATGAAGTGGGATATTAATTTCTTCGTCGTTGAAATAATCCCATGCGCATCACCGTACCCCCCCAAATTCTCTTTATTCCCCATTCCAACGTAACAAAAGAGAAAGGAAAATGCCACTATCTCCATCTTTGAGAAATTCCATCGCATCGCGTAAACCTGAACCCCAATTCCATCGCATCTCCATCTCCTTTATCAAGTGCCAAAACCGTAGATAGTTTCTATGTGCTTGAAGCTTAATCCGACCTATTCTCTAGCCAATTCGCCAAAACTCTATCAAATAACAATTATTCCGACCTATGTCACCCACTAACTACCGCAACTAACCCTATTCCGGTCTGCCCATTGTTATGGTCTTGTTATTCTGATGTGGTGTTCATGGCTGATAGGAACAGTGCAACAAGGATGGGGAAGATACAAGAGACTTCTTGTACATAATCAGAGGGGTTGTAGGGGAATAAAGAGAAGAAACTGGCTATAGGGAAGGGTAGCAAGAGGTTCAAAGGGGAGGAGCACTGGGGCTGGAAGAAGATCAGAGGGTTGTCAAGATGATCAGAGTGAGAGGGAGAGGATCAGAGAATATGTTGTAAAGATGTAGAGAGAAAATGTAATATGATGTAAAAGAACAGAAAAATAAGAATGAGAAATAAAATAATAACTTTATTGTTTCTACTTATCCTTCTTTCACTTTACATGCATCATATTTATATATGCAAATTACGATGGCTATATTTTGCCAACACATTTCCGGCTAACATAATAATTGACCAAATCAACCAAATACACAGCCCTTTTTTGCAGAATATAGACAAAGGAGGGCTGTGCACGTTCACACACATGCACAGGCATGTACACACTGTTACCACCCTTCCACTTCATTCCATTGCACCAACTTCGATCTGAGTGTCTTCAGCCGTGCTCTAGTCAGCCTTCAGGATCATCTCTGGCGAATTATCAGACGAACTCCATCTGAGCTCCTCCATGTCAGATTCTGGCCGAGAGTTGCTACAAATTACTGAGGCAATTAAACTTTGATTGTTACATCTCCCTTCCTCTTCAAAAATACACAGCTCCTTCGGTTTTCCCTTCCATTTTACTAAAATTTGTACTACTACCTTATTGTTTCTTGGCACTATTCTTCGATCCAAAATGGTCTCTGGTTGTATTACTATTTCTTCTTCGAAACTAGGAATATCTTCTTGAACAATTAATCCATCTACTATTTTTTGTGGTGAGCACAACAAGGGTATACTGTGTTTGGCGATGGAAAATGGCCGTCGGCGGCCATTGCAAAGCGACGATAAATGCCGTTGCATTTTATGTCGTCGAAAGAAGAAAAAGCGTCGGCTTCATCGTTATTTTTTGACTGCTAGGTACGGCCTATTGGACACGTGGCATGAAATGAACAAACCAATTTGGCATCGCTGGCTGTTGCTAGTCGTCACTAACCTGTATCAATAGGTCATCGCTAGCTGTTGCTAGTCGTCACTAACCTGTATCAATAGGCCATCGCTAGCCATCAAGGCACCACTTGATATTGCTTCTGTTCCAATAGCATTTACAGTTTAAAACATTGGTTTGCTTGACATATGTTTTCTGGATAATATTTGTTGCAGCATGGGTTGCCTGTGTTAACCGGATGAAGGAGTTCACGTTTACCTGGGCTATCGTATTTTATATATTTAGTGTAGTACGATTTGATGAGCTATTCTCATCTAAAAGTTAGTTGATTACCTTTTAACTCGTCGTGCGATTAGAATTAAAAAACTTAGATGATCATGACTTGTCAGTTTGTTACCTTTTAACTCATATTTTGGTAGTTTTCCATTTCATGACTATAAAGTTGAAGTATACAATGCAACTCTTGTAGATTTTCCTGCTCCTATGGAGCATTGGTTTCTACCTGATTTGATCACAATTTTCTTTTATATTAACATCACATTTATTCCAGCACTTTACTAACTGGATTTGTTTTTTCAGTTTCTATAGGAAAATATACAAAAGATTACCTTCGCAGTAACCGCAGACCATTGTGAATCGCCTCAAAATATCCAGCAAAAGATGGCCATTGTTAAATCTACAGGTTTGAGTCCTTTCCCTTTATCATCACTCATCAAGTAAATATTAATAAGGTAATGGTTACTCATAGAATACTATTATACACACACCATCGCCTGCTGGATCACATGTGAGCTAGCTATCTAACATCTAGCTAAATACCATCGCATAACCTTGAAATGACTTCTAATATATACACTGATGTTTTGAGTTCAACTAGTTCATATTTTGCTAGTCTATACTGAGCATGTCTTTATCATAAAATAGATATTTTAAGTCATTTTATTCATGCAGTGCACAGTAGCACAATCTTAGGAGTAAAATATACATTGCTACTCCAAAACATGCTGACAAAAGTCAGAAAAACGGTATCATTTTTCATTTCATTACTAGAATCTTAGCGCAGACCTTTTAGTGCTTCTTGCACTTGAAAAAAATGTTGGAATTCCTTAACAAATGAAATGAATGAAATATACAAAGTCCAACATCGCCAAATTATTGAAGCTATATTGGTTTATATATGACTTTCTCATAAGAAGGTTGGAGGCTTGAGCCTCTCAAATATATGTTTCATTGTGAGGAGGGAGACTACGCATTACCACCACACGCGTGCACCGCCGCCACCCGACCGACCGGGTACGGGTACAGGTCTAAAATGACCATTCTTTTGCTGGGCCATCGTTTAACGGTTTTGGGCTTCGGCTGAAACTGGGCTGGGCCTGTAATTTAAAGAGAAGCGGGCAGGTGAACACGGACGCGGCTGTTCATAAAGCGGACGGCCGTTAGATGCGAACAGAAGCGGGTGCGAGAAGCAGACACGGGCGAATGGATGCAGCATGAGCGGGTGCGACCCGATTGAAGTGGCGCGGGCAGACGGGTGCGACTGTACGAAGTGGTACGGACGCAACTGTTTGAGCGAACGGGTGCAGATACGGACCAACTATAAATAAGAAGGAAAACTGATCACTTTCCTTACTCATTTTCAGAATCTGAATCTTCTTCTTCACTTCTACTGCCATACTCTAAATCACAGAGTGATATACTCATTACGATCTCGAGCAGAATACGTCTGTTGTATCTTGGAAGAATTTTGAAATAAAATTCTTAAAGAAATTGTTACGACAAGTCTCAGACGGAATTTCATTTATATACTGGTTAGATTCACTGTAATCTTTCCCGTTTATAGGTTGTACTATTTCTTACAATAGTATAACGTTATTGTTGTAATTTATTTACAACATTCATATTGTTATAATAATTGCTACAGAATTCCAGTGTAGTGGAAGAATTCTGAGTTATAAACTTGTGCGACGAGTTTATAGCAGCGTGCTATCTGTTTTAGTACACTAGACAAATAACAAAAAATACCAAATGTTTTGAACGCTACAAAATGCTTTTTTTGACATAGCGCGAGTTTTTAAAGTCAGTTTTGAAACCGAGTTTAAAAACTCGGTTTGAACATAGTTTACTAAGACCGAGTTTATTAACCCTTCTTCGAAACCGAGTTCAAACTCGGTTTTAAATTAGAACTCAGTCTCCAAACCGAGCTTAATCAAGTTTCGAAACTGTTGTTTTACAGATCTAATCTGCTATGATTGTTTTGCTCGTTTAGTGTTTGCCTACAATTATTATAAACAAATTGAATGATGTTATTTCATAGATGATATCAAGTTCTTCAGGAAACAAAAGCTGGACCGGTGAAGCAAAGATTCCTACAATGCTAGTTTGGCTTTCATGGTTCTTTTGATATGTCTTCCTTGTTGGATCTGCTAAATGCAATAATTTCTTGTATTTTTCTTAGATTTATTTAAAGCAGTTTATGATTTTGAGTTTGTAATGTTTGATGTATACGAGTATGTCAGTAGAACATGCTGTATCCAAACTGCCTCAATATTACTATTTGTCATATTCTCGAACATAACTCCTAAATTCTCATATTTCACAAATTATAAAGCACATAAGTATGAAATGTACATAATAGGTTGATGTTATTAGTTCTAGTAGGAAAAAATAACCAAGTTTTATAAGAATTAACTAAGTTTATGCTAGTAATAAAAATAATAAAAATAAACTAAGTTTATAAAAATTAACCAAGTTTATAATAATAATAATAATAATAAACTATAGTTTTGATAATAATTAACTAAGTTAATATTAATAATAATAATAAATTAACTAGTTTTTATAAAAATTAAATAAGTTTATAAAAATTGACCAAGTATTATAAAAAACTAAGTTAACTGAGTTTTAAAAAAATTAACAAATTGATAATAATGGTGATGATGATGATAAACTATGGTTTGAAAACAACTAACTAAATTTATAATTATGATAATAAATTAACTAAGTTAACTATTAGCACCAGAATTGGTCACTAACACCCTTAAGAGAGATTATGTAGAGAAATTAATGAAGAAGATAGAGTTAGCAGAGAACAGCATGCTAAATTCAATGCAGAAAACAAGAACACCAAATTTATAGTGGTTCGGCGTCACCGACTACGTCCCCTTTGATGTTAATCTTTATTGTTTTACTTGATAATTGACTACAGATACAATCCGTCTCCAATTACTTGAATACAATTATTAAGTAGAAAGATTAAGTCTTGAATGAGTGTTGAATGCGGCAGAGTCTCCCTAGTGTTCTTCAAATTCCGATCCATTTAACTGTGCTTCCGCCTCTCTATTTATAGACGAAGATGGGTTGGACTTCCCTGGTGGGCCTAGCAGCTGGATATCTCGGCCCAAAATGAATAAACTCTACGTGCCGATCCATAGATGCCGAACGGCAAAATGCCGAACGATATCTTCAAGCCGAACGAAATGATGTGCTGAATGGAGAGTGTAGGCCGATCAATAATCGAAGCCGGTCTAGATTAGATGAATGCCGAACACCTCTAGATGCCGAACGATCTCGAATGCCGAACGAGGCATGAATGCTGAACACCCTTGGATGCCGAACGAGACATGAATGTCGAACACCTCTGGACGCCGAACGATCTCGAATGCCGAACGAGGCATGAGTGCCGAACACCTTTGGATGCCGACCGATCTCAATGCCGATCGAGATTTATGCCGAACGGGGTTGAGTGCTGAACAAGGTCTGGATGCCGAGCAGTATAAAATGTCAAACGACTCTTCCATGCCGAACGTCCATAGATGCCGAACGGCACTTAATGATGACCGATATACAATACCGACCGGCTCTCAATGCCGAATGCTCTTGCATGCCAATTGTCCCATAGATGACGAACGACACTTAATGTCGAACGATATACAATACCGAACGGCTCTCAATGTCGAACGCTCTTGCATGTCAATCGTCCCATAGATGCCGATCGAACTCGAGTGCCAAACGAACCATTTGTGCCGAACGACTCTGGAAGCCGACCCAGTATGTTGTGCCGAACGTTATGCGAATGCTGAGTGCCTAGTTTCCTGGCCAAATCTCCAGATAACACTTGCCCCCAAAAGTGCATCACGTGGTCCAACGTGGTGCGCTTTGGATCATGAGTTCTCCGTGCTTTGCTTCGAGCCTCTGCTCAGTTCTCTGAATGCCGAACAACATAGCCGATGCCGAACGATGTCGTTTTGACCGGTTCTACAGGTCATTGTCTCTTTGACTTCCTCTTCTTCTATAAAGGTCGGCATTCCCCTTCTTCTTCACTTTTTCACTTTTTAACTCCGTGATTTTCCAAGAACACGTAACTTACTTCCCTTAAGTTTCGCTCACCTCTTCGATCTTCCTTTCCTACCTGAAATCCATCACGCCCTTCCTATAGCTCCTTTCCTAGTTAAGTTCGAACAACTTCCAATCCTAAACTCACAAACCCCCGAGCTTCTACCGTACTCTTCGGTAAGAACCTTTCGATCATTCTCTCAAATTAGGAAGTATAACATATTACTCGAACTCGTGAATCCTCCATAGATCGTAGAAAGTGGGGGCGTGTGGATGAGGGTGATGAATTGAGGTTCGGACGCATTTGAGGGCTGGAACTTAGTATGCTTTTAGGCGATTTCGAGGTGGATGGATTGGAGAAGAGAAAGGTGGAAGATGCATTGTAGTGGCTCGGTATGATCTTTTAATGCCGAGTGATCCTATGGGAGCATGGGAATGGAGTTAAAGATAAGGCCTATTGGCGTGGATTGACATGGCCTTGGTTCGGCATGATCTCCCCATGCCAGACGAGGTTGGAGTGGAAAAACTGAAAGGGAGTGGAGAATGGATAGGATGCCGATCGATATTTTGGCCGAACAGCACTCAGGCCGAACGGCAAATTTTGATAATAATGGTGATGATGATGATAAACTATGGTTTGAAAACAACTAACTAAATTTATAATTATGACAATAAATTAACTAAGTTAACTGTTAGCACCAGAATTGGTCACTAACACCCTTAAGAGAGATTATGTAGAGAAATTAATGAAGAAGATAGAGTTAACAGAGAACGGTATGCTAAATTCAATGTAGAGAATAAGAACACCAATTGATTCAGCGTCACCGCCTACGTACACTTTGAGGTTAATCTTTATTGCTTTACTTGATAATTGATTACATATACAATCTGTCTCCAATTACTTGAATACAATTGCTAAGTAGAAAGATTAAGTCTTGAATGAGCGTTGAATGCGGCAGAGTCTCCTTAGTGTTTTTGAAATTCCGATCTCTATCATGGTGCTTCTGCCTCTCTATTTATAGACAAATATGGGTTGGACTTTCCTAGTGGGCCTAGCAGCTGGATATCTCGGCCCAAAATGAATAAACTCTACGTGCCGATCTGTAGATGCCGAACGGCAAAATGCCGAACGATATATTCAAGCCGAACGAAATGATGTGATGAATGGAGAGTGCAGGCCGATCAATAATCGAAGCCGGTCTAGATTGGATGAATGTCGAACACCTTTGGATGCCGAACGATCTCGAATGTCGAAGAAGGCATGAATGCCGAACACCCTTGGATGCCGAACGAGGCATGCATGCCGAACACCTCTGGATGCCGAACGATCTCGAATGTCGAACGAGGCATGAGTTATGCCAAACGGGGTTGAGTGCTGAACAAGGTCTGGATGCCGAGCAGTATAAAATGCCGAACGATTCTGCCATGCCGAACGTCCATAGATGTCGAACGACACTTAATGCCGACCGATATACAATACCGAACGGCTCTCAATGCCGAACGTTCTTGCATGCCGATTGTCCCATAGATGCCAAACGACACTTAATGCCGAATGATATACAATATCAAATGGCTCTCAATGCCGAACGCTCTTGCGTGCCAATCGTCCCATAGATATCGATCAAACTCGAGTGCCGAATGAACCATTTGTGCCGAACGACTCTGAAAGCCGACCCAGTATGTTGTGCCGAATTCTCGGGATGCCGAACGTTATGCGAATGCCGAGTGCCTAGTTGCCTGGTCAAATCTCTAGGTAACACTTGCCCCCCAAAGTGCATCACGTGGTCGAACGTGGTGCGCTTTGAAGCATGAGTTCTCCATGCTTTGCTTCGAGCCTCTGCTCAGTTCTCTGAATGCCGAACAACATAGCCGATGCCGAACCATGTCGTTTTGACCGGTTCTACCGGTCATTGTCTCTTCGACTTCTTCTTCTTCTATAAAGAACGACATTCCCCTTCTTCTTCACTTTTTCACTTTTCAACTCAGCGATTTTCCAAGAACACGTAACTTACCTCCCTTAAGTTTCGCTCACCTCTTCGATCTTCCTTTCCTACCTGAAATCCATCACGCCCTTCCTATAGCTCATTCCCTAGTTAAGTTCGAACAACTTCCAATCCTAAACTCACAGACCCCTGAGCTTCTGCCGTACTCTTCGGTAAGAACCTTTCGATCATTCTTTCAAATTAGGAAGTATAACATATTACTCAAACCCGTGAATCCTCCATAGATCGTAGAAAGTGGGGGGCGTGTGGATGAGGGTGATGAATTGAGATTCGGATGCGTTCCGGGGCTGGAACTTAGTATGCTTTTAGGCGATTTCGAGGTGGATGGATTGGAGAAGAGAAAGGTGGAAGATGCATTGTAGTGGCTCGGCATGATCTTTTAACGCCGAGTGATCCTATGGGAGCATGGGAATGGAGTTAAAGATAAGGCCTATTGGCGTGGATTGACATGGCCTTGGTTCGGCATGATCTCCCCATGCCGGACGAGGTTGGAGTGGAAAAACTGAAAGGAAGTGGGGAATGGATAGGATGTGGATCGATATTTTGGCCGAACAGCACTCAGGCCGAACGGTCATGAATGTCGATCGATATTTAGACCGAACATGGGGAATGGACAGGATGCTAAACGATATTTTAGCCGAACAACGTTTAGGCCGAACGATATTTTGGCCGAACAGCGCTTAGGCCGAACAGTCATGAATGCCAATCAATATTTATGCCGAACAGCACTTAGGACGAACGACACTTAGGCAGAACACCTATCCAGCTTGCCTAATCATATGACAAAAACAAGGACAAAGACCTAAGCAAACTAGCGTATCGAACCAATCTGGAATGATAACTCCCTAGTTTTAATAATCACAAGGCTGAACTTAAATCGACAAAAACGGATAATTGCCTTTAACATATAGTGCCAATGTCCAAGCCCAAAATGGAAAACATCATAGGACATGCTTTCGGAGACGGTCAGCGATGACGGTCTTCGAAGGCGACAATTCAAAGCTCAACTTTATGCCATCAACTCTGTGACTTTCAATTTCTCGGCTCTTATATTTGAATTATCACACTTGTTCACACACCACACGGGGGGAATACTTGTGTTGTTAAGTCTAACGTCGATTGTTTTTCAAGTATAGTTCAAACAGGTGCTCTACTAGATTCAATCTTTATCAAAGATGTCTAGGAAATCTAGCTCCGCTATGATCTCAGACAGACCTGGGTCGTCCTCTAGACAATAAGTCACAGATACTTCAAACCCATAAACTTCCCCTGCTCATAACCTAGCTCCCGACGCTTTGGAAGCATCAATTTTCTTGGACAACCCAGTCGATTCACATGCTTCGAAGATTAATGAAAGCGCGCTCCGTCGGATATGCTCTATCCACGGAATCCCCTTCGAAGACGTGTTAGTTCCATCGAGGCACGATCGCCCACACTTGCCCCCAGTTGGATACATAGCTTGTAATAAATTTATGTGTTGGGTTGGCAGCATGCCACCGTTCAACTCATTTCTTCGGGATGTGCTGCAATACATCGACATCGCCCCCTCGCAGCTGCACCCGAACGGCCACGCATTCATCTACGGTACCTACATCCTTTTCATGAATGTCCTCTCCAGGCTTCCAACCCTGGGCGATATCAGATATATATATATATATATATATATATATATATATATATATATAGCATCAAGAAGCGGAGAGATAGCCCTTCTTTCATGTTTCTCGAGCTGAACCACAAATGTCAAATCTTAACTGGGGCATGGAGCAAGTTTGCCCTATACAAACAGGAATGGTTTTATGTGCGTTACCCTCCTGGTTTCGCGAGAAGATGGGTGGAAGGAAGTAAGTCTTTTCTCTGGACTGACGCTCATGTTTGGTCGAAGCTATACCTTTTCTAACTCTTTTCCATCTTTTTAGGTATCAATCCACATCTCGAGGTCCGTAGATATTCTGAAGCCGTCGAAGCTATTCGAGCCCTTCCTGATGAAAAACGGGACATCTGAACCCTCACTTCGAATACTTTCAAGGTTTGGGCTGTTGGCGGAAGGTCGCCGGATAAGCCTCCCTCAAGGCGTTGCCTTACCCAGGCCTACCGCCAGAAAAGGGAAAGAACAGGCCGACTCTTCGATACGTAAAGCCCCTGACACACTAGAAGAGGGGGAGATTAAGGAAACCGAAACGCCCGAAGTACAAGATGAGAACGTTGGTCCCACTCAGGACCCGATAGTCGAAGTTCACGACATCGTAACGTCATCTTCCCCTTCGAAGAGGAAAAAGAAACTGACGTACAAGATAAGGAAGGAAAAGGTCGGCGGAACTTCTAAAATTACCCTTATTCCAACGGAGGAAGAGGTTTCCTCACAACATTTAAAAAGTTCTTTAAAAGGCCTATCGAACCTCTCCATACTCGATGATCTACTCAATTATGATTTTGATGATCCGGAGGCACTCAAACTTTACTCGCCCATTAGAGGCGATGCATGCGTTCAAGCCTAGAATCAGGGAGAAAAAACTCCCATTAGTAAAGAAATTGGTCTGACGGGGGGAAACACTAGGACACACACAAACACATGCATTTCACCTTGCATTTAAATTTCCATCTTCACACTGCTCTTTACTAATTCATTGTTATTTATATTCTGTGTAGGTGACATGAGGCGTACACACGGAATTGATCGTCTCCATGGGTCGTCTATTTTCCATCATTCTGGATGGACTCAGGTTCCAGAAGACGTCGGGACAGAGATGGTGATGGCGATATGGATTATCATTCCCGGGACTCGTCATCTCGGAAGAAAACACATTATCAGCCCAAATACCACCAACATCCCTCTTCTCACTCGGAGCAAAGCAAAGATAAGCACGACCATAAGGGGTCGCAATCGATATCCCCCGTGATCAACACTCCGATTCCTCTACCACACGACGGTTCCGGGATCTTTACAGGAGAGCCGAACTTTCAAAGCCGTCTCCTCCTGTTCCCGCAATAGATCCAACAGTATCGGAAAGACTGGCCGAGCTTAAAGATAAATTTCCAAAAATCTGCTTTGATGGCTTGAAGTTCCTCCCGGCTATCCATCATATACCTGGTGATGTCAAACAGAGCGCTATCGCCTGCACCAACGACGTCTATGTTCAACATGACGCGTTTGTTCATCTTGCTAAGAAAGTGTCAGAAGTCTCCATAGAGCGCCAGCATGAGATTAATTTCCTGAAGCTTGAGGCTATCCATGATGAAGACATTATCAAAGCTCGAGATGAAGAGCTCGCGTCATACAAATCTCAGCTTGAGGCCGCCCAGGAGAGCGCCAAAAATAATGTCGAATTCGTAACTCGTTTAGAATCAACCCACAAAAAAGAAATCGACGAGGCGGTCCAACGCTGTGGGGCCTTAGCTTTGGAGAAAGACTCGGTCCAAAAAGAGAGGGATGCATTCCGCCTCCGAGTCAAAGAACTTGAGGAGCGACTCCGCAAAGAGTAAAAAGAGAAGACTGTTGCCCAAGAAGAGTCACAACGGTATTGCGACAAGATCGTTGCTACGCGACGCCTAAAGGCGAAGCTTGAGGATGAGCTTTCTAAAGTTGAGGCGCTAAAGAATGAAGCCTGTGAAGAGGGAAAAAAGATAGCATCTACGGAGATTGTCTCCCGTCTTGAGGCGACTAAAGAAGAAGGTAGGGAAGAGATCAAAAGCATGTTCGACCCGCTAATTGCAGATTCAATGCCCGCACTATCATGCACCGAGACTTAACTTTTCTAGGCGAGGGCTATCTCGAATCTTTAGCCGAAGCGTGGAAGACCTTAATAGAAATCAGGAAGGCCGAACATGGTACCGAGGAGGTCGATGAATGAGCTTTGATAAAAGAATTTCTTAAGGAAAACGAGCCTTCTGACCTATCAGCGGCCAAAGCCCTTTATTGCAAAGGCTCCCCCTCAACAAAAGGGAAAGAAGTTATCGTCGGTCCATCCCGGATCGAGTCTTCAGCTCGTGTGCCTACCTAGCCGGCCGGTCGGTCGATACTCGATCCCTTTGAGCAGCACATCGGCTATGACCCGGAGGACCCCGGCCTTGGCGTTCACATTTTGTCCCCTATTCCAGAGGGTGAGACCCCACTAACGGCTGAGAGCCAGCCGGAACTGGTAGATAACTCTTTTACTTTAACATTCCAAGAGTCGTCATTTTTTACCAGAAGCTATCGTATTCTGATGCCTATTTTTCGTGATTTTTTTGCAGGCCGTTCTGATCCTGAGCCCACTCCGAGGAGCGATGTCGCCAAGGAGGTGAAGGAAAAGACAAGTGAGGCCACTCACGTAGGAGAGGCTCCCGGTCCAAATGCTCAGGTGATCGGAGCGCTCGATGAGGATAAATCCGAGACTTCGTCCCCATCGATGGGAGTTATGAAGTTGAAATTACAGGCGCCTCCGAACATACATCTAAACTGAGTATGAAGGAACAACTTGAGAAAGAGAAGGAAAAGACGGTCAAGATCAAGGTCGAACCTCAAGCTGTGGACCTGGACGATCCTTTGAATAAGCCGTTGAAGGTCATCCTCCCAGGCGGGTCCAAACCCATGGAAGTTCTCCGTACTTATTCAGTTGTCACTTCTCCGTCAAAGAAAGCTATCAAGGGTAAACGCGCCGGGAAGGAGTCATCTGGTAAAAAGTCGAAGAAGTCAAAGAAGTAGTCTTCGCTCTCGTTCAACTAGAGTTAGTTTAGATTATGTAATTATTTTTATCTATTTCGTAGTCCTTGTAAATAGACTGTCGACTCCGAATTTTGGTGGAGTTGTAGTAGAAACTTATTTTTGAATAAAGTTTAGTTCTTTTTCCTTTCAAAAGACTCTTATCATTCATTTTTCTGCATGATTGTGATTGAAATCCAAGCTGTTGTGAATAACATAAGCTTCTCGATTTATCTTCATATAGCTCGGAAATTCTCTGGGATTGTTCATTTTTCATTCCCTGCTTCAAGCACTTAGAATGTTCTTTAGTCCGTACATCGGGGACTTGATAAATTCAAGTCATTTGTGTCCTAGTTCACACTCAGGGAACTTGGGGATTTGCATCGCTTATACTCGAATCCGCACTCTGGGGACTTTGAGTACTCTAGTCGGCACTCTGGGGACTTGGAGATTTGAGTCGTTTAAACTCGAGTCCGCATTCTGGGGACTTAGAGTACTCCAGTCCGCACTCAGGGGGCTTGGAGATTTGAGTCGTTTATACTCAAGTCCGCACTCTGGAGACTTAGAGTACTCTAGTCCGCACTCAGGGGACATGGAGATTTGAGTCATTTATACTCGAGTCTGCACTCTGGGGACTCAGAGTACTCCAGTCCGCACTTTGAGGACTTGGAGATTTTGAGTCGTTTATACTCGAGTCCACACTTTGGGGACTCAGAGTACTCCAGTCTGCACTCTGGGGACTTGGAGATTTTGAGTTGTTTATACTTTGGTCCGCAATCTGGGGACTTAGAGTACTCCAGTCTGCACTCTAGGGACTTGAAGATTTTGAGTCGTTTATACTCTGGTCCGCACTCTGGGGACTCAGAGTACTCCAGTCCGCATTCCGGGGACTTAGAGATTTTGAGTTGTTTATACTCTGGTCCGCACTCTGGGGACTCAGAGTACTCCAGTCCGCATTCCAGTGACTTGGAGATTTTGAGTCATTTAAACTCTGGTCTGCACTCTGGGGACTTAGAGTACTCCAGTCACTCTGAGGACTTGGAGATTTTGAGTGCTCGAGCGCGTTCGTACGTCAGGCAGAATAATGTATTCTTTAGTTATTTGTCACAGCATTATCATACACAGAAACATCGACAACTCATAGAGAAAACGGCTTCAAGCCTTTATTAATGCAAATAAGCTAAATCGTCTTTTTTCATGCAATAAACTAGGAATAAAAACTTGCTGGAAATAAATGCAACTAAATTTGAAGGAAATGAACTAAGTGTAATAATGCCGCAACTGTTCACCATTCCATGCTCGGGGGAGTGTCGCACCATCAATGGTCGCTAGCTTGAAAGTTCCTTCTTCAAGCTTCCGGTCAATGACGTATGGACCTTACCATGCGGGGCTCATATGTGATGGTACTGGGAAAACTTGCTTCAAAACGAGATCACCCACGCCAAAGATTCTTGGTCGGACTTTTTCATTATAATATCGAGCGACTCAGTGCCTGTACGCGGCCGCTCTTAAATTAGCTTCTTCGCGTTTTTCATCAACGAAGTCCAATGATTCCAGCAAGAGATCTTGATTTGACTCAGGGTCATAATAAATTACTCGATGTGATGGAACATAAAGTTCCACGGGTATAATAGCTTCCATGCTTTATGCCAATGCGAATGGGGTGTGGCCGGTCGCGGACTTGTGGGTGGTTCTGTAAGCCCAAAGCGCTGTTGCAAGCTCATCCACCCACTTGCCTGTAGCCTTTTCCAAACGTTTTTTCAATATGCATTTGATTATCTTGTTTACGGCTTCCACTTGTCCATTAGCTTTCGGGTGAGAAACTACTGCAAACTTTTTCTCAATACCATATTTTTGGCAAAATTCCTTGAACTCGTTGCTTTCAAACTGGGTTCCGTTGTCTGTAACGATGGTTCGTGGAAGGCCAAACGGCATATAATATTTCGTACAATGAAATTAATGACCTTTTTAGTGGTGATAGTGGCCAAAGGTTCTGCTTCTGCCCACTTGGTAAAGTAATCGACCGCAACTATTGCTTATTTTGCACCACCTTTGGATAGAGGTAAGGAACCGACTATGTCGATCCCCCACATTGCAAATTGCCAAGGACTAACCATTTGTGTGAGTTCCGTCGACGGAGCTCTTGAGATTTTCGCATACTTCTGACATTTATCACATCTTCTCACGTAGTCTGCAGCATCCCGATTTACAGTCGGCCAATAGTATCCATAGAGGAGGATTTTCTTTGCTAAGGTCTGCCCTCCAGTATAGTCGCCACATTCACCTTCATGGACTTCCTTCAGGACTCGTTTTATCTCATCATGGGCAATGCACTAGAGTAAGGGAATCGAGAATCCCCTCCGATACATTACCCCACCTTGCGTCACATAACACGAAGCTTTACGAATGACTTGTCGTCTTTCGCTTCTTTTTTTGGGAATGAACCCGTGTAACAAGTACTGCTTGAATGGGGTCATCCATGACTCCTTTCCGATTCCTGTTTCAAACATGAAATCTACCTCCATCATATTTATGCTCGAAACATGTAAGGTTTCAACAGGAAACAATCCCATATGCTGCACATCACCAGTGCTTGTGAATTTTGCCAATGAATCGGCTGCTCTGTTTTGCTCACGCGGGACATGTGAAATATCATAATACTCGAGACTCGCTAGCAGCTCCTGAACTCGGACCAAATATGGGGCAAGTCTCTGCCCCCTTGCTTGGTAGTCTCCCCGCACTTGGTACACCACCAGTTGCGAGTCGCAAATGATCTCAACCGATCTTACTCCCAGTTCTTTGATGAGTCCTAAGCCGGCAATCAATGCTTCATACTCGGCTTCGTTATTCGTTGCTATGAATTCGAGCTTCAAAGCATAGAAAACCGATCGTTCCTCAGGAGTTACAAGAACTATGCCAACCCCCAAACAACGGTCGATAGATGCCCCATCGGTGTACATCTTCCATCGAACAAGAGGTATGACATTGCGGCCATTTGATCCGTCTGTCATGGTGAATTCAGCGATGAAATCTGCTAGCGCTTGTCCCTGCATGGCCTTTCACGGTAGGTAGGTAATATCGAACTGGCTCAACTCGATATTCCATTTTAACATCCTTCTAGAAGTTTTCGGTCGTTGGAGTACCTGTCGCAAGGGTTGATCAGTGTAAACACTGATTGAGTGTGCCTGAAAATATGGGCGAAGCTTGCGTTATGCAATCACCAAGCAATAGGCTAATTTCTCGATCTTGGGATAATTTCTTTCTGCCCCCGTCGGACGTTTACTAACATAGTAAACTGGCTTTTGAGCTCGGTCCTCTTCACGAACCAAAGTTGTACTGATAGCATGCTGGGATATGGCCAAGTACACATACAATATTTCATGGTCTATCGGTTTTGACAGTACCAGAGGACTTTCTAAGTGCCTTATCAGAGCTCGGAATGCTTCCTCACAGTCGGATGTCCACTCTAAATTTCTCTTTCCTTTCTTTATCACATCGAAGAAAGGAATACACTTGTCTGTAGCTCTAGATATGAATCGACTCAACGCAACCACTTTTCCATTCAAGTTTTGCACCTGCTTTATGGTTCTGGGCACTTGTATATCTCGGATAGCTTGAATTTTCTCCGAGTTAGCTTCGATTCCCCGCGCATTCACAATGAAACCCAGTAACTTTCCCGATGCTACGCCAAATGAACACTTCAAAGGATTGATCTTCATTCCGTAATGCCTGAGTATATCAAACATCTTCGCTAAGTCTCGGATGTGGTCGCTTGACTGCCATGACTTCACGAGCAAGTCATCCACATAGACTTCCATCGTTCTAGCAATCTGGTCTTTAAACATTCGATTCACCAAACGCTGATAAGTTACTCCCGCGTTTTTCAATCCAAAAGGCATTACTACATAGCAATATAGCCCCACATCTGTGACAAAGCTGGTGTGTTCTTGGTCTGGAATATGCATCGGATTTGATTGTATCCCAAATACGCATCCATAAATGACAACAATTCGTGCCCGACGGTGGAGTCGACAAGCTGGTCGATTCTAGGTAAAGGAAAACTATCCTTCGGGCATGCTTTATTCAGATCGGAGTAATCAACACAAGTTCGCCACTTTCCATTTGCTTTTCTTACCAGTACAGGGTTAGATACCTATTCAGGGTAGAGGGCATCGCGGACGAACACATTGGCTTTGAGTTTGTCCACCTCCTCTTTGAGAGCCGTGGATCTCTCTGGGTCCATTCCTCTACTTTTCTGTTTCACGGGAACATGGTTCTGGTCTATGTTCAACATATGACTCGCAATTGCAGGAGCAATCCCGCACATATCAGAATGTGTTCAAGCGAAAACATCAAGATTCGTTCGGAGGAAATCGGTAAGGTCTGCGGCCACCGGAGGGTCAAGTTGTGATCCAATTTTAAGAACTCGTGATGGGTCATCCCGGCTGACTGGGATGTCAATTGTCAGTTCATCCGGTGCTGCATTCGTTTCCCTGGGTTTCCCATAATCATCTCTCGGATCTATGTCTCTATGGATCTGAGAATGTCGCCCGAGCCAAGGCTCGGGCATTGCTTGTCAATCATCAGCATTTTGGATGTGGACGGAGCTGTCTGCAACCTTTCCTTTCTCTCTACACTGAGCCTACCTCAGCTCAGCCACATAACATGCGCGACCGGTCGCCTGATCGTCGTGTACTACGCCGACTCCTTTGTCTGTTGGAAATTTTAATGTCAAACACCATGGGGCCGGAGCGGCCCTAATCTCTACCAGGGCTGGACGACCCAAAAATACGTTGTATGGAGAGTCAACATCCATTACTATGAACGGTAGGACTCGCACTCTCCTACGTTCACCTTCCCCCAGTTCAACTGGTAGCTCTATATACCCTGTTGCGTCGGTTGCAGCACCGTTAAAGCCGTGGATACGGGCTTTGCATGGTCATAAGTCTTCTTGAAGATGATGCTGATAGAGCTTCCATAATCAATCAAAATTCTTTTCACGTAAGCTGGCCTGATTGTTGTAGATATAACCATCGGCTCGATAGTAGGAGCCTCCACCTTGCCCTCGTCTCAACTCCTAAACACTATATCGTCAGTCATCATGCGTTGTTGTTTTGCGGGGTTTCCATCTTCCACATTCGAACAACATTCATAATTTGCATGCCTTAGGGAGGTAGCATATCGTTCCATCTCCTGCCAATTCTTGTCCGCAGGATGAGGTCCTCCGACTATAGTGTTTATAATCAACCTACCTACGGTCCTGGCAGGTTCCTCTAAGTGGCATGGAGCCGGCCCACGTCCGGGGTCTGTCGTTCCTTGCTACCCTCTGGTGGGTTCTTAACAAACTCCTACAGCTTTTTCTGCCTGATCAACCTTTATATGGCGTCATGGAGGTGTCTACACTCCTTAGTATTGTGCCCATAGGTCTCATGGAAGCGACAGTACTTTCCTGTCCGTTTCTGTTCTTCAGTGGACTCCTTTGGGCGTGGCTTTCTGTATTCAAAGGTGTTACAGGTATATAGATAAATGTTTTCAAGAGAAGTATTCAGGGGAGTGTATTCGTTGTAGGCCGAAATCCTTGGCTTCCATTTCCCTACTTCTTTTTTCTTTCCGGGATTCCTACCTCCGGATCTTTTAGACAGTCCAGGCTTGTTCTGGACATTGACTTGAACTTTTTCCGAATTATCGCATGACTGCTTCACGGCGATGTTACTTTTCACGGTCTCCTTAACAGGCCCTGGTGCCTTGTCTCATCTTGTCCATCGAGCTTCCTCCCTTCGTATGAACTGGTGAGCTTTGGAATAGAATCATTCCAACATAGCTGGGGGCTTTCCCACCAACCAATCTCCAAACTCCGAGTTTGGATCTACACCTTGCATTACCGCCATCAAAATTGCATGGTCGTTAGGATTGCTAACTTCAGTGGCGGCAACATGAAACCTCTGTAAGTATGCTTTCAAAGACTCTCCCGGAGCCTGGATTACGCTTGATAAAGACATTACGTCCTTTGGACGAGTAGCATGTATCCTGAATTGTTCAACAAATTTCATTGCTAACTCGTCGAAGCTGGATATAGATCGCGGAGGAAGCCGAGTAAACCACATAGTGGCGATTCCGGACAGAGTGATTAGGAAGCACCTACACTTAGTCGCGTCATTTGCCTTTGCCGAATCCATCATCCATTCTTACCTCATCACGTGTTGCCTAGGGTCAGTCTTCCCTTCGTAGGCTGGGATAGTTGTCATATTGAATTTCTTGGGGTACTCAGCCTGTAGGATAATATCTGTGAAGGGAGTATGACTCCTGGACACTCCACAATCTTCGTTGTTCAGGCCTTGGTTCTCTCTCATCAACTGCCTGATCATGACTGATAAATCTGGAGTTTGTATGGAGGGTGGGAGGTTGGGTTCCGCTCCACGGGACCGTGCGGGTTGATGTTCCGCCTGCTGACGGTCAACCAAACATGCGTCCTGAAGGTCAACTCGTTTTGGGTCTTGATGAGCCGGGTGTACGGTCTCTTCACATGCCTGATCCCTAGCGGATCGATCAGTGGCACCTGTCCGCGCAGTTTCTGTCTTGCGGCGTCTACGCCTAGGAGGTTCGTCAGCTGAGGTCAAGTTATCAGATGAAGAATAAGGAGCAGGACTACTCCCAGCATTCTGACGCTGCTGTTGGGCAAGCTGAGTCATGAGATTAGTATTGGCTTGGATCTGCTCAGCAAGTTGCCTTCTACTTTCCCTGTGTTCTCTTATCAAGTCATTGAACTCTGTTCGGGAAACGACCTCCGCTTGGTTCTGAGTGGAGGTTCATGCGCCTTGAATTGCTTGTTGATTGTTAGGTCATATCTGTTGTACACTAGCGGTTTCATTGACATCTGCGTTGTGAGAGGCCGATCTAGTTCGTGGTCTTCCCATGATAGAGTTGTCGGTTGTAACTCTGAGTAGAATCAACAGATGTCTTGCGAATGATTTGGAACTGCTTTGGGGGATTTTTCAATCCAGTAGCTACAAAGTCGATCCTATCGTCCCGAGAGTTCGATTCTCAGTGAAAGCACCAAAATGTTAGCACCAGAATTGGCCACAAACACCCTTAAGAGAGATTGTGTAGAGAAATTAATGAAGAAGATAGAGTTAACAGAGAACAGTATGCTAAATTCAATGTAGAAAACAAGAACACCAAATTTATAGTAGTTCGGCGTAACTGCCTACGTCCACTTTGAGGTTAATCTTTATTGCTTTACTTGATAATTGATTACAGATACAATCCGTCTCCAGTTACTTGAATACAATTGCTAAGTAGAAAGATTAATTCTTGAATGAGTGTTGAATGAGACAGAGTCTCCTTAGTGTTCTTGAAATGCCGATCCGTTTAACTGTGCTTCTGCCTCTCCATTTATAGACGAAGATGGGTTGGACTTTCCTGGTGGGCCTAGCAGCTGGATATCTCGGCCTAAAATGAAAGAACTCTGCGTGTCGATTCGTAGATGCCGAACGGCAAAATGCCGAACGATATCTTCAAGCCGAACGAAATGATGTGCTGAATGGGAAGTACAGGCCGATCAATAATCGAAGCCGGTCTAGATTGGATGAATGCCGAACACCTCTGGATGCCGAACGATCTCGAATGTCAAACAAGGCGTGAATGCCGAACAAGGCATGAATGCCGAACATCCTTGGATGCCGAGCAAGGCATGAATGTCGAACACCTCTGGATGCCGAACGATCTCGAATGCCGAACGAGGCATGGGCGCCGAACACCTTTGGATGCCGACCGATCTTGGATGCCGTTCGAGATTTATGCCGAACGGGGTTGAGTGCCGAACAAGGTCTGCATGTCGAGCAGTATAAAATGCCGAACGACTCTGCCATGCCGAACGTCCATAGATGTCGAACGGCACTTAATGCCGATCAATATACAATATCGAACGGCTCTCAATGTCGAACGCTCTTGCATGCCAATTGTCCCATAGATGCCGAGCGGTACTTAATGCCGAACGATATACAATACTGAATGGCTCTCAATGCCGAACGCTCTTGCATGCCAATCGTCCCATATATGCAGATCGAACTCGAGTGCCGAACGAACCATTTGTGTCGAATGACTCTGGAATCCAACCCAGTATGTTGTGCCGAACACTCAGGATGCCGAACGTTATGCGAATGCCGAGTGCCTAGTTGCCTGGTCAAATCTCCAAGTAACATTAACTAAGTTTTATAATAATAACAATAAAAGTTTATAAAATTTAGCCAATTTAACTAAGTTTTATACAAATTAAATAATTTTATAAAAATTAAATAAGTTTATCTTTATAATTAATAAAGAGAATTCAATCAATATGATTTTCATGGTGTCATTTTGAAATTCCAAAAATACACTTCATTCATTAATGGGATATCATCTTCCTTTTGCAAGCTCAACCACCATTCCATTTCCAACCACCGATGAACAAAATTTTACTATCAATTTGCAACCAACAAAACCAACAAATTAATGTGTTGTGATCACCAAAGTTTTATACTTATATTACACATCTGTCCATTAATTTTTTTGAAAAAAATGCAATATTTCTACAGATGCACGTATGTGCGTTTACAGTAGTAGTAGTAATAAAGTAACTAAGTTTATGAAAATTTACAAACTTTATGAAAAAGTTTATAAATTTGTGATAATTATAAAAATTAACCAAGTTAATAAAGTTTAAGTTTGAGATAATTTATAGGTTTAACTTAATTAAAATATAAGTTATGACATTTTAAGTTTTAGAAATTGAGATATTTATAAGATTGAGTTAATATAAATAAAATTATAAAGTTAACTGAGCTTTATAACATTTATGTTTAATAGAAATCAACTAAGTTTTTAAGAAAGAACTAAGTTTTATATAACTAAGTTCTATAAAAATTAAATAGATTTGTAAAAATTAACTAAGTTTTATAAATATCAAATAAATTTATAAAATTTAATTAAGTTTTATTAAAATTTAACTAAGTTAACTATGTTCTATAAAAATTAGTTAGGTTTATTATAAAAACCAATTAAGTTTTATGAAAATTTGACTAAATTTTATAAAAATTATTCAAATTTAATAGAAGTTCAATTGAGGATGTTTGGCATACCTTATATACGTTAACCATTTTCATGATCATTTGTATTTGTATGTTTCCTTTTATGCATAGGTTTAAAGGATCTCAGGTTACCTATTTTTATTATCACTGGCAATAAATTTTTTTCCTTTCCATTTGATAGTACTTGATTTGACATATTTCTATGGCATGGTGTATACTGGAGCACAAGATTGAATATTATTTAGATTTCAAAGGTCCAACTGCACTGGAATGAAGGGTGGAGGTACAACTAATTGTTCGCATCATTTAAGGATCATCTTTTATCTTGACATGATTACTTAAATGGTTTGAATTATTGGTAGAAATTTAGAATTATTAGTAATGTCGGAAACGTTTGTTAGATATATATTGTCCAGCATATAATTTTACATCCTGTATGTGTATGAAGAAATATTGATTATGTTAATTATTTGATAATTGTTCTATTCTTAATTGTGTTTTTGTTATTATCGTTCGGATTTATTTGATTATTGTTCGAATTTATTCCATTTAATATATCTAAAATGTTATGCAACAAAGAAGGAAGTAGAGGTGGAAAATCAAATAATAATACAAAAAAAACAATAACATTAAGAAATCCCTATAAGAGGCAATGATAGCATTTCATAAATGCTTTTATAAAATTACATAGACGTTATTAAATTTCATGAAAACTGAACTTTCCATAGAGTTTGTCAACCAGAGCGTTTCATAAACGCTATAAATGGTAGTATCATCTATTAGCATTTTATGAATGTTTTTTTTATGTAGTTAATTTTTTAGTGTTTGTATTCATAGCGTTTATTAAACACTATAGAATCATGTAGCCTTTGTTTAAATGCTACAGTACATATTGTTTATAAAGCAGGACACAAAATGCTACGGTAGGCTTTGGTAGCGTATTTTTCAATGCAAAAAAATGTTATGTTTATTGTTGTGAGGAGTTGTATGTGATAAAATAAATAATGAGTTACCCATTGCATGAATGCCTATGATTTGTTGAGCAAACTAAAGATCGGAATATCAAAGCAAATGAGTCCTAACACTCGCCTGAGAAATTAAAAGATTTATGTATTTATAGGATTTTGAGGAATATAAAAATCTAGTGGAAGCCTTATTAGAATAATGAAATAATTATGCCTAACTTTTTTAATATTGTAAGAACAAATGTTATAAAAATTTAAAGCTATCTACTTAAATAAATTTGTCCAACTAGTTTGATTAATAAAATTGTTATCAATTGAAATATGCTAATGAATTGAATTAAGATTGACAAAATATAAAAAAAACCATACCAATAAATCTTTTTGCATGTTGTCACTTCAAGACCCATGCAAAAGCCAATTATATGAATAATAAATACATTCATACCTTGATCGCCTAAATATTATTTGCCCAAGACTGTATTGCCTTCCAAGAGTTTTCAATTTTGAAGAAATACAAGAATATGGATATCTGATCCATATTAGATCACATGCAAAAGTTGTACGGTTAGCAGTAGCATTCATATTGTATGAAATCTCGATGAAATTGGATAATTCAATATACGCAAATAATTTATTATGTAAGATAATATGTTTAATATGATTACAATAAGAATCTTATTGCATTAAAAACAATGAAAGTCAAGGACTAAAGACAGAACTATGAATTCAATCACCGATATGTCGGTCACGATCAGTTTACTTAAGTCTAACCTATTCGATATCCTTAAAATATTAAGGATGTCTGAATACACTTTTGTAAAGAGTTCGGTGCAGTCTTGTAGTAAAATTTTCCTTTTGAATGGTTCGACCATTTAAGAAGGAAAGCTATTTTGATAATGGATGTAAAATAGGCACAGTTCGCATGAAGAGAGCGAACGCTTGCTTTACTACATGAAGAAGCATCGAAAACGAAAACTATATAAAGCACTAGTATGTACTTAATATGGAATGAAAAATCTTATTTATATTCCAAGTGTATTTTTATAGAAATTTTCTTCTAACGGTAGTATTTCTTTAAGTTCAAGATATATGATCTGGAACTCTTTATTGTAAACTAGTTGCAGTAGATGAAATAAATAGCTCATAACAAGTAGTTGAATGGAGCCTCACATTTCATTCACCATTATAGTAATGGAAAAAATAGTAGGAGGATAACATATAATACTTATTAGTGGATGCATCAAATTACAAAAAGTTACCTTCGTATATATACCATAGTATTTAAGAAATAATGTTATTTTCATTATCGATTGAAAATAGATGTAGTTTACTTTAATGTGCATATTATAAGTATCTATTATAAAATAAATCTATAATGATAATGATAAAAAAAATTCATAACCATGGTGATGCATTAGCCATAGAAAATAAATAAATATCAATAAATTTCTACCAATATTTTGAAATTATAGATTAAACTATATTTTTGAGGAATGATTCTTTAATCGTATGATAACAAATCATATGGTACTCATAAATTTATCTCAAAAGATTTAAGGAAAATCACACATTCAATGGGAGTGACAAAAGAGTTAATGAACTCTTTGGATTGATACATATACATGTATGTTGTCTAAGGTCTATTAGTATCAAAACAGATCAACCTAATTTGTTAAATTCATCAATGAATTATCACAGACATGGACATGTGTATTTGATACACAAGTATTATAATTTTTATAAGTTCATAGAATTTAAAACGAAAGTAGAAAACATAACATGTATAGGAAATAAAATAATTTGATTTGATCAAACAGGTGAGTATATTGGAAAGAGTTCCAAAAGTATCTAAAACAAATAAAAATCAACCTCAAACCCATTCTTTACTATGATACCTAACGTTGTATCGATAAAGAGTAATCGAACCTTGTTGGACAAATACGATCGATGATGAGTGATGTTGAATTAACTTCTTTCTATAATGATATGTACATAAGAGTAAGTGCATATGTCAAGTTTAATTTCGTCTAAAAAATTGTTTATGAAAGAGATACCAATTTAGCATGAAACCCCAATATGTCCTATATCAAAGAGTTGACAGGTTGTGTGAGTCAAGAAGCTTCATGTAGAATTCGATCGTGGGTGATCTTATGTGAACCACCACAAAGGAGTTTGAGACCGACCAACAGTGATTGACAAATTCATATTATGAACACAAGTTTAGTAGATTCAAAATTGAATCAATTTTATGTTAGCATTGGATATGCTCCATACACTCTATCGTGGAAACTATTATATAAGATGAAAAGAAACTAAGCCTAAAACAGACACAACTCATTGGAATGTCTAATACGAATTTCCCTACGTTAAAGAGAAACTAAAAATTTTATATCAATATCGGGAAAATGGACGTTAGGAGTGACAATTTCCTCAAGCTGTAAAGTGTATATGATATATAAATATAGCATTTTGTTTTCCTTCAAACTAAAATTTAAAGTGTGTGTCCTTCAAACTAAAATTGGTCTTAGGTTTTTCCTTTAGACTAATTCTCTCTTTTATTTATTTATAAATATAATCTATATATTGTTTTAATATAATATTCGTATATATATTTATTTGCATGTATATATATTTACAATCAGTATTATTAATTTAAAAATAATTTTTTTTAAATTTCGTATGGAAAAAATTATTTTTGTTGAAATTTTTTATATATTTAAATTATATTTAGTTTAATAATGATTTAGTGCAAAATCATACATATATAAAAATGTTTTCATAGATTATACTTTATTTAAAATATTATAAGAATTTATTTTGAATTTATTATATATGTATGTATATTATTTTAAATTACATATCCAGATATGTTTTTCAATCATTTTACTAGGAAAATTAGATAATCCAGAAATGATTTTAAATTTCAGAAAATTTTACTTAGTCAAAAAAATAATTTAATTTAAAAAATGAAATTATTATTATATTTATATAATATTTAGATAATGTTTTGGACACCTAATGCGTCCATTGCAATGCAAATCCCAGCACCATATACATACGCATTTTCTATATACACAACATATCATATTGCACATGCACAATACACTCATGAGTATATTTGGATATGCTCGTATTAAATTCAAAATAAATATATTATTTATTAAATCAATAAATTAAAAAAATTATTTAATTTTTTAGATTAGATTTAAAATCAATTAGACTACATAGATCCAACACTGACCCAAAAAATGGAAATTTTATTTTCGTCTGTTTAACCCATTGTAGCCTGACCTAGTTCCTTCAAATGTATTATTAAATTCTAATGCTAGAATTATTATGCATTTCTTATAAATCAAATGTGAATATGTTATGTAGTAAACCATGCTAATATCTTTAGCACTACCAGTAATGATTTAAGCTAATGCATTATAAAAATTTAATGCTAAAATAAGTTAGCATTTATAGCTTATTCCATAAAATATCTAAAAGTATACATATATATTTTTGAAGTACACGTTGTGTATTCTAGCAAAATAAGATGTACAATGCTACATTAATTTAGCATTTTAATCAATAACATATATTTACTAAATTATGACGCCAATACGCTACCATTATTATGGGAGAAAAAAAATAAACTCTGTCTCTGGGCATTGTGCAAACTGACAGGATTGAGTGTGGGAGTTAATCATAATAAAACCTCATGATTGTTGAGGCACCCAATAATTTTGGATAGTACAAAAATAACTGATACATCAAAGAGTAAGGTGAAAAAACAATCAAACACAAAACAATTTAAAATACTAAATGTATCTACTAGATGTTCATTAGGTCCTAAGAAAAGAATTCAGTATTACTGTAAAAGAGGCCGCAATTAAGTAACAACTATAAACAAACTGTTTATTAGGTTATTGCATGATATCCAATATGGAATACACAACCAATAAATAATAATAGTGGATACACTAACCAAAATATCAAGCAAATTAATTGGCCTACCGAAGATTACTTAAACTAAACCGAATATGTAGACATGATAAACAACTACCACGAACACAATTACATATGCATGAGGATAAATATGCCACACAAAATTAGCATTTGAATCAATTATGTATGTCACTTATTTTTATGTTGCTAAATTATATATAAAGATAAATGTAACAAGTTATTGAATACAAAATGCTAATAAAGTCTTGGATATATACCTCTTGCTTTCCACATTTATATGGTCTTTTGAGACTATATTCTTAATTCCATTAAGAGACCATTTAGCACATCATTGAAATTTTTTAGACCATTCTTTCTTTGACTTCATTATTCTGCATGCTCACAGAGGAAATATTACAATAAGAAAAAAAATTCATAATTTATGTCAATATGTAAGAAACTAATATAATTTGCTTACCAATGGCAGCATTAAACAACCAGACAATTTTCTAATAGAGTTAGGGGTGTAAACTAGGGAAAATTATGTAATTTATTGTAAATTATCTAACTCTATTATTAATTTTATTCATGATAAAGGTCTTTGATTTCTATCTATATACTTGTCATATTATGACATAATTATTTAAGTAATTAATTTAAAGTATATTAATTAGAAAATCCTAATATGTTATGTGATAATAATTACCAATTGTTGCAATAATGAGAAAATTATCACAATATAGAATAACATATAGTTTTACACATTCTTAGTCAAGATGTTTCAAAAAAGGAAACTGATACATCAATTGATATCAGAGTACAAAACACACTCCAAATGTTGGACAATTTATTACTCATAGCTAATAGAGGCACCAAGGGGTTACGTCCTCGTTATTATTGGATAACTATGGAATGATTCACATAAGAGTTTTTGTTAGTCGATAACAATTAGGTCAAACAAGAAATATCAACATGATGATATTACACGGTTCTCTCGACTTGAGAATACCATAGAACTTTTATATGGATACTCCACTTTGATTATAGCTAAATCATCACTTGACGACTATCAAATGACTATAGTTGAGTCTGACAAGAAGCATAAGAAGTCAAGTATTATTCAATAGAGAATTCATCTCCTTGGTTGAATGAGTATATTATACGGTCAATTCTAGTCAACTCAAATTCAAAATCTCTTGCTAGAGCAGTACAGTTAATAATAGATGTTACTATTAAACCAAGGATTTTGTTTATTGGAATTCCATATATCAAGTGTAAATAATCGTTACTAAAAGGTACATTTAAAATGTACAATTGGATTTTATCGATGATGATCTATAAGCGATGAATTTGGCTAAACTGCACACCACTATACAAGGTAACGTGTGAACGTAATATTCGAATTGTTCGACATTAATCTTTGATGAATTTACACATAGGATCGCACAACTTTATTTATGAATTTTTCGAAACCACACATGACTTAATTAGTGTATAAATTAATTAATATTTATGAAATATTAGTTATATATATATATATATATTTGATGTTTTTAGTGCAGTTAGTAATTAATTGGGTACTATATAAAGTAGTATATGTACATATCAATATATATATATATATATATGTATGTATGTATGCATGTATGTATATATTTAAATAGGATTTTAATGCGATTAATTAGCGAATGGGTTTCAAAATTTATTGGCCCATATAGGGTCCATCTTAGGTCTGACATAAAGGGAATTTTTGATAGATGTTGATCGAGATTTGAATTAGTAAAGGAAGGAGAAAAAAGTGTGAGATATTTTCTCCCTTTTCTCCCTATAAAAACCAAATCAAGCCCCTTTATTTCTTTTTCTTAATTACTCTTCTTGGCCACATACCCTATCTTTCCTTCACCCTTGGTCGAGTTCACCTAGCTTATAACATCATATATGGAGGAAAAGAATGTGGTGCATTTGATGGTTGGATGATTGATTGATGATTCTAAGGAATCTGGGAGTTCTTACAAACCACGGTATGTTCTAAGGCTTCTTCATAAAATTTTGTTTATCATTTATGCATTAGTTAATTATCCATATCAAAATTTTATATATACCTTATCGCCTGACCACTAATCATATCATTTAAACAATTAAATTAGATGATTTAATTCAATTAATTCAGTACGTTGAAATTGAAATATATGTATGTAAAATTAATTTCAACCATATATGCATTTTAATATGTATGTGATGATTTTTTAAATTTGGTATATATTTTTTTAAATAATTATTTATTAGTTTAAAACAAAAAATTTATTAATACAACATTTGAAATAATATATATATCAACTATCTAAAAATTACTTTTGGCAAAAAAAAAATTCTATCCAAAAGATGGGGTGTGTGCGTGTGTATACATTAGTAATATGTATATATTATTTAATATACTATTTACATATTATATTATTATATGATTTATTAAATAAGATCACTTTCGGATTTAAAATAAATTATTTTCTGGTCGAAATGGATTATATATATTATAATACATGCATATATACACACACGCTTTAAAATAAAATAAAAATTACATATTTTCGGCTGCAAATATATGTATTATTTTGTAATGTTAATAATAATCAAAGATATTTTAATTAATTGATATAAATATTGATTTGATTTGAATATGTTTTACCAAATTAAATGTAGATATTTTAACCTCAAATTTTGAATTTAATTTTTTCTGGCTCAGTCAAACTTAGGAGGTGGAGCCTTTGTGCAACGGTGAGGTCACCCGCATGGTGATCTGAGCGCCCAGGTTCGAGTTCGGAAATAGCCTCTTCACAATGCGAGGGAATGGTTACGTACATTATCGACCTCACTAGAGCCCGCTATTATATGGGAGCCTCGTGCACTGGATTCCATCACTACCATTACACTACCACTAATTAAACTTAGATATTTTTAACTTTAAATAATAATTTTTAATATTATGACTTAGTTAAATTATGTTAGATAATTTAATTATTTTTTATTAGTATAAATCATTTCAAAATAATACATGTGTGTGTATAGTTATTTATTCAAGGAAATTGATATATATATATATATATATATATATATATATATATATATATATATATATATATATATAGCAATTATATGCATGGTGGATATAAATCCCAATGTCTACACAAGTATATATTAACCATGTCACTATTTATCATATCATCAAGTTATACCAATATTATCATTTCATGTGTAAAGTATATGAGATATATTGATACATATACACATATTATATTTAGTTAATATAAATTAATTAATTGAAAACAAACTATTCCAGTAAAATTTGATTTTATTTAAAAACAACTAGATTAAATCTGGTATTAAGTTGTATCTTATAGGCCCACTACGATCCAATTAGGAATTTTTGAAGAAATTTACCTATTTCACCTACGGCGTACTAGTTTAGATCCAACAGTGGTACAAATGCTAGGTTGGTCTATGAGGCCCAATTAGTCAATATTTAGGGTCAACTAATTAAACCCACTTATCCGATGGGTGCCTTGAAAAGTAGTATCTAGGCTTGTAGTTGAATAATTAAGTATTCTCCCCTCCTAGCCACCATCCTGACCCAATGGATGGAGTAAATCCAAAAGGTTAGCCCAAATGTAAGGCCTAAAGTTATTTGGATCTTAGGCTAATTTTAAAATTAAATTTGAAAATTTGAAATAAATTTTAAGTTTAGTTGTTTAGTTTAAAATATAAAAGGAAATCTTATAAAAGTTAGAAAATATAATATAAATTTTTTAAAATTATTTTGAAGAACTAGATAACTAATTTCAAAAAAATTAACCATATTTAATAATATGATTAATTAAACTAAATTAAATAATTAATTAAAATTTAATAAATTAAAAGATAGATTAGATTAACATTTTCAAAATAATAATATATTTAATGGAATAAAAGAATTTGTAAATAAGCAATTAATTGATGTGTATATATATTGATATGTATATATAAGCAAATTACAAAGGTTATAATTAATTATTCATTTTACATAGTTTAGGATGAATAAAATAGAAATTTTGAAATTTAATAAAATGAATACATATATAGTAAAGGACCACTAGATCAAGTGGTAAGATCTTTAGATTGTGTTATAGAGGTCATTGGTTCAGTCTCGAAAAACCAAAATGAGTGTTCTGCTAAAATCAAGTATCACTCTTGTTATGAAAAATAATAATTTAAATTTGATTTAATTAGTAGGATACACACATAGAGATTTATATACACACACACACAAAAGTTAATTAGATTATAATTGTTATAAACAAATTAAACTTATATAACTATATATGTATAAACATAAGTGGAACTAAAATAAACCCCAAATAAATTTTTGGAAAATACATACCTCTGGTACATATACTGTGATTTTTGATGTGTCCTACATTTGAATCACGAGGTTATTTCACCAAAAATACATTATTCCTTAAATTGATATCACTTAATATGTATATAAATTAAAGATTATGAATCCTTAATATATAGTTTCCCTCTATTATTTATATATTGATAGACCACTTGCATACGTGTTAGTTGTTGAGCAACACTCAAGCTAGAGTTGTTTTGTGTAGCTCCATCAATATATTGCCTATATGAGGTAAGATACATGCATGTACTCATCGAGCAAACTCAAGATACACAAATTATACTTAAGCCATCTTGAAATGATAGGTAAGAGTGAATACTCTCGATTTGTTAAGCAAACTCAAGGTCAGGTCGAGATTAGGGCAAAGACGATGGTTATGAATTGTATATGATACAAGCGATAAAGAGTAATGAATCGTTTGCGGGCTTATGATTTGTTGAGCAAACTCAAGGTCAGAGTACCAAGTCAAGCGAGTACTAAAAATCACTAAAGAAATCAAAAAATTTCTATATTTCTCTTAGGGTTTTGAGGAATATAAAATCTAGTGGGAGCTTATTAGAAAAGTGAAATAAATATATCTAACCGTTCCAATATTATAAGAACATTTTCTATATAACTATTTTTAATCTACTTAAATTAAATTTGCAATAGAATACCAACCTAGGATTATTTTTATAAAAATAATAAGCTTAGCGGACCTAACTACACTACCTGGTTAAGGCCGCTAAAAAAAGCACTCACTTACGAACAACTATGGTTCACAATTTTTAAACCTTTAAAATAAAAACCAAATGACCGTGCGATTCTCGAAGAAGTTAAAGCTTATAACATATGGGTGGTTGATTGTGACATAACCAAACATATGTGTTGTCGGATAGATTTAGGGGTATATCTTAGGGGCGGTTCTGTAATTTATTGTAAATAATTAACTCTGTAATTAATTCTTGTTCGTAATAAAGATGTTTTCTTTCTATCATATAATTGTTATAATGTGTTATAAATAATTAAATGTTTAAACAAAATATATTTAATAGAAAATCCATAAATGGTGTGTTTGTGATAGTAATTACAAATAGCTGGAATAATAAGTATTGTATCACAAAATAATGAACACATCATTTCAGACATTCCTAGCCAAGATGCATCGAGACAAAATATCGATGCATTTTTTAAGACTAGAGTACATAACGCTCTTTAAACGTTGGACAGTGTATTACTCATAATTGTTGCAGGAACCAAGGCTTTACATACTGATAGCCATTGGATAACTGTGGAATGATCCACTAGATAGTTTTGTGTTGGTTAATATAACTAAGTTCAAAAAAATATCGATGTGACTAATTTACATAGTTCTCTTGGCTTGAGAATACCGCCGATCTTCAATATGAAAGGTTCGTTGTGATTATAGTCAAATCATGGCACGGCATCCATCGAATGACTACAGTTGGATCGAGTGGAAGGATTAGCAGTGAAACACTATTCAAGAGAAAATTTGTCTCCACAGATATATGGGGTTAGTATCATGGTCAACTAAAGTCAACTCAATGGGATATATATTATACAATATCGAGGAATAAAAGGTTATTTTTTCTCAGCATGCTGTCTTTTTGAAAAAGGAATGTCTTTTAAATGAAATTAATAGCAAGGTTGTAGACTTAGATGAGATCCAAGAAGTTAACACCGAGGTTAAACGAGTGGGAGAACCAAGTTTTCCCATATATGAAAATATGCAACCTATTAGAAGATCTTGCTGGGAATCTCATGCACCAGTGAGATGCTACGGTTTTCTCATGGACGGCGAGAAGGAGTGTCTTAAATGGAAATACTCCTATATCTTTCCAACAAGCACTGCAGAGTAAAAACTCTGCACTTTGGCTTGGAGCAATGAAATCCAAAATGAATTCCATGTACGAAATCAAGGTATGGACTTTGTCAGTACCCGAAGGGTTAAAACTCATCAATGACAATGGTTTTAAAAAGGTTAAATGCAAGTGGACAAGTGGAGACTTATAAGGCTAGGCTGGTTGCAAAATGATTTCGTAAATTCAAGACGTTGATTATGACAAGACCTTTTTGCCCATAGCTATCCAGAGTTCATTCGGATTATGATAGCCATTACTGCATTCTATGACTATGAAATATGGTAAATGGATGTACATATAGCATTTTAAAATGGCGATTTAAAAGAAACCATCTATATGTCGTAACTCGAGGGTTTTGTGGCCAGTGGGAGTGATGGCAAGGTTTGCAAGTTGTTATAGTCCATTTTTAGACTTAAATAAGCTTCAATGAGTTGGAATAAGTGTTTTGATAAAGTAAACAAATGATTTGAGTTTTATTAGAACACAGAGGAAGCGTGTGTATACAGAAAGGAACATGGCAACACTATCATATTCTTAATGTTATATGTCAATGATCTTCTATTGATTGGAACTAACATTTTGTTATTGCGATCAATTAAAGTTTAACTTTCTAGGAACTTCTCCATGAAGGATTTGGGAGAAACAACCTATATGCTAGGTATAAAGATCTATAGAGATAAATCTAAGATGTTGTTGGGATTGTCCCAATCCCTGTACGTAGATATTATACTGAAGAGGTTCGATATGGAAAATTCTAAGCATGGAAATGTTCCAATGCAGTCTACAATCGTCCTTTCTAAGAAGGATGTTCTTCATACTGATAAGGAGAAAGAGCATATGAAGAGGACCCCATATGCCTTGGCCAGATGATCCATAATATATGCTATGATATGTACTAGACTGGATGTGGCATACGCATTTGGATGCGTAATTCGATACCAGTCTAATCTTGAAGAAAAACCAAGGATGGCTGTAAAATGTATACTGAAGTGTCGAAGAAATACTCAGGACTTATTCCTTATTTATGAAAATGAAGACCTCCATATGTAGGGATATATGGATTTGAGATTTCAAAGTGACAATGATGATGGTATATCGCTGTCAGATTATGTCTTTATGCTTAACGGTGGTACCATCAGTTGGAAAAGTCCAAATAGGAGACAGTAGATGAATCGATGATAGAGGCCAAGTACATCAGCCTCAATAAAGCAGCTAAAAAGGCAGTCTGAATGCCTAAGTTTTGAGTGAGCTCGGAGTGGTTCCTAATACTGAGAATCCAATGACTTTATTCCGCGATAACAACGCGGAGATACAGATAACAAACGAGCCCAAAGCACATAAAAAGTCACATCATATACTTTGGAAGTTCCAACTCATTAGGGAATTCATTGAAAAGAAAGAGGTCATGATACAAAGGGTAAATACAAGGATAACTTAGCAGTTCCTTTCACTAAGGGTCTAGCTCAGTCGACTCTCAAGAAGCTCATCAAAGCGGAGTAAGATTCCATAGTTGTTCCTAAGTGTAAGTGGGAATTTATAGAGTTAGGGATATGTCCTAGGGGCAATTCTATAATTTATTGTAGGTTATTAACTCTGTGATCAATTCTCGTTTGTAATAAAGGTGTTTTCTTTTCTCATTTGTAATAAAGGTGTTTTCTTTCTGTTATATATTTGTTTTAGTGTGTTATAAATAAACAAATTAATTAAAATATATTTAACATAAAATCTATAAATGGTATGTTTGTGATAGTAATTACAAATAGTAGTAAGCAGGAGTATTGTATCACAAAATAATAAATACATCATTTTAAACATTCCTAGTCAAGATGCATCGAGATTGGATATCGATGCATCGATTGAGACTAGAGCACGTAATGCTCTCTAAATGTTAGATAATGTATTACTCATGACTGCTGGAGCCCCTTAGGTGCTTCGTACTGATAGTTATTGGATAACTATGGAATTACTCACTCGATATTTTTCTAGTTGGTTAATATAACTAAGGTCAAACAGAAAAATATTGATGAGACTAATTTACATAGTTCTCTTTACTTAAGAATACTGTCAATCTTCAATACGAAAGCTCCACTTTGACTATAGTAAAATCATGGTAGGACATCCATCGAATGACTATAGGTGGGTTGAGTGGAAGTATTGGAAGTGAAACATTATTTAAGAGTGGATTTTGGTCCTCGGTTATATGGAGTTAGTATCATGGTCAACCGAAGTCAACTCAAAGTCACAATTTCTGGCCAGAGTAGTTCGATTAATAATAATTGTTATTATTGAACCAAGGACTTCGTGTTTGGATTATAGAGTAGAATATGGATGATATTAAAACTTTGACTGTTACTAAGTTGCATAAGTCCAAAGTGATGTAGTTTTAATGAAGAGAATCAGTATAAATAATTGTCGATGTCGGGTAATGCTTAATAAAATAAAATAGATTTTACCAAAACTAAGTAAGATAAATTTGGTCATAATATCACACCACCTGCTAAGTGACGTATGAACGTCAATATTTGAATGGTTCAATATTAATCGTTGATCAAATTTACACCTAAGAATCTCATAACTGAAAAATTGAATAAAATCCTTTTACCGCCTGATTTAAATTATTTATGAAATGTTATAAATTACTTGATATTTATGAAATATTAATTATAAAATTTTATTTGATGTATTTTGAACAATATTAAAAAGTGTGTTTATAATAGTTATAAATATATTGATCGATATACGTTATCGATACACGTTTAAATAAGATTTCAAATTGCATTGAATATTGTTCGAACTTGAATCAGATTTAAGGCCCATATGGGCATCCTATTTTGGATGTCAAAGGAAAGGTTTAATCCGGCTATATGGTGGAAAATAGAGAGAATTTAAATGATTAAAAGATTACAAATAGGAAGAGAGTGATATTAGGATGAGATCCACATTTCACTCTCTTGACTTCCTATTTATAAGCCAACATTTAGACCATTTCTTTTATACTTTTTCTCTCCTTCCTCTTTGATATTTTCAACTAGAAATCCTCTTCTCTATGCCTCAAAAATCCTAGTACAAAATTACATCAAAACATCTCAAATCGGTTCTGGGTGGTAAGGCGGTTCGGGAACTAGAAACTTCTGATTTGTGAACAGATTCAAGGGGATCAATTCAACGTTTCAATGTGTATGCAAGGGCTTTGGTGAAAGGTAAATCTTTGTTTTATCTTTGTTATATCTTTTTTTGCAAGGTAAGCCGGTTTTTACAGTGGTCCATATCCACTTTTGTAAATAAACAGTTAATACAAGCGTGAGGTTGAATAACTTGATAGCTTTGGCACATAAGCCTAAGTGTGACAAACAAGATGCTTATATCAATCTTCCAATCACTCACTGCACTTAATCTCGCTGCTTAAGAAATCTCACAGACATTCATACAATCTCTAACATAACACACTACTTCCACCTACAACAACTATCACTAAAAGAAAACAACAACAACGCAGAGAAAAATAACATACAAACCCAGTTTCCAAAGCCAAAATCACTAGCAAAGCACATATCACATATGATAGATAAAAATATCATATAAAACTCAAGTTGAGACAAGCGAAGCCCTCAAACCACCAAAGCACATGAAGAAATGACAAATCATACCAACAAATGACCCAAAACGCTGCAAACAATCCCTACGAAGTCAGGTTAGAATGAAATAAAGGAGACGCAAGGCAAAAAAGGTGGAAGCGGCCACGGACAACACCAAGAACAACCTGAGCAGACTACATCAAACACCATTGCTCCATTAGTACAAAAGGAGATCAGAGATTTGTCCCTTCGCGGCTCAGGAGTGCTAGCCTGATGAAAATGAAACAACTCCATAACAGCACACAAGTAACCTTTTAGCGTTCCATCAAATGGAATTTCTAATACAAGGAAGGCTACTTGGCTACAACGTCGAACCTAGGGCATTCCAGCCATGCTAGAAATTCTAACACATGAAGGAGCGACATTGTTGAGTTGAATGTTGGTTGGAACTTCATGCAAGACACAGGAGAGGAGTACATTTAGATAGGCCTGTCAATGAATACCCGAAATATCCGAAATCCGTATTTGAAAACATGAAAAATATCCGATATCCGAAACATATTTCGGATACGGACACGGATATGGCTGTATCGGTATCCGATAAATATCCGTCCGGTTTGAAATTAAGTATTAATATATTAATATGTTATTTTATATCCATAAATTTAATACGAATACACTAATTTATTGTACGGATTTTGTGTGATTGGATTACCTATTGTTAATTCGATGTAATTTATATATTACAATGTTTTTTCATCTTTTTTTCAGTCAAAAAATGAAATATGCATTATATTGATTAATTTTCGGATATTTTCGAATATCCAAAAATATCTGTATTCGCTAAGCCGGATACGGATATTTTCGGATATCCGAAAATATTAGCGGATACGGATACATAATATTCAACGGTATTCGCGGATATCGGACACGGATTCAGATACGGATTTTCGTTTTCGAATATGGATACAGATACAACACTATCTGTATCCGACTGCATCCGTTTACAGGCCTACATTTAGATCTATAACCTAGAAGCCGACATGGATAAAGGAGCAGGCAAAAACAAAACTAGAAAATGGAAAATGAAAAACAATGGAGACTAAGGAATAGAAGGCAGGTATGGATGAATTAATTTAGGGAGGAGTATAGGGAATGGCCGGTGAAAGCGAGTGAGGAGAAAAAACGAAATGGGGGAAGGTGGCAATTAGAACCCTAGTTCCCTACTGTTCACATTTTCTGACTATTGTGAATGTTTTGTTGTATCATATTTATATGCTTTATTCATATAACAGGATATTAAATTATATTACGACACTTGTATATCAAAACGCGATCCTAAATTAATTATTCGTGTATATTACTATATCTATATAAATTATATATATATATTGTACTTTTGCTCTGTTAGATGCTCACAGTTTGAAAAAAATATTTAAATAATATTATTAAATGATTTTAGTAAACTAAAATTCATACATAAGATATTAACATTATACATCATATGTTTTAATTTTGAAAATTTTATTCATGTATCTACTACATTCGACGATAAAATTAAAAAAAATATTTCGAATAAATATATTTAATTATTTATTTAACCTAAAATTGATTATGTAATTTAAAATATTGGTGTATATATACGTTTATTACGAAAAATAAATGTTGTATAAAAAAATTTGTAACATTTATTACATATAATACTTTCAAAAATAATATTTTATATTTTATTTTTAATCGTTTACACGGATTTTAAATTTAAAATAATTCTATATGTAAAAACTGAAAGAAACTAAAAAAGTTATATTTTGGTCAAAAGAAAATTTTCCAAAAATATAAATTTTATAAAATTTTAATTTTAATTTTATTATCTATATTAATATATATATATATATATATCTAATTATATATTTATATGTGTTATACAAATTAATTTAAAATCGAATAAAAAATCTTATTAAATTATTCATGGCTTTCAAAATATATCATCTATACGTACATACGTACATTCATATATATGTTAAAATAATTTTATGACCAAATATTTCATTACTTTAGTGATTTAATTATTACACACACGGATATATATATATATATATATATATATATATATTATAAATGTTTTGTATATAAATTGTGTATAAATTACATTTAATATACATACATATATATACACACATGAATTTATATTTATATTATATATTTACTTGTATAATATTTTGATGCATGCACACACAAATTTAGACAACAAATCGAATCCAAGAGGGACTAACCATCCATTATAGTGCAAATGCCAACACCTATACACAAGCATGATAAACAATATACACATTATCATGTTGCATGTGCACTTACACATGTATGTGTATACGATACACATATATAATATAATATGAATTATATCAAATAAAATTTGTTTGTAAAATTTTAATAAAATTCTAATTTTATTTAATAGAAAAGTTCTAAACGAATTGGACTACATAGATCTATTATAAATCCAAAAAGGATTTTTTTTTTTTTTTGGAAACTTACCCGATTGCTCCATGCGGGCTGGCCTAGATTCAACATTGTCTGCCTTAGACAAACCATTGCAAAGACATAACATGTCTATCCATAAAAACTTGTAAAAATATCATTGGTTTGTTTTAGGAGCAATCTCGTTCTGCAACGTTCGATGTTACTAAGAAACTATTTGCTACGAAGATGAGTAAGGCTAGTGGTGTCAAAGGTTATGTTATAATGATGAAAGGATACATTGATATACTTTTAGAACTAAATGTTATAATAAGTGATGAACTATAAATGATTTGATCTTAGCTTTGCCAGCCCTACAGTTTGAGCCATTCATATTGAATTAAAATATGAATCAGCAGAATGTGAGCCTAATCAAGCTACTCGATATGTTGAGATTAGCTGAAGGTTCGTGCAAAGATAAAGGCGTGGTGTTCACCATAAAGGGAAAGGCATCATCTTCGAAAGGTTCAAATAATCGTCAGCATGATAATAAGAATGGATAAGGTGTTGCCGTAAATGACAAGGGTGAATGTCACTATTGTCATAAGAAGGAGCATTAGAAGCAGAATTGCCTAATATTGGATCTGGAACTCATATATGTAATTCATTATAGGGATTTAGGAGTAGACGACATGTGGCAAAAGAAGAAATGAGCCTTTAAATTTCTGATGGCTTTGTAATGGATGCAACTATAGTTGGAAGTTATCATTTACTTTTTCTAAATGGATTTTATTTAGTTTTGAATAATTGTTATTATGTTAGAAACTTTATTTATGGAATACTATATATATCAAGATTGTTAGAGACCGGATTTGATTCTCATTGCAATAATAATGTTATGAACATTATGTTTCATAGAAATAATGTTTGCAATGGTGCTTGGATAATGAATTTATATTCTTAACTTTAATTATATATGTGCTGTAAATAATTCCTTTACTGCTAAGTTAAAGATAGCTGCTTATGACACTATAGGGTAGGTCATATAAGTGAAAAAAGATTACACAAACTGAAAGCCAAAGGTTTTCTACTTTCATTTGATTATGAATCATTTGACACACATGAGTCATATCTCGAAATGACCTATTGCCCATTTGATAAAGTTAGGAGCATGCCCTAAAGGCAAACTGTAAATAATCAACTCTATAATGAAATCTCATTCGAAATAAATGGTGTTTTTCTTTCTATTATATACTTATTATAATTTGTTATATTAATTATTTACCTAACTTAAGTATATTTGATAGAAAAACCATAAATGATATGTTTCGTGATAGCAGTTGCAATGTGTTGTAACATGATAAATTTATCACAATGAAAATAAACACATCATTTTAAATATTTCTAGTCAAGATCTATCGACAGTGGATATCGATACATTCTTTGAGATTAGATTACTTAATGCTCTTCAAATGTTGGACAGTATATTGCTCATAGTTGATGAAGATACCAAGGGGTTACATACTGATAGTTATTAGAGGATTCACTTGATAGTTATCAGTTGGTTTATATAACTAAGGTCAAACAAAGAATATCGAAGTGATGATATTACACAGTTTACTTGCAACGACCTGAAATTTCGAACACTTTGTATTTAAATATCTGAACTATTTAAATATTTAAATCTTAGTATTAATATGATTAAATTGATTTAATAACCTTGTTAACCCCCTTTTAATAATAACTAATGATGGTAAACTTGTTTTTGTAATTTGTTTACAAAAATACATATTTGAAGAAATATCGATAATGTGACCGAAAATCGTTTTATCGATAAATAGCTTTTTATTCAATAGAAGTTGTTCAAATTTTTTTTTACAAACACTAAATGGATTAGGAAATCATTAATAATAAATAAAATTAATTTTCCATTTATGGAAAAGAAAATATGGGTGATGTCATACATGAGGTCATAAAAGATATTTTGGAGAGAAGGGTAATATGGTAATTGGCTAAGGTTATATTTTACTTTACTTTAGAGGTGTAAATTTGCATATGGGATATCGCATAGGGGGTGAGCCTTCTTGATCGTGTAAAGGAGGTAGGGAGGAGGGGGTGAGCTTACCCTTGAAGCCTATATAAGAAGGTGCACACATCTTTGAATCACTTTTGCAAATTTACAAGTTAAAGCTATACTCTTCACCCCTCTCTTCATAACTTTCCTAAGTAAAATAATTTCCAAAAAACTCCAAATCTCTTCAAACTATGCCAAGGACCATAGAATAACATTACAACACCTCCTAGCAACTTATATCTTGAATGTTTAAAGCACATAAGCCCAAGGAAACCTAGCTTATGAGCAATATGGAAGGCAAATATTGCCTAGGCAAGTGCAAAAGCAAGGAGAGGTAGGAAGTTTGGTGTTTGCAAGGTTGAGGTAGGTGGTGGATGCCTGTACTTACTTGATCATTTGTTAAGGGTGAGTTAACTCACCATTTGATGTGCATGAATTGTACATAATGCTTGCTTATATTATTGTACATGTTGCCTGAAGTTATATTGTTATATGTTGTGATATTAGTTTTGATTCTTGCTTTGAAAAGAAAATAACATATGTAATCTGTATGTATGTACTTCAATAGACTTGAATGACTTGTTATGACTTGTGTCATAGACTTGAAACAAAGCACAAAGGCTGTAGTTAGACTTTGGTTTAGATTGGACTTGGATTTGAAAGTGCTGCTAAAGTGATAGTTGTTATAGATGTACCTAGGAATTTCCTTGTGTTTGGCAGTTTCAAAGAAACTTTGTAGAGAGATCCTTAAAGGTTCTCGCCATTTTTGTTATTTATATTGTGTATGCTTGTTTTTATAAATGGATTGGATGATAAAACTTTAAGTAACATATCAGAAAGTGGTCAAACTTTCACTTGTGCAAAACTTCCCCGTTTTTGCCTTCATTTTGAACTTTAAAGGTTTAGAAATAATTTAAAATTTGAGTATTTTGCTTTATTATTTTTACAATTGTTTTCTAACTCATATTAGAGTACGTTAAATATGGTTTGGGATTTTATGTATTTTTAAGAATTTCTTATGAATTTTTAAAGCATAAGGTTTATTTTTAAATATAAGGAAAACATGGTTTTTTCAATTTTTTAAATAAAGTATAAACTTGTTATTTTTAAGTAATATTTTGAATGAATTTTTTTACACCTAATTTAATATTTTAAGATGCGTTTTTAAGTATATGAAGTTTTGGGAAAATTAGTTAATTATTTTATTAAACTACAAATTTCTTATGCAACATAATATTTTTTAAATTTATTTAGTAAGTATCTTAGTTTATGAACAAATTAGTGTATATATATATATCACTTTCTAAAAGGTTTTTAAAAAAATTATAAACAAATGATTTAAAAGTGGGTTAGGAATTTCTTAATGGCCAAATCGTGTTTTGTTTGCATACTTGTTAGGAAAAGTAGTTAACCATGCTTAACATTAAAATGTAGTAGACTTATCTATCTATGAGAGTTAAAACTGATATTCAAATAATGTTTAGCAGTAATAATGCTATAACCTGCCGGCTTCACTCTTGTCTGAGGAATATTTAAGTCAAGAACTTCAAAAACATGTTAATCATGTTGTTTACTTGCTCTTTTATGGAAAGTATTTACTCGTGTCCTTAGCACCAAAAGCCGACTAAGTAGACTTGTCTATCTATGAGAGTTAAGATGGAAGTGCCTAATCAGGGCTTTGATGCAGCTTGTGCTCTAAAACATTGCTTTACTCTTGACTGACCGATAGTATAGAATTTGGAAATGTGATAAGTATGCTAACCTTGATTTCCATAAGCAATCGTCTTTAGAACTAGATAGTTGACTAGTCAGATATCGAATTTGACTAAATATTAACTTAGATCTTTAAGTGAACGTTTTTATAGATAATAATAAGTAAAAAATTGATTTTAGGCTTGTTGTGACAATGTGTTGATAGCATTGGTCTTTAACCCTTTTTTAATATACTTAGTAGAGTAATTAGATCTTTAGAAAGAATGTTTTAAAGATAATTATAAATGGAATGGCTTTGGGTTCATAGGAACGATGTTTTGATTACATTTTTTTAATCCATCAAAGTATATTTTTGCAAACGTGAAATCTTGTTTAAGATTTTTGAATGTTCTTATTCCATTTAGGATAATGATATAAATACATTTCTAAGTGTTGAAAAGAGTATAAATGAATAGTAAATAGTAGTATATATGTATATATCTTTTGTAAAGGTATTTAAATACACACACACACAAAAGCATTTACCAAGGATTTTTTAATTAATAAAGGGATTAATTAAATAGAAGGGATTAGGAGTTGCTTAAGTAGCTTAATCATACTTTGTGTGACTTAATCGTGCTTTGTGTGATTTAATCATGCTTTGTTTGTTTGGTTATTTATGGAAAGTATTTGGTCATATACTTAACACTAAAAGCCGATGAAGTAGGCTTGTCTATCTGTGAGAGTTAAGAATGATGTTAGAGTAGGATTTAGAAACAATAATGCTCTAACCTACTGGCTTCACTCTTGACCGAAGGACTGTGTGGGTTGAAAAAATTGGAAACATGGTAAGTATACGAGATTTAGTTGCCATTTACGATTAGTTATCTTATACATGATAGCTGATTAGTCAACTATCGAAATTGACCAAAATAACTTAGGAAATATTTAAAAGAAATATGTGGGCTATATGGTGCGGTTATCTTCAGAGATGCTGTACTGTATGTATGAACTCTTTTTTCTCTTCTAGGACAAATGATAAGGAAATTCATCCAGATAGGAGAAGATCTCCACCATTATGCATTGCCTGTTTATTCCTGAAAGAACCGGGGTTAAGTCAATCGAAAATCTATCGATTGGTTTTAGAGCGTCTAGTAAAGCGAGAGAGTGTACTTATATGAGATGAATCGAATCTGTAACCACTTCAAAACTATATACACGATTTATGATCTAGAAGCAGTTGTGAAGTGAAATATTATTGAGTTGAACCATCTATCCTAAGGTTAAGTCAAGGGAGAGCTCATCGTTAACATTTTAGACTAATGTTATAGAGTTGAACTATCTATTCTAAGTTAAGTCCATGGAAGAGGTCAGCGTTAGCATTTTTTGGTTGAATTATGCTGGGATCCTAGCAGAGATTCGTGAATAGTTCGAGATGCTTGAATCCATGTACATATTCATGATCCGTTCGAGATGCTGAAAATCATTTGGGGATTTGTGCTCTTTTCGAGTGATGAAGACTCATATAAGAGATGTTGAACGTGAGTTCACCATGGTAAATGACTAAGACTAGAGTAGAGGGCATAGACAAGGGAGCGTTAACACCAAGGGTGCAGGTGACTCCATTCTATATATGCTTATGTATAAGCATATAGGAGTGATGACACTCAGAGCCACGTATTGGGCATGGACCAGCTATGGCTTCCCTACGGTATATTTTATCTAGAGATATACGACGCTCGAAAGGATATTTGATGGTGAGTAAACTCAGCAAAGACCAAATCCAAACCAAGATGTAAATAATCTCACTAAGAGTGCAACGATGAAGACGACGTCTCGATTGGACCTCGTATGCAAAAGATATTATTTTACAAGATTTTGAATTATATAATATTAATTACATACACTCCATTAACTAATCAATTACCTTATTTTCCACTAATCCCTCTTATCCCCCAATTCCAAATCCATGTGCATGAAGCCTATACTTACACAAACCAATCCACGCACATACCTTTCTCCTCCTATCCTATCTACACACAACGAATGATGAACCGTCAATTCAGCCATGTCACACTTCGCGCGCTCTTTGCGATAATGCCATTCGCCTTATTCCACACCCCCTTGTCAAAAAATGGCACCCTGCCCTAAATCGACCATTCCTAGGTCGTAATTTGATGGGCTCGGTCGAAGCTCCTCCAACCTATGCTAAAACACTCCACTTCACGAGCCGAGTCTAACCGTGCCTTTGGTTCAACCTCTGGCCCGCCTTGTAAAATACAACACCTAGAACCCCTCTCGACTTCACCATTTCATGTTTTGCCTTAGCCCATACGAGCACCTTCGACCAACGCTATACTATGAAAGAAGCTATGCGGCAGGATCGTATAATATGTAATAGTGGAATGGTCTAGGTAGATAGCAATAAGCAGTAAGTAAAGTAGACACCAAGACTTTATACTGGTTCGGACCTCTTGTCCTACGTCCAGTTCCTAAGCTCCTCTTAGGAATTCAACTAACCAACAACCCTCACTTAACCCAGAGGAATAGGTTTACAACTTACCCGAACAACCGAACGGGATTTCTTGCCTCGACTACCGAAGAGGACTTCAACTAGATACAAAGAGTATTTCTGACTTTTTGTGTTCTTGAAAACACTAATGAGTCTAATAGAGTACAACTTTCCTATAATCTTATCCTCAAGAATATGAAATTTGTTTATGAAGATTTAGGAAATATAAATTGCTATGAATCAAAAGAGTATTTAAGATAAATCAAAGATTCAAGCAATTGAAATGGTTTGTGATTGCTTTTGAAAAATTAAGAAATCTGAAAATATGATCAAGATAATAGAGAGATTAAAGCAATTAGAATACGTAATTTGCAAACGATAGAATCATGTATTTATAGATGTAGAAGAGGTGTATCTATTTGCAAAAGATCTAGGCAAGAGATGCATCCATTACCATTGGAGAATGGTTGCAACTCCTGGGAAGAAGAATGTGTCTTTTCATAAAAAATTCGCAGGTTTGAATTCAGTCGACTGAACAGGGAATTTCAGTCGACTAAAACTGTGCATGTTGTAATTCTGTAACAGGTTCAATTGAATGAAATTTCCTGTTCAGTCGATTGAACTGGTAGTTTTTGCACAGTGAACACTTAACTAAAATATTAAGTTATGTAATGTGTTCTTGTGTTTGTGCAAGCTTCTTGAGGATAGATTTTAACAATAAAACTAAGACTAAGACTTATATATAATAAGTACTCATGATATCCTTGGTCTTCATAGTCCTTCCTTTAGGTTTGCACATATCTCTTCCTTTTTGTTGAAGCACATTGTCATTGATCAAAATATAGCGTATCAACATTCTCCCCCTTTTTGATTGATGACAATACCTATGTTTGTAGAGATGTAATTTTCTTTCCTCCTCCTGAATATATGCACTATATTTCCGTAGTTGCACACATCTCCTTTGCCAATGATGAAACCTTTTGAGCTATCTCCGAAGGTAACAGAGCCACCATCAAAGTATGAAATATTTGTAAGCATTTCTTTATCTCCGGTCATGTGTTTTGAGCAACCACTATCCAAAATCCATTTTCTTTTCTTGAGTGGGACCTGCAAAAAATATTAATAAATATATTGGTACCCACCTTTTAATAGGGTCCTAAGAGTTAGATCTTAGGAAACCAAACCCAAGTGGGTTTAGTATCCTTTTATAAAGATAATTGCTATTTTTGTGAACTGTTTCTATAAAGGAATTTATATATTTGTTTCGAATTAAATTATTGCTTGTTTTCAGAACCCATTTTTTGATTTGCTTTTTCTTTTTAGTGTGTCTTGGTATGTTATTTTTCAATACTATACTATATTTTGAATTATCTTCCTCCTTAAAATTAGCATTTTTCTTTGGAAGAATTTTTGATTCCTTTTTAGAACCTAATCCATTTTTATTTGAAGAGGATTGAGAATTTTCGAGAATTTTAGATAAATTTTCTCTTCCCTTATTAAAATTAGTAACATTTTTAGTAATGTTATCTAATTTAATTTGAAGACTAGTATTTTCTAATTCAACTTGTTTTAGTTTATTTTTTAAATTGTGATTTTCAGAAATAATTTCATCATTCTTTGTCTTTTGAGTTTCAATTTCTTGGCTCAAAAGTAAAAGTTGACTATCTGAGTTTGAGAGAGATTCTTGAACTTTTTCAAGTTCTTCTTCCAATATTTTTTTCTCATCTTTTAACATATCTCTTTCAAATTCAGCTTTGTTCTGATTTTCACATGTCTCTTTAAGTTTCTTTTTGCGAATTTTTATAGTATTTAAAAATTCAGTGTTTACTTCTATTAAATCATCATAAGATAAATTACTAACCTTGGATTCTTGAGCCATGAAGCACACATTTTCTTGTTCATTGTTGCTATCACTATCACTATCTGATGAATCTGAATTTGAATCGTCCCACGTGACAGAAAAAGCCTTCTTTTTAAATTTGTCTTTCTTATTCTTGTTGTTGAAGTTTTTCTGATTCTCCTTCTTTAGCTCCGGACAGTCTTTTATCATATGACCTTTCTTCTGACAACTAAAACATTCCATATTTGAGGATGAAGGTTTGTTCAAGAAATTCTTTTTGACACCGTTTTTATTTCCTTTTCTATATTTTAAGAATTTTTTGAAATTTTTGGCAATAAATGCTAGATCCTCATCTTCAGACTCTGATTCTTCCTTTTCTGCGTGAAAAGCCACATTTTTTATTTCCTGTGCTTGATCTTTCTTAGCTTGCATGTTAACTTCATAAGATATAAGGTTTTCAATTAATTCTTCTGGTTTCATTGTAGATAGATCGTTTGCTTCCTCGATTGCTAAGACTTTTCTCTCCCATTCATCAGTGAGTGAATCTAGGACCTTAGATACAATATCAAAATCCGTATACTTTTCTCCTAATCCTATTAAGGCATGATGAATGTCTTAAAATCTCGAGTACATGTCATTAATGGATTCATTCTGTCGCATTCTAAAGTTTTGGAACTGGTTCTTTAGCATGGAGATCTTTGTTTGTTTGACCTTGTTTGTGCCTTCATGTATGGTTCTAAGTGTATCCCATATCTGATGTGCAGTAGTACAAATGCTAACACGATTGAACTCATTTATATCCAAAGCGCAATATAGCATATTCATAGCTTTGGCATTTGCACTAGCTTCATTCTTCTGAGTTTGTGTCCATGTAGGGTAATCGGTTGTGGGTACAACGAACTCTGCTTGAGTTGCATTCCAGGCTTCAAAGCTTGTTGCTTGCATATAAATCCTCATCCTTGTAGCCCAATAATTATAGTTTAGTCCATTGAATAGAGGGGGTCTTTGGGTAGATTGTCCTTCTGCAAATGTAGAGCTATAGGAAGTTGTTGTGCTTGTGCTTGTGTTATTTTCCAAATTATCAATATGTCAAATAACGGTGCTATGGTTATAGGACAACCTTGCTCTGATACCAATTGAAAGAAGCTATGCGGTAGGATCGTATAATATGGAATAGTGGAATGGTCTAGGTAGATAGCAATAAGTAGTAAGTAAAGTAGACACCAAGACTTTCTACTAGTTTGGACCTCTTGTCCTACGTCCAGTCTCTAAGCTCCTCTTAGGAATTCAACTAACCAATAACCCACACTTAACCCGGAGGAATATGTTTACAACTTACCCGAACAACCGAACGGGATTTCTTGCCTCAACTACTGAAGAGGACTTCAACTAGATACAAAGAGTATTTCTGACTTGTTGTGTTCTTGATAACACTAATGAGTCTAATTGAGTACAACTTTCCTATAATCTTATCCTCAAGAATATGAAATTTGTTTATGAAGATTTAGGAAATATAAATTGCTATGAATCAAAAGAGTATTTAAGATAAATTAGAGATTCAAGCAATTGAAGTGGTTTGTGATTGCTTTTGAAAACTTAAGAAAACTGAAAATATGATCAAGATAATAGAGAGATTAAAGCAATTAAAATACGTAATTTTCAAATGATAGAATCATGTATTTATATGTGTAGAAGAGGTGTATCTATTTGCAAAATATCCAGTCAAGAGATGCATCCATTACCATTGGAGAATGGTTGCAACTCCTGGGAAGAAGAAGGTGTATTTTCATAAAAAATTCGCAGGTTTGAATTCAGTCGATTGAACAGGGAATTTCAGTCGACTGAAACTGTGCATGTTGTAATTCTGTAACAGGTTCAGTCGACTGAAATTTCCTGTTCAGTCGACTAAACTGGTAGTTTCTGTACAGTGAACACTTAACTAAATATTAAGTTATGAAATGTGTTCTTTTGTTTGTGCAAGCTTCTTGAGGATAGATTTTAACAATAAAACTAAGACTAAGACCTATATATAATAAGTACTCATGATATCCTTGGTCTTCATAGTCCTTCCTTTAGCTTTGCACAAATCTCTTCCTTTATGTTGAAGCACATTGTCAATGATCAAAATATAGTGTATCAACATACTGCTCTCCTTCGAACCAATTACACAACCGTATCCTTCATTCTACCAACTGTGGCCTCACGTTCCTCCATGACCCAACCCTAGTTGGCGACTTTAAACATCGCATATGACCAAACACCACTGCACAAATCAATGTGCATACGGATTCGAAGCCCTCATTCACATGAGTCCAACAGATCCAATGTCATCTTCTATCGATGTTTGTAACTCTCAAAACAGTTACTTCTAGGTGAACATTGTTTTCTTATGTTTACAACAATGAGAAAGAAGAGAGTAAGAGAGAGGTGGTGAAGGTATGGGTTATTTATTATAATAGTATAAATATTATATTTAAATTCTCGATTAAATTCATAACGCGTTTCGAGCTTGCACAACCACACAGTACATCCGATCGTCATGAAACTCGTCGGTGTACATATCTTATTATTCTAATCCTGATGGCATTAGTTTTGTTAAAATCTTAGATAGTGCCCCGGGATGATAATTTCATTCATTTCAAGGTCGTATATCGACGAAACAATTTTCGATCACAATATCGATATTTATTCGAACTATTTATTTTTGTAAACAAATTTCAAAACTAAATTTCTCATCATTAGTAATTATTTAAGAGTGGGTTAATAAGGTTATTAAATTGATTCAATCACATGAAATCCAATATTTAAATAACTCAAATATTTAAATATGAAATGTTCGAAATTCCGAGTCATTGCAGTCCATTTATGGTCTTAAACAACATTTAAGGAGTTGGAATAAGTATTTTGATAAGGTAATCAAGTAGTATGGTTTTTATCATAGCACAAAGAAAACGTGCATATACCAGAAAGAATAATGAAGTGTTATAGTATTCTTAGTATTATATGTCGATGATTTATTATTGATTGGCAATGGCATTGCACTGTTGCAATTAGTCAAAGCTTGGTTGTCCAAGAACTTCCCCATATAAGATTTGGAAGAAGCGGCATATACACCAGGTACAAAGATCAATAGAGATAGATCTAAGAGGCTATTGGGATTGGCCTAATCTTTATACATAGATACCATATTGAATTGGTTCAGCATGGAGAATTCAAAGTGCGCAAATGTTTCGATGCAATCTGGAATCATCCTTTCTAAAAAGGATGATCCTCGTAATGATGAAGAAAAAGAACATATAAAGAGGATACTATATGCATTGGGAATCACTTCCACGATATACAATATGCTATATACTAGACTGGACATGGGTTGCACGTTAGGATGCGTAAGCCAATATCAGTCTAATCCTGAAGAAAAACATTGGATTGCTGTAAAATGTATACTTAAGTATTTAAGAAATACTATGGACTTATTCTCTATATATGAGGATGGAGACCTCCTTATGAAGGGTATATAGACTCTAGCTTTCCTTGTAATATCGACAACAACAAGTTAGCGTTAGGATATGTCTTCACTTTAAATGGTGGGACTGTTAATTGGAAAAGTTCCAAATAAGAAATGGTTGTTAATTCCACGATTAAGGCCGAGTAAATCATCCTCAATGAAGTAACTAAGGAAGCAACCTGGAAGTGCGAATTTATGAGTGAGATCGGAGTGGTTCTCGACATGGAGAATCCAATGGCATTATTTTGTGAAAATAATGTGGCGATGCAAATCGCAAAGAAGCCTAGAACACACAAGAAATCGAGACATGTTCTTTGAAATTCCATCTCATTAGAGAATTTGTCGAGAAGAAAGAAGTCATGATTCAAAGAGTAGATACATAGGACTACATAACAAATCCATTCACAAAAAGGCCTGGCTTGATCAATTCTAAGCAAACCGATCGAAGGAATGGGATTGAGATTTCATAATTGGCTCCAAGTGTAAGTGGAAGATTGATAAAATAAGGGTATAACCAAGGGGAAATTCTGTAATATATTATAAATTAACTCTGTAACAAAATCTTCTTCGAAATAAAAGTGCTTTTTCTGTATTATATACTTATTATATTAATTATTATTTGTTTATTTTAAGTGCATTTAATCGAAAATCCATAAATGTTATGCTTTATGATAGTAGTTACAATGTGTTGTGATCATGCAAAATTTATCACAATGAAAATAAATATATCATTTCAAATATTCCTAGTCAAGATGCATCAAAATTGGATATTGATACATCCATTGAGACTAGAGTACATAACTCTTTCCAAATGTTGGATAGTGTATTTATGGCAAATGGAGAAGCCAAAGGGTAACACAGTGATAATTATTTATGGAATGACTCGCTCGATAGGTTTTTTGTTGGTTAATATAACTATAGTCAAACAAATTATATCGAAGTGATGATATTACATAGTTCTATTGACTTGAGAATGCTATTGAACTTCAATGGGGACAATCAACTTCAATTATAGTTATATCGTGTAAGACATCTATCGAAGAACTATAGTTGGGTCTGAGTTGAAGCATTGGAAGTGTAACATTTATCAATAGAGAATTCGTCTCCTCGGTTATATGAGGTTAGTATCATGGTCAACTACAATCAACTCAAAGTCAAAGTCACTGGCCAGAGCAGCATGGTTAATAATAATTATTATTGTCGAACCAAGAACTTTGTGTTTGATTATACAAGTTAAATGTAGTCAATATTGGAGTTTTACCAAAACTAATGTAATGTGGTTTCAACGAAGAGAATTGGTGTAATCATTCATCACTACCGGGAGCCACTTACAATGGTAAAATTGGATTTTACCTAAACTGTGTAAGCGATAAATTAGGCCAAACTATCACACCACTAACTAAAGTGACATGTGAACATTAATATTCGAATTGTTCGATATTACTTGCTTACTGAATTTATACCTATGAGTCACACAACCATAATGTTGAATACTCTGAAATACCACATGATTTAATTAAATTATAGTTGTATATATTAATTAAATTAGTTGATATTTGTGAAATATTAATTATAAAATTTTATTTGATATATTTGAATCGGTATTTAATATAGTACGTATATAAAAGTTATGTACAGACATATTGATATATGATATCGATAAACATTTACATTGGATTTAAAATTTGCAAATATTGATCGTGTTTAGAAGGCATATGGTCCCACAAGCCCCAGTTATGGCTGGTTATGAATAGGGGAGAGGGGTGTGAGTTTTTGATTAAAACATAACTTTGAATAAGTAGATAAGAAGAGGCAAAATGGGAGATTTAGATCCCTCATTTTATGTCCTTTATTTTCTTATATAAACTCACCAACCCCTTTATTTCTAGTTTGCTTTAGGCCTCCATTCTCCCTAGCTTTGGCCATAAGAATTGTCCTTCCCCCTTAAATTTTTGACATAAAATAAATTATGTCAAATACAATCAAAGGTGTGGAGATCTCTTCGGTCAGTAACTTTTATGGAAGAGAGCAAATCCATTTGAGGAGTTTTCTGATTCAACATTCAAGGTGCAATACCAAAGTTGCAATATAGGTAACATCTGATCAAAAAAAAAATTATATGCTCATATATTCCATTTAATATATATATATATATGCATATACATATATATATATGTCTATATACACACTAAAGTTATATATTATCGTAAATTTATAATTTGTTCGCTGTCAAAACTGCATACGTATGTATTCATAATTTTTTTATGTATTGGTGTTTTTATTTTCAACCATTCAAAATAAAAAAATTGGGACTAAAATAGTTTTTAATAATTTTTAGATTCAAATTTGAATTTTAAATATTGTTACATATATACTATATATATAATTTTGATAATAAATTTGTATACACATATTTTCACTGGTCTATGTATTTTGAAATAATAATTTAATTTTGTATATTTATTTATATAATAAAACCAAAATTAAAACATTAATATACACATACTCTCTCTCACACACACACACATCTGTATGTATGTATTTTAAAAGTTTTAATTATAATGTATTAGTTGTGTGTGTGTGTGTGTAAATATATGTGTTTCTAAAATAATTACATTCAAAATTTATAGTTTAAAAAAGTTAATTAGAAATCTATATAGAATTTATAAAATAGAAAAGAATAATTTTTAAATGGCATGAATTTAAAAAATTAATTTTTTCGAAAAGCATATCTGCAAAAAAAACTTATTTTTACGTTTAATATATAACATGATTTATATATTTACAAATCAGAATTTTATGAATTTTAAAATATACATAAATATGGTTTTATGTATTTTCGAACAAAAAAATTATTTTAATACGCGAGCATGTGTGTGTGTGTGTGTGTGTTTGTGTATTTTTCTGTGCATGTGCATATATAAATATTGAATATAGCAAAATTGAAATTTGAATTTTGAATGAGATAATATTTTAAATCTTGATATATTTTCGAGTTTGGATTTATCCTAAGCTATTCTAAATATTACGTATTTGAATTGGATTATGTATATTTAAATTTGAATTTATAAGTAATTATTTTATATATGCATTATATATATAAGTATATTTTATATTATATTAGTGTTAAAATAATAATAGTTGCAAGTACATATTTAAAGGGGCTAATGTAGGCCTGTAAACGATCGGTTACAAATTTGGATAGTTCCATATCTGCATCCGAAATCATTTTTAGATATCCATATCCATGGATGCGGACAGATTTTAGATATTTTTCGAATATTCTACGACCCATTCACAACTCATTAATCTAAACAAATAAATAGAAATTTTGATTCATTATAAATCCATTTCGGTACTAAAAATATAAAAAAGAGTGAAACGCTAAGAAAAATAATTTTAAGCAACAAATATCGATTTTTATACACGTGTTAATTTCTTTACCTAGATAGTAAATGATGATTATTTTGTGAACTAAAATACAAAATAAATCTTGATAAAAATTGGATAGGTAACTATCGGATGCAAATGTGGCCATATTCTCATCCGTATCCATTTTTCAAATACCGAATAATTTTTCATATTTATGTTGCAGATATGGATAGATTTTGGGTTTTTTAGGTACTCGCATATAGCCCTAAGCTAATGTGTTCATTGTAATGTAAATCTCAATATTTATATATGGACATATTAAACTATGTACACATTTATATGTTGCATGCGCACTTACACATTGTGTGTATTTGATGCACGTATACACTTTTTATATCATGAATATATGCAAATAAAATCTTTATGTTTATTAACTAAATAAAATAAAGGTTTTATTTAAAATTATTTAGATTGAATCTAAATTAATTTAGACTTTATAGGTCCAAAAATGTTTTTTTTTTAAATTTAGTCATTTAACCCACCGCATGTTGGTTCAGATTCAACACCCTTCAGAAAGGGCAACGAAAGAGTTAATGAGCTCTTGGGTCTCGTACATATGTGTGTGACCCAATTCCTATAGTGATTAAGGACAAATCCACTTACTTTTTTACTTTTAGTGATGATTTCTCAAGTCTAGGATATGTATATCTAATGAAAATTAAATCTGATGTCTGTGAGAAATTTGAAAATAGGAGAACGAAGTTGAAAATCAAACGACTGTAAAATTAAAGTATTTTTATCTGGTTGAGGAGATTGTTGGAACTGGGCCAGCATATAGCAGGATAAATGAGTAAGTTTCAAAAACATTATTCCATTTTGGATCCTATTGGACCGCCTATGAAGTTTAAATTTATTTAGACTTTATCCAAATTTATTTTAAATGAAATTAACATTTTATTTTATTTATAAATTAGGTTTTATTATCAATACATATTTATATTATATATTATAATATTTGTATCATATACACATACGTGTGCATGTGCATGTGCAACATAATCGTCTACATGGTTTAACATGCCCATTAATAAGTGTTGGGATTTACACCGCAACTGACTTATTAGCCCTCTATATACATATGTGTTGTTTAAATATACATATATTTTTATGTAATACAAAATAATATATGTAAAATGTTAATTTTTGTATAATTATATATGTGTGTGTGTGTATTCGTATGTGTGTGTAGTTAACATTATAATGTAATGTAACAGTAAACATTAATATAGATAACTTTGAATATGAATACAAATTTAAATTTTAAATCTCAGATCAAGATCCACATAAATATCTAATGTAGATAATTTAAATATAAGTACAAACCTAAAATTTAAATTTTTAATCTCAGATATAGATCTACATAAATATCTAATATTTAAAATTTCAAAATTATGTATAAAATAAATAAGATTATACCTATATATTTATAGAATATGTTTCAAATTTTTTTAATCAAATTAATTAAATCAGCATTTTGAAAAAAAGGTACTTAATGTGTGTGTGTGTAAGTTTTGAAGTAGATAACGATTATATATACCCACACGCGCGCGTACCTTAGGTAATAATATTATATAATTTTTTTATAATTAAAAGCTTATGGATTTAGTTAGTTTTCTTTTATAAAAGATTTTTGTGTGGAAATCAGATTATCCTTTTTTCTGAAATATTCTAAGACACATATACGTAATTTTATTGAAGTAATAGTAAATATAATTTACAATGTATATAAATATAATTACTTTATATAAATTAGATATGATATCAAAATAGTTATATAATATATATATTATATACATATTTAATTAATTGTTTATTTAAAAAACTTATCTCTGAACACTTTAATATATTTGTGTGTGTATTAACAAATTAAATATATACATAATATATAATTTTTTTAGTATTTTTAAATCTAATTTTAATTTAAATTTTCATTTTAAAATATTATTTTATTTTCGAAAATATTTTTTTTCATGGTCATAAGAAGCATGCCCACATATATACATATAACTTTTTTAATTAAAGCACACACACATGTATACCATTATATGTAGACAACACAAACATATGTGGATTTATGATATTAATGCCCTATCTAAGCATATATATATATAACATGGTGAACATTTATTTATAGATATGAAAATGTAAATGAAGAAATTGCCTTGTCTAAAGCCTAGATGAAACACCTTGAAACACTGAATAGAAACTCCTTAAAACAATGTCTAAAATTCAGAAAGAGCTATCAATTTGAATGCAGCTACCATCAATCTTTTATTTGTATTTAATTTGAGAATTAATGGCTTGAAAATTTTCAAGGAGAGAGATGGTAGGGGGTTGGCCTTTGCTGGTCTAGAGGAGCTCAAAAGAAGGGCTTAAGTAGAGGCATAAGATGAGTATATATAGAACAGGTCCAAGAAGTAAAAAGAGGATCTGGATCCTCCTTTCTTTCTTCCAATTCACCTTATTTTGAATCATTATTCAAGCCTTCCTAGCCTCTTATAGCTGACCATGTATATGCTCTTTATAGGCCTCCTAATCATTTCAAGCCCGATTAAATAAAAGTGTAATTAAATGTAATTCAAATGAACATCGGTATCACATATCAATATGTGTGTTTATAACTATTATATACACACTATTTAATATCGATCAACACGAATTAAATAAGATTTTATATTTATAAATAATAATTAATTTACAGTAATTATAATTAATTAATTTGGGTGGTAACAGGAGTATTCAACGTTTCGGTTGTGTGACTCTTAGATGTAAATTCTGCCATAAGTAATATCGAATAATTTGAATATTAACATCCATATGTCAGTAAGCAGGTGGTGTGACGTTATGGCCAAAATTATCGCTTACATAACTTTTGTAGAATCCAATTTTACTTATTTACTCATTATCCAGTAGTGACAGTTATTTATACCAAGTCTCTTAGTCAAAACTATATTACATTAGAACTTATGGAATTTGGTAATGATCAGAATTCCAATATCGTCCATATTTAAAATTATAGTCTGAAAACAAAGTCCTTAGTTTAATAATAATAATTATCATTAACTAAACTGTTCTGGCCAAAGACTTTAACTTTGAGTCAACTTCGGTTGATCGTGATACTAATCTTATACAACCGAATTAACTATAATCGACCCAATTATAGTGGTTCGATAGACGTCGCACCATGATTTACTTATAATCAAAGCAGATTTTCCATATCTAAGCTTGAAGGTATTCTCAAGTCAAGAGAATTAGGTAATATTGTCACATCAATAGTTTCTATTTGACCTTTGTTATATTAACCAGCAGAAAACTATTGAATGAGTCATCATATAATTATCCAATAACTATCAGTATGTAACCCCTTGGTTCCCCTAACAGCCATGAGCAATACATTGAACAATATTTGGATAGTGTTACATACTATAGCCTTAACGAATGTATTGATATTTTGTCTCAATACATCTTGACTGGGAATATTTAAAACAATATGATTATTTTATGGTGATAAATCACTCATGATTACAATACATTATAACTACTATCACAAAATATACCATTTATGGATTTTCCATTAAACATACTTTTAATTAAATCAATTAATTAATATAACATTCAAGTACATAATAAAAAGAAAACACCTTTTATTTCAAACAAGATTAGCTATCGAGTTAGATGTATGTAACAATTACGTAATAACCTTTAGGACATACCCCTAACTCTATCAATCTCCCATGGCGGTTTGGACCAATTGTGGAATCTCGGTCCCATCCCTTTGATCAATATGATGGGAACTAATCAAGTTAGACCCTTCGTGAATGGATATGTTATGTGGTTTTAGTTATCTACTATGTCAATTAACTCTCTCGGTTGCTAATAAACTCCTTTATTGTGTGGAATCGTTCAGAGTATTTCTCAACTTCTAGTGATCTCTTATTATTACATTGTTATCATATCAAAATGATTTAGTATTCTTAATACTTGGAATGACGCTTCACTCGGTTATAAATTTGTGTGTTTATATTTATATACATTGCTTTTAATTGTGGCGTTATTCAAGGCGATGAACTTAGCCTTTCACTAAACTAGCCACAACTGCTTTTTTGAAACATTGCCAACTTAAAACTCCTTATTTAAGGCTTGAACATGAATTTAATAGCGACATATTACACTCAATATTGCTCATGAAGTTTGAGTCTGTAAATTTATTCATAAGGAGTTCACTGTTTCTATAAACAGTTCTCTAGTATTTCATAAATATTCGAGAGTACTCTAAATTACTATTTAGGGATCTTAATTTGGATTTGATATTTTCTTCATTTATCAAATACATTAACTAAATATGAAATTGAGGACAACACAAGATGTATGATAATTCCTATTTTCAATACATAAGAAATCCATCTTACATGTTTCCATATTAAACATTTCATACAGTGTCTTTGCATATCGTTTGGGACATTCCCAATAGATATATTTTAAAAATCCAATATTGCATATTAAACAACCAAATTGTTACTGATTTTAACATAAGTACGTTGTTAACAATCAGCGGTAAATTATTTACTTATTGCCTAGAAATATCTATGTATCTTTTAGTATTTCTTTCTTATGAACACACGCTTCATCTGCATTTTGACTAAAAACCAAACTATTCGATGTCTATATTAAAATACTTATTCAATTCTGATGCTTATAGAATGATACTTTTGTATCATATCTTGGATTATATTCAAAAAAAACCACAAACTCAATATCGCTCCAATTGACGTTGAGACTCTTTGGGTGTTAAGTGCAAATAGTCTATTTTAAATCACTGTTTAGAATTTTCCATTTTAACACATATGTACCAAAACAAAATCCACAACAAGTGATAGTTTTGTGAGTAAATTCAAATTAACTTGAGCAAGTTATATGACGAATCAGTAATGCTGGTTTTAACAATTGAAATTTAAGATGATATTCTTATCAACACTGCTCATTATATTCTAACTACATTATTCTTGCTCTGGAAGACATACTCACAGTCGATGGATCGTATATCTAAGGATACAATTACCAAAATCATGTTTTGATAACATTCTTGGAATCTTTTCCGATTTGTGCACTATACCATATGGCAGAGTCGACACTCTTAATGGTTTGATTGACAAGCGTATTTGTAACAACTCTATTGTTAATTATTTGATTAATTAAATTTAATTATGAATAGTTAATTTCAAATTGCAATTTGTGAAATTTAATTGTAAAAATTAAATTTAGTATCAAGGATAACTAATTAGATTTATTAATAAATGGGTTTCATTTCTTAATTAGGATTTCAATTTAAAATTTTGAAATATTACTAAATGAATTATGTAATTTTGGTAGTTAGAGTAAAATATCGATATTGTGATTCATAGTTAAAATGTGGATTTTTAATTTGAGATTTGGTTTATATAATAACCGAGAAATCAATTTTTATTTTGGTTTAGTGTAACATAGTGTTAAAAGAAGTAATACAACATAATAGGATTAGTAACCCTTTCATTTAGAAATTTAATTTGCAACACTTCTTATTGGATTCTCAAACAAAAATAAAAAACCCAGTTCATAATTTCCAAATTCAAGGCTAAAATCAAAGAGATATTGTCCAATAATGAAGAGTAAGTGTTTTAAACCCTATCTTTATCCTTTATAATTCTAAAATAATGATTTTTATCCCCTTTTTGATCAAATTGCTTACTATTCAAATTTTGTTCTTGAGTTTTTAGGTGATTTTGGAGAAGCTAGGTGTGAGAAATGCGGAGTACGGATCTTAAGGCAAGGATTAACACTAGAGGGGGTGAATAGTGTTTAAAGGAATTACTAAATATTTTTGAGTTTATATTAATTTGAACACAAATTTATGCAATATTCAGACTCAGATATGATCACAGAAACAAACATAGATGTAGAAATAAAGTAAAAGCAATAAAGGAAAGAACACATCAGATTTTATACTGGTTCGGAGTTACCCTACATCCAGTCCCGCACATAAGTACAGATTTCCTTTCAAAAGCAATTGTACAATTACACCCTCGATTTCAAGGCCACGAGGTACACCACTCCAGATTCACAATCCTCTGAGTAGAGATACTTGATTTCATGGGCAACGAATTCACCCAATTGATTTCCAATGCTACAATCACAACTTTTCTCACTTGATTGATTTCACAGGCTACAATCACACCTTTTCTCGCTTAGTTTATTAGAAAGAAGCCTATAACTCTGAATAGCACTGAGATCTTATTGATAGTGATAGAGAATCAAACCAGAGATGATCTAGCTAGATTCAATGTTGATTTCGACAGAGTAATGGTAAAAATGTGTATAAGGAAATGTGGAAGAAGAAGAGGAGTGAAATCAGAGAAAATATGAATACAAATTCGTTCAAAACTACCCCTATTTATAGTAGAACAACAGCCATGTCCATTCGTGAAAGGATATGACGAATGGACACTTCCTTTGAAATTCAAATTTTTGAAATAAACTGCTACCATGTCGACAAGGGGTACTTGAGGATGTCGACATGCCTAAGGTATTTTTGGTAATTTGCTTTTCTTTGAAAATAACTTCTATCTTGTATTAAAACTATTTTAAACTTTATAAATATACTTAACTATAGTTAAAATACATAAGTAAATATAGAACTCCCCCTTATTCTTGTACTAAAATACCTGCATTAATATTACATTCAATGGAGTATATAATAGATAGATTAAGAGATAATTATACTGATAACTAATCAAAGAACATATAAATACCAATGTGTTTTTATACATGTTTGCACACCAAACATCAATCCACACCAAATATAAATCCATACCAAACCAAATCAAAATAAATCAAATCAAATCAATCCAAGCAATCAATTAAAATCAAACAAAGCAAACAAATAAAATCAAACATTGTGAGGAACTTCCACCCATCCTTCTTCTCCAAATATAGGGTCTGCTTTAGTGGCATCCCAATTTCCATTATCATTGGTGAGAGAGAGGAGGATGTGTTTCATCATCATCTTTGTGCAGGGAGGAAATCATCCATCGTATCGCATCGAAATGCTTTTCTTGCTCCTTGATCAACTGCATTTGACTCAACTCTAAGTGTCGCTGGTTACGAAGAATGAAAGAGAGAATATTCTTGAAAGAATTAAGGGCTTCTTCAAGATTCACGGTTAAATTATGAATTGGATTGGCCATTTTTGAGTTTGTGAGAAGAAATGTAGATAAAGTAGATAAGAAATGATTTTGAGTGATGAATTATGGAAGAGATAGGTATTTATAGGTGTAGAAATTCGTTTGAAATGAATAGACATAAGGTAGTTATTCAAATTTCAAATTTCAAATGAAAAGTCATTTTTGACCAGTACATGTCGACATGGTCAAGGGGGGACGTCGACATGGTTCAGTGAATTCCGATGACTTATTTTGATTTTGTGAATAATTGTGCATGTGTGTGTGTATTTATATAATATACTAACATTTATTCTGGAGATAAGATAAGCTAGATAACAGAAAAGTAATTCAATTTCATTTCATAATAGAACGATACAATGATTAAACATTAAGAACTACACGAACATTCAAATCAAAACAAACTAAAACAAATACAACAAGACATGAAAAGGTAGAACTAGTTAGAGGATGACGAAGATGAAGATAATCCAAGCTTCTTGCAGACTTTGGAGAAAAACTTGTTCATCTTCAATGACATTTTATCCAATTTCTTACTAACGGACCATTTAAGAATCCGTTGGGTAACGACCCAAAATTTCCGATCCTAAAAATTCCAAATAGTTATGAAAAAGAAGAAAGAGATAGAAGAAGATAAAGAAGAAGATCAAAAACACCAACATCTCACATTCGCAGCGGATAAAACATAATAATAAATAATAACAGTTTACAAAAGAATAATATTCTGTCGATTATATTTTAATACATCAGAGTTACACATATACTCAAACACTGGACATATACAAATCAACATGTCTCAGATTTACAATAATACGATACAGCGAAAATACTCTATACGTTCCTGCTATCCAGCTCGCCTCCTGAGCTCCAGAACGTCCATACTTGAAAATCTGTAATACTCGATCTGACCCGAGCATTACATTAAAGTAACACCCGGGTCAGGCTGGAAACCAGCGTGAGTAAACCCATCTAACGTGGAATACAAGCATTCAACTTATATAAAACCCGGGGTAACTCAAATCAATTTACAAGTTCATAATATGTTATGGACATCACTTATTTCTCACATAAGTTTTCTAAGTACCAAAGATTTAGATTTAAAATAGTCCAATTCCTTTAAATCACTTCACTCCAGCCTATAGATTTCACATACCAATCTGTAAAAATTCAAAGTGGTTTCGGGTATTTCCTAATACCCGAACCCGGTCTCTTCGAGTCTCATGTCATCCTAACCCAAGTTATCCAAATGAAATACACATCATTTCAAATCAGAGATATCAACTCATTCAAAGTATCCAATACCATTCAATCATCCATAAGCAAAGCTTAATCACCTATAAATTTAATTTAATTAATCCTGATTGAATTACTAACCTCAACCACTTAGATTTCTTCATTTAACATTAATTAATTTCAAATCAATTAATCATTCATCCCTTCATTATTCATCTTAATTAATCACCCTGGATTAATTATCCTCCAATTACATTCAAGTAGTTAACTTTAATTAATTTCACAATATTAATTATTCTTAACCAAAATCAATAGAAAATCTTTAATTACTTCACAAATTATTTAACTACATTAATTACATTAATCCTTAATTACTTGTATTAATTAATTTCTCATAAGTCACTTATTATTGATTCATTAGTCTTTATTAATCAATCTTTCATTACATCATTAATTATATGAATTAATGATTTCTAATTACATTTTAATTTATCCTAATCTAATTTAATTACATTAGTTAAACCACAATATTAATCATTCTCGATTAAAGCAACGCGAGGCAACTCTTTTACTTCGAGTCCAACAGCTAAAGACTTCGAGCCACCCAACCATTTACTTCGAGTTAAAACTCGAGTCATCTCGCGTACGATCCCTACTTCTCCCCAAACCAACAATGATTTCCAGAATTCCCAGAAACTCGTCCACGGTGCACGTGCACTTCGCCGCGGCTCACCTCCGGTCGACGCTGCATCGTCGAGCAAGTCGACAGCCATCCACACACCAACTCCTGACCCCCAGAAACCCCAATATCTACTCGAAATCAAAAATCATGTTTAAACTCAAACCTGGAAACACGAAAGCAACCCCACCTCAAACCTGTCCTTGCCTCGTTCGCCACGCCCCGAGCACCAGAATTCATGAAATTTTGGCCAACTACTCATCAACCTCCCCTCTACCATCACCCGAAGTTTCGTAGCGCTCGATCCATCCTAGAGAACGAACGAATCAAAATACGAACCCATTGCAAAACTAGGTTTACAAATTATAAACGCTCGCCGCCGTCACCACCGGACACGTGAGCATCTCCGAGCATTTCTCCCACCATCGTCGTATGCCCCTCTACCTCCACGCAAAGTCTCGACCATCAACCATACTCCGATCAATAGGAATTGATCCAAACCCAAATTTCAAACAAGGCCGAACTGCACCCAAACCTTTGATCAAAAAATTGTAATTTTCGCTTTAAAAATCATATTTTAGTATAAGAATTCAGTTTATAAACCTGAATTCGAGAATTAAGAAATTCAAATTTTGACTAATTTAAAGCTTTGCTCGGTTTCTTGCTTCCCAGGGTTATAAACAAGTTGATTTAACTTAAATAAATTTTAAATCTTGAATATATGCTATAACAAACAATTCTTGTTTTAACATTAAACCCAAACATCAAGTAGATCAGGCGAAAATGATTTTTGAATCAAAGTCTGGTATCTTAAAATCTTAGAACAGAACATGTGTAACAATAACCTGTACACAAAATAATTCCAGTTTCCAAATATATTCAGAGGATCCTTATATATATAACAACAGACATATATATGCAACAAATTAAACTTTTAAATTTTAAAAACATATGTTACTCACCTTGTTTTTCCAGAATGAACAGAGCTTCTTCGTGTTGAAACAGGCCTTGAAACTGCTTGTTGAATCCTCTCTATTAAATTTCTGGTTGTAGTTGAGTTATTGTTTTAAATTTTTTTGTTTTAAAGTTAAAGATGAAGCCTACTTTAGTTTTACTCAGTTCTGAATGAACGAACTGTGATGAAGATGATAATATACAGGAAAGAAGTTTTACAGGGTTATAATTTTTTTTGTACAATAGGGTAACAAAATATTTTGGTTTGTACAAATAGAAGATCAGAGATTTTCTTGTTTGTTGACTATGCAGATTTTTTTTCCTACTTGACTAAGCAAGATTTCGGCTAATGAATCTATTTTGTGTGCTAAAGATAATGGCATTAAATACATATTTCCCTTCCTTAGTTATAGCCTATGTACTACCTTGTTTTGTTATGATAATAAGTTTAGCTGTTGTGTTATTTTCAGGTTGAAGCTTCCCTTCTTTTCCCTTTTTTTTATTTTGTACATAAACACTTTGTTTGATTATCTTTGTTTTCAATACTTTGGTCAAAGTTTCTTCAGCCTTGCTTTTATCTTCTTGCATTCATTTTGTCTTATTACTTTATAATATATAAACAAATTTCTATAGTTAATTTGTTATTATATTTATTCTAGTGTAATCGCTTTATATTTTAATTCATCTTGTATATATCTATTTCTATTTTTAATTTAAATATTTATTTTGTTTAACTTAAATTCTTATTGTCCTGTTCCTCTATATACATATATTTTTATATTTTATTTATTTTACATTTTGCATTCATACATATATATAGATATTTAACTTTTAAAGAAATCGTTTTTTTAAAACTTAATTGTACTTCAATAAAATAAACACACATATTTTTATTCGAATTTGGAGAAACTCAAATAATTCACCAATTAATTTCACAAATTTTATTCAAAAATTAAATTAATTATCAATCTAAACTTAGTAACAATCCGAGATCGTTACTGATTCCCCCCCCCCCCCGGTAAAGAAATTTCGTTCCCGAAATTTACAGGCACGAAAACAACAAAGAAAGATACACAAAGACAGAGAAACAGTTTTCCAAGCCAAACTGGATATCAATTATGTATTTGGCTTACCAAATCAGAATATCAACAATAGATATGAGAACAAACTCATACAATAATACATAGGATACTCGGGTCATCAAATCTACGAATATGCAGGGCACTAATTAGTTTGAAGGATAACTAACCGTTTGTAGAATATATCGAGACCCAAACGATAGATAAATGGATTTAATTTTCCATAATTTCTCAAACACTAGATATGGATTCCAAACTCAAGTCAGAATATCTCAAAGTATACACCAACATGTCCCTCTTCGGATTTCGATCTACACAAGAAATTACAATAGAATTTCAAATTTGGTTTTAACCGATATTGTTTTATCGATACAATTCAAATTTAGCTTCATATTTTATTTTATTAATCAATTTAACACAATTTAAAATTTCCAGTTTTAAATTTCCAATTCAAATTCATTAAAGTTTAGATCAAAAAACTGATAAGAAACCGATGAAGATACGAAGTAAGGATTTTCTACAACGATTTGTAGAGTCACCATCACACCGAAACTTCTTCTTGCAACTGCTACGAAGCAATCAAAGAATTTAGAAAGACGAATCAAAGGAGATTTAGAAGAAGGTTGTTTCTACTGTTGCAGAGTATTGACCATTCATAGTGGTACTCCCCTGTCCCCTATTGTAACGACCCGTAAAATTCGATGATTTTTTTTCTATGAGTTAATGTAATAGGATTTCTAATTTAATTTAAAAAGAAATAAATGTCTTAAAGTTATATTGGAGCGAATGTAGAAATCAGATGAAGCAATTGTACTTAAACGTTAACAACTTAAAATTTATATAGCAATAAATTGAAATAATGTAAATTGACATACTTAGTTATAAGTTTAATATAAGAAACCAATAGAAATGTTGAATTTGTGAAATATTAACTAGAATGGAATTCATTAATATATTAATGAATACTGAAATTTGTTACATTTGGTTTAAAATAGACTTAATTAAAAAGGATTGAATTGAATAAATCCTATGAATTGGAACCTTGTTTATTTATAAGCAAAGATATAATAAATGAGTTATTGCAAGAAATGGAAAGTTGAATAGAATTCTAATGAATGTTAATAGTGGAAAGATCATACCTGGGTATAAATTAAATATAAGAGAACTAATATAAATATTGAATAAATTTTGGAATAGTTTGTAATAAATGTTAATTTAGTCAAACTAGTGTTATGTAAGTAATTACAATATTGGGGTGTAAATAATGAACCTCTAAAAGTGTGATTAAGAGTTAATGACAATATTTGTTGTACGTTACTTATTTTATTAGGTTGTTAAGTTTAATTTGTAATCAATTTCAATTAATTCACTAAATTATTGCAGTTAATGTGGAATAAATTGGTAAGTGAGAAATGTTGGATTCAATAAGATGTAACCAAGGTAAAATTCCATTCATAATAGGATAATTGATGTAATAAAAGGGCGTGAAACCAAGTGAATCAATTTATTTAGAATAGTTAATCGTAATTAATGGATATACTTTGCTAAGATATAATAAATGGAAATAGGAAGGTTATTAACTAAGGAAGAAATATGTAGTAATTGCATTTATTTGTAAGTGGATGAAATTTATTCCTATATTAATTGAATATTGGAATACGATGATAATTGTTAATGTAATAAGAGTAGGCCAATAATAATTCTTTCCATAAATTGATAATGTAATACTATCCATAATAGGGTAATTAAGTTTATGATAGAATGGAAAGTCTATTAAATGGAAATATTGAAAATAAAATTTGTAATTTCTAAATTTTGGAAATTTGAAGCAAGGGTAGTAATTATTGTAATAATTAAATGGGAGTCAATTAGAACTTAATAAACCTTAATGTATATTAATGAGAATTGTGGCAATAGTGCAAAACTTTAATCATTTACCCATTCATTAATGCATTGAGTTAGGTCTCAATCAATTAGCAACATTTGGCTTGTTATTAATAGCTTTTAAGGGGAAATAAAACGTTAATGATAACAAGTATTTTAAGATTAACCATCTATTTAGTATAGTAAATTATAACTGATAATCAGTTGCAATTAAATCGAAACTTAATATTTGAAATATTGCATAAATGAAAATGTAGATGAAATCTAAGAAAATAAATTTAAATGTCAATGCAATAACAATTAATGGATTGAATGTGATTACGAAATTGGAATTAGATAAATGCAGTAAATAATTCAGGGCAAATAAATTTATGGAACAAATGTTAAGATCTTAACTGATGGTAATTAATAATTGAAGATAATGTAAATTCCATTTATAATATGACTATGAGTAAATGAAAAGATTGTAAATCGAGATTTGTTTATTTATTTGAATATAAAGAATTAAGGTAATTGAGTTTTTGCAATTAAGTAAAAGTTAAACATTTATTTTTACGTTAATTGAAAATTTAGTTGAAATTGAAAAATATTTATGTATGTTAATTTCATCCATTTGGCTATAATGGATTGAACAATAAGAATGAATATTTAATTCAATGAAATTTTTGGAAACTTAATCGATAATTTCTAAATTTAATAAAAATGAAAATTTGACACTGAAATGGGAAGTTAATCAACTTTAAATTGACTTTTAAATTGTTTAAAACATTGTAATTTGATTGAGAAATATAAAGATAATAAAATTTGTCAAATTTAAGATTTAAAAAAAATGGATTTTATTAATGAATTTTAAATTTATTTAATTAATATAAAATTAGTCATTTTGGCCACTGACTCGGATTTCAATGAAATCAGTTTCATTGGATCCGTAACGGTAAATTATATTAGTGTTTCGAGTTTCGTAGCGATCGGACTTGTCGTTTGATCGTACGGACTCGAAACGCCTTGAAATTTATGCAATTGAAATCAATTGAAATCAATTTGGAAAATATTGTTTTTAGAATAACTTCTTCATACGATGCAATTTGAACCTGAAACTTTTTCCATTGCGTTTAGAATATTTTAAAATACCTATTTTGATATATGGGTTTACCCAATTTTGTTTCGGGGTCAGAACGGGCTTTTCGGACCATAGATTGTTCAGCACGTTTATTTATCTGGTCCATCTACTCTATTTCAACCCTACCTATAAATACCCTGTTATAAACCCTAATTTCTCCTCATTCTCATTTGTTTGTACGTACCTTCTTTCTCAACTCCTCATCCCAATGGCAGACAAAACCTAATTCCCAAATTCCAAAAAATAATTTCAATTTCATAAAAAAAAAATTGCGGATCTGCAGCAGCTTCTGGTCGCGCTTCGGGTTTCAGAGAAAAAAAACCTTGAGCAACTTCAGGTCAGGAAGAAAATGACTCGGGTCGCTCCGAGTCATTTTGGCGAAAACTCCAAGCAAGCATCAGGGAATTAAGGCGGCGCACCGAAGTCGAACCCGAAGTCGACCCAGGACCAGAATTTTCCATTTTTCAAATTTTCATAACTTTTGCAACCGAGTTCGGATTCACGCGCGATTTGTTTTGCTGGGATCATATCGGAATTTCTGACGTTTTGGAACTGGTTTGGATGAATTTGGAGACTGTCCAATTTTTGGGTTTAAATTTGGATTTGAATTCAATTTAAATTCAAAAAGGTGAGTGTTTTAACCCACTCACAACTTCTAGAATTTCTTATGTTTGTTAAATTGACTTAAGATATGAGTAGAAATTTATTTATGGCTGTTTGGCATGTTTTATTCATCATCTCTGTTAAATCGCATTCATTTAATTTAACTGTTAATTAATATTATTGCTGCATATAAATTGACAGTTGAAAATTTATTTAAATTGCATATAAACTTCCAGTTTAACAGTTATTAATTTATTTTTGAATACAAATTGTTAGTTAATAACAGTCATTTATTACCTGTTATATTTTATAAGCCATATACATTGATGTTGTTCAAATTGATGATGATTGAATTAAATTGGTTGATGATTGATATTGCGTGAATGGATGATGTGTTCTATCTTATATAATCTGCAAGTTATCTGCATTTCTTTTCATTCGGGACTGCGGTTTGAAACGATATACAACCGCATTTTTATTTTTAAATTTCGGATTGAAATGATAAACATCCGTATCACTTGACCATAGGGTAGAAAATTTTATACAGGCACCGCGGTGTATATATATATATATATATATATATTGAAATGATTTTCTATGGTTTTGTAAAGTTATATATATATGGTTTATGGGATATTGATTTGGTTATTGATAAAGGTTATTATATATACAGTAATTTTCGGTTTTTAAGCTTTGTATAAATTTGATTTGAAGTTTAAAATAAAGTTTGATTTTAAGATCAAATACGATTAAGAATTTATTAAAAATTTAATTTTTGGAGTTTCATTGACTTAAATGAGAATAAGGTTGGAAGATGAATATTAAGTTAAATTGGAATTAAATAAAAAGTTAGAAATAAAGGATACGATTTTATAACTTGATTTTGTGTAGAGTGACCTAAATGGATATCAGGTTGATTTAAATGAATATATAATAAATTGAAAGATTTTCCAGTTATGTGAAGTTAAAGGTTTTTCTTAAATTATATTGAATTCATTAAGTAAATATTTCAAGTCTAAATAATAAGTAATTGAATTTAATATATATGTGATTATCAAATGAGTTTGTTTTGAAATTGGTAAAATATTTAAAGCTTTGAAACATAAGAATTGAAATGGTATTTGGAAGTTTAAACCGATATTTGAAAATTGATTTGTGAAAACTAAAGAAGCTATTGTGTTTTATAAAGTAATTTAATATTTAACCATTTAAAGAGATGGAAATTTGTTTCGAAGTTATGATTTTCAAGATAGTATGATTTGAAAATATTATATTCAAGAGTTTTGATTTCTAAATATTTTACTTTGAAAACCCTATGATTTTGGAAAAGAATATATATTGGAAAATAAAATGACATTATATGATTTTTGGGTCTAAATGATATCGTATTGATTTGGGGTTTTAAAAATATAAATGATATCGTATTTATATGGGTTTAAAATGGATATTTTATTCTGGTTTTAAAGTTTAAATTATTTTAAATGACCGTGGTGTTATAATAACGTTTGGTTGTTCAAGAGACCGGGATCGGAAGTTGTCATACTCTCTGCCAACTCCGAAATCCACTTTAACAACCGTGTACGCGGTGGAGATTCCAGAATGAAGTAGGATGGTGGCGGCGTTTCCTTGAGGTAAATACGTGGACCCAACTCCCGTGAGTTGGCATAAGGTGGCTAAAACAGGAGCGATTCTCGGGCCAATGAGGTCATTCCTCTGATCGGACGCACTCCATCGATATTATACTCTGACTTTTGGATTGCTTCGGTGGCCACTTTTGATTTTTGATTTAGGGGTGTTGTTCGAGGTGGGCGGTAGCTGCACGCTACGCGTTTCCACCTGCCCGGATAGCAATTGGTATATCTACCCTGGCATTGCCTAGTTGTGCCGTGTCACCTACCCTATCGCGCCTTGTACGAGTTTGAATTTCTCCCGTAGCCCGTGTGGTATCCTCTGGTGGCTTCCCGATCAGGAGGGACTATGATATTGGATGGACTACTGGGACTATTACGTGTTAAGGGCTATATGGGTAACCCCTTAATGATAAGAAAAAGTAAGTTTATTTTATAATTAGACACTATTATAATAGTGCAATATACTACATAGTAAATAGTTTAACGGATCCTTAGGAGATGTAAATCCTGAGCATCTCTTGAGTTACTGCACTCATATTTAATTCTGTTGATTTAACTTACATAAGACCTTTTAGTTCCGACTCGAGTGTTTTGTCTTTTCAATTCGCTCGGGTCAGTCCGAGCGTTTCAGGATTTGAAGATTTAGCTCTGGAGGACGAAGACGAAGATCCATATTATTACTATTTATACTATTGCACTTCACTCATACTGTTCCGCTGCATTGTTATATGGTATGTGCACTCGGATATGTATTGTGTAAATATAATCAAAGGTTTTGTAAAACAGTTTTATGAACTATATATTGATTATTATATTTTATCCTTCCGCTGTGAGATTCTGTTTTATTTTATTTCTTCTCTGTTTTTCTTATTTACCGCATAACAATCCGCCCTTCCGTATGATTTGAATTGGCACATGGGTCGATTTTAACCGTGCGAGAAGGCGAGGCGTTACATCTGGTATCAGAGCTTTGGTTTAGCGATAAACCTTAGCTTTGTGGGGTTTGACTCTTTGTTAATAGGGTAGTAATGCCCTATGGGAGTCGCTGAGTGTATATATATGAGAGAGCGTATTTGTTAGTGTTATAAAAAGATTTTAATATTGTGTTAATCTGTTCCGTTTTGTATTTATAAATTCTGGTTGGTGCATGGGACGCTATGACATCAATAGGGATTTCTAAACACTTAATAGGACAGACCGACATAATATTTGTTTTTAATATAGGTGAATGAAATAATTTTGCCTATTATATTTTCTGTATATAAAATAAAAAAAATTCAATTGATATCTATATTTGGCTGCAATAGATTGATTGTTAGGCAATAGAGTGTATAAATAATAATAGAAATAAGATTGAAAAATAAAATAAATGAAAATTTGGAAATTTAGAACTTAAGTTCCGAGGTTTTGAAAATTTCTTTCAATTGATTTTGGAATATAATAATAATATTTTAGAAGTATTTTTCAATATAAATATTTCAATATAATTAGAAAGAATTGTTGTAAAAAGAAACTTTGAAAATAAATAAATTTTGTACTCCCCTCTCTGTCGCTGGAAAATAATTTCGGTGATGAGTGCACGCATCATCGACATTCATTTTCGAGTTTCGAAGTGGGAATGCCACTGTAGTAGTTTACTGCATATTTGATTGAGAAAATTTTTATCGTTTTAATTATAATGGGATATATATATTTTAAGTGTATACATCTATCTATTATTTTAAATGATTTAAAATTAAACCCGGTATTTGATTCTTAAATTTTCGTTAATCAATAGTTTCAATTAAGTATAGAAAAATGGAATACAACTAATTAATAAATTGGAACCTTTAATTAAAATAAGTGATTTAATGCTAAGTTATAAATAGTGAAATTGTAATCTTATAAAAAGATATAATTATTGAACCATAAATTAATTAAAATGAAATAGAGATTAACTTGTGTAACTTCTATTACATCCTTAAAAGCATGTATATAACTTACCAACTATAAAAAGTTAGAATGTTAAAAGAAATTGTAATGGATATTATGCAAGTAATTAATGAAATTGCTTATAATAAAATATAATAGAAAGATAAGGAATATAAATAAAAGATTATAAGCTTAAGAACATAAAATTAAGCAGTAAATAAATGAATGTAATAAAATAAAAGGATTTTTTTTTTCATGAAATGAATAAGTGAAAATGAGACTTTGTTAGAAATGAATAAAAATAAATGAAAATTTGCAAGAAATAAATGAAAATAAAAATATAAATCATTATATGAAGAAAAGAAATCGAACAATTAATGTGTGAAAGGAAATTGATAAGAATGAATGTAATGCAATAAATAGAATTTGGCATTATATAGATAGATAAAATTGAATTGGTAAGTAATGAATAGAAATAGAAGGAAAAAGGGTAATGAATAGAAATAGATAAAAAATAAATAATGAATGAATAAGAAATCAAACAACAAATGTATGAAATAGAATTTAATAATAAGTAAAGTTGATTTGTTGCTTGGATTTGTTGTTGTTTAGTTTATGGTTGTTTGGGCAAGGATACTTTAAAAATTGGATTGGATGAATGAATGATCTATTTGGTTTTATCTAAGGCTGTTGAGTAAATGATGCACTAGTAGTTTATTCTTCATTCCGTACAATTTAAAAGTTTTGAACCCGAACAACTATTTGTTTACTGGTTGAATGTTTGTTTTGAATTTGTTGTGTATGCTGTTGTTAAAGTTGATGGTTGTTGTATTTATTTGTTGTTAGTGATTGAAACCACTCAAATATTTCACTTTATATAAATTGTTAACCCTTTAAATTTTATAAGTGAAATGCAGGTTATGGAAGCAAATTGCTACTGCTTTTGGTTCCATAAATTTAGCGTAAATTGCCCGACAAATAGGTACATTTTCGGATTACGGTTTATAGCGCTATTTTATATATTTTCCCGTGTAGGGATATATTAATTGGAAAATGTTTGTTGTATATTGTTATATTTATATTATATTGTCTCCCGAGTCTCTCCGTACAAAGGAGACTCTGCCAAATTTTCCATAAAATTTTGGACTTAGAATATTTTGAAAATGTTTACCAAACTTCAGTAATTTAAGTATAAAAAGATATAATGATTATAAAACGGGTATATTTTATTTAAGGAAATAAATTTAGTAAATTATTTGTTATAAGTTAAATATTTTGAATAAGATGTAGTGTTATTTAATTCTTCTTTTCCCTTCTTTACCTTTTCGGGGACGAAAAGTTTTAAGTGGGGGAGAGTGTAACGACCCGTAAAATTCGATGATTTTTTTTCTATGAGTTAATGTAGTAGGATTTCTAATTTAATTTAAAAAGGAATAAAAGTCTTAAAGTTATATTGGAGCGAATGTAGAAATTAGATGAAGCAATTGTACTTAAACGTTAACAACTTAAAATTTATATAGCAATAAATTGAAATAATGTAAATTGACATACTTAGTTATAAGTTTAATATAAGAAACCAATAGAAATGTTGAATTTGTGAAATATTAACTAGAATGGAATTCATTAATATAATAATGAATAGTGAAATTTGTTACATTTGGTTTAAAATAGACTTAATTAAAAAGGATTGAATTGAATAAATCCTATGTATTGGAACCTTGTTTATTTATAAGCAAAGATATAATAAATGAGTTATTGCAAGAAATGGAAAGTTGAATAGAATTCTAATGAATGTTAATAGTGGAAAGATCATACCTGGGTATAAATTAAATATAAGAGAACTAATATAAATATTGAATAAATTTTGGAATAGTTTGTAATAAATGTTAATTTAGTCAAACTAGTGTTATGTAAGCAATTACAATATTGGGGTGTAAATAATGAACCTCTAAAAGTGTGATTAAGAGTTAATGACAATATTTATTGTACGTTACTTATTTTATTAGGTTGTTAAGTTTAATTTGTAATCAATTTCAATTAATTCACTAAATTAATGCAGTTAATGTGGAATAAATTGGTAAGTGAGAAATGTTGGATTCAATAAGATGTAACCAAGGTAAAATTCCATTCATAATAGGATAATTGATGTAATAAAAAGGCGTGAAACCAAGTGAATCAATTTATTTAGAATAGTTAATCGTAATTAATGGATATACTTTGCTAAGATATAATAAATGGAAATAGGAAGGTTATTAACTAAGGAAGAAATATGTAGTAATTGCATTTATTTGTAAGTGGATGAAATTTATTCCTATATTAATTGAATATTGGAATACGATGATAATTGTTAATGTAATAAGAGTAGGCCAATAATAATCTTTCCATAAATTGATAATGTAATACTATCCATAATAGGGTAATTAAGTTTATGATAGAATGGAAAGTCTATTAAATGGAAATATTGAAAATAAAATTTGTAATTTCTAAATTTTGGAAATTTGAAGCAAGGGTAGTAATTATTGTAATAATTAAATGGGAGTCAATTAGAACTTAATAAACCTTAATGTATATTAATGAGAATTGTGGCAATAGTGCAAAACTTTAATCATTTACCCATTCATTAATGCATTGAGTTTGGTCTCAATCAATTAGCAACATTTTGCTTGTTATTAATAGCTTTTAAGGGGAAATAAAACATTAATGATAACAAGTATTTTAAGATTAACCATCTATTTAGTATAGTAAATTATAACTGATAATCAATTGCAATTAAATCGAAACTTAATATTTGAAATATTGCATAAATGAAAATGTAGATGAAATCTAAGAAAATAAATTTAAATGTCAATGCAAGAACAATTAATGGATTGAATGTGATTACGAAATTGGAATTAGATAAATGCAGTAAATAATTCAGGGCAAATAAATTTATGGAACAAATGTTAAGATCTTAACTGATGGTAATTAATAATTGAAGATAGTGTAAATTCCATTTATAATATGACTATGAGTAAATGAAAAGATTGTAAATCGAGATTTGTTTATTTATTTGAATATAAAGAATTAAGGTAATTGAGTTTTTGCAATTAAGTAAAAGTTAAACATTTATTTTTACGTTAATTGAAAATTTAGTTGAAATTGAAAAATATTTATGTATGTTAATTTCATCCATTTGTCTATAATGGATTGAATAATAAGAACGAAATTTTTGGAAACTTAATTGATAATTTCTAAATTTAATAAAAATGAAAATTTGACACTGAAATGGGAAGTTAATCAACTTTAAATTTAATTTTAAATTGTTTAAAACATTGTAATTTGATTGAGAAATATAAAGGTAATAAAATTTGTCAAATTTAAGATTTTAAAAAAATGAATTTTATTAATGAATTTTAAATTTATTTAATTAATATAAAATTAGCCATTTTGGCCACTGACTCGGATTTCGACGAAACCAGTTTCATCGGATCCGTAACGGTAAATTATAGTAGTGTTTCAAGTTTCGTAGCGATCGGACTTGTCGTTTGATCGTACAGACTCGAAACGCCTTGAAATTTATGCAATTGAAATCAATTGAAATCAATTTGGAAAATATTGTTTTTAGCATAACTTCTTCATACGATGCAATTTGAACCTGAAACTTTTTCCATTGCGTTTAGAATATTTTAAAATACCTATTTTGATATATGGGTTTACCCAATTTTGTTTCGGGGTCAGAACGGGCTTTTCGGGCCATAGATTGTTCAGCACGTTTATTTATCTGGTTCATCTACTCTATTTCAACCCTACCTATAAATACCCTGTTATAAACCCTAATTTCTCCTCATTCTCATTTGTCTGTATGTACCTTCTTTCTCAACTCTTCATCCCAATGGCAGACAAAATCTAATTCCCAAATTCCAAAAAATAATTTCAATTTCATAAAAAAAAAATGCGGATCTGCAGCAGCTTCTGGTCGCGCTTCGGGTTTCAGAGAAAAAAAACCCTAGAGCAACTTCGGGTCAGGAAGAAAATGACTCGGGTCGCTCCGGGTCGTTTTGGCAAAAACTCCAAGCAAGCACCGGGGAATTGAGGCGGCGCACCGAAGTCGAACCCGAAGTCGACCCAGGACCAGAATTTTCCATTTTTCATATTTTCATAACTTTTGCAACCGAGCTCGGATTCACGCGCGGTTTGTTTTGCTGGGATCGTATCGGAATTTCTGACGTTTTGGAACTGGTTTGGATGAATTTGGAGACTGTCCAATTTTTGGGTTTAAATTGGATTTGAATTCAATTTAAATTCAAAAAGGTGGGTGTTTTAACCCACTCACAACTTCTAGAATTTCTTATGTTTGTTAAATTGACTTAAGATATGAGTAGAAATTTATTTATGGCTGTTTGGCATGTTTTATTCATCATCTCTGTTAAATCGCATTCATTTAATTCAACTGTTAATTAATATTATTACTGCATATAAATTGACAGTTGAAAATTTATTTAAAAGCATATAAACTTCCAGTTTAACAGTTATTAATTTATTTTTGAATACAAATTGTTAGTTAATAACAGTCATTTATTACCTGTTATATTTTATAAGCCATATACATTGATGTTGTTTAAATTGATGATGATTGAATTAAATTGGTTGATGATTGATATTGGGTGAATGGATGATGTGTTCTATCTTATGTAATCTACAAGTTATCATGCATTTCTTTTCATTCGGGACTGCGGTTTGAAATGATATACAACCGCATTTTTATTTTTAAATTGCGGATTGAAATGATAAACATCTGTATCACTTGACCATAGGGTAGAAAATTTTATACAGGCACCGCGGTATATATATATATATATATTTTGAAATGATTTTCTATGGTTTTGTAAAGTTATATATATATATATGGTTTATAGGATATTGATTTGGTTATTGATAAAGGTTATTATATATATAGTAATTTCCGGTTTTTAAGCTTTGTATAAATTTGATTTGAAGTTTAAAATAAAGTTTGATTTTAAGATCAAATACGATTAAGCATTTATTTAAAATTTAATTTCTGGAGTTTCATTGACTTAAATGAGAATAAGGTTGGAAGATGAATATTAAGCAAAGCTTAATCACCTATAAATTTAATTTAATTAATCCTGATTGAATTACTAACCTCAACCACTTAAATTTCTTCATTTAACATTAATTAATTTCAAATCAATTAATCATTCATCCCTTCATTATTCATCTTAATTAATCACCCTGGATTAATTATCCTCCAATTACATTCAAGTAATTAACTTTAATTAATTTCACAATATTAATTATTCTTAACCAAAATCAATAGGAAATCTTTAATTACTTCACAAATTATTTAACTACATTAATTACATTAATCCTTAATTACTTGTATTAATTAATTTATCATAAGTCACTTATTATTGATTCATTAGTCTTTATTAATCAATCTTTAATTACATCATTAATTATATAAATTAATGATTTCTAATTACATTTTAATTTATCCTAATCTAATTTAATTACATTAGTTAAACCACAATATTAATCATTCTCGATTAAAGCAACGCGAGGCAACTCTTTTACTTCGAGTCCAACAGCTAAAGACTTCGAGCCACCTAACCATTTACTTCGAGTTGAAACTCGAGTCATCTCGCGTACCATCCCTACTTCTCCCCAAACCAACAATGATTTCCAAAATTTCCAAAAACTCGTGCATGGTGCACGTGCACTTCACCGCCGCTCACCTCCGGTCGACGATGCATCGTCGAGCAAGTCGACAGCCATCCACGCACCAACTCCTGACCCCCAGAAACCCCAATATCCACTCGAAATCAAAAATCAGGTTTAAATTCAAACCTGGAAACACGAAAGCAACCCCACCTCAAACCTGTTATTGCCTCGTTCGCTACGCCCCGACCACCAGAATTCATGAAATTCCGACCAACTACTCGTCAACCTCCCCTCTACCATCACCCGAAGTTTCATAGCGCTCGATCCATCCTAGAGAACGAACGAATTAAAATACGAGCCCATTGCAAAACTAGGTTTACAAATTATAAACGTTCGCCGCCGTCACCACTGGACACGTGAGCATCTCCGAGCATTTTTCCCACCATCGTCGTAGGCCCCTCTACCTCCACGCAAAGCCTCGACCATCAACCATACTTCGATCAATAGGAATTGATCCAAACCCAAATTTCAAACAATGCTAAACTGCTCCCAAACCTTTGATCAAAAAATTGTAATCTTCGCTTTAAAAATCATATTTTAGGATAAGAATTCATTTTATAAACCTGAATTCGAGAATTAAGAAATTCAAATTTTGACTAATTTAAAGCTTTGCTCAGTTTCTTGCTTCCTAGGGTTATAAACAAGTTGATTTAACTTAAATAAATTTTAAATCTTGAATATATGCTATAACAAACAATTCTTGTTTTAACATTAAACCTAAACATCAAGTAGATCAGGCGAAAATGATTTTTGAATCAAAGTCTGGTATCTTAAAATCTTAGAACAGAACGTGTATAACAATAACCTGTACACAAAATACTTCCAGTTTCCAAATATATTCAGAGGATCCTTATATATATAGCAACAGACATATATATGCAACAAATTCAACTTTTAAATTTTAAAAACATATGTTACTCGCCTTGTTTTTCCAGAATGAACAGAGCTTCTTCGTGTTGAAACAGGCCTTGAAACTGCTTGCTGAATCCTCTCTCTTAAATTTCTGGTTGTAGTTGAGTTATTTTTTTGTTTTAAAGTTAAAGATGAAGCCTACTTTAGATTTACTCAGTTCTGAATAAACGAACTGTGATGAAGATGATAATGTACAGGAAAGAAGTTTTACAGGGTTATAATTTTGTTTGTACAATAGGGTAACAAAATATTTTGGTTTGTACAAATATAAGATCAGAGATTTTCTTGTTTGTTGACTATGTAGATATTTTTTTTCTACTTGACTAAGCAAGATTTCGGCTAATGAATCTATTTTGTGTGCTAAAGATAATGGCATTAAATGCATATTTCCCTTCCTTAGTTACATCCTATGTACTACCTTGTTTTGTTATGATAATAAGTTTAGCTGTTGTGTTATTTTCAGGTTAAAGCTTCCCTTCTTTTCCCTTTTTTTTTATTTTGTACATAAACACTTTTGTTTGATTATCTTTGTTTTCAACACTTTGGTCAAAGTTTCTTCAGCCTTGCTTTTATCTTCTTGCATTCATTTTGTCTTATTACTTTATAATATATAAACAAATTTCTATAGTTAATGTGTTATTATAATTTATTCTAGTGTAATCGCTTTATATTTTAATTTATCTTGTATATATCTATTTCTATTTTTAATTTAAATATTTATTTTGTTTAACTTAAATTCTTATTGTCATGTTCCTCTATTTACATATATTTTTATATTTTGTTTATTTTACATTTTGCATTCATACATATACATAGATATTTAACTTTCAAAGAAATCGTTTTTTCTTTAAAACTTAATTGTACTTAAATAAAATAAACACACATATTTTTATTCAAATTTGGAGAAACTCAAATAAATTCACCAGTTAATTTCACAAATTTTATTCAAAAATTAAATTAATTATCAATCTACACTTCGTAAAAATACGGGATCGTTACAATTTCCAAATTAATTTAACCCAGACTTTTATGATCTTTCACTTTTGTTCGAAGCCAAACATCTATTAATTTTAAACTTAAGTTAATTTACTTTCTTTAAATTACTTCAACTTCATAACTTAAGCTCACATCATTTGCAAATAGATTTTCTTTTCACCTTAACTTGATTCTGTTTCAATCAAATCTCATTTCAATCTACAAATTTATTTGATTAGTTATTATAAATTAAATTCCCAAATTCAATTCATTCACGACTCATTTAAATAATTACAAGGCCATTTTCAATTCATTCCCTGCTTTTAATTATACAGCAAACCCTAGAAATTTATCTCAACCACAAGAAGAATAACCAAATATCAAACACTGTAAACAAAAATCATAGAATCTAAAGGCTAAGATAGAGTTTAAATTCATTACATTCGACAACATTTTCATTATATCTAATTTACTTGCAAATTACGTTAAATATTACTTATAACACACTTGAATTTTATTTGTAATTCAAACCATCACTATTTCGATCCAACTCTATTTTATTTCTTTTTTTTTACAGTATCTCCTCTTATTTAATTCATTATCAAATCCAAGTCGAATTCTATTTATAATTCGAATTTATTTCCAAACGTCATTATTAACTTACAATCCATTTATTTATCCGAGTTAAATTTTATTAACATACTCTATCAAATAATTATTTAGCTAATTAGCTTACTTCCAACTTTTAAATCAATATTCCATTTTTATTACAATAATCACTTCATTAAATTTTCCTGAATACAATTTTTTTTTATATAATTCCAGTTTGGATTTCTTTCATTTCCTAAAATTCCATCCCTTTATTTTAAAATTTTAGAAATGCTTTTAAATTCACATTATACTATTAAAATAGCTTTTTATAAAAATACTTTTTATAACTCGATGTCTCAACCAGTCCATCCTTGTTCTCACAGAAATTAAGTCATATGTTGATCAGGCGTAGGATTGAAAATCTATAAGTACTTGGTAAACCCGTTTCAACACCCGGTGAAAATACTTGTCAAAATAATTTTATTGAAAATATAGAAAACAGTTTTTGAAAATAGAGGAAATATCTTTGGTGAGAATGCTCTGGAAATCATCACCCCCATCCATGGTCGCAGTTACATTCCAGGGTTACGTTGCCATCGCAGCAAAAGTCCATGTAACTGTAGGCACTCCGCGCCCCTCGATTACGCCATGGAACCCACAACAGATCGCAATTACATTCCAGGGTTACGTTGTCATCGCAGCAAAAGTCCATGTAACTGTAGACATCAGGGCCTCTCAATTTTTGCTGTCAAAATGAAACTTCTCCACTCCTACATATATCGTAGTCTACCGATATAAAATCAAACGCAGACTATTGGCTCTCAGCAGCACACACAACTTTCGCTATGTTACCATAGGTCGCAATCTACCGATATAAAATCAGACGTAGACCATTGGCTCTCAGCGGCACAAACGACTTTCGCTATGGTACACACTACTCATAATCCTCAGGAACTTTGTCCGGACTCCTCACAGGATCAACTTTAGAACCCCCCTTGGGGCTCAAGGCAGCACCACCCCGTGGCACTCCTGAGAAGTTCATTTCAAGGGAGCGCCTTTTTCCCCAGAGCCATCATCAAAACACTTTATGCTATATACATATAGTATCTTTCAAATCATACACCTAGTATGATCTCATACAAAGTTCCTTTACACAAAATCAATTATCCCAAAATCGATAATTCTCAAACTAGGCTTTCCAAATTCCAATATTGATTTTATCCAAAAATCAAAAGCCTTTCCAAATCCAAAGGTTCCCAAAACCTTGTTCCAAAATCCTCATAAGATCCTTTATATATATATATATATATATATATATATATATATAATTTTTAAAAACTTTGGATCATTTCAAACTTGTATAAAACTTCTTTTATACGTCAAACACTTTCAAAACCCTAATCTTCCGGCAATGGATTCAACAAGGTGAGATTTATCTTATATAACAAAGATATATAACTTTGTTTATTCATAACCAAATATTCCAATTTGATTACTCTTTTCAATATCAATTTCATTCAAATCTGTACGATGTACACATATCATCCGTACGCTATACCAATCTGATCGCTCGCTCGATCACACAATTTCACTTCCGAACTAATATTGTCTACTCGACTTCCTAGTGCGGACTCGAATCTAGTTTCTTGATCAGAAACTGTCATTCTCCTTGCATAGCCATAACCATGATAGAGAACACCCAGAACCAATCAACAACCATATCCAAGTTCGCCATCGAAAATCGAGTGAAAAATCCCAACTCTGATCGAAACTACCTCGAAATTCTATGCCCGAATCTGGACCAAATCACTATGCGAATAGAGTAATATACGTACATTCTACATATTTAACTTCATTGATTATTAACTCAATCAATTTCTCTTTCTATTCACATTTCCTTTAATTTCTATCCACATAATCACAATTGCTTCAATTCCATTGAATTTTCACTTCTATTCTTATCTCAGTTGGGTATTTAATCAATAACAGTTTGAACTCCGACTAGTTTATTTTTAGAAACTAGCTTGAAAATTTAAAAAAAAATAGATAATTAGCTGAAAATAATTATTAGTTTGCAAAATAGCTGTAAAATAGTTAACTAATTGTAAATAGTGGGAAAATAGTTGAATAGTTTCAGAAATTTTAGATAACTGCAAAATAGTTGTAAAATAGTAATCAATGTGTAAAATAGTTGAAAATAGTAATTAATCTATAAAATAGTCCAAAAATTTTTAAATAGTTCCAAAAATAATGGTAAAACAAATATAAAATAATTTGGCTTTAAAAAGAAAGGTTGTATGTATTTAATAGCTTGGAAAAATAAGTTTATATTAAAACAATTTATATTGACAATAGTCCAGAGTCATAACTGTTCACTTCCCCAACAATTCAATTTAAATTTCCACTTCCATTCAAATTGACCCAATTCCAATTTAAATAACTCCAATTTCCATTGGACTTGATTTATTCCCAATTCAAGTTGAATTAATTCTCAATTTCTTTCCAACTTCAAATCAAACTCCATTTGATTCTTACTTATTCAACTTTATTTACAGTTCCAAACTATTCAAATAAATTTGGACAAATTTCAAATTGAATCCACTTCAATTTCAAATCATTTCAATTCCTGCTTGAATTTAATCCTAATTCCGATTCAACTTTTAAACCTTCAGATTAATAACCTTTTCACTTAAGTTTAAACCTTGCTTCACTTTGGGTTTCACATCACATTCCAAGGAAAATTCAAAACTCAACCTTAGAGTTTATTTCATATTTATTTCCTTTACACACCGGATTACTTTTAAATTTTTAAACCATCCTTGGTTTTAATTTCAAAACAAATCCCTTAAAAATCTTCCAAGCATTTCTTGTTTTAATATAAGACTATATTCAAAATAGTCTGAATTATATTATTTGTTATTTTCTTTAACTCATTGAAACAATTGATTGCTTCTAAACTTAGGTTTTAAAACTTCATGATTTTAAAACCCACTTTAATTTAGAAGTTATACTCATCTTATAAATTTACTTAATTTGGTTTACTTAATAACAAATATATCATTATTAAACACAATAACTATTTATGATAATACCCAAGGTAATCATATCAAGATACCTATTCCTTTTTATATTATTTCTACTTCTATAAATTAGGGATTAAATTTCAGTTTGAATCCATTTCAAACTTACCTTTATTTAAAGATTTTAAACAATTTAATTTCTGAGCTCAAATTCTAGAATCCATTTCAATCAATTTAATTTTAATTTGATTTGTCGTTACCACTTAATTTAATTCCAATTCAAGATTTCAGTTTGATCGTATTTTACATTACTTCTTAATTTAGTTCCAATAATTTAACAACCAATCGCCTTAATATTTATTAGAAGGAAATATTGCTTTATATATGAAAATATATCTTTATATAAAATCATTTAAACCTTTATATAAGAAAATAACAAGTACGCGCTCATATATATATACTCAACTCATCCTAGAGTACTACGGACTCTATTTAATGAGTAATTCCCACCAGAGCCAAGGTTCTCGCTTAACCTTTCAGCTCTGATACCAACTGTAACGACCCGAAATTTCCGATCTCGAAAATTCCAGATAGTTATGAAAAAGAAGAAAGAGATAGAAGAAGAAGAAGAAGATCAGAAACACCAACATCTCACATTCGCAGCGGATAAAATATAATAATAAATAATAACAGTTTACAAAAGAATAATATTCTGTCGATTACATTTTAATACATCAGAGTTACACATATACTCAAACACTGGACATATACAAATCAACATGTATCATATTTACAATAATATGATACAGCGGAAATACTCTATATGTTCCTGCCATCCAGCTCGCTTTTTGAGCTCCAGAACGTCCTTACTTGAAAATCTGTAATACTCGGTCTGACCCGAGCATGACATTAAAGTAACACACGGGTCAGGCTGGAAACTAGCGTGAGTAAACCCATCTAACGTGGAATACAAGCATTCAACTTATATAAAACCCGGGGTAACTCGAATCAATTTACAAGTTCACAATATGTTATGGACATCACTTATTTCTCACATAAGTTTTCTAAGTACCAAAGATTTAGATTTAAAATAGTCCAATTACTTTAAATCACTTCACTCCAACCTATAGATTTCACATACCAATCTGTAAAAATTCGAAGTGGTTTCGGGTATTTCCTAATACCCGAACCCGGTCTCTTCGAGTCTCACGTCATCCTAACCTAAGTTATCCAAATGAAATACACATCATTTCAAATCAGAGATATCAACTCATTCAAAGTATCCAATACCATTCAATCATCCATAAGCAAAGCTTAATCACCTATAAATTTAATTTAATTAATCCTGATTGAATTACTAACCTCAACCACTTAGATTTCTTCATTTAATATTAATTAATTTCAAATCAATTAATCATTCATCCCTTCATTATTCATCTTAATTAATCACCCTGGATTAATTATCCTCCAATTACATTCAAGTAATTAACTTTAATTAATTTCACAATATTAATTATTCTTAACCAAAATCAATAGGAAATCTTTAATTACTTCACAAATTATTTAACTACATTAATTACATTAATCCTTAATTACTTATATTAATTAATTTCTCATAAGTCACTTATTATTGATTCATTAGTCTTTATTAATCAATCTTTAATTACATCATTAATTATATAAATTAATGATTTCTAATTACATTTTAATTTATCCTAATATAATTTAATTACATTAGTTAAACCATAATATTAACCATTCTCGATTAATCTCAACCTGTAATTAACTATCTTTTTATTTGCTTCATTAAATAAATAAATTTCTTGTTTTAAAATAGTAGTTTAAAGGAATTTAAAACCAAATTCATTTTTAAATTCAAATCAATTTTTAAAAATTCACTTTAACGTCCAAGTTGTTAAAATAATTAAATTTTAAAACTTATTTGTTTGAAACCCAGATTCACTCTTGAATCCCAGATTTAACTCTGATTTAAAACTTGTTTAAATCTCTTCTTTACAATTTTAACTTCAGTTTTTAAATACCACTTTCATTTCTTTCCAGTTCATTTTTATTTTTATTCTATAATTATTTCACTTCCAAAATTCACCCTTATATTCCTTCTAAAAATCAAATTTTTATATATTTCAATAACTCAGAGTACCGAAATATTCAAGCAAACCACAGCATTCAATATTCCAATTACCAATAATATCCATCACAGAATATCAATCACTTCAATATATACTATATACTACTATATATAACATAGCATATCAAAACAATCCAATCACTCAACCAGTTATTTAAATTTAACCATTTAAATTTAAATAAAATCCAGGAGAGTGAGATTAACTCACCTTTGATTTTGTTTTGCAATCCACTTCAATATAGCTTTGGTTTTTCCGATTTGACCTTGAATAAACAATTTATATGGTTCTTATTAATATTTGAAATGACCTAAAATAATTTACTACTAAATAAATTCAATCAACTAATTTGTTCGATTTAAAATTGATTTTAAATTTTAAAGTGTTTTAACCAACTAAATTTTTCTTTTGAAATCTCCTACCTTTACAAAAAAATCATTCATACATAATTTCCAAACTGAGATTTTTTTTTAACTGCATATTTTTACTCAATTAACTTGTTAAATTGAAATTTAACATACCAAAAGTTTAAGCTATCTCACCTAAATAGCCGTAGAAGCCACCTCAGCTGCTCGAACTTTGAAGAACTCCCCCCTTGCCACTGCTCAGACCCTCACACGCACGATCGAACGACCGACCTCACCACCCTAGCAACGAATAATGCCTCTACCTTGACTTCGTCACTGTTGCAGCACCGCATGCACCATGTGAGACTCCACCACCCTTCACCGTTGTCAGCCTCAAATCACGTGAGCTTCCCTGGCATCGAGCATCTCGCCTCGGAAAATAACCCTAGATCAACCCAAAGTCGAGCACGAAAATCGCAGCTGCCACTACGACGAATCCCCCAGTCGCGAGCCTCGACCTTCGCGACCTCGGCTAACCTTCTCGAGCCCGAGCTCACACCATCGCGATTCGATCGATTCGATTGACCAGATTTCTTCCTCTTTTCTTTGTTTAGGAACGAACCGAATTTGTTTTGACTTCGATTTAATTTGAGAATGAGGGTTAGGAAGAAAGCAACGACGACCCTTTCTCCTTTTTTTTAATTGACGAAGGGCTTCGGCCATTTTTTATAAACAAATGGATTTTAGCTTAAGGAAGAAGACTCGTTCACTTCTGATTTCCTTTCTTTTCAAAAGAAGAAAAAGGGGAGACAAAATAATGTTAGCGTACAAAATTTCTTTTGCATGTCGGCTTAGGATGGCTGATGGGATGTAATAGGGTTTGATTTAGGAATTTTATAATATTATTTAATTCCAAAATATCTCGTTTAACATATCTTGAATTCTGAACCCCTACTGAGGTTTGCTGCCCGGCGTTTGTAAGGTTTTACCCGTGTTCCAAACACAATGGAACGTATTTCGAAGGCTAATTTGATCATATGCACAAGTTACGGAAGTAAACGATCAATTTTTAAATTAAATCGATTAAAATAGTTTCTAAGCGTTATGAGCTGCCAGGGTCAAACGGCAACTTTGATTGCTACGAAAATTGAAATTCGATAATAATTAACTATTACGGATCCAATGGAACTGGTTTCGTTGAATTCCGAGACTATGCCTCGGAAGGCTATCTTTAAATATCGATTTAAACGATAAAATTTTAAAACTGAACAAATCACCTTTAAATTAAATTTCAACCATTCTATTATCCTCAGTATCATCATTACAAATTTTATAAGCCTTCAAATTATTTTGAATAGGCTTAAAATTCTAGATTCAACATTTTACCCAATTTCGAATTATATAATTCAATAATTTAATTATCAAGTAAATATTAATATTTGGAATTCAAGTTAAAATTAACCTTTAAATGTTTAAAATCAGTTAATTACTCCATTTTAAATTGTTAAAAATCCTGGGTCGTCACACGTTGATTCTCGACAATAGTTTTTGATTTTTGAGTAAGGTTTTGTTGGTTGGATCAAGAGGATAGTCAATGCTTTCCAAAGAGGTTTCACCTTCTTCTTCTATTTCCATTTCATCCCCTTCTTCTTCTTCCTCTTCCTCCTCTTCCATCTCCTCATGAGTCAAACGCTCTTCCTTTTTGGCAAGAGTCTCATACGGTTGAAAAACAAATGGAATTTTCATAAGAGAAATGTTTGAGTGATTAAAAACCTTTCTTGAAACAAATTCTTCTCCTTTGAAATCTACTCAAAAATAGTTACAAATCTGAGTGAGATAGATTCCATGATACAAAGTATTTTCACCTATTTCAAGATTTTTGGGACGAAATTCATCCAAAATAACTTGCGCCCAATTAATATCATAATTTCCAAAAATAGAAAAAAGTGCTTTGCAAACTTTTGAAGTTGGATTGTTAAAATTCCCCGATCTTGAGGTCAAAGTATGTTGTGAAAGAAGATTAACATTTCTAGCTTTTGGTCGAAAGTTTCGATTTTTGAATTCAAAATTATCATTTCCTTCGAAAATGTGATGAAATGTCTAACAATCATTTTCATCGATATTAAAACTAGAAAGATACATTCCCGTGCTTTTGCAATTGAGAATGGTACCAAAAAGATCACAATTTAAAATGATTCTAGTGCCTTTGACACTACTCCAAATTTCATCATCATTTCCATTATAAAATCCGCGGTTAAGATTTGCATAGAAAATTTTAGCAAGACTTGGATAACAAACAAAATCATTTTGAGAAGCATCAACAAGACTAAGAACTTGATTACTTGCAAAAAGAGAATCGATTTCATAAGTAGAGAAATCTTGAAATAAAGCAAACTTCCCGGGATGGACTTTTCATAGTTAGTATAGTTGATATATGCTTTATAGCCTCCGGATCATTGTAGAGTTGCTCTTTTATCTTTTTGGAAATTCTCATTGTGGAAGGGTTGCTTAAAGAAGCCATTAGAGTAGAGAGTAGAGAGCTTGATGTTTTGAGATAAGAATTTGAATTTGAAAATGAGAGTGAAAAGTTATGATAAGAGATAGTGAATAAATTGATTCTCAAAGGACATATTCTTTGGTCAAAAGGTGGATTTTCAGAGAATTGAATGAAATGAAAAGATGGAGGAAAATTCAATATTTGAATTTCAAATTTTGAATTTCAAATTTCTACACCCACGTCGACATCATGGCGGGGGCCATGTCGACATGTGTCCTTGAATTTCCATGATTGTTTTTCTTAAGTACTCTAATATATATATATATATATATATATTATTTTTAATGTAAATATATATATATATATATTTGGAATATTACTAGAATTATAGTATATTCCATAAAATAATATGATACTATTAAAAATAATAATAATAGTAAAAAAATAGTAAAAAAATAAAAGATTTAAGATTCAAACAACACGCCAATTCAAAATTAATCAATCAAGCATCCAATTCTAAGCATGCAATTTCAATCAATTGTATTGTAAATGTGTACCTTTTTCTAAGTCCATTTCTCTGAATTCGTCGGAGTCGTGAACTGCCGTGAAACATATATTTGAATTATCTGTCTTCTGATCATCATCAATTGAGGACGAGTCTGAGTCATCTATAGTAGCAGTAAATGCACGTTTTCATTTCTTTACGGAATCATTGTTTATAGGAAGATTTTGCCTATCTGGATACGGACGACCACTTTTGATATGGCCTGGTTCATCACAGTTGAAACATTTGATATTGTTTGACACTACATTCTGATTTTCAGAGTTCTTATAGTTGTTTCTCTTGAGATTGTTCATCTTTCTGTACTTCAAAAATTTTCGAAAATTCTTGGTCATAAGGTCTATCTCTTCATCATTATCGCTGTTTGAGTCTGAAACATCGGTCAATGCATTGAACGCCATTGATTTCCTTTCAGATGCTTTGCTTTCTCTTCTCTCAATCATTTGGACTTCAAACGACATTAGATTTCCAATGAATTCTTATATCTTTAAGGTACTGATGTCATTTGCCTCTTCGATCGCAAGTACCTTTTGATCCCATTCTGGAGTAAGAGAATCTAAGATTTTTCTAACTTGATCTTCTTCTGAAAATTCCTTTCCCAAGGATATTAGAGAATGCACAATGTTCTGAAATCTACTATACATATCTGAAATAGACTCATTAGAATTTATTTTAAATAATTGAAACTGGTTTGTGAGCATGGAAATTTTGGTATGTTTAACTTTGCTTGTTCCTTCGTGAGTAATTTGCAAAGTTTTCCAGATTTCATATGCAGACTTACAAACTAACTCTATATTAAATTCATTTCTATCAAGTGAACAAAGCATAATATTCATAGCTTTAGAGTTATTTTGTGCAACGATCTTTTGCTCGGCAGTCCACTATGCAAAATCAGTTGTGGGTTCAGAATATTCAGTCTGTGTGACATTCCAAGTGTCTAGTCCTATAGATTGTAAATATATTTTCATCCTACATGCCCAATATGCATAGTTACTGCCATTAAAAAGTGGTGATCTAACAGTAGACTGACCTTCTACAAATGAACTAATGACAGGGATAATAGAACCAGTATTGGTAGTGTTAACAGTACTAGTGTTGGTAGCCATTTTGAAAAAATTTCAAAATTCAGATTATGAAAACTTTGAAAACCTTGCTCTGATACCAAATGTGAGAAATACGGAATACGAATCTTAAGGCTAGGATTACACTAGAGGGAGGGGGTGAACAGTGTTTAAAGTAATTACTAAATCCTTTTGAGTTTATATTAATCTGAACACAAATGTATGCAATATTCAGACATAGATATGATCACAGAAATAAACACAAATGCAGAAATAAAGTAAAAGCAATAAAGGAAAGAACACACTAGATTTTACACTGGTTTGGAGTTACCCTACATCCAGTCCCATATACAAGTATGGATTTCCTTTCAAATGTAATTATACAATTACACCCTCGATTTCAAGGCCATGAGGTACACCACTCTAGATTCACAATCCTCTGGGTAGAGATATTTGTTTGCACGGGCAACAAGTTCACCCAATTGATTTCCAAGGCTACAATCACACCTTTTCTCACTTGATTGACTTCACAGGCTACAATCACACCTTTTCTCGCTTAGTTTATTACAAAGAAGCCTATAACTCTGAATAACACTGAGATCTTATTGAGATAGTGATATAGAATCAAACTAGAGATGATCTAGTTAGATTCAATGTTGATTTCGGCAGAGTAATGGTAAAAATGTGTATAAAGAAATGAGGAAGAAGAAGAGGAGTGAAATCAGAGAAAATATGAATACAACTTCATTCAAAACTACCCCTATTTATACTAGAACAACAGCTATAACGAATAGACACTTCCTTTGAAATTCAAATTTTTGAAATAAACTGCTACCATGTCGACAAGGGGTACTTGAGGATGTCGACATGCCTAAGGTATTTTTAGTAATTTGCTTTTCTTTGAAAATAACTTTTATCTTGTATTAAAACTATTTTAAACTTTATAAATATACTTAACTATAGTTAAAATACATAAGTAAATATAGAAAATAATATTTTGGTGTATATATATATATATATAATTTTACTATAATTTTATATTTAAATCTAAGTATAAATATTAAAATTTAAATATATTATTATTATTAAAAGATAGTTTAAAAACCAAGGATAATTTGATTTTGAAGATAAAGATTATTTTGAGGCTAAAAATATTTAAAACCAGGATGGATGTTTTTTATTCTTTTAAAAGGAAGGTTTTGAAATCATTTTGAAAACAAGATATAATTTTGGAAAAACATTTGAATAGAAGGTTAGCGGATACAAAACACTGTTCCACTAGATTTTTTGTAGGTTCCATCCTACTTAGAGTTCCATCCCTTTAACAGGCTCGAAGAGGATTCCATTCCACGAATAAATTGGATTTTAAGATGCCAGTGCTTTTCTAGGAGTTTTAACAAAATTCTAATTAGATTACTTATTATTGAAATCTTAAGCTCTTGATAATCTTGATACTCATGAGTCTTCAATCTTGATAGTTTGAATCTCTATACTGTACAATCTTCATTCTTGGTACCTGCATGGTTAAATCCTGCATATATATATATATATATATATATATATATAAGCTAAAATGTTAGTATTTATATTTTATAATCTTATTCTAAGGTTGTTGTCATCAAAACCATCATCTCAAGGACTAACACTAGGAAGTTAGCAAGACTTAAAAGAGGATTTAGCAAGCTATAGGAAAATAATAGGTGAGTTAATCACTCACACTACTACCTTTAATCTATGAGAATATGTTAGTTGCTATTTGAGTTGAATTGAATGGTTTTGTTGATTGAATTTCTTTCAAATTGATTGTGAATTGGTTGCTTAAATTTAATAATTATTGATTGTTTGCTGAAAATAAATTGTGAAAATTACTGCTGCAAAACAACAATATCTTGGTGTGAAATGATCCGAATTGGTTCAATCTTTTTGTGGTACAAAGATATCTAAATAAGCTATAAGTTCTTTTTTATCATTTTTTGAAATACTCTATTTAAAAGGGTCTAAACTAAGTTTGAAACTGATATTATAACACAGCCGTATCCAATTTTCTGAGTTGATACCTGACAGTAAAATGACCATGACTTTTTAGCCTTAAATCCAAATTATGATACTTTCTTTATAGACAGCTAAGAAATTAAGAAACAACTTTCATGTTATAAGTTTATGAAAATTCTATGATTTAAAGGGTCTAAATTGGGTTTAAACTGATATACATGCTCTGCTCTGTCGATTTTTTGAGTTGAAACCTAAAACTAAAATCACCATAACTTTTTAACCGTAAATCCAAATTGTGCAAAACTTTTTCTAGTGGAAATTTGAGATTTTAAGGAACAACTTTTATGTTGTATGTTTTCGAAAATTTGGAGGAAAAATGGGTCGATATGGTGTTTCAAAACTGAAATCTATTGTGACCTATGATTTGTTGCTATGTTTGTGATGTTGTTTAAATGTGCTTTGAATGTTCTGTCGTAATAGGTTTGATATATATATATATATGTATATGTATATGTATATGTATATGTATATTTCCATTAGTTTATTAAGTTATAAATTGTGTTTAGAGATGATATGAAAATCAAACCTTATGGCAATCTTGTGATATGTAATAGTGAATTTCTTGTGCTTTATGGACTTTGAATCATTTTGGATTCAAAGCTTTGGAAATTTATAAATTTAAATCTACCTATTTTGCGAATGTACATAAATGCTTTGTTTGGTATAAAAGTAATTTTGCAAAGAGAGTTTATTTAAGTTCTAAATGTCAAATATGTTTTCTAAAGTAGTTTAATTACTTTTATAAATGATTTTATGGATTTGAAATTTCAAATTTTGGAAATATAATTGTATGAGGTTTTAATTAATTATTAGAATACTAAATTGGTTTTGAAAATGGATTCGTGGATTCACAAATATGAACATTTTTATAAGTGGTTTTTGAAATATGGTGTGTGAACATTATAACCTTATAAAATTCAAAAAATCAATGTAATTTTGGAACATGGAAAATATTGTTTTGTAAAATAAATACTCTTGGAAAATTTTGGAATGACGGATAATTTTGATAAATGACAAATTAAATAAATGTTTTAAGAACCTTAATTCTATAATTTTGGAAGTACTAATAATCGAGTTAGTGTCATCGATTGGTTTAAATGCTTTTGAATAAGACTTCGTCGAATATAGTATAACTCATTGAATAGAATATTTGAGTGGAACTTACTAACCATTAGCGAATACTCGAATTTCACCGGGTTATAGGGGATGCCTTGGTTAAATACTTGTGATAGCTATTAGGAAGTATTTTACACCTTAGAGTTGTATCCTCTTCTGGTGTGTGACAAGTGGTTGCTAGATCCTTAAGAGAATGTAAATCAAGTTTTCCAATGGTGTTCGTAATAAGTGATATTTACTAGCTTTTAGTAAATACTTGAATTTCACCATACCATATAGGACATATTGGTTAAATTCTAGTGATTACTGAAGGTGATAGCATATGGCACTTTAGAGTTTACTCTCTTTTTGTGTGCAGCAAGTGGCTGCTAGATCCTTAAAAAGTTTATTCCTAGATTTCTTTTCGAACATAATAATATAATAATAAATCTACATTTACCGAGTCATGGTTTCTACGATCACCTTCATCAGTATGGACTATCCTTGATATCATTCTGTGATTTTGTGTTCCTGGTCCGAGTACGATCCTTGGTATTGGATCGCTTCGGGTTATACCAATTTGTTTGTTTATTTGCCATAGGTTTTGGGTACAATCATTGCGATTTTTTTGGACGATCATTACAATCGGTTTAGATTAAGATTCTTGGATTCTGTGACTATTCTATGTTCATGAAATAAATATATATTCTTGTGTCTTGTGTTTGTGAAATAAAAAAATATATTCTTGTGTTATGTGTTCGTGAAATAAATATATGTTCTTGTGTCTTGTGATGGATGTTAAATTAATTCTGTTATTTTGTGTTTGGTGACTAGTTTGTGTTTGTGACTTAAACATATAACCGTTTACTGAGTTAATCATTGGTATTTGCATGCTTAGAGATATTGTGTTTTGTTATATGAATTCAATGTTTAGTGACTAATACGTGTTCATGACTTTAATGTATAACCATGTTCCTTGTGATGAACTCTAAGTTAAATTAATTCCCTTGACTCGGTATATTGGACATCTGTATTTACTTATATGTTGTCTGTTCTTGTGTTATATCTTGTTCTCGCCTTGTTGGATATTTAGAGATAGTCTGTCCCGGGTGCTATTTTGCTCGGGTCAGGCCGAGACTTTTCAGGTTATAGGATAGGTCAACATTTGAATGGTTATTCTAGCAAGGAGATAAACATTTGGACTTTTAGTTTATCCCATTTAGGAATTTGGATACTGTATACAAAATGTATGAGAGTTGTTAAATTTGTATAACAATCGAGTCTAGTATTTCATTTTGTAAACTCAAAATTTATGTATATGTAAGTTAAGATTTATTCCAATATGATCTATGACTGTTATTTATATGATATATTGTTACGATTTCAAGAAATCGTTGTGTCTATTACTTTCTATTAATATCATACGCATCAAATTTTAGTTCAGATATTTAGTGAAAAGTATAAATGACGTGTCAGTGCTAGTCTAAAGATATATTCACATTTGATTTCCCTTAACGCACTGTATTCTTCGGATTAGTAAATGACATTACTTGTAATGTTATTTGCTAAACTGGGTATCGCGGTGGAGTCGTTACAGTATCTTTTTTCTCGATATTGATAGGAAACTCATAATCTATCTTTAACGTGCAAGAATACTTATTTGACACTCTAATTTGTTGTGTTCATTTAGGTTAGGTAAGTTTCACATAATCGGTTTCATCTCTGGATCGTATCCAAATCCATTTTTCTACCAATAATTTTATATGAAATTCCTTCCCTACAAAGTTGGTAATTATTAAAACAATAAATGTTTCTCAATGCAATGGAATAGGTATTCAGAAACACTTTATGGATTTCTTTATATATAAAACTGATTTGGTTTTGGCTTACGATACTTAAGTTCAAAACACATATTGGTCTTCCATTAACAATCGTTCCCAAACTCCTTTTGGGATGAACCATGCAATATCCCTCATGTACAATTATTACATATAGCATTTCGACTCGCACAACCTGTAAACTGCTTGACCTAGGATATGTCGAGGTCACTTATAAACCCTTAACCTTTATCTTATATGATTTTGTAAACTATACTTTAAACTAAATTGATTTAATAGTGTATACTACTCTTAAGTACACTACCTTATAGAAAGAAGTTAACTCAACCTCACACAACATTATTCGAACTTTTTTAGCAAAGTTCGAATACTCCTTATCGATATATTATTATGTATCATAGGGGGAGTGACTTTTGAGAAAAGATATTTATTCATTTTTAGGTACATCCAAAACTCTTTCTAATATACTCACCCATTTGATTAAATTGAATCATTCTATTTTCTATGGCATATTATTTTATTTACACTTATCATAAACATACTACATGTGTATCAAATACACATGTTCATGTTTGTGATAACTCATCGGTGAATACAACGGAGTACATGAAACTATTTTGGTATTAATAGATTTATGATTACTTACATCTATATGCATCAATCTGAAGAGTTCATCAACTCTTATGATGTTCGCACGGAATGGGTGCTTTGTCCTTAATTGTTTGAGATATAACTCACTAGTACCATACGATTCATAATCATATAATCAAAGGATTATTTCTTTAAAACTATTGCTTAGTCCGTAATTCCAAAGTAATTGCAAATAAATTTAGATGCCTCTGCGTTTTCCAATGCATCACAAATACCATTATTATAGTTTTATTATGTAATTAATATTCATATGAAATAAAACTATATCTATTTTTCAATCAATACTGGAAAACAATTATTATTTCATAAATAATATTTGATATTTTTTACGAAAACAATTATCGTCACTTGATCAATAATTAAGTGTTATATGACATACTCCCACTATTTCCATCATTACTATAATAGTGTATGAAATACAGAGCTCCATTTAACCATTTAATAGAGGCTATTTATTCCATCTACCGTAACCAGTTATAGTGGAGAGTTTTTAGATCAAATATCCTAAACTGAAATAAATAAATCTTGTAAAAAAATTCTATATGAAATACATTTCAAAGAAGAAATCATATTTCTCATTCCTTGTTAAGTATCAATTATTATTTTACAGTTCTCATTTCCCATGTTTCTTCATAAAGCGGAAGTGACCATTCACTTTCTTATTCCAAATCATGCCATAAGTTGTAACTACTCTTGCACATTCACTTTTGTCAAACCATTCAAAGGAAGCTCTTAATACAACACCATAAAAAATTCTTTACAAAAATTAATTTGGTTGTCCTTAATATTTAAGGATATCAAATATGTTCCACTTTACATAAACTGATCGGACTGACATTTCAGTGATTGAATACTTATATCAACCTTGTAGCTCTTGGTCTAATGTTAGGTTTAACATGAAAAGATTATGGTTATAATCAGTCATAAATACATGATCTTACACTATGGTTTACTTGATTATTTCGAATGAATTACTTTCATCGATATTCTGTACATTACGAGTTAAGACTGTTCACCATATATCATTATACGCGATTGAAAATGAATCAAATATTAATATCCATGCATTACTTTTAGAGTTCAAAACTCATTGAAGACAATACAAAGTCTCAAGTAAGTAAACACATAAGCGACCAAGTTATGAACATATTTAGTAGTTTTATAATTAGGTGCTTTCATGGGTCAACAAGCTAAGTTTATTGGTAAGTATATTTTATATTTCTGTCTGTCAATATTAATTCAGTTCCTTTGTATATATTTTGACTAATAAACATTTTATCAACTATATTTAATGCATAAATTTTTTATGTGGATTATTTAGATTGATACATAGTAGATGTTCTTATAATATTAAAAAAGTTAAATGTTACCATTTCATTTTTCAAATAAGGCTCTTACCAGACTTTTATGTTTCTTAAAAATCCTAAAAGAAACGTAGAAATATTTGGATTACTCTAGTGGGTGTTAAGACTCACTTGCCTTGAGATTTTGACCTTAAGTTTTCTCAACAAGTCATATCCCCACAAACGATGGATAACCCTTATTGGTTGTATCATATACAGCTCCTAACCCATGATTCTTCATCATAATCCCATTTCAACCTTGAGTTTGCTCAATAAATCGAAAAGGATTATTCACCCGCATCTACTATTTCGCAATGGCCTAAGTAAAGTATATGTACCTTGAGTTTGCTAAACAAATAGATATAATTATCTTACCTTGAATGTTCAATATATTAATAATTTTATGCATAACATCTCTAATTTAAGTGTGTGTGGGTGTGTGTCTATATATATGTTAGCATACATTCGACCATAATAATAAAATCTTATGGTTTAGTTAATTTTCTTAAAAAATGGAAATCTTAAAAAATCCTTTTTTGTATTATTCAAAAACATTTATGCATAACGTTATTGAAATACTAGTAAATATAATTTTTCAATAAATATATATATATATACGTATATATACACACTTTGTATAAATTAGATATGATATCAAAACAACTATATACAATATGCACACACACAAAAATTAGAATTAAACGTATATATAAAAAAATTCTAACTTTCAAACACTTAAATATATTTATGTGTGTATAACTATATATTAACAAAATAAATATATACATAATGTATAATTTTCTTTGTATTTTAAATCTAATTTTTATTTAAAAAATAATTTTAGAATATTATTTTATTTTTAATTTTTTATCATGGCCGTGAGAACCATGCTTACATATATACATATAATTTTTTTTAAGTAATATACACATATATCCATCATCATTATATGTAGACAACACAAATGTATGTGGATTCGTGGTATTAATGCCCCATCTAAGCATACATATAACATGATAAACATTTATACATAGATATGAAAATGTAAATAAAGGATTTACCTTGTCCAAAGCCTATATCAAACAACTTGAAACGCTAAATAGAAGACTCTTTGAAATATTGTTGAGAATCCAGAAAGCATTACCAATCTGAATGCAATTAGCACCAATCTTTGACTTGTATTTAATTTGAGTTTTAACGGATTGAAATTTTGGAGGAGAGAGGAAATAAAGGATGGAAATTGCTGGTCTAGAGGAGCTCAAATGAAGAGCTAAAGTAGAGGCAGTAGATGAATATATATGCATAGGTCCAAGGAGTAAAAAAGGAGATCCGAATCCTCCTTTCTCTCTTGCCAATTCACCTTATTTTGAATCATTATTCAAGCCTTCCCTAGTCTCTTATAGTTGGACATGTATGTACCATTTCTGGGCCTTCTGATCATTTCAAGCTCGATCAAATAAAAATGCAATTAAATATAATTCAAATGCACATCGATATCACATATCGATATGTGTGTTTATAACTATTATACACACACTATTTAATATTGATCAACACAAATTAAATAAAATTTTATAATTAATATTTCATAAATATTAATTAATTTAGTTAATTTATAACAATTATAATTATTTAAATCGGGTGGTAACATGAGTATTCAATGTTTTAGTTGTGTGACTCTTAAATTGGGTGGTAACATGAATATTAACTTCACACGTTACCTAGCAGGTGGTATGGCATTATGGCTAAATTTATCGCTTACGTAGATTCAATAAAATCTAGTTTGCCTTATTTAAGCATTACTTGATATTGATAGTTGTTTACACCAATTCTCTTCATCAAAACTATATCACCTTAGGACTTATGAAATTTGGTAATGGTCAAAATTCTAATATCGTCCATGTTCAACATTATATTCCAAACACAAAGTCCTTAGTTCAATGATAATAATTATTACTAATCGAACTGCTTTGGCCAAAGACTTAAACTTTGAGCTGACTTCAATCGACCGTGATACTAACCTCATATAATTAGGGAGACGAATCCTCTCTTGAGTAGTGTTTCACTTCCAACGTTTCCACTCAACCCAAATATAGTCATTCAATGAACGATGTGTCACAATCTAAATATAGTCAATGTGGAGTTTCCATATCATAACTTATTTAAAGTGGAGAGAAGTTTGTAATATTATCACATTGATATTTTTTGTTTGACCTTAATTATATTAACCAATAGAAAACTTTCGAAAGAGTCATTCCATGGTTATCAAATAACTATCAATACATAACCCCTTGGTGCCCGTAGAAGCCATGAGTAATATATTGCCTAACATTTGGAGAGCATTATATACTCTAATCTCAACGGACGTATCGATATCTAGTCTCGATACATCTTGACTAGGAATATTTGAAACGTATGTTTGTTTTAATGGGATAAATTACTCATGATTATAAAACATTGTAACTACTATTAAAAAACATATTGTTTATGGATTTTCCGTTAAATATACTTTTAGTTAAATTAAGTATTAATATAACATATTATATCAAGTAAATAATTGAAAGAAAATACTTTTTATTTTAAATAAAATTGGTTCTTAAGTTAGATACATGTAACAATTACATAATTGTCCTAAAGCATACCCCTAACTCTATCAGAGATGAGTCAGCTGTATGAGATCTCCAATAAAACTTAAAAGATAAAAGGATTTTTTATTAGGTTACTCCACCTTATAATCCACAATGCAATAGTGTTTCAAAGAGAAGAAATCAAACAATATTAGATATGGTTCAAACTAAGACGAGTGGAGCTGAGTTGCCTCTTTCCTATTGGAGATATGCGTTAGAATATATGGTGCATTCGCTGAATTTGATGCCTAGAAAATTTGTGCCTAAGACACTATATGGGATGTGGTATAGGAAAAACCCCATCTCAAGTATTTAAAGGCGGGGATTATCCAACCTACATTAAGAAAATTGTCCCTAATAAACTTAAGGCAAGATCAATACTGTGCAAGTTTATAAGATATCCCAAAGAATCTATGGGCTATATTTTCTTTAACACTGAGGAACAAAAGGTTGTTGTTTCTTGACACACTGTGTTTTTAGAAAAGGAATTTATGTTAAAAGAGATTAAAAGTGAAGTTGTAAACTTAGATGAGATCTGAGAAACTAAAAAAACCAAACCAATAGAATAATCGAATTCACCAATATATGAAAACATGCAACCTATTAAAAGGTCTAACAAGGAATCTTGCACACTAGAGTGATACTATTGTTTTCTCGTGGATTACAAGAAAGAGGATCGCCTCCTAGAAGATGAAACTCCATTCACATTCTAACAAACTTTGCAGAGTAATACTCTGCATTATGGCTTGCAGCTATGAAATTCAAAATGGATTCCATATATGAAAACAAAGTAAGGACTTTGGATGATGTACTCGAAGGGATAACATCCAATGGCTTCAGATGGATCTTTAAGAAGAAACTAAATGCAAATAGAAAGGTAGAGACTTACATAGCAAGTCTATCCTAAAAGGTTTCCATCAAGTTCAAGATTTTGATTATAATCAAATATTTTTGCCCATAGCCATGCTTATGTCGATTCGGATATTACTTTCCATCACTGCATTTTATGACTACTAAATACGGCAGAGACATGAAAGCAAATTTATAAATGTTGATTTATAATAGATCGCCTACGTGTCATGGATAGAGTGTTTTGAGGTTAGTAGGACGAGGGAAAGAATTGTAAGTTGTTTAGATAATATATGGTCTTAAGCAAGCTTCAGAAATTGGAATTAATATTTTGATAAAGTAATCAAACTGTTTGATTTTATTAGAACATGAAGGAAGTGTTCGTATATCAAAAGGAACAAGGTAGTGTCATTATGTTTATTTTCCTTTAAGTCAATGATTTCCCCCTGATTTGAAGTGAAGACTCGTTGCTACAATTGGTGAAATAATAGTTGTCCAAGAACTTATCCACGAAGGATTTGGGAGAAGCGATATAATAATTGGTATTGGGATATATAGATAGATCTAAGAGGTTATTGGTATTATCCTAATCCTTGTATACAGACATCGTACAAATAATTTTAATACAGGGAATTACAAGCGTGGAATTTTTCTAACGTGATCCGAAATCGCCAATTCTAAGAAGGATGCTCCTCATACAGATGAGGAGGGGCATATGAAAAGGATACTGTTAGTAAATTTCTTCGTTAACCCTAAAAAGTGTGAGGAAAGTGATACTTGATTGAATAGAGACTTTAGTAATCCTAGGTTAGCTTATTAGGAAGGCACATTCTCCATGTTAAATCCATATTAGTCATGTAGTCATGAGTGTTTTAGGAATTCAAAACAAGTTATGATCGAAACCACAAGTGCTTGATAATTCAAAAACAAGGAATAATTCGAGAAATCTTATGCCAGATTGTTGGTAGCATGCACATACAATGGCAAAGTCAAGATTATGTCGAAATCATGAGAATCATAAGTAATAATTCATGTCTCTTTATTCATATACAATGTGATTGTAAAAGTACAAGCCTTTATTTGCAGAAAGGATCGCAAGATTACAAATGGCACTAAAATTCCCAAATTGATTTAGGTTACAAACTTTCAAAATGTAAAAAAAGGAAAAGAATGAATCCCCCTCCTCCATGTCCCTAGGTTCATATTTTTAGGGGTTGGGAGGAGCGGCATGGCTGTCACGTGTCACTTCTGGCATGCTGGCTTTTGGCATCATCAACATCTCCATGCTGCCAGGTGTTATGCTTCGTATTGAAGATTTTTGGTATCCCTTTAAGTGTTAATAACACATGGCATCATGCTTTGCTATATTGCTAAGTTGCGATATTGGCTGAAGAACTATGACATCTTTCCAAGGCTGAAGAGCTCCGGCATCATCGTATATGTTGATGATCTTTGGCATCAAGCTTTGATACCCAACATACTAATCCATACTATTATTTCTTATTTCTTACTATTGCCCTAAAAGGAAATGGCCTTTGACGTCATTTGAAGGCTTGGTTGATGAAGTGCGACATCAGTAAGACGCGACATTAGTGGTAGATGACATTGAAGAGACATGTCATTATGGCATGCTTTTTGTACATTGTTAGTAGGCGGCAACCTTATACATAGTTTTCTTAAGACCCAAAATCCTTCAATTTACTATCACCCGACATCGGTTACTGATGACATGCTGCATCATTGAGGAGAAGTATTTATGATATATCATGCCTTTATCACATTGATGGCTTACGACATGTTATTACTTTGACATCAATCCTTGCCTTAACGAAGTATAATGCTGGCTTTATACTGAATCATTCACTGGCCATATGCGACATAGACAAGATGTGATATTCTTTACTACATTGGTGAAGTGCGCAGTAAATGGTATGCAACATCGATGTCATATGATATTCTCAGTCATTCTGATGACTTACAGTATTATAATTTGCCTAAGTTGATAAAGGGCGGCATCAATGGTATGCAACATCGTTATAGGTTTTCGATCCTCCTCTTTATTGTTGATGACATGTTATATTGATGTTGCATGTAATTATGGCATTCGATATTGTTTGATGTCCGATATTCCATATTGCTTTGATGACATATAATATCCGTTAAGGCGTAGCATTGCTTGCGATAGGTTTGACATCGACCATTCTTGTATTGGTATGAAATCCTATGATTTCGGTAATCTTTTTGTCGACACTCTTTATGCCCTCGTAATCATGAATGGTAGTAACATTTTCCCTCTAGTATGAAAGAAACATTGACTTTTCAAGTCATTGCCTTAATATTGGCGCTTTCTGCTTATTGGTATTCTTTTATAGATCTAGCCGTTCATTTAAATTCGTTCCATATATGATTGTACTTCTTCTTCTTCCTTATAAATATTCAAGCTTCTTCATCATTTCTTCTTTTACCTGCAACTCAAAGCACAAACAAATATTTTTAAATCCTCGAAATTACATAACCACTTGTAATATTTCAATCAAAGCTTAAATCAAGGTATGATTTTCATTGAGTAAGTCAATCAGCTAAATCTACATTCGAATTGGTGTTAGGGTTTTAATTGGGGGTTTTCAATTTCGAATCGATACTTGTTATTTATCAATTATATTTTCTTGTTAATTCTTGGATAATTAATTTGTTTCATTTATGAATGGATTTAACTTTGAATTATTATGTCGTTGGGGGATTAATTAACCAATTGAAGTTAAGCGATATTGATTTAGTAACTTGGGAATTTCTAGTTTCACTGTGAAATAAATAGTTTATTTAAACCCAGAACCTTTTATTAACTTATTTGATTTCGAAGACATTGCGTTACAACATCCATGTGATGTTCGTCATTAAATAGTTTTTCCTTTTTTTACTATTTTTCGACAATCGATTCGAAACTTAGAAAATTTTATAATGCGAGATCCTTATAATGTTAGTAACAAAACAAAGATGCAGCAATCATTCATGAATGCAACATTAATTTAAGGGGTTATCACATGAAGCCTATAACCTTACATTATGTATCATTATTCTTTTCTGATAACTATTTACAATATTGTGGTTTAAATTTTATGCAACATCACTAATTGGTGTCGTAGTTATCGTATGGCAAATTCATGAACTACTCATATACTTGATATTTTTCATAAAAATATTTTTAGACCATTTCGACATCATTCATTGATTTGGGTTACTTAGCATTTTGACATTGGGTCATTATTACGACATCATTTTAATAATTTTGACACTCAATCAGACTTCTTTTGCATAACTATAAATTTACCTTTCTTCCGTGGATCTAACAATTATGGATATATTTTTGATTGACTAAAAACTTAAGAACTTCATAAATTCGGTATGGATTGTTTAATGGTCAAAATCTTATTGTAAGTATAATAGCTAACTTGTACTTCAACACTTCTCTATTAATGCTTGGGTAATTTCTAATTAACTTGCTATAGTTTTGTTTTAGCATATAATTGTCTATTATATATCATAAGCATTCTAAATTTCAAAAAATATTTAATACTTCCTTGATTTGGTATAATATCACCAGGCGGGCAAATGGAAGGCAAGAAAGTCAAGCAAGAAAGGCAGTAAGAGCACTAAACCATCTCCCTTCATCAAGAAAGGGGATTATCATCTCAACCAATCATATATTACCACTAAAGAAGAAGTGGACACTAGCCTCAAGCAATTTAAGATTATAAAAATAGAAGCCATTACCATCGGTCCTTCTGGCGGAATTGATAATCCTCTAAAAGGATTCTTTACTTTCACGCCAATCCATATCTGGCACTTAGGGTACCTGCCTTTTCCAAATTTTCTTTTTCACTTACTGGAGCACCTAAATATTGCTCCAATTAAATTAACTCCCAACTCGTACACCTGTTTGAGCTGCTTGGAAGTTCTTGCTTGGGAAGCTAAATTTCCCTCTTTGAGTGCTGAAATTTTCCGCATTTTAGCTAGCCCTATGAGATTAAGTGAGCAGCTGGATAACCCGCTATATCATATTTGACCATTCCCTACGAGTTTAATCACCATTAGTATAAACAAGATAAAGGAGTGAGAAAACCAATTCTTTTGCATTAGACATTATTCCCCTAAAATCAAGGGAACTTTATCTATTTTCAGTAAGTTTCTAATTTCTATCATTTATGTTATATCTATCATTCTCTTTTGGTGAATGTTTCCTCTTAGATCTTGCTTCTAAATAACCAAGCTCCTCTATTAACGATATTGTCAATTCCCCGACTTTGGCATCCAAGAGCATGGATGATAGACTCACATTTTTGATAGAAGTGAATCTTCATAAGTACTCCCAGGTCTTAGACAACCATATAATGCTTAGAGAACATCCGATGATAAAGGGGAATGCTCAAGAGAATCGATAATTGGTTATCAGTAACCGGAATGCTTTCTTTGTTTTCCCTCCAATTCAACTTGAACCTTCTGGTAAAACTTTCATTACAACTTGTATGGAATTTCTTATATTATTTTATTATAAGCATCTTTCTTTGGTTTAGGCTCATCTGCTCTCATTGCTACTCCATAAGAGAAGGTGGCCAAAGATGATTATCTCATCTTAGCCAAATCATATAAACATGCTCTTATTGAGGATTCTTTTGCCAAGGTAGTGGAGGAGAAAAGGAAAGCAAGCACTGTCTCCTCCCTCGATAAAAAAGCGTAAGCTTGTAGGTTATTATACCCTTGTTGTTGTGGCTAAGGAGGCACATGTGAATATTGACTCAAAGCCTAATATTTAATCTAGATTCTCTTGGACATATAGTTCAAAAATCAATTGAGGGGCTCACTCTTCGGATCTCCTTCTCAACATTTCTCTTCTAGATTCTCCAATAGCCCTTTGCCATATATATGTTAAGCTTAAACTATTTTTTTTCCTCAACGATTCTCTTCCTTCGAAGGCTCAAGCTTAGATTCCTGTGACGAGTTTTGATGATCTTCTTCCATTGGCTGCCTAATCTCCTTCTTTAGTTTCTTTCAGGCCACCGCTTCCTTTGATCTATTCTAAGGAACATCTTTTCATTATTATTATAAACTATTCTTATGGGCGTGCATTTCCTACTGTTTGGTTAAATCGGGATCTTAGCTCTATATATCATGTTCTGACTTGTGCTTGTACATGTTTCAGGTGGCCAAGCATATCTTCTTCCTCCAGGAGGCTTCTCAAGGGCCTTCTAATAAAGTGGCTGAGATCAAGGAACAAATCGCTTCGCTTAACAATAGCTTTTTAATCAGTATCACTACAGCAAGGGATGAGGCTGTTTATGAAAAAGATAAACTCGCTTGCTGTATTGACGAGGAAAATAAAGCTAAATAATTATTGGGAAAGACGTAAAAGCATTGAAAGCGGATCTCGAGAAGACCAACAAAGAGAAAGCCAAGCTAGTTGATGAGAATAAATCTTTAAAGGATAAGTTAAGAAGGAAAAGTGGTATCTTGACTTAATCAAACAACATTATTAGGGACGCCAAGAAGAAAGTCACCTTTTTTATTGATAATGCTCTTACTACCATTACTGAGAAATGTTACAAGACTGCATATAGTGACAACATTTAAAAATGTCCAGATTTATATTTTCCTTCCCTCCCTAATTAGAATGAAAATTTCAAAAGAAAATTTTGCCTCGTGACGAAAAGAGCTCAGGGGTCACTTCAAGAAGAGTTTCCTACCGAGGAAAAGGTCGTCACTAGAAAGTTGTTATCCTTTGGCGACCCCTCACTCGATAAGGTGATAGAATCTTATGAAGAAGAAGGATATGATGATGATGACCATGATGATAATGATGGGCACGACGACAACGATAGAGGTGATAGCAATGACAAGGGTCCTTCTAGACCAAAAGATTGGTGAGATGGATCAGGTGGTCTTAACTTATACTCATCTGCCCATAATGTAGGTTGTTCTGACCTTTCTAATTCTGAAGGTGATACAAGGAAGGACACCCCTTTCAAAAGGATGTGCTCCCACAAGTATCAGTCAAAAGGGAAAACTCAAACTCCAACTTCCTAAGTTCAAGTCTCTCCAGTATGGAATTCCTTTTTTAATTTTCTACAGTTATTAACTAGTCTTTAGTTAATAAACTTATTATCTTAGTTAAGAAGAAAGAACAAGTATTATTATGAGACTTAATATACAAAGAGTTAAAAGGATGTGCTTCGGTAAAACAGAGAGGCCGATAGATTAATTGATGAATATAATGAATTGTCTGACAAATATAAACGTGTCCCTTCTAGTGCTGCACCGGTTAAGGTTTTTCAAGAAAAAGCAGGCTATGCGCGTTCGAAGAGAGCTCGCCTTCATATGGATACAATCATGTGAGAATGCAAGATTAACAACTTTTTTTTGGATGCTAATTGAAGATAAGGTGGCCTTAGTAGAGTTCTTCTATAAAATTTATTCTAGGAATATTCTCACTGACTTTTCTTTCTTAGAGAAAAAAGTGAGGGCTTGATTAGGTGTCTTCATAAAAGATATTTAGATGATCATGGAAGTGGCCCTTATTTTAGGGCTTGTCGGAACCTTCCTAGGGTTGCTTGTGTTTATCTCTCTCCTAATACTCTTCCTCCTAAGAAAATTAAGTATAGCGAGGAGAGATTCATTTTTGAATTTTATAAGGGATCAATATTGTATGAACCTTAATGATTATATGATTATAGTGTATGATTCGAATAGTTTATAAACTTTATCATTTACGTTTCTTTTCTCTTAGTTTATTTTCATATATTATATGGATTAAGAAATCCTCAAGTAGTCCTGTTCCTATGGAACTCTTGAGTAAATTTATCAAGTTAAAGAGGGATTTTAAACAAAAGTCCTTACCTCTCAAAACATCTCAATTAGCAAAACATTGCTTTCTTAGAGATCTACAAGAAGTTTGCACACGATTTCCCAACTTTTGTTTTGACTTCTTAGGTGATGAGAAAGATAAACTGCTTAATGAAATTCGAACTAATCACGCTAAATTTCTATGTGGTTAATCTAGCCCTTCGGTCGGAAAGTAGGACTATCATCAATTACCTCCAGTTAATACCCCAGAAGGGATTAAAGCTTCTCTTTACTCTACCCTTACCTTGTCGGTCGGGTCACTTAAAAAAGCTCATATTGTTGCGTTAAAACTTTAAGAATTTGGTGTTTAAAATTCATAAGGTTGATGCGATTTTGAATTTTCTTAAGTTGTAAACCTTTTTTTCTTAATAAAGAAAATAGTTCCTATGTTATCGATTTTCTTCCCTATTCATTTGTTCGGAAAAGAAAATGGCCCTTATACCTAGTGGCATAGATATTCTTGCCCACTTAATTCTAAAGATAATCTTAAGGAAGAACTCGATAAGAAACTCTCTAGTCAAGACACTCCGACTTTATGATTTTCGAGTAATCTGGATGCACAAAAATGACATGATAAATACTACAAATTAAGATATGCATTTAGTAGTTTAAAAGATATTACTTCTGATTTAGAGAAGGAAATTAAAGAGAGGGATAGGAGAAATCAAGAATTGAAAAGGAAAATAGATGTTATCTATCAATCTAGGCTTTCATTCCAATGTACTTAGGCCGATGCTGAAATTGCCATATTACGTCAAAAACTAATGGACCTTAAGGTGGAGTTAATAAAAAGTCTAGCGAATTGCCAATTTTTAGAACTTATCGAGAGTGCAAGCGAATCCAGCCTTCCTATGCCTACCCCTTTGATTGGTCAAGAAAAGTTTTTTGGTTTATTAAACCCTCCTTTAGGCTTGGGTGATGGATAAATGGCCAGATGGTGCCAAAGGGTTAGATTTGAATGCGTTCAGTTTTTAAACAAGCAGTGGAGTGATAAGGTATTTATTCGTCTTAACACTATGAGCATAAGGTTGAGAGACTCGAGCATGAAAATCACACTTTCGAGTAGGAGTTTGAGAAATTAAAGAGCAAGATTCAGCTTCTCAAAGGATCTGATAAGGCGCTCGATTATGCACTTAAAATTCAACTAGATTCAATCAACGATGCTAATACTATTCGCAAGAAAGAGAAGAAGCTGAAATAACTTCTAGATGTGATAATTCATCATATAGCCGATTCTTATTCGGTTGCTGAAGATTTGAGGAGACTGCTCCAAGATTTTAGCTCTCAATAGAGAATTATTTCAAAACTTCTTAATTGGACTTACTTGTTATCTAATCTTTTGTTAGTGTAATTCTTGTATATAATGTATTAAATGGTAAGTAAACTCATAAATAGTTGGTATTTAAAACAACTTTGCTTTTGTCTGAGTTTTGTAATTAGCTTCCCAATTTTAGTCTAATGCTTTATAGTTATTGTTTTGAGCATAATCTGCCTTTCTGCATTTTGAGCCTTTAACATATATGCCAATAACCTACTTGTTAAGTGAACCGGATGCCTTGCTGATTGAACATTTAGAATCTTAGTTGGTATGAAGACCATAAATTTGATCTTGATGTAAGAGTTTGCTTCGTCATTAATAGATATCCAATAATTTGTGTAATCACGGAGATTCATGAATAGTAGACTAGAAATCCATTCTAGTAACAGTAATCTGAATAGAAGACCAGAAAATTATCCGACGATGATAGTCTTAATAGCAAAACAAATATCCATTCTGGCAATAATAATATGAATAAAAGACCAGAAAACCATCTGGTAATTTTTTGAATGGAATACTAGAAAATTATCTGGTAATGGAAATTTCTGTTGCGTTAACGGATAAATCCAGATTTCTTTACTTTGAAGCCCAACAGCTCATATTTGATAGCTCTTCCTCTAGAAGATTATTTGATTCTTTCTTTGGAGTACTAACGGCTCATTTTTAATTAATCTTCCTATAAAAGACTACTTGTGCTTTCAAGATCAAATGGCTTATTTTTTATAGATCTTCCTCTAGAAGATTACTTGCATCCATTCTTTTGGACGAATTCAATTGACTCAATTGATTTTTTTGTCACCATCATAAGTGATAATTTTGATTGAATCTCTAGTTACCACAATAGGTAATGGATTTTGATTGATTTCTTTTGTCACCTACTTATTTCATGATCTAAACTTGGATCAAACCTATTATCACCGTCTTAGGTGATAATTTAGGCATTTTGTCCGATACGTTTGACAAGCTTATCTTAAGAAGAACCAAAGTCTTACCCGACCTCCCATTAGGAGGCGCTTCAAACAGGCCTTGTAAGCAGGTTTCAATGCTTTGGGCATGATGTCTTATGTGGGACCAAAGGCTTACTCCATCCTCCCTCTAGAAGATGCTTCAGTCAGGCCTTATTGGCAGTACTGAAGGCTGGTCAGTGCTCTGGCCAAGCCATCTTAGGCAGGACTAAAGGCTTATTCCATCCTCCCTCTAGGAGCTGCTCCGACCAGGTCCTGTAGGCTAGATCGAAGGCATGTAGATGCTTTAGCTAGGCCCATTCTGTTGGGATCGAAGGCATACTCCGACCTTCCTCTAGGAGGTGTGCTGCTCAGGCCATCTTGGCAGGATCAAAAGTTTTTTCCTTTATTTTAGGAGATTCTTGCTCCTTTTCGTGGTTGATTCTATAGATATTCCTTTATATTCCAGGGATCTTTCTTTATTTTTGACTTGTTTAACATCTCTTTAAAAATTCTTTAAGCTTTTCTTATCTTAGAAATGTGTTGATCATCCCTTCCAGGCTTCGACATTAATTAGTGTCATGGCTATTTGAGCGATGATGATGACAATATTATCCTCCAAGATTTCGTTCATTATTTGGTCTGTTTTTTGATAAGGCCAATAATTTAGCGTTTTCTTGGTTACAAGGTAAATATCCTCAGAAGAAGCGGTAAGAGAATAGTTCTTAAAAAGCCGTGAAATTTTGGAAGAAGATTCCCTTGATTTCCACTTAGCTCTTTTGTTGTATGTGATAGGATTATTAGCCTCCATAGCAAATTTCCTCTTTAAAGAGCTTTGAGTCTCGTTCAATTTATGAGAATGATTAAGTACATTTTTCCACTTTTTGGTGAATTGAACAATGTCTTTTGCTATTTCTCTTTCAAAGATGGTTCACCATACTTGGAGTTGAATTCTCTTTCTCATTTCTATGAAGATGTTATCTTTTTTTCTTTCTTTTCCAAAACAAAGATTAGTGTAGGCCCTATGTGAAATGGGTTTAGGCTCCATTTATTTGGATTATAAGGAGTTATTTTCCTTCTCTTATCTTCCATGATTTGTAGTGCTAAGAACCCGAACACTTGCTCCTTATAAAGTCGAGGATCATCAGTGATTTGGTAGGTTGGCCTAGTTACTCGAGCTTCGAAGATCCTTGTTTGGAGATAGTCATTATTCAAATGAGATTAGATGAGGTTTGGAATGATTCCTTGATGGGATATGCTTAGTAGAGATAAAACCTTTAAGCCCTATATATGTAGGTTAAGGGTAGTTCCACTTGTGGGTTAAGAAGATATGGAGGTTCAAACCCTCCTTCTAGCATCAAAATGTGAATGAATTTCTTCGATAACCCCAAAAAGTGTGCGGAAAGTGATACTTGGTTGAATAAAGACTTTAGTAATCCCAGGTAAGCTTGCTCGAAAGGCACATGCTCCATATTGAATCCATGCTAGTCTCGTAATCATAAGTGTTTTGGGAATTCAAAACAAGTTATGATTGAAATCACAAGCGCTTGAGAATTCAAAAACAAGCCACGATTCGAGAAATCTTATGTCAACTTGTTGGTATTATGCACATACAATGGCGAAGTCAAGGTCAGGTCGAAATCATGAGAACCATAAGTAATAATTCATATATCTTTATTCATATGCAATGCGATTGTAAAAGTACAAGCCCTAATTTGCAATAAGGGTCGCAAGATTACAATTGACACTAAAATCCCCAAATTGATTTAGGGTTACAAACTTTAAAAATGTAAGAATGGAAAAAGAATGAATTCCCCCTCCTCCATGCCCCTAGGTTTGTATTAATAGGGGTTTGGAGGAGCGGCATGACTGCCATGTTTCACCTCCAGCATGTATGGCTTTCGGCATCATCAACATCCCCATGGCGCCAGGTATGCTTCGTGTTGAAGATTTTCGGCATCCCTTTAAGTGTTGATAAACACGGCTTCATGCTTTGCCATATTGCTAAGTTCTGATATTCGCTAAAGATCTATGACATCTTTCCAAGACTGAAGAGCTCCAACATCATTATATATGTTAATGATCTTCGGCATCAAGCTTTAATAAGAAACGTTCAATTTCATCTTGTTATCTCTCATTATTGCCTCAAAAGATAATGGCCTTTGACATCAACCAAAGGCTTGGTTGATGAAGTGCAACATCAGTGTTAGGCGGCATTAAAGAGATGCGGCATTGTGACATGTTTTTTATACATTGTTAGTAGGCGGCAACCTTATACATAGGTTTCTTAAGACCCAAAATCTTTTAGTTTACTATCACCCGACATCGGTTACTAATGACATGTGACATCAATGAGATGTGATATTGATGATATATCATGCCACTATCACATTGATGGCTTACAACATGTTATTACTTTGACATCAATCCTCGCCTTAATGAAGTATAGCATTGGCTTTATACGGCATCGTTCACTGGTTATATGCGACATCGACAAGATGCGATATTCTTTATTGTATTGGTGAAGTGCGAAGTAGATGGTATGCGACATCGATGGCATATGATATATTTAGTCACTCTATTGACTTACAATATTATCTATTTGCCTTTGTTGATAAAGGGTGGCATCATTGGTATGCAACATCGTCATAAGCTTCTGATATTCTCCTCTTCATTGTTGATGACATGCGGGGTTGATTCTGCATGAATATGGTATTTGATATTGTTTGATGTCTGATATTCCATTTCGCACTGATGACATATGATATCCCTTAAGGCATAGCATTGCTGGCGATCGTTTTGACATTGACCATTCTTGTATTGTTACGAGAACCTTTGATTTTGGTATTCTTGTTGTCGACACTCCACGCCTTTGGAATCATGAATGGTAGTAACATATACCATATGAATCAACCATCGGATCCATTATGCATGCTATGTTATAGACGAGATCATATGTGGCTTATGCATTAGGATCTGTAAGTCAATGACAGTCGAACCCCGAGGCAAAACAGACAACGGTGAAATGTATTCTTAAGTATTTAAGAAATATTAAAGGCTTATTCCTAATACATGAGAACTTCTAAAGGGGTATGCACATTCGAGATTATAGAGTGATATTGACGACAATAAACGGTATCGGGCTATGTTTATACAGTGAACAGTGGAGCATTAAGCTGGAAAATTTCCAAGCAAGAAGTTGTAGCTGATTCAACAATGAGGTTGAGTACATTACACTTAATGAAGCAACTAAAGAAGTAGTCTGGATGTGAAAATTTATGTGTGAGATAGGGGTGATTGCAAATATTGAAAATCCCATAACATCATTATGTGATAGCAATGTCGCGATGCAGATTGCAAAAGAACATAGAGCTCACAAGAAATGATCAAGGCACATATTACAAAAGTTTCACTTGATAAGAGAGTTTATCGACAATAGAGAATGCCGATTACAGACAGTAAGGACAACATAGTGACCCATTCACGAAGCGACTAGCTCAATCAGTTTTGAGTAAACTGAATGAAGGAATGAGATTATGAATTCGTAATTCGCCCAAAACTAAGGTGGATACTGATAGAGTTAGGGGTATATGTACGGGAAATTATATAATTTATTGTAAATTATCTAACTCTATTATCAGTTTGTTCATAATAACGGTGTTTGATTTCTATTTAGTATACTTGTTGTATTGTGATATAATTGATTAAGTAATTAATTTAAAGTGTATTAATTAGAAAATCCTTGAAAAATATATTGCATGGCAATAATTATAAATGGTTGTAATAATGAGAAAATAATCACAAGATAGAATAACATATTATATGAAATATTCCCAGCCATGATTTTTTGAGAAAGTATATCGATAACATCAATTGAGATCAGAGAACGTAACATTCTCCAAATGTTGGGCACTATATTACTCAAGGCTTCTAAGGGAATAAAAGGGTTATGTAACAACCCACCTTAAAACAAATCTAATTTTTAATCCAAAAAAGGCCCATCCAACATTAGACCCATTCCAAAGCTAGTTGTTGGTTAGTAAAGACAATACACAAAGCTATCTACTAATGCTATCAGAATCTCACAGCGAAAAAGATAAAATATAATATCAAAAACAGTACCCATTTTATAAAAATTCAAGTTTCATAACAAAACATAACATCTCAATATCTGTGGTAAAATATCTCATAAGACAATAGTATCATGTCTAAAATCGGTACATCAAAGCATATATAAAAACATAAGTAGATAGATAACTGCCACAAGACTCTGCCTTCATCTTCACCTCCTAGATTCACATCATCTTCGCTAACCTATGTCGTAATTAGGAGGGAGTCAACACAACAATGTTTGGTGAATGAAATCTTAAGTCTTTTCATAATAGTACTTAGGTAATATAATTTAGATAAAAATATGTCTTACGTGTCCTAACTATAGTTCTTATAAATACCTTCAACTATGAACCCAAGTCTTTCCTAGTCCAATCTTATAACTTACACTATTCTAACCAATCTCTATAATTTACTTTCAACTGTAGGCCCAAGGCCATTCCCAGTCCGACACATCTACCGTCAATCATGTCCTCATCTACCGTCGATCATGTCCTAAAAGTATGAGGGAAAGTATCCAGGCCACTTAATACCTTTTCAATAGGAATTAGGCAGACGTTGACTGTTTAATACCTATCTCCTAGGTAGGTCCCTAACATTTAATACATAACCCAAGGAAGACCCCTCTCGGGTACAATATAGCTGACATTGCATGGAATTTCATCACGCCACTTAATATTTCTTTTAAAAGAGGCGGACCCTACAATAGCCACTTAATACCTTAAATTCAAAGCGGACCCTTCTCGAGATTGTCCACTACCATTCCTAAACACTATCCCCAATGATTTAATACTTCCTAATTAGGGAGGAGGTGGACCTTATAATAACCACTTACTACCCCCGATCCTCGAAGCAAATCCTATGTACTATGATCCGTAACTAAAGTGTAATGTTTCACATTAGTCCGACCATTCGTAGACACTGGTAGCTAAATTAACTGGACGGACTTACCTCATAGAATTGGGATTAACCTCGTGTACTTATTATAGGCAATATCTCACATCAGCCCTAAAGTCACGCTTCTAGTAACGAGATTAGGTGGGCAGACTTCCATGTGCATTTGACTGACCCTGCATCCCTATAACTTAGTCCTAATTTACACTCTCGTAACCATACTACCATATACTTCACCGCATTCTACTAAGGCTACAAAGAAAGATTCTTTGTTCCGCCACTAATAATAACAGTTCTTAACTTTCATCCTAGGGAGGTTTTAATGCTAATTACTAACATATTACGTGATTAATATGTTATTAATTATACGTTATTCATACGCTAATATATTAATAAATACATAGCTAAAATATCATAGGCGTGTGAAGATTGCACCATATACCAATCGTTAAATGTCGAAACTTTCAATTTACTCAAGTCTAATTCCATACCATAACATACAAATTAGCTAACTTAGCCCAACAATAGACTTGTATAAGAAAATAGAATCAATTATCGAACTAGTTTTATACTAAAATAATAGAATGAATATCAATATAGTTTATAACTCAATCCTTTTACACTCTATTCAACTTTCACATATAAAACGAAAAAGGGATTCATATTTAATACAAAAATAGGAAGTGTAAACTACGAATAAGAGAATCCATACTTTATGCACCATTTCCTAATTTATTTCCTTTTAAAAGCATCAAAATAGTAAAGTGAGAAGTGGAATAGAATGTAAAATATTAGAACTGAAATAACTACACAAATTATTTTATTTTAATATATAATAATTGAGATTCGAAAACATAAGAATTGACATTTCACTTTGGAGGGATTAGAGGTTTAGATTTGAGTTTTTTGTAAACATGAATTACCCAAGGCATATATCAAATCCAACCTATACTATACAATTACTAGAATGAGAAAACTAAGATTTTAACTCATAGATAATTCCTAGCTTTATCTTTGGATTTGAACATGCCTGCTATTTAACCTCTTTCCAGATCTCTTCCTTTTAAGATATACAATAATTGGATTGTATATTAACTGGGTTCAGAATTTTTGGGATTCGAAGAGAATAGAATTAGAAATTGGATATTAATGTCTAAAATCCCTTACTTAAAGACCTTAAGAAAATTTTGAATCGTGTGAAAGAAAAAAACTGACAGACATCCACTGTGTTCTCAAATATTTTGTGAATAAAAGTGAGGGGACTAAACTCTTATTTATAGTGATTAGAAGTCATCAGAACTATCGAATCTATGTCGGTTTAAAATATTATAATCTGGGCCATTCTTGGCCATAAATAGCCCACGCTTCTAACATTGTATCGGTCGACCACTCATACCTAGGCAGTCGACTGGCCCTAGGTTGGCGGTCGAACGGTTACCTAATTGTGGGAACATATTTTTTTATTTAATTAATTATTTAATACCTTGTTTAATATTTAACATTGACGTTTTCTTTTTGACGTTTACTTAAACCCTTATTTTCTAATTACCAATAATTTTAAAATTTTAAATTTTAGTATTAGTTATTTGAATTTGAATTGCATTTGAATTATTTTACATTCAAAAAACTTCAAATGTCAAAGCTGTTCTATTTTGAGCTTCAATTTTAGAACTTTATACTGGAAATTGATCGGAAAATCTCCAGAATGCAACGACACAACTTTCATGGCCAAACTTTGACATCTACAAAATTTCCATTTTTACCTTATTATTAATTAATTAATTTTTTATTGATTTTTACGGAGTGCTACATTCTCTCCCCTAAAAATGATTTCGTCCCCGAAATCCCTAAGGGACAAACATAGTAATGAGTATTAAAATATCCATGTTATACAACCAAGTTATCTACACAACCATATTACTCAACCAAAAGTGCAATGTGATTATGTATGCAGACTACTACATGTGAGCTCAGTCCTAGCGTGAACGCAAAATCGCGACATATAGGCATGTATGCAAACATCCTAAACATGCAAAAAGCTCTACATAAATGTAAAATGATAGTAAAAAGTGTGGCAGTCATTCCCTACCATCCAATCTAGCATCATGATGCAATCAAAAACTAATTTTGGAGAAATAAAATATATCAGAGAAAAGCTCAGGATGAGAAGTCCTCGTCTTCTCTTTAGTTTCCCATGTGATTTCCACCGAAATACCTCTCCATTATACTCCAACCAGTCTAATTTCCTTGTTGTAGAGCTTCCTACTTTCCTGCTCCACTATGCATGTGGTGGTAGGGGTGTTGTCGGCTCATTCTCATTGTTTGCTAACTGATAGGCTCTATCACGATGGCTATCCTATGTAGGCATTTCCTCAAATGCAAACAATGAAATACGTCGTGGACTCCTGGTAACTTATCTGGGAGTTCTTCTCGATATGTAAATTCCCCTATTCTTTCCAAGATCGAGAAAGACTCAACGATCATTGGAGCTAACTTCTCAACTTATTAAATCTCGTGACCTTCCTAAGAAGGAAAACTTTAACGAACATAATGTATCCTACCTCAAACTCTAATTCCTTCCTTCACTTATCTGCATAACACTTTTGACGATCATGTGCGGTCTTCGTTCAATGCCTAATCAACTCCATCTTTTCGAAGGTACCGCGTATCAGATCTGGTCCGAATAGAATTTATCGGTGGTTTCCCACCAATAATTAGGCGATTTGCATGGCCTCCCATATAATGCATCATAGGGTGCCATGCCAACCGTCGCTTGGTTACTATTATTTTATGTGAATTCTACTAAAGGTAAGCATTGCTCCTAATATCCTTTAAAATCCATGATGCAAGCTCTCAACAAGTCCTCTAAAATCCCATTCACTCGTTCAGTCTGATCATCGATTTGTAGGTGGTAAGTAGTGCTAAGATTCAGTGAGGTTCCTAAAGTTGACTGTAATCTCCTCTAAAATTTGCTAGTGAATTAGGGGTCCCTATAGCTAACAATGCTAATTGGATTGCACAAAGTCGAACCACCTCCTTAATATAAATTTGCATTAAAGATGCTACGGTCTTATTACTTATAACAGGAATGAAATGAGCGCTTTTAATGAGCCTACCTATTATAACTCAAATAGCTTCATTGCCTTTTTGACTCCTAAGTAACCCATCTGTAAAATCCATTAATATATGTTCTCATTTCCAAGTTGGCACCTCCAATGGAAAAAATAATCCTCCGAGCTTTCCTTGTTTATCCTTTATCCTTTAGCATGTCAAACGCTCTAAGACAAATTTAGCTACACTCTTCTTCATCCCAGGCCAATATAAAATTTGCTTCATATTCCTATACATCTTATCTTCTCTAGGGTGAATAGTCATCCTAGAATGGTGACACTCTACAAACACTTATTCCAAAATATTCTTAACCATAGGGACATAAAGGTGTCCACCTTTCCTTAAACATTTTTTTTCGTCGATTGCAAATCTATTAACATGGGGAAAATGCTCTCATCTACTTAACTTGCCCAAAATGTCTACTATCGGCGCATCCTTCTTTTTCTCAAGTCCAATGGTCTGCCAATGCCGGCCCAACCTCCATTTTCGCCAAATAGCCTAGAGTGGGTTCGATTGGAGGTTGGAAATTGAAATTTAAGAGGAACTCCTATTATCATTAGTTAAGTGCCCTTATGAGACCTTCTTATTTGTAATATTTTCCAATATATTTATATAGTGGTTAATGATCATCCAAACCATATATACAGAAATAAAGCTTGAACATATCTCATATCTTATTGTACATTTTTCCAGTAATCTAAGGGAGACAACCAGCGATTACAAACCTAAAAGAAAATTTTGCTAGAAGCGGCCAATCATCATCAACTGGCATTAATTATATTATGGCCCTAACACTCCTTACAAAATTAAGATGGATAATTCTAGTATGTCATTCAACTATAATCTACATGCCTTAATTACCTCCTTCTCTCCTAATAATCCATTACTTCAATTATTATACCGGACTATGGAATAAATTCTGCATTTCCATACTATACGGGTAAGAAATATGAACTATGCACATTTAGAATAACTTATCAAAAAATTTGATCGGTGAAATAATTTTCCTACCACCTATCTAACCTTCATCAACTTTGAGTCAACCAATATCATGTATGTTTGTTTTCCATCTTATTACTCACTTCTACAATCATACTACTATCTTCTTTAAATCACAATCTCTTGACAGAATCCTCAAACTTTGGTATTTACTTCCTTTATATCCTAGGTCCTTCATGCGAGTATACCCTAGGACTCACAAAATTGTGCTTTTATACCATTCCATATTCCTTTGAGGGTTTTTCTTATGGCTTTCACACATCTACAACCAACCTTCCTAGGTTTAGACCAATATTCCTTATTCAACGGAGATTCCTTATTGCTACCTTACGAGCATCCATAGTTATTTTTTTTTCATAGCCTAAACCTTTCTCTCATCTTAAATAGGTTGCCATCCCTATCTACTCCATATCAAAACTTGGTTTATGCTTTGCCATTCTTTATAAAACTTCACAATCATGAAGTACTAATCCAAAACTTTCAACTTTAAAAATATAAACTTAGAAACCTTTTTATCAAATTGAAAAATCGCTTAGTCTCCAAATTGGAACCATGAAATTTTTTCGTCTTTTTCAAAAATAATTTCTATAACTTTAAACAATGAAAAGTGGAGTAGATAAGGATAATTTCTATCATATTATTTTCTTATACTCTCATTATCTTCGCTTCCACCTTTGACAGAGATTTTAATAGCAAATGAGGGGGACTTTTAAAAGATACGTGTAATTGCTGCATCTATCTAAGCATCTATTTAAAATATACGCGCAATTACTATGTTTCTATGGAATTTATCCATTCTTTCTACCCTAATCCTATTGCTTCTCGTATATATTATTTCTAATTAGATTACTAATCCTATTTTATATAAAATTTTGATGTTATTTCCGTCCAAATCTTCCAATATTCCAACTATTTATATTTCTCCTACCTAAACAGCTTCTACTTCAACTATTATTCTCTGTATTTTCCTTACACGGGAATGTTCCTCCTATCTTAGTCATTGGGCATTCTTACCCTTCTATTCTCTATATCAGTATCATTTCCATTTATCCACCGCTTAAATAGAATTTAAAAAAATGAAACTTCCAAATTTATAAAAATAGGAAAGATCAATGAGCCAAACTTATGTTTATTTTCCAATTATTTCAAAAATGAAGTATGAAAAATCTTAGAACTAAAACTTTTAATTCAACCAATTTTAAACTAAGAAACTCCAAATTTCCTCATTTTTTTCAAAACAGCAACTTTCCAATAACTTTTTGAAAAACCCATTCAAAACATTTCAAGAAATTCCAAAACCTTCTTAAATTCTTTCATAGGGGTCAAACTTAGAAATGAACTCTTATCGTCCTTTCTTTTTATACTTTCCTTCTTCCTGCTCCTTTTTAACTCTTCTTTGTCAAAAATCCGACTATCTTCCAGTGGTTATTAGTGCACACCTTTTTGCAGGAACTTTTCTCACTCCTTCTTACCTTAATTGTAGATGCTTGCAACACATAGTTTCTTACTTACTATTTGTCTGGATGATATATGCATTTACTATTAGTAGTCCATCAAAATCCATAATTATAAGGCAGCTTAGGCCTAACAAAAGAGTCCAGTACCATCCAGCCTTTGGGATTCTTCTATATGTCGTGCTCATGCTCTTCATGGTTAATGCCTTATGGTTGTCCTAAACTTCGTAGGGTAATTAGGGTAGGGGAATATATTTAACTCTATTTATAGGCCCAACTCATAGCTGCTTTGTCCATCCTTTCGGAATATGTTTGTAACTACTTCTATAATTGGAATTTATAGAGTTTGGCATGTTATATATATAGCGTTTTCGAAAAATACTTTAAAAATAACAGGTATGCATTCATATGGATACCTATACCCATTGATCAAGGAACCTAAGCTCTAATGCCGAATGTAACATCCACCCTAAATGGTGGTGGCTACAAATTGCAACCTCTAAAACTGGTTCTACGACCAACCTCTTAACTGCTAAGGTTAGTTATCTGACTGCCTGAAAAACCCACCTTGGGACATGTAGGAGTAAGAGACAAAGCTTCACCACAGTTCACAATGTAAGAACCCCACCAGCTCTGATACCGAATGTAACAACCTGTCATAAAACGGACCTAACTTTTGATCCAAAAAAGGCCTATTGAACATTAGACCCATTACAAAGTTGACTATTGGTTTGTAAAACAATACACAGAGCTGTATATTAATGCTATCAGAATCTCACAATGGAAAGGATAAAATATAATATCAGAAACAGTACCCATTTTATAAAAAATCCAAGTTCGTAACAAAACATAACATCTCAATATCCGCAGTACAATATCTCATAATACAATAATATCATGTCTAAAATGGGTACATCAAAGTGTGTATAAAAAATATAAGTAGATAGACAACTACCATAAGCCTCTGCCTCCATCTTCATCTCTTAGATTTGCATCATCTTCGTTAACCTAAGTTGTAATGAGGAGGGAGTCAACACAACAATGTCCGATGAACGAAATCTTGAGTCTTTCTATAATAGTACTTGGGCAGTATAAGTTAGATAAAAATATGTTTACGTGTCTTAACTATATTTCTTATAAATACCTTCAACTGTAGACCCAAAGGTTTTCCCAATCCAATCATATAACTTAGACTTTTCTAACCAATCTCTATAACTTACTTTCAACAATGGGCCCAAGGCCATTTCGAGTCCCACACATCAATTTTCAATCATGTCCTAATAATGTGAGAGAAAGTACCTAGGCTACTTAATACCTTTTCAATGAGAATTAGGCAGACTCTGACCATTTAATACCTATCTCTTAGGCAGTTCCCTATCATTTAATATCTAACCTAAGGCAGACACATCTCTAGCACAATCTACCTGACATCGCACAGAATCTCATCGGTCCACTTAGTACTTCTTTTTGGAAGAGGTGGACCCTACAATAGCCACTTAATACCTCAAACCCAAAGTGGACCCTTTCCTAGATTGCCAACTGCTGTGCCTAAATGATATCCCCGACCATTTAATAAATACTTCCTAATTAGGGAGGAGGTAGACTCTACAACAACCACTTAATTACTACCCTCAATCCTCGAAGTATGTCCTACATGTTATGACCTATAACTTAGGTGTGACGTCTTATATTTGTCTGACCATTTGTAGGTTCTGATAGCCAGATTAACTAGGCATACTTACCCTATAGAATTGAGACTAACCACGTGTCCTCTGTGGGTATTTATTATAGGTGATATCTCAAATCAGCCCTAAAGTCGTACTATTGGTAGCCAGACTAGCTGGGCAGACTTCTATGTTCTTTTGACTTACCTTGAATCCCAATAACTTAGTCATAATTTACACTCTCCTAACCATACTAGCATATACCTCACCGCGTTCTACTAAGGCTATAAAGAAAGGTTCTTTATTCCGCCACTAATTGTAATCATTCTTAACTTTCATCCTATGGGGATTTAAGCTAATTGCTAACCTATTTATTATACGATTAATAGATTATTAATTATACGTTATGCATACGCCAATGTAATAGTCACCCTAAATGGTGGTGGCTACAAATAGTTACCTAGGCTACTGGTTTTATGGCCAGCCTCTCGACTCCTAAGGCCAGTCCTTCGACTGCTTGACCAACCCACATTAGGTCATGTAGGGATAGAGACAAAGCTTCGTTACGGTTCACAATATGAGAACCCCCTATCATGCTTCAGTCAGCTCTGATGCCAAATGTAACAACCCGCCTCAAAACGGGCCTAATTTTTGATCCAGAAAAGGTCCATCGAACATTAGACTCATTCCAAAGCTGGCCGTTATTCCATATATTAAAATTAATTATGTAATCTTAGATTTAAACTAACTAAATATAATTAAATAATATCCTTTGATTCGTATACTAAATTATGAAAATTTTAGCGCGTGCACCAATATTTACATTAACGAAAAATGCAAAAATTACTTTTTCGTTAAAGTAAAAGTAAAAATACAAAAGTCACGTAACATGATGTATATACACATAATCAATAACAACAAATTTAATTTACACCATTTATCTCAATAAACTCATCATATAGCGCATTACTAAATTATTTTTTAGTACTTTAACAACCTATTTTAAAAATATTATGGCCATTTACAAAAAAGTTCTCAATTCTCCTATAGTATTTGACATCTAAGTTGACACATTATAATTGATTATGTGATCTTAAAACTATCTAAATAAATTCAATAAAACATTATTTGTTGCTTTGTCTAATAAATCATAAGAATATGAATATTTATATTTATACCATATTCATAATAACCAAAAACAATATGTAAAATTCATCCAAATATGTAAGTACATCAATCGCATGACATAAATTATACATAAATAATAATTACATACTTTATAATTCATTTATATCGATATATTTAACATGTATTGCATTGTAAAATTATTATTTTAACGTTAAGTATCTGTATTTTGAAATTTCTATGGTTATTTAAGAAAACCTCCTTAATACCACCAATATTATACATTTAAGCAGGGTCGATCCTAAGTTTGATAGGGGCCTAAGGCCTAAAGAACCAAGGTAAAGTGTAAAAAACATTTATGGTCAGGCACTAACATGAAAATTTATAATGAAGCAAAATAAATGTACAACACTAGACTTGAACTCCGGTGGCTTGAATATAAAGCACATCCTCTTACCATCACACAAAACACACTTGTGTTAATTTAAAAGGTGAAATGTAATATACATAAACCAAATACGGTTATATATATAAACAAAATTTGTAATTTTGGGCCCCCAAAAATCGAAGGCCCTAGGCGATGTCCTTAGTGGCTTTGGGCTAGGGATGGCACTGATTTAAGTCAATATATCTTTATTAATATTTGGAATAGAAGCACGATCTTCTGGTCCGACCATGAAATTTCATAAATACTCTTATATGCAAATAAGAGGTCAGGAGTTCGAATGCTGCTGTGAACAAAAGTTAACATCTAACTTCATGAAAATTTGGAAACATAAGCATGGCTACAAATTCAAAACCTTCCAACAAAAAAATTACATTTTATTTCTTTATATTTTTCAGTTTATTTCTATCAAACTACATAGAAATTTCAAATTTAATAACTTAATAAGGGGCTTTTACATGCACATGTGATGCATATGCTAATAAATCTCATTTTAATTAATTATGTAATCTTGAATGTGACTATTTAAACAAATTAAATTAAAAATCTTAAATCTTAAAATATGACAGTTTCAATATATACACCATATTCATATCAACAAAAATGGTAAAATTGTTTTTCATTCAAGTATAAATATATATAAATCATATAACATTAATAATATACATAAATTATAAAGGTTAATTTATTATTTATTTATCTTAATAAATTTATCATACATTACATTGCAAAATTCTATTTTAGCTTCAAATACCTATATATAAACAAAAAGGTAAATTATTATTTTCATTCAATAAAGATATATAGATCACATAACAAAATTATATACATAAAAAATGGCAAAGATAATTTATAAATCTATTATGATTAATTTGTCTTAAAAATTTATCATGTAATGCATTATAAAATTATATTTTTAACTTTAGTGAATTTTTTACAAAGCTCTTCTCAGTTTTTTCCTACTATTTATCTTTAAGTTTAAATATTTAAACTAATTACATAATTTTTTATTTAACTTATTTAGAAAAATTCAGTTAAATAACATTTATAATTCATTTAATGAATCATTGAAGTATGTCAGTTTCAATATACATACCATATTTATATTAACAAAAATGATAAAATTATTTTTTACTCGAATAAAAAGATATATAAGCTACATAAATTATATATAAATGATAATAATATTTTAATTTACTATCCAATTATTTCACTGAATTTATTGTACGTTGCATAACAAAGTTCTAATTTTAACATTAGAATATAAATGCTATACTTTAAAATATTAGCATGTGCAACACACAAATTACAAACTATGTGTGTGTGTGTGTGTGTGTGTGTGTGTGTATTATATATGGGTGTGTGGTAGATATAAATCCCAATGTCCACATAATATATATATTAACCATGTCATTATTTATCATATCATTAAGTTACACCAATATTATCATTTCATGTGCAAAATATATTTATACATATACATGTATTGTATGTAATTAATATAGATTAATTAATCGAAAACAAACTTTTCAAATGAAATATGATTTTATTTAAAAACAACTAGATTGGATATAGTAACAAATATGATTCCATATGCCTATTATGATCTAATTAGGATTTTCTTTTAAATTTACTCATTTCACCCACTACATACTGGGCCAGTTCCAGCAGTTTCTTGGTTTTTTCTTTAAAAAAATTCAATTACTTAATTAGGGAATAATGAATACTTAATGGCTATTCATTTTTCATAAGTCGATTATATATATGAAAAATATCCCCAACTTAACCTTTTTTGAGTATCCAAAAAAATATGTTGTATAAGAAAGAATAAGAAGTAATTTGGGCAAAACTGTTTTCTTGTTGTTTAAACTCTTTATTGATTTCCACTTTTACCTTTTCGATAACATGATCTCTTACAATATGTTCAATTTGGACAAAATTTCTTAAAAATATTCTTGACAATTTTCAAGAATGCTTGAATAGACATTCAAGCAACGGGAAAATGTTTTTTAGATGCATCAATAAGCAAAAAATTATAGAAATATCTTTCGTTGTTATCATTAACTTTTTCCCTTATGTTGAAGCACTCTTCTTCAATGCAACAAAAACCTATCGAATCATCCTAATTTTGAATACTTCCTTATAATATTACTTCCTATATTATTTCAAAGAAAGTTTTAATAAAGTCATTGAGGTTTGTTTTAAAAAATTACTTCATTTTCAGCAAACCATTTTCCTTTTTTCAATACTTTGTCAATCGTTTGAACTAAGCTATCAGGCTACATCTTCATTGCATTTACCTTGTCAAGCTCCTTTTTTGAGGTTCCTTTTCTTTTGCATTGTTCGTTTTCCTTTTCTTTCATCTAGCATTTGGTAGTATCCTAAAGTTCAAGGAAAACTTTTTTATCAGTAATTAAGCATGCAAACTAATTATTTTCAAGCTTAAAATTCTCTGTCTTAGTTAAACAATTAACATGTATATCATTGAAATTATGAGTATAATATTGGTTGTTAGTATAATTATAAATTAAAATATACAGTGCTCTTGAAATAAAGATATGGAATTTTTACTAGTTAAAGTGCTACTTTTATTTGGCATTATTACACATTATCCATGTTGATGCATTATACGCCAATGTATTATAACATGTTAATGCTAAAGTCATATAAAGATTTTGTGAGTTATACATGCTTACATTATTCTGTCTCAATGCTATGTCATTTAACATTACTAGAAATGATGCAGGCTAGTGAATTATAAAAGCATAATATGGAGTCATCTAGCTTTTTTATAAATTAATTATGCATACACTGTGTAGTAACAATGCTAATGTCTTTGTCATTACTAGAAATATTTTTTTTCCTAATGCATCATATAATGCTGGAATAAGCTAGCATCACAATGCAATTATAATGCTAATATCATTTAGCGTCACTGAAAATCATGTAGGCTAATGTATTATCATATTTAACTTGTAAGAAATGCTAATGATTCTAACATTACGATTTAAAATATCAGCCTACATCATTTCCAGTAATGCTAAATGATATTAACATCATAATTTCATTGTGTAAACATACTTAACTCATAAGAAATGCTAGCTTATTCTAGCATTAAGATTATATAATGAATTTAATCAAGTCATGTTTAATGAGGCTGCAAACATTGGCATTGTTACTAAATAGTGTAATCACGTGTGATTTATTATTAAATCGTAATGTTAGAATCATTAGCAATTCTTACAAGTTCAATGTGATTAAACTATGTAATAAAAATGCTAAATTAGCATCATTACCAATGATTTAGACTCATGCATTAATCTATTAAATAATAGCAAAGCAGAAGAATTTGAAGCCCTCTCATTAATCTAGGAGTAATCTGTGTTCTCCTTAATTTTCTCCAAGTGAATATTTATTTTCAAAATCCTATGATTTACCACTTTACAACTATTCTACCAAACTTTTCACATTATTTTACATTTGAATAGCTACTATTAAAAGAATCTACAATTATTCACAAATATTTCACGGTTCTTTCCCAAAATTTTACATTATAGTCCACACATTTAAATTAATTATATAATCCAAAGTTTAAACTAATAACAAACTAAATCAACTAATATTTATTAATAAATCCTAAAAGATGAAATTTTTAATATTTATATTATTGGCGCACCAACAAATTGGTAAAAAAATTCAGTTAAATGCAAATATATATAAATCACGTAATATAAATCATATACATTAATGGCAATATCAAATTTATTTTATAATTTATTTACTAAATGAATTTATCCGTTGCACTATAAAATTCCGTTAACTTCAAATACCGAAAATTTTAAGTTTTTACAATTACTTAGAAACCCTTCTCATTTATCTTTTATTATCTTACATTCAAATCTATATATTTAACTAATTGTACAATCTAAAATTTAAACTATTAAAATAAATATGATTAACTAATATTTATTAATCCATCTAATAAATCCTAAAAATAAGAAATTTCCAATATATACAATATTCATGTATACGAGAAAAATAATAAAATTATTTCTTCTTTATTCAAATATATAAAGTTATTTAAATCAAATAACATAAAATGTATACATAAATAATAATAATTCTTTTAATTTTTGATTCATTCAAAAAATATATAATACATTACATAATTTCATTTTTATCAATCTTTAAAAGGTAAATTTATATTTTATAACATTACGATGTGAGCACAGATTAAACCGATAAAAATTAGATTACACAAAACATTCTCACTTTAAACATGTTATAAACCATGTCCAACTCATAGCTCAACTAAATGCTACATAACATAATTTTCAACTAGCAAAGTTGTAAGTATGACCCTTCTATAAGAGCATGAAATCTTTAGTTAACTACAAGGACAAATTGTTTAAAAATGAAAACTTAAAAATGAATAAAAGTTTACGTCTGATTCAAAAAAAGTTCACATGCAGATTGTTGGGGAAAATCCCTTCTGATGATCAGTCTAAGGGAATAAAGAAATTAAACGCAGTAGAAAACAACTGGATCGTGATTGTAGTGAGACGAAACAAACAGAGATAAACACCAGAGCAGACAGTCATAGATTTATGCAATGCAGAAAATAAACAACACCAGTATTTATAGTGGTTCCGCTACCGTGAGGCAGTGTACATCCACTTGGGGAGAGGAGATTTTATTAATAACTGAAAGATTAGAGTTACAAGATTGATTCACTTTTGGAGGCTACACATAAGAAGAATTAACAATACAGATAAAATTCTGCAGAGTTTCAGCTCTCTAGGATGGCTGCCATTGTTGTCCAGAAGCTCCACTATTTATAGAGTGAAGAAATGAGGAAGGTAGCTGTTATATAGCAGTCCTAAGGTATGGTTTGGCACATCTGGTCTGGCAAATGGCATAATAACATTTGTTTCGGTAAGCAACACTCAAGATCTGGACTGGTATGGTCCAATACCGAACCAAATATTTGGTTCGGCCTTAACTTGGTTCGGCATCACTTGGACCGGCGGTCCACATCAACGCTGCTAGTTCGGTACAATCCCATAGATCTGGAGCAGCAATCATTGGTTCGGTGCTTCAGCACCGAACGAAATATCTGGAGCGGCAAGTTTGGACTGGCATCCCATCACCACCGGACAAGATATTTGGAGTGGCAATCGCTAATCACCACCGGACCAAATCTTTGGTCTGTCATCCCCCATCACCGAACGAGACTTCCTCTTACCTTCACTACCGATTGAAGCACTACACCGGACCAAAATTCTGGTATGATCTTCCACCGAACGAGGTCACCTTCTTACCGAACAAACTCTACCGGACCAAATCTTTGGTCCGGCACTTCCTCCACTGAACCAGACTTCTGGTTCTGTCTCCAAGCTTCTCCGTAACATCATGGCTTCAAGGACTGCTACTTCTACCTTAGCATTCTCTTCTCCGATGAAATTAGTATCACATCTAACAATCTTTACCTAGATACAAATTTAATACAAGCCTTCCAATTCCATCTGCACAACTATGCTCCAAGCAATGGATACTTACCCAATAAGCTTCGGCAATACCATCATCCATTACACTCTATCAACGAACTCCGACTAGGCCATCACCCGTCAACAAAGTGTTCGAAGTACCCAATCCGTGTAGAACCTATCAATCTCCACCATGAAAACAAACGTATCTGTAATGACCCTGAAATTCAGACCCAGTTTAAAATTTTAAAATCGCTTATTTAGTATAGAAATTCGAATCTTCACAAACAACTTCTGTGGCTATCCAAACTTCACATTTGGAATGCGTCTAGATAGACATAAGCGTACGTCAAATTTCATTGAAAAATATTGAAGTTAATTTCGTTCGTTACGTTTACATATTAGTTTAAATTCTATGTGTAAATTTTCTATTGCCTGAATCCAAATATTTTTCACAATGTTGCATAAGAAAAATATTCTGATCATGACGGCGCATTTTGTTTCGTCAAATTTCGCTTTTAATTGATAGTTAAATTGTTCGCGCAAGCAAACAGCTAAATTAGTAATTAACAATTTCACAAACAATGTCAAATCGTCAAAATCATCATACGTTGCGTTCGCCTCCTCGCGCTGATAAAAACGGTATATTTATTTGCGTCAATCGGAGTTCGGCATTGAAATTGATAATTGTTTAACGGATTATAAACCGGTCCGTTACGCGGCCCGAACCGGTACCCAACTGTCTCATGCTCAGAATTCTAAGGGACTTTGACCATTCAGCTTTCTAGGGAACCCAATAGCCATCACGTTTACCGAGGACATCATTGTTGTGACCATGGGACTCTAAACATCTCTGTATATATCTGCTACCCTCTGCCTTCATTTAATTGTTCACTTCACACTTAAATTCTCTGGTGTGTTCTCTTTCTCCCTCTTCTGCATAATTTCCTTTATTATATTTCGTCTCCCCTCCAGTTAATGAAACTCATGAAACATCGCCTCACCCATCACCGTGCTCACCGCCTCCGCTCCTTCCAACCCCCTTCGCACTGGCCACCGCCCATCGCCGACCCCACTGCCATCCCCTCCACTGCCCACTCTGCCAGCGACCAACCCAAAATACTCGCCAACGACAGCCACTACCCACGTCCGCCCTCCACCTGCAACCGCCACGACCCACTTTGCTCACCCCATCGCCGCCGCCAGCTCCGCGTCCCCATGCCAACATCCACCAGACCCCAGCCCACTGCAACCAGCGCCACCCAAAACCCACCAGTCCAGCCGAACCCCAGACCGCACCCGCCAGCGACCAGCCCGCCTTCTCCGACCACCGCGACATCCCCTGCCCCACCGTCACTACTGTGCCTTGCCTTGGCCGCAACCGTATTTCAGTGCACTTCCGTTTTATATATAAATATATATATGAAACTGTATATTATATATAGCAGTATATACTTTTGAAAATTCTGGTTGCTCACATAGAGTGTTTTACTGTGTTTTGTTCCAGCTACTGCTTCGGAGACTTAGGCTTCCATTCAGCTTGTCGGATCTATCTAGTTTCTTTGCTTTGGTATGATTATATAATATATATATATATATATATATATATATATATATATATATTGTATTGAACAAAATTTTCAATTTAATCTTTTGTTTGATTTACAGTTTGTCTTCGGATTCGTGCTTGTGTCGTCTATCTAGTCTATTCATTTTCGAGCTTCGCCGTCATCTTCTTTAACCACGCAAGGTGAATATTTCATTCACGACTCAAAAATCTATTATGCTATGATAATCAAGTGATAGATGTTGTTAATATTAATTTGAATGTTAAAATGGTTGATGTTAAAATTGTTCACATAAACTATAAATTTCTACACAAGTTAAAAATTGAATATTGTTAGTATTTAAATTTCTAAATTGACTCCATGTATTGTTTAATTTGATTTAACGTGTTAAATTGTGATCTGATGTTAGATTATGGTAAATAGTTGCGACACTAAATTTGTTATGTGATGTTGAATTTGGTTGTTAATATAAGTGAAATTTAATATGAAATTGAATTTGATATAGGATAGTTAACAATTTAAAATGGATCATATATGTTGAACTTGACCCCTTTAAATGTTAAATAAATCGACGCGTAGAAATAGGGTTAACTACAATTTGAGCCATTGAATGTATGATTGATGTAGTAATTTGATAATAGACACCAAGTGAAAAACCATAATGTAATAATCTTTAATCTGGATGAAATGATAGTGTGGATTCTAGGAATAATTATATAAATTTGCATAAATAACAAATGTAAATTAATACGATTATTTCAGGATTATTTAAATAAATTGTTGAATTGTTATGTACGGTTGCTATTGCTTGTTTATTTACTTTGACACCATCCCAGTTATCACACTGCAAGTTTCCTTTGCTATGCTTTGATTTTTCTTTTTTTTATTGAATGATATTGGGTTGAAATGATAAATACCAAATTAAATAACTTAGCCTAGGATAGCTAATTAAAATAAGAAACCCGACTGGTCAACAAGATCATCTTGAAATTGAAATCTATTTGAAATTAAGGAACGAACTTAACAATTTTTTTGAAATTAAGTAACGAACTTAATGGATTAATTGAAGTAAATTAATGGATTTAATTGAAATGGATTAATAAGTCTATTTAATTGATTAAAATGAATTGACAAATTTAAAATTGAGAAAATTGTAATTTGATTTAGGAAAACTTAAAGTTAAATAAGTTGAATATTTGAAATGAAAATTAGAAACAAGTAAAGTTTTAGAATTTAATAATTTAAAAATTTGTTAGATTTATTAGATTAAGATTTAAACTCGGTTTTAATTAAATAGATTTGAAACTTGTTATGAATTAAATTGGAGACTAAGTGAAATTTGACTTAAGAGGAATACAAACTAACTAAAGTTTTATGGATTTAATTTAGTGATAATTTAAATTAAAATGATTTTAAATTTAATGAATTAATTAAATTAGGACATTGTAACTGAATATGAATTGAATTGATTTGTAACTCATAAATAACGAATTCGTGTTGTGTAAATCATGGAACCAAATAAATGAAATTGGGTTTCTTTAAATAGAAATTCGATTGAATTTGGTGAATAAATCAAATGAAGCTATTTTGATGAAAGGAATTTAGTTAATGAAATTGATTTGATCAAATTTATGATTGCAGTGAATGTAAATATGAATTGTAATGAATAGAATTTGATTTAATGATTCGAACTAAATTGACCATTAAATTGAATTCATTGATTATGAACTAAATTTAATAAGAGAAATTTAGATCTTATTAAATTGAACTTAAATGCTTAATTATATTGTTAACTCAAATGTTTGAACTAAAATTTCATTTGGAAATATGTTTTTAAATATCTGAAATAAATTGAATCGTGAAATGTCAAATTTTGGAAGTCAAATTTACAACTTGACTTTTGGACTTTGATTTGTTTAAACTTTAATTTAACCGACCATCGGGTAATAAATACGGAGTTATTAAAGAGACCGAGATCGGATATGGACATACTCTCTGTCGATACCGAAAACCACTTTAATAACTATTATACGCGGAGTGTTGATCCAGAATGAAGTGGATGGTACGGTGAACGCGTTGACTGAAGAAAGAGAACGATATTGGATGACCCCTGACATGACTAAAATAGGAGCCGCGCCGAGCCATTGAGGTTCGCCACCTCTAGCGGACACACTTCTTCGATACCATATCTATTACTTTTGTGATTCGATTTGGGTGCACCCCTTGATTTGGGAGTGTTGTTTCACGGTGTTGACGTAGCTGCTGGCTATGCTCAACATCAGTCCGGATCACGCAACTAGTAGTATCCTACTTGGTATCGCCTCATGTACCTTGTCATATTGATTATCCTCTCCGCGACCACTACGATTTGTTTTGTGTTATACCTATGGGGTACCCTTTGATAACCACTAGTTACGTGGGGTTTACGGTGCTGTATAGACTATGGCAGTATAAAATGTGTTAAGGGGAATTATGGTAACGCCTTAATGCTATTTTAATATCGTACTTTACTGATTAGACATTATCTACATATTGTATTCTATTGTATATATAGATAGTTTATCGGACCCTTAGAGATGTCATTTTATTCATCTTTGAGTTATGGACTTTATTCCCTGCATTTGATTATCTTGTATAAGATTTTGAGTCCTGACTCGAGTGTTTCTTTTGTATATGCTCGGGTCAGTCTGAAGCTATCCAGTTGCTGATCAAGGTTGGTTGAAGATGCTGAAGACTTAGCATTTATCTTTATCAGTCTATTTCTATTCCAGTATTGATGTACTAGTCTGTTGGGCATTTATGTATTTCCTTTCAGCCACCTTATGTTGAGACATTGTTGTACTTCATGTAGTAGCTTCATGAACTGCTATTATGACGATGTATTTTCCGCTGCATTATTCTGTGACTGTTCTGTGTTTGTGATGTTGTATTGATTCTCATTTACATTTATGTATTTATAATCCCATAATGATTCGTGTTTTGTATTATTTAAGTTGACATGTGTGGATTATTGTCAATTTAAATGGTCCAAATATACGGGTTGTTACAGTTGGTATCAGAGCTTTGGTTTCCCTAAAAACCTTAGTTTGGGGTTATATAAACTCATTAGAGATAGGGTAGCAATACCCTAGAATGAGGAGAATCGATTCAATATCCAGATCCTTTTAATTCAAACTTCTTTTGATTCGTTAATTGGATTTTTCTTAAAGCTCTATGATTTTTCTATCCTTGGTTCTAAATCTCTTTCGATATTTCAGGATGAGTACCGGAAGAAACAATAGGGGAGGAAGAGGCAATGGTCCTTCCCGGGTTGCACCTGCCGCCCCAGCTCCAGTCAAATTCACCACTCTTAGTAAGGAGTAAGCACAGCTTGGAGGTATTAAGTTTTCTGGATCCGAGAGCATTATCGAGGCTCAGCAAAGGCTTAAAGGCTTAGAGAAGATATTTTCTGGTCTGGAGATCACTGATGCTTAGAAGCGTCAGCTTGCTGCTTGGCAACTTCAGGATGCCGCACAAGATTGGTGGGAATCTGTTACTTCTCGTATCGAGGAGAACACCATCACTTGGGCCCAGTTTAGGTATAAATTTGTTTGGATTTCGTAGTCTAAATTCTTCCTCAAATCCTTGGAATGTTATTCATCTAGTCTATCTTTTGATTAGGGATACTTTCACGGCACAATGGATGTCAATTGCTGGAAAACCCAACTTTATAGAGCTTGTATGGATCTTAAGCAAGGCAGTATGACTTTTCCTGAGTATGAGAGGATATTCAACGAACTCTCCAAGTTCAGACCTGGCTTGATTGATACACCACTTCTGAAGAACGAGAAATTCATTTTGGGAGCTAGACCAGAATATTATGACTTGCTTACTGGCCACACCCACTGCACCTTCACAGAGCTTGTCGACTATGCTCTTCGATATGAGGCGAAGCCTAAGGGACCCACTGCCAAGTCCACTCCTACTTAGTCCTCTTCTAGCCAGCCCAGAAAGAGAAAGATAAACTTTGATCAACAAAAGAAAGCTTGGCAAAAGACTACAGGATTGGGATATGCCCAGAAAAGCCCAATCGACCTTGCTAATATAAATTGCTTCAAATGCGATAAGAAGGGTCACTATGTGAATAGCTGTCCGTCTACCGGGGCTGCTATTCCACCACCTTCTCAGATAAGGAGTGATTTATGCCATGCCTGCCTCCAGCCTGGTCACTTCAAAAAAGACTGTCCATTGCGGAAGAGAGGCACACCATCTGGAGTATTTGTTATCACCACTCCTACACCACCTCCACCACCTGCTCAGGATGACCAAGGTACCTTACGAAGTACTTTTTCATTACATGATTTACATGTTAGGGTATTATTCGATACCGGTGCTTCTCATAGCTTCATATCTATTGATCTTTGTAATAAGCTCAAATTAGTACCTACTCCTGCTACTACTTCCTTATGTGTCTCCAACCCTATTGAAGGACTTTCCAACCTCAGTAGAATTTGTAAAGAGGTTGTGTTTTTGTATGGAAGATATCGATTCACTTGGGATTTTTATGTGCTTGGCTTCGTAGCATTTGACATCTTGTTGGGTACTGATTGGTTAAGAAAATTCGATGCTGTTATTTCTTGCAAAGCTCGTTCTGTTGCTTTAGTCAATGGCAAGGGTCAACCGCTTGTCATTGAATGCAAATCACCTCAGAAATATGCAGGAAGCTTCATATTCTCTCTTGATGCTCACCCGGATGATCTTAGTACCACTCCTATTGTTCAGAAATTTCTCGATGTATTTGGAGAGGTCAACTCTCTACCGCCTAAACGGGAGATCGATTTCCGCGTTGACCTTATTCCTGGAGCTACTCCCGTAGTTCTCCCTCATAGAAGGATGGCTCCTAAGGAAAAAGTTGAACTAAAAACTCAAATTGATGATCTGCTTGCTAAGGGTTTGATTAGGAGAAGTTGTTCCGAATGGGGCGCCGCAGTTGTATTTGTCACCAAATCAGATGGATCTCTTCACATGTGTGTTGATTTCAGAGAACTAAACAAACGCACTCTCAAAAATCGTTATCTGATGCCTCGCATAAATGATTTATTCGATCAGCTCCATGGAGCTAAAGTCTTCTCACAACTTGATCTAGCCACTGGGTTCCACTAACTCAGAGTAGCAGAAGATAGTATTCCTAAGACAGCTTTTCATATTGAGAACAGATTCTATGAATGATTGGTTATGCCGTTCGGGTTGACCAACGCCCCTGCTTATTTCGTCGACTTGATGAATCGAGTCTTCCGTGATGTCCTTAACAAGTTTGTTCTTGTCATCATTGATGATATTCTCGTCTTCTCTAAAGATGAGAAAGAGCATGAGACACATCTTGCTTATGTTCTGGAAACTCTCCGAAATCATCAGCTTAAAGCCAAGTTCTCGAAATGCCACTTCTGGCGAGACGAAGTACAATTCCTTAGCCATATTATTTCTGAAAATGGGATTTCGGTCGATCCAGCTAAGATCGCCGTAATCAATGTAAGTTCTATTCTATTCGTTATTTCTATTTGATCCATCTTATTCCTTTCTAATTTGAAAATTTATCCACAGGATTGGGAGACTCCCAAAACTCCTACAGAGATTCGTAGCTTCTTGGGCTTGGCCGGTTATTATCGTAGATTTATTGAGCACTTTGCCCGGATTTCTGCCCCACTTACTGCTTTAACTCGAAAGGATGTCAATTTTATTTGGAGTGAGAAGTGCGAATCAGCTTTTAATGAGTTGAAACGTACGTTAACTTCAGCCTCAGTTCTTGTGGTAATTGACGGGAGTGAAGGATTAACTGTCTATACCGATGCTTGTTGAGAAGGTTTAGGCGCTGTCTTGATTCAAAATGGTAAGGTTGTTGCTTATGCTGGTCGTCAGTTGAAGACCCATGAAGTAAACTATGCAACTCATGATTTAGAGCTTCTTGCAGTTGTATTTGCTTTGAAACTATGGAGGCATCATCTTTTGGAAACAAAATTTGAACTATTCACTGATCATAAGTCCTTGAGGTATATTTTTTCTCAGAAGGATTTGAACCAAAGACAAGTACGATGGCTCGAATTCTTAGCTGCATATGATCTCGACATTAATTATACTCCTGGGAAAGCAAATGTTGCAGCTGATGCTTTGAGCCGTAGCAAAACATTGTCATGTTGTAATCTTGTAGAAGGCATGCTATTTCAGCTTGTTATCTCCCCATCTCTTATGGATCACATCAAAGCTAAGCAATATGAGGACACCTTGCTCTATCGCATGAAGGAGTTAGTTCTTGGTAGAGTTGGAAATGCTGACAGTAAAATGGGAGCATAGATAGACGGTAATGGAGTTATGAGGATTGACAACCGTATTTGTGTTCCAAATATCGATGGATTGAGACAAGAAGTGCTTAGAGAGAACCATCAGTCATCACTTTCATTTCATCCTAGCATCACCAAGATGTATCGAAATATGAAGCGTTTATATGGGTGGAGTGGGATGAAGAGAGATATATCTGTATATGTCAGTAGATGCACCACTTGCCAGTAAGTCAAGTCCGATCACCGGAAGACGGCAGGATTACTTCAACCCCTAGAGATTCCATATTGGAAATGGGTCCAGATTTCTATGGACTTCATTGATGGATTACCGAGGACCGGAAAAGGTAACGAGAGTATATGGGTGATTGTTGATAGGTTGACCAAATCTGCTCACTTTATTCCTGTTAAGACCACTCGTACTGCTTCGAGTTTGGCCGAGATGTATATGAGAGAGATTGTTAGACTTCATGGAGTTCCATCTAGTATTGTATGCGATAGAGATCCTTTGTTCACTAGTAAATTCTGGAAGGCATTTCAGGACGTCTTGGGCACCAAACTGAATCTGAGCACCGCTTATCATCCTCAAACAGATGGCCAAACTGAGAGGGTGAATCAGATTTTGGAAGATCTGCTCCGAGCTTGCATTATTGATTTCGATGGATCTTGGGAAGACCATCTCCATTTGGTTGAATTCACTTATAATAACAGTTATCAGGCAAGTATCGATATGGCACCGTTCGAAGCTTTATATGGACGGCTATGCAGATCGCCAGCTTGTTGGATTAAGCCTGGTGACCAATTAATTCATGGCCCGGATATGATTATGGAGGCATCCGAGAAGGTTAATGAGATCAGAAGGAAGATGAAGACTGCACATGATAGGCAGAAGAGCTATGCAGATAGGCATAAAAGAGATTTAGAATTCCAGGTTGGGGATGAGGTATTTCTGAATGTATCACCTTTGAAGAATGTTGCGATTTGGTCGAAGAGGGAAGCTTGCTCCTAGATTTGTTGGACCATTCACTATCACCGAGAGAATTGGTACACTAGCTTACAGAGTTACACTGCTGGAGAAATTTGAGGGCGTGCACAACGTATTCCATGTTTCACATCTTTTGAAGGTTGTGCATGATCCATCCATTACCATTCCTATTGCTCAGTTAGATGAGGTTGATATTGAGCCGGATTTGACTATAGAGAGGAGACCACTTCGTATTATTGATAGGGATACGAAGCAGCTTAGAAGGAAATCTGTTAGCCTAGTCAAAGTCCAATGGAGTCCCGATGATCGTGATTGTACTTGGGAAACCGAGGAGAGTATTCGAGATTCTAATCCAGAATTGTTTGTTGAAGGTAAATTCCATTCTATATTCTATACTTTATTCGATAATCTATTCTATATCCATCGTATCTCTTTTATCTGTTCTTCCACTCTTTACTTTGTTACTTTTCGAGGACGAAAAGTTTTGAGTGGGGGAGAATGTAACGACCCTGAAATTCAGACCCAGTTTAAAATCGCTTATTTAGTGTAGAAATTCGAATCTTCACAAACAACTTCCGTGGCTATCCAAACTTCACATTTGGAATGCGTCTAGATAGACATAGGCGTATGTCAAATTTCATTGAAAAATATTGAAGTTAATTTCATTCGTCACATTTACATATTAGTTTAAATTCTATGTGTAAATTTTCTATTGCCCGAATCCAAATATTTTTCACAATGTTGCATAAGAAAAATATTCTGATCATGACGGCGCATTTCGTTTCGTCAAATTTCCCTTTTAATTGGTAGTTAAATTGTTCGCGCAAGCAAACAACTAAATTAGTAATTAACAATTTCACAAATAGTGTCAAATCGTCAAAATCTTCATACCGTTGCGTTTGCCTCGTCGCTCTGATCAAAACGGTATATTTGCGTCAATCGGAGTTCGGCATTGAAATTGATAATTGTTTAATGGATTATAAATGGTCCGTTACGTAGCTCGAACCGGTACCCAACTGTCTCCAGCTCAGAATTCTAAGGGACTTTGACCATTCAGCTTTCTAGGAAACCCAATAGCCATCACGTTTACCGAGGACATCATTGTTGTGACCTTGGGACTCTAAACATCTCTGTATATATCTGCTACCCTCTGCCTTCATTTAATTGTTCACTTCACACTCAATTCTCTGGTGCATGCTCTTTCTCCCTCCTCTGCATAATTTCCTTTATTATATTTTGTCTCCCCTCCAGTTAATGAAACTCACGAAACATCGCCTCACCCATCACCGTGCTCACCGCCTCCGCTCCCTCCAACCTCCTTCGCACTGGCGACCGCCCATCGCCGACCCCACTGCCATCCCCTCCACTGCCCACTCCGCCAGTGACCAACCCAAAATACTCGCCAGCGACAGCCACTACCCACGTCCGCCCTCTACCTGCAACCACCGCGACCCACTTCGCTCACCCCATCGTTGCCGCCAGCTCCGCGTCCCCACGCCAACATCCACCAGACCCCATCCCACTGCGACCAGCGCCACCCAAAACCCACCAATCCAGCCGAACCTCAGACCGCACCCGCCAGCGACCAGCCCGCCTTCTCCGACCACTGCGACATCCCCTGCCCCGCCGTCACTACTGTGCCTCGCCTTGGCCACAACCGTATTTCAATGCACTTCCGTTTATATATATATATATATATATATATATGAAACTGTATATTATATGTAGCAGTATATACTTTTGAAATTTCTGGTTGCTCACATACAGTGTTTTACTGTGTTTTGTTCCAGCTACTACTTTGGAAACTTAGGCTTCCATTCAGCTTGTCAAATCTATCTAGTTTCTTTGCTTTGGTATGATTATATATAAAATCTATATATATATATATATATTGTATTGAACAAAATTGTCATTTAATCTTTTGTTTGAGTTACAGTTCGTGTTCGGATTCGTGCTTGTGTCGTCTATCTAGTCTATTCATTTTCGTGCTTCGCCGTCATCTTCTTTAACCATGCAAGGTGAATATTTCATTCACGACTCAAAAATCTATTATGCTATGATAATCAAGTGATAGATGTTGTTAATATTAATTTGAATATTAAATGGTTAATGTTAAAATTGTTCACATAAACTGTAAATTTCTACACAAGTTAAAACTTGAATATTGTTAGTATTTAAATTTCTAAATTGACGCCATGTATTGTTTAATTTGATTTAACGTGTTAAATTGTGATCTGACATTAGTTTATGGTAAATAGTTGTGACACTCAATTTGTTATGTGATGTTGAATTTGCTTGTTAGTATAAGTGAAATTTAATATGAAATTGAATTTGATATAGGATAGTTAACAATTTAAAATGGATCATATATGTTGAACTTGACCCCTTTAAATGTTAAATAAATCGATGCGTAGAAATAGGGTTAACTACACTTTGAACCATTGAATGTATGATTGATGTAGTAATTTGATAATAGACACCAAGTGAAAAACCATAATGTAATAATCTTTAATCTGCATGAAATGATAGTGTGGATTCTAGGAATAATTATATAAATTTGCATAAATAACAAATGTAAATTAATACGATTATTTCGGGATTATTTAAATAAATTGTTGAATTGTTATGTATGGTTGCTATTGTTTGTTTATTTACTTTGACACCATCCCAGTTATCACACTGCAAGTTTCCTTTGCTATGCTTTGATTTTTTTTATTTTATTGAATGATATTGGGTTGAAATGATAAATACCCAATTAAATAACTTGGCCTAGGATAGCTAATTAAACTAAGAAACCCGACTGGTCAACAAGATCATCTTGAAATTGAAATCTATTTGAAATTAAGGAATGAACTTAACAATTTGTTTGAAATTAAGTAACGAACTTAATGGATTAATTGAAGTAAATTAATGGATTTAATTGAAATGGATTAATAAACCTATTTAATTGATTAAAATGAATTGACAAATTTAAAATTGAGAAAATTGTAATTTGATTTAGGAAAACTTAAAGTTAAGTAAGTTGAATATTTGAAATGAAAATTAGAAACAAGTAAGGTTTTAGAATTTAATAATTTAAAATTTTGTTAGATTTATTAGATTAAGATTTAAACTCGGTTTTAATTAAATAGATTTGAAACTTGTTATGAATTAAATTGGAGACTAAGTGAAATTTGACTTAAGAGGAATACAAACTAACTAAAGTTTTATGGATTTAATTTAGTGATAATTTAAATTAAAATGATTTAAATTTAATGAATTAATTAAATTATGACATTGTAACTGAATATGAATTGAGTTGATTTGTAACTCGTAAATAACGAATTCGTGTTGTGTAAATCATGGAACCAAATAAATGAAATTTGGTTTCTTTAAATAGAAATTCAATTGAATTTGGTGAATAAATCAAATGAAGCTATTTTGATGAAAGGAATTTAGTTAATGAATTTGATTTAATCGAATTTATGATAAAGTGAATGTAAATATGAATTGTAATGAATAGAATTTGATTTAATGATTCGAACTAAATTAACCACTAAATTGAATTCATTGATTATGAACTAAATTTAATAAGCGAAATTTAGATCTTATTAAATTGAACTTGAATGCTTAATTATATTGTTAACTCAAATGTTTGAACTAAAATTGCATTTGGAAATATGTTTTTAAATATCTGAAATAAATTGAATCGTGAAATGTCAAATTTTGGAAGTCAAATTTGCAACTTGACTTTTGGACTTTGATTTGTTTAAACTTTAATTTAACCGACCATCGGGTAATAAATACGTAGTTATTAAAGAGACCGGGATCGGATATGGACATACTCTTTGTCGATACCGAAAACCACTTTAATAACTATTATACGCGGAGTGTTGATCCAAAATGAAGTGGATGGTACGGTGAACGCGTTGACTGAAGAAAGAGAACGATATTGGATGACCCCTGACATGACTAAAATAGGAGCCGCGCCGAGCCATTGAGGTTCGCCACCTCTAGCGGACACACTTCTTCGATACCATATCTATTACTTTTGTGATTCGATTTGGGTGCACCCCTTGATTTGGGAGTGTTGTTTCACGGTGTTGACGTAGCTGCTGGCTATGCTCAACATCAGTCCGGATCACGCAACTAGTAGTATCCTACTTGGTATCGCCTCATGTACCTTGTCATATTGATTATCCTCTCCGCGACCACTACGATTTGTTTTGTGTTATACCTATGGGGTACCCTCTGATAACCACTAGTTACGGTGGGGTTTACGGTGCTGTATAGACTATGGCAGTATAAAATGTGTTAAGGGGAATTATGGTAACGCCTTAATGCTATTTTAATATCGTACTTTACTGATTAGACATTATCTACATATCGTATTCTATTCTATATATAGATAGTTTATCGGACCCTTAGAGATGTCATTTTATTCATCTTTGAGTTATGGACTTTATTCCCTGCACCTGATTATCTTGTATAAGATTTTGAGTCCTGACTCGAGTGTTTCTTTTGTATATGCTCAGGTCAGTCTGAAGCTATCCAGTTGCTGATCAAGGTTGGTTGAAGATGCTGAAGACTTAGCATTTATCTTTATCAGTCTATTTCTATTCCAGTATTGATGTACTAGTCTGTTGGGCATTTATGTATTTCCTTTCGATCACCTTATGTTGAGATATTGTTGTACTTCATGTAGTAGCTTCATGAACTGCTATTATGATGATGTATTTTCCGTTGCATTATTCTGTGACTGTTCTGTGTCTGTGATGTCGTATTGATTCTCATTTACATTTATGTATTTATAATCCCATAATGATTTGTGTTTTGTATTATTTAAGTTGACATGTGTGGATTATTGTCAATTTAAATGGTCCAAATATACGGGTTGTTACGGTATCCATGAACCATCTCAACTCTCCCCTTGTGCCACCTCGTGGTACCTAGCACTTCATTAAGCGAATCAAGTCCGAGCAATGCTTGAACTTAGTAACAGGCAACAACGTGCTAAACTCGCCTGCTACATTCTCCTTTGTATGAATTTTTTGAAGACGAACTAGCTTCTCTTCACTCATCGAGACAAGGAAAGACTCTATCATCTCAACATGCTTCATCTTCCCTTGTGCCACCTCGTGGTACCTAGCACTTCATTAAGCGAATCAAGTCCGAGCAATGCTTGAACTTAGTAACAGGCAACAACGTGCTAAACTCGCCTGCTACATTCTCCTTTGTATGAATTTTTTGAAGACGAACTAGCTTCTCTTCACTCATCGAGACAAGGAAAGACTCTATCATCTCAACATGCTTCATCTTCGAGCTGAAAGCCAGAATTTTAGCTAAGTGAATTGCACTCTGGCTGTCACAGTACACATCCACGCCTCATATACGAAGCCCAAATCACACAACATTCGCCTCAAAAAATGTGCCTCCTTAGCTGCTTCAACCGCAGCTATGAGCTTCGCCTCTATAGTAGACAAAGCCACAACCGTCTGCAACCTCGCTTTCCAACTGATCGTTGTCACACCAAAGGTGAACTCATATCCGGAGGTTGACTTCCTTCGATCTCTATCACCGGCATAGTCGGAATTACAAAATCCAACCAAGCTGAAATCTCTTCTCTGCCGCCAAAGACAAGTCCATGGTTTGGAGTTCTTCTAAGGTATCCGAAGATATACTTCACTGCTTCCCAATGCGTCTTTCCTGGATTTTCCATGATCCTACTCACCAATCCAACCGCCTGTGCAATATCAAGCCTAATGTAGATCATGACATACATCAAGCTGCCAACTGCACTTGCATATGGAACCTTCATCATATAAACCTTGTCCTTTTCCGAGATCAGAGAGCCTTTACTTGAAAGCTGTATGTGCAAGGAATGGGTGTGTTTATTGCCTTTGACCCTTCCATTCTAAACCAATCAAGCACCTTTCAAATGTATTCCTATTGAGTGAGGCTCAAAAGTCCTAGCTTTCTATCTCTTTGGATTTCCATACCCAAAATTTTCTTTGCTTCTCCAAGGTCTTTCATTTCGAATTTCGCTTTTAGATATTGCTTTAAACTGTCGATTTCAGCCTTATCCTTGGAAACAATCAACATATCATCCACGTACAAGAGTAGGTACACCCATCTACCATTCTTTAAATACTTGAAGTACAAACAAGCATTGTTGATGCTACGATCAAAACCAAGTGAAAGCATAAAAGAGTCAAACCTCTTGTACCATTGTCTAGGCGACTGCTTAAGTCCATACAAAGACTTATTCAATTTGCAAACCCAATTTTCTTTTCTATCTACAATAAATCCTTCTTGCTGCTTCATGTAAATGGTCTCATCCAAGTCTCCATGCAAGAAAGTGGTTTTCACGTCCAATTGCTTCAGCTTCAAGTCACGATCTACGACGATAGCGAGCAAAATGTGGATGGACGTATACCTCACTGCTGGAGATAATATCTCATCATACTCCAATCCCTTTCTTTGTGAAAACCCTTTAGCAACTAGTCTAGCCTTGTATCTCCCATCATCCTTCACCTTGAACAACCACTTGCAACCTATGCCTCGACTTCATTGAGGAGGTGGTACCAAATCCAAGTCCTGTTCTTCATCAACGACTCTAACTCCACTTCCATAGCGCACATCCATTTCGAACTGTTACATGACTTCAAAGCTTCATCAAGGTCAAGCGGCTCCTTATGAACTACATGTAGGGCATAGTCAAACCGATCACCAATGCTAAGGTTCGCAAACTGCCAATCATCATACCTTTCGGGCGGCCTAATAGTCCTCCGATCGACCCAGGTAGGTATTATTTCGCCTAAACTCCTTTCAACCCCACCTTGAACTGAACTTCCTCTAGATTCATGCCCATTATCAGCACTACTAGAAGGTACCTATGGACTATCCTGTGATATTTCATCAACTGCATTTTCCTCGACAGCATCAACAACAACTCTACTATTTGGCTGGAATACGGTAGTTTCTTCCATCTCCGTAGGCCAATCATAATCTTCTTATGTGGTAGGTAGCTTCTCCTTAGGATTGAACATAGCAGACTCATCAAAAGTAACATGTCTGGAATGAACAATCTTCCGATCAACAAGGTTCCAAATTCGATACCTTTTGATACCATCGGCGTATCACATTAGTATGCCCTTGTATGCTCTATCCTCTAACTTGTCATCACCTGGATAGTGAACGTACACAGGACAACCAAAAATTCAAAAGTAACCAATATACACTGCTTTACCTCTCCACTACTTCTATGGAATCTTTCCATTTATGACTGAGCACGGAATTCGATTTATGATATGCGCCGTATTTGATAATGCCTTAGCCCAAAAGCCTCTATACAAGCCCGCTGTCAAATTTCAAGCAACAAACCTTCTCCAGTAGAGTCATATTCATCCTTTCTGCAACTCCATTGGACTACGGATCATCGGGTGTAGTGAAATGTCTATAAATGCCATGATGTCTACAAAAGTCGAGGAACTCCCTAGAGTCAAATTCACCGCCATCATCAGATCTTAGCACCTTCAACCTAGAACTGGATTGGTTCTCAATAAGAGCTTTCCAGCCTTTGAACTTCAACAAACTCTCAGATTTGGCCTTCATTACGAGCACCCATAATTTTCGAGAAAAGTCATCAATGAAAGAGATAAAATATTTCTCTCCTCCAAGAGAAGGAGTAACAATCGGTCCCCAAACATCTGTATGCATGTACTCAAGTACTCGCCTTGATCTATGGAGTCCAACTCCAAAAGATACTTTAGCTTGTTTGCCTAACACACACTTTTGGCAAAAGTCCATCTTGTCGAAGTTTCCTTCTTTGATCATCTTCTGTATCTGAAGCAACTCTAAGCCCTTCTCTAAAATATGACCCAACCTGAGATGACAAAGTTTTATGGCATCTAATGCACGAGAACTATCTACTCCAACACACAGCTTTCCAAGAACTATGGTTCCTTTCAACAAATACAAATTTCGGAACACATCTCCTTTCATAAGAACTAGTGCACCTCTCGAAACCTTCAGATTATCCTTCATGGTAGTTATCTTGCATCCCAATGATGCCAATTGTCCTAAAGAAATTAAGGACTTTTGAAGACCTGGAACATATCGAACACCTGTCAAAATACGTATCACTCCGTCAAACATCCTAATCCTCATTGTACCTTCACCCATTACTCTACAGCTAGCATCATCACCCATAAGAATAGAGCTTCCCTCTCATTCAACGAAAGAACTGAAGTAATCCTTATTAGGCATCATATGGAAAGACACTCTCGAGTCCAGCACCCAATGGTCTGAGACATCCGATACTGCTGCAGACAATACATCGTCGGATACAGACTTCTCCACCGCAAATGATGAAGATCCGTCTTCTTATTTCTTCTTCAAATATGGAAATCCTTTTTCTAGTGACCAAGTTTCTTGTAGATAAATCACTTCCCGTTCTTATACATTCCTCTCATGCCATTACTAGGTTTCTAAACTTCGAACGCCCTCTAGAGTGCCAATTCTTCTTATCTTCTCTACCTCTTTCAACAAACAAGCCATGACTACTACTTCCACCTCTACTTTCTTCACTTATCTCCTTCATCTGATCTCTCAAGCCCTCAGATAGAAGGCCTCACTTCACATCTTCTATTGTCAATGTGTCTCTAACGAAGATAATGTTGTTAGCGAAATCTATGTATCGTTTCGGAAGAGAACACAAAAGAGTCATTGTCATTGCTCCTAATCCATCTTCAAGTTAACAGTCTTTATCTTCATCGCGAGATCATCAAAGAAATTAAGATGTTCCTTCACGAAAGTACCCTTTTTCATCCACATGGTGAAAAAGGTCTTCAGCAATATCAGACGATTAGTCATAGATTTCTTCAAGTAGAGATTTTCCAGCTTGGTCCAAATGCCCATAGCTGTGGTCTCACTACTAATCTTTGAGATGACATTCTCTCCCATAGCTAGTTGTAAAGTGGTAAACGTCTATTTCTGCATCTCCTTCCTTTCTGCGATTGAGATGTCAGCCGTCAACTCCTTAAGGGAAAACACTGCTGGATGGACTTCATTTTTCATTAGAACAGCCTTCACACTCTGTTGCCACTTCTTGAAGTCTTTATCCTCATTCCATTTCTCATTTGCCAAATATGATCCTGAGGCGGTATACATCCCTCTAGTATAGGGTCTTATAACAACTGGAGTCGCTTCAACTCCTGCCATAGCGTCTAACACTCCTCAACCAACCTTGCTGTTTTGATACCAAACTACTGGAAAAAATCCCTTCAAATGACCAGTCTAAAGAAATAAAAAACCAAACATGATGGAAAACAACTAGATCGTGATTGTAGTGAGACGAAACAAACAGAGATAAACACCAGAATAGACAGTCATAGATATACGCAATGTAGAAAATAAATAACATCGGTATTTATAGTGGTTCCACTACCGCGAAGCAGTGTATGTTCACTTGGGGAGAGAAGATTTTATTAATCACTAAAAGATCAAAGTTAAAAGATTGATTCACTTTTGGAGGCTATACATAAGAAGAATTAACAACACAGATAAAATTCTGCAGAGTTTCAGCTCTCTAGGATGGCTGTCATTATTGTTCAGAAGCTCCACTATTTATAGAGTGAAGAAATGAGAAGGGGTAGCTGCTATATAGCAGCCTTGAGGTTTGATTCGGCACATCTGGTCCGGCAAACAACATAATAGCATTTGGTTCGGAAAGCAACACTCAAGATCTGGACCGGCATGGTCCAATACCAAACCAAATATTAGGTTCGGCCTAAACTTGGTTCGGCATTACTTAGACCAGTAGTCCACATCAACGCTGCTGGTTCGGTACAAGCCTATAGATCTGGAGCGACAATCATTGGTTCGGTCATGCTTCAGCACCGAATGAAATATCTAGAGCGGCAAGTCTGGACAGGCATCCCATCACCACCGGACGAGATATTTGGAGCGGCAACCCATAATCACCACCGGACCAAATCTTTGGTCCGGCATCTCCCGTCACCGAATGAGACTTCCTCTTGCCTTCACCATCGATCGAAACACTACCACCGGACAAAAATTCTGGTCCGATCTCCCACCGAACGAGGTCACCTTCTTACCGAACAAATTCCACAATACCAAATCTTTGGTCCGACATTTCCTCCACTGAATCAGACTTCTAGTTCGGCCTCCAAGCTTCTCCGCAACATCGTGGCTTCAAGAACTCCTACTTCCATCTTGGCATTCTCTTCTCCGATGAAATTGTTATCACATCTAACAAAGATAAGCTAAACATAAGATCTATGCTCTTCTTAATTACAAATTTGTATAAAGCTCCTCTTAATTTCAACTTTTTTACATTTAACTCCTTGCATTTAATTAGTTATGTTTTATCATTAGTTCAAATTATTCAAATAAATTCAATTATTTAATGTTCATCAATCCATTTATAAATCTTTCAAGAAAGATGATAATTCAATACACACACACACACACACACACAATAATCATAATAACAAAATAGTGAAGTTATGTATGCACTCATATATACATATACATACACACACACACACACATATGATTTATATCCCTCACATTAATTATAAGACTTTTCTCTCTTCTCCTTTTCGCCTATATTCCTTCAAATTTCTCATTTTCTTTTTCATTGTTGTTGCTAGCGACAACTTGGAAGCGGCTCTTTCGTTTTTTCTTAAGACAATGAACTGGAGGTCGATTCGTGTCGATGAAGAGATTTTTCAACAAGTTTCCATATATGAAAAATCGATGCCGCCAATGAAGCTGGATCGATTGATTAGGTGACGAAGATTAGGTATTCCCGGCAAAGAAGTTGTAGTCGGCAAAACCATAGAAATAAGAAAAATATTTAGCATGACATTTATGTTTGGTAATGCAGGTCCTTCAGGCCAAATTGTATACAAAATAATTTTGTAACGTTTTCCTTTTAGCTAATTCCCTCAATTAATAACTAGCGTGAGATTTTAATTTATTCAAATAATCTCCATAAAGTTAGCTAAAATTTAAAGATCATTAAGGAGTTGATATTATTGGTGCGTGATTTTTTGGTACGTACAATGGACATGCATATAAAATATTTTTATAAATTTATAAAATTTGAAATATCAACGTAGTGCGATAAGAATAAACTGAAAAATACAAATAGTAAAAATGTAATTTTTTTTGTTGGAAAATGTTTTGAGCTTGTATCAGTGTTTAGATGTTAATTTTTGTTTATAACATTTGAACTACCAAACTCCTATTTGTATATAAGAGTATTATTAGAACTTCACGGTCTGATCAAAAGATTGTGTTTCGATTCCAAGACATTAACAAAGAGGAGTGTTACAGAACGCGCTTCGTGGGTGATTATGACACGCGTTTTACGCATGAATTGTTTTTATATCGATTAAATATGTGTAACATATTCAAGATAAATGATTTGCACAAATGTCAAACCATTTTTTTCGTTAAAATCATGTGTAGCTACTTTGCATTTTTATTTCTTAGTTGTAGCATCTAATTTGTTGTTAGTTTGAATTTTTGTTTCTATTAATTTGTAAAAGAAGTTCATTTTTAGATCTTATTTGTAAATGCTATTAAGATTTGGTAAAATTTTTAGAGTGAAGTTTTGAATTTGTAAAGGAATTTTTGTTGTTGTATCTTATAACAGTAAGATTTGGTAAAATTTACAGAAGTATTAATGTAGAGGGGCATTTTTGGTAGTCCGCGTTGATACAAAAAAGTGTGACATTAAAGATATTACAACCATTAATAAAGATTTGTAAAAGAAGTTCATTTTGAGATCTTATTTGTAAATGCTATTAAGATTTGGTAAAATTTATAGAGTGGAGTTTTGAATTTATGAAGGAAATTTTGTTGTTACATTCTATATTTAAGTGACAGTAAGTTTTGGTAAGATATATAGAGATATTAAGATATATGGGCATTTCTGGTAATCTGAGTTGATACCAAAAAAGTGTGACACTAAGATATTACAACTATTAATAAAGATATGATAAATTAATTAATACTTGCTAAAATGCTACTTAAAAAAGTTTGCCATTTTTAGTTTTGGATTTTCGTCCATACAAAAACACGCAAGACGTATGCATATTGTCGAAAACCACCAATTTAGAAAACGAAATTAACATACAAAATAAAAATAAATTTTATTTTATTTTCCGTATTTTAAAAAATAATAGAAGCGAGACACAATTCATCATTCCGTTGTCCCTCCATCTCCTTCGTTGTTTCCGTTTTAATTTCACTTTTCTTATGTTTGACCTACATATTTGAAAACAGAAACTCAATATTCGTTTTTAAACTAAACACTACATGACACTTGCTAAAATGCTACTTAAAATCCTATGTAATTGTATGCTTCTATTCCTATCAAAACTAGTGTGTAACCCGTGCGTTGCACACGGTAATGTTGTAATAGAAATTATCAAATATACATAGTTAAATAGTCGACGTACAATGTAATATGCTAATGTTAAACATATATTTTTTGATTTTAGCATGTTAAAATGTTATGTTTTCATAGTAAAATATATTCAAAAATTATTTTCAAATAGTTAAAAATAATCATATATTCATTATTTTCATATTCTAACTATTTAAAATGATAGATTTCATTTCAAATTAGTTTTACGATAACATTTCTAAACTTTAAGGAAATTATATGTTAAACATATTATTTTATTGATTTATACGTTTAGAAATGTGTGTGTATATATATATATACACATACTATTGTTATTTTCAAAATTTTATATTTTAAAATATTTTATGTAATTTTAAAATAAGTGTAATTTATATTTTGAAATTAAGAAATTGTACGTTAAAAATGACCGATATACCCGTGCATGTCAAACAATTTTTAGTATTTATGTATACGATAAATTTCAATGAAAAATATAGATGTAATATGTTCCTTTTTGAAGTAATATTTAGTAAATTCATGATCCTGTGTGTTTTGATGCGCATGCGTACCCACACATGTGCATGGTGATGAGTTGTAGATGTCAAATTGCAAATCTGTATTGATAGGAATTTTAAATGTAAAATCAGATATTAAGGGAAAAACTATTTTTTTAATTTACTAAAATTGTGGATAATAATAATAATAAAGTAATAGAATGTATCTCATGCATTGCACACGCTAATTTTGTAAAAATATGGTACTCATACTTTAAATGTTGTTAAAATAAAAAAAAAATTGCAATGTTCGATATATCAATCATAAACTAAACGTTTTATTATTGTTTGTGCCTATAATTTTTGTTAAGTGATTCAAATATTTTTATATTTGAAAGAAATTTCTACCAAGTGTTACTACTAATGCGGTATATAAATTGAAATTGTCATTTTGTTTATAAATTATCAAAGAATTTAATGAGTATTAATTACTTGAATTTATTTATATAGTATAGATTTATGGTGTTTGGTTAATTGAAATACATAGATTTGAATGTAAAATAATAAAAGAAAATTGATGAAAACTTTGTAAATGAATATAGAAATTATAAAATCTCGGTATATATGAATATAAAATCATGGAAAAAATTAACATAATATGTTGGATAACTATAAAATGATAATTTATATGAATTAAAAAAACAAAGAGAATTAATGAGTAGGGGTGAAAAATTTATAATTATTGTGATGATTTGTGATTTTTAAACTTCAGTCATTTAACTAATAATTTATCAAAATAAATAATTATACGTTAAAGTTGTTCGTATTGTTTTTTATGTGATCCATATTTATACTATTTTGTTACAATGAGCGTCTGACATGGTTATATATATTATTTATTAGACAAATTAATAAATAATGGTTAATTGATTTTTTTTAAATAATTTATAATGAAATTATTTAATTAATTTAAATATACGGACTTAAATGCAAATTGTACATGAAAATTGAGGACTTTGAAAATAATTGTAGAAAACAAAAAGTGTAGATTTTTGAATGTAAAACAATAGTGTAAAATTAATAAAATCTTATAAACAATTCAAAACTAATGCATTGTATTAGGTCTTTAAAATAAAATTTAAATAAATATCTAGAGAAAATTAAGGAGAGATGAGAGAAATGCTAGAATTAATGTGAGAGCTGTAATTTGTTCTGCTTTACTATTATTTAATAGATTAATAGATTAGCTGACTAGGTCCCTTAAAAAGCCGGTGGGACCAAATATTGAAATGCACAATTTACCGATCCGTGATCCTTTTGAAAACTTGATACAGGATACTCAAAATATCTATCTTATTTCAGTCTTATAGAAGTGTGGATAACGCACTATTCTCCTACAGCCTCTTTGAATTCAGCCCCTTTGTTTTGTTCTCTAGATTATTGACATTTACTTTTAATCGGGTAATTTCCATTCTTAGTCTCCTGTTTTTATTTATATTCCATAAATCCTTGATAGAACTGAAACTTTGTAGAACAAGGTTTATATTTTTTCACTTTATAGAAAAAGGGATTTTTTATATATTCGAACTGAATTGGGTCCGTTTGCTTCAATTCAGTAATCGCTGAATAGAGATATTAATAATCGATCAGATTTTTTTCATCCGTTTGCTTTGATTCAGTCAGCAAGTCTAGAAGCTAAAAATCAGCGATATTTTTAAGCGATTACTATCTATAAAATCTTAGGTATCAAAAATAATTTATCAGCAGCTTCCTTCTTCAATCTGCTTCAATCAACATCATCACCATCAGCTCCACGTCTTTTGGTAATCCCAAACCAGTGTTTTTCTGTAAGAAGTATGAACATTATTACCGTGTATCTTCCTTTCCTTTTGTTATTTGGTAAAAAATTTATCCCTGGAATTGTTTTCGGGTTAGCTTTCTGATCGCATGGAATTTATCCTATATATACATATACATATATACATACATATATACATATATACATATATACATACATATATACATATATACATATATATATATAAGTAACATAAAACACCAAGGATAAAACGACACCCTTGTGAATTCGCAATGATGATTTTAATTCTCTATATGTGATATTCTGACATAGTTTTGCACGGATCAATTTGGATACCTTTGAAATAGCTTGATATTTGGCTGTTGCCTAGTATTCTCTTTGATTATATTGACTTTCTTTGCTGCACTGACTGTAGTTGAAACAAAAACTTATCCATATTCAGATTCAGCACAACAAAACAAACGCAAGTGTGGCATCTTTTGGCGAAAATAATTAAATTTGTTTAGGATAATGACTTAATTTAAAAAAAAAATCGTAATGTGCAGTGGCCACGTACGTGCTTTTCAGTATGAGGTGTAAAGGAGCTCTCATTCTAGCACTAATACATTTTGGTTTGTTTGTAAGTTATTTTTTCTGTCCAAATTGTGAGTTTAGCTAATTTATTTTGGTGTTGTGATATATGAGCTGATTAACTATAAGTGATTTGTTATTAAGATTTTAACGTCTGCGCAAACATGCCCATCGAATCTTGAGGCTAAAGGCAGTTTGGATTCATGGGAAGGAGAATTTTTTCCTGAAATTCCAAAGATTAAGTATGAGGTATTTACATATCCAATAAATAACTTGCTAGTTTGGTTCCAAAATTTGTTTATTAATACTTATTGATGTTTGTGTATGTTCTTGTATGTATTATAGGGTCCTTCAAGCAAAAACCCGCTCTCCTACAAGTGGTATAACGGAGAGGAGGAGATTCTAGGGAAGAAAATGAAGGTCCGTTTTTGCTTATTGGTGGTTGTGCAATAACCTGCAAACTTAATGACTAGCAATATCATTGTATTACTGTTTCCGTAGGTATATTATGTAAATGATGATGATTAGGCAGTTAATTTGTATAGACGTATGTGTTAATATTCGTAGTAAATACTAAGTTTTGTGAAGTAAATCATATACATTATGTTGATGATTGTTAAAAGGAAAAACAAATAGGCTAAGTGGGAATTTATAAAAGTGGAAATTAGGATCCACCTATATTTTTAATATATTGGTATAGAAAAAATTGTTTATTTTAAGAAATTACATCTGAACTTTAATCGCATTTTTCTATAGTCAAAACTTTTTTTTTTTCCTTTGTAAAATGTAAATATTTGCAGGTACTTGTTTAAAACATTAAATTATACATAATATATGAACTATAAAATATATACACTATATAAAAATATTGTCTAATAAATTATATATAATAATTAATAATATAATTATTATTTTAAGTTATAGTTGTTAAATTCTAGTTTTGAATTTTGAAAATATTTAGCAAGTCCTTGTCGCATATTTTAAATTTTGAATTTGAATTTTAAATCTCATTGACTCGATCAAAATTAATTTAAATATTTTAATTTTATTTATTTAATATAAATGATTATATATATGTGTGTATGTATATATAACACAATGTTTTGAGACGGTCAATGCACATATAAATGACGAATGTAAACATTGGTATATGTGTATACATTAAATATGTAAACATTGCTATGTTGCACATGCACTTCATGTGCACATTTTACTCAAATATATATATATATATACACACACACACACATTAAATTAATTATATCACATTAATTAGTTAAGTAAAGAAAAATAGAATTTAATTTTGTTTTACAAACTAGATCTAGTAAAACTCATTAGACTTTATTGGCCCACTATGATACAAATAGAGAATTTTTTTGACATCTATCCATTTCACCTGTTGTAGATCAGTCCAGTTCTAACAATTATGAAACTAAAAAATATGGGTTTTCTAAAACTTTTTTTTGACGAGGGTGACTGTGTATTTTGAAACTTAAAGAGGCTGTTTTACAAAAGTTCCCTTCATAACATGTGATTAATTTATAAGGAAAATTTGTGAGCTTTACTATATGTAATTATTTAGTCGTTAACCAAAATATTGGTGAACATTTCTCCTTATGTTACTTAAGCAAAAAAATTATGTTGAAAATAATTAAATTTCTACAAGGTTTTAAAAATATGAATTTGGGGAAATAAATGAATTTAAATTACTTTAAAATTCCAAAACTTTTAACTTTAAAGAGTTACTTTTTTTTATTGAAACCTTTTAGAATAAAAAAATAATAATCTTTTTTAGTGAGAAAATTTCAAAGAATTAACTTCGACACTTTTTTTAAGATGGTATAAAAATGTTATATTAATTATTTCTACTGAAGGAAAATCATATTTTGTTCTTTTTCCTTAAAATTATTATTTTTTCCCCGTTGAACACTTTTTCTCTTTCTTTTTTATTTTGTTGTTGCTCCTTATCTATCATGATTTTCCCACTATAATTTATTCACATGTTATATGCAAAGTAGATCAAATAATAATAATATTTTTCTGACAACAGGATTGGTTGAGATTCAGTGTTGCCTTTTGGCACACATTTCGAGGATCTGGTGCAGATCCATTTGGTGCGCCAACAAAATCTTGGCCATGGGAAGATGGTACAAATTCAGTAGCCATGGCTAAAAGAAGAAGTAAGCTTAGTGTTGTGAATGGAGTTAGTGAATTGCTTGGCTTGCTAGGTAGAGTGCAATCTAAATGCTGTTTTGTTTATTGTAGTGAGAGCAAATTTTGAGTTCATAAACAAGTTGGGAGTTGATAGATGGTGCTTTCATGATAGAGATATTGCTCCTGATGGGAAAACACTAGCGGTGCCTTATTATTTATTTAACTTTATTTTATAAATAATTCGTTTACACGAGAAAAAGTGTGTTGCTTTTACAATCCTTAACGTTTATAGTATGTTGCAGGAGTCAAATGCAAATTTGGATGAAGTGGTTGAACTTGCAAAGGAACTTCAGGTATAAATTTGCTTTTGGGAAAAAAACAGCAGTCATAGGAATTCATGTTCTTGATCTTGTTCCTAGTGACTATATTTAAAGTTTTAAAAATTAATATTGCTAGGGATCTAAAATTAAACCACTATGGGGCACTGCTCAATTGTTTATGCATCCTCGTTACATGCATGGTGCGGCCACTAGGTATTAATACTTTACTGAGGTTATTCTCATCTCATAATATATTATTAACTCATGTGGTATCTTTGTCAGCTCCGAGGTAGGAGTGTATGCTTATGCTGCAGCGCAAGTCAAGAAAGCAATGGAGGTTGGGTTGTGCATGAGAATTTTATGTTATATAAGCTATCAGTTTCTGATTATTGTTTTGCGTGTATAATAATAATTATTGTTATATATATTTTGATGATGATAGGTTACTCATTACCTTGGAGGAGAGAATTTTGTTTTCTGGGGTGGTCGTGAAGGATACCAAACTCTTTTGAATACTGATATGAAAAGAGAACTTGACCATTTGGTATGCACATTGGCATGGCGTGTGTTTACGTATGTTACTACCAATGATACCTATTAATAAAATTTTAATTCTAGGCCAAGTTTCTTCAAGCTGCCGTTGAATACAAAAAGAAGATTGGATTCAATGGTATTGCATCTCATATTGCAGAATGCGGATCTGAAATAAATTTAATCATCAATATTGTGGTTCTCGTGGATGGTGATAATGTTAATAAATTAATTCTTGTTCTTTAGGTACTTTACTAATCGAACCAAAACCACAAGAGCCTACAAAGCACCAGTATGACTGGGATGCTGCAACTTCGTTCTCCTTTTTGCAGAAGTATGGCTTGTTAGGTAATGTTTCTGGTCTGTCTCTCCCATTTCTTCATTATCAGTCATTTAAGAAATAAATTTTGCCTATGCTTACTCTTCATAATGTACTTTAGACATCACATATCATTATTTTCTTTTCCTACTATTTCGGCTGTCAATTTTAAAGTACGTTATTTTTTGCTGTATTATTTTGTTTGTGTAACCTGGTTTTTGCATGTAAGCAAAACAAAATTAGTCATAAAAATGCATAAAATGAGCTTTGATTTACTTAACATGTTTTCTTGCTTCAACAAAGAAACTATCAAAACCTGGCCAAAGATTTCAAAGTCATGCCGAAAAATAGCTCAATACATATGATTTGCAGAACATTTTTTTCTTTCAGAAAATTATTTAAGATGCAAGAGAAACGCGTGTTACTCGAGGCAGTGAAAGTGTTCTGATATTAGAGTGAAAGTGTTTTATTTTTATTTTTTATGATAAACTAGATTAAAGTTCATTGTCAAAAGAAAATATGTTTAATGTAGGGATCCTTTACCATGTCATTTATTTGCTTCTTTGTAAACCGCGAGGTCTCTAACATAACTTATTGCAAAATTTGATGCAAATTTAGAGGGTTTTTCTTCTTCTAGAATTTGTGAAGATGGCTTATGAGTTATATGAGACTCTTGTTTGCAAAAAAAAAAAATTCTAAAATATAATATGGTATCTTTCTTTTTCTCACTCAAACTTGATGAGCTCATAAATGAAATGTTCATAATTTAGTTCAGCTTTTACACATAATTCAACAACTTAAATATTTAGTTGTAAATTGATATTAATCCAAAAATATCGGTAAGCCTAGTTCAGAACCAAATCAATATGTATGTTTCTACTTAGTCACCCAAAACTTCATCTTTTTCAGTGGGATTGCTTATATTCCTTTGATAGCGTATATACAGATGGTGTCAAGCTATTTTCACTTGTAAATTTGGTTTCTTTATTTGTTTTCTTTTTTGCTTTTGTAAAGCAGAACATCCATTGTCCATTTTTGGAACAAAAGATGTGATGACAAAAGCACATATCAATATGTTCAATGCAGGGATCGCATTGACATGTCTAACTATGTGTGCACAATTATTTGCATGTTTACACGTAGACCATGAGGTCTCTATCACAATTTATTTTAAAATTTTATGCAATAATGGTTTTTTCTTTAGAGTTCTTCTAGCTGCTTTTAAGTCATTATGAGTTTATGGCTTTAGGTTTGTTTGCAACATATATCTGAAATTTGATATGGTATACGCAAAAGAGATAAAGCAGTCTGTACTGTGTTGGATGTATTTATGCCACAAGCTTTTCTAAAGGCTATTATCAGAGTTATTTATTAAATTCACTCTGGATATTGATGTGTTCTGTAGGAGAATTCAAACTCAACATTGAGTGTAATCATGCTACTCTAGCTGGGCATAGGTATGTTCTTATTTTGGTTATAGGTGGCTAGTTTTATTTTACCGTATCTGATGAGGTTTTTTGTGTATATGATTAATAGCTGCTTTCACGAGCTCGAAACCTCAAGAATAAATGGAATACTGGGAAATGTTGATGCAAACACCGGAGATCCTCAGATTGGTATGATGTTCATATAACCAAAGCTTCTGTCTTTTATTGAGCTTTGCGACTAATAAGCTGAAAATTTTAACTTCTGTAATTGATATATGATGATTTATATATCTGTAGGATGGGATACTGATCAGTTCCTTACCGATATAAGTGAGGCCACTCTAGTTATGTTAAGCGTGATCCGAAACGTAAGTTTGCTCAATTTATGTTATATATTTCAACTATATAAAACTTTATGTGTATTGTTATTGTGTATGTGTTTTGTCATGGACTGATGTTGAACTCATTTAATTTCAGGGTGGGCTCGCCCCTGGTGGTTTTAACTTCGATGCCAAATTGTTAGTGCTATGCTGATATCAAATATTTTTTATAATAATGCTTACTAGCTGGATATTTTTTATTATTATTGAGTATGTCATTATTTATGGTGATCAAGAGCTGAAAATGGCTTCTTATTATATTGTTTCATAATGTAGGAGGAGAGAGAGCACTGATGTTGAGGATATTTTCCTTGCACATATTTCTGGAATGGACACGTTGGCTCGTGGACTTCGCAATGCTGCCAAGCTTATTGAAGTAATTTCAAGGCCAATTTTCTGTGAACAATACTTAGACTATCGAATTAAGTAAGTATTATAATGATGTGCGGAATTTAATATTTTATCCAGGATGGTTCATTGGAGGAGCTTGTCCGCAAGCGCTATGATAGCTTTGACTCAGAGGTTGGAGCTATGATCGAGGTAATTCATTTTTCAACCATTTTCTGATACACTTGTAATCAGTGAAATATATTATGTAAACTGAATAAATGGATGTATATGTATGTGCTAACAGGCTGGGAAAGCCGATTTTGTCACCCTTGAAAAAGTAGCAATGGAATCCGGAGAGCCACCGGTTAAATCTGGGAAGCAGGTAACTAATCTTTTGTTAAACGTTGTAGTATACATGTATCCTTCTTTTTTCATGAATTACTGTAATTTTAGTTGAGTTTGTGTGGGAAATGACGTGGGATGAAATTCATTTTCAATGCAGGAACTTGCTGAGATGATATTCCAGTCTGCTTTGTAGAAGTATGGAACGAAAATGAGAAGTAATGATTTTAGTTTGGTGCTTTAGTAATAAGTTGTTAGTAAACGAATATTGGACCAAAGTGGTAAATGTTAGCTATATTACGGCATGAATGCTGCCAACAACTGTGTAGTTTAGATGGTTAATAATGTCAAATTCGTATTTGGTTTCATGATTTACTATTTCTACCAGTCTCGGTGAAATATGTCAAATACCTTGTTTTTCTCTTCATTGATGGTCAATTTTTATTGAATAATAAGTCAAATCAACAATCAAATAAAGATTATAGGAGATTGAAGGTTAATGCTAACTCTGAATTTTCTTTCCCAAATAGGATCTTGGGTGAAAACTAATGCTAAGCTGTATTATCAAATTTTGTAATTGTAACCGAATCTATCTTATTCATGGTAAAGTAATAAATTGAGCTGTTCGCTTCGTGGATATAAATCAATTTGGTTGATTTAAATATTATGTTTATGTTCATTAGTTTCAACCATCTATTCAATTAATAGTGATTTGGTCAGACTATAGCTATTAGGTTGATGATTGATAATCAGTTGGCTATCATAATTGTTGCTATCAGATCTATTTGGTTTGTAACGAAATTTTCCATCAATAATTAAGTCATTTGAGTATAGCGGGATAACTACATAAGTGTTAAGGGTGCTACGTCCTGCTTTAAAGAACGATCCACAAGCTTTTGTCAAAATGCGAATAAATGTCAAAAGTTTTCTAAAATTGTAATAGCTCCTCAATCAAACTTGCTAAGTAATCAAACCATGGCCATTTGCAACATGAAGAATTGACTTGATTAGGGAACTATTAGTCGTAAACGAAGACTTCTGGCACGTCATTGTGACATTCCATTATTTTGCTAAACTAGTGTGTAACCCGCATTGCATACGCTATGGTGTAGAAAAATAATATATAAATATTTTTGAAAAAAGTAATTTATTATGCAATGTCCGGTGAATTTTGTTAGAATAAATGAGTTATAAATTGAAATTACTATATTCATAACTATGTACTTCTGTTATGAGATTCGTAGATTTTATATTTGAGTAAAAGAATTATCATTTTTGTTGATAAAAATGAGTTATATATCGATTTATTATTTTTTAGGATTCATTACTTATCAATCAAATAAATGAAAATAAGTATTCTTAAGAAATTTTGAAATTAATATTTCTATTAAATTTCATAAATAAATATTTATGTACTTATATTTTGAAATTGACATTTAGGTTTTGATACATTTGACTAAAAGATAAATGATGTATACGTTAAATTTCAAATGCTACTTGGAAGAATGACGACAAATACCTACAAATAGAAGTGTAATACAAAAGACTCAATGTATTTGCCTTTATAATTCTTGCAGCACATATCTATCAAAAAAACTATATGATATTATCAGTGTAATAATAAATATTTGTTTAACTACTAAAAGAAATATTAAGTGAAAATAAGACCTAAAACATTAAAAATCACATAGTCATTTCAATTATGTAAACAAAAATGATTTTTAATTCATTGTTTCATGCCTTGCTATTTTCATTTTATAATAACATGTTCAAAAAATATTTAACTTTTATGTAAAAAAGATTACAAAATATAAAAGAAAAATTTTTCTAATCAAAATACGGTATAATTTTTGTCCATCGATTAACTTACATTATGAACACGAGTATATATGCACGTCTAAATGGACTTGCATCTAATCACAATGTATGCAAAAATGCAACAATGCGCTTTTGTAGCATTACTGCATACTATATAAAGTTTGACACAATTAAACGTCGATTCAACAAAACAATTAGCATAGATAATTGTTATATAAATCTATTGCAAGGAGTATAATTGACAATGCAATATATTACAATAGTCGTCCAAATTCTAAAATAGAAAAAAGGAAAAGATAAAAAGAAAGAAAAGAAAGAAAAGAGGTCTACTTCTTTCACGAACAGCAAAAGAGAAACAAAGTCACACAATCCATGACGTTCGAATAATAAAGACATGTAATGATATTTGATTAAAAAGACACGATGATGCATCAAGGAAGAAAATATAATAGTGATCTGGTAAACATAAGAAGATAATAAGAGTATAAAGTATCAACAAACAACTCTTAAACAAAGCTCTCAATGTGGAGAAAAAGTAAATAATAACTCTAAAGTGTGGCAGCAAACAAATATGCATAATGCACAGAAACACTCCGTTAAAAGTACAGGTTCTACAATGTCTACTATAAGATTCGCTTTAAGTGACTTTTATCTTTATACATCATGCAAATATCATTCCTTCATATAACATACAGACAAAATCAATACTTGTAGCCATTAATGAATCTGAAATAAGTGTTGACAAATTATAATTCCAATGCACGTTTATCAAGCTACATGACTAATTACAGCTGGAAAAATTCCTCTTGTCAGAAACCTAATTTAGTAAATCAATTAACTTTATTGTTTCTAAGTTGAGACATATAAAGGAGGAGGTCATCTCGATCGAGCTCTGTGATGCTGCTTGTCATTATCCATGGTTGGGCTTCTGTGTAGTACTTATTCAGCACCTCTTGAAATCTTTACACATTATCGTCTGGTTGACTCCTAATAGTCAATAAGACACATAGTTATATACATTATCTCAAATAAAACATATAGAGGTAAAGTGACAATAGCATGTAGAGGTAAAGTGACGTAAATACACAAAATCTAAATGGTTCTCCTATGGCATTGGAGTTGATATAAATGAACATTTTAGTTAAATGCCGGAATTCAGAATTTGATTATACACAGAGATGAAACAATAATGCTAATTATCCAATAATAAGTTGTAGAATAATAAAACCAATTTTCTCCATGATGCAAGCTTGAAACCCATAAGTAGCCTATTTGACAACAAAACGAAACATATGACAAAGATATAAAGGTTTTTTGGGTTAACAACATAGGAGAAAAGGAAAAGGTAGTAGGAAGGAGAGTGTGAGGTGGGGGATGGTGGGGGAGGGGTAAGGGGGTTGGGTGGTTGTTGGCGATCAACAATATGGTACAGGTTAAGAATACTTTCTTAACATATTTTATCACATGCCCAATATCAACTGCATTGAGTTTTTATCTGACCACGACAACATCTAATTTCCCCCAAATATGATAGTATAGTGAGATTTTAATTATGTACAGTTTTCCTACATCATAGAACTACCCATGCCAAAATTCACTTTTCAATTCAGATTATTCAATTTGAATAATAGAAATCGCGAAGGAAGTTTATCCTGGATGCATACATAAAATATTACAAATATCTTAGCTACTCATATCCTTTAACTGCAGACTACTGTCATCAAGTTCATCAGTTTCATATTTAGTACAAATCTAGATAGATTGCTCTTCAGACCCAATAGTTTCCTCATGCACGGTATATGTGGTCATATATAGAACTTTAGCGAACTCCCTGTCGTCCTTTTCCACATTCAAAAATAGAATTAAATAGTCCGCGGGTGCGGCGCAGTGGAAAGGAGGCTTGGGTTCTGGTAAAAAGATCCAGGTTCGATTCCTACCATGCGCTTCCCTATCCTATATAAATTTACCCGGGAGTATGGGGGCTTGGATCAGCGGACGGCTTTACTATACCCTCCTCAGGAGTTTACCGGCATGCCAGGTTCTCCTGAATTTTCAAAAAAAAAAAAATTAAATAATAGTTAATTAACTTGCATTTTGTCAGGAGACGGTTAAAAGGAATTTTGTTGCCGATTTAAAAGTATAGTAACTTTATTTTGTTCATGCTTATTGTTGAAATTATATATACATTTCTCTTAATTTTTATATGAATAACCATCCTGATTTCATAATAAAACCATATACAGCATAGGTCACATGGTACATTAAAAGAACAATCATATATAAAAAATAAAAAAGCATTTGGTAATGAACAAATTAAAAAAATGGTCTGTGAAAAAGGGATTCACCCTTTTCAATACAATAATCCAAGAGTTACAATTCATCATAGCCTAATTGATTGAGTTTTTTGTAATGAACATCGTACTGTTACTGATAAGAATGCATGACTTTTTAACAACCTACATCGTAATATTCATTTTTTTTCTTGAACACATAGACATTGGTTGCATTTATTTGACATGTTGGATATTAAATGCTTAATACTTCATGTTGAACATGTTGTTTATTTATGTTTAAACTTCTCTGACTTGAATGTGTTTAATAAAATAAATGATAATTTTAACAAAAATGTCCATCGATTTTGATACTGCAAAAAGAATTTGGTTATTATTTTCTAATATTTTTTGTAATATCAAATGTATACTTGTAATTATAATGATTAACACGATATCTCTATGCTCAGTATCGGTCATCATTTCCATATGAAAAGGTTTAAATGAATTTGTATGCATAAATAAAATATCGGTAAGTTAGTTGTTTGCTAATCACATTATATGTACTGGCATAGAAATACGATTAGAAGACATTTAGTAGGAAGTGATAAATCATTTCAACAGATAAAGCATAAATGTTTTTTTCAATAGCATGAGAACTATATCAGTGCGAGATGTATTAGAAAGTAGAAGTATACTGGAAAACCCAGTAAAATTGTAAGAGTGGTTATTGATACAATAACTTTTGTTAACCATGTCCGATGGAGAAAAGGTTGAACAGATTTGTATGCAGCTCTTGGGTGAGAGGCACTAAAAGTTTTTGCATGTCCCATATCAGATTGATATGCAACTTAGAGATGTTTGATGAAAGTATATACTGGCTGCAAGTAATTGTATAAGTACGTGGTTAGTTATTGTGGAAAGTAGACACTGACTACTGTGCTCATTAAAAATTGAAGACAATTTTTAATAAAATAGGTATTAACAAACTTTAACATAATAAAATTTCGACTACTTGGAATTATATGATAATTTTAATTTCACAAAGATTTGTGTTAATAGGAATCCTTAGTTCCATCAATCACAATTTTATATTAACTATTTCAGTATATTGAAAAGCTTAATGATAAGTTCACCCATCAACATTTTAGTAAAATATTATGCTACTTGATATAACAAAGGCATTTCGTTCACGGACATAAATCCAACCAATACAAAGATAAAAGAGTTCTCTGATATTAAAATGAAGATTGAGATGTGGACGCTAGGGGACAATTCAAACTTTTGCTAACTATACAAAATCTTGAATCTTATTGACGAAACTGGAAGAATAATGTCAACTATTCAATTTAAGAAAGTGGACATGGGTCATTAGAGTTAATAAGTCCAAGTGCATTTATAATAAAGAATCTACAAAAAGATATTAATATGTGAATTTAAAATCATGCACTATTCCATACAAACTTAAGCCATTGATTAGTATTCAATATCACTTCATGAAACCATCTAGTGATCAGATTTCTACCTTATCCCCCATCTACTTCAAAAACCATATCACAAACCAACCGTACATTTTTACCAACACCTTGAAGCACTGTTGCATTGCAACCGTCGCATTGCATTACAACTAACCACCACTAATACAATATTTCAACAGCAAGCTACGTCCACACAGCAAACCACCACAAATACAACTTCCTTCACACAGTGTAAATTGCCTCTCCTACATATCTCCACTGTTGCCTTCAAAAATACTTCAAGCTTCAACCATCAACCTTTCCATTCAACAACCCCGCCACATCACTGATACTTGCTCTTGCCACATTCCATACATTCCATAAATCTTCCACACACATTTCCGACCAACAGTCAGTGCCTTTAACAGTAACCTACCTTCTTCCAAAGCAACAACAGCCAGTACAGTCAACAACACTGTGCTTGCTAACCTTCTGCCTCACTGACCTGCTCATCAACAAACACTTCTCAAACGTCCATCATCACCCTGCTCAATATTCCCCTTCATAACAACTGTGCAACCACTTCTCTACTGATCACTGCCTGTTCATACTTTCACATCCACCCACTGCTATTCACCGTCTCAATTACTTGCTATCCCGCCTCAAACACCACGAAACAGCTGCTCTCCTTCACCATTTCACAGAACTGCTTCACTGCCATACTAACATACTGTCATACAGTCTCCTCCCCTACTGTCTGCCACTTGCCTCAAGTTCATCAGTACGCAACCACCACTTCTCTTCCATTCAACATCTCTATATCACTGCTCAATAGTTCTTCCACATATCAACTAACAAACCATATAGATTTCAAACCCACAAAAACTCAAACTCACAAAACACCACCAGCATTGCACAGTGATCAACCATCATCACAATCGCGTATTGATTAGGCTGAACCTGTGCATGTAACTTTATTAGTTGAAAGAGTTGAATGATGCAAATTCAGAAGGTTTTTGGGAGTAAATAGTGAAAATGTCCCTCACATGGCTGAGATCAATGGTTAGAGTTGAGAATGAATATGAGTGAAGCAAAAATGTAATGTCATATTGTGTTATATATATATATAGTAGAATAGATGTGCATATATTATATGGCAAGTCAGGCGTACCAACGAAGCTAAAGAGGTAAATAATAGACTTAAGTTCACAAATGAAAATAAAAAAATTGAAAATAAAAGCAAAGTATGTATATACTTTTTCCATCATTATTTCCAATGCTAAAAAAGCTAGAGAAATAATAATCGTAGGAAAAACACAATTTGATTCCTACTATTTTTGCATCAAAGGAAGAACCACTTCACCAACAACATAAAAGAAAAAGCATGTGAGAATCAAACTTATAAGGCTAGTGTTAATAATAATACCTTGCAACTCCGATGTTGGAGGAAATGTCGGTAAAGCTAGCGGCTGTACTATATTTTTGTCCTCGCTAGATGATCTATCAACATTTTTGGGTGGAAATCATTTGATATATCAATCTAAGGTTAAATTCTAATTTTTTTTAACAAAATAGAATAATGGATATATAGAAATAATGCTTCTCTTAATCATTAAACTCCACACAGAAAATTCAATTATCGTATAAAAATAAATGTCAATTTACATGTCTATGAAATTAATGATTTTAAATTATTGTAAAAGGCATTACTGAGATTTAACGTTAGTTTTCATGTATATGTAAGTAAGTTACCTATTTATTTACTTTATCCATTTTTGTCCACCCTGAAATAAAAAATAATTTTAACCATTAAATTCCATAAAAAAATCGCTTATCAGATGATATCATAATAGTAAAATCAAGGTCATAAATCAAAACACTGACCTGAATCTTGCAACTAAAATCCCCAATGTTTTTGTTTCCACTTTATTCAGAATAACCCTACATTTATTGTATAGCCCAAGATGACCGTAAAGCCATAATTTAGTTTATTAATATTACTTTTTCATAATTTTGAACACTTTTTTCGAATTTAATATACATTTGAGTGTGGACGGGAAAATATCTAAGGATTGTGTCTGTATAAATAGCATGAAAGATCACTTTTAATAAACAAAAGCATTGATATGGATTGACTCAAGGAAATAGTTTCTAAAAACGATCGAGCAAAGCGATAAAATGCAAAAATAACAAAGAGAAACAAATTAATAATTAACATAGCAAAATTAGGCTTAGATCATACCTGGAGGTTGGGGAAAATTGTTGTAGGTAAGGGAAGGAATTAAGCTTGAACAAATTTTAGTTACTGATAGGATATATGCTAAGAACTAAAGATGTACCTTTGGATAATTAAAAATATAAGCCCATTTCGCGAGTCATAAAATCAAATCGGAGAAATAAAATAAGTGAGAATGAAAAATAGCGAGATTGCGTAAAAAATGACAGTGGTCGAAGCATGTAGAGAAGTATACCTTATTTTGAAAACAGAAAGCAGGAGAAACTGCATGTCGCCTGAGCTATTAGATTGGTGAGAAGGAAACGCTAGACAGTACGTCGCTTGTGAGGTGGAGTTTAGGGATAAGTGGAGTTGGGGAATATTAGGGAGGGCGCTTAAGATCCTGGATCGTTTTTGGGACGTAGTCGCTGTTAAGGAAGATGGATGGTGAAGGAGGTTGCCGTGGAAGCTAGGTCAGTGGTGAGATTGAATTTAAGGATGAACGGAAGTGGGAATTTCATGGTTGAATTCGTGGAGGAAGAGAATTAGGATTTAGGAGGGGAAGAGGAATGAGACGAATGAATGGAAGTAAGCATATACGAATGAAAGCGATGGGAAGTATGCTTCCGTCGAGGGGCAATTCGGGTATTTTAAAAAGACACGGTTGAAGCAGTTCATGGAACTTTCATTATTAGTAGTAAAAGATAAATAATAAAAATGTAACATTTTATATAAAAACATACTAATTGAAAATATTTATTCTTTTTTCAATATTACAGAATGCAAACAATCATCACTTATCATTAATTGTAATATTATTCTTCACAAAATATAATCTAATACTAATAAAGAGTCTGTTTAACATACCAGTTTTATGAAGGAAAAAAGTTATATAAGTTTGTAATGATGTACTAATTGTGGAAACAAATTATTTGTATATATTTGTTTGTAATGAAATACCGACTTTAGAAAACAAAAAATTATGTATATATTTCTTTGTATTAAATAACTAATTTTAGAAAGAAAGAAATTTTATGAACTTAAATGTAGAAAAATGTAAGAGTGTCAAATATAATTTTGTATACAATTGTGAAAATATTAAATTATATGGACTTGAATGAAAAAAAAAGTTTTGCCATTTATGTCAGTACAAATGTGGTATACACATCTAATCATCATCTTTTTATCACTTATTAGATTAATTGATAAATATATTTTTAATTGGATTTAGTTAAAAAAAATTCAAGATCAATTAATAAATTCAAATATATGAGCCCGAATGTAAAATAATATAAGAAAACTTAAAAGAAATACATAAATAATTGTAAAAATTATTGAATATTGGCATGTAAATGCGAAATGTAAGAGAGAACATTAGTAGAAAACTGTAAAAGTTTGTATATAATTATGGAAATTTAAAATTATCTGGACTTGAATGAAAAATTAATTTTACATTTTTATCAATATGAATGAGATACATATATTAAATTGTCATTTTTAAAAATTTATTAGATTAATTAATGAATATTCGTTAATTATATTTATTTAAAAAGTTTAAATTTAAAATCGCCTAACTAAATCAAATATATATAGATTTAACCTAAAATAACATAAAAACTTGAAAGAAATATCTAAATAATTATAAAAATTAGCATTAAATTTTAATGATAGAAGAGAGAATTAAGGAGAGAGGAGGAATTTCCTAAAATTAACCAGTGAGCTTTAAATTCTTCCGCTTTACTATTATTTAATAGATTAGTTGAAGCACTGCTCGTTGCAACTATTACCTCAACGAAAATGATTAGCTTTGTAAAGAAGAATATATTATGAAAATGTGACTTACTTCACAAAATCATAATAGATAATGAGATGCAATGTGAAAGATTATAATTTATCAATTGTTATGGCATTTTATCCGTGGTGCATCTGCATGTAACCGACTAGTGACAATAAGCAAAATTCTAAAATTAGTCATTAAAAAGAGACTTAAAAAAAACAAAGTGAATTGGTAGAAGAATTAACCTTGGCATCTCAGACTTATCATACTTCTTTCAAAATTCCCACTAGACATACTCCATTTGCCTTGATTTACGGTTGTGAAGCAATGATTCCCATAAAAGTAGATCTTACATTTTGCATTGGCGACTTAATTTTGACTATAGTGACACTGAGGAAATACTACATGAATAATTGTATCTTATAGAAGTAAAACGTGAAGAGGCGAATTTAAGAGTAGTTGTTGGACAACACTGAGTAGCACAACAATACAACGATCATTTTAGAAACCGAGAGATCACAGTAGACATTCTTATGTTGAAAAGAGTATCCACACCTTTCGGAGCCTTAGGAATAAAATGGGAAGGCAGTACATAATTGAAAAGAAAGTCGATGTGTGAACATACAAATTAGCCATGGTATATGATGCATCTCCTCGAGCTTAGAACTTTAAACATACATGCCAATTCCAATATAACCACTCATTCCTTAGGAGCGAAGGTGGTTGATATATGAATGTACCATGAGAGATATCATCCAATGTAAAAAGATGCATAAGATTATTTAGTTTATGTTGTTTAGCTTATTAGAATTATCATTGAACATTGTTTCATTCTTTTCCATTTTATTTTATTTTATTTTATTTCAGGCATGCGGTAGAACTATAATCAATGAATCCTTCTTTTTGCAGCACTTTAAATGCGAAGTTTATTTTGTGCCAATTGAAATGTGAGGAACAAGGCCTTGGTGAACTGTAATACCCTGCCTATAAGTCATGCTAAAGTATTACTAGGTAATATTGTTTGATAATACAGAAAATGAGACGATATTGGACTATCATATGTGAATATTTTCTTGGGCTAAACGTCGACATGTATTAAAAACAGGTAAATAGGTATAAGGAAGAAGTTGTAAAAAATTTAGTCTCGAGAACAACAAGTTTGCTTTTTAGTTTGAAGGACACTTCTTAGTGTGAACTGAAAATGAAAGTAACAACTATCATTCTGTGATTTACACTAAAAAGTTTCCTTCAGTCTAAAAACCAAACTTTTTGTCCCTGAAACTAAATTTTTCTCTAACTTTTTCCTTGAGCCTAAAAACCCCTATTAAAAATCTCATATAACACATCTATATGTACTCGGTATTGGCACAAAGCAATAAACACATACGTTTCTAGGATAAAACCGTACACAATATTAATTAAATATAAGAGATGGCAAAGTCATCAACGCAGTGTTAACATATAATAGAAAATAAATATACAAGTCAAAGTAGGTCTACAAAATAGTCAAATGCCCACCATCTATCAAATAATACAATGTATGTATATCCAATACATACATCTCATTATCATCAAATATACATCAGGCTACATAAGTAAATATTGACATACTAGTAAACTAATAAACTAGTCTCCAACTATGCCTTATAATCACAAGCTAGTCACTTTGTCTCTGAACCTAAAATGTCTAAGATTGACTCGAGTATTATATAAATAACGCATGGGTCAGACTATGTTTAGAATGCAGATGTCAATATATAATAACAATTGGCATGGTGTAAATAAGTATATCATAAATAGCATAAGTATCTCAAGTGTGTTCACGTCATCCAAAATCATGCACATAACCAAAACAAATAATTAATCATCACCTCAAATGGCAAAAGAATGAAATGGGTGAGATGTCGGCCAATAATTAAACATCTACAAACTACAACAATTTATAATGTACATCTCGACAGCCAGTGAGAGACAATAACTCTCGACTGCATGGCATTAAGAGATATAAAAACAATATATATGCAGACTCATAATATAGCATATAGAATAACATAATACACAATTAAACACAAAGATATATCTCGACCAATACTTCTAATGAGAGAAAGTATTCTCCACTGAATGACCCTAAGATAAAAATACACACACGCACGCATGCATGCACGCACGCAAGCGCACGCACACGCACGCACGCATGCACGCGCACACGCATGCACACACATATATGCATTACAATAATATGTCTCCTTGTTCGAGGCTTTTAAAGAGAAGGATAGATAAGCACACAACAAATTTCCAATGTCATAGATAGGCAACACGTAGCTGCCTCAGGCTAGGCTATCTCAACTGTCAAACAAGCATGCAGCCAGTCTCTAATGTTAAATAATCATCATCTCTAATATGGTGATAATCATCAAATATCACATAGGCAATGGATCTACCTAAATTGTCCAGAAGGGAGATTAACGTACCTCAACACTGCTCTAGGAAATGCTAATGACCGTAGCCTGTAACAACCCTGTATTTTGTGATTATTTTGATTGTACATTTTATTTTATTTTTAATTGAATTTTTGATTTAACTTTATTTTATTTATTTAATTTATTTAATTTTGTTATTTCAAATATAAACTTTGATTTTGATATGAATTATCATCCCAAAATATGATTATAAAGAATATTTTCCAAAAAGTGAATTTTGGTCAAATTAGTCAAACTTTGACTTTTAACTTAAAAATTTAAAAGTTTTAAAGTTTTAATTTTATCTTCTATTATAAAAGTAAATAAAATTTTAAGAACACTGCTTTTTGTTTCGTTGAAATCTGATTTATAATATGAAAGTTATGTCTTTTTAACTATTATGTGAAATTTGCTGTATTTTACAAAATTGTTTATTTTAAATTTTATAAATAATATTTTATTTGGTCATGTAATGTTCTAATTTATGTTTTCATGTGTAAAATAACATGCTATGTATATATTTTGGTTTAAAAAACATTTTTAAAAGTGTAATTGACATTTTCAAATGTCAGTTGTATTCTGTTTGTAAGTTTTAATTCCTAGTTTCAAATAATTAAAGTAATTCTTTATTTGTCATTATATTTTTCTTAAGAACTTATTTTATTCTCATCCCACTTTGTTTTGTTCCTCATTTATTTATTTATTTGACTCTTTATTTGTTTTAAAGTGACAGAGAAATTTTATAAGGCTAGTGATATTTTATTTGTAATTTTCATGCCCTGTTTTCAATTTTTAAACAATTTCTTTAGTTCTTTTTCTATTTTTCTCCAATTTAATTATTTATTTTATTTTATAAATGATAAATAAATTATTTTATTTCAAATTTTTACTTCATAATATTTTTAAAATGAAGTGGATAATTTTCCAAAGTCAATGGTGATTTAATTGTAATTTCTGGACACTGTTTTGAATTTTTAAGCAATTTCTTTTATTCTTTTCTATTTTCTTTCAATTTTATTATTTATTTTCATATTATTTCACTTTTTTTCGGTTTTTAAATGTATTTACTAATTTTTTTTGTTATATTTGATTTAAGAGAAAAGGTAAATTGAAGAGACAAGTCTCTTCATTTTCCTATGACTTTTCAAGTGCTTGACACCTCATTTTCTTTTACCGTTTCCTCATTTACTTTTGGCCGTACATTTTTTTATGATAGCCATGAGTTCTCATTCCTTGTTCACGTGAAATTTTTTTTCATCTCATTACATTTCACGGCCAAGAGAAAGATGGTAATGGCCTCCTTAGTATTCTCCTTCTCTTTCTTCTTATTTTCTTAGTATTTTGCCTTGCTTCTCTTGCTTTGCTTGGCCTAACACCTCCACCATCTCCTCCACCGACCACCACCACTTCCTTCCCCACATCATACAGGCCAAAATCCTTCCTCTTCTGACCAGCAAGTGCCATGACCATCACATGATGCAAAATCCACAAAACAATGCAAAAACTCCTTAAAAAGCATGTCTTGCCACCTAGTCTTCATCTCCATCACCTTAGATGACCTTGCCCACCTCCTATTGCTCCACCACCACCTTGACACACCCCTAACCATCACCTCCTACCTCTATCCAGACCTGTACCTGAAATGGCCGAAACTAGATGGGACATAGACTGAGCCAAATGTGACCCAAAACTCCTCTATGTTGCCTAGTCCCTTCATATCCCTATGTCGTAACCTTCTCCACCATATTCCACTACCTAGGCCGTGCATACACATGACCAAACCCGAGCCAAACTTTTTCAAACCAGATCCAAACAACATTCCTAGGCCGTGCCAAATAGCAGAGAAGGCAAGGCAAAAGACTGTGCATTCATATCTCTTTTTATTCAAAAATTATTTCATTCAAATTGGTATTGTATTTATAAATTGTTTTGATTTTTGTTTGGGTTGTAAAACAAGATCTTTAGCTTGGATCGCTCTCCACTCAAGTCCATAGGCTTGTCATTTTTCTCTTGATTCCGTTATGTCAGTTGTATTGCAATCTCCAGCATTTTGAGGTGAGTAAAGCTCACACGACATTTATACTTATGCAGTTGTGAAACAACAACAACTGAATGTGTAGAAAAATATATAATGTTATAACTACCATGTGATTATTTATATATGATGTTCAACCTGTTAAATTTCATGTCATATCATCTGTTACTGTTATATCATGCTATTCTGTTATTTATATCAGTTTATCACACTGCAAGTTCCTTGTAGATTAGAATCACTATGGGTTGAAATGATACATACCCGAACGGACTTTAGAACAGGGAAAAATCGTTATGGGCTGAAATGATAAGGCTGAACGGTTTTTATTTATTTTGTTTTAACTTGGGATTGCGGGTTTGAAATGATAGAACCCAGATTTTTCTTTATAAACTGCAGATTGAAATAATATATATCTGTATCACTTAACCTAGGTTAGAAAACTATATACAGGCCCGTGGTTATATTTTATAAAGTATTTTGAATATTTTAAATATTTTTAAAAGTGAAAAATTATTAAATTTGATTTAAATTAGATTTTTAATGTTTAAATAAAGAAATTTTGGATTTTTCTAGAAGTTAAATGTAATTCAAATGAATGGTAAAAAGTGAATTTTTGAAATATAACTTAAATTTGGAAATTTGGACTTTGGCTTTTAAAATGACATTTAAGTTATATAAATAAAATTTTAAGTGGTTTAAATTTAAATTTATGATAATTTGATTTAAATAGATTTTAAAGTGTTTTAAATAAAGGATTTATGATTTTTGTATAAGTGGAAAATGTTAAATAAATGAATGGTTAAGTTGAATTATTGAAATATAACTTAAAGTCTGGAAATTTGGGTTTTGGTTTAAAAAGAGAATTTTAAGTTATATAAATAAAATAGAAATTTAATTATATTTGGAAAATGGTAAATATAATGATTTGATTAAATCTGAGTTTAAATGAATTAATAAAGTATTATTGATTTTTCTATGTATTAAAATGGTTAAATGAATGAACGCTTAAAGTGTAATTTTAAAATGAACTTGACCTGGAAATGTGGAATTTGGTTTTGTTTAAAAGTTTAAGTTAATTAAATAAATTGGAAATTTAATTTAATTTAATTTGTGAAATGGAAATTTGAAAATGTAAGTGTTAATAAGGTGTCAAATGTAAAAATGGGAAAATTGTACTATTGAATTTGTTAAGTGAAATTATTGAAAAATTTGGATTTTCTGTAAAGGTTTGCTTTATAAAAATCATTAATTGAAAGAGTATTTTAATGAACATCTTTGAATGTTAAAATATAATTTTTATAATGTTTAAATGGTTTAAATTGAAATGTTTTCAAGTATAACTTACAACAGCTTTTTTTCTAAATGCCGTGAAAGGTTGAAATTTTCAATGTTTATGGTTTTAACTTAGTAAATGAACTCAGAATGGTTTAAAACTTTGGAAATTGAATATTTGATTTGAAAGCATATAAACTTCACTTTTAAACGGTTTTAATGAATTATTTTAATTGAAATATAAGCTACTTAAAAGGTGATTTGGAATGATAATAAATGAATGATATCTTTGAATTTAAAAGGTATTTAAGTTGAATATTTGGATTTGAACTTATTAAAATGATTTGGAAATGAAGTTATGAAAGATATGATATTGTGATATTAAAATGATTTGAAATGAAATTTTGGAAGATATGATATTTTGGAAATGAAGCTTTGAAAGGCTATGATATTTTAATACATTAAAATGATTTGAAAGGAAGTTTTGAAAGGATATGATAATTTAATATATTGAAATGGTTAGAAATGACTTGATATTTATTTTGATAAATATTTGAATTTTAAAGATATGGTATGTTGATGTTTTAATGTATTAAAATGGTTTAGAAATGATTAAATCTTTATTTTGATAAAGATTTGGATTGAAATGATATTCTATTTTAAAGTATAAAATATTATTTTAAAGTTATAACCACGGGTTATAATAACGATTGGTTGTCAAAGAGACCGGTATCGGATATGGGCATGCTCTCTGTCGATACCGAAAACCACTTTGACTAACCGTGTACGCGGTGGAGATTCCAGAATGAAGTAGGATGGTGGCGATGTTCTTGAGGTATATTACGTGGACCCAACTCCCGTGAGTTGGCATAAGGTGGCTAAAGCAGGAGCGCTCTCGGGCCAAAAGGGGTAGCTCCTCTGGTCGGACACATTTCTTCGATACCATTCTATTGCTTTTGTTATTGTTTGGGCGCCCCTTCGATTTTGGGAATGTGTTCTGAGGTGCGCATATGTGGCTGCTGCGTTACCACCAGCCCGTGTGCGTAATTGTTATATCTATCCTGGCATTGCCTTGTGTGCCGTGTCACCTGCCATATTGAGTCTTTACTACGAGTTTCTATTTGTGTCGTACCTATGCAGTATATTCGCATAGTCTCCCGATCATGAGATATGCATGTATTGTATAGACTATTGGCATTATTTGTGTTAAGGTGGAAAATGTAAAGCCTTAACGCTATTTAAAAGTATGTTTATTTTACAGTTAGGCATTATTATAATAGTGCAATATACTATATATTAAATAGTTTAACGGATCCTTAGAGGATGTGTGGTCCCAAGCATCCTTTAAGTTACTTGTACTTTTACTACAGTTCACTTGAGTTGGTTTGTATTGTATAAGTATGTATGTCCTGACTCGAGTGTTTGTATTTTTATTTACGCTCGGGTCAGCCTGAGTTATTCACAAATTTGGATTTCCATTTTCTAGAGATTGGAATCGCTGGAGATTATCTGCTTGTCTTGTTTATCTATTTCACTCCCAGTTATCCTGTTGATTCCAGTATTGTATTTTTCTTATAGTTGGTTATCATACTTAGACTTCTGTTGTACTTTATTTCTTCTGTCGTATCTTATTTAACTCCGATATATTCATATAGTAGCTTCATGAACTACTATTTCTTTTACTTTTGCTGCACTATTATTACTCTGTGTCTGTGATCTGTGATTATTATTTACTGTATATTCTGAGATTCTCCAAATTTTATTTACAACGCGGTATTTTAAGCAATTCAAGTCCGACATGTGTGTCTGCCATTGCACTTGGAGGGTGCAGCATGATAGGGGGTTCTCGCTTCCTGGTTTGGTAGCGAACGGTTGACTCTTACTCCTATATGTCCCCGCAGGGGTTGGTGGTGCAGTCGAGAGGCTGGCCGTAAAGGTAGAACACATGTACCAATGTATGCTACGGTGAGCATTACCCCACTGGTGCGGCCCGTTACATTTCGTATCAGAGCTTTGGTAGCTGTAGGCAAAAGTTAGCATATGGAGTGATTGTATTTACAGAATCACTTTCATTCGAGTTTGAATCTCTTCCTTTTGACTAGATTCCTTTGAATTTTGGAACGTTCCCTGCGATTCCAAAATCCATTCGTGTCTATCACTACTCACCTTCTTTTGATTCTGGAGTATCCCATAACTCCGCTTCGAATGATCTTTTTGGTGAGTCGGCGGTCTCGCCAATTTCAAATTGAATTGTAAAAGGGGGAAAACTCCTTTATGTTAGCATTGATTCATCAGAGATTTATATCTATCCTTGGTTTAGATGCTAATATCTTTTGTTATTACAAACTCTATCTCTTGAGATCGAACTTAGATTTACCCTAGAAAAATCCACATTGATCTTATTCTTTAAGTCACGGTTGACCCGGTTAAGGTTGCCTGCGATTTACTTAAGCTTACCCATCTCTCTACTCTGTTATTTAATCATCTTGTCTTTTGTTTCCAATCTATTCTTCCAAACATTTTGAATTGTACTTGTATATCTATGTTTTGTTTTATATATTGTGTTGTTTGAGTTGTTGATGTTGATTTGGGTTTCCGATCGATTCGTCTGATCAACGCTATCGATAGGATTTCTAAAACACTTTGACAGAACAAATTGACACAATATTATTTTAAAATTTGGTCAGTGAAATAAATTTTGATATATAAGTAAATTTATGGAAATTAATAAATTGATTTAAATTGATTATTTGAAATGATAATACTTGATTTATCATTTATTGTTCTATAATTTTTTTTATAAATAGTTGTTTATAAATTGATTTGGAAACTGAAATGAATTTAAAATAAGAAATTTGAGAATTTAATTTCCGATGGTTTCAAACCTCGTGTTTAAGTTTTAAAGTATATTATTTAAAGTATTTTCTAATAGAAATTTGTTTCCAAAGAATTTTAAAGTTTAAAAATCAGTGCTCTTCTCTTTGTCGCTGGGAATAATTTCGGTGATGATTGCAGCATCATCGACATTCATTTTCGAGTTTCGAAGCGAAGAGACCGCTCTGTAGTCTTGCTACAGCCTTGTTTTGAGAAATCAAATTGATTTGAATTTCTAAAATATGACTCGATTTATGATATATATATATATATATATATATAAAATATTTGAATTTGATAAATTATATGCATACATTTATTTATCCCTAAATGGTTTGAAGAAATCGAAAATTTAATTCTTAAATTTTATTTTAAAGAATAATTTCAATTATAAAAAGAAAATCAAAATTTTGGATGAATATTCAAGCATGAAATGACTTAATTGGAATGTTTCATTTGTATAATACAATTTCATTCAAATATAACTTACCTTAATTTCAGAAGCTAATAATGTAATTGGATAATATAAAATATAAAAAGATTTTATAAATAAAATTTGAGTGGTTATAATAAATGTTGTACACTTAAATTTTAGTTATAAAATGATTAGCAAAGGTAAATATAATAAAGGGTAATTGAATAACTTACAATAAAATTAGAAGAACTAAGAATTAAAATAAAACAGTTATAATAAGTGTAAATTAATGTATTTAACATAAGTGATAAATATATTGAGAGGAATAAATTTAACTTTAATTTGGAACAAAGAAGAATTAAATTTATTAAGTACATTATGAGTATAATGAATGATTTTTTTTTCAAACCCATGGTTTTAAAAATGATTAATTTAAGATGATTAGAGGATAAGATAATAAAAATTGAGATAGTTAAGATTATTTAACTTGTGTAAAATTAATTATCTATTTAAGTTGAAATTTCCATGGTTTCAAACTTATTATATTATTTTGTTTCCAAACTATCTTTTGGTTGTCCTTTTTATCCTTATCTTGCTACGGACTGGTGTAGGCATTTTTTTCTCTAATCTTTCTGTTAGAATTCTTTGATAATCTTTGGTACTCAATTTGAATCCACTTTTTTTTCGTGCTTGTGTTTTTGATTATGGAGGATCTTGGGAAAATCCTCTCCACCTTGTTAAACTTACCTATAGCAACAATTATCAGGTATAATCTCAATCTTCTTGTCATATTGTCTTAATCTTATTTCATTTCTATCTTTTCTATGCTTTCCCGTACCTCATTCCTTTTCGGGGACGAAAAGTTTTGAGTAGGGGAGAGTGTAACAACCCTGTATTTTGTGATTATTTTGATTGTATATTTTATTTTATTTTTAATTAAATTTTTGATTTAACTTTATTTTATTTATTTAATTTAGTTAATTTTGTTATTTCAAATATAAACTTTGATTTTGATATGAATTATCATTCCAAAATATGATTAAAAAGAATATTTTTCAAAAAGTGAATTTTGGTCAAATTAGTCAAACTTTGACTTTTAACTTAAAAATTTAAAAGTTTTAAAATTTAAATTTTATCTTCTATTATAAAAGTAAATAAAATTTTATGAACATCGCTTTTTGTTTCGTTGAAATCTGATTTATAATGTGAAAGTTATGCCTTTTTAACTATTGTGTGAAATTTGCTGTATTTAACAAAATTGTTTATTTTAAATTTTATAAATAATATTTTATTTGGTCATGTAATTTTCTAATTTATGTTTTCATGTGTAAAGTAACATTCTATGTATATATTTTGGTTTAAAAATCATTTTTAAAAGTGTAATTGACATTTTCAAATGTTAGTTGTATTCTGTTTGTAAGTTTTAATTCCTAGTTTCAAATAATTAAAGTAATTCTTTATTTGTCTTTATATTTTTCTTAAGAAATTATTTTATTCTCATTCCCACTTTGTTTTGTTCCTCATTTATTTATTTATTTGACTCTTTATTTGTTTTAAAGTGATAGAGAAATTTTATAAGGCTAGTGATATTTTATTTTCAATTTTCATGCCCTGTTTTCAATTTTTAATCAATTTCTTTAGTTCTTTTTCTATTTTTCTCCAATTTAATTATTTATTTTATTTAAGAAATTTTAAATAAATTATTTTATTTCAAATTTTTACTTCATAATATTTTTAAGATGAAGTGGATAATTTTCCAAAGTCAATGGTGGTTTAATTGTAATTTCTGGACAATGTTTTGGATTTTTAAGCAATTTCTTTTATTCTTTTCTTTTTTCTTTAAATTTTATTATTTATTTTCATATTATTTCACTTGGTTTCAGTTTTTAAATGTATTTACTGAATTTATTTTTGTTATATTTGATTTAAGAGAAAAGGTAAATTGAAGAGACAAGTCCCTTCCTTTTCCTATGACTTTTCAAGTGCTTGACTCCCTATTTTCTTTTACCGTTTCCTCATTTACTTTTGGCCGTACATTTTTTTATGATAGCCAGGAGTTCTCATTCCTTGTTCACGTGAAAAACATTTTCATCTCATTACATTTCACGGCTAAGAGAAAGATGGTAATGGCCTCCTTAGTTTTCTCCTTCTCTTTCTTCTTATTTTCTTAGTATTTTGCCTTGCTTCTCTTGCTTTGCTTGGCCTGACAATTCCACCATCTCCTCCACCGACCACCACCGCCACTTCCTTCCCCATATCATACATGGCCAAAATCCTTCCTCCTCTGACCAGCAAGTGCCATGACCATCCCATTATGCAAAATCCACAAAACAATGCAAAAACTCCTTAAAAAGCATGCCTAGCCACCTAGTCTTCATCTCCATCACCTTAGATGACCTTGGCCACCTCCTATTGCTCCATCACCACTTTGACACACTCCTAACCATCACCTCCTACCTCTGTCCAGACCTGTACCTGAAATGGCCGAACCTAGATGGGACATAGACTGAGCCAAAAGTGACCCAAAACTCCTTTACGATGCCTAGTCCCTTCATATCCCTATGTTGTAACCTTCTCCACCATATTCCACTACCTAGTCCATGCATACACATGACCAAAACTGAGCCAAACTTGTTCAAACCAGAGCCAAACAACATCCCTAGGCCATGCCAAATAGTAGAGAAGGCATGGCAAAAGATTGTGCATTCATATCTCTTTTTATTCAAAAGTTATTTCATTTCAAATTGGTATTGTATTTATAAATTGTTTTGATTTTTGTTTTGGTTGTAACACAAGATCTTTAGCTTGGATTCGCTCTCCACTCAAGTCCATAGGCTTGTCATTTTGCTCTTGATTCTGTTATGTCAATTGTATTGCACTCTCCAGCATTTTGAGGTGAGCAAAGCTCACACGACATTTATACTTATGCAGTTGTGAAACAACAACAACTGAATGTGTAGAAAAATATATAATTTTATAACTGCCATGTGATTATTTATATATGATGTCCAACCTATTAAATTTCATTTCTTATCATCTGTTACTGATATATCATGCTATTTTGTTATTTATATAAGTTTATCACACTGCAAGTTCCCTGTAGATTAGAATCACTATGGGTTGAAATGATACATACCCGAACGGACTTTAGAATAGGGAAAAATCGTTATGGATTGAAATGATACGCCTGAACGGTTTTTTTTAACTTGGGATTGCGGGTTTGAAATGATAGAACCCGAATTTTTCTTTGTAAACTGCGGATTGAAATGATATATATCCGTATCACTTGACTTAGGTTAGAAAACTATATACAACCCTGTTGTTATATTTTATAAAGTATTTTGAATATTTTAAATATTTTTAAAAGTGAAAAATTATGAAATTTGATTTAAATTGGATTTTTAATGTTTAAATAAAGAAATTTTGGATTTTTCTAGAAGTTAAATGTAATTCAAATGAATGGTAAAAAGTGAATTTTTGAAATATAACTTAAATTTGGAAATTTGGACTTTGGCTTTTAAAATGACATTTAAGTTATATAAATAAAATTTAAGTGGTTTAATTGTAAATTTATGATAATTTGATTTAAATAGATTTTAAAGTGTTTTAAATAAAGGATTTATGATTTTTGTATAAGTGGAAAATGTTAAATAAATGAATGGTTAAGTTGAATTATTGAAATATAAATTAAGTCCGGAAATTTGGGTTTTGGTTTAAAAAGGGAATTTTAAGTTATATAAATAAAATAGAAATTTAATTATATTTGGAAATTGGTAAATATGATGATTTGAATAAATTTGAGTTTAAATGAATTAATAAAGTATTATGGATTTTTCTACGTATTAAAATGGTTAAATGAGTGAATGCTTAAAAGTGTAATTTTAAATTGAACTTGACCAGGAAATGTGGAATTTGGTTTTGTTTAAAGGTTTAAGTTAATTAAATAAATTGGAAATTTAGTTTAATTTGTGAAATGGAAATTTGAAAATGTAAGTGTTAATAAGGTGTCAAATGTAAAAATGGGAAAATTGTACATTTGAATTTGTTAAGTGAGATTATTGAAAATTTTGGATTTTCTGTATAGGTTTTCTTTATAGAAATCATTAATTAAAAGTGTATTTTAATGAACATCTTTGAATGTTAAAATATGATTTTTATAATGTTTAAATGGTTTAAATTGAAATGTTTTCAAGTATAACTTACATCAGCTTTTTTTCTAAATGCCGTGAAAGGTTGAAATTTTCAATGTTTATGGTTTTAACTTAGTAAATGAACTTAGAATGGTTGGAAATTGAATACTTGATTTGAAAGTATATAAACTTCACTTTTAAATGGTTTAGTGAATTATTTTGACTGAAATATAAGCTATTTAAAAGGTGATTTGGAATGATAATAAATGAATGATATCTTTGAATTTAAAAGGTATTTAAGTTGAATATTTGGATTTGAACTTATTAAAATGATTTGGAAATGAAGTTCTGAAAGATATGATATTTTGATATTAAAATGATTTGAAATGAAGTTTTGAAAGATATGATATTTTGGAAATGAAGCTTTGAAAGGCTATGATATTTTAATACATTAAAATGATTTGAAAGGAAGTTTTGAAAGGATATGATAATTTAATATATTGAAATGGTTAGAAATGACTTGATATTTATTTTGATAAATATTTGAATTTTAAAGATATGGTATGTTGATGTTTTAATGTATTAAAATGGTTTAGAAATGATTAAATCTTTATTTTGATAAAGATTTGGATTGAAATGATATTCTATTTTAAAGTATAAAATATTATTTTAAAGTTATAACCACGGGTTATAATAACGATTGGTTGTCAAAGAGACCGGTATCGGATATGGGCATGCTCTCTGTCGATACCGAAAACCACTTTGACTAACCGTGTACGCGGTGGAGATTCCAGAATGAAGTAGGATGGTGGCGACGTTCTTGAGGTATATTATGTGGACCCAACTCCCTTGAGTTGGCATAAGGTGGCTAAAACAGGAGCGATCTCGGGCCAAAAGGGGTAGCTCCTCTGGTCGGACACATTTCTTCGATACCATTCTATTGCTTTTGTTATTGTTTGGGCGCCCCTTCGATTTTGGGAATGTGTTCCGAGGTGGGCGTATGTGTCTGCTGCGTTTCCACCAGCCCGTGTGTGTAATTGGTATATCTAAACTGGTATTGCCTTGTATGCCGTGTCACCTACCATATCGAGCCTTTACTACGAGTTTCTATTTATGTCGTACCTATGCAGTATCTTCTCATAGTCTCCCGATCAGGAGATATGAAGGTATTGTATAGCCTATTGGCATTATTTGTGTTAAGGTGGAAAATGTAAAGCCTTAACGCTATTTAAAAGTATGTTTATTTTACTGTTAGACATTATTATAATATCGCAATATACTATATAGTAAATAGTTTAACGGATCCTTAGAGGATGTGTGGTCCCAAGCATCCTTTAAGTTACTTGTACTTTTACTACAGTTCACTTGAGTTGGTTTGTATTGTATAAGTATGTATGTTCTGACTCGAGTGTTTGTATTTTTATTTACGCTCGGGTCAGCCTGAGTTATTCACAAATTTGGATTTCCATTTTCTAGAGATTGGAATCGCTGGAGATTATCTGCTTGTCTTGTTTATCTATTTCACTCCCAGTTATCCTGTTGATTCCAGTATTGTATTCAGCTTGTACTTGGTTATCATACTTAGAATTCTGTTGTACTTTATTTCTTCTGTTGTATCTTATTTAACTCTGATATATTCATATAGTAGCTTCATGAACTACTATTTCTTTTACTTTTGTTGCACTATTATTACTCTGTGTCTGTGATTATTATTTACTGTATATTCTGTGATTTGCCAAATTTTATTTACAACGCGGTATTTTGAGCAATTCAAGTCCGATATGTGCGGATGCGAATGGTTGAAAATACCTGGTTGTTACATAGCCCGTTTCATATAGTCCCTTAATTACTTCAAGAATCGTCACACTCATATCCATCGCATGTTATAAACACGACATAAATCTACACCATGCATTGGTCATGACTCCTACCTGCCCTTAGTAATGGGTCGGTTGTCCATAAGTGACATCTGGGCAATGACTGTAATGAAAGGAATAACACACAGTCTACAAACTCAACAATGTGACATCACGGATCTAGGGAGCGACTATACAATCAGGACCATTGGGATGGATACTACCTATCTAGCGGGTCCTAGTCACGCGCTCTCCATTGTGGTGTGAACTCTATGACATAGATTCCTAACAAAAACTCTCGACTAGATGGTCATAATGAGAGTAATAATAAGTACTCTCGACTCCATGCTTCCAAATTGGGGTATCTCGACATAACAAATCCTCGATTACCAACCCTAAAAGTAAATAATAATACTCAACTAGTTAATCCTTGAAGGATAAATCTGTAAATTCCTACATACTCAAACTTGTAGCCCTTGGAGAGTAAGAGACTCTCGAATACTAATCTCTGTAAAAGATTCACCTCTAGAAAAAATCTTAATTTCTAACCCACAATACAAATAAAAGTGATATTTCCTTAAAAAGAAGCAGTCGAACAAATTTCTATTAGTACTGGACCAACCCGCAGTGGAAGATATGAGTGAATTTCAAAAAATTCCTTCATTGCATCTATAATGGGCCTATGAAGTCTAATTTATTTAGAACAATTCCAAATTTAATTTAAATAAAATCTCTCATTTCATTTAAATTTATAAATTATAAATAGAATTTTATTTAATTTATATTCAATTAAATGTAACAGTACACATATGTATCATATACATATATGTATGTGTATGTATGTATAACATAATACTCCGTGCAAGATGTAACATGCCCATGTAAAAATGTTGGAATTTACATCGCAATAGACATGTTAGCTCATACTATATGTATTTAATATTGCCCAATAATATGTGTGTAAACTTTTTATTTATATAAATATTGAAAACTATGTAAAATTATATATATGTGTGTGTATCTTATGTGTAACAATATTAATGATTTATATATATACACATACACACACACTATTTTATTAAATATCATATGTATGTATGTACGTTTATATGTATATACATAATAAATAAATATTTCTTAAAGTTATTTTACATATATAAAATATATACTTATGAATTACAATAACAAAATTATTATTATTATATTTAAATATATTTGTAAGTATATTTATGACATCTAAATAAGTAAATGTATGTATGTGTATGTATGTGTATGTATATATATGCATGTATATTAATTATGTATATTAAAAATATATATTTTTAAACCTTTCTAGATCAAATACACAACACAAAAAAATATTTATATTCTATTGCACTAAAAATATATTAATTAATTATTCAAAATACAATAAAATTATAGTAAAAAATAATTTCATATTATATTATTCAAATTTTAAATTTTTAGAAAATCAATCATGATATTTTAAGGATATGAATTTTTTTACCAGAATTTTCCGAGTCAAAGTAATATTTTAAATTAATTAATTGATATCGGCTATTTATTACATTTTTTTTTAAAAATATAAAAAATTATTTTTTAATTATTATTTTTTGGCCAAGAGTTTATATGATAATATTAAATTTAAAAAAATTAGAATTTAATTTTCAAAGCATATATTATTTTACATGATTTACTTAATTAGTATATTCATTGATATAATATTAAATAAATATTAAAAATTAATCCACATCCATCGAAAATAATAATCTATGTAGATATTCATTTATAAAAATAAGTTCAACATGATATGATGGTATAATTAGATACACGTCATATAACTAAAATTAGGTAGTTTATTTATGTAGACGTGCACACACGTATATAAATTAATAAAATGATAATAATCAAAATAAAATTTATTTGGCTGTGATACATACACACACCCCAATCTAATATGTGACAACATTGATGATACATATTCAAATCTCGCATAACTAGCAATATAATAATGATATACATACATATATATGAATAATATAATGTTATTCAGAAATTATAAATCATATAGTATAGTAAATACATACCGAATACCAACGCCTTATAGCACACCTTATAGTGATGAATTCTCGCACTTTTGAAATCTTCTCGATTCGGTAGATTGCTAATCGTTGAAACGTAGATCTTTAGCTATCCAATAGATGTCACCTTTTGTATTGATTTAATATAATTTTGTTGGAGCTCCTTGTTGATGAGGTTGTCCAACAATCATAGGGAAATGGCAGTAAAAAAATTCCTTTTTGCATTAGGGTTAGGAGTCCTTTTATAGTGGAAGAAATGAAGAGAAATATGGATCACATCTCACACCATTTCTCATCAAATCTCAACCATCCATCTCCAAACCCCTCTAGCCCTTTTAACCGCCTTCTACAAGCCCTATTACTATCGAAATAACATCTTAACGTCATAGGCTAATAGCCCATTTACACTTAAATAAATATTATTAATTAATTCTAATTTAATTGCTTGTATCGATATCGCACATCGATCGATATATATATATATATATATAACTGTTATAAATATATACAATAATATTTATTCGTCAAATCATATTCAAATTTTATAGTTAATTTATCATAAATATTAATTAATTTATAATAACTATAAACTAATTAAATCGTTTGGTCTAAAGAAAATTCATCATTCCGGTTGTGTGACTCTTCAGATGTAAATTTGATTAGTGATTAATATCGAAGTCTTCAACCTTAATGTTCATACGTCACTTAGCAGGTAATATGACATTTTGACCAAATTTATCACTTAGTTTCAATAAAATCCAATTTTGCATTATTAAGCATTACCCGATTGTGATATTTATTTACATCAATTCTCTTCATCAAAACCATATCACTTTGGACTTATGGAATTTGGTAATGGACAAAATTGCAATATCATCCATATTCAACGCTATAGTCCGATCAAAAAGTTCTTGGTTCAACAATAACAATTATTATTAACTAAAGTACTCTAGCCGGAGACTTTGACTTTAAGTTGACTTAATTTGATCGTGATACTAACCTCGTATAACTAAGGAGACGAATCCACTTTTTCACTTCCAATACTTCCACTTTACCCAATTATGGTCACTCAATGGACGATGTGTCATGATTTTACTATAACCAAAGATGAGCTTTCATATTAAAGATCAACAGTATTCTTAAGTCGAGAGAACTATGTAAATCAGTCGCATCGATATTTTCTGTTTGACTTAGTTATATTAACCAACAGAAAACTATCTAGTGAGTTGTTCCATAGTTATCTAATAACTATCAGTACGTAACCCCTAGGTGGTCCCAAAAGTAATGAGTAATACGCTGCCCAACATTTGGAGAGAGTTACGTACTCTAGTATCAATGGATACATCGATATCCAATCTTAATACATCTTGACTAGGAATATTTAAAATGGTATAATTGTTTTTACCGTGATAAAGTACTCATGGTTACAACACTTTGCAACTACTATCACAAAACATACCACTTATGGATTTTCTATTAAATATATTTTTAATTAAAGTAATTCATTATATAACACATTATATCTAGTATGTACAGAAGAAAACACATTTATTTCGAACAAGATTGGTTAATGATTCAGATATATGTAACAAAATACATAATTACCCATATGACATATCCCTAACTCTATCAATCTATAACTTGCACTTGGGATTAATATGGAATATTATTCCAACTTCTCCAATCATTTTCCTCAAAACCAATTGGGTAAGTCCCTCAGTGAATGGGTATGTTATTGTGTTTAAATTATCTACTCTATTAATCAACTCTCTCCGACGTTGATGAAATACCTTTACCATGTGAAATAATTCATAGCATGTCTCTCGACTTTAGTAAGCTCTAAGTTCAATTACGAACTATATCGCGACATTGTTATCATATAACTATTTTATGGGGTTCTCAACATTTGAAATCAGCCTTAACTCAGTTATAAATTTATGCATTTATTATATGTATATTTCTTTTATTGTGACTCTATTCAAGTCAATGTACTTAACCATTTTTATTGGGTCAGCCACATTCTTTTAACAAGAACATTTCCAACTTAAAGATTCTTAATTTGAGTTTGTTATTGACATATTGCATTCAATAACACTTATGAAAGTTTGAGTCTGAATACTCCTTCATAAAAAGTTCGATGTTTTTGTAGTTCTTTAGTATTTCGTAAATACACAAGAACTACTTCAAACTATCATTTAGTGATATCAATTTGAATTTGATACCTTCTTCATGTATCAAATACATAAACAAATCACGATATCGTAGACAAATAACATATATAATCATTTCTACTGCCAACGCATAAAGAATCCTTCTTACATGTTTTGTATTAAACATTTTAATATGTTGTCCTTGCATCTCGTTTTAGGAAATTCCCAAATCTTTTATGCTTACTATAAAAGACATCATTTGTAAATCAAAAGTCGAGTATTAAAACAACTTAAAGCAGATTTTAACACAAGTACATCATTAACAATCAACGGTGTGTTGTTTACTTACGGGTTAGAAATGCCTTTGTACCCTTTTAACTTTCTTTCTTATGAGCACATGCTTCGTCTACATCCCGAATGATAATCAAACTATCTGATATCTCTATCAAAATATTTATTTAATTTCGATGCTTATAAAATGATATATTCTATTACTTCTTAGATCATATCCAAAAACCCACAAACCCAATATCGCTTCCACTGACTTCGAGACACATTAATTGTTATGTGCAAAGAGTCTAGTCCAAATCTATATTTAGAACTTTCTATTTCAACACATATATACCAAATCATAAAGTCATAGTAGGCGATAATTTTGTGAGCAAAATCCAAAACATTGTAAGCGCATCGAATGGTGAATCTGACACATTAATTTCAGCAATTGAAATTCGCAGGATTATTCTTATCAATGTGGCTCGCTATATTCCAACTGCATTTGTCTTTCTGATAAAGACATTTGCGGCCAGTGGATTATATCCCTTTTGGATACAACTATTAAAATCATATTTTGATAACGTACTTAGAATTTACTTCGGATTTACGCATCATATCATATCATAAAGTCAACACTCTTAATGTTAAATAAATAAGCGAGGATTATATGTTTTCGACATTAATAATAAAATCATAGTTCTCTTCAATGTACGAGAATACTTATTAGACACTCTAATACGATGTATTTGTTTAGGTTTGGTCATTTTCATTTCATCCTTTATAATCAGTTTTATCATGGGATCATATCTAAGCACATTTTACTACCAACAATTTCTCAAAGAAATTCGTTGGCCGCGAAGTTGGTATGTCATGAAACAATGGTTGTTTCCTAGTGCAATGGAATAGGCATTCATAAATATGTTATGAATTGCCTTATATAAAACTGACTATGCATTAGTTCACAATATATCTATGTTCATAATACAAATATTAATCTAATGATTATCATTCCTAAAATCCCGTTGGGATGATTTATACATGATCACTAATGTACAATTATTATGTGCAGTCTTTCAACTTGCACAACATGCCAACTCCTTGGCCTAGTATATGTAGGTTTTTCTTATAAACCCTTAGCTCATATGGTTTTGTAAACTATTCTTTGGCTGTTATTAAATTTAACCTTGCATATTACTCTTAAGTACACACCTTATAGAAAGAATTTAAACTCAACTTCACTCATTGTTAATCATTCTTTATCCAACAAAGTTCAATTACTCCTTATCGCACATCATTATGTATCATAAGGAGGGGTGACTTTTAAGATTGAATGTTCATTCATTTTTAGGTAGGTTCGAAACTCTTTCCAGTATACTCACCTATTCGATCAAATTAAGTATTGAAAGGAGTTGAAATAATATATCCTATTAAGGATATAAGAATTTAAGTTTGATTTCCACTATGGAAATATTGGAAGGGTTTGAATATATATATATATATATATATATATATATTATAAAGATATTTTGAGAATACTTGGAAAATTATTATAAGGCCAGATGGTTGCTTATAGGTGTTTTACTAATAGTTAAATAATCGACTATCAATATTGACCAATTTCGTTAATCGTTTCGAAGAGATTGGGATCAGATTTAATTATCCGAAAACCACTACGATCCGTTTTGAACGTAATGTATGAATACCATGAAGGTGATGAAAATGGTGATTCGGTTTGTGCAGACCCAGGACAACTTGTATGGACAAATGCTACCAGAACATCATCATTGGAGGATGATGAACATTCTAAGTAAAATTGTTCTTGAAAGGTAACGCTTAGCCATGAACCGCATCAACCGGGATGACTAAAATAGCAGAGATGCAGCAAGGCTAAGTAGATCGCACCCAAGTAGGGTATGTTATCACTTTTCTAAATGTCCTTGGAAACCTTTGTATTATGGATATGGTTGTGCATGAAAGAAGGAGCGCTCGATGTTAGGGTGGGAACACCCAAGGTGATAACATATTCGGTCTATCCAGGTTAGGGGTAGACCGGTCTTGTGTAGCAGGGGATCCTGACGAGGACATGGTACATTGTTCTAGAGATGTACTGTGATGGGCGGTACTCCAGTGGCCCAGTCATTCGATGGAATCCATTCTTCAATATGCGCCGTATGGTTTTGATTGTGTCCAACTATGATGAAACATGAGATGCAAGCATTTCAGCTACTTTCTATTTACTTAGTTTAGACACTATTATAATATCAGACGTTTTTTATAAGAATGTTTTGGTTATCATAAGGTAAAAACCCGTCGTGTTTATGTGTGGCTTGGTCTTACAAGATACCTTTGTTTTTCAAAGGATTTTTAGAGAAGTTAATAATTCAAATTGAGTGTGTTTTTCTCACGCTGGTTTTCCAAACTAACTCGAGTGTTATTTTATTATAATGCTCGGGTCAGACCGAGTATTACAGATACATGATAGGATGCTATGGAGCTCAAGAGACGAGCTGCATGACCAAGACGTATTTTTTCCGTACTTGACTTGTATTTCCTCTGTGTGAGGACAAGTTATTATAACCGTCCATTTTGATGTATTGAATTTTTGTACTCTGATGACTGTGAGTATAAACAGTTACAGATTCTTTTGTATAAAATCTGTTATTATATATTATATTTTGTTCTGCTCTGATTGTGAGATTCTGTGATGTTGTTTCTTGTTTCTACTTCTACCTTTTCTTCTTCACCCCTAAAGATTCGTATTTTCATTCAGTTTGGGTTGAATTGATGTGAATTATGGTCGACTCAAAGGGGTATGGAACTACGGGCCTTTACAAAAGCTGGTTAACACATGGTAGACATACAATCATAACACCATATATACCATGCAATTTCATATTGTAGAATATTAACATATTTAATGGCCATGCCTCACCATGAATCTTAACATCTCACTTTACCAACTGGTTGAAGTGTTGACCCTGTGAACAACATTGCCTCGTCATCGATCTCAACGGTCCACTAATACTCAATGACTGCATGAATACTTAAACTCATGAAAGTATCTTTATTATTTTAAAAACAGTTTACTTTATAAAATAATACATCTATATTCTCATATCAACATATTTAATAAAACATCTTTTAAATACTACTTCATTTTTTCGAATAATATATATTTTCTTCATTGAAACATTCTATATCATTTCTAAGCTACCATCTATAATATTTTCAAAATACCGTGTATGATGTTTCTTCAGATTATTATTTTTCTAAACACCTTTCTCATAAATATTATTCCAAAACGTTGATTTTAACATAGCTCAAAATACCTTATTTCTTTTGAAAAAATTACATCACTTTTCAAAATTTTATGCCCAAATGGATCTTCCTAGTGTTTAGAAATCTATATCGATAACATTAATCAGGCGCATTGTTTAGAATTCTTAAAGCACTTAATGGATAAACAAACATGTTAATTTTAAAAACTCCTTTAAATATTTAGTATTAGATATAATTTAAACAACTCGATCTTTATAAAAACAATCCTTGCTCCTAAACAATCATATTTCCAAGACCCTATATATTCCAGTAATATTTCTTCATGGGAAGAATTATTTAATTATAGTAAAACATCACCTAATACCATACATATACATATATAAACATACGTTACCAAAAATATTTTTAACCTAACATAGGACTGCTTGCATTAAAAATGTTTACAAATAATATTTATAAACAAAATCGAATAATAATTCATATGCAACAATCTAAACAACTCATTAACCATTCATGTATACAAACAAGCAAACTTTTCAATTTAAGTTTTATCTCAACATATTTAATCAAATTATATATAAATAGTATGGTATATAAGAGAAACAATTTCTTAATATCCCTCATGGTAACTTTAATATTGATGACACCACAAGGTTCTAGATATTAAGACTTAAGTGAAAGACATACCTTAAGTGATAGCTCCTGCCGAATACTACTCTCAAGGTTGATACACAGAAGATCAATCAATCAGAACATTCACACAAAAAAACCTAGACATCAATTGACCAATAAAAACAACTAAACAATCCAAATGCACGGTGAAAAGCAATCCATCGGCTTTCGCTGTGCACTTTGATTCCTAATGAATCAGGCTACTCTATTCAAAGTCACATCGAGATCTAATATTCATCACCAAAGCCCAACCCAATTGGTCGAACAGTTACGTCTATCTTCTCTACCCTTATCAACTACTTTGCATCTCATATAGAGTTTTAGCTCTCAAAAGATAAAAGAGATAAATATAATATAATGGGAAAATACAAATATGTCACATGATGGCTACCCTAATAATCATCATATACTTTTACAATCCCTTACTATATGGTAACTACCCATTACACCCAAGGGGATAGAAACACTAAGTCTCACATAAGGTTAAGACTCGTGTCTCTTATACTCTGTATTATTCTAAACCTGCTATGATACTAATTGTAATACCCCACCTCTATACTCATACTACCAAAGAGTATTACTAGGTAATACTATCTGATAATATAGAGAATGAGGCTATATTTGGCTGTCACACATGAATGTTCCCTTAGTCTAACACCAATATGTACTAAAAATCTAATATAACACATCCATACATACTTGGTATTGACACAAAGCAATAAAAACATTTGTTTTTAGGATAGAGCAATACATAATATAAATTAAATATTAGAGATCACAAAGTCATCATCGTAGCTTTACATATAATAGAATATAAATATACAAGTCCAAGTGGGTCTCCAAAACAGTCATATGCCCACTATCTATCAAATAAGTACAATACACACACATATCTAATACATACATCTCATCGTCATCAACATATATGAGGCAACATAAGTAAATAATGATACACTAGTCAACTAATAAACTAGTCTCCAACTATGCCCCACAATCATAGGTCGATCACATTGCCCCTAAACTTGAAATGTCTCGGGCTAGCCCTAGTATTATATAAATAACACACGAGTTAGACTATTCTAAAATGTAGATGCCATTATATAACAACAACCGACATAATGTGCATAAGTATATCATAAATAACCTAAGCATCTTAAGTGTATCCACATCATCCAAAACCATCCATGTAAAATGTCACCCATCGAAATGAACAATCAATCATCACATCAAATGGCATAAGGATGAAATGTGCAAAATGTCAGGCAACAATCAAACATCTAACAACTACAACAATCTATAATGTCCATCTCAACCACCAACCCTAGTAAGAGATAATAAATCTTGACTGCATGGCCCTAAGATAAAAAAACAATATATTTGTAGACTCGCAATATAACATATAAATATAGCATAACACACAATTAAACACAAAGATTTGTCTCAACCAACTATTCAAATGAGATAAAATACTCTTAACTGAACGGCCCAAAGAAATACACACGCACACACACGTATATATGTGTAGTACAACATTATATTACTCAGCCTGAGGCTCTTAGAGAGAATGACAAATAAGCACACAATAGATCTCCATGTCATAGATAGACAACATGCAACTATCTCGGGCTAAGCTATCTCAATTGATAGACGAGCATGCAACCAGTCTTTAATGTCAAATAATCATCGTCTCTCGTCATGTGATAATAATCAAATATCACATAGGCAATGGATCTGACTAAGTTGCACAGATGGGAGATTAAAGTACCACATCACTGCTCCAAGAAACACTAATGATCACAGCCCGTTTCCTACAGTTCCTTAGTTACTCCTAGAATCATGATACTCATATCCATCGCATGTCATAAACACACTGCAAGTCTATGTTATGCATTGGTCATGACTCTTACTTCCCTTGGTAATAAACTATAGGTCCTTAAGTGGCATTTGGAGTGATTCTAATGAGAGGATTAACTCTCAGCTTACAAACTCAACAATGTGACATTACAGTTCTAAGACCTGACCCTGTAATTAGGACCTCTAGATGGATACTAGCCTATCTGGCGGGTCCTAGTCATGTGCTCTCCATAGTGGCGTGAATCATATGACATATATTCCCAATGAATACTCTCGACTAGATGAGTCCTAATGAGAGTAATAATAAGTACTCTCGACTCCATATACCCAAATGGAGGTATCTCGACATAACAAATCCTCGACTACTAGCCCTAAGAGTAAATAATAATACTCAATTAGTTAGTCCTTGGAGGATAAGTCTGTAAATTCCAACGTAACTCCAACTTGTAACCCTTCGAGAGTAAGAGACTCTCGACTACTAATCTCTATAAAAGTACCACGTCTAGAAGAAATTGTAAATTCCTAACCCATAATACAAATAAAAGTGACATTTCCTTAGACGAAGTAATCAAACAAATATCAACTAGGCGCCCCTATCATCTGGTGGCACTCACTTGTTTACTCAATGCTCATAAACCACACATGATAATATTATATGCAATAAGTACAATAAACAACCGAAAAACTATTACTGAAAGTTACATACCATACGGTATTATAACTCCCTTTATCTAATATACTTATCACGTAGAAATATATTCATCCATAACACACAATTCATTTAGAATGGAAGGTATGTTTATAAAAAATATATTTTTAAATGTTTTAAAATCCTTCATAAACTTTAAATAATTAAAGAACTATTTTTCTCTCTTTTACAAAACCAGTAATAAGGATTTTAATTCTTACTAAAAACTTTCAAAAACTCCTTTCTATACTTAAAATCTTAGAAATGGCTTATAAAACTAAATATTGCCTACAAAAAGTTATTTCATAATTTTCCATGATTAAATATGATTTTTAAATGAGTTGTATAATCTCTATATCAATATCTATTTATCCCAAGTTCATAAAATATATTTTTTCAAAACTTTTGCTTTTACTTAAAATTCAAGAAATACACTTTAAAGTCTTTTAATATTCAGTAGAAACCATTTCATATTTTTCTAGAATTTTATAGGACTTTTAAATAATTATTCAAAATCGCTCAAATATTCTTTAATGAATGAATATGTTTAGTAATATAATTAATACCAAATTTTAATAAACTATTTCTTTAAGACAATTCCATAAGCATAAGGCATAAGGTTTATATTAATAAATATTTGCTATCATTATATATATAATATAAACCAAAATAAAAGGCGCAAGCCTGGAACCCACATCTAGGCCTCACACTGGTGCACCAATGGTCACTAAAGGTGCACGGGTCGCAGCCTGGAACGATGGCTTTTCCAGGTTATGTGGCCATTTTTCTGGTGCTCTGTCCACCTTACTCCCTTTCTCTTGAATCCTATAACGACTCCCCACCCTACAGTACATTCTAGCAATTCAAACATCATCATACCACTGCAATTCAATCAAGAACAATGCAATGCAATGGGTTCAGAAGGAGAAAACAATCATACAATTCAACACTTCAACAAATAATCTAAAATTCATGCATGTAGACAAAGGTTGTGAATAGAAATTTCTCACTTCACTTAGAGAAGCATCGAACATCTTATTTCCCTTCATAGCATCACCAAAACCCAATTTGCCCTCTTTTTAATAATACAACAAGAAAAAATTTGCTCAAAAGCCTACCTCAAAGATTCCTAAAGGTGTAGATCCTTGTTAAGAAGCTTGGTTCAAATTTCATAATTTATGGTAATTTATTTTATACTAATTTTTGTAGAAGTTTAGCGTATTCATAAATTTGTTTAGTGAAGATCGAGGAAAAAGTGATGAAGTGGATGGAAATTGAGGCTATGAAGAAATTTCTAGATTACTCATGATGAAGAAAAGTGGTGTAGATATTTCTATGTGCTAAGTTGGACCTAATGGGCACTCTTTTTATATGTTTTACTTCTTTTTCTTTCATTTTCCATTACTTATCTATTTTTTAGCATGATAAATTAGCCAAAATCTTCAAATAAAATTCACATTCATTCTCCATAAATATTTTACTACCATCCCTTTTTTTCCACAATTATTATTTATAATTTTTACCACTCAAATAATTATTTCCATATTTATCGTATAAAGCCCAATTTCAATAATAAATTTATAATCACCTTTTATAAATGAAATAAAAATTCGCTTTCATTAATAATAAGCTCTTAATCGTCTTTACTTTTAATATTTAACTTTACAAAAATTATTTATCCTTTTTAATTATAATTTAAAAATCATTTGATCCTTAAAAATGTCCAAACTCATTTTGAAAATCAAAGTTTGCTCAAACAAAATATTTTCTTACTTTATAAAACATTTTCCTATACAGTTCCAAATTATTTCCATTTATCCATAAATTAAATATTAAAACCCATTTTAATTAATTTAACCTTTATTTTGAATCCTAATTTAATTTTATATTTCCAAATCATCACAAATCCCAAAATTCACATTTTATTCTTGAAAACTCATTCAATTGGTTAAACCTTTATTATTAATTTAATTAACTGTTTGTCAACATGAACTTGTTACATGAATTATCTAAATAAGGAACGATAAATAGTAACACCTTTAGTTATATTTCCAGTTATTTATACAAAATTTTAATTAAAAAGGACTACATCCAACTATTGGAGAAGCAATTTGGGCTATAGTAAGAAAATCAACCTTTAGATGTCCACAAGAAATCATTGGCTTACTATCCTCAGTCTTCATTGACTAAAACAAATGACAAGTAGAAGATCATAGGAAAATTTGACTAAATTAATCGATTTACGTTAATGTGGAAGCGATAAATCCTGGGGTTATTGTTTAAGGAACCCGGTCCATTTTTTAATGGGTAAAATTGGTAGACTTCAAAAACAATTCCTATTTAGGTTATAATTATGGGCCTACGAAATCTAATGGGTTTCAATAGATTTAGTTATTTTCTATAAAAGTATATTTGTGTTAATACTTTTTTATTCATAATTAATCAAATCCATGGCAATTAAATGTTAAATTTGAAAAGTTTTGAATATATCAAATATATTCATACTTTGAAATTGTGTGATAAACATGTGAAAACATAAGGCAAGTGTAATTGCTAGGTGTTCAAGGCTGGAAATAAATAGGAAACTAGATCTGAATGTAATCACATCAAGATCTATATGGAAAGAAGAGAAATGGGGCATTATTGATTGATTCACCTTTCCTCTTTAGAAAATTTTAATTAACACAACATCTAATTAATATACAAGGTACTCTATGATACAACAAAATTGACAAAAAAATGAATAACATAGTTAATATATATACTAAGATTTAAACCTGTCATGTATATTTTAACAATTTATATGTAAATATTACTGGCTCAATTTTAATTTGTTTAATACTTTTTTTAAATACTTCTAAAACCTTCCTTAACAAATGAAGTAATAGATACAAATGTTTACACAAACACTCACACGCACACACTCTCATATATATATGTGTGCGTGTCTGTTAATTATTAATCCAGAACCTTTCTATTAACTCAAAATCAAACATCCATATTATGTTGAAATTTTCTGATGTATATGCAAGCAAATGTATACTTAAATCAACTGGGAAAATACAAGTATACTTATAAATAAAGTTTCAACCTAAAAATTTATTTCTTTATTATGAAAAAGCCAAAATATCGTAAAACCAAAACCACGTACAAAATATCAAACAAGATATCTACAATCTTTAAAAAAATTCAAACAAAGACTTTTTTGATAGTAAGAGTGATAGTTTATTTAAACAAAACACCCATTATAATCTCTCACGGGCTCGAACTCAAGAACTCTAGAGCCTCTGTCTAATGTGTCACATCTCTAACCACTTGAGCTACAGGTCCTTGAGCAAATATAGACATTTAAAATATTAAATTGTATAACATGTTTTGAATAATAATGTAAGTAAACATAGATCCAAACCCAAAACACTGTTTTAATTATATATTAATTATTGTTTAATTCATTATATTAAAAACAAATCAAATTATTCAATAAATTATTTAAATTGCATAACTAATTTTAAACCAAGGCGAGTCTATAATATATACTTTAAAATTATGGTAAGCATATTAAATTTAAGGAAGCAATCATATTAGAATATAACTTTCAATTCTTGCCAATAAATTACATTTTCACTTGGAAACCCTCCTTAGTTCCCTGAATTTACAATCAATCTTTGCAAGAGATGGATAAACTACATAGTCTTTATTTTATTTGATGTTTTAGTTTATTTTGGAGTAATTTATATTTTAGAAGAAGATGATAAAAATTTGGCCATGGCAGGGAGAAAAGAAGAAGAAAGGAAAATGAAATGAACGAATTGACTGAAAAATATAAACTAGTGGATTTATTTTAATTGAGAGAATGAAGTCATCCTCTTTCTTTCAATTAAAACTTCCTTAAGTAATAACATAAAATATTACATAGTTTACAACCACTATCAGAGTACACAGATATACAACACATACTAGACAGTTATAAACACCTGTCTAGTATTTACAACATAATAAAACTCAGAGACAATCACAAATCACACAGCGGAATACTATATATCTAACGCAGAAGCCTCCTGTTCCATTTGCTCCTCCATAATTCGTCAAAGCTAACCCGAGTCCCTTGGCTACTCGTAAAAATTTGAGTACCCAAGAGTTTAAGAAAACAAAAGATAAACTCCGGGTCAGACATGGGTCTGGTGTGAGTAACAGGTTAAAGTTGCTTAATTTTGAAAATCCTTTTGAAAAGAAAGGTATCACGTGAGACTTCCCACACATAAACATGGAAAAGTTTTTACCTTACGATCCCTTAATTTTCTTTTACACTACCCTCTCCTTTTGCATTTATGGTCGACCACATATGCTACCTTTATGGTGCAAAGTTTCTAAAAATCCCTTTAAGTGGTTATCCTTTATCAAACTCGTTTAAAGTTACACTAATATTGCATATCGACACATGAAAATATAACTTTTAAATATACATCAAATAACACCAAACAACTTCAAAACATCAAATAGATTAAATAATAATTAATATTTCTCAAATTTTAATCAAGTAATAACATTTTATAGATTAATTTAATCGTGTAGCTTTTTAGATAATTCACAAATATGGTTGTGAGACTCAGAGGTGTCAGCGGTTCATTTTGAAAAATTCAAATATTCATATTCACACGTCATCTTAGCTAGTGGTGTGATAATTTGGTCGAATTCATCACATATAAATCTTTTGGGTAAAATTCAGTTTTATATTCTTTTAAGCGGTGACTTTTAGTAACGAGAATTTACATACATTCTCTTCATCACTAATATATCACTTTAGGATTTATGATAATTTTTTGTGTTAAAATTCCTATATCATCCTTATTCAATCCAGCTAGTCCATAAACAAAGTCCATGGTTCAATAATAACATTTATCAATTGTACTACTTTGACTAAATACTTTGACTTTGAGTTAAGTATAGTTGACCATGATACTAATCTCATATAAGCGAGAAGACGAATTCTGTATTGAATAGTTTTTCACTTCCAATACTTCAACTCGGATTCAACTATAGTTGCTTGATGGATCACCTGCTATGCTTTAACTATAATATAAGTGGAGTATCCACGCTGAAGTTTTATAGTATTTTTAATTTAAGGGATCTATGTAACAAGTCACCCTGAGATTTTCTGTTTTACCTAGTTATTATTAACAAACAGGAAACTCTTGGATGAGTCATTTTATAATTACCCAATAACTATGATTAGTAACCCATTGGTGCCCTCCAATAGCCATGAGTAATACACCATCCAATATTTAGAGATCATTACACAGTTGTCTCAATCGATGTATCGATATCCTTTCTCAAAACATCATGACCGAGGATATTTAAAATAATATGTTATTTTGTACTATAAATATTTTCTCATGACTACAACCAGTTATCACATAGCATATCATTTAAGGATTTTCTATGTTATATACTTAAATAATTACTTAACTAATATATCACAATAAAACAAGTATATAATAGAAAATTAAAAACCTTTATTATGAAGAAGATTGGTTATAAAGTTGAATATTTGTAAACAAATTACATAATTGCCCCTAGGAGTACCCCTAAATCTCTTAATTGTCTCAAAATGAAATAATCATTAGTTAAAATTAATAACCTATGAAGTCAAGATTCCTGGGTTAAAATTAATATGATTTTTCCTTGAATCAAAAACAAGTCATTGGGTTGCTATTTGAAGTCTTTGAGCTAGCACCTTATGTGAAGAGATGCTTTCTTGGTTTTGATTATAAAATCCTACCCTAAGTTAAAAGTGAGAAGTTGTAGGGTTATTATTTGAAGTAAGATTAAGAAACTTTATGTCCACTTTCCATGATGTAATTTATTTGCTGGAAAGCAATCGTGAGTCATCCTTTTCATTAATTGAATACATTCCAAAGGAAAGTTAGGTTTCTTAGTGATTCCAAAAGACATGCCTTAGAAAAGTTATGGTCTTGGTCATGACATTAGTTCGCCCTCATTAGTAAGAACACAATGAAGAATGTAAAATATAAGGTCATTTTCTCGCGAGTTAACAAAATGTCTCAATATTTTAGTTCATAAAGCTTATAGGTCAAATGTAATTGAAACTATTTTTTATTCAAGAAAATTGTTGGATTTTAAAATGTGAATCGACTAGCCATTATTCACGAACAAGACTTGATGCCTACCTAAGAGATAATGAATACCTGAAGACCAGATTATGTGTCAATGAATATATGAATCCTAGTCTATAAGATATGTGAAGTCTGGCAAAAATTTTAATGAACTTTTAAAGCCCATCCCTCATATTAGTGAAAGAAGAGGCGAAGGCCAACTATTTGCTAGGTGTATTTCAAGATTAGAAGCTCGATCATATGCTACATGTATTTGAAGAGTTGAAGTATAGCTAAATGCCGGTGAATAAAGATTTGAAGTTCAGCTACATGCAAGGGTATAAATCTAACTAAGTATTATTGGACAAAAGCCTTGTGTCTTGTTCTTAAAAGTTCAGTTTTTCTAAAACCATAAGTAAATTGAAAAGAAAAGTATTATATCTGTATTTTTAATATGCAAGGATGGCAATGTTTACTAAAAGACGAGCTATGAAATTCATGTGTATTTTAGAAGAGCCAAATATAATTTAATCCCCATATATAATTTCTTTGGATTAGAATTCCTTTTAAGGATAAAAAACATTACTTGAGGATTAAAGTTGAAATAATCAAATATAAATGATGTATTCAAGAGATGCTTGAATAATAATTCAAAGGAACACTCAAAATTTCATGCAAAAAGTACTCAAAGACAGCATTAAAAAAGCATGAGAAAGGTAGTTGAAAGTGACCCCAATTGGCGAGTTCAAGAGTGCAAGAACAATGGTTAAAATATCATTTTGTAATGTCCGAAATAAAGAAAGCATAGCAGTCAAAATGAAGACTGATAGTGGTTGAAGTAAGGCGCTCAAATGTACCTCTCAAGGCAAGTCAAAAGGATCAAAGTTAACTCCAAACCCGGTTGGATTTGACTACCTATTTGAAATTCAACAAAACTCATTCGAACGCATAGAAGGAAAAGTTGAATCAAATTTTGATTTTGGTGAGATATTATGGTTAGAATTTCGATTCTAAATCCCCATAAGTGTTGGAACAAATGAAGAAAAGAGGAACCTTATTCCTCACTTTGGCCTAGAATTTTCGTCTTTTTAATCTATCCTAGTTGTTTCAAATTGTTGTTGTAATATAGGACAGAGTATAAATATGCAATAAAGTAATAGTAAATATTGACCAAAAGTTAAGTCAAACCACTTTAAAAATTATTGTTTCTTTTGTTTTGCTTTTTTTATTTCTTCTATGGAATATTTCATTATATATTATCTGACTTTTTGACCGAACAGATTTTCACTAGAATTAGAACGTCAAGATGAAGACGAAACAATTCACGAACTTGGAAACACGCTTAGAGGGATAATAGGAACATACTAAAGAAGTTTTAGAGACCTAGGATGAAAGTGGAACTCTCGGTACTAAGCCATACCACTCAGTACCAATCTCTTTTTATTGTCTGTTGGAACTCGGAAATTCTTTATGCGAAGCTCTAACTCAAGTGTTCATTAAGAAGTGCTTTTCTTAAGGAATAGATGAACAATGGATTTTCTAGAAGAAAGCAAACGGTATCAAAACTTCTCATAATTTACTCGATCCCAAAGGAAAAGTGCTCAAAGCACACTACAATGGAGATAGAAGAAAAGTGTAAGAAATAAGGGAAGTTTTTCCCTATAAAAACCGAGGAGTGAAACCACTCGACATCGAGTGGTTTTTATTGCTCCATGGGCCCTCTGAATTGCTTTTGCATGGTTGGACACGGTTTTAGACCTTATATTTCATAGGCTTTCGATTCTGCTGGGCAATTTCCCTGACCCTATGGATATTGGAAAATGACTTTTGGCTCTTTTGCTTTCTTCATATTCCCCTTAAAAGAAATTCGTACCGAAATTCCTCAAGGATGGAATAATGTAACATAGCATGCTACCTTTCTAAACTATCCAAAGTGTACAACCAATTTTGCAACCAAATGTGTACAAGTGCACAGTGTACCACAACATATATGATATGCATGTTGAATAATTTTAAATCGATGTCTCCTTTATGAATGCGTTCTTTTAAAAATATTTTGAAAATATGATGAAAATAACCTATATATACTGGCAGTTCTATATGTATGCAAGTTTCCAAAAATAAAAAAAATTCTTTTTCATACAATAATTTCCACACTCGTACGAGTAGGAGTATGGTTCAACCAATTTTTCATCTAATGCCTAACATACAATTTCTAACATCCAAAAATTTTGAAAATCTAATTTTCCTTAGTTTATACTTCTATGCCAGAAAAGGAATTTAGATGGAAAATTTAACATTTCGACTCTTCTTTCGGATACCTATTCCATTGCAATTTGGAACCTTCCTTTTGCCCCCAAATCCTTTCCAACTTATCCAAGTTCAATTAGCATAAGGAGATTTATTCTTGGATGTTAAAATGGAATTATCCTATACGCAAGTTTTCTTCCCTATCAATAAAGTATGGAAATAGAAATTCCAAAGCTAAAACAGTATTCTCCCTTATAATTCCTATGTTATGTGTACGGTCACCCTTATCGGATAGTAAAGTTCGTATTCACTAATATATCGACCCTTCCTATGATAAGCATGTGGCACTAAAAATTGGAATCCATAAAAGCATTCAGACATGATTCTTTTCAAAAGCACTAGAACACAACTTTTCAAAAGCATTTAAATGCAATCATCTCAAAAAATTTGAACACAACTTTTCAAAAACATTTAAATGCAGTCCTTCCTAAACATTTGTCTCTCCATTCTTAAAACAATCAAGCCACATCTTAACATAATGAAGACTCAACCAATGAGTTGATGCATATGATTGCCCTTAGCATTGTACAATTAATCTTAAATTTAGGGAAACCTTTCCTTTTATTTAAAAACAACAAATACACTCAAGCTTATTTATAAATTTTAATATTTGAGACATAGAGACAGTGACCCGTGATTCACAACAACTCTTCTCTGTCCTTCGCTTGTTAAAATTTAATTTTCCTAAAATCCTAAAGTTTTTGATATTTAAGCATTTGCTAAGTTAATTTCCTAATTTATTTTATAAATTTCCATCCTTACCTACATTTTATCGCTAGTTAAGTGTCCTTATGAGATTTTCTTATTTGCAGTATATACATATAAATATATAAATACATACAAATATACATATACAAATAAATATATAAATACATAAAAATATACATACATACATACATATACATATATATATATATATATATATATATATATAGTGGTTTAAGCTCATGTAGAAAACAACACAGTGATAAAATAAAAACATATCTCATACCATATTGTATGCTTTCCTGATACTCGGAGGGAGACAATAAACGAATACAACCCAAATAACCAAAAAGAAACAATTACTAGAAGCTAGCCTCCAACATCAACTTGTGTTAACAAGTTATGGCATTATCACTCCTTACTCAATTAAGGTGAATATTTTTAGTATGCCATTCAACTATAATGCACACATCTTAACTTAACTTATTGGCTCCTAATAAATAAAGTTCATCTTTTACTTCAGTCGTTATACTCGATTATGAGATAATTCGTGCATTCCCACACTATAGCGGAGAATAAGAAACTATGCACATAACTCATTGGAAAACTGGCTTGGTAAAATAGCTTTCAACCACCTATCTTGCCTTCTTTAACCTTGGAATCAACCAACATCCTTTGTATGTCTCTGCCATTTTATTACCCTCTTCTTCAATCATGTAACTATCTTCTTTAATCAAAATTTCTTGATAGTATTCTCAAACTTTGGTACTTCCTTTCAATATCCTTGACCTTTCATGTGAGTTTATCTTAGGACTCGTAAAAGTGTACTTTGTTACTATTCCCTACTCTTTTGAGGGTTCTTCTTATGGATTTCTCATATGCCTAATCAAACATTCCTAGTTTCATACCAATATTTCTTATATTCAATGGTGATTTCTCATTGCTACCCTATAAGCACTCATAGCTATTTTATTCATAACCTTGACCCTCCTACCTACGCAATGATCCATATCTTCTTCATATCAAAAATTGGTATTGGATTTTCATAACTCTTTTAAAAAATATAACTTCATAATATGAAATAATTAATCCAAAAAAATTATCTTTTTAAATATAAACTTGGAAACCTTTTTAAAAAACTACTTGGTTTCAAAAAAGAGCCATGAAAATTTTCTATTCTTACTAACTTTCTCTTTTTAAAGACTTGTAATGACCCAAATTTTCCATCATTTGATTTTGAATATTAAAATGGTTTTAAATATTGGATTTGGAATATTAATTAATTTTGAATATGAAGATTTTAGATAAAATTGTAGAAAGAATTTAAATTCTAATATAACGAATCATCGTAATATGGAAATGGGAAATAATTGAAATTTTAGTTGAATATGAATTAAAACGATTTCTAAGGTTGATATAAATTCTATTTTAATTAGAATTTAGTTAACAAGTTTTTAAAACTGAAATTTAGGTGATTTTGTAAATTTTTGAAATCGTCGATTTTATCGATGCGTTAAAATAGTGATCCGGGGCACAGTCTCGGAATTCAATGACCAGTTCTATTGGATCCATAACAGTAAATTATTATCGGATTTCAAATTTCGTAACGTTTGGAATTACTGTTTGGTCGTACGGGATAGAAACGTGTTGAATTTAATATCTAAAAATTAATATTATAATTGGATTCAAAAATCTGTCTTCTCCATACGATCGAATTAGGTTCTGAAACTTGTTCCATTGCGTTCATAATAGGGGTAAAACATTATAAATGCCAGGCGGCATGCTTCATTTGGAGTTTGAAAAAAAATCGCATGAACAGTGTTTTAAAATGTTGCCTATATAATGACCCCAAGCTTCAAAACCCTAGCCCATCTAAACACACCCACTGCCTCCACCTTTCAATGGCCGATATCACATGATATTTTCTCCTAAAATTCTCTCCGTCTAATCAATATCAGGCCAAGACTTCAACAAAGAAATCATAGAGGGCATGGAGCTCTATGATGTGAACGGTGGTGATCGTCTCTAATTGACTGGGGTGGCCGAGATTGGCTTGCGTTCATAGCCCCTTAGATGGCGAATTGTGATGCAGAGGTAGGGCTAAGGTAGGCTAGTTGGTGGTCATAGGTTCATGGGAGTGGAGGTTATGGCATGGCGGTTATTGATCGTCGTCATGTGGTTGAAGATGGGAGAAAGTCGCGGCCAACGTTTATGAAGGATAGGTTGTTTTCTCTACTGGAACTAAACGACGAAGAGGGAGAAGGAGTGTACGGTCAAGATGGAAGGGAGAAGGATCTAACGACCAAATTTAATCAGAGAGGAAAAAAAAAGTAAATTAAATTTTGTAAATTATTTATACTATAAATTCGTGTAATCTTTAAAATGCAATAACTTTTTCATAGGAGGTTGGATTCAAACGAAACAAATTGCATTGGTTTCACATCTGAAAATACTATGCTACGGAGCTAGTTTGGATGAATTTAGAGCTTGTCAGAATTTGGGTTAAAATTGAATGCCGGTTCAGTTTTAATTCAAAAACGAAACGTTTTGGTGACTACGAAAATCAAGGTGAGTAAATCTCACTCATTCTGGATTGCTGGTTAATTTAAATAGTTAAAATTATTTATTGGTTGATTGGATGAATTTGTAAATTGTTATCAGTTGAATGTTATATTATATTATATATAAGTGTGTGTCTATATATATATATATATATATATATTAGCGATTGGATATATTTCCTGCCATTGGAGTGGATGAGACACTATGAGCCCCACAATAGATGACCCTATATTACCGCGACATCCCGCCTCGAAGCAGGATTGGTATTTTATGTTATATAACATCTTTGTATGTAGAGAAATAGGTTGGAGGGATCCAACTGGATTCCTTAAAATTGTTGATTTTGATTTCATATATAGTGATATGATGTGTGCAGATAATCTGATATATGTTATGTTGTGATTTGAATTACAAGATGCTAAAGTAGCACTAGCCCAAATTTAGGTATTATGAATTCCATAAGTAGTATTTTTAAATTTTAAAAAGAAAATTCAAAGGAAAATTTTGAAATGAAAACATTTATATAGAATTTTGGAATTTTTAAGAAGGAATTGATTGGATAAAATAAATAAATTGTTTTTGATATTTAATAAGCTATTTCAAAAAATGGTTTCAAATGGAGGTGTTAAATTTAGTATTTTTAAAACAATGGGTTATTAAATGAGATTTCTTAAATATAAAAGGGAAATCTAAAATGATATTTTGAATTAATCTGGAATATAATAGGATTCATTTAGAAATTGATTTCTAAATAGATTTTGAATAGAAACCGATTTATAAATGGATTCAGCAATATGAATCTGTTATTTACAAAGGAAGAATGAAAATGAGTTTATAAAATTAAAAATGATGTTTATAAATAAAGTGAAATTATTATCAATCGATAAATTGGAAATATAAATTTACAGTATGAATTTACATCGAGATATGGAAATCGGTTTTTGGGGATAAATAGTTGATTCTATTTTGAAAAGTGAGAGTGTTAAGGAATCAGAATGAAATTATTGTGTTATGAACCAAGAGGGATTTATAAATTGAAATTGGTTATTGGGATTTTAAAAATATATTTTTATTAAGAAGAGAAGTTTTTTTTAAAAGGAAAATTTTATTTATTAAACTATTTAATTTAAAGTTGTTTAGTATTGAAATACTTCGGAAACTTGATTTTCAAATATCTAATATTAACTGAAATAAATTCAAATATTTATAATAAGCTTTGTAAATCGATTAATATTATTTAATGATGAATTGGAAATGAGATTCAATGTTTATTTAAAGTGTTTGGATATTTTAAATAACTACCTAAATATGTTTTAAAAATAAAATATATTATTTAAAAATACTTATTATATATAGAGAGTTTTGAAAGTAATTGGAATTTATTTGTACATACTCTTGAAATTGGTAATGGGTTTATTTAACATATATGATATTTATAAGAGAAATCTAGTAATGAAATTTTGGAAACTTAAGTAAACTTTTAAAATGTTGAAATACGAGAACTTCGAAAATGAATCAGGATTCATTAAAGAAGTTAGAAATGAGTAGTGGAAATTATGGCCAAGTATAATCGATTTTGGAAAATTTTAAAGAAATTAATTAACGGATTTCAGAAACATATAGAATTTGTTATAAGCATGTTAAGGAATTTACAGATAAATTGTAAAGAATTTGAGAAAAAGGAACAAATGGAATGTTTCCTAGGTATTGGAAATAAAATGGTTCTAGGGAAAATATACTTATAAATATTTTCTAAGTATTGGACTGGAAGGGTTTGAAGTATTTTAACTACAAGATTATTTTGGAATATTTTCAAAATGTTGAATTATAAATGGAATTGGAAGAAAATATTTCTAAGTATTGAGATGTTTTGAAAATATCCTGTTGTGGATATAAGAATTTGAATTTGTTCTCGATAATTGAATATATTGGAAGACATTTAGATATATATCTTTGTAAAGATATTTTGAAATAAATATTTTGGAAATTTTATAATATGGGCCTAATGACTGCTTATGTGCGTTATTTGATAGTTAAATAACTGACTATCAAATCTGGCCATATTCGTTAATCGTTTCGAAGAGACCGAGATTGGATTTAATTATCTGAAAACCACTTTGATATGATTTTTGCATTACAAGTTATGATATCTCAAAGATAATGAAGATGGTGATTTGGAAGGAGATTCAGTTTGTTCAGACCTAGAACAACTTATATGGATGAATGCTATCATTGCATCATTGCTTGGAAGGCAGTGTTAGTATTCCAAGTATAAATGCTATCCTAAAGGTAAACGTAGCCTCAAGCCTCATCAACTGGGAATGACTAAAACAGGGAAGATGCAGCTGGGATAAGTGGGTTACACGCAAGTAGGGTATGTTATCACTTTTATAGATACCATCAGATATATTAAAATTATGGGTATGGTTGTGCATGAAAAAGAGAGTGCTCGATAGGGCGGGAAACTTGAGGCGATAACATATTCCGTACTATCCAGCAAGGGGTAGGCCGGTCCTATGTTGGCAGGGATCGTTATGTATGATCTCAGTACATTTTTCTAAAGATGTACTGTGGCAGGCGATGCCCTAATAACCCAGCCATTGTATGGAATCCAATATCCACTTGTGCCCAACTATGTTGAAATGCGAGATGCAAGCATTTCAACTATTTCATAATTTACTTTCTATAGACAATATTATAATATCATATGATTTTGATATAAAAAGTTTTGGTTATCGTAAGGTAAAAACCTGTTGTGTTTATGTGTGACGTGGTCTTACGAGATACCTTTGTTTCCAAAGCAGTAATAATTCAAATTAAGTGTATTTTCTCATGTTGGTTTTGCAGACTAACTCAGGTGTTATTTTATTATAATGCTCAGGTTAGACCGAGTATTATAAATTCAGGTTAAGATGCTATGGAGCTCAAGAGATGAGCTAGAGGAGTCTCATGCGTATTCCACACACTTGATTATATTCCGCTGTGTGTGTATACTGAATGTTCAGTACTTGTAAGGACAAGTTATTATAACTGTCCAAATTAATTGCTGATTGTTTTACTCTATTGATTGTATGTATATTAGCCATAATTTCTTTATATGAAGATTTGTTATTATAGATTATATTCTGTTCTGTTGCGATTGTAAGATTCCGATGTTGTTGTTTCTGTTCTTTTATTCCTTTTTTTCTTCACCCCTAATGATTCGTTTTTCTATTCAATTTGAGTTGGACACATGTAATTTATTGTCGACCTAAAGGGCATGGATATATGGGTCATTACACTAGGTCAGAGCAAAAGGTTAAGCGAGAACCTTGGCTTTGGTGGGATTTACTCATTATAGATATGATCAGTAGCACCCTCGAATGAGTTTGAGTGTATTAAAGGTATAAGCGTGTATTTGTTAGTGAATATAAAATGTTTTATATTGTGATGGTTGATTTATTTAGTGGCTTATGAATTTTGGTCGGCATAGTCCGTACAACTGTATCGATAAGGATTTCTAAACACTTGAATAGAGTAATTCGACACAGTATTGTTTTGAAATGGGGCAAATGAAATTATTTTATCCAATTTATATTTTTGATATAAAAGGAATAATTTTTCTAGAATTATTATAGTATATTGGCGTGTTTGGTTTTTATTATTATAATCCAAATAAAATTATAAAAATTGGAAATGGTTTATCCAATTAAATTAAGTTTGTATAAGTATGGAATTATGCATATAAGTAAAAATTAAAAATGGATACAAACCAGGATTTGGAAATTTAAATCCCAGATATTTTTGTAAATGTTTTCCAAGGCGTTTTGAAACAAATGAAGGTGATATTATTTTTGGAATGGAAAATTCTTTAAATTGGAATAAAAATTGTTTTAAATGGGGTTTAAAAATGGATTTTGAAAGTGATAAAACACCGAACTCACTACAATCGTTGGAAAATAATCCTAGTGATGACTGTGTAGCATCATCAGCATACGATTTTGAGTTTCTAAGTGATAGATTGCTACCATGGTGATTTGTTATTGGAGTCTTGTTTTTATAAAATGTTTTATTTTAATAATTCAAAATTTTAGATTTGGTATAAAAATGATATATGTACATATATGAATTCAAATTGATTTGAAATAAAAACGGGTGTTTGAATTCTGAAATTGTTTGTTAAGTGTTGGGTTGAAATTATAAGGCGAATAAGTTTTTGAGATTATAATTTGAGAAATGGCATAGATAAGAAAGGAAATCTAAAAGTTGATATGAAATTAAATGGAATTCAACCAAATTTAAATAAAATAAAATTTTAAAATAAAATTGATTTGGATTTAAACTGAATTAATGAAGTGCATTAATGAAATGGGAGTTAACTTAAGAAAAGTTAAATGGAATAAATAAATGAAGTGATTGTGATAATAAATGAATTAATGAATTAACTAAATGGATTTGATGTTAATTAGTTGAATGCAACTAATTGAATATGGAGAATATAAATGAGAATGATAAAGGAACGTGTAAATGGATATAAATGTGAAGCAATTAATGTGAATTAATTGAATGGAAATTAATTAGCGGGGCTGAATGGGATATTCATTTGAAGGTTTGTGAAACCGGAAAGAAAATAAACTTTTGAACTTATAAACTGGAAAGGTGAATTTTAATATGAAATTAAAATTTTAACTTAAGCTAAGTAAATAAAATTGGATTGGATTTAAAACCATATCGAACTGAATTGAATGTAAAATTTGGGTTGTAAAATGATTATATAACTATAAGTTATAAATTTTGAATGGAATAAACTCGAATACCGAATTTATGAAACTGTGAATGATGAGTGGTACAACTTATTGAGAAATGGAATGGAAAACCAAAATGAAAAGGAATTGATACCTTGGTAAAGAAATGAAAATACTACTTGGATTAGAAAATAAAATTGAACTCAATTTAAACCAAATAAAGTGATTTTGGAATAAAAATTAGAGGTAGAATTGTAAAATAAAAGAAAACTAAATGTTAACCGGCATTTTGGCCCGGTTACAAAACGACAGTCGAAGACATTATTATTAGCGCTAGACAAGATTTTGACCTCGAAGAGCCTGGAGGTGTTAGCTAGTTGTCAGGCCCATTAGAAAGACGTTCGGCATAAAGCGACGTTCGGTATTGAATATCGTTCGACACCTAAAGCACGTTCGGCAACTAGAACGTTCGACATGCAGGGTTGTACTCGGCACAAATGAGCACTCGGCACGTTTGAACGTTCGGCTGTCAAAGGGTTGTACTCGGCCTGCTCTTTACTCGGCATATCCTTTGCTCGACATGTCCTCTGTTCGGCATTCCCTCTACTTGGCACATCCTTTCACTCGGCGTCCACGCCTCACACGGCAAACCCTTCACACGGCAAGCCTTTCACTCGGCATGCTCCTCATCTGGCACACAAGTTCCACTCGGCATATCTTCCACTCGGAATTCTTACATGGCAAAGGCGTATCCTTCCACTCGGCATCCCAACATCATTCGGCCCGCTTCCTCCATTCAACAAAGAGACCTATCGACCTGGAAAGGAAGGCACGGCATGCCGACCGTTCGGCCTGTTTCACTCGGCATGCAGAGCATCCGGCCTCACTTCGTTCGGCATAAAGATGAAGGTTCGGCATTTGGTCGTTCGGCCTATTTGGGTCGGCACATAGGGCTTACTCCATTTGGACCGAGTTATTCAGTTAACAGACGCACCAGGGAAGTCCAGCCCACCTTCGTCTATAAATAGAGGGGCATGGGCACAGTGAAAGGGACCTTTTTTCCGGGAACACGGGGGAGACTCTGCCATTTCTTATACTCTCCTCTTTTTAATTCAAACTTGTATCCAAGTGATTGATTTACGGATTGTATCTGTATTCAAGTAATTGAGAAAGCAATAAAGATCAAGCTCAAAGTGGATGTAGGCAGTTACGCCGAACCACTATAAATCTGGTGTTCTCGTTTTTGTTATTCTTTTTCATTGAATTACACTATTCTTCAGTCCTAATTTACTCTCTTCATTAATCTCTCTACATAACTCTACTCAAGGGTGTTAGTGATCAATTTTGGTGCTAACATTTTGGTGCTTTCACTGAGAATTGAATTTCTCAGCTTGATTGGATCTCATCATCTACTAGTGGATTTCCATATTCGCGAGATAGATCCAGTTGTTTACTAGAAAACTTCCTATTCTACTCAGATTTGAAAGAAATCTAAAGGAAGCTAACAGCCGTAAGTTAATCAAGTGTTCGTGTTCATGTGAAAGGATTGGATTCACTGATATACGCAAGATCTAAGGATTGGACGTTGAAGTTTGCACTCAAGTTGAATAAAGGCCGACCCTCCTCCAAAGGCAATTCAGCCGAACACTCCAAAAAAGGCGTATGCCGGTCGCTTAAGAAAAGGCGTATGCCGAACACTCCAGAAAAGGCGTATGCCGATCGCTCAAGAAAAGGCGTATGCCGAACACTCCAAAAAAGGCGTATGCCGATCGCCCCAGAAAAGGCGTATGCCTAACGCTCCAGGCCGATCCATACATCCGAATGCCGACCATACCTCCAGGCCGAACAGAAATTTGGCCGAGCAGAAATTTGGCCGAACAGAAATAAGGCCAAACAGAAATTTGGCCGAACAGAAATTTGGCCGAGTAGAAATTAGGCCGAGCAGAAATTTGGCCGAGTAGAAATTTGGCCGAACAGAAAGAAGGCCGAATAGAAATTTAGGCCGAACAGAACCAATGCCGAACGCTCCTGAATGCCGAGCGCTCTCTAATGCCGAGCGCTCCTGAATGCCGAACGCTCTCGGATACCGAACGTTCCTAAATGCCGAGCGCTCTCTAAGGCCGAACGCTCTCTAAATGCCGAGCGCTCTCTAATGCCGAGTGCCTCCAAATATTGAATTCAAAACTCAACTTAATAAAGGAACATTCTATCTATTTCCCTTACATCCCCTGATCGACCGGGGCATAGAGGATCTAGCGACAGCTTCTGAACGACAACAAGGGAGCGGACAAACAACTGCTACTCGAATGATACTCTCAAAGGGATATCATATTGATCATTTGAGGATAATCGACCTCCATATATATTTTAGCAGCCAGTTAGCTGGAGAGCCTCCTACGATCATGGATCGTCTCTATGACAATAATGAATCTAAATCAAAGTGTGGAGGAGCAGAACAGACTAGGGAAAATAACAATGGAGGCCCGTTGACTAAGGTTGTAGATCCTAGTAGCCGAAACAAGACCTCAAAATTTGGCTCATATGCTCTTTGAAAGATTCAATTGACAACCTCTACTTGAAGACTCACGACTTGGAGTGATATTGGAACCCAACCTCGGGAGAGTACACCAAAGTCTAAAGAAAATCAGGGGAATGTTGTATATTCCCAAATGCTCACTGATCCTAACACGGGTGATTACAAACACCTCCGAGGTGTGATCAAAAAGCTGATCTAGAAAGTAAAGCTTCAATAGTATGTGCATGTCCTGCAGAATGGCGGGCAGCGAATATCCGATGCCTATTAATAAAGGGCTATGATTATCAATTGGACTGCTGACGGCCAACATCCCTTTGAAAGGAGCCAAGGGCAAAAGTCGAATAGAGATTGGATACTCAGATTTGGTCACCAACCAATCCACGCAGACCATGATCGGACGTGTGGAGTACATCTAGATGAGAATAATTCAATCGCTCATCATCAATCATGTGCCTTTAATTTAGGGCCAAGAACTAGAGATTGAAAAGCTCATTACGATTAGAGCCAAATATAAAGTCGACATGACTGACCATCTATTCATTGACCTCCACGTTTGACTCGGAGACCTGAACAAGGCTTGGAATTAGTATGGCCTGATCGCCCACTCAAATCAAGTCATAGAACAAAGTTTGACAAAATACAGAGGCTTCTTCTGAAGCTCAGTGACGCCAAGATCTGTCTAGAGTGGACGTGATTTGATCATCAACACACCAAATCCTGCCTTCAACACAAAAGAAGGAGATACGGAGCAAATTGTAAGAGATTCTGCTATCTAACCCAACACGGATGTGATCCAACCATCTGTCTTATACCTCCTTCCTTGACTCAATTGGAAGAGCTATAGTTACCAAGCGGACGAGAATCGATCGTCCATTTTTCAAATTTCGTCCCTTGGGCTGGGGGCAAGATCCCATTTCATGAGCAAACGTGGTTCGACTGTTCATTCGACAACATTAGCCTCGATACGATAGATGAATACAAATTAAAGAGTGGAAATACGACTACTATCAACTTAAACCTCCAAGTCCCCAGAGCGCGGACTGGAGTACTCTAAGTCCCCAGAGCGTGGACAAGAGTATACATGACTTAAACCTCCAAGTCCTCAGAGTGTGGACTGGAGTACTCTAAGTCCCTAGAGCGCGGACTAGAGTATAAACGACTTAAACCTCCAAGTCCCCAGAGCGCGGACTGGAGTACTCTAAGTCCCCAGAGCGCGGACTAGAGTATAAATGACTTAAACCTCCAAGTCCTCAGAGCGCGGACTGGAGTCCTCTAAGTCCCCAGAGCGCGGACTAGAGTATAAAAGACTTAAACCTCCAAGTCCCCAGAGCGTGGACTGGAGTACTCTAAGTCCACAGAGCGCGGACTAGAGTATAAACGACTTAAACCTTCAAGTCTCCAGAGCGCGAACTGGAGTACTCTAAGTCCCCAAAGAGCGGACTAGAGTATAAACGACTTAAACCTCCAAGTCCACAGAGCGTGGACTGGAGTACTCTAAGTCCCCAGAGCGCGGACTGGAGTATAAACGACTTAAACCTCCAAGTCCCCAGAGCGCGGACTGGAGTACTCTAAGTCCCCAGAGCGCGGACTAGAGTATAAACAACTTAAACCTCCAAGTCCCCAGAGCGCGGACTGGAGTACTCTAAGTCCCCAGAGCGCGGACTAGAGTATAAATGACTTCAACCTCCAAGTCCGCAGAGCGCGGACTGGAGTACTCTAAGTCCCCAGAGCGCGGACTAGAGTATAAATGACTTAAACCTCCAAGTCCCCAGAGCGCGGACTGCAGTACTCTAAGTCCCTAGAGCGCGGACTAGAGTATAAACGACTTAAACCTCCAAGTCCCCAGAGCGCGGACTGGAGTACTCTAAGTCCCCAGAGCGCGGACTAGAGTATAAACGACTTAAACCTCCAAGTCCCCAGAGTGCGGACTGGAGTACTCTAAGTCCCCAGAGCGCGGACTACAGTATAAACGACTTAAACCTCCAAGTCACCAGAGCGCGGACTGGAGTACTCTAAGTCCCCAGAGCGCGGACTAGAGTATAAACGACTTAAACCTCCAAGTCCCCAGAGCGCGGACTGGAGTACTCTAAGTCCACAGAGCGCGGACTAGAGTATAAATGACTTAAACCTCCAAGTCCCCAGAGCGTGGACTGGAGTACTCTAAGTCCCCAGAGCGCGGACTAGAGTATAAACGACTTAAACCTCCAAGTCCCCAGAGCGTGGACTGGAGTACTCTAAGTCCCCAGAGCGCGGACTAGAGTATAAACGACTTAAACCTCCAAGTCCCCAGAGCGCGGACTGGAGTACTCTAAGTCCCCAGAGCGCGGACTAGAGTATAAACGACTTAAACCTCCAAGTCCCCTGAGCACGGACTGGAGTACTCTAAGTCCCCAGAGCGCGGACTAGAGTATAAACGACTTAAACCTCCAAGTCCCCAGAGCGCGGACTAGAGTACTCTAAGTCTCTAGAGCGCGGACTAGAGTATAAACGACTTAAACCTCCAAGTCCCCAAAGCGCGGACTGGAGTACTCTAAGTCCCCAGAGCGCGGACTAGAGTATAAACGACTTAAACCTCCAAGTCCCCAAAGCGCGGACTGGAGTACTCTAAGTCCCCAGAGCGCGGACTAGAGTATAAACGACTTAAACCTCCAAGTCCCCAGAGCGTGGACTGGAGTACTCTAAGTCCCCAGAGCGCGGACTAGAGTATAAACGACTTAAACCTCCAAGTCCCCAGAGTGCGGACTGGAGTACTCTAAGTCCCCAGAGCGCGGACTAGAGTATAAACGACTTAAACCTCCAAGTCCTCAGAGCGCGGACTAGAGTATAAACGACTTAAACCTCCAAGTCCACAGAGCGCGGACTGGAGTACTTTAAGTCCCCAGAGCGCGGACTAGTATAAATGACTTAAACCTCCAAGTCCACAGAGTGCGGACTGGAGTACTCTAAGTCCCCAGCGCGCGGACTAGAGTATAAACGACTTAAACCTCCAAGTCCCCAGAGCGCGGATTGGAGTACTCTAAGTCCCCAGAGCGCGGACTAGAGTATAAACGACTTAAACCTCCAAGTCCCCAGAGCGCGGACTGGAGTACTCTAAGTCCCCAGAGCGCGAACTAGAGTATAAACGACTTAAACCTCCAAGTCCCCAGAGCGTGGACTGGAGTACTCTAAGTCCCCAGAGCGCGGACTAGAGTATAAATGACTTAAACCTCCAAGTCCCCAGAGAGCGGACTGGAGTACTCTAAGTCCCCAGAGCGCGGACTAGAGTATGAATGACTTGAACCTCCAAGTCCTCAGAGTGCGGGCTGGAGTACTCTAAGTCCCCAGAGTGCGGACTCGAATATAAGCAATTCGGATCTCCTAGTTCCCTGAATATGAACTATAACACAGATGACTTGAATTTGTCAAATCCCTGACATACGGGCTAGAATGTATTCTAAGTGCTCGAAGCACAGAATGGAAGTTCAACAACTCCCGAAGTGTTTCCGAGTTATATGAAGGTGGACCGAGAAGTCTATGTTACTCACAACTGCTTGGATCAACATCACAATCACAAAGAAAACTGAACAATAAGAGTCTTTTGTAAGACGGAAAAAGGAACTAAACTTTAATGAGGAATGAGTTCCTATTACAACCCCTCCAAAGTTCGGAGTCGAAATTCTATTTACAAAGACTAAGGAAATAGATGAAAATAATTACATGACTTAAACTAACTCTCGTTGAACGAGGATAGTAATCACTTCTTGTACTTCTTCAACTCCTTTCCGGATGGCTCCTCTCCATAGCATTTACCCTTGGTACTCTTCTTTGATAGAGGGGTAGCAACTGAAGAAGTACGGAGAACTTCCATAGGCTTGGACCCGCCAGGAAGGATGACCTTCAACGGCTTGTTCAAAGGATCGTCCAAGTCCACAACTCGGGGCTCGACCTTGACCCTGACCTTCTCTTTCTCAAGCCGCTCCTTCATGCTCAATTCGGATGTGTGATTAGAGGCACCTGTAATTTCTACTTCATAACCCCCGTCGGTATAGGAGGAGGTTCCGGACTTGTCTTCATCAAGCGCTCTAATCACCTGAGCGCGGACTGGAGTACTCTAAGTCCCCAGAGCGCGGACTAGAGTATAAACGACCTAAGAACCTCTACATCCCCGGAGTGCGGACTAGAGTGCTCTAAGTCCCCTGAGTGCGGACTAGAGTATAAACGGCTTAAAAAACCTCTACATCCCCAGAGTGCGGACCACGGTACTCTCAGTCCCCAGAGCACGGACTAGATTATAGAAGACTTGAGAAGAATCTCCAAATCCCAGAAGCGGACTAGATTACTCTAAAATCCCAGAATGCGGACTGGAGTATAAACGAGTTGACAAAAATCCCTGCGTCTCGAACTGTGGACTAAAGCATAAACCGTTCGACAAATCTCTAAGTCCCCGGAGCATGGACCGAAGCATGAGTACAAATTGGACGCGAATCAACCGGGGGGAGAATAACACTAAATCACCAGAATGCAGAGTGGTGTATAAACATCGATAAATAGACGAGTGGATTCCGACCATTCTCTATTACGCAAACTTCGGCATGGAATCGACCGAAGGATTATTAACCCGCTAAGGATGGAGTTCGACCATCCAACTAGTGGCCTGGCCAAATCAATGCTGGGAGCATGGGTACAAATCACTAAAAAGCTGAATACGACAGCTTACTATAGATCTAGCGTGGCGTTCTTTATAACTTGAAGCAACGACTGCAGGGAAGCCTCAATACAAAACCAATCGAAATGGCATCCAAAGCTACGAGCAATCGACTATACCATACCTCAGATCGAGGGTCAATACCGATCCGCACCAAGCACATACGAATGTGACTCGGATGTTTCTTGAAAAACTATGACCTCCAGAGTGTGTAAAGGAGGGTAAACTATGAATACTTGGTCAAAAATTCTCCAGCACCCTCATTCGATTCGTCAGGAGGAGTATGAAACTGGATGAGCATAACCCGACTGCATTTGTAGCCAACTTTACCCCGAGAACTGATTACGGAGCATGAACCAAAGTGGACGTAGATGACCATCCACTGTCCAAATTATGCCCTGAAACTGACGTGGCATCGAGGTATTCCTCTTGGAATGAAAAACTACGATAAAATCCGAGATAGGTGAGACCTAGTCTCCCATCGATTGACATGATCTCACGATTCAACGGGAAAGAGAGTAAAGCTAAAGTGGGCGTGGCTGGCCTTCCTACTTATCGGTATATGCCCCAGACCTGGGGGCACGAGCGAGGAGCAAGATGAATGCGAACCGACTATTCACCGATCACCTCTATGTCTTTGGAACTTAGGTGAAAACATAAACATAGCTAGGACGAGACTTAACCGTCCATGCAGTACATTTATCAACCTGAGACTGGGAGAAGACGCATGGTCATCCTAAAACTGGCTACGATAGCTCAGTATTAAAACTTATATATAGTGCTTACAGTTGCTCAAGGAGACGACCGAAAGGATGCCTAGAGATTGAATCATTGAATTGACACCTTAGCTCATGAGAAATTGACTTTCACTCCAACCCGAAGGACGGGTAAAGGATCATGAATGCATTGAATAGAAAGCGCGTTACTCGAATACACAAGCAAATTCAAACTCATAGCAAGATCCAGCTATACAGTTGCACGCCACTCGAGGCTGACCCCCGTTTGACATTTCCTTCAATGCGCTTTTAAGCCTGATCTTTGGCCATTTGTTGATAATCTATTAGAGCATTCAGAGTCCTTCGCTATTAGGCTTAAAAACTCATGACAAGACTCTGGGGTTCGACTAGAGCAACCATCATTATTGGTCGTCCCAACCATATTTCACATTGAATGTTATGCAAAATAATTACATCTATACTCAAAGAATCTGGGATGGCACCTGCTAAGGTGACGGCCGACATTACACTCAGCCATGGCGACTCTTTCCGGGTGCTGAATATCGGATCACAACTCAGTGTAGTGATGATAAAAAAATTAGTTGGATTTTCTGAATAAATGATGATATGTTTCCTTGGGCCCATTCTGACAAGCATATGTGATTTCATTAACTATCGCGAGCCATGCATTGGATATCAACCCGAAGCTACAAAAGCTAGCATAATATCTATTGATTTCACCATGAAAGCTCCACTCTTACTTTTAGGCTCAATCCATCAACGTCTATGCCTACCAGCCGTTGCGACAGGGCATACAATGACCTGAGACGTCTGAAAGACTACTTAAATAAAATATCAAACTAAGCTAATTCGATATCACTTATTTCCCTCGAAGGGCTATCTAAGGACGGAAATCATCAGACCTCACACCCAAATTCACTACCCCAGAACACTACTCGAAGAGTAGCAGAGAACCAACCATAAGATGGAAAATGTACGCGAATGGAGCATCCAATGATCAGTGTTATGGCATAGGAGTCATGATAATAACTCCTGAGGAACGATCAATCTGCTACGTCCTGAAACTCTATTCACCTGAAACAAACAACGATGCATAGTATGAAGCCTTGTCTGCAAGCCTCAAACTTGCTAGAGGATTTGAAGTGAAAACTTTACATATCTTTTGTGATTCTTGATTGGTAGTATACAAATTTAAGGAAGTTGATCTTGCTAGGGGGCATTGTCTTGCTCCTTATCTCGACCAAGTCCAAGGGCCACTAACCGACTTCACGTATTACATCATTACACACCTCAGCGAACAAAATGAAAAGGTGTCATGGTTGACTCCCATCAAAGACTATCTATAATGAGGAATTCTTACTGAACGGAGGAATGGAAAACGACAGATCCTCCTCAAAGCATCATGCCAAATCATCTAAGAATAAGTCGTGTGTCAAAAGGAGTTTATCCATCCTCATGCTTCGGCGCATCGCCCATGGTGATATCTTGAGCAAATTCTATGAAGAAGAATGCAGTAATAACATCAGGGAGAAAACCATGATAAAGAAGATACTCTGCTACAGGTATTACTGGCCAACTACCAATCTAGATACAGTCGATCATGATAGGCAATGCGACGAGTGCAAGATGTTTGCAAAAAAGCCGAGAACCCCACCGATGGAAATTATTCAAATGGCTAGTCCATAGCCGTTTGCCACTTGGGGGCACTGAAATCATCTTCTTGCCGATCCTAAAGGTGGTGCGATATACACCATCATAGCAGTTGATTACTTCACCAAATGGGCAGATGAAGAACTTTTAGCCACAACCAAGCGTCAAGACGACCAAGGAAGGATATGACAGCTTTAGAGGAGAAAATCGAAGGATAATGACTGTTCTAGAAACATGATGGATTTCTTTCTGAAGACAAGGAATACTCGCTGATTCAAAGCGTGTTGTGTTGCTTCACACGACACACTTTGGGGGGCAAATGTTAACCGGCATTTTGGCCCGGTTACAAAACGACAGTCGAAGACATTATTATTAGCGCTAGACAAGATTTTGACCTCGAAGAGCCTGGAGGTGTTAGCAAGTTGTCAGGCCCATTAGAAAGACGTTCGGCATAAAGCGACGTTTGGTATTGAATATCGTTCGACACCTAAAGCACGTTCGGCAACTAGAACGTTCGGCATGCAGGGTTGTACTCGGCACAAATGAGCACTCGGCACGTTTGAACGTTCGGCTGTCAAAGGGTTGTACTCGGCCTGCTCTTTACTCGGCATATCCTTTGCTCGGCATGTCCTCTGTTTGGCATTCCCTCTACTTGGCACATCCTTTCACTCGGCGTCCACGCCTCACACGGCAAACCCTTCACACGGCAAGCCTTTCACTCGGCATGCTCCTCATCTGGCAGACAAGTTCCACTCGGCATATCTTCCACTCGGAATTCTTACATGGCAAAGGCGTATCCTTCCACTCGGCATCCCAACATCATTCGGCCCGCTTCCTCCATTCAACAAAGAGACCTATCGACCTGGAAAGGAAGGCACGGCATGCCGACCGTTCGGCCTGTTTCACTCGGCACGCAGAGCGTCCGGCCTCACTTCGTTCGGCATAAAGATGAAGGTTCGACATTTGGTCGTTCGGCCTATTTGGGTCGGCACATAGGGCTTACTCCATTTGGACCGAGTTATTCAGTTAAAAGGCCCACCAGGGAAGTCCAACCCACCTTCGTCTATAAATAGAGGGGCATGGGCACAGTGAAAGGGACCTTTTTTCCGAGAACACGGGGGAGACTCTGCCATTTCTTATACTCTCCTCTTTTTAATTCAAACTTGTATCCAAGTGATTGATTTACGGATTGTACCTGTATTCAAGTAATTGAGAAAGCAATAAAGATCAAACTCAAAGTGGATGTAGGCAGTTACGCCGAACCACTATAAATCTGGTGTTCTCGTTTTTGTTATTCTTTTTCATTGAATTACACTATTCTTCAGTCCTAATTTACTCTCTTCGTTAATCTCTCTACATAACTCTACTCAAGGGTGTTAGTGACCAATTTTGGTGCTAACACTAATTAATATGTTAATTGGTGGATTGAATATTGAAGTGGATTAAGTGAATAAACCAATTAAATTAATTAGTGAATGAGAATGGAATTTAAATCACAATGACTTGTTGTTAAAAATAAAATTGGATTTAAATTGTGTCGAATTTGAATAAGTCGAATATGAACTTGGATTACAAAATAAAAATTAAACCCAAGTGTGAATGAATGAAAGATGATTTTGAAATGATGCTTCATAAAACTTAAACTTAAGTGTGGAATAATATTAAACATAAATTGTTATATGGAGTTAAGTTATAAACTTAAGAAATGTTTATGAAATGGCACGTAAATGAATTTGCATGCAAATGAAATGTCACGTAATGTAAATTGGATGTGAATTTAGAATGAAAACAAGTGAATGAAACTAAGATAGATTGATTACGTATCAAGTTAAAATGGAATGATTCTAAAGTATAATGAGAATGTGAATATAAAGCTGATGCAATGTATCGTTTTGTGAATTGATTGGAAGTGGATTGATACAAATAAAGCAAAAGAATGGTATGTGGATCGTTTGAAATGGAATGAATGATATATTGGTTGATTGGGAGTTAATAATTGAATATTTGAACCTTGAATTTGTGTATACGTTCAAAAAAAATACATGTATAGCATGTTTAATTATGCAAAGTATGTGTTTAACTATTTAAACGAATGAAATGTTATTATATTGAGTAAGTACAAGTACACAGAGTTGTTTGGCTTGATGTTGGTTGCGTAATTGCATATTAATTAAGCAAACTGCAATAAAACAAAAAAATGGTACGCTTACGAATTTAGCGTGCGGAAATAAAAATATTATTATATATTGCATTTTCCGGCCATGAGAGCCGATGTATATTTTTTATCATATTTTTCATATTGATAAAGGCACTCTATACAAGGGAGACTCTACCAAAAAAATCGAAAATTTAGGGTGTTAGAAATTTTTTGAAAATTTTTGTTAACCAAAATTTGATTTCGAATTGAAATTGAAATAAGGGACTTTGGTTTAAAAAAGGAAACTAGATGTTTTGTATGGAACTAAAGGATTTAGAAAAGTGAAATATCTAGTTTTAACTAAGCGGGTTTTGATAAGTTAATGGGTTTGAAACATTTTTTCTACCTTAGCAATTTCGGGAACAAAATTCTTTTAAGGGAGGAGGAATGTAATGACCCGAATTTTCCATCATTTGATTTTGAATATTTAAATGGTTTAAAATATTGGATTTGGAATATAAATTGATTTTGAATATGAAGATTTTGGTTAAAATTATAGAAAGAATTTAAATTCTAATATAACGATTTATCGTAATACGGAAATGGGGAACAATTGAAATTCGAGTTGAATATGAATTGAAACGATTTCTAATGTTGATATAAATTCTATTTCAATTTGAGTTTAGTTATTAAGTTTTTAAAACTGAAATTTCATGTGATTTCGTAAATTTTTGAAATCGTCAATTGGAATTTCGTAAATTTTTGATCCGTAATAGTGTATTATTATCAGATTTTAAATTTCGTATCATTTGGAATTACCATTTGATCGTACGGGATAGAAATGCATTGAATTTAATATTGGAAATTTAATATTATAATTGGATTCAAAAAGCCAGCCTCTCCATACGTTCAAATTAGGTTCCGAAACTTATTCCATTGCATTCGGAATTGGGGTAAAGTATTATAAACGCCAGGCGACACGCTTCTTTTGGAGTTTGGAAAAAAAATTCACGTGAATAGTGTTTTAAAAGGTTGCCTATATAAGGACCCTGAGCTTCAAAACCCTAGCCCATCTAAGCGTCGCCTCCACCTTTCAATGGCCGATATCATATGATCTTCTCTCCCAAAATTCGCCTCATCCAAGCAATATCAGACTGGGACTTCAACAAAGAAATCGTAGAGGGCAGAGAGCTCTACGATGTGAACGATGGTGATCGTCTCTAGTTCACTGAGGAGGCCGAGATTGGCTTGCATTCTTGACCCCTTAGATGGTGAACCGCGAGGCGGCGGTGGGGCTAGGGTGGGCCAATCGGTGGCCATAGGCACGTGAGAGTGGAGGTTATGGCATGGTGGTTGTTGATTGTCGTCACGTGGTTGGAGATGGGAGAAAGTCGCGGTCAACATTTGAGAAGGATGGGTTATTATATCTGTTGAACTAAACGAAGAAGAGAGAAGGAGCATACAGTCAAGATGGGAACGAGAAGGAGGCCAAATTTAATAAGCAAGAGAAAAAAAAATTAAATTTTGTAAATTATTTATATTATAAATTCGTGTAATCTTCAAAATGCGATAACTTCTTCATACGAGGTTGGATTTGAACAAAATGAATTGCATTGGGTTCGTATCTAAAAATAATAGGCTATGGAGCTAGTTTGGATGGATTTAGAGCTTGTCAGAATTTGGGTTAAAATTTAATGCTAATTCAATTTTAATTCTAAAACGAAACATTTTAGTGACTACTAAAACCAAGATGAGTAAATCTCACTCATTTTGGATTGCTTGTTAACTTAAAATATTTAAAATTATTTATTGCTTGACTGGATGAATTTATAAATTATTATCAGTTGAATATTATATTATATTTATATATTAGTAGTTGGATATATTTCCCGCCATTGGACTGGATGAGACACTATGCGCCCCGCATAAAAGCAGATGACCCAATGTTACCGCGATATCCGGCCTCGAAGTAGGATTAGTATTTTATGTTATATAGCATCTGTGGATGCAGGGAAACAAGTTGGAGGGATCCAATTGGATTCCTTAAAAATATTGGTTTTAGTTTCATATATAGTGATATATGATGTGTGTGAATAATCTGATATAGGTTATGTTGTGATTTGAATTATTGGATGTTATAGTAGCATTAACCTAAATTTTGGTATTATAAATACCATAAGTACTATTTTTGAATTTTAAAAAGAATATTCAAAGGAAAATTTTGAAATGAAAACATTTACATAGAATTGTGGAATTTTTAAGAAGGAATTAATTGGATAAAAATAATAATTTGTTTTTGATATTTAATAAGCTATTTCGAAAAATAGTTTCACATTGAAATTTTAAATTTAGTATTTTTAAAACAATGGGTTATTAAATAAGATTTCTTAAAATATGAAGGGGAAGGTGAAAACGAGATATTGAATTAATTTGGGCTATAACTAGGATTCATTTAGAAATAGATTTCTAAATGGGTTTTAAATAGAAATTGATTTATAAATGGATTTAGTAATATGAATCTGTTACTTACAAAGGAGGAACAGAAATGAGTTTATAAATTTATAAATGATGTAATAAATAAAGTGAAATTATTCTCAGTTGATAAATTGGAAATATAAATCATAGTGTGAATTTTCATCGAGATATGGAAATAGATTTTTGGGGATAAATAGTGGATTCTATTTTAAAAAGTGAGAGTGGTTAAGGAATCAGAATGAAATCATTATGTTATGAATCGAGATGGATTTATAAATTGAAATTGGTTATTGGGATCTTTAAAAAATATTTTATTAAGAAGAGAAGTTTTGTTTTAAAAGGAATTTGTTTTTATTAAACTATGTAATTTAAAGCTGTTTAGTATTGAAATACTTCGAAAAGTGGATTTTCAAATATTTAATATTAATTGAAATAAATTCTAGTTTCTATAATAATAAGCTTTGTAAATCGATTAGTTTTACTTAAAGATGAATTAGAAATGAGATTAAATGTTTGTTTAAAGTGTTTGGATATTTTAGATAGCTACCTAAACATGTTTTAAAAATAAAATATTATTATTTAAAATACTTATTATATATATAGAGTTTTGAAAGTAATTGGAATTTATTTATGGATACTCTCAATATTGGTAGCGGGTTATATTTAACGAATATGATGTTTATAAGAGAATTCCAGTAATGGAATTATGGAGACTTAAGTAAACTTCCAAAACGTTGAAATATGAGAACTTCAAAATGAATTAGGATCCATAAAAGAACGAAATGAGCAGTGGAAATTATAGACAAGTATAACTGATTTTGGAAATTTTTAAAGAAATTAATTAATGGATTTCAGAAACTTATAGAATTCGTTATAAGCGAGTTACGGAATTTATAGATATATTGTAAATTTTGAGAAATAGGAATAAATGGAATATTTCCTAAGTATTGGAAATAAAACGGTTTTAGGGAAAATATACTTATAAATATTTCCTTAGTATTGGACAGAAGGGTTTGAAAATATATTAACTACGAGATTGTTTTAGAAATATTTTCAAAGTGTTGAATTATAAATGGAATTGGAAGGAAATATTTCTAAGTATTGAGATGTTTTGAAAATATCCTGTTATGGATATAAGAATTTGAATTTTTTTTCAATTATTGAATATATTGGAAGAGATTTAGATATATACCTTTGTAAAGATATTTTGAAATAAATATTTTGGAAATTTTATAATATGGGCTAGTGACTGCTTTTATGTGTTATTTGATAGTTAAATAACCGACTATCAGATCTGGCCAAATTCGTTAATTGTTTCAAAGAGACCAGGATCAGATTTAATAATCCGAAAACTACTTCGATCCGATTTGTGCATTACGAATTGTGATATCTCAAAGATAATGAAGATGGTGATTTAAAAGGAGATTCGGTTTGCTTAGAACTAGAATAACTTGTATGGATGAATGCTATTATTGCATCATTGCCTGAAAGGCACTGTTAGCATTCCAAGTATGAATATTATTCTAGAGGTAAACGTAGCCTCAAGCCTCATCAACCGGGAATGACTAAAATAGGGGAGGTGTAGCAGGGCTAAGTTGGTTACACCCAAGTAGGATATGTTATCACTTTTCTAGATACCCTCGGATATAGTAAAATTATGGATTTTGTTGTGTAGGAAAGAGAGAGCGCTCGATAGGATGGGAACACCCGAGGTGATAACATATTCGGTACTATCTAGTAAGGGGTAGGCCGGTTCTGTGTTGGCAGGGATTATTAGGTACGATCTTGGTACATTTTTCTAGAGATGTACAATGGCGGACGGTACTCCAATAACTCGGTCATTGTATGGAATCCAATATCCACTACGAGCCTGTATGGTTTTGATTGTGCTTAACTATGTTGAATTGTTAGATGCAAGGATTTCAGCTATTTTCTAATTTACTTTCTGTAGACACTATTATAATATCATATAATTTTGATGTAAAAATTTTTGGTTATCGTAAGGTAAAACCCGTTGTGTTTATATGTGGCGTGGTCTTACGAGATACCATTGTTTCCGAAGGATTTTGATAATGGTAAAAATTCAAATTGAGTGTATTTTCTCATGCTAGTTTTTCAGACTGACTCGGGTGTTATTTTATTATAATGCTTGGGTCAGATTGAGTATTACAGATTCAGGTTAGGATGCTGTGGGGCTAAGGAGACGAGTTGGAGGAGTCTTAGGCGTACTCCACGTACTTGATTATATTTCGCTGTGTGTGTATACTGAATATTCGGTACTAATAACTTATTATAACTTTCCAGATTGATTTCCTGATTGTTGTACTCTGGTGATTGTGTGTGTATTACAACTATAGTTTCTTTGTATAAAGATCTGTTATTATAGATAATATTTTATTCCGCCGTGATTGTGAGATTCTAATGTTGTTGTTTCTATTTCTTCTTTTATTCCTTTTCTTCTTCACCCCTAATGATTCATATTTCTGTTCAATTTGAGTTGGACACATGTGGTTTGTTGTCGACTCAAAGGGCATGGAGATATTGGTCATTACAGACTTTCTACAATAAAAATTACTTCTTTAAAAGTGCGATTCTAACTCAGAACATTTATTTGCGTTCCAAAACCCAATTGTCATAGCAAACCATTTATTTTCAAAAACATCTTTAAATAATGAAAATTGATGTCGACAATGATAACTTCTTGTAACGCCCCACTCCGAGAGCCTCATTAACAAAGAGTATTATAAGGATAATACCGTCTGCTAATGCGGACAATAGAGTATAATGGAAGCGACCATGTGTAATCTTACTTTAACTATCTACTGAACACGTCAAAAAATGGAATCTATTTTTTTTTTCCGCACGTGGTTCGACATATTCAATAAATACTTAAAGAAAAAAACTACAATGGCTAAAAGATCTATCAGAACAAAACATAATAGCAGAATGAACATCATCACAGAACAACGTCAGATAATAAGCAAATAGTCTCAGCACAATACAACATCAAGTACAGCTCCAAAAATAAAAGTGGGTACAAAGCCACTACTCACACATTCATGAGTCTAATGAATACAAAAGATAGTCATAATATCAGAGTATCATAAAGGATGGATAACAAGTAAAGCTATCTATAGTATAGCGGATATATCCAAAGCGGAAGCACTGAAGCAAGCTAAGTCCAAAGCGACCTAACCTGAAACAACTCGGTCTGACCCGAGCATAAAATACTCGGGTCAGGCTAGCTAAACAAATCAGTTAGATAAACTGAAAAATAACCACGATAAGATAATGAGGCAACATATAACATAATAATCTCCAAAAGAGAAACATATATCATGGTAATAAAGACCAAAATCTCTCACATAGAGAAGAAACAAACATCTAAGTAGAGATGTATAACAAGCCTCATATCATCGGCATAATGTAAGCACAAATGCCAAAACAAGAACATCTAAGTAGAGATGTCAAAGACGATACATCTAAGTAGAGATGTATAACAGGCCATCTAAGTAGAGATGCCAACAACGATACATCTATGTAGAGATGTATAACGGCCATCTAAGTAGAGACGCCAACAACGATACATCTATGTAGAGATGTATAACGACCATCTAAGTAGAGATGCCAAAACGATACCTCTAAGGGAGACAGTCCGAAGACACTATCCCAAAGGTAATAAAAGGAACGTGTCACGAACTTTTAGCAAGGAACCCGTAAAGTGTTAACGTGAGTCCCATACCCCACGTTCACACTAAACGGTTTACTAACCAATCGTAAGCTTCCACACTGAAAGCAGTACAAAGTTCACTTCATGTCATCGGTAAACTAGGCCGAAAGGCCAAAACGATCAATCGAATAGGTCGGGGATTAACCGGAAAGGAAATACACACGGTTTCATAGGCCGGAGTTTTTCCCAACCGTTTAAGCACCTTTCCACATCGCTCGAAGTGCTAAAGTATGAGTGTGGGATTTTGTTATAGAAAATAATTACGGAAAACAGATTTACAATTGGTTTGAAATCACTTTAAAACGGCCCTTGAAAACTCTCCTATTATGGAGTAATTAATTTAATAATTAAAAATAATATTATACAATAATTTCGAAAGCCATTTCGGAGTGAAAAATCCTTTTAAAACCTTTTTATAAGTCCCGTGTACGAAATCCAGAGACAAATCTCAAAGAAATCGACAAAACCAGAAAATCACTGAAAATATTCTAAGTGTTGGAAAATAGTCCAAATCTGACGCGAACCCAAATTCGAAAAAAATTTCGGACCAGCAAACCGAATCCGAATGGCATGAAAATTGGTAGAAACATAGTCCGACATTCCTACTTCAGAACGCATAAAGAATTACTCGATTCTGACTTGAAACGAAGTCGCAGCGACGCTCCAAAGTCGGACCCGGAAACAGTGAATACACTGTTTCAGGCTGAGATCCGGGTCCCTTTTCGACACCAATTTCTAAGAGTCAAATGAACTCGGATACTAATCAAACTTTCTAGAGATGGAGTTCCGAACTCCAGTTTTCCAACGAGTCCAAAAACGTTGGATTCCGACCAAGGATGTGACCATGGCGGTGTCACAAAGTTTCAGTTTCAAAACTGAAAACAGGGAGTAAAGTATACACACCAGCTGCAAATGCTCGGAAACCAGCAGTAAAAACTGCATTCAGGTCCGTTTTTGAGCCCGTATTTCACCATTCAAATGATCACCGAATGCTACGAAATTTGGAGGGGTTATAGATGGCAATTCTAACTATCACTAGGAAGTGATTTGGCATGTTTTCATCAGATATTGAAATAGATATTCATGGTCAGAGTTGCAGCAAAAATCAGTTTTAGAATTTTGCAAAACATAGATAAATGAGCTAATTAATTCAGTTTTTCTTGCTCAAATGATTTAGTAATGATCATTAACAATTATCAAATCATACCATAGATATATATATCTAGCCATAGCATGAAAATGATGAGGATATAGCTAGCATTACCTCACAACCAATATAGCAAGCAACTTGTGTGCAATGTCCAAGTGGAAGGAATGATAATCAACAAGCTTTGATATTTATGCAACACAACAAATCAAGTGTTACCAGGCTAATTCCAGAATTAAGAGATGCTTATACATAGATTAGGAGAGGGTTTACCTAGTATTCCTCTTAAGCAAAAGAACAAGCACCTATATGGCACTAACCAAAGCTAAGAGATGATGATCAAGGAGCTAGAAAAATACCAAAACACATAAAACCAAGAGTTACAACATGATTTTCAGAAATTAAAGGGAGTTAGAAATGGATTACAAGAGGGTTTTTGCATTACCTTCCCTTACTTTAACTAGCTTAAGCCAATATGAGAGAGGATGGAGCTTTCCTAAGCATGGAGGCCATTTTTAGGTTTAGGGTTTTAGGAATTTTTTTTTTTGATTAGGGTTGGAATGAATGAGGGTTAAGAGTTTGAGATGATTTATAGAATGGTAAGTGGGTTTGGGTTAGGCTAATGGACGCCTTAAGAGAGAGTGGCTCTAAACATGTATAAAAATTGTTTAAGTGTTAACATAGCCATGAAAACCCATACTTAACCAAATCCCCTTCTTAAATTTCCCATTAACTTTTAATTGTTCCAAAATAATACTTCGCCTCATTTTTAAAAACCCATTTATTTAAAATGTCCATATTTTTAAATAAATTATCCTTATCCCAAAAATCCATTTGCTCCATTTAAATAAAAATCCTAAATTTTTTTCTTTTTCCGGTAATGCAAATCCCGGGTTGTTACACTTCTATTCTATTGTTTTCCTACTATTCATGCTATTTCTACTTTCAACCTTAGTATAGATTCTAATAACACAAGAGAGGGACTTTTAGAAGATATGTGCAATTAATGCATATATTTATGCGAATTACCCATTTACCCTATCATATCCCTATTGTATATCTTGTATACTATTTTTTACTAGATCAATAATCTTATTTTAACATAAATTCCTAATGCAGTTTCTATTCTAATTTCCTAATAATACTACTCTAAAATTTCTCCTACCTAAATTGCCTTCAGGTGGCTTCTCCTTACATAACTCTTTTCCTCTTTTACGGTCTTTCCTTTTAGCTAATTTTAGTGCATTCGCCTACTGCTTTAGTCAAACTAGTTTAGTCATTGAGCTTTTCTTCAAGGAAAAGCGTATGTATAAACCTATTTCTGCTATTTTTCTTCATATTTTCTTTATATAGGAATATTTCTCCTATCTTCATTATCGAGCGTTCTTACCCTTTTATTCTCTTTACCTCATTTCAATCATGTACCTTTTTATTTGTTGAAATAGACAACAAACTACGAGGAAAAACATTAGTATTTTACATGTCTCTTTCATTTTTAGTATATTTCTTATTATTTCAAATGATGTACATTTTATACATTTGTGGAATTAGATAATTTATGAAAATTACATGAAAATAGATCTAACTAAATTATACCCACAACGCTTCTAATAAATTAAAGCATAGAAATTCACATTCTAAGTCATATTAGGGCAGTTACTCAGTCTTTTGGACAAGGTTAGGATATTAACAAATTGGGTAAAAAAGGATGGATATCAGGATTGGAGATTAATAGAAAACAAGGCTATGATCGATACCATCAAAATTGGACTAAGCTCCAATTAAGGTGAGATCAATAGCGAATGATAAACAAGGTTTGAAAAGGCTGCATTTCAAATTTCGGGTCAATCGGAGTTCCTATGCTTGAGTTATGGATAAATCAATGTTGGTGAAAATTGGTCTTGGAATCGATACCTTTGTATCGATCATGGTGGTAGTTAGTTTGGATCGATCGGTCTTTGGACCGATGGATTTCGTATCGATCAAGATTGATCGATATGAAGTGTATGCATGGAAGTGTTTCTGATGGATATAAAGGCATGTGCTTTTTGGTGCTCAGTGATCGATATGAGCAAGGTGATACGAAGTGTTTCGTATCGATCCATAAGTGATCATTATGAAGGACGCACTTTGGATCGATACGAACGAAGGCACAGGTGATGGATGTGAAAGGCAGACATTCGAGGATCAATACGAACAGAGGCATAGTTACGAAATAATGGAGATGAGGCAATGGAATATGATGGATATGAACAGCATGGCGATGGATATGAATTGACAGAGGCGAAGGCGATGGATACGCACTGTGCGATGGATACGAAGGTTCCAACCTACTCGCAAATGCAAGCTTGGATCGATCATAACTCTCATTCTACAAGTCCAAATGCTATGAAATTTTCACAAAGCTTTCTTATTCACTCGAGAACATCCATGGTCGATCTCAACTCGAGTGAAGCCAATTTGGATCGATATGAATTATACTTGGATCGATCCTAAATCGCTCTGAATCGATCTGGTGGGCCTAACTACGCATAAGAAAAGGTATTCCAGGTTTTGGGGAAGATATTTTCAGATCTACACCTATAAATAGCAGCCCTATGGCAACTAAAAAGGGGATCTCCTTCTACTCTTTATGCCAAAACTCTATTATTTTGTTTATTGATGTTCAACGGCTCGTAATTGTAATCTCAATACAAAAAGAACAAAAGGATCAATTCAAAGTGGACGTAGGCCGGAGATAGCCAAACCACTATAAATCTTGTGTTCTTTCTCGCTTTCTTACATTTTAATTTGTTATTTCTTCATTTTTATTATCTACTTTATCTAGATTTGAGATCTGTGTTTGAATATTGTGGATCTGTGTGCAAACACTAGTGCTTTCATGACTTTTGGGGTTTGTGACCAAGTTTGGCGCACATACTTTGGTGCTTTCCAATGAGAACGACTAACACCCGTTACATTGGATTTGGAGTTCAGATTTGGAAAGCTATAGCCAAGCAATCAACCAAAATACAAAGAACGGATATGAGTCAGTATGAAGGGAGTCAGGAGGCTTCCTCAGGAGCAAATCAAACATCGGTTTTCATCACCAAAGATGAGATGGAGATGATAATGGGTGCAAAGTAGGAAGAATTGTTGAAAAGACAAGAGGAAATAATGTAGAACCTTCTCAGACAGTTTGGATAGGAAGGAACGGCTAGAGCTGCTGGAGTTCGGGTCCACCGAGCTAAAATAGAAGGACTCAACAGGCAATCGGATGGAGCAGCTCAATAGGGCGCAGCCCCCAATCAGCACACAACTATCAATCTGGATAGATCCAAAATCGGGGGCACACCACCAGGCAATAATGGACCAATTCATGGGGGGGATTCCTGGTGACACCACACAATATGATGTCGGTAGGAGCATAAGAGTACGTGATGAAGAGTATGTACCAAAATTCCCTTGGGGACTTAGGGGGCAACCCTTGGTGGACAATACTAGATTAGCTTAGATTATCAGGCGAACTATGCGTAGAGTTTTAGCAAACAAAGATCTAAAAGGAGTAAACAGGAATCCGTTTACCCATGACATCAGAATGGCTTGGAATCCATCAGATTCAAAGCTACCTACTTTGGAGGTATATAACAGCATGGCTGATCCTACCGATCATTTGATGAGGTACACAAGACACATTGAAGTACTGGAGGCATCGGAGGAAGTTATGACCCAGTGTTTCCCTTTGTACCTGATGGATATAGCTGCTATATGGTTCAGGCAGTTGAAGGATGGATCCATTAGGACAAGGACAGAATTTGTGGGCAGGTTTTTAAAGCAGTTTCGGGTTCATATCAAGAGGCTGAAAAATGTGATGACACTGACGTCGGTGAAGCAGAGGATATGAGAATCGCACAGAACTTTCTTCACTAGGTTCGATGCAGCGGTTGCTTCGATGGATCGGCTGGATCGGTTGATGGTTTTATTGGCGGCGATATTAGGAGCTAGGGACAACTCAGATTTCAAAGTATCATTGATAGGAGATCCACCAATGGATCTTGGGGAGTTCTTTCACCAGGCCGAAAGATTTCTTTGATAGGAGGATGTGAGTTTGGATTTAAAGCTAAAGGAAGTGAATGTGATTAAGGATAGAGGACCCTTCGAGGAAAGCTCAAGTAAGGATAAGGATAAAGGAAAGAGGAAGTTGGATGACAACACTGGCAGGGGAAGGAAGCATCGAGGAGAACACAGGACTGAACGAGGATTTGGAACAAATATACATGGAAACTTGGAATTGCCTTCCCTACCAAAGGCCGGCAAGGAGAGAACCCTAAAACGTGAGAGGGCATTGGGAAAGCACTGTCTCTTTCATGACTTGGACGGGCATGATACCAATAGCTGTAGGCATCTAAAGGATATAGTCGAGAAGCATGCAAGGAATAGCCGGCTGCGACAATATATCAAGGCTTGAAATACAACGGTGGAATAGGAGCAACCACCATCTACCTCAAACAACGACCACGCAAGGCCATGAACGATGGTCGATTGGTTATCAACTGACAGGGATGGTATGGAATAAGTAGCAAACTTTGGGCAAACAGCCAAGTCACTTACTCATGTATGGGGACAGAGATAGCCTCTAGGCATGCTCAGAGATGATGACAAAGCATGATACCCTATCTTTGAAATCTACCTTTTCTCTTTGATTTGGACACTTGCCATTTTCTGGTTTGGTTTTGGAGTTTGGTTTGAACTTTTGGTTTTGTTTGTTTTCTCGTTTGGATGCTTGTTTTCTGGCTTGGATATTGGTTTTGTATGGGTTTCTAGTTTTTTGGTTTTATCTAGATTTTGGATTGGATTTTTATCTAGTTTTTGATAAATGGTCGTCGGTTATGGATTATGCCTAGGAAGGGGTAAGTCACTTCGTCCGAACGTGGCGAATCGGCTTATTTAGGTCGTCGAGTATGGATTATGCTCGGCAAGGGTCCGAAGAGACCATGATTCAGATAGGACTTAGGCCCCATATTATTTATTATCTACTATACAGGTCGTTGAGTATGGACTATGCTCGACAAGGGTTCGTAGTGACCAGGATTCGGCTTTGGACTTAAGCCACAACATTATTTAGCGGTTAGGGACACTGAGCTAGGGTCACCATTGAGCAAGGCATTGCTTGACACAGGTCATCGAGCATGGATTGCGCTTGGCAACAACATAGAGGGGTTATGGATTTAGATATTGGCTACGAACAGTTAAGGATTTGGACAAGGTCCTGGAGTGGTCCCGGATTTGGATGTCGGCTAGGAGAGATCATGGATTTGGTTATTGGTTATTGGATATGAATGGATTAGAGCTTGGTTGTCAAGCTCGCACGGGTACAGAACTGGCTTATGATTTGGTCACTTGAACGGAATAGGATATCGGCTTAAACAGTCATGGATTTGGTTATGGATATGGCTATGGACGAAATGTGGACTTTGAATGTTGGACTTGAAGCTATTCAAAATATGCCTTCCTATTACAAGGCATGTTTTGGGGGGAAAATGTTACCCCGCCTTTTGGACAAGGCCAGGACATCAAAAAATTGGTTAACATAGGATGGTTATCAGGATTGGAGGTCGATCGGAAACAAGATTATGATCGATACTATCAAAATTGGACCAAGCTCCAATCGAGGTGAGAACGATAGGGAATGATAAGCAAGGCTTGGAAAGGCAACATTTCAAATCTTGGGTCAACCAAAGTTAGTATGCTTGAGTTATGGATAAATCAATGTTGGTGAAAAATGGTTTTGTGATCGATACCTTCATATCGATCATGATGGCAGTTAGTTTAGATCGATCGGTCTTCAGACCGATGGATTTTATATCGATCAAGATTGATCAATACGAAGGTTATACATGGAAGTGGGTCTGATGGATATGAAGGCAAGTGCATTTGGGAGCTGAATGATTGATACGAGTAAGGCGGTAGGAAGTGTTTCGTATTGATCCATAAGTGGTCGATATGAAGGACACACTTGGGATCGATACTAACAAAGGCACAGGTGGTTGATACGAAAGGCAGGCATTTGAGGATCGATACGAAAGGCAGGCATGGATACGAAATGATGGAAACGTGGCAAATGCAAACTTGGATCGATCATTACTCTCATTCTACAAGTCCAAATGCTACGAAATTTTCACGAGAGCTTTCTTATTCACTCGAGAATGTCCATGATCGATCTGAACTCGATTGGAGCCAGTTTGGATCGATAGGAATTATATTTGTATCGATACCAAATCGCTCTAGATCGATCAGGTGGGCCCACCTATGCATGAGATAAGGTATTCCAGGTCTTGGGGCGGATATTTCTGGATCTACACCTATAAATAGAGGTCCTATGGCAACTAAAAGGGGGATCTCCTTCTGCTCTTTACGCCAAACACTGCTATTTCGTTCGTTGATGTTCAAAGGCTTGTAATTTTAATCTTAATACAAAAGGAACAAAAGGATTAATTCAAAGTAGATGAAGGCCAGAGATAGCCGAATCACTATAAGTCTTATGTTCTTTCTTTCTTACATTTTAATTTTGCAATTTCTTCATTTTTATTCTCTACTTTATCTAGGTCTGAGATCTGTGTTTAAATATTACAGATTTGTATGCAAAACTTGTGTTTTCACGACTTCTGGAGTTTGTGACCAAGTTTGGCACAAACAAGGGCAACCTACATATTGACAAATTACACCTAGTTATCCTAGATTTGGAATAAGTCTTACAAACTTATCAACATTCCACTTTAAAAAATTTAGGGACTGATTTCCAAACTTCTAGATATTAGTACAAATATCATTTTTGTTCTAATTACCTATCTTAGAGAATTTGCAGGCGTCATTTCTATACGTTCATTTTAAGCCTACAACTTATTAGATCTTATATAAGCATAATAATTAGATAAAATTTAATGATATAAATTTTAGTGCTATAAATAAATTTTATAATTTCCCACTCACCTTTCAAGTTTTCTAAATCTCAAAAAACTGAATTCCTCCCTTTAGTTTGACTTCATTTCCTTTTCAATCCAAAAGAATACGTATAACAAGATATATACATACTGTTAGAATTACATATCTGAGAAGAGATTTGGTATTAATTGGAATATAGATTTATAATTATAGAAATTACCCTTTTCTTTTGCAAGTTGATTCGCTTCTTCTCTTTTATTTTTTACTCATTTTTGATTTCTGTATATATAAAAAATAATTTAAAATTTTCTAAAAATAGTGGAGAAGGAAAAATGGCAAAACATCGATGCTTTGATTAGCAAATATAAGAAGAAAGATGAAGAGTTAGGCTTGAATTACAGGTGCTCGAAACAATCATATCTGTTAGATTAAAATAATTAAATATGGGCCGTTCGCCAAGGTTCGACCATAGCCGCCACCTTCAGGACCGGTCGACCACACTAATATAGGTGATCGACCGCTAACGGTTCATCGGTCCAAGGAGGGATTGATTAAAGGGGCCCTGCATTATTTCCTATTTACTATTTTTAATAGTTTTCATTCCGGAAACTTCAAACGCTAATAACTTCTTCGTTTGAACTCCGGTGATAAAACGCCAAATTTGAAAGTGTTAGTTTACGGAAGCAAGGATCTTAAGACTAATTTCACACTAAAGGAGGAGGAAAATAGTGATTAATAACTTTTATGAATCCTTTTGAATTCTTTTAAAATTATAGTTTAAACAATGCAAGTTGACAATCACAGATGCAAATACAAACAGATATAAAGTAGTAAAATTAAAAGTTAGAGAGATCATACTAGGATTTTTATATTAGTTCGAAGTTACCTTACATCTAGTCCCTTACAATTTCTTATACAAATTTCTTTTCAAATATCAAAGTTTATACAATGTCGATTTCAAGGCTACAAGACACACCCTCTAAAGTTTTTGAGCTCTAGGTATACTCACTAGATTCGAACGGGACATCAGAATAACCATATGAATTCAAACGGGAAATAAAGCACACCCACTTGATTTAGACAGGACATAAGCACACAATTGGGATTTCAGGGACACCAAACATGCCCAAAAGTAATTGAATATGATATGATAGAGTTTACAAAATCAATTTCTTGATCTTGAGTACAAATAATACTATAAGCTCTTGAATAGCACTTTGATGTTGATTTGAGTGAGAGACATCAGAAAGTATACAATAAAGAATTAAATCAATAGAGTTTGAATTTGATTTTGGCTGAATTTGAGAAGATTTTGAGTAAATTTTCTTTTAAAAATCAAGAGAATGAAAGAGGAGAGAAAATATGAGAAAATATTTGACCAAAATTCATTAAGAGAACCCCTATTTATAAAGAAACAACAGTCATGTCCATTCGCGAAGAGATACTATGAAAAGGTACTTCCATTCAAAATTTGAATGTTCAATATATCGGACTATATATTAACATATAGGTTCAATGTATGTCCACATACTCTTTGTAAATTTGAAAAACACTTAACAAAAAAATTGTTTTCAAACATTAAGCTTTGTAAAATATTCTTATACTTTGTAAAATCATTTAAACTAGGTATCAAGGCTGGGGAATAAAACCCAACTGGTCATCAGGTATGGATTATGCCTAGCATGGGATAGGTCGCTTGCCTGAACGTGATTGATCAAGCTACTCAGGTCGTCGAGTATGGATTATGCTCGGCAAGGATCTGGAAAGATCAAGATCGTCAGGTATGGACTATGCCTGGTGAGCCATAGGTTGCTTTGCCCGAGCGTAATGGATTGGCCTACTTAGGCCATCGAGTATGATATGCACGATAAGGACTCGAATAGGTCACAGATTTGGATATGGTTTTAGCTATTGCATGCAGATTCAGATGAGGACTCGGTCATTGGATATGGATGGATTTGGATTCAGCCTAGAAATGGATTGGATTTCGGATTAGATATCAGCAGATTATGGATTCGAGACTTTGGATTTTGAATTTACAACTATTCAAAACACGACTTCCTATCGCAAGATATGTTTTGGGGGTAAAGTGTTAACCAACCTTTTGGCAATGCTAGATTTAACCCAATGGATTTTGTAATCATCAAGACAGGACACTAGAAGAGGTGATTATTTAGATTGAAGGTTGGTTATATTTAAAGCTACGCATGATAGTCGGATGGAATTGTATAGATGTCACTCAAAAAATGGTTAAGTATGGAACTAACACTCCCCTAGGGAATGGGTATTTATCCCTGATTTTTGTCACGAACTGGTTGAGATCGATATAAACGACATGGATGGCCCAATGAGGATATATTTCAAATTTCAAGTCACTTGGAGTCTGTATGCTCAAGCATTGGCTATGGAAGGGGATCGGTAAAAAACGGATTGGTACAGTAGGGATCAGTATAAAAGGGATTGGTTAAACTCAATTTTACAGTGATGATCGGTCAATAACTCAAATTCTACACAAGATATCAACATGAAAGTAGGAGTACAAGCTTGCTACAACATTAGAGGCAACCTTTAGGGATCTCATTCTAATCAGAGGAAATTGGAGGGATCGGCATTACTCCTTTTGGAGGGATCGACCGAAATCAGGACTCAAGCAACACTACTTCATAGAAAATGCGACATCTCACAAACCGTACATCGAAATTGCATGAAATTGGAAGAGTAGGTTGCTAACATCATAGGGCACCCTTCACAAGGATCGTAGCCCATTTGAAAATGCTAATATAGATTGATACTGATCCCTACTTTGGGCCTGGAAATTTTGGGTGGCCTCGTCTTGGTCTCCCGAACCTTCTACCAAAGTTTCAGCTCGATCCATGCAATTCTACCCTTATACTCACAACATGCATGGAATGAGAAAAAGAGGCTACTTCCTGCTTCTCCTTATCTTTTACCTAGGCAACGCTGTACCAATTTTATTCTTGAATTTTGAATTTTAACTATAAACAAATTACAGTATAACAAAAAGGATTATTCCGAAGTGGACGTTGGCTGGAGTTAGCTGAACCACCATAAATCTTTTCTTTTTTCACTTGCTTTCATGTTTAATTTGTTGTTCTTCATGTTATATTCTCTACATTAGGTATTATCTAATTTTTGTGATCGAATATTGGTGCTTTCATACAACTGGGTGTTGGTAGCCTCGATGCTAACATTTTGATGCTTTCACTAAGAATTAAACTCTGGTTAGCACTCGTAGATTTGGAATTCAGGTTCAGAGTTTGGAAAAGATCTTGAGCTTGGATGTAAAGCAATGGTGAAGCAATCTAAAATAACATAGGTAGCAGACAGAAGCCATCATGTAGGGAGTCTGGACCCTATGTAGGAGCGGATGTTGAAAATACAAAAGGAGATGATGCAAAATCTCCTCTAACAAATCATGTAGGCTAGAGCCATTAGAGCTGCTGGAATGCAAAACCAAGGAGCTAGAATGATAGGAATTGCCAGGGTTATGGATCAAGGAATTAAGATGGCAGGAATCACTGGAAATCAGAACCGAGAATATGGAAATGGAGCTAATGTACAAAGGGATGGAACAGAGTAGCCGGGGGAAGTCCCCAAACATCTTAGAGGGATCAGTACCTATCCCTAAAGGCAATGGGGCATGCCATGGGTCTGGTTGATCGTGATGTTGGAGGACCTGCAGTGATCCCGTGGAGCTTGGTGTGAATCGGAATTTGGATGCTCATATAGAGGAATACATTCCAGAATTCCCTTATGGACTAGGGGCTGGCTTGGACATGATAATAGGAGACTACCGTTGGAAGACAATTAAAGGTTATTAGAGATGATTAGGTGAGCTATGCATGGAGGACTAGTGAACAGGGAGTTGGAGGATGTAAGTAGAAGTCCAGTCGCTCCTAATATCAGGAATGCTAGTAATCCACTAGAATTCCGGCTACCAACATTGCAAGTTTATGACGAAAAGTCAAATCCAACTATGCATACGATGAGATATATACAGCACATGGAAGTACTAAGGGCATTGGAAGAAGTCTTGGCAAGATGCTTCCTCCTGTACTTAACGGATGTAGCTGCGGTATGCTTTAAACATTCGAAAAACGGTTCTATTAGCACGTGGATAGAATTGGTTCAAAAATTGATGAAGCAGTTTCGGGTTCACATTACAAGACCCAAGAATATGATGACATTGACATCAATAAAGAAGTGGGCAGAAGAATCACTCAATAATTTCTTAACCATGTCTAATGCAGCAGCTGTTTCGGTGGATCGACCAGATCCATCGATGGTTTTAATGGTGGTAACCTCGGGAGTTACACATAATTCAACTTTATGATATCACTGATACAAAATCCACCATGGATATTAGGGAATTCTACCATGAAGTAGAAAGATTTCATCGGCAAGAAGATGCAAAAGCTGGTAGAGAGGCAATGGAAGTTAATACAGTACAAGATGGAGAACCTCTCGGTGGAAGCTCGGGAAAGAACAAGTGTAAATAGAGCATGGATAATAGCTTTAATGGATCAAAGATATAGAGGGGAGAAACTAAATTCTCTTCTTACTTGGAATTGAATGAAATCATAGAACCGATATATCGGGATACTCGTGGATGCTTTCGTATCGAAGGCCGACAAGGAGGGAACCCTCAGAATGCAAATGGACATCAAGAAAGCCTTGTCTAGTCTATGAGCTGGGTAGGCACAATGTAAATGACCGAAAGCATTTGAAGGATGTCATTGAGGAATACACGAGGAATGGTCAGTTACAACGATATGTAAGGACTTGGACTACGGTGGTAGAACAGGAGTAGCCATCGTCCACCTCGAATGAAAAATGGCATTGGATCAAGGCATCATCATCAACTTGTCATCAGTTAATCGAGATGGCATGGAATAAGTAAATAATGTTGCGGTAGGAAGGCTAAGCCACTTACACATTTACGGGATCAAGGACGGTTCCTAAGCATATTATGAGATGATGATAAACCATAGTGCTCGGGTATGTGAAGTTTGTTTTTTTTTGTTTTCTCCGAACTCTTGTTTTTCTAGTTTTATTTGAACTCTGGTTTATTGGTTGCATGGACTCTTATTTTATATTTTGGCAAATGGACGTAGGAATGCTTAAATTTGGATCAATATAACAGATAACACAGGTCGTCATTATGGTCCAGTTCGGAGAGATGGGATAACAACCGCATGGTACGGGTCTTTTCGTCAAGCGAACACGACGAAACAGACTTGTGCATGATGGACTAAGTCCTCAACAGGGTATCGACGTCAGAGAATAAAACCCAACTAGTCATCAAGTATGGATTATGCCTAGCATTGGATAGGTCGCTTCACCTGAATGCGATGGATCGAGCTACACAGGTCGTCGAGTATGGATAATGCTTGGCAAGGTTTTGGAAAGATCAAGATCGTCAGTTATTGACTATGCTTGGCAAGCTGTAGGTTGGTTCGCCCGAGCGTAATGGATCGACCTACTCAAGCCCTTGATTATGGACCATGCATGATAAGGAAACGAAGAGGATGCAGATTTCGATATGGATTTAGCTATTAGATACAGATTCGGGTGTGGACTCGGTTATTGGAAATGCATGGACATGGATTCAGCCTGGAAATGGATTGGATTTTGGATTAGATATTGGCAGATTATGGATTCTGGACTTTGGATTTTGAATTTACAACTATTTAAAACACATCTTCCTATATGTTTTGGAGGCAAAGCGTTAACTCTCCTTTTGGCAAGGCTGAATTTAACCCAATGAATTTTGTAATAATCGAGACAGGACACCCGAAGAGGTGATTATTTGGATTGAAGGTCGGTTATATTTAAAGCTGTGCACGATAGTTAGATGGATTTGGATGAATGTCACTCGAAAAATGGCTAAGTATAACTAACACTCTCCTAGGGGATGGGTATCTATCCCTTGTTTTTGTCTTGATGTAACGACCCGTATTTTTAACTATTTTAAAATATTAAATTTAATATGATCATTGAATAAAAATGGTTTAAAATAAAATTTAATGCATTATAAGTGTATTTATTGAATATGAAGATTTTGGTTGAAATTATAGAATGAATTTAAATTTCAAATATAACAATTTATCGTAATATAGAAATGGAGAATAATTGAAATTTGAGTTGAATAGGAATCGAAACGATTTATAAGGTTGATATAAATTCTATTTGAATTAGAATTGAATTAATAAATTTTAAAACTGAAAATTTCAAGTACATTTTCCAATTTTTGAAATCGTCGATTTATTCGACGCGTTAAAATAACAATCCGAGAACAGCCTCAGATTCGATGGAACCAGTTCCATTGGATCCATAATAGCAAACTATTATTGGATTTCAAATTTCATAGTATTTGGAGTTATCATTTGGTCATACAGAATAGAAACGTGTTGAATTTAATATCGAAAATTTAGTACTTTAATTAAATTCAAAAAAAAGCTACATTCCACATACGATCATATTAGGGCTCTAGACTTGTTCTATTGCATTCAGAATAGGGTTATAACATTATGAACACATGGTGGCATGCCTTGATTGGGATCCGAAAATTTTAGTAGATATTTTTGAATTTAAATAATATATATGTTGACTTGACCATACCTTCACACAACCACCATTCTTTCTCTTCAGTCACCCTATGCCTGTAACCTACTGCATATTTCTTTTTAATATGCTTTCCCTTTTCCTTCATTATTTAACAGAGCATTCAGTAGGAAAAAAATGAAATTGGTAACTTTAAAATTTTAACCCTCTTGAAATACAAATCGAAAAATCATGAAACGAGTTTGAAACTCACATTTCGCATAGAACTTCGATCTAGAATCATTCAATTGGTATTCGATCGCTGTCTTAGGCGATGGTCGTGTCCCAGAGGAATTAAGGTTTGGGTATTCGCGAGGTTAGCTAGGCGTTTGTCGAATCGAAGCTTGGATGCGGATTTAGCATCGAAGATTGCAGTAGCGGTCGAGTTTTGGAAGGGTTCGATGAAATATTATGTTGCGCGTGCATGTGGCAGCGACCAGGGTTGGCTGTAGGCCGCGTTCGCCAAGATGGATGTGGTTGCTCCATTATGGTATAGGAGGGTAGAGATCGAGATGAGAAAGCTAATGGTGAAATCGAAACTTGATTTCGTGCACCAAATATTGTATCACTTCTTATCGCGCATGGTATTGGACATTTGTGTGTACAGTGGTATCATTGGGGAATGTAACGACCCAGAATTTTCGATCCTGAAAATCGAGATAGTTAGGAAAAGAAGAAAGGAGGTGGAAGAAGAAACAGAAATGCAACACAGGATCTCACATTCGCAGCGGATCAAAATATAATATCAAATAAAATAACAGTTATACAAGGAAAAACTGTATCAGTTAATTTACATTAATACATCAGAGTTACAACATTAACACAAAACACTGGATAGGTAAAATCAACATGTCCTAGATAAACTACAATATAACACAGCGGAATACACACCATACGTTCCTGTCATCCAGCTCGCCTCCTGAGCTCCAGAACGTCCTAACATGAAAATCTGTAATACTCGGTCTGACCTGTAAAAAATAAATAAAGGAAAGGATTTAAATTTGGGTTCAAAATTAAATTTTAAAATCATTTCAAAAATCTGTGACTTAACCAATTTCCTTGTGCAATCCATATTTGTGTGTGTATAGTATAGTCCGGGGGTTTTACACAATAGTGCAACATCATCAATCATTACAAATTTAAACACAACAATATCGTATAATACTATAACGCTTATCTTCATTCACAGATTCAAAGATAAATAATATAAATTTATCATAGATAAATAAATTACATTCATCACAGCTCAAATCAAAACAATTCATATCACAAAGCAGCACACACCAGGGATATCAAACAATTCAACATTCAATAAAATCCAAACATTCATAAGTAAGATCAGTTAATTATCTGATTAATGTAAATCAGATTAATCACTTATGAATAAATTACTAATCCTGGTTAATTAATATTAATTAATTATAGACCATTTTGATTAATTATCCATTGATCACTTATTAATTAACCTTTAATAATAAATTGATCAACCTTTAATTATTAATTAATCAACCTTGATTAATAAATAAATCAACCTTTAATCATTAAATAATTACCCTTTAATTATTTAATTATCCTTCAATTAATTACCCTTAATTAATTAATTAATTAATTAACCCTTAATTAGTTACCATTAGTTAATTATCATCCTCAAATTAAATAAATAAATAAATTAATCATATAATTAATTATCCTTTAATTAATTATTCTTCAATTACTCGATTAACCAAACTTAAATCATTAATTAATTAATATTAATTACTTTCATTTAATAATTATCTTTAATTAATTACATTAAGTAATTAACCTTTAATAAATTAATTATCTTTTAATTAATTACCTTAATAAGTAATTTGATTAATTATTCCTTTAATTAACTACATTAATTAATCAACCATCCTTTAATACATTAAGTAATTAATTACATCATTAAATCACTTTTGAAAATATTTAGAAATTAACCTATTATAAAGTTACTTTTAAACAAAAACAATTTTAAACATTTTAGCTTTAACATTTTTAAATCTTGGCAAACCTGTTTAAAAGCTTGTTAACATTAACATTGGAAAATTTGTTTAACAATTGCTTTGAAAACTTCATTCATTCCATTTGTTTTGAAAAAAGTTGCTAAAATCTTCATTTCCTTCTCAAACTTTTAAGACTGCATAAGAAACCCGAGCCATTTTTAATTTTTCCCGAGTTAACACAATATTTTCCCGAGCAAACTCATTTTTTATATCTACTTCGAGTCAAATACTCCATTGCACGCGTACGAACCCGAGCCATAATCGTCTTCCCCGAATTCCTAAATAAACTCAGATACCAGTGACATATACGTGCACCATCGCCCTTGTCATCTCCAATCATTGCCATGGCCTTCGACACCTTACCAACGAATTTTCCAATCACCTCGACCACACAACCTTCATCGATTCGCTTCAGAATCCCAAAACAAGCCATCATGTATTTCCCTAAAACTAAATACCGATGATAAAACCAACCATTGCTGACGATCTCGCCCTTCTGAAATCCTGCCACTCTGGCCAAAGCAGCGTCAGACTCCCCTCTATTCTTTCCGCCACATGCTATTGCCCCCAAAGTTTCTTTGATGATGTACGAACACGATGAACATCAACGACCATATCGGTTAACAAAACCCTAGTTTTACTTAGACAAGTCACCACGATGCATTAAAAATCCCTCTACCATTTTTGCCAGATCCACTGACCTTCAAGCAACCCTCAGCCGTGATCCCGTCATTTCCAAACTATGCGATCGCCAATATTTGCCCAAAACATCATTTCTGTTCATCCTAGAAATTCTCGACATCTACTTGCTTAAAAATCACGAGACCTGTTTCTAAAATCACTATTTCATAATACAAACATCATTATGTAACTAGATCTAAAAATTAAAATGTTCGTTTTTGCTGATATATATTGATTTTACCGTAAATTGTTATTTTCAAAATATTTACCTAATATTATTTCTTTAAAAATAACCTCACATTGTTATAAGAAACTTTCTTTCAGGAATCATAGTCTGAAATGTTTTAAACATGAAGATAAAAAAAATTCTTTCTTCTCTGGTGGATTTTTGAGTTTGTTATATTAGAGGATATACATATATACATACACTGGCATGCATAACACAATTCACACAATGTTGATATATATACGCAAATATATTATCAATTTTCAAAACAGCCACATCACAATCATCAAAATATATCCGGATTCAACTAGAACAGGTCAATTTGCTCACCTGTGTGGGAAGAAGCAGAGAACAAAGAAATTGCTTAAGCCTTTTCAAATGATCTGGAACTTGGATTTTATTTGATCTGGAATCTTTCTTTTGTTTTAAGCCTGGATTTTGATCTGAGCTTGCTACTTGTTGAAGTTGATCTTTTGCATTCATTTGAATTTGCTTGTTGCTGAGCTTTGATCTTTACTTGATTATAGTTTTGATTCCAGGTTTTTGATTATTGTTTGCTACTGATTTGTTTAACGGGTTTGGAATGATCTTACTTATAGGCTTTGATTTGAGTTGCTTATGAATCAGGTTGAAGATGAGGGATGTAAAGAAAATACGGGATTGAGCTCGGGGAAAATATTGCTTGGACTCGGTTTTTTTGTGATGTTAACTTGCTTTTGAAATTTAAAAATTAAAATATGTCCAAATTTTTAAACAATAAACAATTGCTTCAACAAGTTTTAGAAAAAATAAAATCGAGTTAAAAGTATATTGAAAAGAAAAACAAGTATTCAAAGTTTTTGAAGCTAAAATGAATTTTTAATCAAGATTCTCAAATAAGTTTTAAGTTCAAATAAATGAACAAGTTTTTAAAAAAAAAATTAAGAAATATAAATTAAGTTTCCAAAATAAAGTATTAAGCAAGCTTTCAAGGATTTAAATCTTAGAGTAAAATTGCTTTTAAACTTGTTTAGTTTATGTAATTTCGTATTAAGTCGAATTTCTTATTTAATCTTTGATTATTTTCAAATATAATTAAATGGTGAATTAATTTGATATTTTACAAATTAAATAAGATATTTGTTTGTTTACTCATTTATAAATACAAATTGATTGTATATTAAATTTTGAATTTGAAATTTAAAAATAAATGTTTTGAATAATATATTAGATATGGAAACTCTATACTAATAGAAAATTTTGTTTTGTACTTATAGTATGGTGATTTGAAAGTTTTATTTTTAAATTGATATAAATAAATTATAAAATCTATTTAAAGAGTTAAAAATTCAAATATATATTATATATTATTTATTTATGTTCAGTTAATTTAAATCACATTTTTTAAAGTTAAAAATATATAAAGGTAAAGCATTAGTTTAAAAGTAGAAACATATCTCTTGAAATCAATGTAAGATAAAAATAGAAAGATAGATGAAACATATATATATATGTATATTTTAAACTATATTAAAATTATGAAGTAAAACAAGTTTCATAAATAAAAATGAAATAAGGTTTAAAAACATAAAGCATGTTTTATAAATTAAAATAAAGTGAAGGTTTAAACAAGTTATAAATTATAATATGATAAGGGGTTAAAACATAATTTATTAACAAATCTAAGTTAAGGGTTTTTACATAAAATCAAATATTTTAACAAGTGCAAGAAGAACACAATACTAGTTAACAAATGTAAACCTTTTTCATAAAAAAATTTAACAAGTGTTAGCTAGTAAAACAAGTGGCTTAGCTTCTAATTTCTTTTAATTTGAAATATATGTAAAAATCAAAGTAAGAAACCAGGTTTCATGTTTTCTTCCATATCTTCACAAAACTGGAAACTAATTCAAAAATCAGAAAGAAAAAAAAAAGCAAAAAGGTGTGATAGCGTCCTGGATTTGAAGCATTAGGGTATGGGTTCTAATAAAAACATTATATTAATGTTTAATTTAATAATATTTTTATCGTCGAACTAATAATTTAATAATTCTTACATACGAGGTCTGATTCGAACGAAACTAGTGGCGTTGTAATCATATCGACGACGTCTACATCATGAAGCTAATATGAAATTTATTCGAAGCTAAGAAAATTTTCAGTTCAAATAAAGTGAGTATTTTATACGCTTACGTTTGACTAATATATTTATATGTTGGTAAATTTTATATCGTAAAGGGAATTGAATTTATTGATTTTGTTTGATAAATTTAATTAACATTTAAATGGACATCAGAACTAATTGATAAAATTTGAGTTGATAGTTAAATTGACTTAAAAATTTAATTACCAGTAAAATACCCGATATTGATAGTTATGCAATTGTTGTAAATTTTATTAACTATTTGGATGAGTGGCTGCGATGGATGCTATTGGTTGATATTTTGGATGTTTATTTATTTTGATATATTATGTAAACACGTTAGAAATTATTTACAGTATATAAAACTATAAATTGAATTATTTTGAATAAATTAAGAAATAGGTTGAAATGATATATACCAATGACATTTATTTTGGTTTGAAATGACATATATCCATCCTTGAAATTAAGTCGAAATAACCATTCACTTTGCCATAGGATGGAAAATTATATACGGACACCGGATTGGTTAAATTAAATGATTTCAAAAAATTGATTTGAAATTTCTTTAAATGATTTGATTTTAGGAAAATGAAAATGGAATTTATGAAAATCGAACTATTTTCGAACTTGAGCTCGAAGTGTTGAAATTAAGTTTGATAACAAATAATTGAAGTTGAGATTTTGAAGTTATAATCGAAATATGATGTGAGTTCCATAAATTGATTTGTTTTAAAAGATTGGACTTTTGTTTGAACTTTGAATATTTCTAAGTAAAAGTGATATAAAGCGATATTTCGAAATTGAGCTCGAAATTGAATTATTTTGGAGATTTGAATCTTTAACCAAATATTTGAAAGTTAATTTGATTTAAGTGATTTGAATCGATATTTTAAAAATTAAACTCAAAATTGACATGAATCGAAATGATTTAAATTTGGAATTGAAATTTATTTGGAATCGAAATTGAAATTGAAATTTATTTGGGATTGGAATTGAAATTGAAATTAATTTGGAATTTAAATTGTAATTAAATTGGGATTGGATTGAAATTTATTCAAGTTGTAATTAAAATTAAAATAAATTGGAATTGAAAGCGAATCTTAATTAATTCGAAATCGAAATCTGATTTATTTGAATTGAAATTAGAAATCGAAGTAAAATTCGACTTGAAATCTAAATTGAATCAATTAAATTGAAATGGAATTGAAATAGATTTGAATTGGAAGGTTTGGAATTGTATCAGTTTGACTTTGAAACTATTTTCAAATAAATTATTTTAATATAAACTGTTTAAAACCTATCCTTTTAAATATTTAATTTACTTTGATTTTCCAAACTATTTTAAATGACTAAAAAGAAGCCGTACCAGCCCATGAGGCTAGCTGCCTCTAGCTGACACACTTCTTCGTATTACTATCATGACATTGTTATCGATTGGTGCATACCCTTAGATTTTGGAAGTGTTGGGCGCGGTGGATCGTTAGGGGTTACCACCAGCGGGGAAGGGTAAACTGGTAGTATCCTACCTTGGGCATTGCCTCACGTGTCTTGTCATACTTTTATCCCTATATAAGACAACTATGACTTTGATTTAGTGTTGTCATATCATGACGCATCCTTATCCACCGGCGGTTTACTGGTGTTTTATATGCAAACTGTACGACAATACTTAAAACCGCATTAAGGGGGGTCAATGAAAAGCCTTAACGCTATTTTGATATTTATTGTATCGATTAGACATTATATATGTCACGTATTCTATTACATACAAATATTTTGATGGATCCTTAAGAGATGGAAAACCCTGTAACATCTCTTGAGTTATTGCATGCACGTTATACACTGGATAGGAGATGTATAACTCGTAAACATCTCTGACGCCACCGCACTCGTGTTGTATGCGATATCGATTTGACTTATATAAGAATATTTTTGTCTTGACTCGAGTCTTTTGTCTTTTCATTATGCTCGGGTCAACCCAGATTTTTTCAGCGCATTGAAGATTATTCTGGTGGACGAAGATGAAGATTTGGAATATTATTACTATTATTATTCCTACATCATATTGTCTGCTACATTACTTTACTTATCCTTGATGTATATATGACTTTTATAAATGTTGTATAAATTATAATCAAATGTATAATATAAACAACTACATGAATTGTTTGTTTGATTATTATATTTTATCGTTCCGTTGTGAGATTCTGTGTTTGTTTTCTTCTTGTTTTCTTATTTTTCTTAATTAACCTCACTGATTATTTATATTCCAGATTGTTTAAATCGAACATGTGTGTCTGCTTTGGCACTCTGAGTGTGTATCTTGATAGGGGTTTCTCGCTTCTGGGTTTGGTAGTGAACGGATGACTCTTACTCCTACATGTCCCACGGGGTTGGTGCAGTCGAGAGGCTGGCCGTAAAAGCAAAACATAGGTATGGCTGTATGCTACGGTGGACGTTACCCCACTATCGGTTGATCATCACAGTTGGTATCAGAGCTTTGGTTTAGCGATAACCTTAGCTTTGCGGGGTTTGACTCATTAGAGATAGGGTAGTAATACCCTAGAATGAGTTGTTTTAGTGTGTATACATATATGAGAAAGCATACTTGTTAGTGGTATAAAATGTTTTATATTGTGTTTACTTATCCGTTGAGTTGTTTATGAATTCTAGTCCATGCATGGCACGCCATGTTATCGATAGGGATTTCTAAATACTTAAACGAGGCAAGTCGACATAATATTGTTTTAAAATCAGGTAAATGAAGTAATTTTACCAAAATTATATTATATATATTTATAATGTTAATTATTAATGAATGTTAGTCGATAGGCGATGATAATATTTAGTTATCAATTGGTTGAACTAAAACAAAAAGAAGACTTTATGAATTTTATTTCACGAAGCGTTCGATAATTAATTAAATTGAAATATAATTATAATAAGAATTGCTATAATGATAAAGTTGTAAATAAATGAAATATTGGCAAATAGGTAATAAAATTTGTATAAGAAGGATCTAAAAATTAGGAATTCTAGAATTTTAAATCCTTTTGTTTTTAAAATTTGTTTTCAAAGCCTTCAAAATTAATATTAATACTATTTAAAAGCGTTTTGACTAGAAAAATATTTTGAAAAGATTTTTGAAAGAAATAGAAGCATTGAACTTGCTTTGGTCGCTGGGAAATAATTCTAGGGATGACTGTAGCATCACTAATATTGATTTTCGAGTTTTTAAGCAAGAATTGCTACATAAGGAAATTTTATTTTCAGTTAAAAAAAGTTTTGATTGTGAAAATATTTCAAGTATAATTTGATAAATATATGAAAATAGTATAGATAAAAATAGGTTTATAACTTATAGATTTAAATAGGAAAGAAAAATTAAAATTTAAAACTATTGAATATTTTGGGTTAAACAAACAAAAGAAACTTGAATTTGAGATATAAATAAAAGAATTAACTTAAGAAATGTTAAGTAAATTGAGTTAGAAAAATGAAGTTTAACTCAAGAAGGCTTAAATAAGGGTGAATTACATTTGAATTGAATTAAATGAAATATGAAATGACATTTTAAATGAATAGGTTTGCACAACTTATAGGGTTGAGAAATATTAAGGTTATTACATTTGAAATTTGATGAATGCGAACGACAAGAATTTTTTTTTAACTTGAATAAGGTTAAATAAAACTGAGTAATGGATTAAATAAAATAAAATGTAACTTAATAACGATAAAATGAATTGAATTGGATTCGAATTTAACTAAATAAATTGGTAAAGTGAATTAATTCCACTTAAGCTGTAAAATGGAATAATGAAATGAATACGAACTTGAATTATAAAATGAAATGTAATTTAAGTTGTGAAAGAAATTGAATAAAAATAAACGAGTGGATAAAATTAATGTGAGTGATCGAATTTGATTTAAATTGGATGTAAATAAATTGAATGCAAATAGAATGAATTTAAATAATATTGAATGGTAACTAATTGGACATGAAATAAGTTAATAAAATGAATTATAAGATGAAGTTAACTAAATAAGTTGAATGAAATTGATTGTGAGAATTTTTTTATTAATGTGAATTCAAGTTATAAAATAAAATTACTAAAGTAAAATTATTAATATGAATTTGAATTACTGAAATGAACTATTGGAAGGAAATGAATGTAACTATAAACAAATATAAATTAATAGAATGTGAACTCATTATTGTTGAAGTGCATGTCAATCAACTGAAAGTAAATAAACTGAATGAAAATCAATTGAATGTGAATTAAACTGAAGTAAGTTGGTTGAATACAAATAAACTGAAATAAGCCAATTAAATAATTACGTTTATAAAAATAAGATTTAACTTAAACAAGGTTAAATGGAATAATTTTATAAGATGGTACATAAATGGACTTATATGAAATATGTTAAACAAAAAATGTAACAATTAAAATTTAACAAAAATTGAATTGAATAAATTAAATGTAAATAAAATAGATGTGAATAAATTTCATGTAAACCAATTGAATGTTAATATAAATTTAATGTTAATGAGAACGAACTGTAAATTTAATATTGACGTTGGAAATGTAAATTGTGGTAGTTTGGACTAATCAGATGAATATTAATGATTGTTGAATGTTTTTTTTGTTGCAAACCATTATTATTACTGTTTTGAATGCATATTGTTGTTATGGTTACGTATCGATGCTTGTGCTTAAGATTTCGATTTAGAATTCATGTTAAATGGTTTTTGTTTGTGCCAAAATTGGTCACAAACACCCAATAGTCGATGAAACCACCCATTTACAATCACAGATCATAGAGAGGTTGTATGTAGTATGAAGAACACTCAAGAAATTAAAAGGAATGCAGTAGAAACACACGATTTATAGTGGTTCGGCATTGTAGTCTACGTCCACTTTGAAGAGTTGCTGTTTTATTGATTATCACTCGTTGGTTACAAGAGTATAGATGATAATAATCAAGTTACAATGGAGTTTTGCAGAGTAACGGCGTTGAAGAACCAAAAAGATCCATTTTCTAAAGCTCTTGGACTGCTATTTATAGGTATAGGATGGAAAAATCTAACTAAAATCTAGGAAGACCCCTTCTCTCACGTAGGTGGGCCAACGTGATCGATCCCTGGTCGCTTCGACTCGATCCATGATCGGTACGAATGAGATTCATATCAATCCAAATCTTGCCCAATCGAGCCAAGATCGGTCATGACCATTCTTGAGGTTGTACACAAGCTCTTGTGAAAATATGGTAGCATTTGGACTTGTAGATTGTGAGATATGATTGATGCAAATTTGGGTTTGTAGTTTGGCTGTCATGTTCATATCGATAGCCTCGTATCCATGGATGCCGATATGGTTCGTTTCAATATCTTCTTCGTAACGGTCGAACACGTGTTGATGAGGTGTAGCAATAGTTAAGGTGAGATCCACTTTTTGTGCCATATGGCCCTGTCTTATGGTTGACCTTGCCCTCTTCGTATCCATTGTTTTCAAGCTTCTTCGTATCGATCCCTGTCCTATTTCGTACCGATGCTAAGACCACCTATTCGTATCGACGCTTCTTATTTTCTTCGTACCGATTAAGTGATCGACACGAAAGTATGCCGCTGTTGCATGGATATGAACTGGACGGTCTGGAAGGATGGATACGAGTTGATGTATATGGATTGGGGATCAGTGTGAAGTGGTAAGCTTGATGAAGCATGTGATTTCGTATCCGTCGAGACTATGCCCATCGTATCGATCGATGAATGCATGATATAATACACTTTACTTATGGCTACTGCTTCGTATCCATTATGCTCGTTCCATTTTTCATATTGACACTTGGTCCATGGTTTCATATTGATTGTTTATAGTCGATACGAATTGGGTAAGCGATACGAAGGATTCTCATGCAATGGATACGAAACAAGGTTTCTCCATGGATACGAACTGGCTGCATTTTACCTGTAACTTAGTGGATACGAACGAGATTGTTATGCGGCTATGGTTACGAATTAGATTGATACGAATGTGATGCTTTGATCCATGGATACGAACTGGCCGCATTTTGCTTGAGACTTGATGGTTACGGACGAAATGGATATGGCAGTGGTTGGTGTGTAGATACGACTGAGGCTTTCTAGATGGATTCAATTAAAGTGGATACGAAGGAGGTGGTTGTTGAACTGATGGATATGAATAAGAGCATTGATTGGCCACGGATACGAATGAATTTTACTCCTTCCATGGATGCGAATTGTCACTGTCTCCCTTTATTTGTATCGATCATATCTTGAGCACACGAACTCTGATTGACTTGTAATTTGAAATGTTGTCTAATATAGCTTTGCTTGTCATACCATACCAATTGTAGCTTGATTTGGACTCGGGCAAAATTTACCAGTACCTATAACGAACCTGTATATAGCTGGCATTGGAGGAGAACAGTCTTTAGTTTCCATTCGATCTCTTGGTGTCACGGCCTTGCCAAAAGGTGGAATAGCAGTGATCATGCTTATTATCTGTGAAAATACAACGTTGATCATTGTGAAGTCGATTGGGTTAAATCCACCTGTATGTGGCCTTGCCTAAAGGCAGGTTAACACTTTGCCCCCCAAAATATGCCTTGCAATATGAAGGTGTGTTTTGTAGTGCCATAGGCTGGATGCTCTTATCCTATTGATGATCTGTAAAAGAGATTGATAGTCTTACTTGACTGTGAATGACGATTGTTTGAGATCGTATGTCATTCGGGGTGGTATGTGACCGTTCGAGGTCGAATGTTGTTCGCGGCAAAAGGTGGCCATTCACGGTCGGGTACCATTCGAGGCGAATTGCGACCGTTCGCGATCGGGAGCCATTCGAGGCGGATTGTGACCATTCGAAGTCGGATGTTGTTCGAGGTGAATTGTGA